>CM030021.1:11105075-12494493 GCA_017639485.1 Pluvialis apricaria
CAGACAGCAGGTGAAAAAGGACAGAAAAGCGCTAGGAAAAATTGAGACCATACTGGTCTGCAGGATCAACAAGTAGAAATGTCTTCTTTTCTGTCATAGTTTCTGTAATGGTAGAACTAAATAAATTGCTATTTCATACACGTTTGCACATCTAAGTATTGAAACTACGTAGGGGTAAACTTTCTGCTCTCAACTCGAGTCTTGTTTAGATTCTGAGTGTGCTAATGCAGCAAAGGAAGGTGTGATTATAGCACTGCTGAAGAGCGCTTCAGGATGAGGAATGCCTGCTCGGGAGGCTGGAGTAGAGATTTCGCTGCCGCTTTGCTGGCACGTGCCAGGGCTGCAGGTCGTCCCTTTGCATCGTCACAGAGGCAACCACTTGGCACAGTCCTCCCATGGTTGCCTGGGCAGTTATTACCTCTCTCTAACATTTCTGTTGGGCTAGTAAAGCTAGGAACAAAGCCAGCAGCACTTCAGATGTAATTAACCCCGGCCCCGCAGGAGCGGGAGCCAGCATGGTGGCTCTGGGGCAGCCCTGCGCAGCCGCCGCCGGCGCTGCGGGCGCTCTGCCCCTAACCTGCAGGTCGGGGCTTTCTTTTCGGTGATAAGATAAGGACCTCGCTGGACTTTGAATGCACTGACATTTGCACTGAGAACAGATTAAAAAAATGACACAGAAAGTTCCCAGAGATCTAAAAGCAGAACCATGTGTTGGAATATGAGTCCGGGCTTTTTCTTCTTAACTAAATTGAGCAGTAGGAGATAGGAGTTTGGGTGACCCCTTCCTCACAGTGGGTGTTACGCAGACTCAGGCTTTAAGCACTTCCTTAAGGACTGTCAGGAGACTGGGATATAATTCAGTCAAAGAGGGCAGCACAAGCAACAATGTCAGGGGAAGGATTTTATGTTTCAATTTAAGTGAATCCATTTGTTTTCTTTTTAATGGGAACAGCACTGTGACTCTGCAAGAGTTAGAAATGACCTCAGCAACTGGAAACTGAAAAGCAGAAATCCTATTGCTCCTCGGGCTGAGGTTTGTGCGTTGCTGTTGTAATGGTTATTTCGATGAGCCGGGGGACGGCTCCGATTAGCCCTGCCTTGCTGTCACTGTACCTGTGCAGATCACTTTAAATCCATCATCCATAGATTGCCCATCCCTGAAAAAGCGTATGATACTGCTTGCCGTCACGTTTGAGATTTCTTGAAAAAATTGGGTGTATAATGATCTATAGATATCCTTAGTCAGAATGCAATGTTGAGATGCTTCCATGCTATGTCCTTTGTTTGGTAAACTTTCTAAAGGTGGCAATGTGAAGTAAGCTGAGGGGCGAGTGCCAAGAGAGCTGGAGGGAGCCACATCTTTACTTGGTGCTCCTGTCTCTGCCTCTGCAGCCAGCCGAAGCTGGGCTGGTCCACAGCTCCATCGCCTCTCCTGGCAGGCGTTTCCAGGCTTGGTACCAACCGATGGCTACTCATGTCCACCTAGAAACTTTATAACTAAACCTCATGGACAAAGAGGTCTTCACTGACAAAGGGGTCTCCAAAGCTTCAAGTTTAATCTGGAGTGATTCAAGGAGCCCTGGTTTCACGTGATAGTTTGTATGCTACTAGATTTTTCTCTTTTCTTCTCTACAAATTTCTGGAGTTTTGCATTTTAGAAAGAGTAATGCTCCTTTTATTCTAAGACATATACAGTTTCATTGTTTTCCTGTTCAGTCTCTGTATCCCGTGGTGGCAAAACTTGGAGAGCCAGCTAACCAAGCTGGGAGAGTTTTCCAGAGTACTGTCGAGTGGATTATTTATGTCCATTACAAAAATAACTGGGTTTCTAAGTATCCATCTTGTGGGGCACTCTTAGCTCAGTGTAACATTTTCATCATGAATAACCAATTAAAAAACTCATCTTGCAAAGCTGTGTTAAAATGCCCATTTGGGGAAACTGCAGGCACTAGCACTGTAGTGGATCTGCTGGCAAAATACACCCAAAAAATGAACTTTACCATACGTTTCAGAAAGTTGTATATTTTTACACATTCTAAAAGTTATATAATTTATTATCTGGACAGCTTCAATGTTTGATTTGACTCCAAATTCCTAGCAGAGGTGCCAGTGCAAATGCTATTTCACGTTTGTCCCAGCTGTCTCAAAAGAAAGCTGTCTGGAGTTGGGTCCAGGGCCCCAGATCTGTCCGCACTGCTGCAGCCCTCCGACCATGTGAGGACGGAGCGAATGTGACCTTTCTCAAGTGCTTCGATGTGAATCTGCAGGACAGGAAAGTCCCTCCCTGTAGAAGTGAAGGGATTGGATTCGACACCTGCCCACTGAAGTACAGGCTTTTGTGAACCGGCAGAGAGCATTTCCAGTTTGCTTTGAAGAGGCTAATGTACTTCAGCTGTTCAACGCCTCTAAAAGTCAGGCCATTTATTTTGGTGCTTGAATAGATGTAGGTTTTTAAGGTCAAAAACCAGCATGGATTTCAGTAAGGAAGATTTTCCTTAAAAACTCTACGGCCGTGAATGTATGATTTAATTCAAAACTCAAAGAATAGAAGTACAAGGCATTGGACCAGTTTCTCATTTGACAGATACTTGGCCTTTTCTGATCCTTCTGCCCGTCCTACCCATGCTATGGAGGCAAGAGGTGTAGCAGCAGGAACTGTGGAACTGGAGTGAGATCCCTGGGAAGTTGCTCTGCCACAGCTGCTCCCGCTCTGCAGCCCAGCACCCCTCCGGTCGTACCGAACCCTGCTATTTTCTTCTGCCAATCTTCTTTCTCCTAAGGAAGCATTTCAAGCATTTTCAAGCACTGGAACAGGCTGCTCAGGAAAGTGGTTGAGGCACCATCCCTGGAGGTATTTAAAAGACGCGTAGATGTAGTGCTGAGGGACATGGTTTAGTGGTAACTTGGCAGTGTTAGGTCAACGGTTGGACTTGATGACCTTAAAGGTCTCTTCCAACCATAATGATTCTATGATTCTATAAGTGTGGCACTGATGCCCCCGGCACAGCACGTGAGCTGGGGCTATGGGGCAGGCTGGCCCTTTGCCCCAGCACCTCGCCGGGACTCGCTCATGTGCCTCTCTGCAGAGAGTCCTCTGGGAAAAGTCTTGCTTCCAAAAAGCCCCGAAAAGCCCCTTTTCTGCGTAAATTTTTAATTCCTGTTATTGAGAGACTCAGGAGTTTAAATAAAGCCCGGAATCACATGGAGTGTTCCAGTCAACGCATTTTTGGTTTTCCTTTTTAAAACATTCTTAAAACCATTCTGCAGTCAGCTGTGTGGCAGCCAACAGCCATTGCTTCCTTCCACATCAGAACATGTAGGAGCATCTATTTTAGTTGGGAGAAAACAAAAAATCACACTAACTTGATTTTCCCTTTGATCCCTCATATTTCCTACATGCTTTCCTCTCTGTTTATAGCATCTGACATAATTCCTTTGGTCAGATTTTATGCCTGAAGTCATTTAGGCCAATTTTAGCTTCTTTTTTTTTCAGGGCTTTGACGTCTCAAGCAACTTAATCTAGGTCAGTAAAGTACCTGCTGTTGAAAGGAATTTTCTTGAGTAATGTTTTGATGTCAGAAGGGCCGTCCTCGGCATGTGCAGGTCGGAGGTCACCAAGCGCATACAGTATGGAAAGGGCAAGCCACTACTTGTTAAATATTGGTCAAAAAGCAGTCTGCAATGATATATATATATATATACATATTTTAGATCCTTTTAAATGAAGGGCTTTGTGATTTTTAAATGGCTGAAGTGATGTAGTGTAAAAATTCCAGCAACGTTTTCTTTGGGGAAAAATGTGCATGTGAAATACTTGGGTTCAGGACCACACCGCAGAAGTAGCAATTACACCGGTTTCAAATAATTCCCAAACCAAATCTAATTGCTGAGTTTACAACTGTGTGAGCCCACTGAGCTCATTCGTGAGAACAACCACAGGATTTGGCCCGTGGATTACAATGAACCATTGGTAGCTCATAGCAGGAACAAACCTGATGGAGTTCATATTGACACTGTTGACTTTTGCTTCAAGTTCATAGTTTCCACTTTCTGCTTTTTTACTACTTTAAGGTGCATTTTTGAGGACCCTTGTCATAACCCTCAAAAGCTAGACTGTTCCCAGCCATCAAGGGCCGCAATGCCGTTCTCCGTTCTGGCCTCTCATGGCTGCGTCTCTTGCAAGCGCCTAATGAAGGCAGTGGGGCCAGGTAATCAGCTTTGCAGCTGAGGCAGAAATACCAGCTGCTGTGACGGGGAGAAAACTGAAGAAAAATACAAGATGTTACATGAGTACCAGAACTAACAAAGAGGGTTTTTTCTGGGTTCATATCTCATGATTGACTCAATTTTGTATCTGAACAGGGGAAACTCCAGATGAAGCTTTTCCTGTCGTTGGGTTCAGGCATTTGCAGGGACCTCTCTCCTGTACCTACCCACCTGTTTTCACAAAAACTGAAGGAATTTAAATGACTATTTATCTGACCTTCTGTCAGATTTGACTAAGGGTTCAAACATAACTGAGGTGGTTCACGGGTATAAAGGCAACAATTCAGCAAAATGTATAATTGCTCTTCATTTCCAAATGACAAAAAAAGGGGGTTGCCCAGTCTTTTCCCTAAATTTTTAGAAAAAATATTGTGAATTACATTTATCTGTTCCTTCAGTCATTTCAAAAGAAGAAGCACAAGCCAATATTTCAGCACTGGTTTAGAACATCCCCTGAAAAATCTAATTTGAATGACATTACTGGAAACTAAAGTGATTGTGTATGTGCTTATTTAGCTCATCACTGAGTAGTCTATCAGTAGTACACTAACAAGTAGTGATATTTTTGCCCTTTTAAATTGACTTGCCTTAATTTGTTACATTTGGTTAGCTGGTTTCTAGTGGATTAAAGTATGACACAATGGTTCTCAAATTATGCTCTGCAGAGCATTTTTTGGTGGGCTTGATCGAACCCATGGTCATGAGATGCTGTTTTCCCTCATTTCCAGTTGAGAAGTTGTGTTATGAGACTCTAAAAATATATTCACATGTTTTCATTAAATTGTTTCTCCATGGTAGCAATTGTTATAGTTGCTGTGTTCATGTCTTTGATCGCTATTGGGAGGAGTGGTGGCTTTTGTGATTGGAAATGGATGAAGAACGGAGCCAATCCAAATGTGTGTTTGCATGAGGGATGTATTTTTTGTGGGGGAGAGAGAAATCTATTTACGTGTGTATTAAGGGGAACACGCCTCACAAATTGTTTTTGCCTTTTCTTCCTTCTGTGAACTTCTAAAGTAGAAAGATTTACTTAATTCATTTATTTTTAAACTTATGAAAATGAAAGGTGTGGGATTTATCTCTGGGAAGGTCTTACATGTATGCATAAAATGTTTTAGTAGGCAAAGAATAACTTAAATTGTGACCATTGCATTTTAGCAAAGATCTCTTTTATTCAAACATTTCTTCAGGCATCTGAATTATATAGGAGGTTGCCAAAACAAAGCTTTGAACAACCAGAGTAAAACACCTTTCCTTCTGCTTGCTCAGCTTTCCTCTTTTAAGAAATGAGATTATGAGAGGTCACTGTTCAGTGAGTTTCTCAGTTACCATTGTCTTTCATGGTAGACAGGATCAAAAATAAAAAAAACTAAGAAAAATGTATATTAAATATATATATATAAAAAAATACAGGAATGTTTTGTATTGCAATTTAAATAAATGAGAAAGAATAAAATATGTGATTTTTTCTTTCCCACTGCCTCTTTCAAAGTTCAATTTTAAGATATAAATTCTACCCTGCAGTTGTCTTAAAAGTGCTCTTTTAACTAGGACTGGTCAAAAACTGATTTCCCGACCCTAAAACTTTTCTGAGAGATGTTTAAAAAATTCCCACTCCAAATAGGCTGAAAAATTCAAGCTTTATCCCCAAAATGATGTATCTGAGAACAGAACATAAACCCATAAAATCAAAGTAAATTGAAATATCTTCATACATAGATGTTTTAAATCGAGTAATTTTTAATAGTATAGTTCAATTAAATACATAAACGAGAAAGAATTTAATTTCAAATTTGAAACAGAGATTTTTCATTTTACACTAAGTTCAAGAACTCCCCACTTATGGCTTCACAGTGTATTTTTAATGTTAGTTGGTGTTTTGTGGAGATGGTCACCTGTGCTGAAATCTTTGCCAATCAAGCAAAAAGCAGAATTCTCTAGGATTTATTTCTTAGCCTTGTTCTTTTCTGGGGATTAAAAGTGAACCTTCCTCCTCCTTACAGCTACAAACTTTACAGTCCACACAAAGAGAAATCTATTTGGAAGTGGCTGAATAAAGTCAAGAAGGTAAATTAGAATCATCTGCTTTCCAAAGCCTTTCTTGTCTCCATAAAACAATGCCCTCTCCTGCCTCCCAGGCTGTGACTAATTCTCTAACAGTCCTTTCATTCCAAGTAAAACTCTCATGTAGGCTGACCATATTTTAATGAACAAATGCAGTGAAGATTAATTTTACAGGATTTTTTTCCCCTCTTTACTTCAGTGGCAGAAAGTGCACAAGAGACAGAAAGTGGAGAATACTAGCCTCAGTGTAGATGTTGAAGGATGGTCAAAGGTATTTTTTACTGCTGTGTGATTTTGACACAGCTGTGGGTCATGGCATGTGTACAGTTAATTGGGGTTCATAATGAGGAATGTTTGGTACCAGCATATATGTCAGGGGCCTCTGTGAGGAAGCATATGCTGAGGGCTGAATATGTTCCCTAGAAAACCATCATGTCTCTACTTTGAGGAGAAGCAAGATGGTGGGAGTAGCTCCAGAAGGCTGTAAGTGGAGGGCTGAGGGTCTGTCATAGCCCTTCCTTTGGAGGCCACAGGACCAGGAGTGTCCCCAGAGGGCTGGAGATCTGCCGTGGAAGGGATACATTTAAAACAAGCCTGCAGCTCAAAATCAAATCGATTTCTACCTGGTTGGAACAGTCTGGTCAGAGGAATGAGTTAAAAGAAGGACAGTGTGGTCAAACCTCCAAAGAACCTATGTCATTTAAATCCTTGTCATCATGAAAAGTTTGATATCTTTGCATAGTTTAACAGAGAGCTCCACTTTGATGTTTGACAGCACTAATCTCCCTTTGGAAGTGCACATCAGGCACTGTCAGACATTCTCTCGGACAGTTTTTAGAGGGAAACCAGCTCTTATGACACTGGAACTGGTTGGTGAAAGGGAAGTAACATTTATTTGAAAGAACTGAGGCCACCTCAAATTCTCACAGATTTGACACCTTTTTAGGCTGATTTAGCCCAAAGTAACTGAACCTGCTTTTCTAGTGACTCCGCTTGCAATCCCGAGACCTGTTCTAATTTGCCTTCCTGAAAATTAGGGAGTCCCTTGAATGGTCTTCCATGTGACATCCTTTACTATTAAAAGTCACAAGCCAATTGTAAGTTGAGCTACAGGAATAAATCCAGAATAGTTCTTTTGATTTCATCAGTGACCTAAAATTGTGTCAGAATGAGAAGGACCGAAAAAAGGCCACCTCCATCCTTTTCTTTTTTTTAAACCTCCTTTTTGTTGATAGGAGATCTTGTTAATTTGAGAGCCCTTTGGCCAACCCACGTGCCAGAGGGTCATGCCATGCTTGGTAGCTTGATTGCAGGGGCACTTCACAGGGAACTAGAAGGAAAAGCCTAGTTTTTTCTTTTTTTGGACATCAGTGGCGGGTGCAACACTGAGCAAACGTAGTGGGGAATCTGTATGTGGCCAAGGTTTTGCTGGTTCCCTTGCTGCAGGTGGAGCTGGCTGGGGATCCACCATCCCAACCACTGCTGCAAGCAACCTCGGAGCAGAGGTTGTGATGGCAAAGGATGGAGGCGGGAGGCTGTGGGCCACGTACTGGGGTGACTGTGGGTGCGTGTGGCGCACTTGGTGTGCTCACAACTTTTTAGCAATGGCGCAAAACAATGGGAATCTGCTGACCTGATGTGTCAGTAATGCGAAATTCCTGTTGCTAAACGCTGCTTAATAGCTGGGGTAATAAAAACCAAAGCGCAGATCGCACGGGGAGTTCCGTGCCGACAGGCGCCTCTTGAAGCCAGCAGTGCCTCGGAGCGGGCAAAGCGAGCAGCCAGGCTGGGCCTTCGGTTTCCTCTTAGAGCTGGTTGTTTCCTGCTGTTGCTTGACCAGCAATCCTCTGACCAATATCCGAAGCTGTGTCCATGTGCTTGGAGTCACTGCAGCCAGCCAAGACTTCTTTCTCCCGCTCCCTTTAAAAAAATCTGTGACTTTTTTTTAACTGGTGGTTCCTGGGCTGTCAGACTCCACGCACTTTTGTAAGGAAAAAGAGCTGCTTCTGCAGCTACATCTGGTCTCCGAAACCAGGGCTCCTTCGCAGTAACTCCTGCATTGTTTCACTGTCGGCCGTCGGGGACAGAGCTGGGAACAATGGGGTGCGATGGAGCAGCATTTCAGGAAAACATAGATCCTGTTTATGGGGGCAAAAAAGCACGATTTTTCTGCGTGAAAAACTATGGTGGTTGAAGCTGCAACCTGAATTTGAGTGATTTTAAAAGACTATGGAAATTTAAAAGGGATTTTGATCAACTCAGGCTAATTCCTCTGATCTTCTTCAGTTGAAAGTGCCTGGTTTAGTTCCTGTGAACAAAATCCAAGATCTCATGTATGAAGAAAGGGTCTTGGGGGGATGAAAGGGAAGTAAAATCTGAAATTTTCATATAATCTTAGATCATTAGAAATCCCCATGAAGACAATTATTCCAGTAGTAATGACATTTGCATGTAAGCAACGATCCTACGGTACTTTTTTCTCATAGTCACTTCTTGATTCTACTTGGGCTGATTCTTGTTTGTTAGCTCAGGAATGTCAAAGATGAGAGAAGAAACCTGCATATGTCTTCTACTCCCCCATACACGTTGTTTTCTTCTTCACTAGCAAACCTCCCAAGCTTTGTGTTCGTTTGTTTGTTTCTAGTAGCTATTTGCTCTTGTATCTCTTAGTGTGTAAAACTATGCAGGCTAAAGGTCTAAATACTCAGCATGGTTTAAGCATCCTTAATTTGCTGGTTATTTTATTGCAGCTTCAGTTATGAGAGCATTACAGGAGTAAACGTGTTGGCAGCCCATCGAGCTTGTGAGGCAGTACCTTGTAATGTCAAGCACTGCTATTGGCTGTGCAAACCCAAGTGGCTTCTTCAATAACATTTCTGACAAGAAAAATCACTGACACAAATGTAGTTGATATGCTTCAAATTTAACATCTTGTCCCTTGGACATAGTGCCTGAGACTTGAAACACAAACAAATCAACCCTTCATAAGGAGATGCTTATGTGATAAATCCTTCTTTTCCTTGGCTTTGACAAACATCAACAAACATCTTGGCAATAAAGTGCAAGAGATTACATGTTATAGATGGGCGGCAAGTATCTAATACAGGCGAGGGAGGGACAATCTCTGCTCCTGATGAAAGCAGAACACTGAGTATTATGCCATTAGTCATGTGAAATGCACCCAGCACCAGCCTCATGGTCAAAACTAATGCTGATGCTCAGGGGTGTCTTGTCAGGGCTTGGAAAGTGCAAACCTCAGTGGGTGCATCTGTTGGTGGGCAGATGTCATACACTCACTGGGCCTTCTTCTAAGAGATGATCTGCTCATTTCAGTTCTCCTTTTCTGCCCCCGTCCCTTGCTCCAGCCGTTCATGACTCAGGCAGATAAAGTATTGGTTGAAAAAGGCAAATGCTTAACTGGAAAAAAAATAGTTAATTGAAAATAATGTCATATTTTTACATTCTGCAATTGTCTCTGTAGGGACAGTAATTGCTGTTTATTTTAGTGGCTAATGTATGTGTTTAGAGTGGGTTTTTTTTCACATGTAGGACATCATTTACACTTAAGTTGCTTGTCTTACTTTTCAGACCAATAAAACTCTCACAGATGAAAGCTTGTCTCACGTAAAAGAACTGTTGAAAAAGTGTTTCTATGGACATAAAATCTGACATGATGATAATCTGAAACTGCTCACTCCCCAAGGATGACAAAACTCCAACAACTTCAAAGCAAAGAAGGAATTGCCAGAGGGGAAATTGTAATTAAAATTAGATAACCTGTATGAAAAGCATCCAATTTGTAGTCTATAAAAGCATTTTAGAACCACAGTTCTTCACCCCAGGACCATAGCTGTAATAATTATCTCAAGACTTTCACAGTGGAATCAAAACATGTTAATTTGTTAATGAGTCAGTATGTAGCAGTAAGGAAAAGACTCTAACAAGGGAATACAAACATAAAGACTGCATTTCTATTTTTAAGCAAATGCACTGTTTAAGTCAAGCCGAAGCTTTGGTTCCTGTGAAAGTTCCCCATCCCTTCCTGAGAAAGTGGTTTTGAACTGAGTGAATTGGCCTCTTCCACACTTATCTTAGCCAAAAGGCCAAGAAGTGCGTCACTGAGCCTTTCAGGCGGTGTGGTTTCATCTCAAGCCATTTCTGCAGGAATTCTGGGCTTCTGTAAGACCTGTGCTTGGCTGGGAGCAGCGATCGCCCCACCCGCCCCATCCCAGCTGGGATCCCTTGCGTCATCTCTGAGCCCCACCACCACACAACTTTCAAGTGATAAAGTATGTGAAATAGGCAAAGCAACCTCTTGTGGCTGTCCTCCGGGGTGAGTAGTGGCGTTGCTTGGCTTAACTGCCTGCCTGGCACGGGGAGGCAGTTGCTAGACTAAGGATTATATTGAGTGCTTCTGGCCTGAGAATCTGTGAGATCTCCAAAAGCAAAGAGCAACCTTGAACCCAGCTGAGAAGGTGGATTTCTTCTTGTTTCCCCACTTCCCAGCAGAGTTTTTCATCCACCCTCTGGTTTGCAGCAGCTAATCCATAAATCTGGCGCTTCTCCAAAGCGACTGTACTGCTAGTGGCTGCTCTCCCAGCGGGACAGAGATGGAGGCTTCCCTGTTACTGTGCCAACACAGAGCAGCAAACGTATTCTTTCCGGCTAATTATTGTATGCCTCAGATTAAGAGAGGATTAAGGACCTCTTTCAGAGTTTGGGTTGTTGTGGGGTTGTTGGGCAGAAGTGCAATGGGGAGAGATAGGCAATGGAAAGAAAAGCCCGAAGAGAAATAGGAAAAGGAAGGAGAAAGGGGGCAAGAGAGATGGGAAGATGAAGAGGTGGAAGCGAGGAAAGGAAAAACTGCATATGAGAAGGAAAAGTAAGGTAGTGGAAAAGTCAGAAAACCCATTGTATTTACACGGATTGAGACTTCATAATACAAAAAAACTTCAGCCTCAGGTCAAATAAATCTTGTTTATTTCTTTTCTCCGTTGCACTACAGCAGTCACACTTAATGTAAGAAGAGTTTAAGGCCTGACAATATCAATGCTATCAAGTAGTGCAGAACTCAGGGAAGTTTTAAGGTCAAAATAGCCCTTTCCATTATTTGGCTGCCGAGTGCGCCATCACTAGATCTGGGAAAACCCTGCTAGAATTTCCATAAGGAGAATGTCTCCTCACTGCTGTGTTATCTACAGCGTTGGTAGCCCCAAGGAAACCCTGTGGTGTGATGACAGGATGACTTACCTGGAAATTAGGCACTCTGGGAGAACAAATTGGTCAGTCAATGCCCAAAAGCATCTGAGTCCCTTTCATGCCATTTGTTGCCAAATCCTTTCTCTTTTCTATGGTCAGTAAAATTTGGGATCCAAAGGTGCGTTCAAAACTACCTGCATCTCACTCATCTTTGCTTCCAAGTCTGTCCTTTAGATCAAATCCTGTTTGCTGCACTGTCCTCGTTCAGCAGCTTATAATTTTGGTTACTGAATGAACTGCAGAGAACGACATATAGTGTTCACACACACACATCATTGCAAGTGAAAGCAGTATAGGTACCTGCCATGTTCACCTCCCTTCACTAAGGAGCTGGCAGACCAGAGAAGTTAAGAGAAGAAAGGCTGGACGGAAAAGTAAGAATAGTAAGGGGTAAAGAGTGATCTTCTGGGTCTGAATCTCATAATTAGCCAGGGCAAACTTCTCTTTGTCCTAGGATTTGGGGGGGGGGGGGGAAGGCGAATGTACTAGGTTACTTCAAAAGTGAGCCATTTCATTACCTTTGGTAACTTCACAATCTGATAATTAGGAGGACTAGATTTGATCAAATAGGAAGGAGATAAGTGTTTTCTCTGCCTTCCTCCACGTGACACAGTAATCCAATGTGTTGTACCTGACAGTGGGGAAAAGCTGCACATCTTTTTCAACACTCTTACACATGGCTTATGCTTGCAAGCATTTATAATGATAAAATATTCATTATATCATTTTTGCTTAGGGCAAAAATATTCTGGTGATCTGATTTAAATGCATGGCGTTATCTCATGCTGGTCTCTATTTATGGGAGCAGTGACTCCAGGTGCTGCTATTATTAGCACTGTTATGAATGCTATTTGTGCTTTGTTGCAACACTTTTCATTTAATCTAACATCCCAAGGCACTTTATGAAAAAAAAGTTGTTCCATATCAGTAGTGCCAAATGTAAGTAAATATGCTTCTAGCCAGGGATTTACCTTTACCTGGGAACTGCAGGCTGCTGGCGACTGCACGGGCCCAGAACTCAGCAGATCTGGATTCCATTTTCAGTTTTTGTAAAGACTTTCTGTGTTGGAAGAAAGGTTGTCCAAGGGTTAAAACCTTGGGGAGAATAGAGAGATGGTGAAGCAAAGGAGTCAACTGCCAGGTTCTTTACCTTTCTGGATCTGTTTACATAAGGAATCACAGAATGGTTTGAGTTGGAGGGGACCTTAAAGATCATCTAGGTCCAACTCCCATGCCCTGGGCCTTCCACTAGACCGGGTTGCTCAAAGCCCCATCCAGCCTGGCCTTGAAATATAAGGAAGACACTTCGTGCCATCTACTGAGGTCTCCTCCATGTTATCAGGCTGTGAGTGACTCAGGCCAGAATCAGGGGACTCAAGTGGAGCAGAAGAGCTTTTGGAACTCACTGCTGGATACACAGCCCCAGCACAGTGACCAGTGGTTATCAGGCAGCCCAAAGTGGGTCAGGAGAATTGCTGGAGCCCCGTGAGTTATGGCCAGATGTGGGCTGGTGAGTTCCTGTTCTCTCTGATCCAACTGAGACACCATGGATGGCTGAATCCCAGCTCCACACCAGACCTTGACCTGAATGTCCATGTATCCTGCTTTCCAAATAAAGGAGATACAGACATGCATTCTAGATGGGAGGTCAGGGTGGGGGACCTGGCTCATCATAAATGGAAAGAACAGAATCATATCTGTGTGTCTGGTTGTTACGGATTTACTGACACAGCAGGATGGGAGATCAAAATAGGGACTTTTCAAGGATTCTGCCTTCTGGAAGATTTTTGTCTACCAAGTCCCTCCTCAGTGACACACACTAGCTGGCATGACTTTGATGCACAAGGAAAAGGCCATGCAGCACCACTGTCAATGCATAAGTTGCTGAGGAACTATGGGAACAGAGGCCATCAAGTGAGCCTCCCGCACAGTAAATGCCATGGATAAATATCATCAATTATAACAGTGTGTGCCAGAAACGTAAATATCCTGGTGAAGACTTTCATTCAGGAAATAGGGACAGCAATGTGTACCTGCTTCAAAGAGGGTGATTTTAATTATGCCTAACCAGGGACAAATATGTCTCCTTCGTTTATTATTTGTCGTTTTGCTCTGGCCTGGAAAGAGGTATTCCACTGAGCTTTATTATCAGCCTTCCCGCTGCTCCGCATAGAATGTGGAGGGTCGTACCAATCCCCTGAATCATTCACTTAGCAGCATTGTTTGGGTTTGGTTTAGGATGTTTCTCAAATTCAAGTTGAGGCTGGTTTGATGTTTCGCTCTTCAAAGTTATTCACCACCCAGCCCTTTTGTGGCTCCATTAAGTTCAGAAGTTGGCGCTGGAGCCATGTGCTGTATCTGAGCTTTCACAATAGCAGCCAAACAAATTAATCTTTTCCAAAGACGCAACGTGGAAGACTATTGCGCCTTCTATTTTTATGGCAGTGCTTTTGCTTTATTTCGCACTCAGACTCTAGGCTTCATTCTGTGCCATTTCCTTGCCTTGAATACTGAATAACTCCTTACATGCTGAAGCTACAATACATCCTAACTGTAGTCCTACAAAGCAGGGCAATATGCCAGTCTAGGATTTTCTATGAACAAATCTAAACTGACCTGTAGCCTTACCAGCATTCTCGTTTCATGGTACCTTTCATCTGAAGGTCAGACTGTAGGTTCCTAACCTTTTAATTGAAAGAATAGAAATAGAAACATGGAACTGTCTCATGTCCCAGACTGTTGGTGTCGGCTGATCTGTGTTACACAGCATAAATAATTGGACCGTTGAAATTAGAGAGCAGCGATAAATAGCATTGAGCTCTTGTGTCCATTTGAGAATGGTCATTAACCACACAAACTTTCCCAGTCGAACAAAAAGGTAAATGACATTATACCTTCTTTACACCTAGTTATATAGCTGAACTACATGCAAATCCAAGGAATCTTTCCTGTGGGCTCTCCCCACTATAATTGTAGCAGACGCTCCCTGTTACATCTAAACACAAAGCACAGACCCAGAATTCATTCCGACCTGACAGTAACATTTCCTCCCTCACAAGCCGGAGCTAGCTCTGGCCCCAAACTATTACTGCACAAGCATTTACACAAGTACTTACATTCGTATTTGCAGTGGTTGTGCAGGAAAACACAAGTGTTGGGTGAATCTTTCTCATTCCACTAAGCAAGAACAAAAAAATTTTCCCCTTTTCTTAGCCATGGCAGGACTCCCAATTTAAAATTAGATGCTAGCCGTATTTTGTAACTAACACATGATGCAGCTCAAGTCCACTGTTGGCTGAAGGCAAGATACTGTTGCAGTGAACTCCAAAGCCTTTTGTGTTGTCTCTGGGCCACAACATCACCTCAGGAGGAGTTAAAATAAGAAAGTCACTTTTATAGTGAGTTTGCTCATGGCCTGGACAATGTGGGGCATCATTGATGGGAAGTTTGGCTCCGTGCTACACAGCAGGTCATCCCTGCAACAGGGACATGAAAAAGGAGGAGGTGGTGTAATGCCAGAAAAGGTCCAGCAGTCCCCAGGGCTGCCCAGCAGGAGGGCTGCTGGCAATCCTTGCAGCTTTCCAGGTGGGCATCCCCCCAAAACAGCACCAGGGTCACCTGAACCCTTCCACTCCGGATCCACCAACTCCCAACAGTCTCAAGGGGCAGCTGGAGTCGCTCTTCCTGATGACTCAAACAGTACAAACAGTGGGGGAATCTCTCCCCTTGTGAATCACCGAAAATGGAAAATAATCGTCTTAAATTAAAGATATAATCAGTCTGCAACCAGCAAAACTTTGTCAGCACAAGAATAAGACATTCTCCTTAATCCTGTCCTTGCTGAAAGAAGTTTATTCAAGTATTTATCTAACCTTGTATTTAACCAGGAAATCCAGCTGAGCTAATCACTTTCTGCCAAAGAAGTATTCGGGCGCTCGTCTGCCATGACATTTTTGAGTGATTCTGTACACTGTGGCCATTCTTTTAATGGTTTAATCACACGCAGAAAGAGCCACACATTTTTCAATGAGGTTTCCTTCAGAAAATCAAAGAGTGTTGTCATCAGAGAAGACATAAGAAAATGTTGTGCATTATTTGTAGAGGTGACGCCTCAAGATGAGAGGCCAAGAGGTTCTGCCTCATGTGCTTTGTGTGGACCTTTTCTTCTTCTGTCCAAGTTCACGCAGTTTCATTCTGCACTTTACATCTTTAACCTGCACCAATGCTCTATTCTACGGAGATTTCAAACAAGAGGTTCCTTTTTGTGCCATAACATCTAAGGGGTTGATGGCTTGGTTACCTCTAGCAATATCTCACCTCAGAAATAATACTGCAAAAGGCTTTGCTTTGTATCTTCTTATAAATAGCAAGATATTCCCTCTACACAGATACGCACGTGCTTCCACATTCTGTTTGTGATGAGCTTATGGGTAGAAAGACATAGAAGAGAATGGAGAAGTTATACTTTTCACAGAGAGGAAATTGTCTGGGTGACAGCAATCCTGGGAACACTAGATTTGCAGTTATTCTGGGTGGAGATTTGCACACAAAAAGCCTCAAGGATGGTTGCTTAGGGAACTGCCACCCCCAGGTCTGTAACACCAGAGAGAGCATTGTGTGCCTCAGTTTCCCTGCAGGGAAAACAGTGGTGATTGAACCAACCTCATTCCAGGCCTGTGTGCCGGTGTACATCTGCTCCTAACGCTGGTGCGCTCTCCTGCAACGGCAGTCGCGACAGGAGCAAAACCAACCCCAAGTGGCCCTTGGATTTCACCACCTCATCCACCTCTGTCTGTGCAAGATGTTAAGATGTCACATGTTAAGATCATCAAAAAAGAAGGAAAAAACAAAAAGAAAAAGAAAAAGAAAAAGAAAAAGGGCAGACACTTGAGACTCATTCCCCCTCCTTGTCCCTTGGAAGGATTATTCAACAATAATAATTGTCAAATAATTAGCTGCCACCACCCCCTCCATTGTCCCCTTCAAATCACCGCCATGCTGAGTCACGCTGTGGCCAGGGCCTTGCAAGCTCTGGGTGTCCCCAACGTCCCAAGGCGCTCTGGAAGGCGGCCTCCGAGCGGGTCCGCATGGACCTCCCCGACCCAGCCCGGAGCCACCCGCGCGGGTACCCCCCTCCCCGGCGGCACGGAGCTGCCTCGGTTTCCCCTGGGACGTCGGTGGGAGCTGGAAGGCTCGCAGCGAGCCCTCTGCGCTCTCAGCACCTTCCAGGATCAGGCCTCGAGTTAGAAAGTCATGCGGACGTGGCCGCAGTCAAATACGAAACAGCTGAATATGCTGCAACTGGGCACATTGTCTTCAGATCAGGCCCTGGAAGAATTAAAACCAAGTGTGTGATCTGAGCACGCTGAAATGAACTCCAAATGAAATTAGAGTTAGCTCTCTCCTTAGCGGGGAGCACAGGATCAGATTGTTAGGTTTTAATAAAGTGTGGCCAGTATTTTAATAAAGTGTGGCTAGTATATTATCCAACATGCTTTTACAATTACTGCAGAAACAAGGACAGGAACTTCATTAACACTTTACAGGGGAAAGAAAGCTGTGCTACAGGCAAATGATATATTGCTATTGTGACTGTAGGTGTCCTGCATTTAAGAAAACAAGGAAAAATCCTGGGGAAAGGAGTAATTACACTGTCAGCAAATGTGTTTGTGTTAGCAATGAACTATTCCCTTCCAAGTCCCGCAGCCACCGGGAGCCTGCATCGCAACACGGCAAATTTCTAGGACAGAAGGTGACTCCATAAACACAGCGAGAGCTGTAATGTGAGAGACAAAACTCACGAAGGGGAAAAAAAAAACAACAAAACCATGCAGAATCATTTACAAAATGTGTTTTCCAGGCGGCTGCAAGAACCATTGGCAGGATTACACTTACGGCTTTTAAAGCGGAGGTTAACTGCTTTGATAAAGCGCAGGTGAGGTGTATCTTGCGAGTTGCATGTCAGGCAGGATTAGCTCCCTGGCAAATTATCAAAGCCAACTGATAGCAAAACAAGTTGGGACTCTCCTACAGTGGCAGTTTAAAACTAGGTGTAACTTCACCTAAAACAAATGAATACAGCGGGGGTGTAAGGGGACTACCTAATTAACCCCTTCATTAACTCCCAGGCGGTTTACAGGGTTTTGTAGAAATCAAGGAGGTCTCAAGAAACTTAAGACGGTGTTGGGTAAATTAGAGTGAAATTCAGTTACCGGGATAGTTCTTTCTCTGTAGGTTGGGGCTTCAGTTTGGGGTGTTAGGAGGAAGGGAGGAGGAGGCCGTGAGGTGAAATGCTTCATTAGATCTTCAGGTGCCCGTTGCTGCTCAGCTCTGCACAGATTCCCACGTCGCAGGAGGAAGCTCACAGTGAAACATGCATAGTGCTCCTCCGAGCCGGGAAAGGCTGCTCCGCAGTTTGGAAAGAGCAGTTCTAAGTATCCACTGAGGATGTAAAACCACCCATTGAATCGCTGTACAGAGTTTTGAGACATATTTTCATCCTGTTTTGAATTAGAACAGCTGAGGCACTACAGGAGAAATCCACATACAAGGAGTTATTAATGCCTTTAAATAGCCAATACAGTAGATATCTATAACGCCTGTAATTGCACAGATAATCAGGCACAGGCTCAGAAATGCTGCCCTTTATCTTCAGCTGTCTTCTAACAACTTTCTAATTTTGCATTTTTGTCTCACTCTAGCGGGAAACACAAACAATTGTATATGCTCACAGTGAGCACATGTCTTCGTTTGGTGTCCCGGCTACCCCAACAAGATCATGCAGTTTGGGGAAATTCGGTAAGTAACCAGTTTTGTAGCACTGCATATGGAAAAACCAGGCATGCAAAATTGGATGTTGGGCTGAAAATGTGGCTTGTCAGGCATAATGAAAGAGTCAGGAGGCAATTAAAAAGGAGAAAAGTGACAATCTGACAACATGCTCAATTAATGTAATCAGATTTCACATTCACTTCATGAGTAGTAAATCAAAGCAGAAGTAGGAATGATATGAACTTTTTAATATTAAAAACTATTCCCAGAATATGCAAAGTCAGGGAATACTAGTAAATTTCTATCTGTCTGTTGCCGATCATTAACTGATTTAGGATAGACCTTGTTGAGTAATTACGTTTAATAAGAGCTTGTCCATACAAGCTGCTATCAGATGTCATTTTATACAGTTTCAAGCCAGATATAATGGGTTAGATGCACATATTAACTTTCTGCAATACTGTACTGGCTTTTTATGGGAGAGGGGTGGGAAAATTCAAAACTGATTATTGTGTGGCTTCCTTTCAGACAGCTGTATTTGATCTAATTTGATTTATTGCTGCACATTTTGAATGAGCAGAAATGTCTCGAGGGGAAAAAAGAGACTTGTTACGGTAAATGTTCACATTAATATATTTTCACCTGCTTACTTGGTGGGCTCCATAGTTGGCTGTATTTATTACTGTTTGGGAGTCTTCTGTATTAAAAAAGCTACTCTTTATCTTTTTGCTCCCTCTTGTAGGGATGTAATGAGCTTCTCACACCCTCCACAAGAGGCGATTGTGTAACTAATCCGTGCTGGCATAACAACGGCTTCACCTAGATTACTAGTATTGCTTAACATAAATGCAGGACAAAGGCAGATGACTGTTTTTGTGAGTAAAGCACAGCGGTAACTCATAGGTAGTTTTTTCCAGGTGGTCCTAGAGGAAAAAAGTCTTGAACCTCAAAGAGAAGGGAGTATGGAGGTTAGAAGTCCCACTTCTTTTTAGAGAAGTGTATAAAAGTTTGGGTGCTAGTATTACTTGAAGGCACAAAACCACAAACAGATTTCCCGATTGCCCAAGGGCATCTGGGTCCCCAGTGTAACTCAGCTTATTGTATTGCTGCTGTTTTGCTTCAGCAGTGAGACATGGGGAGATGAACCAGAGCCTTTTCTATCACAGTCTTTCTAAGGAAGGCATACACACTTAAAAAGGCATAGAAAATGCATAAACGTCCACGCATCTGAGCTACCCACTCTGCAGTGTGAGGACGCAAGGTTCTTCTGCAGTTTAATCACAGAATTAGAAAATTAGTGTTCTTTGGGCTGACGCTTGTCACCGACTTTCTGCATGATGGTTGGAAAGGGCCATATCTTTGCAGTGAATTGTTACATAAATCCTTGCTAAAGGAACAGTTTCTTTTGGGAATTTATTAGCATCTGCACTTCACAGACTGCTGGATCCTATGAGCCAGACCAATATAGAGCAGTGCCGCAATTTCGGGTGGCTTGTCTTTGCATCTGCATCTGTATGTTACGTGTCTGTAAGGCCACATACTTTTTCTGATATCAGTTGGATAGTGGGTTGTGTGCACCAGCTCTCAAGTGATTCACACCATTTGCTACGTTGGGTATTGATTGGCTCCTGCTCAATCTCCCCTTTAAACAGCATTGCCGATGGGCACTGGAGAGCCTCTGCGCTGCCTGGGAAACAGGACGAGTCACCTGCGTTCTCCTGAAAGCATGGAGAGGGACAGCACAGAAATCGCTGCACCTGAAAACGATAATCAAAGCACTCAGTACAAGTCCATCCCTTTCTTAGGTGGGACTTAAGTTCAAAATGAGGTTTTCCTGCCTTATCTAACTCAGGTAAGTCTTAATCACTAGCATCGCAAAAGCGTGTTATGGTTTTATTTGGCGCTGTCTCTTCATGTGTTTCTGTGTGTGTACTGTCTCACTGGTGTCGCGTGATTGCAGTGGCATGTGTTTGCCTTGCCGAAGGAGATTGCAGACATGGACACTTTCTGTTTCATAGTATGAATTTATCTTTGTTTTCTGGGTTAGTTTTGATGCTGATCTTCATTGGGTCAGCCCTGCTTTTGCTCTGTAGGTTACATGGATGGGACTCCTTCCCTCAAACAACGATGCAGCATCTGTGTGTGCAACACGCAAACAAGTTCACTGTGTTTGTTGCTGATGGTCTGAAAGGCCTCCTAAATTAGCTCTTGGCATGTTCGATGTTCGCCAGGGAGGTAATTTGTTCTGCTCATGCTGGTTTGGATGTTTTAATTGTGTTTGCTATTCACTATGAAATCTTTATGAGAAAAAAGCAGAATTTACATAAAGCTAAAGGAATAGGGATTTATGTCAACATAAAAGGAGGGGGGGCTGAGAAAAGAGGATAATGTATTCTCATATTCTCTTGACCTGTTTGGTAAGGTTTCTGTTGAAATCTCTCTTGTTACAGCATAAGTTTATGGTGTGTTTCAGTATGGCCTGGGTATATCTCTAGAATGGTCTAAACAAGAACACCTCTAAATCTGTGGGAACTTCAGATTTCAATCTCTATTTAGATGTTAAGTTTGATTTTCTCAACTGTATTTGCATCCTGAGATATACAGAATACAGAAAATGCAAACATTTGGTATTCAGAGGAGTACGTGTCATTTGCATTCGCATCTCCAGCGACTGCACGTACCGTCTGGCGGTGCGCAGCCGATGTTGCACACACAGGCTCGGCTGCCCACATCGTTAGGGTGACAGCGCTCCCAAATCAAATATCCTGCGGAGCGACTCTGCCTTTTCTCACATGCATACTCGTTAGGGAATTTCTCTTATTACCTGGGCTATAATCCCTCCCTGGGGGGGATGCCTTGTGCACAAAATTAATTTCATTTGGCCACAGAAACTCCCTGTGCCTTTGGCATATAAGTCTTTATACATAGAGGAAAAACCATCTAAGGCAAAGCTACTTCATTTCTAAGACTCAGTAGAAAATATCTCACGCCAAGCTGGACTGGAGGTCATTATTGAGCTAAACTCAGTCAATACTTGTTTTAGAAGGAAACTGGTGGGGGTTTTTCTGCTTTGAAAAACCATTTGAGGCTTGACCTGCCTTCATTGACTGGCCCAACTGATGTGCAGGAGGGATGAGCTGAGTCTGCTCAGGTTTGCAGGTGGACTAAAGACAAGTCTACACATGGCATCTCCTTTGCAACAGACTTCACAGCTTAAATGGGGTGAAAATTTCCCACAATTTTTTTTTTTTTTGTCTTTCCTTCCTTTCCTCTCTTTCCTTTCAGATCGATAATTATATCTGTCATTTTTGAGAGGTAAATGTTAGCAGAAAGTGCCTGCTTTTTTCAAAAAGCATTGTTTTTCATGGAAAAAGTGAAAATTAAAACAATTCAGTTGAAAATAAAAATAAAATTCAGTCCAAAAGCCTCTGAGCTTTCAGTGTAACTTGAAATGTTTGAATGGTTGAAATTCCTGCAGAGGATGGAGGGAAAAACACAAACATGTTTTCACCATTTCTAGCAATTCCAGTATTTCACCTCAAGGGGTAAGTTGGGTTTGTTGAAGTTGATTTTTCCACAGCAGTTGCTATTTGAGTCCTCTCACTCCCTCTTTCTCTTTTTATTGCTTTTCCCACAGTTTAAACCAGATTCTAATATTTCTTATCTTCCTCCGCTCTTTCTCTCTCTAAACCACCCAAATCTTGCTGTCATTTTGCTATTTGTGAAAGCAGAGGGGGGTAAAAAGGAGACACACAGCTGAGAATTATCGTTTTTATCAATGATAATACTATATTTATATTGATTTTTTTTCTTGGTAATTTTTTTTTTTTTTTTAAAAAAAAAGTTGTTTCCCCTCTCTTCCAAAACTTAATAGGCTCTACTTGAGTGTTTCTTAGATGGCGTGTGGATTCAAGGGCTTCACATTTCATCAGCATCCCTAATGAGCTTGAGGTGCCTCTAATAAATCTCAGCCCTTTTAATGAATTCTTTATAGCTTTTAACTGCTTCAGATAGAGATTGACGAGTGTAACCGGTAGCGCAAAATCTTGGCATGCAATAAGACAAACAGCCCCATCCTTTCCCTCTGGCATCCCATCTGAATTTCTGCAACAGAGATAACCAAGAATCTGTCACTGCTATGAAGTTTGTGAAACTTAATTAGGAAACTAATAAAACAGCTCTCATATAGTACCACAGTTACCTAGGAGATACTATGTACTGTTTAAGAGCTTCTACCAATGGAATAGGATTGCATGTGTTAGAGACCTGTTATTTGAGTGAAGAGAGTTTAAAACTGACCTCTTCTGTAAGCCATTTTCTAGTACATTAATGCTTTACTAAAAAGACATTTGCACTCCTTGAATGAGCCATTTATACACCATTGAGAAGCAGAGGCTGGGATATTAGATTTAAACACCACTCACTTTAGAGAGAGATTTGGGCCTTTTTTTCCCTTTTTCCTAGTTTCTATTCTTGGTCACATTCTCAATCAAAAAGGGCCCATTTTCCAGTTCTAATTCCAGCGCTCTGGAAATCATCCTAGCACAATTCGGGCTTTTCTCTTTGGACTTTTCAGAGCCAAAGACTGGGACAAGTTGTCTCAGCTGTAGTGGAGGAGCCCTCAATGACTGTAAGACTAGAATGAGGTTAGATTCATCACGATGGATCTTCCTGCAAGATCTGCTCCTGAGCAGACGCCGAGTGTGATACATCCAGACCTACTCTTTTCAACTCTGTGGTTGTTTTGGTACTAATTTCAATCAAGGGAGTTTCACTTTTATGCAATTACTTTCAATATATCTCATAGTTAGTAGATTAGATTTTGCTCTGGTGGTATACTCTATAAAACGTAGTCCTGTCAACTAATCTGTAAGTATATGCAGCTAGTCTTAGAAATCACCAGAAAATGGGTTAGTTGTACCTTGAGAACTTTTAATATTTCAAGTCTTTTTCCCATACCACATCAGAAAACCACTCATCTTTGTATTTGCGTTCAGAATTTTTTTGGTGATAAGTCAACTTATATTTGAAAATGAAAAGCTGCTTCAAATAAAGAACATGTTTTTCAGTTCTGAAAATGCCAGAGAAAGCTTCTTTGACCATTTCAAAACCATTGTTTTTAGAAGAATAATTGAAATTAAAAAAATCTACTGAAGCTGTCCCGCCCCTCCTAACTATATCTGTTTGGGCAAAGCAGCATATTCCAACAATAAAAAGAAACCACATTAAAAAGTATTGACCAAGTCTACTTAATATTTATTGCTCTTTGATAACTGAAGAGAATAGGAAAGTCTCCTCAGCAAGGCGCCATGAGAAGGATTTTCTTGGAGAGCAGTTTTACTGAGAAAATCATGGCTCCGTTATGACTTTCTCAGCTGAAGACCTGGCCCTTTGGCCTCTTGGTAAATGAGCATTGAGGACTTTTTTGCGCTTCCTGGAAACTCATGGTAAGGAGATTTTATTGTTCAAGGCCGTAGATAGCACACTAAGCTGAAAGGGAGGCAGTTTTTTCCCCAAAACGTTTGGATTGCAGTGGGCTGCTGAGAGGGTGGTATATGTGTTTGTGCAATAGCATGATTGTTGGAGCCTTCCAGTGACAGATGTTGTTAAACTGATTTATTATCAACATAAAGGATGTTCAGTAATAATAAAACAATGATGAATCCTCACTTTCTGCTGAAAGGCAGCGGCTCATGGCCTGTGGCAGGCAGATGACTGAACTTGTAAGATGAATTCTACAGACTTCAGCTCAGCCAAGTCAAAAAGTTTGTCCTTTAAAAATAATGAGAGATCTTTAGCATACTTCCAGTCCTCCAGAATAAAATCCTCCAAAAGGAATTGTATTTTCACAACACCTTGTGGCATTGTCCTAACGACTGATAACAGCTTTCTCAGCTGTGCTGTGTTTGTGGTGCAGAAAGTATCTTTATCTGGTTACGAAACAGGAGTCGGCTCTATTGTTAGATCTCTTGTTGTCTTGCAGAAGTGTCAAGTGAGTCATTTTACCCTGATGAACAATAGTGACCTTATTAAGGTGCTGTGAGCAGCAACTGACTAATGAACATCACACTGAGCTCCTTCTGCAAGGTAGCAAGTACCCTTGAGCCAAGAAGTTTATGAAATTATATCCGTGAGTGTTTGACCTATCAGACAAACCTGTGCTGAACCGATGACAGTGTTTGACCAACACATCATTAAGACTTTCTCATGGTTAGGAAGGAATTGTGTGGAATTAAATGATTTTCCTGCAGGCTGAAAGGCTCCTGGAAATGTTATTTGATTGCGGAGCTTGCTGCCTCTCAGTTATGGGTTCAAATCCAGCCGTATTAACTCTTATGGAAAAATTACTTCTCTGAGTGATACCTTGTCCCTACTGAAGGGGCTCTGCTCCATAACATGACTTAAAGTCATCATTGTTGTAAGGAATATTGGGCGCTGTCATAAAGAACCAAGGATGATTATGAATGTGCCACAGGAACATTCACGTTCCTAGAAGCGGAACATCTCAGAGTAAGGATGGAGTTAAACTTCCGTCTTCGTGGTATAATTACTGAATGAAATGGGCTGTTTGTAATTATGATGATATTAAACCTGATAAAATTTTTGGGCCAGATTCTCTCCTCATTTATACTGGTATGAATTAGGAGACTGTGAGAGGAGATCTTGGCCAAAGAGAGTTCTTCAGATAAACCTCAGGCTAAACAAGATTGAAATCTTCCACACCCATGATACCCCTTCAAACATCTCTTTTGTTCTTCTGTTAAAGGCCAGGTATATTTATGGTGCAAACCATATTAAGGTTATTGCTATTAATTAACTATGTTCTGAAGTTTTTAATCTCATCCTCTTCAGGAGCACTAAAATAATTTACATACCAAAACAATAGTGTTGAAAAAGTTTCCATCTGTTTTCCATCTTTTCCAAGAAATTTTTAGACATTGGCCTTTTTCCCAGGAGACCGTGTCCCTGAGGAAGCATATCCTGACCAGCATGCCTTTCAAACTACGCTAATTAAGGTGTTTCTATATGAGTCACAGGGACTTTCCTCTTCTTTCATAAAATATGAGTGGTGCTTTTTGGCAAAAAAAAGAAAATAATCTGAACAGTGTTACTAATAGGGAGGAATCATGATAGCCTATAAATTCACCTGATTTTAGATGATACAGGCAGAACCACATAAAGGCTAGACTGTCAGATGATGTAAATAGCTTAACTACACTGACTTGCTGATGAGCTGTCCTTATACATTCAATGTATAAAGCAAATATATGACATCAGTAAATCTGGTATAGCAACATGGCTTTGAATGTAAACCATTTCAAACACTGAACAGATTCAAAAGCAAAATGAAAAGCTATTTATGAAAAAATTACCAGAAAAAAAAATCTAAATAAACAAAACCTTATTTATTTGCAATGCATAATTTCAGCAGTTTTATTTATAACAAAACATCAGTTCTTTTAGAGATAAAAGCTGTTGTACAATATGTTATCTCAGTGACTATCTAGCAATCATTCTTAATTTTATTTACTTAAACACTTGCAAGTTTCTTAGCACATACAAAGCGATGAGAAAAACTTGATTGCGAAGTTTAATTTCTATAAATCACTGCTCTCGTAACAGGCATTTTAAAGAAAATGAAACGCAAATAGGAAGTTCTCCTACAGCAGGCATCTCCACTCCTAATCTCTCCTCTCAACTAAAAAAGTATAATTCCCACTTTTGTAGATTCTGTACACTTTGTACATGACCAGCAATGTTGCAAAAAGTTAACAATTAAATCAGTGGTGTTAAATTCGTAACAAAAACACAATGATGAAATATTGGTCTGTGCCAGATAGAATGAAGTTTCTAAAAGTTGTCCAGTAGAAAGAACAGGGAAGAAGCTGTTTGTAAAGAAGAGGGTATACTCTTTTGTGAAGAAGGCAATAGAAGATGACATCATAGCAAGAGATCATCAAAACTGCTATACCGATTCCAAGTTTCTGTGGTTTTCCCAAGTTCAGAACTTGTCCATACAGCTGTGGTTCCAGTTCAGGTCAAAACTGGAAAAGAACTGTCTCCAAAGCCAAACTTTGTGCCTGAGGGCACAGGAATATCACAAGAGTAGCTGATGTTGCAAAATTTTTATTATTTGGGACTACAAAAAGCCCCAAAAGCAGCTCATGGGATTTTGCTATTCTTGCTGCAAACACCACTGGTGGCATTTTGATGCAGCCTCAAGGTAGAAAGCCCTCGCTGCCTCGGAGATAAGGGCAGCAACTTTTATCCGTTAAAATATATTTTAATAAATACTTGCTCCATGAAGATTTACCTTATTGCTCTGTATCCCTGGAGTCTGCTGTTTTGAATCGTTTTTTTTTTTTTTGTCTCCCAGGCTCGGCTAAGAAATGAATTGTGTTGTAGAGTCAGTGCATCAGACTGATGCACCAAGGTAGGTTGAAAGTTGTTTCATAAGTCCCATCTGGACCCAAGTTTGCGCTCACACCAGGCACAGACCGCGTGGGGAAGGGAACTAGGGCTGGGGGTGATGTGTCCCATGCCGTGGGATGCAGTTCCCCCTGCCCAGACCAGAGCTGCACATGCTCCTGCTCCAGCCTGGCAGGACTGAGTCCTCCTCAGGCAGCACAGCACAGGTTTGTCCCTGGCAATGTGCACTTTAGACCTTTCAGCACTGTCACCACAAACTGCTATCAAAACGTCTCTTGGCAATTGGGAAGCAGTTGCTGCCTGGGAAGCAGCGCTACGCGCAGGAAGAGCAGAAACAGGACGGTCCTGTATGCACTTCAGACAGCTTTCAGCCAAGACTGAATTGGACATGACACGTCAGGAATTGGTTCTGTCAAGTAAAGAATGGTTTGATTTTGTTTATTCTGGTGCCATTCGAGTTTATCTCCAGGCAGTGCTGGCCCAAGACATGATCTGAACTGGCCCTCTGGGCTAAAGAGGAAAGGTGTGAGCAAAGCAGCAGCGGAACCTGCAGCTGAACCCCCTCGTCCTCCTTGCCCAGCCCCAGCCTGGAGCCGAGGAGGGCAGGTTGAAAGGCAGCACCTGCCTCCCATTCCGAGGGGAGCCCTTGGCCAAGGACAAAACTGCAGGCAGGGATGCCCTGGGAAGTGGCTATTCCTCCTTCCTCCACCTGAGGAGTTACATGACCCAGACTCGAGGAGGGCAGCGGTGGGAGGGAAAGGGCTTTGTTCCTCGCCTCCCTTTGAACTGGCAATTCGCATCGCCCTTCTATTTTCACACAAAATGGTATTTGGTGATTTTGTATTCTATAACAATGAGTCTGGTATTTCCGTAGTGATGCATATTGTTATAATCTTTCTCTGCTTTGTTTCCTCGACATATTTTTTTATTAAAAAGTCTTCCCAGCCTTAAATAAGTACAGAATAAGTGTGGTCATTCTGGGAACATGAGAGGCCTGATTATCTGACCATCAAAGCCTATGCTGTAAACAGGATACTAGTAAACAGGAACTGAACCCCATATGGAGAGTTTGTGGTTTTCTTCAGCCTCTGTTTGTTATGTCTTACATCCTGTTAATTATAGAAAAAGAGCTGGAAAGTTGGAAATAATCTTTTCTCCAGATTATTTCCAGCTTCCCTCAGATAGAAGAAAATGCAGTATAGTAGTGTGTTACCTTGCTTCCTTCAGATGTAAAGCATTAAGACAACTCATTCCAAGGGGATCACTTTTCAAGAGGATTATAAGTAGATTTTTTTTTCTTTTAATTACAAAGTGGAAATTAAGATCTTAGCATCTTAATCAGGGAATCCTTTCAATTTTAGCACAGCTTTTCAGTGTATTTGGAGTTTGTTTGAGAACTTTTGATGACTTTTTTGAGACCATTTGTATGACTGGTGCAATTCACATCTGAGTAGGTGGGTTCTTGGAATGAAGATTATGTTGCACAAAAACAAGTGACAGAATTTATTTTAAAGTTCCAGTTTTCAAGTTACCCATGTTGTTAGGACATCTTGCTAATAGTATATCTCTCCTAGCATACCGGCATCACTTGCTTAACTACATCAGATTGTCCATGCATCCAGAGAGGTTTCTCCAGAGCTGGCCAAAGCGGTGGGCAGAGTAGACAGCTAAGCCTGTATTCCCACTGCTGGTTCTTGACCTTTGATTTGTATGAATGGTTGCCCATCTTTCCAGTATGATTCAGTCCAAGCTTCCAATGTTAGCAAATTGATTCAGAAGCAAAACACCAGAAGGTTTTCTCTCTGAAGTTTTGCATTTTGTGGTACGTTCCTCCTTTTTCTTGAGAACCTGCTTTAGAGTTTTGGTGCCTGATGGAGCCACATCAGAGGAATGGTGTAAGGGGGTCATGCTTTGTTTAGATCTACTCTTATCAGATTAGGCTTTGGTTTTGCAAAGCAAAGAGCCAAAATCTATTTGGTTCAAGGTTCCATGTTATCTGTGACGAACTCAAAGCACCAACCACTGCTTATGTTCCTTAGACAGCCCTGAACCAGAGACCACAAATAAATCTCCCGTTATGTTATTTTTCAGCTCTCTACTCTCAACACTGTTTCTTTAAACAGCTCTCTGATGCTAACCATCTGCTCCAAATTGCTACATTACTCTTGAGCTCCGTAAGGCCAAGTCTCGTGCGTTTTACCCCCAGCAGCAAGCACAGCATCCAGGCTCGGGCCAAGTCCTCCCCCTGCGATGCAGAGCCTCAGCTGCCATCGGGTCCCATCCCTGTGGGGAGGAAGACGGGAAGGGCTCTTCTGCCCCGTATCCCCCAGGCTCAAGGCCTTGCAGCACCTCCAGTCCTGGGGCTGCCACTGGGACAGGAAAATAATGTCAGGATTATCAGATCACCAGGAAGAATTAAAGAAACATCAGGAGAATTGGCTGCTTATGAACAATAAGGTTTGGATACTATAAAAATGCTCAGTACTGGCATGACTCTGCTCCCATTAAACTCAAGGAACAAAATCCCTACCAACTTTACCAGGAGCAGAGTGTGGCTAGTGCTGAGAGCTTTTGAAAATCCCACTGTATAGCTGCACTCACTTTATGTATCCATTTTAATGACATGATTAAGAAAATACCAATGGAGCTCCAAACAGTTCTGTGTTCGTTTTCCAAAGCAGTTTGACTCATCGGTAATCATAACCAGACTTCCAATTACACTGGATTTTAATTGTTCTCCTTTAAGGATAATTACTGGTACTCTGAAAAAAATTACTATGAGTAGCTGGTGATGAGTAGGAATAGGCATCCTAGCTTCTCTCAGTCTGCTCTGTCATTTGAGTTACGAGGAATGTAATCGGATATGTGACACCCAGACAGAGAGTGGTTTCCAGGATCTGAGAGTGCTCTGTTTCAGTTAATGTGTTAATTTGGGCTCCATCTTCTCATTTGTTCTGCTTTGATCTATCATTTCATAAAGCCAAAGCACCAGATTATTAAGTGTGTGTGCTTGATTTATGTGCAAGACTGCATTTGCATACACATTAATATTTTTAAAGTTTTGGTCCAAATTTCTGCAAGCCATGGTATGGAGTAATACGAGCTGTAATTTCACTCTGCGTGGCAACAACTGGTGGGAATAAAATCGTCCTGCAATTTGGCCATATTCACATACCAGGAGCTATTTTCCATTTGGAAATTTTGAATATTACCAATCGAAATATATCTGTAAGCAAGCTGTAAAGTAAGGCATTACATGAGCTGAAGGGCATGGAGCAGTAGGCTGAATCTCATGCTCTACATATCTAGAACTTTCAAGAACATGACATTAAAATCTCAGCAAGTGAGACTTATTCTTCTTTTTGCCTGAGAATAAACAACCAGGGACTCTGTCTCCTGACTAGGACAACAGTTAGGACTGAATTTTCTGAGGTGGTGCTTGAGAGGTTAGATTTGTGATTGTTTGCAGCACAGGGCTGGTTTTTGGATGGCTGTATTTATACACACCTAGTTAAAATGCCAGTGCCAGGATTCTGCTGCCATTTATCCGCAAGCACAGATTATACAAGGGTAAGGAAGGTGTCGTTCTGACAGACTGGGTCGTTAAACTTTCAGGGCTCTGGAAAGTTAAAGATTGGTTTTTTTCTCTGACGCCTAGCCCAAAGCGGTTAGCAGAGCTGCTAAGATCCAGAAATGATTGCACTTCTCTAGTATTTTCTTTTTATAATTCATGTAGGATCCTTTGAGACACAAAGTAATACAATAATGTAAATATAATCATATAATCCTTTAGGTTTTATTATGGTAATTGTTTGTATTAGATGAGTATTGTTTTAATAATACTGTTTTTCTTCAAAGTACTCCACAAACTCCATGTTATAATTAATTTTATTTTAAAAAAGGTTTCCAGTGGGAAATGCTGACCCTTAGAAATGTGTAGTTTTGCTTGTAAAATATCTGTTCCAGTGATACTTCCACCCATCATGGTGAAATTCAGGAAAATTTCAGGAAAAAAGGGTTGGGATACCAGCCTACAACCCCACCAAACAGATCTCAGCCAGTACAGCTGAGGGGTGGAGGTCTCTGGTTCAACCTCTGCGCTGCAGCCTTCAGCTGAGGACCTGGGACTTGGCACTCTGTAAAACCTGTTGGCCCTGAGCTATCAGATAAGCTGGATCTCCCCTTCTCTGTTTGGAAATGTTTGACTTTGTTCTTTGCTGAAATGAAAAGCTCTGCTTGAGTTAGTTTGATTTCTGGTTGACTGGTTGGCCTCAGAAATGCTGGTTTGCATTTTCCATGAAGTATATCTGCCCCATCGCTGCTGTGGCTTTGCATGTTATGGTGGAGAGATTTGTGGAGTTTGAAGATTTTCGCATTTCCTAGAAGCGGTCAGTGACTGGGTTTGCCTTCCAAAGTCTAAGATTTTGTTCAGTGGAAAGATCATCTTAAGCATGAACTGACGTCCCTGCCCTCCGATGGTTAGCTGCAGAGGGATGTGGTTGTCCTGCTGGTTCCCGGCCTGGCTCATCAGTGAATCTGAAATTGTAAAGGTCCGTGGCTTGCTCAGAGCTACCACGCCATTATCAGATCTGGATTCCCATCCAGAAGTGGACGGTTTGGAGAGCTACCCTCTCAGTTTGAAGACATTGCTTTCCTTCCATTTCATTTCTGCTTCGTAAATGTGTAGCAAAATTTTGCCTCCTTTGAGCTTGTCAGAATAATCTAATCCAGACATTTCTGATTTAAATTATAGCCTTTTCCAACTAACAAACTTTCAGAACTGGCTTTCCTTTTAATCCCTTTTTATTTATTTATTTTTATATATCTTGCCTTAACAAATTATGTTGCTTCATGTCATCTTAAACGATGTGGTGTAAAATTAAAAGAAAAGCCACTTTGTAATGTATCAAAATGTTATTTAAAAAAAACCCCAAAATGTTTGTCATTTATTTTGCTCACAAGTAATCCCAAGCGGCAGCGCGCTGTGAGGTTTTCTGTGAATGCATTTACAATAGGAGCCAACCACACATTTCACTGAATCAACAGGCTTGTCTTGAGATATTTATGACATGAACGTTGAGACTTCTGTTTAGTCAGCCATCCCCGGGGAAGACAGCATTTTTGATAGCGCCTAAAGAAATTAGCCACGTGTTGTCAAAACGGTCTTTGAAACACCTGAAAAATCACTGAAAATACAGCTTTGACAGCTAAGTCATTTAGGGTCTTGCAAATACTGTGCTGAGTACCTAATTCCCACTGCTAAGAGAATGGAAAATGAATGTGCAACACTCCCGACAGCTGGAGCCAGCGGCAGCACAGCTATCTTCACCATCACCAGCAGAGACAGAGCAGCAACAGTCCCATTTTTGTCTCAGGAACTGAGAAACTACCATTAGCTCTGGATGTGTCACCTATAAAAAAAACCCATTGGCTGCCTGCACAGCTGAAAGGCTGACTTTGTGTCACTCCCAGGGAGGACGCTGCCCTTCGCTTCACCCAGGGAAGGCTGGTTGCCTCTGAGCTGGGGCTCTCTGCCTCTCTTCTGGTGGAGCACTATGTGCTAGTTAACAAGTTCCTCATTACTCCGCGTAATGTTTGCAGTCTGAGTTAACTCCAGAACAAATAGCAGTTTTTCCTCTATTTGGGACTCTGTCCGCAAGATCCCTCCGAAGCGTTAGCAGCAGACCCTGTACCCTGGGGATGAAAGGCAGAGGCATGTTCTGCAGTGGCTGCATGAGTGTGAGGGCAAAGCCTGCCCGGGGCAGGGCAGAGGAGACCGATCTGCGAGGCTGATGCCAACCTTGGTCCCAGTTCTCCAGCCGCCTCCTCTTACCACAGCCCCTTTGAGTGTCATCTGAACTATTTTTCCAACTAGAGCCAGACTACTTCATCATGTCCTCGGTATGAAAAAACTTGCGAAGGGGGCAACCTTTGATCCCTAAAAGCTTTCAGAAGTGTTAATTCCATGTCTGGAATATTGTCACGAAGCGGCTGAATTCCAGCGCGCAGAAGAGCACAGGCGGCACCCGGGGGGTGAATGCAGCCTGCTCAAAGCTGTGCCATGTGGAGAAGGGCATTTCTTGCTAGGCTTTGTGTTCAGGCTTTTATGATGCTTTTAATATGAGAGACTCTTATCATGGTTCATTTACTTCCATGCTTGTGGTTTTGCCACTTGGGAGCAATTACAGGATCCTCTGATTCATGCTAGGGGAAGAGCTGACGTTTAGATGGTGAATTATGTGGCTATTTTTTGGTGGACTTTTGTTGGTATTGAGCTAGAAGATGTTAACGCACTTTGGTCCAATTAAGCTGGCGATTATCTTGTGCGTGGCCACACAGTGTATTTTGTTAGCTACGCTCCTTGACTGTTTGGAAAGGAAATATTGATAGAAGTTTGAACACAAGCTGTTAATGATTTGCCTTTGCTATAATAAAGGCAGGCTCTTAATTAAGATCCACTATGGTTTTTTCCAGTGCGTTTTTTATTTATTTGCTTTGATTTTCCAGACTGTCTATGCTCTAACCATTTCATTTCGTTTCTTTTTTGTCCCACAAGTATTGATGTCACTTGGAGATCTGATCTCCAACATCATAAAAACAGTCCTAGGAAAAGCCACAAAATATTGCATAAAGTCCAGAAGGACTGAAAGTTGAAGGATTTCTTTCAGGAGATATATTTTTTTCACTTGTGAGTAGGTGGAGCCATTTTATTTTTCCTAATTACAGTCTAGAACAACTCAAGTTGCTGCGACTGGTATTTTGATGTCATTGATCATCTTGCTGAAACAATTTGACAGCAGCGGTGTTTTTCCCCAGTGCCCTTGTTGTAAATTATATATGTTTCATATTCCATTATTAATTAAAAACAGTTTTCTTCCATTTAAACAATGTAATTTCTTGAGGTGGGAAGAGGATTTCTTTGACTGATGATCCTTCATTAAATTGGGAGTAGAAATGGTGTGCGTCTTCTGAAGTTGAATGTAAATCTGGCAAAACATTTATTGCAAAGTCTGAAATTGGGCAAAACTCTTTGGAGCCCTGAGGCTCAGATGAAGTCTGGAGTGGTGGTCAGAAGAGTCCTAAAATGAGCCGAAGGCAGGAATTTTAAGGAGAAAAAAACCATATGCGAATGTTTGTTCTCCTCTCAAAGCATTTGAGGGGATTAAAAATTGCACCCAAAGTGGAATGTTAAATTTAACCTCAACTGCAGAGACTTGGGCCAGCAATTGCAATCCCTTTGTAGTATTTCAGTGATGGAAAGAGTGTGGAGAAGGGCTGCAGCTGGCGCTTGTAGGAGCAGATCACCCGCTGGGGTAGGTTTGTGCGCGGCCCCGCTGCTGCAAAGGGCAGAGCGGCTGCAGAGCGGCGCGGGAGCCGCACATCTGAGCGGCTGCCCTGGCTGCAACTAGCTTTGAAGATCAGGGAGTAAGGGTAACTTTCGCACCAATTTTTGCAGGTTGAACACTGATCAGATGTAGAACAGCTTCAAAACAAGTTTTCTTTCCTCTGTCAATTATCTTTCTGTGAAAAATAGCCTACAGACAGCCAGTCTACCCCTGTACAATGTGTTTACTGAATTCAGACAAGTAGCGCTCCCAGAATCATTCATTCAATTAATTGAAAGCTGTATTTTCATCTGATATATTCAGATTTCTTAATAGAGCTTTTTAGGTTGTTAACCTTCTGCCATCTTAATCACTTTTAGACACAAGAGAGCTGGACAGTGAGAAATACACTCTCCAAAAGGGGGATATTTTCCCTACTGGACATATGCTCACAAACCATTACACAGGCAACACCACCTGTCTGTCAGATGGTTTTGGACAGGACAGACTAACCCAAAATAAATTGTCTGTTCTGAATGCTGTACATATCAAGACTTTACGTACTGTGTCTCACTTTGATAATATTCTTCCCCGAAATTTACATGATCCAGGGAGAAGGGAGAAGGAGGGACACTTCTCTGTTGCTTTTGGGTTCTCCAGACCTGAAAAAGTTTGTTTCTTTCCCAAGAAATTCAACGTTACCCTTACGCTTGCTCTAACTGTATGCCACAGTCATTGATCTGAAATGCTGTTCCTTCCAATAGCTCTGAAGTCTTATAAATCACAGGGAAACGTCTCTCTCACTTGGATTTTTTAATTACTAGAGGGGAAGACTGTTTCCAGAGCTCCCGCAGGATGGATGCAGGCTGGGTCACTGTTGTTTCCCTGCAATGTTGATGTGAACTGGGAGCTGCAGACCACGGGTGCAGCTGGCAACCCTGTCTCCTCGGGGTCTAGGCTCCCTGGAGAAGCGGTGTGCTGTGTTCTGGGAATGGGAAACAGGTACAACATATGATGCTCTCAAACCTGTTCTTCTGTTGGACTGTCCTTGCTTCAGGGGCTACCAAAACAAACAACAGATTAGAGGGCCCGGCAGGCTGATCTGGCTCCAGTTGCTGTTTAAAATAAATAAATAAATAAATAAAAGGATAAACTGACCACAGCAAAACACATTACATAAATCCAGACTTTTAAGTAACAAAAAGCATGGGTAACTATTTCAAGGCTGGGAATGGGAGAGGAGCAGAAGGGAGTGTAGCGATACCCATTGGATGATAAAGGCCATCTTAATACAACACACTTTCTAAAGGACAAAGTGGAGTCAGTCTTTGCTGCCTGACATCCTACCGCCAGAGCAGGGACATTTGATTTCCTCCAAAGGAGCTCAGAAGTATTAAGAGGATTTCAGTGACTGCTTAAAAGCGAGAAGCTGGACTCATGCCCTGGCATTTTGTGGGGCAGCAGCAGGGAGGCTGGGCTCCTGGAAGGGACAACGTGAGGGGGACCTTCAGCTCCTCCGGGCTCTCCCCCTCTTCACCAGCCTTGGCTTAGTCTTTCCCTGACTCAGCTTCGTCCAGATATTTATGTCAGACAAGCTTTAAAAGAGCAAAGCAGAAAGGCTGTCATTTCCATTTAATACAGAAGAACTGTTTTACCAGGTATCATCTTTGTGCTTATCCTAAAACTGTATAAAACATTCTGTCAGTTACAGAATATATACAAATAACGTACACTCATGGGGTTTTAAGAGGATGAAATCCAGATGGAAGGTTGTTTTCTCAACAGAAAACATGGGCCAAACCCTAATGTGCTGCAGACTGGCACGGCTGCCCGAGGACAATGCCAGTTTGCTGTAGGAGAGCCCAGACACATTTTCCTACACATTTTCCTACGCAGGCTTCACTCCTGCTGCCTGAGCTGCTTCCACAGCATACATCTCCTTTACAGTTACCTGCCGTGGCTGCAGCAAGCTCAGAGAGACTGTGATTTTCATTCACCTGAATGTGATTCTGGGGATGTGAGCTGGGGCAGCAGCATGAACATAACTTGTGTTTATCCCCTGGGCTGTGAGGCCAGCAGCTGCTCCTATTAGGAAGATTTGCATATGGCCTTGGCACGGTTTTAAGTGAATCAACTGTTCTTCATGGGTGGGGACAGAAAATCTGTCTCCTTTGGACTTGCAGTCATTGCTGTAACATTAAACCTGCATTTGGGGTGCGAGAAAAAAAAATTGATTAAAGAAATAATGATCTTTTAAAATTAGAGTTTTTAAAGTAATTAAAACCAGAAAATAAGTGGTGTAAGAAGATGAGCAAAGAGTACCTGTCTGTATTCATAGTCATCTAAATATAAACCTCTTTTACTTGTGAATGCCAATCCCTGCCTCTCCCCATCCTTCCATGTCCCCTGCCAACAGGGCAGTGTAGACCTGGAGAGGCAGCACGTCTGGCAGTTAGGGTCAATCTTATCGATTCATGTCACACAACCCGAATGGCTTATTGCTTTGCAATATGATATCTTATTTCTGCGCAGGTATCTGTTCGTGAAAGCAGGAAGGAGGACAAGGGCATTGCGGCAGCGTGGGTGTTGGATAGCAGACCCTTTTGAGTCACTTCCACAAGGTTTTTAGGTTCTTAACTTTGGCTTCAGTGGCTGTTTGGCACCTATATAGCGGTCAGGTATTTAAACACCACCGTGTGTCTGGTCTTTCTGTTTTGAGAAGAAAGGATGGGTAGGTGTCTCCAAAGCCTGGGTGGCATAGAAAAGCGAGCAGGGAACGTCTCTTCCAAGAAGGCAGCAAGGGGCCATCAAAATGAGAGGAGCAGATGGCAGATACAGAGTATGGAAAAGGAGATTCTTCTTAACACGCTCTGTATTTAATCTATAAAACTGTCTGCTAGGAGATCTCGTGAACGCTGAAAGTTTAGGTGGGTTCAGATTTCAGGGAAGAAAAATCCGTTCAGACCTATTACGCCCAGTAGCAGTACCTGCGAGTGCCCTTGCAGCACACGTCCCGTATGGCTGAGCATCCTCCAGGGAAGCCTTGCGCCATGCCGGCTGCACCCCCGCACTCCCCGCCAGGCCCGGCAGCCCTTACTGCTGCCGACAGACCTTCGGTCAGGGTGGCTATAGCCATTCCTAATGCTCTTAAAGAGCCTAAACAGATATTTCACAAGACAGCTTTGAAACTTGATTAATGTGGACAAATCACTTTGAAATTTTTTGGATGAAAGGGGCTGCATAACTGCTAAGTCTAGCCCAAAACTTGCTTTGTGCGATGTGAAAATGATAACTGAGTTGACAAAACTCATTAAATGCAGCACCTTTATCATACGGTATAATCTGTAAAATGTTGCAACACAAAATGTTGGCAAGTTACCAGCACATCATCATCCTATTTCAGTTACAGAGCAGTGACATGGTGATAAGCTCTTACTTGTTCAGCATCAAGCGCTCCTGGGATGATGTATTGGGAAATTCCCCACCGGGTACCTAATGTTTTACTTCTGCCCTGACAGCTTTCTGCTGGACGGGGGAGATGAGGAGCTGCCCCCACCGGTGACTCTGGCTGCCGTCGGCTTGTGGGGCAAAGGCTCCAGCAGTGCTCCAACAACCAGCGATAGACGTGGGCAGCAGTTTCAGAAAGCTGCTTTGAAAAACGCTGTACAGATTTCACAATTAGGACACATGTCAGTCTTTTGAGGATTAAGACGAGCCTGGTCCTTCTCATGCAGCTGGTCTCCACTTGAAGGACATAAGAGTTGTTTTTCTGGTTTTGTTGTTACAAGCAGAGATAATTAAGGTTTGGATCATGAATGTTTTATCGTGGGGGGCAAAGAGATTGAAGAGGCTTTTGGCATGGTGAATAGCGTTTTGGAAACACTTTGTGAGAATCCAGATTTCTTGCTGCTGTCTGGAATAGAGAAAAACTAGCTAGGTATCATGGGGGGCGGGGGGGGGGCGTTCCTAGATTTTCTTATAGTGAAATAAGTTTTAAGTAAAATAAATCCAGTGTTTTAGCAAAATGGTCTGCATAGTCTATTGTTGATTCATAGGGAAATGTAACAAACAGTATTTTCAAGTGGTTTTGTATTCCAGTGAGACTATTTCACAAGCTTGTTCTTAGCACTTATGGAACCCTTTATATTTTCAGAGCTCCTGAAAACAACAAGCTTGCTAAAAAAAATACAAACGCTATTTTTAGCGCCGTAATGTCTGAAATAATAGCACATTGACAGGAACTTCATCAATTTCAATAGGATGCCACAGTGCTTGGTGGTTTATGGTCCCTCTCCAGTTCCCAACTGGCTCAGCTCAGACAGACGAGCCCGGCTCGCTGCGATGGAGCCTGGGTGGGCACATTGTCTGGGCTGGCCAGCCCTGGCCACCGAGCTGTAGCAATCTCTTCACCCCCTGCTGAAATGCAGCCACCTCTGTGATAAAACCTGGCCTCTTTTGAATGCCACCAGAAAGTCTCCATCTCCAGCTTTCTAGTGTGAAGCCCGAACTTGGAAAAAAGTGGGTCTTCAATTGGAGCGCTTCTCCCTTCTTACTGATTTATGAACCTCTCCTTGATTTCCCAGTGAAATCTCTCAGCTGTTATTTCTCCCATCCCTGAATTCCTTCTCCAGCGTTTTATGACAGGTAGCAAAGGCTCTCCCCAAGCACTGAGCACCTACTTTGGGGAGCAGGATGGACACGCTGTTCCCATCCCGTGGCTCTCCGAGTCAGCCATCCGAACTGCCTCTGAGCAGCATATCCGTTCTCACTGTAACCCTGTTGCTTCTCCCAAAATGTAATATGAATCCAGGAGCAGCTTTGTTGAACTATCATCTGGGTCAACAGTGTCTGGTAGGTTGAAAGGTCACGCTGAAACCCCATCTGTTTTAGCTCTCCATTGGAACCATGAAAGTACTTTAAACTTGAGATGTTCCGTAGCATTCCTAAATTATCAGTAATGTGTAGTGACACCAAGAACTGCGGTCTAGAAATGCCATGTTTCTGTCTTTTTTTTTTTTTTGATCTAACTGGGTGAAGCATCAGATTTAGGAAGTAAATTCAAATCAGCTGGACATAGGTCAGTGGCTGTATGTGGAGAGGGACAGTGTGGTAGGTGCCTCTGGCCCGTAAAAAGCCTGTCCTACTGAGATGTGGCTCCGGGGCTTATTAAATACCAGCCATTTTTGACTAGTAAAAGACCAAACAAAATGTGCTTTTTCTCCTTTGATGATTAAATTCAGCCTGACGTGAGGGGTATCGTTTATATAAACACTTTCTTTTATGTATGTGCTGTCCTAAGAGATTAGCACATTTGCACGCTTACTTTTAAGGCTTTTTTCCTTTCAGGTGATAGCAGACGTAACCTATAGACTGCGGGAAGTGCCAAGGTGTCGGGGAGGGCAGGGCACATCTGCCTTTCTTCTGTCGCTTGGGGTGCAGCCAAGTCTTGTCAGGATCTGCCCTGGAAGTGCTCAGCGCTGCTGGTTCCCACTGCTCCTCGGCCCAGGTCCAGAGCTCTCCTGAATCATTTCCAATGCCATTAATTTCCGCGTGCACCAGGGACCCCTCTTTCAGCGCAGTTAATTCTGGAACGTAAAGGAACAAATTCACGTGGGAGGAAGGTCAGGAGCCCTGACACTTTTATTTCACTCCAGGGGCAAGTGTAGATTAGATCTAAGTATCTCTAATCAGCTGATGTGCTTTATCCAGCTCACATCCCGGTGTTAAAGCAGTAAGGGCTGACCGATGAAGGGCTGTGCTTGGTCGGTCTGTGCTGTGAAATATTAACAGGGGAGTGGCTGAGACTGCAGCTGCCGGAATGGCTTTTGCTGTTAAGATGGGAGAATCAACAAGCTTTAACTTCAGCAACGTTTTGTTGTTTTCTTAATGTCTCTGTTGTGCTGTGTAAGGCACAAGGTGAAATGTCCCATGAGCGTGACTCTGGCCATGTTCAAGGGAGAAGAGTGTGCCCCCTGTCAGAGAGCACATCCTTCTAAGGATGTTATGACTGCCCCAACCATGCCATCCAAAAATCAGCCAAGTTACCTTGGAAAGAAGTCTTTGCAAACTCAGCTGGGTAGGGAAGGAGCAATGTGTGGCTGGGGGGCTGGGGTAGTTACCTTCTGACGTGGAAGAGGACACCGCGATTACAAGACTGTCAATAAATGGCTGTGATTTTTCACACAGGGCTTTTTTCTTCCATTAGAGACCAAAAGACACTGACTGGCACTGGGACTGCTTAGGGTCTGGAAAGCAGGGGCAGCTTCTTCATACCAGAATGTTCTTGAGATGTCTTCTCCTACCAACAGCCCCTGCACTGCCTGGTGCGGGTGCAGACGTGCCTCGATGCAGGGCAGCTTTCTGTACACGTATTCCCAGCACCTCACTGACAGCCTCTGATACGCTGTGGGTTTAAAGCTGGACTATAAACCAAAGACCACACTGGTTTCTGTTATTTACGGCTAACACAGAGACGGTGACATCCTTGGCGACCTGCTCCTGCCACCTTTAACCCTTCAGCTCTGTCTGCTGCCTCCCCATCCTCAAGTAACACAAAGCTGAGAACCAAACTCCTTGCTCTGGACTACAGTGTGATAATTGAGCGGAGTCACGCTAGCTACACAGAGACAAATCTGCAACTGATTATGAGGTTTTCTTCTCAATTAATTGTCAGAAGCAAAGGGACGTTTGATGTTTAATGTCTTTTTCTTCTTGTTAAATGTGTTCTCTTTGCCACCCGTCCTCAGACACTGGGAATAGACAGAATGGTACAATGCAAAGGCTGCGGAGTTGTCAGCGTATTCATGCGTCATCCGTCTCAAGCATTCGTCTGCTGTTTTGATGTTACACCCAGGTCTGTAGGGGACTTCATTTTTAGATCTGTTGACAAAGTGACATCGACATCTTACTCGGAGGCACCGGATGAATCCTAAAACTGAGTTCAGGGTGTGAGATTTAGATGCTGTGCATATTCTCTGGGCCAGGAGAGGGAGGATGTGTCTCTTCTGCACTCCATGGATACGGTATCTGATTGTGAACGTCAAAGTGTGCCCAGACTGTCCTCACAGATCTGTCTTTGGACAGAGGAAGACAATTTCTCTGTCTTCGAAAATCTTCTTTGGAGATGATGTTTCTTCATGTGGTATGAGCCCAGGAACAGCCCTTTGGCTGTCAGGAGTATTTGCAGGGGAAAAAAATAGGGAAACAGCAATGGGAAGGAGGTCAGTGAGAGTTTTAAAAGGGAGAGGAATCAAGATGTGCCCTGTGTGACGGAACAGCAAAGCCTTCATTTAAAGTGAAAATTTGGGACCAAAAGGACAATTAGTTTGTGAAACCGTCTGCTTTTGTACTTAATTAATTTTTATTTTAAAAAATGATCAACATCAACAGTTTGTGGACGTTTTGCATCTTAGGAAATGACAAACTCCTCCAGTATTTTATAAATTCAGAGGTTTTTTAAAGGTGCAGGGAACTAGCAGTTCATTTTTGAGACAGGAAGATGAAGCTCAGCATCCCAGGCTATCTCAGTGCTGCCAGAGCTATTGCGGGAGCTGGCGGAGAGCATCCTTACTGTTCACAAAGCAGAACACCTCCAAATTAGACCTCTGGGTGAAATCCTAATTCCAGTCAGGTCAGTGGCAAACTTTGTGCTTGTTTCTACAGGACTCAGTTTCAGCCTTAGTGTCTTCCATAGGGCTGCCCAATACTGTTGGGACTCAAAATTAAGCAGAACTTGAAAGATTTGAACTAATTGTAATTCAGCAAATTACTGGCAGAGCTCTGATTAAGACTTTAAGAATTCCTGGCTCCCGGTCCTCTGCTGCGACCACAGGCAGGGTTGAACTGATTACAGAAAAATCTTTGGGAGGCTCATTATTTTCGATCTAGTATTTTGAACTTTCAGGAAGATCTGATGTAGATCAGAAAGTAATGAATAGCTCTATAAAAAGGTAAAATAGAGACCGGGCTCTTTTAACTTGGAAATTGCCAGAGAAAACAAGTAAATCATTCTGCAATAGACTGTATTTTAAGTTACCAATTGCACCAATTACTTAAGATAAATCTCTTAATTTGTTCTGTTTTAGAAACAACAGGGATGCCATATTTCACTCAAAAAAACTTAATAAAAACATATTTGAGGTACTATACATCCTTTTTCGGATTTTTATAGTGAATCTCATGTTATATTAATGATGGTTTACATTCTGCTTAACCACTTTATTACAGCTAGAGGGAAGGTTTATATATATGTGTATATATGTATATACGTATGTATGTATATAAAATGAATAATTGCTGAAGTTTGGCAATTATTGATGTGCTGAATGAACTGATGTGCTGAATGGGATGGGGAGCAGGATGGATTCAGAAGAAAACTCAGCCCTGCATATGACTCTGCCTCACTGATTTTTCTAGTGCAGTTAATAATTTCCCTTGAATGCGCTGCAGAAGCCGAGTCAATAATTATTTATTCAGCCTAGATGCACAAGCCAGTTGTGCACCGTGTACAGTCCAGCTGGCATTTCTCCTGACTGGTCTGTGCTTTTCGGGCACAGAAGTGCAGAGATCCTTGGCTATTAGAGATGAAGGTTTAGCTATCACACAGCTAAACTTCAGCACTGCCTGCTTTCATCAGAGGTTTTGATTCTCCCTCACGCCTAGGGAAAAGATTACAATAATGTGGACTTCTGTTTTGCCTTTGTTTTTTCTTATAAATTAACTGAATGTTTAAACGTGCTGTCAGATTTGGTTTCAGTTGCAGTGAAAGTTCAAGTCACTTCTTGTCTTATCCAAACCAGTGCATCCTATCTTTACCTTACGCACACACAGCCTCTTTCGGAGGTGTCAGATTGAGCACCCAAACTCATGAGTGACTTTTGAAAAAACTGGGCAGCGTGAAAGCCCCCCGCCTCGTTCAGGTAATCTCCCTCTGCTTTGCCGAAATCTCTCCCTAGATTTCAGGGAAGGAAAATGCCAGACAGCAGTGGCAAAAAGCAGAGAAGCATTTCACATTAAAAAAATACTACTTCAAGAAGGACACAGACTGATTCCCTCAAAAATGTTGGATGAAATTATCTGTTCTTTCAGGTTTATCAAACAGACCACCGCCTTTTTGGATCCCAAGGGATATAAGGACAAGTTCAGCTTGTGTCGTCCTTCGCAATTTCCTTAGCTGACATGTAACTTCCAGTTGGATGCATCATGTAAGTAGACACAATACTTTGCAAGAGACTTCATACAAAGTCCTTACTATGAGCTGCTGTGGGCATTATAATATACACAGCAATATTGCCTCCTGTTTGCGTGGCAGCCCTGGCTGCAGCAGGAGCCCTGCCCTCCTGCAACACGGATCTCACTTCTGAATACACTACAAAAATTGGTGCATTTGAGGCAAAGGTCGCGGCAGACAAGGGCAGAGGCAGTACGGTGCATGAAGCACACACAGAAAAGTTGCTTCTGTGGTACATCAGATGATAGGCTTTGTAACTCGTTTTATTCAGGTTACGAGCAGCAGTGAAAAACTATGGGGACAGGAGGGAGAAAGGAGAGCTTTTCAGGTAAACCCAGAGTGAATACATTTTCTCACCGGAACCAGAAAGTTAGTACTGCTGTTCTTGCTGAAATTCGTTAGCTGTTTGAGACAAGATTTTTCATGCAGAATCTTCTACAAGAAAAGAAATAACAAAAATACAGGCCTGGCATCAAGAACCACTGACCCACAGGTGGAGGTGCCAATGTGTTCATGTGTGCTCCTGAGTTCAAGGTAAGAGAGATGCGGGAGACCTGTGCTCAGTTCCCATCTTCACTGTTCTGTTTTGGAAACAAATGAACAAACAAAATCCCTGGACCTCAGAAATCACCTCTTTCAGAGGAATAATTGTGCCTTTTCCAGGAGTCCCAATGGCTCCTGTTGAAACTGTTCCACTAAATCACATCCTTTAAATGGTCACTGAATCTGGGGGAGATGATAAAAGATGGGTTTCAACGCCCCCTCCAGCACTCTGAGGCTGGATCTCCCCCATGCCACGGACCTGCTCTAGCCGCTGCCCTACAGGGAAGGGGAATCATCTCCCTGGGTGTGGGACACTCGCTCTGGAGAGGTTTCTTTTGTTTGAAATGGCAGAAATGGCATTTTTAATGAATAAAAAGTCTTTGCCTGGATCTAGTTCTTAGTACATCAAATCAGCTCCCAGGCTGGATGTCGGGGTTGAAGTGGGGTCCTGATCGTGGCTTTTGCGTTGCAGACGGACACGTTATGAAGTCTCCTGCCCCCACCAGTAACAGATGATGAGGGTGGGACATGTTTTGCACACCTCTGCGCAGGCAGTTCCGATCAACTGCCAGGACGTGGTTCTGGGTTCGGTTTTGGTCTTTGCCCCTCATGCTGGTCCAGTGCTGGCCGGGGAGGTGCAGAGTCTGGCTGTACTCGCACGCACACGCCGTCATTTTGACTCATGCGGGTGTAAGGGAGGCTGACATGTGGTTTGTTGGGATCACTGTGTTGTCTCTCAGGCTGTGCAGAAGGACCTGTAGGCTAGATGCTGAGGGTCTTCCAAAACTAAGCCTCAAATCAAACACAGTAAATTAAGCTACGGCATATGCAACACATCATTTCAGTATTTATGTTTGCAGCCTCCAGCTCCAGTATCAAAAAACCTCAGAGATGAGTGCAATAAATAGCCAGTTCACAGAGGAGTTGGCAAGATTTATTATGTTTATGATTCTGCACAAATAGTGTTGACAGATTTCTTTTGATACAGAGATAGCTTCTGCACTCAAATCACCGAGGAGAGCTAGACTTGGGAGGATTCGTCCCCAGCTGAAGTCTATATCGTTAGGTGCCTGTAATTCCTTGCATGCTGTGTTTTAAACACTGCCATATAAAGGGGCTTTATACAGACAGTGATTTTGTGCTGCCCTTCCGAGATGGTAATCCTGGCGTCATCTCTTTGGCTGGTGTTGTATCATTGCAATTAAGTGATAATCGTTATTGGCTATTTCAATAGAGTCCTAAATGTGTGTGATGTGCTGCAGTAATTGAAACATGAGGAAAGCATCCCATTAAATTTACAGTCTGAGGCTTTGGTACAAGTGCCACGGAATCAATGGGAAGTTTTTCCTTGATTTCAGTAGGAGCTGGATCTTGCCCAAATAGCGCAAAGCTGCCTCCCACGCTCCAGAGCGAGTACGGAGAGGCATATGGTTACTGTCAAGGGAACAGGTGGATATTCATATGGTTTGTAAAGGAGCTGGAGACAGCTTGTTGCATTTTGATAAGAAGATTATTCCAGGCAACTGGAATAGTGTGAAAATAAGGAGAAGTACAACACGGGCAGCAGAGGCAGCAGAAGCGAGCACAAGTCAGGCTGGGATAGCAGGGAGAGGGGAAGCCTGACACGAAGTTATACAGAGCTTTGGAAATGAGGAGGAAAAGCTCAACTACGTGTGCGAAAGAAGTAGAGGGGAAACTCAGCATGTTTGAGAGCAAAGGGCTTTGTGGTGGTGTTTGCCGGGGCTGGACGTGTTTGTGGGGGATGGAGAGAACAGGATGGTCCACGGGTGGGTGCAGTGGGGACAGGGCAGTGCCCTTCTCAGTGCAGAAGGCTGCACGGCGGCTGCTGCTGAGATGTGCCCCCTTTCTCTCCCCTGCCCAGGCGAGCGGTTACAGGGGAAAGCAGCCAGGATGCATCCCTCGCCCAGGGCACGGTGCTGAGCGGTGGCTGGGGTTGTCACACCCAACAGCGGCAGCCTCACACAGCCCGGGCTTCACGTCGCTCACACCTCTGGAGAGCAGTAAATTAGTGGACTGGGGCAACTGCCTTGCTCACACTGGGTTGGAAAACAAGATCCCCTTTCAGCCCCTGCCATTCAGCACAGCAGGAAACCAAAAGCTTCTGATAGCAAAGATGAGATACGGCTTCAGTGGGGCAGAACTGAGCGCAGGGACTCGTTCTTGTGCACTTGTCCCCACCGCAACGCTGGTGTTGCAGTCCTGCAGGCACGGAGCACGGTCAGTGCGGCTCACACGGAGCATATTCGGCTCTTTCCTCTGCCCCAGGCTTGGAATAATCTTTGTGTGTGCTGGGACTGGGTGGAGTGGGTTTGGATCAGCTCAGGCTGGGAAACTGAGATAATCTGGAGAAATGAGCAAGTGAAGACATTTTTGTGCAGCAAACCTGACTGTGGGTTAGCCCCGTTGCGTTGCGGTGAGATACTGCAAATGCTCAACACAGAGCAAAGGTTTATAAAGCGTTGTCATGCAGCAGATCAGAGATCTGCTAGAGATCTCATAAAGACTATCGCAAAATGTTCCACGTAGTAAAACTACAGTGCATAACTTTATAATGGGAGCCATTGTATTTTTGCCATTTGCAAAATGAAGGCAATAAAATGTAATTAAAAAAATGAAGAAGAATCCTGTGTGTACGAGAGAATTTTGTAACTGGAACTCCTTGTTTATACTTGCTCAGCAATTAAGCTTCTGTGATGCTAAAATAGGAATGTTAATAATTTGGAAATGCTAGATCAGCACTGTAGCAGTTATTCTTCTAAAGGATGTGTTTGGAAAGGTATTGAGAGAGATAACCGATCCTTGTTGCTATTCTTTTATTAACTCAGGAGTAGCTTGTAAGAGTCCTCTTGAGTATTTATCTGATATATCTGCCACCCCCAAGGGACTATTTCTTCGTGAACAAGGCCCTGTTTCTCCCAGAGAAAGCGCTAACCAGCCACCCTTGTTAAAGTAGGTGAAGAGAAAACCCAGCCCAGAATCCTTTCATAGTCACGCTGAGATGGCACGGAGGCACGGTAGTGCGAAGGCGCTCTTCTGTGCTCAGAGAAAGTTTCGAGTTGGCTGTCTTTGAAACGGAGTTTTCATTTTATTCTGAAACCTGAAGCTAAAAGCAAAGTCTGGAAGCGGATCACCCGGTGCACTTTCAACTCGTAGGAAATCCTTGCCTGTCCCAGTGAGAGAGACGGTGGCGGCAGAGCCAGCGGGCGAGTCCTGCGGCCGACAGCCGTGTTGCGCTGCCAACACACTGGCGCAGCATCCCTGTCACCGGGCGCCGCTCGTCACGAGTTTCTGTGGGCACACCAGAAGGGACCTGAGGCTCAGTGGGGCCCGTTGCACTTCCCAAAATAATAGTAATTAACAATATGGGGCTTGAGATGGCCTGGCACACACCTGCGCTAGGCTGATCTGCGTTCGCCTGTCGTATTTGCTCCGGCTGTTGTAGTTTCTGCGAGTAGCTGCGCAGCGCTACACCATGGATTGCATGACTTTTATTGCAAAACCGCGCAGGCTGCCGAGGAGCGAGGAGCTGTGGCGGGAGGAAGGAGCGCGAACAGTGCAGCGTGAGCTCCCCCTGCGCGCAGCCACCGGGAAGTCCTCCCTGCCCCGACCCTCTGCTCCCCGCTTTCGGGTCGCGCACTGCCAAAAAAATTCCACGTCACTTATTTAAGCCCTTTTGTAGTCCAATAAACCCAGATGACTCGAAGGAGATGCCAAGTGGGTGAGCACTGTCCTTGCAAAGTGCTGCGGGCAGCAGGTTTGTCACCTCCTCGGCCCACCCTGGTCTCCACGAGCTCTGCGTGACGGTCCCAAAGCGAGTCCTCCTCGCCCTCCCGCTGGCTCCCCTACCAGCAACAATACAATCAGAAAGTAAAATTGGCATCCAGAGTATCTTGCACAATAAGCATAGCAAAATATTTACCTGGGTACTGCATTTCAATGAGGTGAAAGGTTTGTGGGTTCCCGTTTGAAGGTGAATGATGCCAGAGGCCAAAGCCACAGGTCAGGAGTGGCTCAGGGATCCTCTCAGCTGGGAGGGGAGAAGAGGGTTGACAGCATATTCTCAACAGAAAAATCGTACAGATAGAGATATGTAAATGAAAATATAAGTTAGCTGGAGTGACAAGCGGCCTAAAGGAGAGGACCTGTGGACCAGATTGGTGCCCTGGATGATGCGAGATACTGTGTGAGTTGAACGGCGAAGGTTAGGAAAAGGAATACTGCATCCATGTAAAATGTGATGAGTTAAATATATTTTTTTTAAATTAAATCAGGGCCATTTATGGTGTGGCTAGCTAAGTTATTGGTTGCACAATTGGTTCTGGCTGGCCTCTGTTAATGCAGGAGATCTCCTATATGCCAAATTCAGTGTAGCGTTTCTGTGTGATGTAATTGGCCCATGCAGCTCCCGTCCAGTTTAGAACCACAGTAATAGTTCCCACTCCAGTGGCGTGTGCAGTATAGAAATGTCGCAGAAGTTAACTTGGGCTGCCAAAGTGGAGTAGTTGGAAAATGTTCTTATAAGGAAAGTAACAAACACACTTGGCTAAAGACTGCCAGCCTGGCAGTGCTTGTACAGGTTCTTCTCTGGCAGTGCAGGGACGTTAGGAGAGAAATGGATGCCTTGGCTTTGTGCATCAACCCCGAGAGCAGCTCTCCCACGCTCAGGCCGTGCAAAGGTCGTTGTCAGTGTCTGCACCGCGTGTGTTGACGGAGTTTCACTTTCCAAGAGCAGGGCTGACCCTGGACAGGTTGTTCATACACAGCGCTGCCATCAGCACCCGCCTGTCCCTCGTCCCCTGCGAGTGGCCGCACGCCACACCAGACAGCACATGCTTTGGGGCGGCTTTATACTTTTAGGATAACTTACAGAAACCTGCTAGTGCGAACAGACCCAGCTCTGGTGCCAGCTAAGGAGCTTAGTGAGCACTTTTTAAAAGAATCCAGACCACGTTTGGTTTTTGAGCAGCATTGCCGAGAGCAGCGTGCGCGGGCTGAGGCGGAGGGGCTGGGGGACAGGGGACAGGGGACAGGGCAGGCGGGCTATGAGCGGGAGAGGTTGGTATCACCGGGGGAACAGAGAGGTGCCTTGATTTGTGGGTATTTCTAAGCTCTGCCACTCTCCTTTTCTCACCCCTCCTGCTGAGACCTCTTCTTCTTGCTATCTCTTGTCTTCTCTGTTTTTCCCCCAGAGCTCCTGGCTTTCCAGCGGCTCCCGCAAGGCAGGAACACGGAGCCCAAGCAAACCCCGCTCGGTCCCGGTCTCTTTTTGAACCATCTCCCGCTCACCGTGACATCGTACCTTGCCTGTACGCTGGTTTTCCCCCTTCTTTCCCCCCTCTCTGCCGGCAGAGGTCAGCAGCCCATCTCCAACGCCGCTGCCGGCAGCGCCGCGCCGGGGCCGGGCCCCCCCCCGTTCCCCGGTGCCGGGAGCCCCACCGGGGCCGAGCTGCCGCGGGGAGCGACCGCCCGACCCTGTCACACCGGGCTCGCTCCGCCGGGAAAAAGGGAAAAAAAAAAAAGGGTGTTTTTTTTTTAATCCGAGGGGGAAGGTTGGTACGTAAATCGGTGTGTCCGGAGCATTGCTGAGGACGGGGTTTGAGGGCAAAGCTCCCCGGGTTTTCTGCTCTTCTCTGGGATGCTCAGGGAAGCGGGAGGGTGTTGGGGTTTTCCTTCAGGGGTTGGGAACGCTCCTGGCTCTGGCAGAGGAGCTAATTTCCCCGCTGTCTTCTCGCAGGTGCCTGGAGATCTCGGTGGCGAGTGACAAATGCTGGCCAGAGGGACCGTGTGTGGGGTGGCACGGGGACAGGCAGGTCACGTCCCCCAGGAGAGGGCTCACTCAACCCTAAGAGCCTGGAGGCAGCGCTTCTATTGCAGTGACGCTTTTGATGGCAGCAAGTACCAACCACCAAAACTCTTGCAACCTCGCTTTATGAACAGGGTGAATTATTCCATTTCAGTAATGTCTCCAGGAGGTAAGAACTGACTTCACAAAAAAATGCTTAAGCCAAATGGGTGAAATTATTTTACCTAAGCAAAACAATATCCATTTATATTACCAACAGTGAGCTGGTAGCCGTGAGTTGCAGAAATGACAGCTTTTGGCTTCTTTCATCCGCAGTGATTCCTTAGTGAATGGTGAAATGTTCATTCTCATGCCCCAGAAATACTGTCTCTAATATTTAGGTCTAGCTCTGGCAACCAGGAGAAGCGGTTTTGGTCTTGAAAAGTTCAAGGGAGCTAAAGACTTGCACCATGGGGAAGATATTTAGATCACAACAACAGGAGATCTAGACGTTTATTCCTGCTTGACTTTCTGAAATAAAAGGCGACGTAAGGAGGAGCAGGAGTGGGAGCTGTGTGAGGCAGTGTGACCCTCCCCTTCTTACTCAGCGCTCTGGGACACCGCTTACCAGTTATTCTGTTGGTCATAACAAATAACAGCATCGCTTGATTCTCCTCCAAGAATTTTGAAGTGATTGCAGTGGGATTACACATTGTCCCTGGGTTACAAACATCCCCACAGACAAACAGGATTATGTGGTCCTCTCAGTTTAAACCATTGGGAAGGACCGGCCTATAAGATGAAAGAGACTTTTATTCCTGGAAATCAGGATTTCCTGAGGCCAGGGCTTAGCAGACTCTTCCACTGGCGCTGGTGTAAGCCGTCCCCACGCTGCGCCCCTGGCGTGGGGGCTCGCTGTGCGGCGCCCGGGCTCTGCTGGGCCACTGCCACCTGCGCGGGGCCACGAGGGCACCCCACAGCTGGTGCTCCCCGTTCCCGGTGATGGTGGATGTCCACGTGAGTCGTGCCCCTGATGTGCAGCACCGAGGCTTTGCACCAGCCTGCTTGGGCGCATAAAGCTGCAGAAAACAAAGGGCATTCGGTTTCTCCTGCCTCTGGTGTTGCTGGGGCCTCCAGCCGGGGCTCCGTGGGGTTCGTGGCACTGCTGTGGGCATTTCTGCAGTGCTTTCTCAGCTGCCCCAGCAGCTCTGTGCCCCGGTGTCGGTACAGACGGGGCTCGGGAGAGGAAGAGCTGCTCTGCCCACAGGGCACACACTCGGTCTGGACACCTGCATGTCCCAAGTGTCCTGCTCTCAGTGAGCTCCTTTCCAGCTTCGCTTCTAAACACCACAAAAACCTTCCTCAGCACAATTTTTCCACCAGAGAGACTTCTCTTTTTTTCCTCCCGTGTAAAGGCATCTGACACCAACTGCTCATTTGGGAAGGAGGAAATTCCCCAGACATACCCACAATTACCACTAAGCCCTGCTGTCCCCACAGTCTCCCTGGTTTGGTTCCTGTCATACACATGGGCCACCAGCAGCCAGAGGGGACCCTAATTCCCACCAAGGTGCTTTAGCATTTGCTACTTGGGACTCTCCCATTCATCGGTCTCCTTCCCCATATCTCTACTCCTGCATTAACCCACTACAGTCTCCACAGCTGAGGGTGGGGTTTTATTAGGGTTTAATTAGCTGTGATCTGGTCCTCATCAGAGGCAGTCTGTGCTGTGAGCTGCTCAGAGCCACGAAAAGCCCATCCCATGGTGCTAGAGATCATCTGTGGTCCTCACAGGTCCTACCTGGCCAAGGATGTGTATGAGGTGCATAAAACTGTGTGTGCTGGCACTTGTATGGAGGTGAGATTGATCCCTTCAGAGACATTAAAGTCATACTTAAAGAGTAATGATTTTACTCTTCGTAAGTCACACGTGCCGCTGTGCCTCTCCCGGCCCCAGGGCAGCATGCAGCGCTGCCCATCTCCAGGCGAAGTCACGCTGAGGAAACACAGTGTGATGGATAAATTACAAAAGCAGCATTTGGCATCTTTTCCTGTTTCCTCTATGTCATGTAACGTTTACCAAGTGTTTTAATTGATGTGGATTCTCAGGGGATATAAATGAGCACATCTCAGCTGACTCCTGGGTAAAGTACTTGTTTCCTGGGAATCTGGTACTGTGTCTTAACTCCTTGTCTCCAGCACAGGGCTGCTAATCTTTTTTTTGTTGAAGGATGTTGAAATGTGCTATTGTTACTATTGAGTTAATATTATACAATTTGCAGATTCTCCCTCAGAGGTTTTAATCTCAGGTTTGCCTATTACTTTGATGCACTTAGATAAATACTGTAACGAAGCGTTCATTTACTCTCTCATCACTCGGTGGATTGGAAGTGCTTTGTATAATGACTGTAGAGAGCTCTGTGTTGTGTATTAATATTTTTAATGCTTCTGTGCTAAAAGAGTTGATTATAACTAAAAGCAGGGAATATATTTTTCATTTGTAATTTGGATTCTTTTCATTGCATGGTACCAATAAGGCACAGCATACCAAAACCAGTTTGGCTACTTAAAAAATGCCACGAGAGATTAGCAAAGTATACGTAGACACAAACCATATGCAGACAAGAAAGAAACAGGACAAATCAAAACAGTTTTAGCAGGTAAGCACCCACACAGCAGCATGTGTCATATATCAAAGAGGCACAGACTGTAAAACAGCGTCCTGCAGTTTGCAGCGAGTAGAAAGGCTCCCAATAAAAGCTTGATCGTCCCTCTTCTTTGGTTTCACAAGCTGTCCTGGATAGCGATTGCAAAATTGAGTTGTAAGCATCAAAAGGAGACCGGAGTCATCCTAAACCATGTCTATAAGCTTCTCTGGGATCCAGGAGGCTGAGTATTGCGCGCTTGGCAAATGCAGGATTCCTGCTCTGTTGGGAAGTCTCTCTTTGCTTCATATATAGAGCTCGTATATATCCTATGAGGTAAAACCAGATAGCACAAGGGCAATTCTGCTTTCCTCTCAGCATCCATAATATGGGTAACATTCCTAATTCCCTCTAAAAATACTAAATAATACTAAAAAATAAACCAATTTCTAACTGATTAAAACCTGAGAGGAAAAACTATAAAACCCATTTTTGTGTATGTACATGCACTGCAGTAATATCATAGGAGAGAAAAGTGCTACTTATTATTTATGTATTTATCTAGCTTCCAACTGTTTTCAATTGTTTTCGGGGTCTTTCACATTTTCATTTCCTGGAGTAGGTGGGCAGCAATGCTGGGAAGCAATTCCGTACAGCCAGAAGGAATATGCAGTGCAGTTTTTTATGGAGATATTCCTTGTTCGATGGGTTTCCCAAACTGAAATGCCTTCGCGTGTGCAGGATGGTGTCCATTTAGGGAGTGCATGGCTTTTGTTACAATGTGAGATGCAGAGGTGGTTACAGAATTCTTTTTTAAGGTTAAAATTATCCCGCTACCTCCTGTCTCCCAACACCTGTGGGAATACGCTGGTGCCTGAGGGCAGCATTGCTCTGTTTAGCAAAGGCACAGTGGGGAAAATAGCACACGTCTTTCAAGATGTCCCAGTACTCAGAGTCGCTCAGCTAACCCTGGTGGAAAGACCAGCGTCAAAGGGTGGCAAGACCTGGTGTGCCTTAGGGTCTCTCAGTACTCTCAGACCCTCTCAGTCTGAGAAAGACTTGGATCAGAGCCTGTATAAATTAAGGTCAGTGCAGCTGGTAATTCTGCAGAACGCTGAGCTGCTTGGGTTTACATTGCCCCAGCTCCGAGTCACCGCTCGGCAGGAGCAGGTCCCCAGTGCACGGGGAGATCTGGGGCAGCCGGGACTGCTCAGCTTCCCAAGACATATCCCAACCTAGCACCTCCCTGGGTACAACAAGAACTCTTTAAATGCAATTAGGACTTGGGTTACAGGCTGGTTTTGCTGTGCAATTATTAGCATTACTGCAGCATTATCAAAACCGGATTTCACCGCTGATCTGGTGGATAATCCTTACATGCGTGGTGAAATGAAAATCTGCTGCTCCACCCCGATCTCAGCCGTCCGCCACCCACACCTGCGCCCGCAGCAGGTAAAGCACAGGACTTTCCACCCTGGCTTGTGTTTGCAATATCTACAGTTTGCTGAATTATCTGCTTTGGTGAATACGCGGTGTGGGAATGGGCCAGGGCAAAGGAGTCGCCTTTTAGTTCGGCCCTTACCCAGGGTTGAAGAATACTAGCAAAAATTAGCCAAAAATATTTGTGTTTCCTGCCAATCCCTCTCAGTAATTTCTTTCTTTTTCCTTCTTTTTTTCCCTCCAAGTTTCACACAAAGCTCCGTCTTTAGGATTAGCTGTCTACAGGCAGCTCTTTGTATTCAGCTGAATTTAAGATTATGACTGAGCCATAAAAGGGGAGAAAGGTGACACTGGAGAGTTTCTGCAGCAGTAAATCCTGAAATATTCAGGCCCGTGACATTTTTGTAGCTGGCAAATGCTGAACGAGGCATATCTGGTCAACACCGAGGCCCAAACCTGGTTAGATTTCGCAGAAGAACCTGCTGTGAGTCTCAGGTTCGGGTGGCATCATACACGTTTAGAGAGATCTTTCTGGTCAGATACTGAAATGCTATTTTCATTTGCTGCTGTTTGCAGTGAAAATGCTGTTTGATGAAAACGCTCCGTGTTGTTAAACCTCGCCGGCTGGAGAGCAGCCAAACGGTGGAAGAAATGCGGGAGGGAGCATCATGCCGATAAGGGCCAGAGGGACAAACATTGCGCTGTCGTGGCACGGGGACCTGCTCATCGCACGTTCGTGGGCTTTTTGAATCCGCTGTGAGGGAGTGGGAAGAGGACGTTCCCACCCGTTCTCCATTCTGGGCTGGGGGAAGGTGAAGGATAGCCCTCGCTTGCCCTCATGGAGGGTGGGGAAGTATTTGCCTGAGTCATCTGGTGCTCTACAGCGGATCCATGGCTCAGTGCGAGGAATTTGCGTTGCACAGGAATAAACCCATGCACTTTCTGCTCTGCTCTGCCCCATGCACTCCCCTCTGAGGAGGGGAGAGGTATAAGTGCAGTTTTCCTCTGATGCAAAACTCAGTCTCCATTGTCTGGATGTAACTGTAAGCATACCTGTACAAAGACGTGTTTAATTTAGGTTAGCAGCATGCTCTTTTATGATGCAGTGACCACTACTGCTAATGAGAGAGGGAATGGAAATGTTAAGCTACGCGGTGTGCAGCGTGTGGTGGTTATCAAGGGAAACCAGCTATGGTCGTGTGGAAGCTCATGGTTTTCCCAGAGCTGTACAGCTGAAGTTGGCACAGGTAAAGGTCCTTTTAGGGGAGAAGGTCTGTTACCCAGAAAGCAGGGCTAGAGGGAAGGGTGCTTCTTCCTGCTGGTTTCCGAACCTTTACTCCTAGGGCTTCAATGTCAAGGCCTTTCTGTGGAGGATCCTACCCAGAGGACTGCTTAGAGGGATAAATAACTTGTAGGAGAATGAACCGCTGAGACGTTTCACACTGGTTTCCAAACAGTCCTGAGCTGGTGATACCTATGGAGTATTGGGATGTGCTTCAACTGAGGTGTGAGTACATGTGTGTATGTGTGCATGGAGGTGTATGTGCATCAGTTAACTCTGCCTGAAAAGGTTAATGGCTTGAGGCTATGCAAAGCCAAGCAGTCTTATTCAAGTTCTAGTTCATCACTGGAACCACTATTAAATCAACCACTAGTTACAGACACATGGCTAAGTCACCGAGCTTGGATTCACAGACCTTGAGACAAATGGGATCTTGGGGATTATTAACCTAACGTGCTTGCCACAGGCTTCCCCGCTGGAATTCTTGTGCTAGAAATCATACTTATGCAGGTGAGGCTCATATAGGCAATTAATTTTAACTCCAAAATTTATGGCTCTGGTGTTCAGAGGCAGGAAGGCAACTTGAGATGTGGTTTCTCCCCATATCTAATGAATGTTATTATGAGGAAATCTTCTTCTTGATCAGATGTGTCCAATGATCCTTTAAAAGGCTTTGGATGTATTTAACAGGGTACCAGAGCTCACCACAAATGGGAAGAAGAAAAAATTTATGAAGTCTGAGGCTTTGTCACCATGGTGACATCTATTTGAGTTTGGAAGCTGCATTAGTTTGAGCTCACAAATTTTTCTTTTCCTGTCATTAATGTCACGCCTCTTATCCTCTCCGTTACCTCCTCCTTCTCTTCCTACTCCACTATGACTGCATTTAAAAACTAAATTTCCTTTCAGGGAAAAAGTACACAGGATAAGTTACCTCCATCCATTACCGCCTCCAGCAAGCTGCAACTGGTGCAGTCCATATCTAAGTGGACCTTATGTATAAATGCAAAGAGAAAAAAATAGTCTCTCTTCTCTTGTGCCAAACAATTTAAGAGCTATGATCAAATATGTCCAAATGTGAAAGGTCTTTATCCATCCTTTAATAATCACAGAGCTGACCACGTTCACCCCTCCAATGACTGCACTGGATTAGGTGGAGTTCCCAGCAGAGATGAATTTGACCTAGTAAGTACATCAGTGGTCTTTTGGGTTTGCTTTACATAGCACGCAAAGAAGCTCTTCAAAGGTTTGTGGTACAACATAACCTTGACTTCAACTCTAGTTTTAATGGCTACTTGGAAGATGACAAAGACCACACTCTTTGGGAGACTGCCGTAGGGTGAGAAGCCTCAAAACCACATGGCCAAATCTAAGCATAAGTGAAGTCTATGCAGCCCACACAACTGCAGTGGCAGCTGTCAGAAGTATGCCAGAGAAAGCCGTGCTCCTGGCTGACAACTGGAGGGTAGAGAGTCTGAAGCACAACTTAAAGGAAAAATGTTCCTTTGATGGATATCCAAAATTGGTGACTGCTTCCGTTCAGGATGAGCATGCTGTGCCTAGGGAGAAGCTGATCATCCCCTGAAAATCAGCACGGATTGACGGTGTGACGGGAACCGTGATCCATAAGCAATGGCACTTAAAGCACTTGGTTTTGATGAGTTTGGGTGTTTGTTTAACTTGTCAGAGGGAGAAGCCAAGCTGCGGTTGATGGGTAGAGCCGGGACCGGATTTATCCATTTGCCTAATGTTTTTCTGGCCGCTGAGAAACTTACTCATGAGCAGCAGAAATTCTCTCCTAGCACCTGATTTTAGAAGGAATTTTCTCCCCTGCACTGACCGGCATCACACATCATCTCTCCCTGACTCAGTCTGTGCTCACAGTCAAGTTCACTCTCAGTGGCACGTATTTTATTGTATTTGGCTGTGAGAATGTCACCAATTGTGAAGGGAAAAGCAAGAGTGAAGGTTAGGGGGGAAAGGTGAAGGTTACATTCAGACATTCATGAGTTCATGGGGCAGTTTGTCCTCAAATCAAAGCCAGGCATTCATGTCAAGCTACGTAAACACGAATAAAGGCTCATGTGAAACTTGCTGAAGAAACAAAACCCCATAAGAATGTTTGCCACAAAATATGTGCTTTCTTCTCCCTTCCCCTCCTCTTGGCCCCAAGAAAGGAGATTGCTCAGAGCATATTGCTATCCTGGAAAACATGATACCTCTAAAGATAAAGTCAAAAAAAATCCCTGCCAGTAGACACACAGTCATGCTTGGAAGGCTGCTGTGTGCTGCAGCCACTGCTGCGAGCACAGCCTGCAAACCGGCTAGCGTAGGATCCCAGAGCAGAGGCACGTGCCCAGTCCTGGGGTTAGGAGGACACATCCGGGTCCTGCTTGAGGTGTCCAATGATGTTTTTCTTCAATATCATGCTTGGTAAAAAGTTTAACTCAAGGTAAAGTTTTGGGAAGGAATAAGAAAACTGGTGAGAACATATTTTAAAAAGCAAATTAACCTCAGATCCTTAGCTACCTTTTATTTACCAAACAGAAGAAGTTTCCCCATGTGATACATTTCTTAAATTATAGGTTTCCCATTTCCTGGCATCCTAATAAAGTCTGGATGAATGATGAGAGAGTCTGCTGGGAGAATGAGTAAACATCTCCTACTGTCTGGAATGTAAGACGACTACTGTCTTATCCTTTGTTACAGGTTGTTAAGATAAAATTACCCTATATATCAACAGCACTGTCAATGAAATTAGAAAGGGCATTCTACCTCCAAGCTGCCTGGAGTGTTTGAGGAGGGAAGGCAGTTTCTTCTTTGTTTATTTTGGTTTTCCATTTGCTATGAAAGAAAGGAAAGGGGTTTGTTTTGGGATTTTTTTTGGCTTTGTTTTGTTTTTTAATGCAAATGAAAAAGCAGAGAAAAGCCAAGGAGGATGTGCAAGGCAGGTTCTGGATACTTCACCAGCTGTGCAAGCAGGAGAGGAAAAAAATTGTGTCTTGGTGAAAATCCTGGGATAGCCTGAAACTGGAGCGGCAGCAAGCTTGGATGCAAAGAGACCCTGCAGCTGTGGGTGTTGCCCTCATGTGGGGCAGAGGCTGTGAGTCCCTGAGCTGAGGGCACTTTACCTCTCCTGGGCTTTTGTCCACCAGCAAGCGTGGTGTGTAGTGTCCTTAAGGGCGCTCTCCCATGGGGGATGCTGGTGGCCAGCAAGCAAGGAGCACCCCGGAGTGTTTCACCAACAGCACCTCTCTCGTTCAGTGCTTCAAAATCCCTACAATCAAATGTGGTTAAACATAGCCGGTGGGTTGAAAAGTTAAGAGATCTTGGGAAGACAGAGGCATATGTGCGTGACATATTCCCTGGAGCCTCATTCACATAGGAAGCGAAGCTGACAAGCAACGCTTTCCAGACAAGTGTCTTCTTTTCAATTATTTTCAATTCCCTTTAAATAGCAAAGGCTCCTGGGGTAATGTGTGCCGGCTCTGCTCACTGTAATGAGTATTAGCTTGTGCAGTAGGTCCTGCTGGTGGTGGGCCAAGGGTGCACAGCACTGTCCTTCCCGTTGTCTGTGCATGACTGCTCGGGAAGGCAAAGCAAATCCTGGCACCCCTGTTCACTCCACGGCTGTCCTGGCTCCAGCAATGGCCGCTCTGGTCCCAGGGGACCGGCTGGAGAGCAGGGAAGAGCGCAGATCAGCATTGAGCTGAAAACAATGGGACGTGAGGGTTGGCATCCTGAGAAAATAATTTTAATTTTTGAGAAGACCCAATCTAATCTGATTTCTAATTCAGCTCTGGGAAGTGCCTACATGTTTGGTGTTTTCTCTAGATTTTGTCAAGACACCTCTCAACCTCAAGTTTTCTCCTGTGGTTCACCCCGTTTTCATTTCCACCACTCTTCATCTGCAGCTGCAAACTTATCAGCTACAGTTTTAGGAGCACCCTTGTGCACATCCCTGTATTCCACTGATGTGTCTCTGGTGTCTTTTTTATCAAATCTTGATGCTGTTGCAGTTGTACTGGTCTTTAGAAAGAAACCACTGGAGAAGATCTACTTCTCCCACAAAATATTTTCTGGAAATATGGAGTCTCATGAGCATGCACTTGATTGCAAAAATACTAGAAAACAGTCTATATTATCTCCCTATACTCAGGAGAAATCCAGTGTTGACCTGTTTTCCTTGTAATTAGGTTGTATTGCCAAAGTAATTGCCTGGTTTGGACTTGGTATATTAATTGTATCTTCAGCTGTCACTAATCTTGACTCCTATAGCCATGAGAGTTGGATCCAAAACTTAAATCCCATTGCCTCTATTCCATACAAAATTAATTCTTTGCTCCAGACATCTCCTCCACAAGATCCCCATGCTCCAGGAGGTGATGGGCTGTGGTGGAGCTCAAGGGTTTCTTGTGGAAGGGATGGTGCTCTCGTGCAAGTCAGATAGCCTCATCACTTACATGTCCTCTCTTATATCCATCCCAGCATCTGTTACAATCTCATTCCTTTGCCTTTTCTTTCTCTGTTTTTACCAAGCACTTTGTTTTCCTTCTTTTCTTTTTTTATAAGTTGTTTTTCCATTTTTGAAACTCAGACATTTCACACAGAATATTTTTTTTTGAAATCAGAAAAAAATGTAACGGAAAACAATACCGGAGAAAAGCTGGAAATAAAAAGCTGAACTTGGGTGAGAAATGCTCTTGGATTCGCAAATCATACCTCAGTTTCCTCCATCTCATCTTGTAGTTTGTCAAAAACTTTACATGTTACTCTCTCATGCACTTATATGTGTGTGTACATACATATGCGTATGAGAATTTTCTCTGACAAGCTGTAGGGCTTTGCTGCAGATTTTTCCATCCCTAACCATGTCAAGAATTAAATATCTTGATGCTGTCTTCACAAAATACTTTTGGCCTGTTTCCATTTGAATGTTATGCTTGTTTGCATAGGCAATTCATAGGGGAGTTCATAAAACCTCTTTCTGCCTGAATTTGTGAATGCCGGCCACTGCACAGGCTTAAAATGAAATTACATTGGAAAAGGGACTGTTTTGGGATGCATACATTTTGCACATGTCCTTTAAATAACTCAGATATGTTTTCAAAGGAGGATGTTTTTCCTATGGACTGAAGTACGTTTGTACCACCTACTAATTTCTTGAGCCCCAAAACAGCGCCAAGTAAATAGTTGAGGTTTTTGCCAACTCAGTGTTTCCAGCACTTGTATCTTCCCCTGGGAGAGATCCCTCGTTAAAGGACACCCTCTTACTTTAATTCTCGCTGCTTGATTCCAGCAGAAAACCCTTCTCCTACCTCTGTTCCCAGCACAATACTGTGATAATGGGGACAAAACTGCTTTTCGCAGTCCTGCTGCCCAGCCCCACGCCGCAGTGCCAATAGCAGCCAGCACAAAACGCACAAAACGGATGTTTGTCTTTATTAATCATACACACACAATCTGCAACCTGAACTGTGTACAGAAATGAATGGAAAAAGTGCAACCTGACCACAAAAGTATTATTTTATAAATAAGGTCCTTTAGTAGCAGTTAATTGGATACACATTTTGCTGGATTCATGGGACATTAAAAACTATCATATCCAAATTGACTGACTGAGTTCATGTTACATCTCCAAATTACCAATGACCATTTTGCCTTGCAACATCAGACCTTGGGTTCAGAAATCTAGCTCGAGGGCCTTTTTTAAGTACATGGCGCTTTTTTTTTTCTAATAGAGATTGATTTAGTGTATGTTTAATGGCCCCATAAATCACTCAACATGCCCAACTCGCATACAAATTCTGCCAAAAAAAAAGTTTTCAAGGAAGCAGATGCCTTGTTCTTGGAACCAATTTGCCTTGCTCTCTGCATGTGCGTGAACCCACCGTTTCAAGATCCTCCTTATAAAAATGTTCTGCTCTCCCAGGTCTGAACATTGGTCATTTTCTCTGGGACTGCTTTCTTACTATGCCAAGTTAAACTCGGGCGATTCCCCTGCTGTGCCCGTTCTGTTCTAGTGCCTTTTAGATCAGCAATAAATAAATTCATTGTGCATTTCAACAAGGAGAAAAAGAAAAAGCCGGAGTCGCATTGTGCTTGCTCTTGTGAAGATCTATTGTGTGCAAAGTAGTGCACTATCAAATGGCGTAGGTCATTTTTCATTACCCCACTGAGGATGCAGCTCAAAGCAGAGGATTATAGAAACTCATTTCCTTTGGTTAAGGAAAAAAAAAAGAGTTAACATTCAATAAACTCAAGGGCTATGACGCAATGTGGCCCTCAGAACCTTCCGAGCGGAGCTGTTAATAGCTTCCTTTCCCAGGACGCGGGTTTGCCCCATTCACTTATCGACTTTGATGCATTAGTAAAAGAAAATATCAACCCCTCATAACTCTCAGAAATGATACAATACATCACTTGAAAGTAAGCTAGGATCAACACATTGTTAACTGTTTGATCTCTCGAGTCAAAATTAATGATAGGTGTTTTGCACACAAAAAAATGAATGTTAAAAGCCTATTTAAGCTAACTAAAGACATCCATACAACATCAGGGTTGAATTGGAGGTGATTTCCTGCAATGCAGCTGTTATAAGTTTATCAGTCTGCGGGTGGCAGTAACCAGTAATCATAACCAGATTGCAGGAGGGTGGGATGGAACTTATCTTTAAATAGAAGATCTAACTAACTAACTAACTAAAGAAAGCTGGTTGAGAACTAAGTTCACAGTATTATTCACTAGAACACCCAAGGGGCTGGGAGAAGCCAGTTTTCTGTATATTTTAAAGAAATGAAACGATTCTGAAGGTTTAACTGCTAGGCAGGGAGAAACCAAGGTTCGTAATGATTAACAGCAGACCTCCTGCGCTCTGGTACTCGCAACATTTACACAATAATGATAGCTAATAAGAAGTGGCATTAAGAAATGACTTCAGCTTTCTCCGCTGAAATGTTGCCATAGGCCGTTGATGAACTTTTATCTCATTCTCTTGTGACATGGAAAGGAAAGATCTGAAAAGTAGCATATATTTCAAGCAGAAGAGCGATTGAAAAAATTCCAAGAAATCTCTCTGAAGAGCCAAAGAGAAGTGTTGCACTGCGAGACAATGCCTCTGGACAATTACAGCCTGTTAGTTTTAATGCATCTCGAATTGCTTCCGTCTGCAGCTAATCTGACCACTGGAAACAGTCACTTTTGCAATGCCCTTTAATTTTTCTGATTTGCGTGTGGGCGGTATCTGTTGGTATTAATATGAATGTTTTCCGGATTGAATTAGAGAAAACAAGACAAGCTTTCAAAGTAGCGTCAACTTTCTTTGAGAAACGTGAACTCAGGAGCACGTACGAGGCAGTGGCAAACCGTGCGGATGATTTAGGTCTGTCCCCGATCGCTGTTGTGCAAACACGAAGAGGAGTGACAGAGAAGTCCCACTGGATCCTCGGATCTCCCCAGCACCACGCGACAGTCTCTTTACCCTTCTTTGTTCTTAATTTTGCCAAATACTTGGCCTGTTCTGGGCACTGCTTCAGGCGTTCCAGCTCCATCCGTTAGAGCCGCGCTCACAGCCGGCCTCGCTGCCCGCAGCTGGCGGGGATACCCCAATTCCCCGACTCGCTGACCTGTGCAGACCTGCCATTTTCCGTGAATGAATGAATCCCTTAAACAGTTAAGGAGTGAGCCAAAACCTTCTTCCATCCCCCAAGTCAGCCGAATACGCGCTTTGTTTTTAAACTGACAGAAGTTTAAAATAGCTGCTGCGTTAGCCTTTCCCACCAGCGGCCCCAGCTCCTGCCGCCTCTCGGCGCTCCCTCCTGCAAGGAGCCACCTCGCCATCGCCCTGCGGCAACTGCCCTATGCCAACACCATTTCGGGAAACCGCAGGTCCGGGGAAGTTCAAATTTGTTTTTTTTCCACAGAGGTGGCTGAAAAATGGCAATTACATTTTACCATGAGATTCTGATAAAAATGAGTACGTTTTTAAAAACTCTTCACATGGGTTTCCTTCAAATTTTGGCAAAAGTTTAAACCTAAAATAATTCTTCCCCGTGGTTGACATTATGTGTACAACACCTTTTTTCATGGAATTTTTTTAATTTCAGAGGTGTTTTTCAATGGAGAAAAAGAAAATTATTGATAAAACTGAAAAATTGAAATATATTTCAATTAAGACGCTCAGCCATTTCCAGTTTTTTTGTTTTCTGGGTCTTACTCAACAAAACCACTTAATTATTTCTCCATAGCCGTGGGACCAGCTCACTCCCTTCTTCTCCCTAATGGGACTATAAAATCCTCAGCTGGCAGATCTGCCTGTACGCCAGGCTGTGAGATGTGACACATCACAAGTATCTGGAGAGGGTAAATTTTCCATTCAACAAAGTAGCAGAGAAAAAGCAATTTAATTGCCTGTGTCAGGACAGGTGGATGGTGGCCAAACACTTCCTAGTTTTTGAGTTGCTGTGTGTTTTCCCAGTTGTTATTGCTTTGGAAGTGACCCATCCCAGGCAGTCCTGTTACTGGTCTGGGACAGCTGGACTGGGCAGGACCTATGGCTAACTCAGTACTTGCCCTCGTGCCTCTCTGCTCCCTGGGTGTGATTACTCCTCGCCAGGCTCCTTGGCATAACCCATGCCCTCCCACACGCAGCGCCAGGGCTTTGCGTGCTCCCCAGCCCATCTCATCCTGTCAGTTCCTTTGAAAATTCTGCCACATCTGCCAAATAAAAATTTTACAGGCAGGGAAACTGAGGCACCAGTGGGTGATGCCTCTTGTCCAAAACAATGCACCGGATGATGAGAAACAGAGATCAAGAGTCCGGATTCAACTCCTTCCACATCACACTGAGTTATGTCTTGTTTAAAGTACAGTAGTTAGTGTAGCAATTATCAAAGTTCAATATCGGAACTTTTTCTGTAGTAGGCTCTGAAATACCCTGTTGTGTTAATCACTTAAGATGTAGTAAGGGCTGCGTTAGGACCTTGTGTGGTTTAACACAATCCTTAGACTCACAAATTCACTGTTCAAACACAGCCTTGCGAGAGCGTAGGAAGCACTGCCCATCAGTTCCAACCGGAGGAAGTTCTCTATGCAGAAAACAGGGGAATTGGTAAACAACCAGTTAAGCAGCTCAGCCCGCTGTCACTCTATCCCTGCCGCATCGCAAAGAGCTGAATTCCTAAATGTGGAACCCAGATGCAAAACTAACAAAGACCACATTAAAGTGATGCTAATCATACAAGCTATGGCTCTAGAGGAAGATGCGGAAGTGCTTGGGAGGCTGATAGAGGATGGGGGGAAAGATAGCACAGCCTTCAATTGCTTTTTCAAATAACGTGTGAGGGGAAAAAGGTTCCTGTGCCTCTACCAAACCTCCTTGTGTGCAGCCTTGGGCATCTGAGACCGCACGCGTACACCCACACAGGCTCCCAACCTCTTGGCAGATGTGGGGTCCCTCAACTTTCTAGACAAGCTTGGGAGAGGACTATCTCAGGAGCAATCCTTATTAGAAACCAGCCATGGGATGTGAAAAATCTACCTTTTTTACACCAGGCTTTCCAGGGAACCAGTGATTTCACTAGAAATGCCCCAGCTGGCCATGTGAAAGCAGCCCAAGCCCTGACTTGGAGGGATGTCTGGCCCTCCTGCCTCTCCTTGCTGGTGACAGGACCGCCCTGGCTGCCAGAGCCCCTGGGGGAGGAAGGCAGGACAGAGGCAGGTTCCTCCCGGTCCCCACAGTGATGCAGGGCAGAAAGTCCCCCCACAGTGGGGCCAGGCATGCGGGTGGCTTCTTGTGGCTGGCAAAGGAGTCTGTGAAAGGCTGTGTGACAATGCAATACAATTAGGTGAAGGTGAACACCAGCATGTACTTAGTAAATAGATGATTGCTTTATTAGTGAGCTCTTTGGGGTTGGAGCCTGTGAGAAGGGGAGATATAGGCGCCTCTGTACTTAAGCCGTACCACCTGGGGGAGAGGAAATGATGCCTTGTGATTGAGAAAACCTGATGGGTAAATTATCACCAAATGAGGTGAAAATCAGAAGGTCCCAGAAAAGACTGAAGACTTTGAACCAGTCACTGAGAAGTTGAGCTGAAAGCTTGGTGGTGGGGCCCTGGTTAGAGAGGATAGGGTTTGTCCTGAGGAGGTAGAAAGTCTTATGGCCTCTGGTGCTTTGGTGGCTTCAGGAAGGTGTGAGCTCTCCTTTTGCTGGAAGGACAGAGTGCTGGTGCTACCTTGATGTTGCAGCCTGCTTCTCTTGAGAAGACTCTCTGGGGGAAATTAAAAAGGTGACATCTGGTACTGGAGAGGTAAGCTTTATCTTTTGTAGTTCTAAATAAAGTGGTATAGTAGTTCGGAATGACTGAGAAATATGGCAGCATGGTTGATGTGGGGGTATAGTAGGAGTGGCCAGAAATAAGGTCTGGAGGAGCCCAGTCTGGGTCAGAGCTGCCACCCTGTGTGGGGCACAGCAGAGGAACAGCCTCTTTCCCCTTTATCTGTTGGTCTTCAGCCAGCCTGATTAGGAGTCTGGAAGGAGAGGTGTTGGGGCTGATCACGGAACAGACTGCAGCTTAAAATACTGTGTGAATCCTGTGAGAGAAGTTCCTGTGCACTGTTTTTAGAGTAATGTTATTTTAATTGTTATTCAAGTGCTTGATTTGCTCTGGCTTCATCTGTTACGTACAGAAGCAAGTTAGGCAGTTGCCTCACTTGTTGTGGCTAGCAAAAGCTGTCTGCTGGCTGTGTGTTTTGTGCCTTGTTCTGCTGTTGTCCTCTCTGCTCTGCTCACTGCCAGGGTTGAGTGCAATGCAGAGGAGGGGTAGGGCTCCTGCAAGCTCTTCCCATGTTGCAGGCAAAATTATCCTGAACTTCTGAATTTTGCTGCTGTAGCATGAGCTTGTCCTCTAAGGAAGAGCGGATGTCGCTTTACCCGTGCGGGGGCCCAAAAGTATTCCTTGGAACAGCGCGTGCAGAAAAAAGAGTAGGCAATGATATTCTGCCTTTAAAAGTTGATTTGCTCTTGTCCTGGGGACAGCAGAGCTCAGCCCGCACTTCTGGCTGGAGCGATACTGCTGGTCTGCGCCCCAACCCTGGGCGGGACGTGGTGAGCTTTATCCCAGAGAGAGCTGATTCCAGTTTTCTGAGTAATGCTGGCTTATTGGAATAAGTTTTCCTTTGATCTTGTAGACAGAAGTCCACAACAGCTGCTCTGCAACAGATAAGGGCACCCACTCTCCAGGCTGATGGTGTTTTGGAGATTAGTCCTCAGGACATTGCGCAATGAAGGAGCGCAGCCCATAAAGGCGAGATAGCCCTGTTGGTGTGCACACCTGTGACAGCAGTGTTGGGGAAGGAGGCTGGCTGTTCATCTATCAGGGCTGTAGCACACTCAGTGTGATGTAAATGGATGAACTTCTGCTTTGTCTCTCTCGGTTTTATACCCACAAGTGTTCCCTCTTACGGAGACTGGGGAGAAATGCTATTTTTGCCTGTTAACCCTGGGGCACGTACACTGAATATGGAAGTTGCTGTAAAGATTTTTTTTTCCTTTTTTTAAATGGAAATTACTTGATTATAAACTCTTCTCTCAAAGTTTTTAGGAAGAAGTTCTTAAAATTTGTTATTCCAAATAGACTCACTAAAATGCCTCATTGTACATTACTTGACTTAAATGTCGCTTTGGTCTTGCGAGAGAGAATGACAGCATTCACTCGAGATGGGTGGTTTTGGCAATGCTGATTTTGGGCTTCCTGCAGGGATCACAAAAACCTGTCAGGTGTATGTATTTTCAGTAGGAAAATAGCTCCACATTCCCCTCAAATCTTTTGGAGGGGACGAAAAATGTTCTGTATGGATGATCTGAGTGTGGGTCACCATGAGTCCAAGCATTGGTCCTTACCAGGAATCCACTGCATCTCTGGGCAAGCTATCCAACACAGCGAAGGGCACCTACTTAATGCCTGCAGCAGGGCTGATGTGGCTTGTGTTGCCCCTTGGCCTTTGCATGCTGCACCTTTCTTGGCCCTTGGGGATGTTGTGAGCTGAGATTCCCCTAAGAGCGACGCCAGCTATCCCTGTGAAGGGCAGGGCTTGGATTTGGAGGCTGCCAGAAGTGTGGGTGAGACTGTGGAAATAACCTTTGCCTGGAGTTGAAGGTAGTCAGGAGCGGTGGTGGACATGACTTCACTGTGCCTACTGCTCAGCGTGAGTAACCAGTTCCATGCATTTCCATGCCAACCATTAATTTCCAGATGCAATGACTAGCATGGTATTTTCCGTTTCCAGATCTTGTTTGTACTGGCATGATTTAAAATACTTTGTAATTACAGTGGTTCCTATAGTCAAACTGCTAGAGCGATGCATGGTGCTTGGAAGTTTCTCCTTTAGCTAGCAATTTCGATAATGACAGTAATTCAGACAATCTATCTTCGTGCCTTTGTGGTTTTCAGAAGTACAGGGCTTTTTTTTTTCTTTTTTAGAGATGTAGCCCTGTCTCTATATATAACTCGGTGGATATCTAGTATTCTAGATGTGTTAAAATAAACTCGACTGAGACATTTCAGTCCCATCGCCACAAACTTTCTGCTATTGCTCTTCAGGTTAATGCAATTAAGTAAATGGGGGAAGAAAATGAAGGGGGCAGCGGGGCGAGCTTGGCAGGCTGCTGTGGGCACTAGATGGTTGTATTGCCAGGCAGCTTTAGGGGGTTGAATGTGTGCCAGCAGCATCTCCTCCTTAAATCGTTGAGTGATGGGGAACGTGCTGGACTTTTCCCCTGAGCTAAGCAGGCTGGATAGAGGTGAAAGAGGCCAAGGCACAGGGAGACACCCAGGGTGCTGGCACTGAGGCGTGCAGCCCGGGGTGGGCTGTCCCCAGAGGGACATGCTGGTGATGCCTGACCAAGCTCTGCGTTGCTCGTGTCTGCTCCCCCCAAGTTAACAGTTGAGATGGGATATGGCAGTTTCCTCTCAAAGATGAGGTGGCCTCAATGAGTACAACTTCAGGCAGTGGTTGAGCTTCATTTTGGCTGACAACTCGCAGCACAATAAACAGTTTTGGCAGCCAAATGTGACAACATCCTATTGAACAGGGAAAATCCTTCAGTTTTGGGAAGATGGCCGAATCCCAAAGCTGCTCTCATTTGCTGGTTAAGTCTACTACCAGCAGAGACACTCCTAAATTACTTCTGGGAGAAACTGGTCAGACAGATCAGAGGCAGACATCTCCCTCAGTGTGCAATTATATGTGCTGCTTGCTTTGAGAAGAGGCCAAAGCAAACGGGAAGCAGCAATTAAGGTAGGCACCAGCAATGAAGACCTAAAATATAGGGCACGGTGTTTATCAGTCATCACTGTACAGAAAAGGTCCCTCCTTAATTTGACTGATGAGGGAAGAGCTATAGCTCAATATTTTTGTGTACTGATTAACTGTTATTTTTCCCCAGAAGATCCTGCTATGTAGAGGAGGGTGGGAGGGGTAGATGTTGACTAAACGTAAACTCTTCTGCAAACGTGTGTGTGACCTCTGGCAAGTTGCTCATTCTTAGCCTCCCTTCAGAGGCAGGGAACAGAGGGGGAAAGGTTTGCCATGCCTCTGTCCAGTCAACCCATACACTGTCAGCTAGGGGCTGATAAAACTGGGGGATCCTGCGCCTACAACAAGCCCTTGAGGTCGCTACTGTCATACCGACAATGAATCGACCAAAATAGCTTTTTTTGACGTCTTAAGCAGTAGGAGCAGTAAATGCAGTTTCTCTGATACTCTGTGACCACAGAGCCCGTTGAAGATTGCAGGAAAGACCTGTTGAACACACAGCACATCATGTCCAGATGCATTTGTGTCCATACTGTGTATGGGAAGCTGCGTGTTTCCTGTAAAGCAATAAAACCTCAGCGAAATCTAGCTGAATTCAGAACCTGTATGTAAATAGAGATTCAGGTATCAACAGTTTTCTGTGTCGTAACCTATGCATAGGGTTGTTTCTGCCAGTTTACAGAGGTCTGAAAGCTAAGGCTAAATCAAATGAAATATTGTTGTCACCTGGCCCTAGAATCAGGGACCCTTAAAAGACTCTTCAAAGGCCAGGTGGCCGCAGGACCAGTGAGGGCCAAATTGCTTCTGTTTGTGCTACCTGTACATGTATGCAAGGAAGTGCTGTGGAAGGTCTTTCGAAGACATAAAAGAGATGTTGGGTATGTTTTACCTTTCTCCATAAGGGTGTAACTTGAGGTTAGCTCCATCAGCAGAAATACTCAATTTGATCCACAGAAATCTGTTGTCTGGGACAAGGACAGTGTGCTTATTCCTTTTGTTTTTTTCCTCCCCTCTCCCCCCTCCCACTGCTGCTTTCTAGGCTTTGCTTGAAGCTACTATAGGTTTTGAAACCCTCTTACAAACCTAGGTGGGGGTTCAACTCCCCAGTTCTTAGGGCAGTAGTCAAGTTATCTTGCTTTTCTTAATTGTATGTACACACACGTATGTATTGAAACATGTAAACACATACATATATATGGCTGTAAGGGTATCCAAAGCACAGCAGTGGTGAGGACTTGCCAAAGCAGGCTAAGAGCTGGAAAAAATCAGGCAATTCAGGAAGATGGCTTGAAATTAGCGCTGGAAAATAAACATCAGACCAGTTGGAGCTAGCTCACTTGCAAGTGCTAAAAGAACTGCCTGTGCCTGCCTCCCCAGTGTTGGGTCCTCCTCTCTGCAACTATCCAGTACAATCAGTGGCTCCACATCAACCTGTGCTGGATGGCTCCTTCCTTGCTTGTGCCCAGTGGACTTCCATGCCATCTGAAATCCCTTCTCATCTAAACATTGCAAGACTTATTGTCTAACAGCGCGATCCTTGATGCTGTCACAGTTTTATTACGGGCCTTAGAGGCTTGGTAGCCCGTGGTCAAGTTTACTGCTTTCCCCATGAGTGAGAGAACTATAGCCTGCTGCCATCAAGAAGCAGTGGGAACAGCAAAGCTCACTAATGCTTGCATTGTTAATGAGAAATAGGAAGTATTACTTTCAGCCTCAGAGCCCTTCTCAAAAAAACAGTTGCCCCCATAATAAAGGGGGGCCACTCTGCCACTAGATGCAGGGTGCTATGCTCATAGTAGTAAGTGCTCATCTGTAGGGACATCAGCATCCCGTGTCTCTTGAAAGCTTGTAGCTTATGTGGTTCTTTGATAGTTTGCACTAAAGGCTTTTAGTTTGTCCCAGTGTCCCAGCAGAAGAGGGATGTTTTGTCTTGCTTGCAGTAAGTGGCTGTAGAGTATCTGTGCCATGCTCTTACCAACTGAGTATGGATCCTGTGTTTGATTGATCAGCCAAGGACTGACCTAGATGATGACAATCCTCATGATCTGTTCCAGCTCTCCATTTGCTGAGCATCTTTCAAGAGGAGGTAGGAGAATTGTGCACTTGATACTTCCCTGGTCGTCTTTTCATAAAGGGAAGGAGGATGCATCTGAGGAGACATCAGAGTATGTCTGACACATGGTCTGGAAATGCAGCAAAAGCAGCTTCAGTATCCTGCAGTGTCGGTGGAGATGTTTTTCTTTTCATTTTCTGAGAGGTGCTGCAGCAGAAAACCAGATCTGCTTCCTCAAAGACTGTCACTCCCATCTGGAGAACATAATATTTGACCTGCGGGCTTAATTTGCTGTCAGTCTCCCACATCTCCCAGGAAGGTCTCCATCTCTTTTAACTTGAGGCTGTTGTCTCTTGCCCAAACAACAGGTTTCCCAAGGCTTGTTCTTGAGCCAGATGAGAAACATGAAATAAATGAATGCAAAATATAATCTTCATCCTTTTTAACTAATACCAATAAAAACACTTTGAAGAGAGAGTGCTTTGCAAGTGCTAATTAATAGGATTGTCATTGTGGCTCCACATTGCCACTGCAGAGGAATCAGGCTGCAAAGTGCAATGTGTCACTAAAGACACACGTCTCTCTCTGGTTGTGATATTTTTTTATTGAACATCTTGTTCTCAGCTGCTACTAGAAGGAGGAAATCTCTCAAAGCTGGGAAGAGCTGATAATGGTTTGTGCCTTGAGTTGGTTATGCTTTTCCACCTACTCTTGTGAAGCCGGAGCTATTGGTTCTGAGCAAAAGTCCCTCCAGCAGCTCTTGGAGGGAGCTGGCTGCCATGCCTGACTAAAGGTTGAAATGGTTGCAAGATCATGACTGAGGTGGTAGAGGCTGGGTGGGGGCTACCTCAGCCTAGAGCCTGGACTTCATCCCCGAGCACACCAAACTCGTGGAAGTCCTTTACTGCCTTGTCTCATCCTTTTCTGTGGATCCAGTGGAAGGAATTGCAGGACTTTAGGACCACACTGTACTGTCTCTATCAAGTGTGGTCTAAGCACATCCCCGCTAGTATGGACTATGAAGAGCTTTGTTTTTTCCTGCAAACCAAAAATACCAAGTCTTTAAAAATATCTGGAAATAAACAGTTACATGATCCGCTGAAATTCATAACAAAGGACAAATTGAATCCTTCGTGCTGTGTAACAGCCATAAATAAAGGCTTTATGGCTGAGAAGTTGTAGGCAACGTTCCAGCAAAATCGGATTTATTCCCTCCCCACCCCCTGCAATATAAATCTCTGGAAATGGGGGTTCCAAGGGCTGTTCTGACACAACGTTAACTGCAGCTTCTTAAACCAGACTCCCTGCCAGTATTTATAGTTCACGTTCTGTGCATGGTATGTGTGTATATAACTGCACCAGCTTTTACAGTTGATTTCTCAGTAGTCATGTGAAACCAAAACAACTGATGGGCTGAACTTGGAATCACTTGTGCATTTCTCTAATTTAAAAAAGGGACAAAAAAAAAAAGGTCTGCCTTGCTGTTAGGAAAAAGATCTCTGGATTAAAGTTGCTCTGAGTCGATGGTGGCCCAACCTCTCTGAGTGTCATGTTCCTTCTCCTCAAAACCACTGGCTGGGTTTCCAGGAGAACCCTGCAAGATGGATTTCAACACCTGGTTGTATAGTTGCAAAGTGAGTAGCTGCACGCTTTCTTCTCACAAATGCCTGGCCTTACTTCTACTTGCTGTCAGCTCCAAAACTTCGCCCTGAGGTTTCATGAAATATGTCCTTGGAGTAATTGACCAAGTTCTAAAACTGCAGTCCAGCCAGGTCATTCACTGTTAAGGAAGAACAACTCAGTTCAGTGGATTTAAGAGAGAGGTTCTGTCTTCAGGAACCAAATATAGGTCAGTAGTGGCAATAGATCACTGAGAAATTAATAAACAGATCAGAAGTAAAACTTTCATATGTCAGTTTTGGATCAGCTGAGTCTGTTGGTTTGTGCTCCTTTGTTGTATGCTTACTTTGTGGTCAAAGATAGAAGGTAAAATGAGGAATGTGTTCTCATTAAGTAATTGCACAAGTATCTTCTTTTTCCTTTTTTTAAAGAGGCTGAGTAGTACTTCTGCCCATGGCAGACAGATGTAGAGCCATGGACCTCTCTGCTCTTGTCTACAGCTTGTTATAAACGCTGAACAAAATGGCTTAAACTGTTGGGACCTGAGAAATGATATCTTTGAGCTCTGACCCTTCATAACCGAATCCAGACACTGAATGTCTCTGCTTCTACATATTTTATATGAAGCACCTGACACAGCAGCAACAAATAGCACAGGAATAAATCCAGCAGCCTGCAACAGTTTGCCTTCATTAGCCAAGCCAAAGGTCACCTTGCTGGTGTCACCATTAGTGTCTGGCCACTACCAGGGCCACTGCCTGCTCTAGACCTTAGCAGAGAGATCATGCAAGGGAGGGGAAGGTGGGGATTAGGGTCGAAAGGCTCCCGGTGCTTCTGTGGGGCTCTTTGTAGCCCACAACCACAGTGACACCCCAAACCTGTATGTGCTGGTTTGGAAATTTAGCACAAACCTGAAGTTCTGGGGTTGAGCTACAGGTGCTGACACGCTAAAGCAAAACAGATCTGCTGAGGTCCTGGCATGCCCCACTTTTTCTTAAGAGCTGCTGAAAATAAGACCATTAGCCCAAAGTTATCAGCAGCACAGAGCTGCTCGCTCAGGAGTCACTTCAGCTTCCCATACAGAAAGGGTAAGTGCCTGTTTTTAATTACGGGCAAGCCCATGGACACTGCAGTGAACACAGCCACTCGCCCCTTCCCAGTTCCAGACACAAATGCTCCATTCCCCAAATTACTGCTGACTGGCCTGGGATTGGGTTTTATTGCAGACAAGCAAGCCAATTCTTTGAGGGTGAGGTTAATTCAAGCAGCCCCATGTCGAGCCTTATCCTGCACATGGTTAAAGGCTTAACCATGCCTACAAAAATTAGTCAAGTGCAAAGTTACCTTCCTAAGGGCTTGTGGGGCTGAGGCTGTAGCCCCCTTTTCTCCCCTAGTTTCCCCAGTACTTTTCCCTGATGGGGGGGAAAAAAATGTGAAGTTGATGAATCTGGCTATGACTTGTCCTGTTTTAAATATAAAACCAAACTCAAGCTGTCTAAAAATTGTGCTGTCTTCATTTATGGAATTAATTCAAACATCAGGATTCTATTAATTGGAGAAAACAGCAGATTTGTTCCGAAGTGGCAAACCTCACCATATCAAAATAACTCCAAATATTAAAATTAAAAAGTCTGCTCCTACTGCCTGGCCAGCCAACAGACCCTAGGAAACCAGTGGGCGCGTTAGGAAAGAAATCAGTGCATTAAATGTCTCTTATCCAAAACTTCTGATCTTTCTTAGCTGCTGGTTTAGGAATCCAAATTCTACTGCATTAAGAAGAAAAAGGGAATAGATATTTTTATTTAAAACAGAGTAACTCAAAGTGGCCATAATAACCCATTTGTGTTGCTTTTGTACTTGGGTAATGAATGACTGGAGTATAAAGTGCTCCTAGTTTTTGCCTCAAGGTCTTGTCAATCATTACCTGATAAATAAAAACTTCAAACAGGCTCCTTTTAGCTTAATCGGGCAGAATTTCTCTCCAAAGGAATGGCTGAATACAGAGAATAATGTGCTCGTGGCAGCTATGAAAGTCAGCAAGCAGGGTATTTGGATGGAAACACAGAGGGTGCAAATTCTGAACTCAAAACATGAGCCTTTTCTGGGTTTTACTTATCCAGAAGGTGTCTGTTCCCATTGCAGGCAGAGCTGAAAGGATCGCATAGAGCAGTGGAGGAAATCCCGCAGTCCTTGGCAGCGCCGCTGAGCTGCGCTTGTGCGAGCTCTGCGCTCCCTCTCTGGTTTTCGGCTTTACAGCTGACACTTCCATAAAAACCAGAAATCTTAAAATTACGCTAAGGCTTACTTAAATCATTATCTTTTATTATATGAACATTGGCAGCGGCGGAGGCAGTTTCCTGCATAGGGACAAAAGGATCCTATTGTCAGTACTGGAACAGATCTAAAACAGCTCAATTAAGCAAACATAACATCCTCAAAGTTTGGCCTGAAAGGAAGTTAAAATAACTGATCTATAAAATGTTTTAAATGTGCTTTAAAATGTCATTACTCAGATAAATCTAGCTGTTTTGAAGCTGGTTCACTAGTTTTATGGCCCTGCCAGTTTATGGCAGCATACGTGTTTGTGTCAAGAGTTCTTCTTCCAGAACAGTAGATGAGGAGACAAAGCCACAGTAGCGCTGCGGACCGAGGGGAGGCTGCAACCAGCTCGGGAACGGAGTTTTGGCTCCCAGGCTGGGAAAGCTGCTACGAAGCACATCCAGCAAGTCGTGTGTGTTTGTGGCAGAGCTGGAAACCAACCGATATTTCATGATATAAGGCTAGACGTGTTGAAGTCAGTGGTAAAGCTTCTGTTGGCTGCAAGACTGGCACAGTAAAGCGGGACGATTTTTCTTTTTTTTTTTTTTTCTTCCTTCTCCCCTCCCCTTGCTGGGATGACCTCTGACTTACACTGGGTCTAAATGCAGAGAATTGGGACCATACTGAGAAATACCAGAGGATCCTCCCAAAATTAGTCTAGGCATACGAAAGCCAAGTAGGCATCAGTTTAGGTCGATAAAGGTCTTTCCACTGATGTTTTGCTGGACTTCCGATCGGTGCACGAGGCAAACTTACTTATGAATTTGTAATCGCTCATGAAAGATGATAGTTTAACTGCAAAATGCTGATGATTTAAGCCTTTGGATCAGCAAATACATCTACGTAAACTGGCACAACTCTGCGCGCGGTTCAAAGTAAACAAGAACGCAAAAATTGCTGTTATGCCCTGAAGATACAATGTTTAGTTAATACAGGGATTTAGACCATTTTTTTTTTCAGCTGCCTCCATAGCAATGCGGTGTGGTATCCACAGTAGGAAACCTCATGCCAGCAGCATCTCTGAAATATGCTAAAACAATCTAAATTAGAAAATGTCAGCTTCTTGGCTGATGTTCCTTTGGAGTTCCTTTTTTCCTTTCTTGTGCCTCTATAATTTTATTGGGATGACTAAATCTCTGAACTATGTTAGCAGTAAACAGAACTAATTTACCCCCTGCTTCTTTGAAACAGCTGCTGACAGCTGCACTATAATTCAATCATGGATCTTTGCAGTGCAGTCTGCAAAACATATTCATATTTTTTTGTATTCTTCCCTCTCTGTTGTACTTGGACGGAAGGAGTCGCACCAAATAGCGACATGTGCTGATTTTGCCCGTACATAGAGATTGATCTACATGACACCAGAGGCTCGAGACGAAATATTGCCCAGCCAAAAAGGTTCTTTGAATATAGGGAGAATAACCACGCAGATACACAACGTTGTTGGGATATCTTTTGTAAAGTTGCAATGATTTATTTTACTAGTTTGTACAAAAGGCTTCTGACAACTGCTCTATGAAAAGAACCAGAAATGTGTATGCATTTTTGCCAACTGTTAATAAATATCTTCTTAAATAAGGAAACAAATGTGTTTAGGAACCGAGAATCATTTTTCCTGGATGTGATTGAAAAGGAATTCAGAGATGGAAATAAATAATTCTTCTTCCACTTGTGACAACTATTTACATAAAAAATGTACAAACAGTGAAGCTGATATTGAGCCTAGCAACAGAAATCCTGTTAGTATGTTTAAAAAAAACCAAAACCAAACAACTAAAACAAAACAGAAACAATCCCCACATAATACTTAATATATGAATCCTATACAGCAAGATACTGTGGTCCAAGTTAAAAATGCAATACACCAACGCAGTGACCACCAACACTGAAACACCCGCAAGAAATACTAATTCTTGACTACTAAATAGTGGAAGTTTAGGTATGATTAGCTTTTAACTTTCTAGGCAGCACCTTAACTTCCTTTAGGAGGTTTACAGAAGCACTGGTGTATATACGTATACAATGTTGAGAGACACCTCCCATCTGTGCAATTTCAATACCTCACTCTAAATAAGAGATGCGCTGAGGGCAGTTTTGGCTGTTTATCGCAGATGCTCTTGTCTGCAGGCTCCAGGGAGAGGTGGTCTGTTGGCTTCAGCTGTTGTCCTGCCTTTTGGCTGGCTGTAACTATTTGGCCAAAGTCTCACCTCGGGGCAGTTAGGAAGTTTGCTGGAGTTGCGCTTGCGGAGTGTGTGTGCCATGGCCAGGCTGGTCCTGCAGGTGTTTGAGTCACCGGGGTTGGAAGCTGGGCACATCTGGCAACGCGGCAACTGCTCACCGAGGCCCTGGTCCAAAACCTGTCCATGTCATGGAGAGACTTCTGCTTTCCCGTGAGCCTAATCCCGCTAATGGGAAAACACCAATTGACTTAAATGAGATTAGAATTTGACCATCAGAATCAAGTTCCCAATTTATTTCATAGTAACTTTTTTTCTTTCTTCGCTTATTCTTTTTAAAGCGAGGCATCTGGTCTGGATTTGATCTGTGACTTAAAGGAAGAACAGCAGTGACTGATTTCCAGAATTGGGCGGTTGCGTTCACGTATCTTCTTTCTCTAACTCTCCTCTAAGGCAAGACGTGGAGCCAAGTTCCCACTGCGGCTGCTTTACCCTGTCCACTCATTGTGCAGAGAGAACTGTCTCCAGGGATTTATTATGTTCTGGACCCATCTGTTGGAGGTTTAGGCCTTTGAAGTTTGGAGATTTAGAGCTGGGTGTGCTGAGGACCTGGTGTTTTATTGGGCAGAATTTTCTTTTTTTATCTCCCTGGTGAAATTTATGCCAATCTTACTCCTGTAATTGCATCATATGCCAAAGCGTTGAACCAGATTGTGATTGGTTACTGCTACTTTGTATTCTTATTCACAACAACTTTAATTGAGATTTAATTACATAAGCGTGATGTTTGTGTAACCTGTGACTTTAAAAGAAAGAAAAAGAAAAGCCTTGAGGGGATGTTTTCTTGCTACTGGTTCCTGCTTGTTGCTGTGGCTCTTGAAAGGGAATTATTTTTCTATTTTTTAAAAAGGTGAGGCTAATAACAGAGCAGGGGTTTTATCGTAAACGCTGACTCTGGGAAGTAAGGTTTCCTAGCTTGTTTCTAGCTGAATCTGTGTGGTGCTGGGTGTACGTCCCAGCTTACGGCACCTTCTGCGCTTGAGCCTCCATGTTTTAGCAAAAGCGTTGGGACTTGTTCTATCAGTGAAGTCAATGGACATTTTCCAAACAGGAGCAGGATCTTCAGCTGGCTTTCACAACGCCATAGCTGCTTAGGATAACCAGCTAGATGTTAGGTTTAATCTCTGTTTCTTAATATTCTGCTGCTTTCTTGTTTCAAGTTCATAGCAAATTCAAATTCTTTCTGGTTGCTAGAGGAAATTTCTTTCCCTGTGGACAAAAAAAGTATACCCAAAAAGTCTTGGCTCTTTGGAAGTATTTTCTTCAGTTATTTTGCTTGCCAATTAGAATTTTTTTTTTTCTTAGACTAAGCTGTCCTTTGAGCGTGCGTCAATCCAGATACAGCTTTTGCTACTATAGTTTAAAACTGAAGTTGCATGTAATTGATCTTTGCTTTTGCTTATGAAATTGAAGCAAACGAGGGATGGAGGTAATAATTCTCTAACAAAATACCTGTTCACTCCAGGTATATTTTGTTCACTTATTTTATTGCAAACTGTATACAGGAACTACACATGCTTATTAGTCACAGCACATTCTCACCTTGGATAGATTATTATTTTTTAACTCACAGTCAACACTAGTGAGTTTGCAATCTTCAGAAAGACTCATTTGCAAAAGTATGTATCATAGGAGCCAATTTTGTAGGCAGATTTGGTTTTAAATGGTTTCTCTGGCTTGTTTCAGTTTACAAGCTCATTGTCTGTAATAAACTAAAACAAAATGTGTTCAAATGCCACTTAGATCCAGAAACTGTTCCATTGTCTGAACTTTCAGAAGCCCGGTCCTAAAAACTGTTTGGGATGTTTTAAAACCCATTGCTGGAGCGCTAACCTTTTCCCCTCCCCCACATAGCCATACAAAACCACTCTTTACAAATAACTTCTCTTTTTTTTTTTTTTTTTTGGTCTTTCCTACCAATCTAATGACAGCCACATGCTCGTACCACCATGTTCCTGTATTTTTTTAAGATAACATTGGAGCTGTCATCAAAATAGAGCACTGAGATGGCGTTCAGTTGTGTAGGAGCACAGCAGGGTTTCGGCACAGTCTCTGGGTTTATAAAGTGAACCTGGGGAATGAAAGTAGATGCATGTTAAGATTTACTTTTCCCCTTTCCTCCCCCATATTTTTCTTTCCCAGGCAACCTTCCGTCTGTCCCGTACACTCACTCAGACATGTTTTGAACACCTGGCTTTGTGTACAAATGTCTTGAGATGTCCCCTGCATGTGCGGAGGCTGATGCACGCACCCAAGTCAGATCTAGTTGGAAATCTTTCAGCGAGGCAGGTTTTCATTAGAAAATCCCCATTTGTCAGAGCCGTCAGCGTTCTGCAGAAGTGTACCAGTTACGATAAACTCTGCGGGACGTGCGGGTGAGGTTCTGTGAGAAATCCCATCAGGCCTGGGTGGGGGCCCTGTCCCTGCGGCTGGCAGCACCGAGACCCAGCCGGGGCCAAGGGCTCCGTGTCCCCTGGGCTCCCTGCTGTGGGACCTCTGAGGATAGGGAGGGGAAAAAGCAATCCACCAGGAGAAAAAACACGCAGATATTTCTTCCCTTGGAAACGTAGATGCTTCTAGTTTCTTTAATACTTTTTGCAATGTTGTTCTCAGATGTGCACAGGACATGGGATGTAGATGAAAAGGTGGAGTGAGCCTCCTCGTGCCCTGCCGATGCGTGCAGGGAGCCTGCGCTGTTGAGCTGGACCTGAGCTGGGAAGGGGAGGGCGCCCAGGCAGGTCAGCTGGGGGTGCTGCACAGCCGGGGTACTCGGGAATTAGCGTGTCTTCTGGCCCGTGCCAAGAGCTGGGGTGCATTGGCTGTGGTGACACAGCTGGGGCTGGGTGGCCCCCGGCCAACAGTCTCCCTGCGCACAGGCGCCGTGTCATGAGGACACGCCAGCTCGGGGCTCCCATCTGGACATCTTTGCACAATTTCATAACACAAATACACCCACAGAGCAGCTGGGCTGTGTAATTTTGAGATTCGCTGACCCCTTCCTCAGTCTGCCCCCAAATCTGCTTTTGGCGGCAGCCTGCAGTGGGTCCGTACGGAGTTCTTCCAAGAGATGCTGATAGTGGGTCTCGCATCCCGCTCTTTCCCTCCCGTGCGGTGGGACTGTACCACCATTAAGATGTCTATCATAGGGCCCTTTGAAACTACAGAGAGCATGTCAATGCTTGCAGCAAAGACAGGGTAATTCCTAGCCAACTATTAATTCAGGCCACTTGGCTAGACATGTTTAGCCAGATGCTGCAGGCATCTTAATGAGCTAATGCAGACCTTCCTTCTCTTGCTAGCTTAGGGATTTTTTTTGTGTAGAAACTTATTTCTGAGTAGCACCTGTCAGAAATAACTCTGTACGAGGAGCTACAGGGCACCTACCAGTGTCTGCACAATGGCATGATTTGTAGCATTCATGTAGGAATTCAATGGGAAAGCACATTCTCCTTCACAGTAATACGCAGCATAGCCCTCCGGAGCGATGATCCAGTCCTTGATTAAATTGAAGATGTTAGATTGCGGGGAAAAGACAGAAATATGGTGCAGTGAAACAAAAAGTAGAACGGCACATAAATTTAACAATTCATACATCTACATACAATTACAGTAGCCAGCAAAATAGAAATCTGGTACTTTGGGTTTTTTAGTGCTATCTTATACACCTCTTAAGCATCTGCTTTTCCTGGAGGGACACATCCCTCTTTGCAACCATGCCCATGACGTAGCTGGGTTTAGTTGTTTGTCCATTCAGCAGCATCCTCCTGGCTGTGGATCACTTCACCCGTCACTGAAATGCAGGTACAAGCTTTCAGAAACGAAAATGTCTTTAACCAGGTCTAAAAAAATGGATGGGTGAAAATGGAGAGCCGTATGTGCGTTCAGCACTGCCAGGGGAAATTCAGGGGGCCACAGTTTCTCAAAAGGACCTAAGTGTGTAGAGTTTCTAGCCAGTCTCGCACTAAATATTTGTGTACCTTAACTTTGCAGAAGCACTTCTTAACCATGCTAAAGGCAATATACAATTTTTCCCCCAGGGATAAAAAAAAAATAATCCAGTTATTGGCCTGTTTTCACTATTGCAGCTCAGTAAGTGATGTGCAAAAGCAGCCCAGCGCACAGCCCCGTCACGCACAGCCCTTACCTGCCACCCCAGGTCCCTGAAGCTGACGTAGAGCTCGTGCTTCTTGCAGGCTTGTCGCTGGTCGCTGCTGCTGTTCTCTGCAGGGGGGCAAAGAGGGTCGGTAAGACTGGGCTGCCCCAGCGCCCCCAGCAATGCCCCAACTGGGAGTGAGGCATCGCTGCTCATCTGCTGCACTTGTGGCTTTTTTTTTTAAATTTGTTTAAAACATTTTCAGTTTTGGTCATAAAATAAGTGCTGGGTTCAATACATATGAAAAGCCCCTCTGGCCTTTTGCGCAAATCCAAAAAAGGCCTGGGAAAATAGCTTTTTTCTTTTTTTTTTTCTTCTTTTTTTTTTTTTCCTGGTCTTCCTCTGACTTCCTATTAGCAAAAAGCAGATCTCTGATTATTGCCTGCTATGTAAAATGCTAATCTGTGAAAGGAGTGATAGGGAAAGGTACTGTTTACCCATTTTCTAAATTTTTAAGTGTCTTTGAATCACCTGCATTACTGGTAATAGCTGCACCTTCAGGCCTACAAAGGCAACATATGACACTAAGACAATGGGGACTCTGTTCCTCTGTCCAGTGCAGCTGGATCCAGATCACAGACTTGCGACAATGCCGAAGCCAAGAATAAAGCATGGGTCTGAATCGCGGATCTGAACAACTGTGACTGTCAGTGCAGTTTTAAAGTTGTGTCTGTCCTGGACACACAGCCTGAGCTGGACACCCAAGCAGAAGTACCAGAAAATATTTCTCAACTCTTGTTGTTGGAAACTAACTCACCATGGGGTCCCCAAGCTGGAAGCAGGACGGTGGTTACAGGGGCTTTTCTAACCTACTCGCAGAAGTAAGAAATTCTTTTGCCCATGTACTTTAAAAATTTAATTGATATATCAAACAGATCATAACAATGCACACTTAAACTGCAGACCACCTGTGCTTGGGCAACTGCAAAACCCAAAACTTGGACACGTAAGTCATGGAAACCCATTTTAAGAAACTCTAGGATTTTGGGTGAGACATGCAGAAATACAGGTATGTAGGCAGGTGAGAGAAACCACACCTATCACCAGGGCTGCAGAAAAACATCATTAAGCGGATCATTCCTGTCTTAGAACTAAATATCGGGAAGCTGCAACAAGACCGATGGGAGAGAGTTCTCCCATAGCCTTCTAGGTAACCCCAAGCAACCCAAGGTGAAGGTGGGTTGTGTAAGACGATATTGTGCCCTACATTGTCCTTTTCCTTCCACCTCTCGCAAGCTCTCCTTCCATTCAGCGAAGCGCTCGCAGCAATAGAGCTGGAATTTGCCACTGCCCTCAGCGGAGCTGGCCCTGCGCTGCGGTTCCTGCTGGGAAGGTCACCAAGGGCCCGTTATTCTGAGGTATCTCGTAATTAAGCCACGTTTCTATTTCAAATGCCTGATGGAATTTTCTTCCATATTAGGAAGCACAGCTCCCCCCAGAATAGCTGCAGTTATCCTGAGCAACGAATGGGTTTTCCTCTTCCGGGCAAAACTTTTGGGACTGCTAAACTTTTTGGGGGCTAAACTTAAAATCACAGACTCTGAAAATCTACAGTATTTTGATTCAGATCCACTGGAATATATTATTGTTTTGATCACTTACTCATTGGTTTAATGTAATTATCTTACATTTCAAAATAAGAATTTATTTCACGTGGGAGAAAAGGAGATTTTATTTTATTTTTTTTTATTTTGGATTAAGAAATCCCTCAGTTTAGCATTGTTTCAAAGGAACCTTTGGAATAATCCCTAATCTCAAGTAGTTTCAAACCAGCAAGAGAACACTAGTGGTAGACCAAAGAGACAACAAACAGGCTGAGTATGGGAGAAACCGTTCCCATCCAGTGACAAGTCCAGCAGAGCGTTATCCCACACCCAGAAATACGGACCCGGCAACCCACGCTGTACCTGCAATGTTTGACACCCGGAAAGCTTCCTGGTTCTTTGGTGTTTTTGATCGATTCTGGCTCCTTTGCTTCCCTCCCGTGGAGCGAATACTGCGGAGATGGACCTCGGTGGCTTTGAAGAAGGCTACCGTGAACGGCTGTTTGTTCTGCGGGCCGTGCCTTCCGATAAGACCCGCCAGTTTGGGATTGATGCTTTGCCCTTAATGACAGAATGGACTGATAAGAGGGCGGGCAGTAACTTTTCATTTTCAGCAGACACAGTAAGGATAAGGAGGAGGAGAGCTGCTGCCTGGCTGGTAAGGGTGATTCCTGGGCATCTCTGCATGCGTCAATCCACCAAGGGCCTGGACTTAATCGGCAAAGCTGCTTCTGACAAGAGCAGCTCAGCACAGCTAACTTCATTTTATATCTGCATGTAAAAGTTATATAAAATAGTCCTACGTATAATTATTTTACCCTAAATCCGCTTAGCATTAACTTTTCCTGCATTCTTTAGAGGGGTTTCTTTAAGTTCACCAACCTATAATTTGAAGTGATCCTATAAAAGGAACCATAAAACTCAGCCCATAGGAACACTAAATTCCCACTGGAAGGTTATTAACTTAAAATAAAAATGCCTTGTATGAAATGTTGACAGAGTTCCAGATACACTGTAGCTGAGAGAAATAAATAGTTCAGACATTTAAAGAGGTTTTGCTTATTGGTGTATCTCAGCACTACCGGAGCTGATAACTTTGTTGCAAAACTGTTGATTACCAATCGTGCTTCCTTTTTCCTGGGCTTTTAAAATAATTTGATTTTTAGTAAAAGATAAGGTGGCTTCTCTGCAGAATTAAATCAATTATTTACAAAAGACGCAAAGAGGGGGTGGCAGTGGGAAATTTAACATTTCTCCCTGTTGCCTCCAAAGGATGTCGGGGTGCTGTTGTGAAAGGCAAGGGTGATATCCAGGATTATTCCGCTGCAAGCTACTGAGCGCTGCTGCTAAGACAAAGTTGTGTTAAAGGCTTTGGTGAGCCTTTTGCTCAGGACAGAGCTGGGCCTTGTCAGCAACAAGGCAAATATGCCAAAGGACGGCTGGCACTTTCCTAGAGAAGCCCTGAAAGGCAGCCTGGCCGGGGAGAGCAGGCGCGGGCTCCACAGTCTGCTGGCAAAAATGTCCTTATCTTACTCATTTCTGACTACCGTGTGAAAAGAAGCTGATAACTTGAAGTATTCCTAGGTAATGTTCTATAACTGCTGGTTTTAAGATGAACAAAGCAAAAGCCAAGGCTTGTACATTATTGGCTTTAAGGGATAGTTTCCATCTTAGCTCTTGCACGTGGCTAAAAGATTGGTAAATGTGACATATGCGGAAAAAAGGGGGCTGTGGTCAAAGCTCGAGGCCAAGAAACGGACCGGCCTAGGCTGGAGTCCACCCTCCGCTTTCCCAAACGCGTGCAGCTCAGCGAGTCAGTCCCAAGCTGCGGCACATGGGATTTGCGGAGAGGACCGGTGCAAGAGGTGTGTTAGCGGGAGCCTGGCAGCAGCGGGGCTGCCCATGGCCAGGTCCCGTGGCACGCCGGCTGCGGAGGAGCGGGCTCAGGCCTCGCAAAGTAGGTAATAAAGCAAAACTAATCTCAGGGTACCAGGAAAGCTCGGTGAAAAAGAGCAAGTACAACAACTCGTGTACGTAGATTTATACATGGACACACATCAACAGCTCCTTCACCTTCTGCTTAAGCTCCTTTCCAGAAACTTGTCCAAACAGTTTTCATTTTAAACATTTGAGGCTGAGCCCGCAAGTGCTTAAGTAAGTAGCTAATGCTAAATATATAAGTAGTTCCACTTGTGCTTAGGCTTTGCCAGATCGAAGCCTTATTTCCTGAAAACAAGCTCAGCTGCAGGAGTTAGAGCTCACTGAACACTGCTCCTACGGCTTGTCCTGCCGCTTCAAAGAAGCCTCTCTGCTTCCCAAAGCTGTTTAAACCAGCAAAGACATCTATGCTTGTGGTTTGTCCAGTGTAAATTATTTTACCTCTACCGTGTCTCTCGAGAGTAGGTCAGCAGTATGCAGTGAGGGCACCCAGCTTCACACCCATATGTTCAATGGATTTGCATTAGTGCAGCAATTTGACCAAGGAATTCCTCATTTAACACCGATGTGTCATGTTCAAGACCAGAATGGTGGCAATGCTTCCGTAGGGGAAGAAAAGGCATGCAATGCTCTGTATGCAAAGTAGCATATTTCTTTTTAACAGCGATGGGAAAAATCCACTTTCTACCTTTCCGATGCACCCAGAAAGCAAAGTTAAACACAAGGACACGTGTCGTCCCCATTAGACAGTGATAAACCTCTCTCAAAAGAACTAAAGCTGTGCTCTTGAACCGGGGGGAACGGCTTTATCTGCTTTTATGAAGCTGCTTTTTTAACACTGTCAAGAATGTGCTCTTTAGTAATAAACTAAGTAAACCTAAGTGGGCAGCTGCTGTTCCCATGTGCTGGGGCCGAGTGAGGCGTTTCGGGAGCTGGGCTGAGAGCTCGCTGAAGGCTACTGAGTCACTTGAATGTTTCTTTTGCTTGCTGCTTGAGCTGATCCCTATTTTCTAAGAGTAAACAAATACCCTTTGATTCCACCCTAGTTGTACACGTTGATAAGACTTATTTAGCAAAATTATAAAGAAATACAGAGATCAGTTAAACTGATTTCTTTCATATAATTTCATCTGGGCAGTGCTCGTGATGTCAGTTTTTTTTACGTAGGCTGTGTTGGCTTCATGGTTCGAGATCTCTATACATAACAACAGATGCAAAGAAAAGTTTTAGATTTTTTTTTTTTCTAATTCAGTTAAAGCTTTGGGGGTTGCCCAGGCATATGGTGTTGCATCAAAATCCTGCTGTGTTTGCAGCGTATGATTTTCATATGAAGTCCAGGTGTGAAAGCAGCTTTCTTGTTAGCACACACAGTTGGTCTAAGTCCAAAATGAAACTTGGGGAGCAAGGAAGGACATGTCCTTGCTATTCAAAATAGAAAGAAAAATTCACGTGTATGGTACAGAGTTGTGAGTGCAAAGGTGTGCTGCCAGAGGACTTGGTTACGGAAGACAAGCAGACAATCGGCTCCTGTATCTGTGTATTTACTTTTTAAACACTGCAGTTGGCTTTTCTAACTTTAATGACAGGCTGATTAAAGTATTTTGTTAATCTATTTTGAGAAAGCAGCAAGTCACATTGTGTATGATTTCAACTGTTTACGGACTCAGCTAGATTTTCAGCAGCATAAAAAGAAATTAGATTCCTAATTTTCATAGAGTTGAATAGCAGATGAGAAAGCACTTATCACTGAACCTGGGAATTTGTGTCTTTGACAGCTCTCTCTGTGACAGATCTGGCTGTATGCTTTTAAGGGACCACTCCTGATTGCTCCAGCAGAGCAGAGAGAGTTACTGCATGTGCAGTGTCGCAGCAATGGTCCTGAAAAATCTCCACTGAAATCTGTAACATACTCATAAATGAGCTGCCTTCCTCCTTAATGCTGAAAAACAGGATTGACTTTTGCTGTAAAATCACAGGGTGAGGATGGGGGAGGACAGAGTGATAAGAAGACTTTATCGGTAGGAGAGTGCGAGTGTGATACTGTAGTATCTATAGTGCTTAGAGATGTTAAGCCTACTTCCAGCTATCGCTTTTCTGTGGACTCTGCGCTGGGTCTTGATGGTTTTCCTATACATGAACCGCAACTGAATGAACGTGCCGTGATTGTGGACCCAACTCCTGCACTTCCAAGTATTTCCTTTAGGAGGCAAACTGGAAACTAAAACCAAGGACAAGTGTTTGAAAACAGGTTAAGCTTGTCTTGGCTGTTAACTTGCCTTACTGTTTTAGCTTTAAGAGTTAATCTTAACTTGCAAATCAAGTTGAATTTGAATCTTTATACAGAGATGGCAAAAGTCATCTGTCATTGGGGTGGGGACTCATAACTTCCATGGTGAAGCTCCTGTTTTGTATCTGCTTTTGGGTTTCTGCATTCACTGATCATTCAGAAAGGGCAGTTAAAGCAAACCCTGTGCACCTCTCTGGCTGCAGGTCTCACACCAGTAAAGTCTCCCTTTCACGTAAATGACTCTCTGCAGGTTGCCTGTTTCAAAACTGCTTTGCACAGTCTTTATGCAAAATACTACTTACTGGAAACATTCAGACTGTTGCATGTGATATAGATGCATATCTGGAGAATGAAAGTATGTCCTTAGATAACTACATTCTGAGTATTTATAATAGTCTTGAGCTGGGGCTGTGGGGCAGCCAGACAGTTCCAGATAGTCCCAGATTCTGGGAAGCCCCCAGAAGATCCAGGATACTTTGGTTTCCTTGCGCAGGTCTCCAAGCGAACATCAGGAATCTTAACTTTTAAGACATAGCAGCGTGACTTCTTAGTTAAGACCTGGTTAGGAAAATTCCCCGCCTGATTCTAAACACACCCTTTCTGATGTTTCAGAGCCAGGTCTTCCCACCCATTCCCAAACCTCACAGGTTTGTACCGTAAGCACGATGCAGACTTTGGAGCCCAGACCAGGCATAAAAAGTTAACTAGTCATTTCTACTGCCACAACGGAAATTAAAATGGTTCCTAGCTGTTTTCTGAATTTGAAAGGACTTTTGTGCCAATTAACACCAGACTTCTACATCACTCAGTTGTGTCTTTTTGTACATAGCAAAGTTTCTTCCTTTCTCTTCAACTGGATTGTGCTACCTGCAAATCAGCCAGCAGCGCATAAATACCTTTACGGGGATGTGTACATAGCTAATACCGAAATGATTGCAGACAGGTTACCAATCTGTTAAAGCATTTGAGTACATCCTTAACCTGAAATATGTCTATGGATTTTTTTTTTTATTATTATTATTTATATCTTGGGCAAATTCAGGAAAAACACGCTTAAGAAATCCTATTCAAAGGAAAGAGTACTGAATGCTTAAGGCTTCCCCTGGCTGGGAACCGGGGAGTCACTGATTGATGTTGGTGTTCGAAACTCACCATCGATGCCTTCCACGGATAGCTGCAGACCAAGGTTGTGTTGGGGATTCACCACCCAGTGATTACTGGTTGCAGTAATGTCAAACACCAGCCACCCTTCTTCTGCGGCCCAGATTGTTCGAGAGTCAAGCAGGAACAAATCTGAATCCCTGAAAAACAGACGCGGGATTCCCAGTTACACGGGCTTTCCACTGGAGCCCACAGACATTCACAGCTGTGCTTTAAGCAGCGCACTTGGTCGGCCGTTCAGCGACAGGCAGATTCTGCCGGAGCTGGGCTGGCGTGCTTTCCCCTCTGATCACCTTCAGATGAAGTGCTTTGCTTCTCTTTAAAATAGGGAGGATGGGTTGAAGCAGAGTTGAGGTGGTTTTGGGTTACTTTGCCGTTACAGTTAACCTTAGAGCTGCTGATGCAACTTCAGAAAAAAACACTTGCCAGGCACAGATTTGCAAAATTACTGTTTGCATATGCAAACTTGGTAATTGGGCAGACAATGCTGCTCATTATCCTTTCCGTACATAATTTCCTGACATTTATGCATAATTGTAGCATTGGTGCAAGTCAGCTGGAACACTGGTATGCATTTATTAACATATGTAATGGGTTTTTAAATTTGTTCGTCTGAGGTTACAGATAATTGATTGAGGCAATAACCTTCTGCACAGTCACAGCTCTGCATCACTTTGGGTGGCAATTTTCTTTCAATTCGTTGCTTGAATTTTTTAAAGGCCACTGCTGGGTTGTCCTGGTTGAAGAACTAATACCAGAAAATGAGAAAGATCAGCAATAGAGAGGATTTTCATGCATTTGAAAAGGGTGAAATCATTCTGGATTTACAAAACATTTCCTGGCAAATTTCTGTAAAATGAAAATTTGAGAAAACACAGGTTCTGTAAAGGAAGGAATCTTCTCTTATCAGAAATTAAGACAGACATAAAACTTGGATGGAAATAGTGAAAAAATTGGATAGTGGTGCAGTTAGTTTATAAAAACGTCTTTACAAGAAGAACAAAGAAACACAGTGGAAGTGTCTAGACAAGTCCCGTAAGAGCTGCTTTTGTACTTACAGTGCACAAACATGATAACTTCTTTAAGTGTAATTATATCCTTTTGAATGAAGAAATATCCTTGGAAAACCCTTTAATCATGTCCTCAAAGCTTAAAGAAGGCCTTATTAATTTTGTCACTATTGATTTGTCAGTGCAAATATATATATTTAACTTAGTTTACACAGCGCCTCTTGTTTGCTTGAGATATCAAATGATCAAAAATGAATCTGAAAAGTGCTGTCGGCATAGAGTCTTTTGTCTCATAGCTTTTAGTGATTTTTTTTCTCTGTGAGATACCAGGAAATTTGAGGCTTTTGTCCCACACAGCTGACTCAAAACAGAAATGGAGTTTTATTGCAATGTTTTTGCTATCTAGCTTTCCTTTCAACCTTTGTGGGCCAGGGCGTACACGAGATGATGGCTTTCCTCTGTGAGCTAATGGATGTCACCGCCTCTGGCTCTGTGCTGGCTTACGTGAAGTTAAACTTCTGAAATGTGCTCACGTGCTCTACAGGGACTAATCGCCCAGTGTGGGCAAGAGGAGGGTTCTGTCCTTTCCTCACCAATGCACGATACCTTTGGACATCACACGGCTGAATATGTGGATACAGCCAACGCTGCTGAGGTGCGCTCAGTGCTGCATGTGGCAGCCTGAGGGACAGCAGTGGCTTTCTGTGTCAGCTCAATTCAGAAAGAAGAGGCAAGGTCTGACGCTTGCAAGAGATGTTTTGCAGGCGTAGGAGGGCGCCAGGAAAATGGGACCAGTCTTTTTTCAGTGGTGCCCAGTGATAGGATGAGAGGTAACGGGCACAAACTTGAACATGGGAAGTTCCATCTAAACATGAGGAGGAACTTCTTTCCTGTGAGGGCGGCAGAGCAGTGGCACAGCTGCCCAGAGAGGTGGGGGAGTCTCCCACTCTGGAGCCATCCCAACCCCCCCCAGACGCCGTCCTGTGCCACTGCTGTAGGTGACCCTGCTGTGGCAGGGGGTGGGACTGGGGGAGCTCCAGAGGGCCCTCCCAACCCTGACCATTCTGTGATTATAATGATGGTAATTCCTCCCTTTGCCCAGCGCGTTCCTGCTATGGAGGAAGGCATGGGAGAGGGAGTTTTGCTTTCTTTTAAACAAAGCTTTGGTTTGTGGAAGAAGCCATACATCAGAACTGAACTTGTTGCAACACCTTCTTGTTAACACATAGGGGATCCTATGGGGAGTATTTTGGTGGACGTTTGGGCAGCCAAAGCCGGGTGGCTTAGGAAGGGGCTGTGGTGCAGCAATGGAGAGCCTCAACCCAGGTGTTGGGAGCTGCTCTCCGGAGCTCAGTCAGCTTTGCTGGGTGCACCTAGGGCAACTGGAGAGAAACAGTACGGATAACCCCCTCCCTCCACATACACATGAGTTACAGGAATGTTAGATGCTTGAACCCTAATCGGGGGACAAATTTCCTGGGGTTTCATCCCCACCCAGAAGCAATGGCCCTGTTCCCACTGTGCATGACGCAGCTGCGTGGACATCTCCCGCCCTTCCCTGTTTACAACACACTGAACAAAATGCATCCCAGAGGAGCTGGGGACGAGGGAGTAGTACGGATTGGCCCGTTCCAATGGCTGAGTCCAAGTTTCCAGAAGTAAAGGGTTTTTATATTCACATACTGCATCATTTAAACATAGCCCCTGACTGGAACTCATGATTCACACAAGGTTTAGTTAATAGGGACTTGGCTTGCTTGGTTTTTCTCCCTTGTAGTTTGCAGGTTGAAGATAGTAGCAATAATGATAACTTTTTTTGTTTTTAGCTACTGCTCGACTGCAGTATTATTACTCAGAAAAACCAGCCTTTAAGCTTCCCATGCTGACATGATGCAATCGGGGTAACCAGACAACATGAGGCATCAAGTACCAGGGTGAGTCAGTCTGGGAAATTGTATAATGCGTTTGTTTTCCTGTAGTTACAGCAATGTGCAAACAATAGGCCTGGAGGGGAAGCCCAAAGTGAGAGATCAAAGGGACCCAAGAAGGGGAAATGTCCTTCCCACACACACTTGGAACATTTGGACCCAAAAAGGCTCCATGTCAGATGCTCTGGAGAAGTTCAAGCACTCCTGGAGTAGCACTTTCCGCTCTGGCCCACCAGCAGCAGCCAGGGACGGGATGCAAAACCTGACTGGTGTTGCAGGCAGAGGCTCCTGAGATTGTAGTGCCTGTTCTGACGAAAAGAAACCTCTTGTTCTTTTAAAATGAACAACTCACTTCAAGTTAAATGCCCTGCTCTCCAAAGACTTATGGCAAACAGCGTTAAATCGCTAGCTAATAGACAGCAGGCCCCTTAGACATCATTGTTGGACAAGACATAATAAACATGGCAAAGGAATGTTATTCTGCTTAGATTTAAACAAAATTTCCTCTGAGGGCTCCTGTCTAATGAGTTGTCATACGAGATAGTGCTAGTTAAGTCTAACTAATGTGGCTGGTTTGGGTTTTAGGTTTGAGATAAAGATCTAAGCACAAAGTGAAAAGGTTTCTCGTGCACATCTCGCCCTCTGCTACCTTACCTACCAACTGTACGCAAATTTAGAGCATTCTTGGAGCAATGTGAATAATGGCTCTGCAACCAGGAGGCAGAAAAGCATGTTAGTTCCTTGGACCTGCATTCAGTCCCTTCATTTGAGAACTTCAGAGCGTGTAAGAAACTGTACTGAACCTCCTACGAGACCAAGAGATAGGAAAAGCCACATGATCCTCATTTTACAGAAAATTAAGCTGGGACATGGAAAAGTTAATGTCTAGATTAGAGTTACATAAATGATGAAATCTGGATCCAGACCACAAGTATGTTTTGTTGAGACCACATCAAAATGGCTCAGCGTTCAAAGTACTTACATCAGCGGGAGTGTCAAAGCTTTTAGCAATGATAAAACTCGGGGCTTTCGGCTCAATTTTCTCCAGCATCGGGCTGTCAATGGAGCCCAAGATGAGGACAGGAGGTTGGCACTTGTCTACTGATCGCTTTGGTGGTGTCTGGTGCTGGATGCCAGAAAGGAGAGGCATCTCCTGTTAGAAACACTCCCAAAAATTTGTCTACGGTGTCTACTTGCTGTGTGGTCTATGAAATTTCCTTAGTAAATCTGGTGTTTTCTTGAATCAAGGGTGAATAACAAGTATTGCAAAGTGAGGGTGGCTGGGGAGGATGCATGTGAGATCGTGTCTGGAAAGCAGCGGGAGTTACAGAGGTGGAAGGGCTGAAGCTGCCAAAGGGCTGTGGAGGACTGGTGGCATGAGTGGGGTAAGAAAAGGAATCACAGGTGATTAGTGGAAGAGAAAAGGACTGAAAGAAGAAATTAAGGGAGACAAAATATAGAAAAGGCAAGTAAGTAACCCGAACGAAACAGTGAGGAAGAGAATTGCCACTTTGCAATACGATAGTTCTAAGATAAGAAAAAAGATTAACAACCATGAAGCTTCATGAAAATAGTACGTATGGGCTCTTTGCCTTTGCTGGGGTATTTTTTCACCCTCTAGGATGCACTTTGGTTTGTAGCCATAAGTGTTAGCAGCGTATCCAAAAATCAGAAGTGCGGCATCTCTCCTAATCACCTGCCTTGATGAGTTGGGGCAGGAGGAAGAACATGGACTAGAAAGAGAGACTCGGTGAAAGTATGAGAGCTGGCAATTCTGCAATAGCAAGAGAGAACAGGAGATGAAACTCTGCAATTGTATACTATAATGGTATATAAGGTCTACACAGCTCTAGGGTAGTCCTCTTACCAAACAGCACCTGCTTTTGCGTCTGTTTTCTTCACGCGCTTTCCCCATCCCCCTCGTCAGCTCTGTCATTTCAAACTGCTGGTTGACAAGTGGCAGTAAACACTAATGAGCACTTCTAAATGGGATACAAATCAATGGGAAGAAGGACAAGCAGCAGAAGAGAAGGTGACTCTCAGCAACCTTCGTTACACTGCAGGACGAGCTGGTCTCTGTGAGGTGCTGGTGCTCTGGGTTGGGGCAGACGGGGCGCTCTGGCTCACCCGGCCGTGTCCGGGCAGCAGCCAGCCCAGGGCCACTGCCAGCAGGTCCTGCCGTCCCCTGCCCGCCTTCAGGTGATCTGCCAGCCCAAAGAGCACACCGAGGCTGCCCAGCACCTGCCCCGCTCTCATCCCTACCTGCTAGTCTGAGGAATTACAGACCGAGCAGTGTTTTAAACAATAACTGTACCGTGACACCTTGCAACAGATTTGCAATTCATTGCTTTACAAATATGGGTGAACCCTCTCGCTTCTGTTTTAAAGTGGGACACACTTGAGGCACAGATATATTAAACGTCTTATCGACTACGTAAACCCTAGCCGCTAAGTCAGGAGCATAGTCCTGTCCTCTTGGGTGGCATTCTAACCCCAGAGGGGCTGTCTGGGTCACGGGCATGGCGCAAGGCAGCGAGGTTACTAACAGACAGCCCGGGGACGGAGCTGGCATGGGGGGACAGGGGCATCTCACATCCAGGTTTGGGGAGATGGAGGGAGGAGATGGCAGAAAGGGCATCCTGGGAGGGTGAGAGGAGATCTGGGGTTAGAAGACATCTGTTTGGACTAAAAAACTGCAGTATCCAGATTCCAGTTTGCTTGGTGTCATTGCTTAAAAGTCGGCTGCAGCTGTCCAAAGACAAGCTTAGGAAAATATTTTTCAGACTTTCCAACTCTGAGAGGGCCCCAGGATCACCCTGGGCCTCTCCCTGGCACGTTTGCAACACCCTCTGTACACAGACCTGCTGCAGCCCTCCTCCCACACCTTCCTTCCCTGCGCGCCTGGGATCCACTGCCCGTCCTTCCCTCTCCCGCCCCGCTGACAAAAACCCTCCCCGTGCTCCCGGGAAAGAGCCGCCAGCCAAAGGCAGCCTGGGGTCTCCTCCAGGTGAAGGGATGGAGACAGCAGGAATACAGTTTGCTGGAGGTGGTTTCCAAGGGCTGGTCTGAAAACTGGCTGGGCTGGTAGCGAAACAGATCTGTGTAAAATTTGTTGAATCTTAGGAGAAATTAAATTCACCTTAAAATTTCAGCAGATTCTTAATTCTGGTTTGTGTGTCTCTAGTAGCCTTGTTCCCTTTCCCATGTGGTGCTTGGGAAGGGTAAGATCTAGGTTTCAAAGTGATTAAAAGCGGCAATGGGAGTTTGTTACAGAGAGATGCAACGTTTCCTAAATACGAAGCCTCTTGCAAAAGCAGTGCTGAGAGAAATGAGGTTATATACATATCTCTGATACTTTAAATACAGCTGTTTCCGTTCAGCACTGAATCCCTGGTCATTAGTGCAGGGCTTAGCTGAGCAAGAGCCCACTGGGGTATGCAGAATGCCTCCTGCAGCTACCCAAGTGCCTGTGAAGAGTTGTGCCTTGCTAAGGGAGTTCGGGATTTGTCAGAGGTTTTGCAGGCTGCAGTGGCTTTTAGGAATGGTCTGAACCAGATTAACTAGATGCAGCTCTGTTCTTGGAGAGCTACAGGGTTTCCACGCTAAAGTTCCCTTGCTACTGTGCCCAAGAGCATATCGGGACGAGTACAGTTATCAACTGATTTGCAGTCACCAAAAAAAACCCAACCAAAGCTACTGTCAGTACCTTTCTAGATGCTGTTAGTACTCGCAGATACCGTCATGGTTAGCAGTGTATCCCCAACGTTAAAACAAACTATACCCTTCTTTGCTGCACTGTCCCTAGAACGATCACACTGGTACTTTAAAAAGCTCCAAAAAGAAGGCACATCTGCTTCGTGGGTTGGGTGGGCCTGAGCCTTTCTTAGTTACTAGAATTACATGTTTCAAACCACAACATGGAAGCAGACTCCAAGGAACAGGAGAAAGGGGTCTGGAGAGGGGCTCAGGTTTGATCTGGGTACAGAAGTGGCAGAATTTGAAGCACAAACTAAAGCGTTCCAGCTGCAAGTCAAACCCAGGAATGCATCCTGCAAGATCTTATTTTTCTGTAGGGCTCGTAACATGAGCATTCAAATCATTCACTGCCTTTGAAGCCTGTGAAACCCATAATGGCCACAAAGTGAACATGTAGCAACTACATTTCAATTACCAAAGGCTGGTCAAGTACCTGGCTTTATTCTCCCCAGTAACAAAACTCCCATCGACTTCAAAGGGGTTGGGCTTTACTCCGCAGTGCAAGTGCTGGGTCCGATGAAATCGGAGATGTAACTCTGGGATGCGGTATTTCAGCTTCTGAAGGTGCAGACGGATGGGCAGGATCGAGCTCTGCTGTTGAGGGAAGCTGTACGGTCTATGTTTTTTCTGCAGCTTCATGTTAATAAATTGAGGATGATGTCCCAACTGATAATCTGCCCCAGAACTGCACGGGTACTTTTTGAAAACACACAAGTTCCTATCAATTGCAATAGGAGTTAGGTATCCAGCCTGCTTAGCTGCAGTTAGAAATCCACTACATACCCACGTGTCTCTTCAGCACTTGAGTCCCTTTGAAATTCTTGCTTTGGCCAATCGCTTACAACAACAGGGGAGAGTCTGAGGGTGATGGATATTTCTTTTGCAAAATAGTTCACAAACTATTTCATTATTCCACTGTAAAGGTATCAAAGTCCATTTTTCTCAGGCTCATATCCATAAGCTTTATTTTGACATGTTCCCTGCTTAGGTGCCTGAGATAAATGACCTTCACCACCCCGTAGAAAGCCTTGTGCCCTGTGATGTGCGCTCCTTAGCGCTGGAGTCTGCTTTGCTTTCCCATAGCACCCAGGAGGGAGGAGACAGGGGCTTGAGCAGCACCCGGCTCCCTGATGGCAACGTTTAGTTCCCACTAGCAGGGTTTGTGACCACAAACAGGGACTTCATGTCCTGCTGCTCAGCACCCTTCTCAAGCCTGTCGCTGGCTTTATAAAACTCTTTTCCCAGGCTTTTGGGTGAGTGAACCATGAAGACCAAACAGAAGTTGGACATGAGTCACTGGACTTTAAGTTATGCACACAAAAGCTTCGAGACATGTTATATTAGTCAAAACATCAACTGTTTTCGTAGTGTTTATGATATTAGGAACATTTTTGTTCATGAATGTACTTGTTTGCTTAAAGTGAATAACTGATGTTTTGTGTCTGAAGAATGCTGTACGTGCCTTTTTATGAAGGAGATGTTGCTAGTTTGAAAAGCTTACCTTGCAATGGATTCATAGATTTGGAAAGGCCAGAAAGAATATTTGATCATTTAGTCTGGTTTCCTATAAACACCTGTAATAATATCTTCAGTTTGACAGAGATATAGTTTCTATTAGTCAAAGTCCAGAGCGGCATCCCCTCTGCTACAGCGGATGGAGCTGGGCTCTCATTTTTACTGCCAGGGGTGTTAAGGCATCTATGTGCCCACGACTGAGCAGGGGCTGGAGGAGAGCTTCCACCCTGTGTTCAAACATCGGTACTATTGAGGGGCAGGACTTCAGAAACAGTCTGCTGTGTGTGCAGCTGTTTGTCTGGAAAGACCTATGCCCGTATCTTTCACCGACAATGAATTGCAGACAAGAGATGTTGCTGGTTAGATACCTGCCAACCTGTCCAAACTCGTAAAACAAGTCATTAATTGTTGAACTGCTCGTGCTTATGGTTTATTTGAACCGCGGGCACACCATCACACCCTCCAAACTGCAGGCTCATCTGAGGTTTAACTGAAAATCAAGCCTTCAGCATATCCAATGGTCTCCTCACCCTCAAAGGAAAAAAATCTCCGGTCAGCCTCAGCTTGGGCTTTTCAGCTGCAAACCGTGCTGGTTCTCTGGCCCTAGAAGCTGTCGCGATACCTGCTGGGTGTCGCTGTGTTACACCAAGGGGAGATGATGCTGCAGCTGCCTCGGGGGAGCCTGGCACTGAGCTGCTGTGCCTTGGGGCACGTAAACAGGAGGCACACAGTTGCCAGGAGAATACCTGGCGTTTCAGATCCCGAAAGGCAATTCCAGCAATCTCCTGGGAGATCCCACTGCTCTTGTATCATCCTAACAGCACAGGGAGAGGGAAAACCGTTGGAGTTTTTGTTGGCCATTGTACCTGCCGTGCTCTAGGGAGAGGAACCTACAAAGCCAAACGCAAAGGTTTTCTTGCCTGCGTGGTGGGGGAGGCTTTGGCTTTGTTTTGCTCTTGTTGCTAACAACGTCAGATGGGTCTGACTTTCCAGCCTGCTCAGGATGAGACAAACAGCCAAGGAAGCATCAAAGTGAATGGGTGTTTTTTGATCAACACTGGAGAGAGTTTGTTTTCTTTCTCCACTTGCCCAATGACACACTGACTTGGATGACTGGCCTGTGACAGAGCCGGTTGGAAAATGTCAGTGGAAAAATGCAGAAAAAGAGCAAATATTTTTACAAATGTTAGGGACAATATTTTTACCTTTGGTCAATCCAAACCAACGTGAATACTTTTTCAGGACAAACTGTTCAACACTCATCGTTGCCTGTGCCAAAATGTATGCAAAGGGTGAATATGCACGAACACTCATTTAAAAAAAGTGTTCTTGTGGTGAATATGATGCAGTAAAATTGCATGTAATCTTGCAGCTGGAACATCTGTGTAATTAGGAAGATTCTTCACCTCTTCCAGCCAGTGGTTCGTGTATATGCCTGCCCTTTGCATACATTTTTTCCTTTAGGAATCAGAATTTGTGAAGGAGACAGTTTGCAGAAACGCTTGCTGCTCCACACATAACCATCCCCAGTGGGTACCTTGCAGCCCTCTCCAAACAGTTTTAACAAACCTGTGGATGTATCATCTTAAAATGGAGGTAATAAATGTCATCCTAACTCTGACAGTAAGGTTCCTAGTGAGCACCTACCTCGCTCATGAGGATCTGAAGGAGAACTTCCCTGGTATCTCATGAGGAAGGACATTTACTCCGAGAACAGGTTTCTGGTAATTCTCTAATGGCCTGGCACACTGGTTAGGGCCTCTTCATCTGCCAACACATCTCTTATTTCTGTTCTTCCCAAGAGTGAAAAGTCACCCCTGCAGGCTTGTACCTAAATAACCTACCCACGAAATACAGCAAAGGGAGGCTTCTATGTCTGGAAGGGCCTCGGATGGAATAAACTTAAATGCTTATGGGAAGCAGGACATCTAATGGGCGCTGTGCAGGTTTGTGGCTTCTTGCCTTCCCCTTTAAGAAAGCCTGGTTAAAATGTATAGTTTGAATTATCATTGTTTGATAAAAATAGGTTAGTATTAGCATAGTCCCCAAACCCTGCAAATAATCGTGTCATTAGAAACACCAAGAGAATCACGAGTTTTAAGCTATAAAATTAGAATTTCGGATGTGGAAGAAAACACACCAGTGGTTAAATACTTTTACCATACAGCAAAGCTGGTAGAAATTCTCACCGTTTAAAAACGTTGATAAGGTTTCCTGTCATATTTCATTTTTTTTTCTGCATTTTTATTAGCTCTTATAAAAATATAAAGCCAGAGTCCTGATTACACTATTTTTTTCTTACCCTTTTGGACTTTCCCCTCTTTAAATCCCTAGTGTTTCTCTTTTCATAAACCTAAATTAGGGCTGTAGTATTATTACCCCATATTTAGTAGTCCTAAAGAATAACTTCTAACTAGCATGTGACTGTAAATACTTTTCATGTAAATAAATGCAGTCTCGCTTTTGGTAGGATTTGTATGTGAAAGAAGTATGTGCAAATGAAACTCAGTGCGTTTGATAAATGGTTTGGGATTGCTGATTAATTGGAACTAAAAACAGATGAGAAAATTGAACATATGTTCTTATTCAAGTTCCCTGGAGGATTTGTCAGGGAGCTTGGCTTACATTAATAATTGCTTGGAATGGATTTAATAGCTCATCTTGTAGTTTTGCACACACAAAACAATCAGTCAATATAAAAAGCATGGTGTCATCTGTCTTTGTTAATTAGGGACCTCGAACGCCTTTGGTAATAAGGGCTAGTAATTAAGCTACAATTAGAAAGGAAGCATTTGGATGTGGTTTTGCCACCTCAGGATCCATAAGCAGCAGGAGGAAGAGGGTAGGTCTTCCAGAAATCTTGAAATACTCTGTGTTTATGATCTTTTCCCGCACTAGCACACGGCCAGGCTTGTTGACTCCTCAGCTACCGAGTGCTCCCAGAGACACGAGCGACAGTGCCAGGGATGCTCCTCGGGGTATCCGGGCGCTCACGGGGCACCTTCTCCCCCTGCCCTCGGTGGCTGACCACTCATGGCCACTATGTGCCCACTGCATTTGCATCGACTGAGACTTCACTGCACAGCCCCGATGCTTAAACCCAGCTCTTCAGACACTTTGGCTGATGGCACTGGTGTTTCTAAAAGAATAGGATATAACTCTCTGAAGGAACGGACCGTGCTTGCGCTTTCATCGGGATTTCCCTGTGGGTCACTCACCTTCCCGGGTGCTCCTGGAGTACCTGGTAGACACTAATCTGGAACGTTTCATTATCGAAGCGTTCGCGGATGTAATCCTTATATATCCTGAACTCAGCAGCCGTCACCGCTTCCCCCTCTGGGATTCTGGAGAGATCAAACCTGAACTCTCGGTAGTGGCAGCGCTGATGGTGAAACTCTCTGTCATGCTCCACTGAAACAGAAAAACAGCCCATTAGCCACCTGCTTTGTTCCCTTTCCCCTTGCCATCAAACAAGCTTGCGAGTTGCCACAACAGAAAAGGGCAAGAATATCTGATTGCAGCATCTCGTGCTGTTGTTCGGTTCATTAAAGCACGTAGGAAATACATGACACTATCTGGGCTATTATAAGCATATATGTGTTTATCAGACTCTCTTTGAAACAGTTTTACAGCTGGCTGGTACAGGGTGTGGGTGACCGTTGCGTTTTAATGATTTTTGGCAGCTTCATGCTTGACAAGTGACTCTGGACATTTGCCACTGATAACGACCAAGCTGCTGTGGGAAGGAGCTGAAAGAAACAGATGGGGCTTTTCAGGAGTGCTGGTTCTTGGCCTGACTCTGCTTCTGAAAATTACACACGCACACGCATACCCACACACACAGAAATACACAAATTCCAGTCCTTGAGGCTTTTCATGCTGGTGACCCACATTCGGTGCCAGCTGAATTCATCACAGACCTAGAGCCGCACTTTGAAGGGTTGAGGATTTCATTTTAAAGCATCTTTAGTGAGCAGGGCTGTGAAGCAAACGTTCAAAGCAAGAACCTTCTTCCACCTCCCAACCATGGCCATGAAATAACAAGAAGTGCCAGAGTCCTCCCAAGACAGTGTTAGGACAGCGCGTTATCCCACCAAGTGACAGATCTGCTGTCGTTGTGATGGACAGCTGATGGTCTGGTGTAACGCTGCTTGTGGATGTTGAAGCTGAGAGACAGTGTTGTGAGAAAACAAAGATTTCGAGACTGTCCTTCAGCAAGGGGGAGGCGAGGTGTCAGTGCCCCATCCCCATGCACGGAGTGAAGCGCCCTTCTTGGAACAAATTCCAAATTAAATAGACAAGTCAGACAAAGGAGAATGGGGAAACGGAGGTATAAGGGATGAACTGACCCGCCAGAGGTCACACCCCACGACATTTTAAGAGCTGAGGTTTGAACCAGGGACTTCCCATATGTCCCAGTCCCGTCGTCTGTCCACTTGACCTCCCTGCAGCTCGACTGCACAATTCAAGTAGTTAGCTCTGAGATTTTCTTGGCAAAGAATGTGTGTCTTTCTACAGGCCTGATTCTCTTCTGGCAGCAGTAAATCCATTGTGTAAATCCATTGACTTAAATGGAATTACTCCTGAAAAAGAGGAGTTTCAAGCCCGAGTCTGGAAAGTGCTATTTAAATTTACAGCGCTGCCCAGTACAAATGTATATCAGGACTCGCGAGAGCCTCCCCTGCGGTGGGGACGGAGCGTGGGGAGCCGCCGGGAAGCGGGCTGTGTCCAAGCGCTTACACGGAGCAGGTTCAGCGCTGCTTTGCTGGCCGCGATTCAGCAGCTGGCCACGGGCTCTTCCTCCTCTCGCACGTTACTTCAGCACGGAGTCCAGGGCTCACAGTTTGCCACTGTGTGATTGCTGTTCAGGGAACTACTTCAGAGCGCTTACTAATAGCTGGGATTCATCTTAGAGGAGCTTTTTAGGTATAAAACCCCTCAACTTTCCGAGACAAAGGCGATTAACTTCAGCAAATGGTTTTGTAGGTTGAGCAGTCTTAGCGTGCGCTGAATGAGCAAAGTCAGAGTTGCACCTCGAGCTGTAACATCTCGTGCAGCCTCAGGAAGCTCACTCAGTCATTCATACCCTGAAGTGGGGGAATATTGTGAATATTCACCAGTGTTTACAAAACAGCTGGCAGGCTAAAACCGCCCTACAAGTGCTAGCAACACCATTAAATTTCTCTCAGTCCCTTTCCTCCAAAGCATTCTCAGCAGAATAAGATATAAGAGTATGATTTCAGTCTAAGAGGAATTTGTCTGTGCCTAAATTATAGAAGGGAGGAAAAAATATTTTAATATGGAATAGCTCCTTTAACCACAACTATAGAAGAATGAATATAATGTTGTGTGGTTTTAGTTATATTACGGATAACATCACCAGCAGGGTGTATTATAGAGAGGGCGAGCAGTAGGATGTACCAATGTGATTTGCTTCCAAACACATGGGAAGGCTGAATTTTCAAAGAAAGGTGGGTGCACCTTTTCTGTGTACATATGTGATGACAACTACATCAGCCAACACTGGTCTTTAGCTGCACTTCATACACAAAGTCTGACAACAAACACATGAAGATGAAACTTTTTCGGGTGCTGTGAGAGTTCACAGTGATTCCCACTGCAGAGCCCTAGAAAAAATGTGTCATATTAGTATGAAAAATTAACGGCCAGGGTCATAAAATAAAGAGCCCCGAAGTTTGAACTTTCCCATGCTTTGCAGATGTTTGGATATAGGGTTTTGGGCTGAGCCATCTTTAGTGTTAAAGCAAACATTCCTGTGGCTATAGTCATTAAGATCATGAAAATATGTGGATATGTAACTGAAGAAAGAATCCCAAGAAAGCCTTCAACTCAGTGTTTATTGTTTTTCCCCTTTTTCTTTGCACTCTGGACCTATCTGCTGACCCAGAAGTAACAAATCCTTTCAGAACTAATTTATGAGAAACACTGACCCTGAATCAACATCTGTTAGATGACTGCAGTAAATCTTATTACATAATTAAACACCAAAATCTATGTTAAAATAACGTTAAGGGTCTGACTTGAACTCATAAAAGCAAGACTCTTCATAATGAAGGCTGAAATCCTATCCTTAATTCATGCTGCCGTGCGTTGGTATTTGTGAACATATGGTACAGTATATGGGATCGCGCACTTTCTGTAGACCCCAGTAATACCTTCAGCACAAGAGCACGAGGTAAGCAGGGGAGCCCTCAAGAAGTCCGAGTTTGCTGGGTTTGATGGGTGTTAGTCAGACCTTTACCAATACCGCAACTGGGTCATTTCCAATTAATTACCTGAGGAGTTTGAACAGTGCGGGGGTGTTTAAAACAAAAAAAAAAGGGCGGGGGGGGGGAGAGGGTATTTTAAGTGTTCACTGAAACAGTCAAGAGAATGGCCACAACTCTGACTTCTCCCTTAGATCAATAAAATCCATGATCCCTATTGACACAACACAACATAATGAGAACCTTTGGGTCATTCTTGAAGAACTTAATCTCAGCTGTTTGTCAGCTATTGTGTGTTAAGTGCTCCCTTAAAAGTCATCAAGCAATATGAATATTTGCCGGGTATGCTTAATAGCCCTTCTGCCCGAAGAACTTGAACTCACGTTTGTCCCAGGTTCATAGTTCTTATAAATCGCTACTACCCAGAGGCTTTTGGTGAATGGTTTTAGCCCAGTTCCTAATTTCAAACATTGGAAATTCCAGCTCAGACACTGTCACAATTCAAATGCCTTGGCAAGGCGGCCGCTTGGAGAGGAAGCCAAAGCTCTGGATGTGCAATCAAAGGTTATAAAATATGAAAAGGAAGAACACCCTTGAAAAATAATTCTGCTATGAAACAGACTGTGTGCCTTAGCTGTGGGAAAACAGTGGATTTCCTCTCCTACAGAAACAATCCAAAGTCACTCGCAGGTGATGCATGTGTAAATGCGCCTCTCCTCACCTATGGAAGCGGTATTGTGTTTTGGAGGCACAACCGCTGTAGGCAAAGTACGACCTAATTTAACACATGGCTCAAAATCTACTGGTGCAAAATGACTCTTGGGCATGGTGTGAGTCGTGTGGCAGTTAATCGTAGCTACGGTAGGTGGGGATCATCAGACGCTCCCTTTGGCATAGTCCTTTGGGAAAGAAAAGGTCCAAACGATTGGGACTTGAATGCTGTAGCATGGAGGCAGACAACAGATTCGTGAGAAAATGCATAACAGTGTGCAGAACAATTAAGGACAATTGAGGTGATGCAACCAAAACAAGCACATATCTTAGGTTAGTGGTTATCAGTAAATTTGCCACACCTCTGTTGCGAATATGCAAGTAAGCTCAGCATCTTTGAAAGTCTGGCCTTGACTATCTGTCTACAATCTGAATGCTGCACAGACTGCGCTCATCTCTCTGATACAGATAGGGCTCTGAGCTCTCTGAAGTCTTTTGTCTCTAAAACCGACTCTGTTGTGGCATTGTGGTGATGCAAGAGGAGGCAGGACGGCATAGTTGTGCAACAACGGGGATGGTTAAAAGAAAACATGATGGATACATGTGCTCAGATGTGAAGTAGCCAGGTATCAGATCCAAAAATATGGGAAAGCTGGAGATAAAACGTCAGCAAATCCCTGGTGCTTGTTTGGACATATCCTAAAGTGTACTCTTTTCAGATACAAAACTTGAAAACATTAGGATGCAGGGATGAAAAAGTGTAGTTACAGGTAGAACTCGTAGCAATACAGTTGAAACCAGTACCAAAAAAAAGTAATGTTGGACAGAAAGTCTTTCGATCCTGGTTTAACACCCCAGGGTACCCAAACGTCTAAAGCAAATGACACATCAGCATAAAGCTGGGAAATGTGAACTGACCCCCTGTTTGGTCATTTTCACAACAAAATATGTTGAGCCCAGAAATAAGAGCCCCAGATATTTTCAGCTACTTTGTAAATCACTACTGGTAAGTGAAAAGCCAACCTGAGCTAATTCTGTAAACCCTGGTTGGACCACTGGTTTTGTACTAGGGACTGATGGCAGGCAAGGCATGATACACGACAGCAAAGATTATGTTGAGACACAGCTTGCAGTAGTTATTACCTCTCTCTAAGCATACCAAAGAAACCACACCGTTTTAGCCTTAGTACCGAGCGCAGTAGCACAGTGTCAATCACTGACTCCGTGTGTCAAGCAAAGAACCAGTGAATCACAGCGATAATTTTCCAAGAATGACTGTGTCAAAAAATAATTATTACAGAAGTGTTAAAGAGCTAATCCAAACCCCAGGGAAGTCGATAGAAATATTTCTACTCATTTCAGTGGATTTTGTGGGAGGCCTTACTTCTGCCAATGTACCTACCTAAGTATTTTTATGCTCTTGTTTTCTGAAGATGTAAAAAAAATCTCTTTTTCACACACAAAGTCAACACCAGATTAATAGATTCTGTGCTCAGGCTGCCAAACTGGGAAAGCTTTGGTAATTCCATACCTCCTCCTCTCTGGCGCATTTGGGTGATGCACTTGGAATATACTTTGCATATTTAAACAAGTAAAAGCTTAATTTTTCCTTTTGACGCTTTCACCTGATAATATGTTAATTGTTTTTATAAGGCACTTTAAGAGTAGTTGTCTCAATCATTGTAGCGCTCACAACAATTAGAGTGCTACTTGTTTCTCATTTACAATGAAGAAAGCACCAAAAGGAATGTGCAGTAGGGTGTCTGTAACTTCTTTACTCCCAAAAAAGGCCAGAAGGGATTTGTAAAGGACTTTAATCTCAAATAGATTAAAGGTCCTGAATTCCTGAGACTGAAAGATAAGTCAAAGGAAAATAGATTCCAAAAGACAACACCCCCTCGCCTCAGCCTCTCGGCCAGGCGGGAGACTCGGCTGCAGAGCAGAGCCATCAGCAGTTGCCTGCAAAACCCCTCAGAGATTTGGATGCCAAAAAATATCTGCCACGCTCCGGCATCACAGGTTTTCAGAGTCTACCTGTGCCTGCCTGGCCCCAGGGACAGAAGAAGTCATGTAGGCGAGTTCAGTGGGTAGGGGAGTCTTGATCTGCTGTGCCCCTGATAGCTGCAGAAAATGAGCGCTATTTCTTCAGAGACGGCGGAGGGCCGGCTGGCTTGTCCCGCGAGCCTGTGGATTTTAGCCTTAGCGTTATCACGAAAGGGCAAACTACACTTTGAGCTACACTGTTTTCACCCAGCAGCACAAAATCTTGTTTGGATTTTACGAGAAAAATTACCTTTAATCCCCTCCCTCGCTGCCCCTAGAGATCCAAGCCAAAACTTCAGAAACTCTCTTGCATTGTTTCACTGTAGAGCACGAGATTCCTAGAAACCAGCTGCCCTGGGACCACCAGCTCTGCCTGGGGTCCACGAGCATTTTTAGCCTACGGATGTTACTGCTTCCAAAGAGGAGGTTCACTCCTATCTACTGCTTCACCCTGCTGTCTCCCTGGGGAAATGGATTCATCTGGAAAATACTTTTCCCTTTCCCAGATAAGTTTTCAAGTGGATCCCATCCTCAGCCAGCTCCCGGCGGCGCCCCAAGAGCAGTGGTGGCAGGAGGAGGACCGGGGACCTCCCAGCTCGGCGGGAGGGAGGGCAGGGCCACCCCCTGGACTCTGGGCTTGCAGCCGTTGTGAAACTGCGCTGTAAATTTTCAGGATGCCAAATTTGAGACCTCTTGATGGGATTCTAATTAACAGGCATTAAATGTTCCCTCTATAAATTGCACTCCTTTGTCTCTAAATTGGTGGATAAAACCATGTCGCTTATGAAATATAGGCCTTTTCTCCTTATGTTAGTGAGGTTCGAGAAGGAGGAAACCAATTATAAGGGGAAGGATCCAGCGGTCTCCGCAGCTGAAAGAGCCTACTGGGCTCAGCGGGATTCCCGATTGAGCAAGAAGCGCAAGGTCAGTCCTTATATTTTTCTGAGGAAAAGGGGGAATAATAAAGATTGCAATAATGTCATGCCAGGCCACGGTCTGCTAAGGCGCATGTTTCCCTCCTCATTGTGCTTGACAGCAAAAATTACAGGGGCAGTGGCAGTAAATTTATAATGGCAAGAATTTGGGAATGGGAAGTTCTGTGATTGGTTTTCATTTGCTTCGTCCTCGCGGCTACAAGATTTACATGCTGACATTAGGCAGCTAAAGCAGCAGTTAAAGAAATATTTGAAGAAATAGTTAAAGAATATAAATTGGGAGTCCTATAAGTGGAGTAGAGCAAATGTCCTAGGTTGTGCGATAAGATTTATTTTTTTTTTTTTTTAAGAGTGACAAAAACAGCATTTGGAGGGCTTTTTTACATTGGATAGTTGCAGCTCTCCAACTCATCGAAAGGCTACTGCAGGTTTTTGGAGAAACCTAAGGAAAAACAAATGCACCCTTGATTTTGTTCTGCAAGACAGGCTTACTAGAAAAATACTCTGTGGTTTTTCTATAACTCATCAATGCGTCCCATCGCCAGGAACTGCCGCCATCCTGCCACTCCTAAAAACACGGTCTGTCCTTCAGCCACAGGTCCAGGACCCCCAGGCACTGGGGAGGGCTGAGCTCATCTGCTGAAGCCCTGTCCTGGTGGTCTCATCCCCGGCTGCCCTTTGCTGAAGGGGCTGCTCTGAGCCGAGGCAGCACTGAGCGGAAGGGAACCTGCACGCTAATGCTCAGCGCTCATGTACCCATTTTACAGTCAGGTAAAGGGAGGTGAAGGTGATAAGCTATTTCTCGCATGGTAAGTTCAGTGTGTGGCAGGGCAAAGTCCTGTCCCATCCACGGGTGAAAAGCAGGACTAGTGCATTAATTTCAGATAAGATGAAAAAAAGGCTCCATAAATCCTGATCCCCAAACTCAGGGGTTTAGAAACAGGGGGGGTCGAAATTCTTTAGTGCTCACTCTGCAAAGCGATCCAGGGTAAGCATTTTTGCTTCGGAAGGGCGGGGGGGGGAAGCCCTCTGGAGTTAATATTCTTCCTTTAGCCATCACTTCATTTTTTCAGCTTTCAGCATGAAGGTGGTGTTGCCAGCAAGACCACCTAGCCACAAACCCAGCAGGGAGCTTCCAAAATTCTTCTAAACACTGACTCCTTGTTATAAGTTGAAAAGTGGTAATAGCAACAGCACATATCACATCTGTGCCAGGCTTCGGGCCTGGGAAGGAGCACTCTCCCTACTGCTGAACACAACTTGGAAAGATCCTTTCAGTCCACACATGTATCAGCATTAGCCATTTCTTTGTCAACAAATCCCTTAATACGTACCCTTTCTATCATGTACAGATGTCCAAAAAATAATGGAATACTGTACTACAAGATTAAACACTTTAATGTCAGCATATGTGTTGCATGACTCTGAACAATGGTATCATTGTGCGTGTACAAACAGCGGGTTGAGGGAAGATGGGTTTAATTATCTCCGAAGCAGCAGCAAGTTCTTCCTGACTAAGTTGAACTTCAGCTAGCAAGGACTGCTCAGGGCAGAAATTGGTATTTCTCTAACAAAATGCCTGGGCCCTTTCTCATGTCCTTCCAGTGCCGGGGTTAGTGTGGTACCCGCCTCGGGCAGGGTGTCGCAGAGCGCCGCGGAGCCACCTGCTTCCCTGGGAGCCGCGCCGCCACGGGACGCGGCGGGGGCTGAGGATGCTGCGCGTCACCACATCCTCTCACCCCATGTGTCACCCAGGAGACTTTTAAAAATTCCTTAGGATGGTAGGTGGCAAAGGGGAAAGATAATAGTGGGGAGGGAAAGGAGAGGGAGAAGCGTGCACGCTGCCTTCTGCATTTGGAGACGTTCCCCTGCTGGGATTTCTTTGCAGGCGCTTTAAGGCAATGCTGGATGGTAAAACTATTTCTCCTTAAAGAACATCCATGAAATATCTGGGCGGGGTATGCACAGGTAATCCATTTTCCTTTCCGAGTGTGCCCTGATCAGTACCTGTTTATGCTGTGGTTTCTCTGCTGAAATCAGAGCCAGACTAGATGAAAGGTATTGTGAAAAATTTACACGTGGGACTGCTCTGTGAACACGAAACTCTCCTAATAGTAAACAGACCGACCGTGGTGTGAATCCTGATGCTGAGTTTGCAGTGTCTGTATGTGTATCTGGGGAAAGCAAAGTTAAACAAGCAGAGAAGAGTTGTGTTTCTTCAGAATACCTTATTCACAGCCTTAGCACGTGAAACACGGCAGCACATAGAACCACAATCCATCTGCAGCTGCTGTAACACACTTAGGATTGCTGCGGGATTTGGGGTGTGTGAGGGAATGGAGAAATGGGGGATGACAGGGGAAGGAAATAAATGGGAGTGAAGCTTTTCCTTTAGACAGACTCCTTCTATTTCTAACTTCATCTTCCAGGAATCCAATACAAGGAAATCTCCTGCAGGGCCTCCCTCATCAGCCTCTCAAATCTTGTTTCTCTTCCCCCCTGGACTGGGAAAGGGGGACCCAGCCCAGTGCTGCCCTGGGGATTTGCCCCCAGCAGCTCTCCCTTTCCCAGCACCTTGAAGGGGGGGCATTTTTCCAGAGAGACAGAGAGGCAAGCTGGGGACTGTGGTGATGCTGCAAAACGTGGCTGTCACCAGAGCAGGGCTAACAGAGGGTGGTATTTACCCTGGACAGACTGCACCGCCGACAGACTGGGGCTGTTGCGTCTCTCGGTGCATCTGAAAGATGGGGACGCACCTGGCCGGCAGCGCGGAGCCGCGGACTCCTGCGGGTCCCCGCAGGGCCGTGGGCTGCACAGGGCAGGCTAAGGCGGCTGCAAGGCTGCCTGCCCACCAAAGGCAATCTTCGCTACCCCCTCCTCTAGAAACGTCCCTGTAGTCATACTGAGCAGTGAGTAAAACAACAGGCAGAAGCCCGTCACTACTCCTGCTCTCCTCTCCCTGCCTGCACCGTAACGCATAGCGTGGAATAACATAGCCCAAGAGCAGAGGTGCGCTGCTGTCTAATACATCCCCTAAACCCTCGGGATGCAGCTGTGGGAGGTGTGTGAGGATGCAGGAATACGTTTTTTCGTTTCCCTCTTTGAACAGAGGTGACTGCTGCGTTACAGTGCGCTCTCTGCTATATTACTGTGTGCTCTCCCCAGTGCGCCCTCTTGCTTTTTGTAACTGGGGGGCAGCAAGGCCGCTTTCCTGGCACTGTGAAATCAGTGAGGTGTATCTGGCGAGGTCAGCTTCACGGGGAAGCTGTGCCAGCCATAGGTGTGAACTCCAAGTCACACATTTTGCCAGGGCATCCAAGGGTCAAGGAGATAGTGGCAGCCTGGGGAGGAGGGGGAGGAATCACGGAGGAGGGTCGGGATGGTGGAGACTGAAGTGGCAGCCACGGCGCTGAAAAGGGTAGTACTGGTCTCGAGGAGAAAGCAGGGTGATGGGTGTCTCAAGGGGGGAGGAGGTTGCAGAGCACAAAGAGGGAGAAAAGTAAATGACAATATGGCTCATTGAGAAAAATAATCCCCCAGTCGAACCAGCAGACAAATGGGGCCCAAGGTGCTTCCTGCAACCTGCCCTCAGGCTGGAGGCCTCTCCAAAAACCACTGATGCAAAAACCAGCAGTCGGCCCTGTCTGCTTGTACACACAGCGCTGAGCAAATGGAAACAAATCCCCAGGCCCAAGGAAGGAGAGACAAGCGGCTGAACAGATCTGGTCAGAAATAATGTGTATTCAGCCAGGGAAGATAAGAGGCAGCACGAGAGACTACTACAGAGCAACCCAAAATGGGCTATTTGGGATGAAACGAAAATTTTGAAAGAAAAAGACCCAGGTTATTCTTGAAAGCTTCCAAGTGCGAAAGAGTTCTTCAGCATGGACCGAATTTCATGTCAGGGGAAGACAGGAAAGTTTCCCTGATGCATTTTTAGCCAGCTCTAACCTAACCTCACGTAAAGGAAATCACCGACTAGTGGCCGGTAGTCTGGAAAGGTGCTCATCCTCAGAGGGTGAGGGCAGCAGCACTGCAAGCTTCCCTGCTCTTCTGAGGGTGTCTGCTCACACCCCGATGTCTGTACAAGGGAAGGACTGAGCATCTCTGCAGGAAGCTGGGAGCCTGCAGCACGGGCACCTTGGTCCGCAAGAAGGCATGCGCAGAGGACATGCAAAGGAAAAACAAATCGTGATATAGTAACTCTTTGATGCAATGATTTGATCACGCAGAGGTGCGACAGCGTCAAAGTATGCTTATGCATTCCAGTAACTACACCGGGGCAAACTCAGAAGGCTTCAAATGTTCTTGATAAATTAGATACTGCTCATAATAAACAGTTTGAGTCAGTGATGTTGGGAAGGTCACTGCCCAAGTGTCTCTGATGTGTTTATACAAACCAGACAGAAATGGCTAAACGTACCACTAATGCCATGGAGAGCGTGTTCGCCCTCCGTTTGCGAGGCCAGACTCCTCTGCCTCACACTGCGCCGGAGAGAGAGGATATTGCCTACCGACTCCACTTCAATTTTTTCCAAACTGTGCTTCCCGAGCACGGAGAACTTTCATAAAGTTGTGCTCATAAACTGATGCTTTTCAAGCTTATATGCTGCTAATTATCTTCCACTACATGATTTTTTTTTTCAAGTTGCCTTCTGTTCCTTATTACTATCGGTGTATTATTATATAGCATAAAGTTACTTAATACCGCAAAAGATTCAACAGCATTTGCAAAACTGATATAGAAAGAAGGACTGGATTCTGGACTGGTACAGCTGGTTTAAGGTATTTTAGAAGTAAACGAAATCAAATGAGAATTTATAATCCTTCCTGAGGTCTGGATTCCATCAGACTAAACTCATTAGGCATTAAGGTGCAGGTGCAGCTAAATAAAGGATTGTTCTGCTTTCCTTAATACCATAGATTCACATCTTGAGTTCAAAATAAAAGTCTTTTAAAAGCACATGTATATATTGTGCATCTACTGGCAACACTTGAAAGAGAAAGTTCAGCTGATGGAATCTTCAAATGCTTCATTTTTGTCAAAGGAATGTGCCCGTTTCTGCACCGGCCGTGCTAAGGGACACGAGCGGAGAAGTGACTGCACATTGGCCTCTTAAGGCTTATTTATTTCATTTGCACTAGACTTCCTTTCATCTACTGAACAGCTGCCCAAATAAATAACATAAATCTAATTAATCCTTCTTTAATACTGTATTGCCACAACATTACCAGCATCCCCCCAAATATTCCAGAGTGGGTCTACACCTGCACGGGCTCTCTGGGAGGAACACGGCGGGAGTCGCAGGCGCGGGGAATGGAGCCTTTTTTGTGGTTTACTGCGATAAAAGGAAATAATTCAAGAACCAGTTTTCCAGGTTTGAAACCATATGACTTGCTGGATTTCTCAGCTGAAATCCCAGATTCTGGTTTTGTTGAGAAAGTAGTCTGTGGGATATTACAAAATAGCCAGTCGGTATCAGACATGCGGCCATCAGATAAGAATCTCAGCCTTTGACTGTAATCAGCAAAATTTCGACTTGGAATGTATACACTGCGCGCTGTGCCATAAGACCGCAATCGGCCGGACCTTTTGAGGTTGTCTACGCAATAACAAACATCTGCGCCTTTCTCGGTCGGGCAAGTGCTGGGAGATTAGGGGGCAACAAACTATTCAGGGGAAAGGTCCGTCTGCCCTGGAGGGGAAATCCCTGCAAGAGCAGAGCTCATCTTGCAGCCTTACAATTACATCCATTGCATATTTTTCAGGTGTTCTGTATGTGGGAGGTCCAGCGATATTACCACAATTTATAAGGCAGGATTATTAGATAGAAGTACAGTGTTTGGAGGGATGGGAGGAAACATTTTGGAAAATAATGATTAGAGACTTCAATTACTCCTTAAAAAGATGCTTTGCAGTGCCCTTCCTCATGAACGTGGGACTTTGTGACCTATTTCACATTTTTCTTTGAGATCATCGTGTTTCCTCTGTGCTGCCAAGACAGATGAGATCAGGAGGGGCACCGAGCACAGCCCCCTGCGGCTGAGACCCGGGGACTGGAGAGGAGCTCATTGCCCAGCAGTGGTCCTCACCGCCACCCACCGCAGAGCCACTCGCTGTCCTTTCGCCTGGGACAGGACTTGTAGCTTATGCAAACTATCTTTTTGCTTTCTAGGAACGTTTGCTCTGCAACACATTTATTTTTACTGCGAAACAGGCAGGGAACTGTTTATTCTTTTAATAATTCGGTATATGGGCCTGAGAACTAGGAATACTGAAGACCTGGAAATTGATGACATCTGCATGTATTTCTGTTAGATGTAGAATGTCAGTGTCTTAGAGTGATGGCAAGTTTAAACTATTACTTCAGAAATGTCCTCAGGAAGACATATATATTTGTACAGAGTGTGCATGTGTCTATCCACTTTACACTTTAAATGTTGGTGGCCAACGCCCCAAGGCGTAACAGCATCTGAAGGTTTGGAGAAGATTTATTTTCAGTTTACTTCCCACCCACGATCCTTATTATACAAGAGGATTTTTTTTTTTTTTTTTTTTTGGTAGGAGATAAGCCACTCGGTGCCATCAGCAGCACCCAGCCCTGCATACCACGCCGCGCATCGCGGGGCTGGATTCCTGACACCGAGCCTCTCGCTAGGGTTGGGCCACCCAGGCCTCCTGAGTCAGCCCCTAACAACAGCATTTTCTGGTTTGTTTTGGTTTTTGTGTCTTAAAACGCAATTTTGCAATTGCAGTTCTGGGGTAAAAGATCAACCACTGTAATATACACCCATGTCCTCACATCGGTTTGGTATGAATGAAGGGAACGCAGTTTCACGTCCCGGTACATGCAACCATTAAAAATAGCACAGAAATGGGAGTATGGCATTGATGAAAGTGTCTCTTAAGGAGGAGGAACGCAGATCATTCTTCTCCAGCTCGGTCTCTCGCTGACCAGTCACTGCTCTCTTCTTGGACTACAACTGCCAATACGGGGAGGAAAGACTTTCAGCGTATGAGACACAGACTTAGATGTTTCTCCTACTCTGTCATCTTTTCAGTGAAACAGCTCTCATCTCGCAGTTGCGTCAGGTTTTAATGTAGCCTAACAGTCACATTTCTGTGGATATGGAGTCTAATGTTCTTGTAATTTGATTATAACGCATGCCACTGAGTTGCAGGAACTATTGTATTCAGAGGTCAAAGTTGTGTTCACACCAATGAAAGAAGTTTTACACCACATGTCCGATTTGCTTCTCCTTTTCACCTGTCTCGGAAGACAAATGATTCATCGCACAGTGCTGAAATATCTTATTCTTCTGATTTGGGCCAAGATTTAAAAGAGTGGTTACTCAAAAGCTCCTTTTGAGTTGGAGAGAAAGATCTGTGCTGAGTGATTCTTTTTCAGCTCTTCTCTTCTGCAGTTTATTACAAGTATATTTGTGTAATTAGGGGGCCCAGTAGTAATGTTGTTAAAATACAAGTGGGCACATTTATTGTTTCCTCCAAAAGGAAACAACCAATCTCCAGCAGTTCTGGTTTTTCCCTGTCTCAACTGACCATTTACTGCTTTATGTAGCTAGCAGATTGTGAGGCTAAAGTTACTTCTTTTTTTTTTTTTCCTATTTCTTTTTGTTAAAAAGACGAAAAAAAAAATTCCCCTCCTTTCTCTTAACAAATGCTGGATTTTTTTAAGGATATGGTCAGAAAGGGGAACTTAAACTCAGCATGATGTTTATAGTGCCACACAAGCTTCAGCAAAAGTGATGTGCAGTACTCTTTATGAACATCTAAAAAGTCCCCGTGGGATTATAATTACTGCACAGTAATAAACAAATAAAAGTAGCAAGATTAAAATGTTCAGAATATATTTAGTGATAGAAGCAATTAAGGTTTAACCTTGAAAACCAGGGGAGGAGCAGCTTGCGAACATCGAGCGTGTGGGTAGAACAGACACGATTAGGAATCGATTCCTGTTAGTGGTGCATGATTATCATTCATGGCATTACAGATACTTGGCTGGTGTAAGTAAGTTGTTAAAATACTGATACAGAAGTATCTGAACACTGCTAAAGCCAGAATTCTGGTAAGCGCCAGAATTCAGAATTTCTAAATTACAGTAATTTTTAATCTTCCATTTAAATTATAAACCTGAACTTGCCTTCCCTCGGGGTGCCGAAGGACTCGTTAAAGTCAGCAGGCGTTTCAGGTACACAGGCAGCGAAACACTGCCGGCCCCGTTCCTCATCCTCGCTCGGCGAGAAATTTGTCTCTCCATCGGAATTCTAACCCCCAACTACTGATGCTGTATTATTTTATGAGCATTTTTTAGCAGTTCTCCCAGGGTTCTTCTGGTCTCTTTTAAAAAAAGTTTTACTGCCACTGTGCTGTGGGCAGAATAATTGGTAAAATCAGAGGACGGAGGCGGCCCCTCCGGTGCCAACGAAACAAGGTGACAGAAGGCAGGATTTGGCCCGGCGGCTCTAATAACAGAGTCGAAGCTCGACCTGATTTACAGCCCCCCGAACTTGGTCCAGAGGCCGTGCCAGCTCCTCAGATGGTGTCGGTTGCGGTGACTTCACCGCTGGGGTGGCCTTGTGCCAGGTCGCTCCAGCTGAGGATGTTGCCTGGTGACATCAGGGGAGGTGTACCGCCGAGCAGCATCGCGCGCCGGGAGGCTGCAGCCTAACGAGAGGAAACTTTTCGCTCATTTGAAAAGCGGTTGTGCACAAGAGCTGAAACTTGAAAAAAACGATGGGCCGCGAGATTATCAGCCTGCTCAGCGCGGTGCTGTTCCCTCGTCATAAAGAGCCTAAGGCGGCACTTGCTCGCTTTAATTATTATTTAGAGAAGCGGTGCCTTCCCTCTCCCCCTCCCTTGTTTTTTTTTTTTTTTTAAAGGAAGGTCGCTTTTAAGAGCTTGCCATGAAGATCTAAGTTAAAGGATTTTCTCTACTACAAAGCCTGCATAGTTTCCCAGGCCAGGTGGACGCGATAGCACTGACTGCATGCTGAAAAATCTCATCCCCACCCTTCAGGCACTTTAATTGTAAGCCTTTCCAGATACACTGGATAAACACTGTCAAAATGAACCTGAAAGGGTTGTTGTTGTTGGTTTAGCCCTTAAATAATTATGAGTTTGTCTGTCTAATTACAACATAATCTTGTTTAAACTTGGATGGCTATTTGCGGTACCTTTTAAATGAGGCGGAATCAGAAAGAGTGAAAAACTGAAAACGTACAATTCTTCTACTTTAAGGCAAGGAAAAAAGAATTTTTACTTCTGTAAAATTTGATTCAACCTGACAACAGAAGAGTCTAACTTGGAAGCTACTGCGGTAGGATAAAGATGATAAAGAATAGCGTGTGACCGCCGAGATGCAACAGAAACTTAATACTCTTCGGATAAAATTTTTCAAACAGTTTAGAAATAGTTTAAGGTAATTTACGGGAAGCCTTGAGTGACAAAGCACATTACTTGAAGTGCCTTTCCTTCACTAGGCACTTTCTAAATTCTTTCTCTTTCATTTCTTTACTCTCTGGAGACTTTTAAATCCAGTGAACCAAAACAACACTTTGTTTGTTGGTATAGCGCAGGGCTGGCACAGATGGCAGACACTGCACCTGTTCCAATAAAAGGGGAAAATTGAGAGATAAACCATAGCACTCATTAAGAGGAATCTACTGAAACATGAACAATTTGTATTTTGAATATCCTCCAGGAATAAAAGGAGAAATACATAAACAGACCTTGTTTTCATCATCATCAGTTTAAAATATATTTGTTTAAAGGGAATTTCACGTTTGTTTCACGTACAAAGACAGTACATACCACTAAAGAAACTATGATTATGCTTGAATTTCTTTAAGAAAACAAATGATTTTATCTAGCTACTCCTTTCAAAGAAAAAAATCTGTTGGCAGTTTTAATCGAATCAGTTAATCACCCTATTCCTTAGTTGTGGCAGCTTTTTCTTCTTTTACATTTTCTCATGCTGAGTAATATCACATTCTTACAATCTATTTCATAACGATCAGAACAGCAACATAAACAAAAGTCCTTCTGCTCGTCCATTAATAAATAGCTAAAATTGTGGGAGGTGGGGGGAACCATAGAACTGCTTGGACAGTTAGCAACAAAATTCACTGCAAAATAGTTTTTTCTAGGCAGAAGGAATATGCTACGCGGTATCTGATAGTTTATTAAAAAAACTGAGAAGAAACATTAAGTAACAGCTACTCAAAGGATAAATTTCTTCCAACATTTGCCTTGATCATCAGTGGCTGTGCTGTTCAACATCCCATATATCTCTATTTCTCTCACACGTACACACACCAGCACTAAATACAAAATGTCATGAAAATTCCTAAGTATCATTTAATGTTGGCAGCCCTGCACTGTAAAGTCATTTATATAAAACTGTGGTTGGCAGCCCTCACTCTTCCATGGGAACAAATTAACATTGGCATTCCAAACACAGGAAAGTAAGGAAATTAGAAACACAGCTTATATTTGGCCAGTGCTTTGAAATACTGTACCATGCTACTGATGTCAATTAATGAAAAGCAGAATTTTGCGGAGAGGGTCTGGTTTTGAAACACATTAACACACGTTAAACATGTTTGCACAGGAACTGGATTGTAAGCATCTTGGTTCCAAAACAATAAAGCAATTACACTAAAACTTGTAGTCTCAAAGTTGCCATTAATTCAATCCACTCAATCTGGATCACTAAAGGATTTGCACTGACTTCAAGACATAGTCGACACAAATGTTTAAAAGAAGGCGCAAGGCACAGTATCGTGGGGCTCACACCCAACATGCTCTTACCTTACCTGCTGTAAATCAGGTAAATTTGTGTATAAAGAATGGAACAGTACAATGTATACCCCAATAAAGGAGGTCTCGGAAAACTTTGTCGTTTTCGTCAACAAAATAAGGATTTCCGAAAGAGGTATTTGAATTAGAATCAGTTCAAACTTTGCTACCTCCAACCATTTTCTTAGCAAAGCTGTTTACTGACAAAATCTGAAACACTTCTGGTTTTCACATGTACACCAAAAAAATCTAGATGGCAGTTTATCTCCTGGCACAACTCCACTGACTCCAGTGGAATTACTCCAGCACGGAATTTGGCCCCGCAGCCTTTACAACACACTGTTTATTTGTACTGTGATTCAGATATTTTGATACCAGGAATCTTTCATCACTGAAGTTTCTCCATATGAAATATGTCTTGTATTAAGAAATATCAGTTTCACATTTTTGTCAAACATTATTTGTTAAATTCTGTTTGTTGCAAAGATGGGAATTCAGCTGTAGTTCAACAACATGGATTGAGCTAATAATGATAAGCAGTGACTAATAGGAGCTAGTTCGTGTTTTGATTATTTGCAGCAAAGGAAGCCTCCCTCAAAAACAATTTCAAGATTAGGAGAGAAAACCGTTTGAAGCTCTAGCAGAAACTACTGCATGCTCATTATTTCAACACAGGGGCATTTCTTTGGCCCAATTCTGTTCTCAGTTGTGCTAGTGTAAATCGAGAGGGAGTTTATGGGAATTACTTTGGACGTACAGTTGTATAAATGAGACCGTAGGGCCAGCTTCGGTAGAAATTTGACAATTTACACCAATGAAGACCTCGCCAAGAATTTTCTCATGGGTTTCCGTTTTCCAAACATATGCGTGTGCAGAACTTTATCCCTGTGATTAGTCCTCATGAGTAGCCCCATTGACTTCAAACAGTTGTAGAATGAAAATCTTCATCCTGAAACTAATTTAAACAGCTCACTCATTTTTTTAGAAGTTCCTTCCTTTTAGAGGAGGAATATATACATACAATAGCATATTTTATTTTTATGTAGATTTATATAAAATATAGTTAATTCACGTGAGTATTTTGATGCAGGCCCCAGAGAGGAGAATTGTACCGCTGGAAAGGGCTTAAAATATTGTGGTCTCTTAATGCTGTGTATCAACAGGTAGTCTCTTTATCTGGCATGCTATCAAAATTTGCTTACTTGTGTTCGGGCTCAGATGACTTCATCCATCATTGCAACTTCTCACTGGTATTCACCCATTTGGAACAATTCAGAGGCATAAAACTAAATGTGTTATCATTTTAACCACAAATTAACAGTTTCCATATAAATATTAGCATTTCCTCACTTGGTTCAAGGATAGAAGCCATAATGGCACTAACAGTATATTTGATTTAAACTAATTAAAAACAGAGGCTCTTGCAATTTAATATATTGATTTTACCAGTGGGACTTAAATCTTTTATAATAAGTGTACACAGCTGCACCGCTCACCCACCGCCACTTTTAAACCTAATCCCTGCATTCCTCCTGACAATAACATGACAGGATCCACACATCCCAGTATTAGCCTTAACCCCGGTGACACTGCCAGAATGTATTAAACTAAAACATCACAGTGTCCTATTTAAAAGGAGCCTGTCAACAGCTCCGGCGAGGCTTTAATAGTTATAATCTTTTTTTTAATTAATGTTTCCAACCACTCGCGCAACCTTCTCTCACACATCTCTCCCCCCCTCCCCACCCGAAAATGTGTTTTGAGCTTATTTACAGGCGAAAACGTAACGCCTGGTTTCATGCTGCCTGCCCAGAGGCCGTTAAACCTCCTTTGCCAAAGGAGCGCCGGGGGGAAGGGGGGGATGCACACACACACACACACACAAAACACACAACACACACACACACACAAGGAAAACCGCCAGGGAGCAGCGCTGGGGTGGGAGCAGGTCCTGCACGCTTCACTTGTGCCCAACTCCCGTTACAAGCATCACAAGATCTGGCCATCAGGGCTTGTCTCCTTCAAAGCACTTGACAAGCCCTTGTGTTTTGGCTTTTAAACTACAGTTCCCGGAGGGGGCTTCACTCCCCCGGGACAGCCTGTGTGGGAGCACAGGACAGACCCTGCTTCTGGGATAAACGCGCCGCAGAAGCGTGCGAGTGGATGGGGACAACGTCCACATCCTTCTTCCTTGCAGGAAGACATCTGTCCTCAGCTGCTCCCTTCTCTGCTGCCACCGCGCCCGTACGGCGGACGTAAATAGTTCCTGTTCTGCTCTGCCATTTTGCACCTGAAAATTAGGAAATTAATTCATTTCTCTCTCGAATGGGTCCGTACGTTCAAAGAACACGCGCCGGTTACTCGCTGCCCCATCGCTGTACTTCATACCTTTAGTTTGCTGCAAGCTCTCTACCTTAGCTAATCTTATACCACCGAGTGTTGCATATATCCATACTGTCCAAAACAATTACAGCATGTACCTGTTCAGGCTTGAGAGCTTATAAGTGCGCTAGGTGGAGGAGGAAAAAAAAAGAAAGGAAGAAAGAAAAAAAAAAAGCCGAGGGCTTGGCCTAATGTATGGACAAAGCATGTGATCATGGCCAGGCATCCAGGGCTAGCATTTAAGCTGCTTTGTTTCAAGTGGGAAATATGTGAAGATCAAATAAGTTCAAATCCAGGTCAAATATCCTTGAAAATCTTTGATTTATATAAGCAGGAAAATGAGGTTTAAAAGAAGTGATTATGAAAGGGTTACTAAAAACACAGCTGTACGCGTACTCTTATATCTGAGGCTCTCCAAAGAAAAACTGTGTGACATCTATATTAACCTTTGGCTGTACACCAATGAAGGCCTGTAGTGAGCTGGAATGCAAGGCAGCCCCTTCCAAATTTTAACACAAGCCAGGTTACAGCTGCAAATGCCTGCAGCCCGTGCTCACTTTATAAAGTATTCCCCGAAGGAAATTTTTTAACTGTTATAGAATCTTTTTCTAATACCCTACAGTGTTAAAGCCTGTTATTAAAGGGCAAAGAGATGGTTCCCTATGCCAAACACTTGTCAACAAAAAGGATAGCCAGATGGTATGAAATAAAAGGAAACTTGGGGGCTCTTCAGCTTCTTGATTTACATTAACAAAAGCCACTTTCATGTGCTCCTTCCAAGAATGACTAATTTCCCCCCCCCCTTACTTTTTGCCAGGATTAAACAACGTTGTTCATTTTATAATCAACCACGAGACAAATTAACAAATTGCATATCACTTGTGCCGACTCTTTTAAAAAATATTCTAAGCAAGTCTGTTTACCAAGGCAAGATTACCCACATAAGGACAACTCAATTATTTTTAGTCGAGAGGGTCTAAGTAATCTAGAGGATGTTTACTCCTTAGTTGCTGTTTATAAACTTGAAATTAAACTTGTGCAAAAAATGCTTTGCATTTTTTCAGTTCCTAAAATGGATCAGTTTGTAAACTGCACTTGGACAGGATCTGAAACAAAATTCCAACTACTGAAATTATAGTAATAAATTTTATAAAATTAGCCAGTAATTAACTGACTAACTTGGTCAGACCACTGTGGCTAAATTCGCTTTTAATTTACATGCAATTTCATTCTTGACACAAATCCATTCCCCATCCATCTTAGCACAGGTGTAAGCTAAGACAAAATGTAGCCTGTGAATTAACTGGTTATAAATCTAAATCTAATTAATTGTCAAGACTTTACAGTAACATTGCACGCTTAGTACAAAGCTCCCTGCAACGTAACCCTGACATGGAGCACCTGTATTCTGGGTCCTCCCTACCAAGACCCAGTATAAATTCTCTGGAATAAATATACACAGTACCTCCATAGAAATCAATGGGTTGTTGGGTTTTTTACTGCCCAGTAAATCTTGCAATGTAAATCTTTTTCTTTTTCTTTTTTAAAATATTTTTTCCTCTGAAGTTGTACGACTAGATAGATGAAGAATATGAATAAAGCAAAAGAAAAAAAAAAAAAGCATTTTCGTAGATTAGCATTTGGAAGCCTGGAATACCATGTTTTATTTCTTGAAATTTAAAAGTATTATTTCTTTACTCACTTTTACTTCCTCCATTCTAAGACGAAACTTACTATGCTGTGACACTTCCTCATTGTGATGGCTCTCGTATAGTAATAAAAGCCTACCTGTGAAATGCAATGCGCGCAGAGTATCTCTTACAAAACTGGGACACAGTTTACTACAGGCTGCATTTAGCAATTCAGCTCTGCTTTAAAAGGGATCATTGTCGAAAGTCCCCCCCAAAAATATCAGTTCTACAACAGATCTTCTAATTTTCCCTGAATGTCACAGAAAACTGTACGTCTCAAAGCAGGTGTTGTATTTGACTATATACGGGAGCGAGTGGCTGGTCTAATTCATTACCGCGTCCGTAAACAAGCCTGTCTTTGTCCTATAAAGATGAAAGAACCGATGACTATAATGGGATGAAAGGTGTGCACAGTGATGAAGAAAGCTATTATAGATCTATGTTCTTTTTAAACTCGTCCTGGCATGCACTGTTGACAAGGGAACAAAACAGTACAGACAAACCTCCGAAATATGGCTCGCTGGTAATAATTCCACCTGTCCTTCCTAAAGCTGTTGGATTTTGCCTGCACTCTTACTACTCACTGACCACGCTGAGGGCAATTAAATAAAGTGATAATTAAGTATTTTGCAGAAAGAACACTTTTGGATTTCTAAGCCGACTACAAAAGGCAGCAGGTTGGAATGAATGAATATACCCACTATAGTCATCACACGGCATCGGGATGTCGATTATTGATCACGTACAGGTTATACAGGTGTAACCTGCTCGGTAAGAAGTTCTCACTTAGAAACAGACACGTGCAAAACGTAATTTTGTATTTCACACTTTATGGATCCATTCCACTCATTTGTATTCAACACAATCAGGAACGTGAACGTTAATTCCTTTTATGTAAAGCTCCCATGGGCTGCAAAGGTGACTTTTCCTTACAGGGGAAGCTCAGGACGGGAGCGCTGCAGTTTCGCTGATGAAAGTTACGCAGTAAATAGCTACACCCCAGGAGCAGAGCTGCTTCCCCAGGGCTAAACTCCCTTCCATTAGGTACTTACATGTTTCATAAAGGTTCTCTCCTCTCTACAGAAATGGAAACAGAAGTGTGAATTTCGCTATCGTTATTTCAACATCCTTTGTCTTCTGTTCGGGGCTCCCCCCGCGCTCAGGTTGTACATGGTGCAGGACCCAAGAACCACAGAGAACAATGTTAGCAAGATCCCTCTTATCTCCAAAGTCAAATATTTGACCGCCACTGGTACTTTTGGCTGCTCAAATATTTGATTTTAAATGTATCATGGCTGATCGGCTTAAGTATCTAGCAGCGATTAGACAACCACCGTAATTCCAAATGGGAAGCACCAGCGCGCTCAAAGAGCGCAGCCCCCAGGCCAGATGTAATGCCGAGCTTCCCGCTGTGCAGCTTATGGTAGTTAATAAGGAGATGCGGCTCATGCAAACCAGAGATCTCCCACAGCGTCCCGTGTCTCCCTATCGTGCAAGAATTGTGCCGGGATGGCTACCGCGTCTAATAATTATTAACGTGTGTCACGGAACCTTTACAGCTACTGATCTTTTCCAGTTAGTTAAAGCGCCGGGATTAGAGAGGTGGTGATTTAGGTGGTGATTTAATCTTTGTTGCCTCTGAAGTCCCAGACAGTGGAAGTGTCCAGAACAGTGACATCCATAAAGGCGTTAACGGATTTATTGGCGATGGGGGTGTCTGTAATCCCTAGCAGGTTACGTGCCAGAGGTGGGTTCCTCTTGCTCTTTCCGTGTCCCTTTGTTTGGGACAAAGTTTGAGTTGATCTTGGTTTGGAAATACTGTTCAGATTCTGTCTTGAACATGCAGGGACCCAATCTGTACGTGTGGTGGTTTCAGAGCCACACGTGACAAGGTCTAAAAATGGATAGAGTGAACCAGGGTCTGTAATTATATATTTAAAATAGAATGCTCATCCCAGCAATGTTTTACTCAAATCCGGCCAAGTCGGTCCACGCGGGTGTGCAATCTACAGCAAGCAAATAGAAATCAGATTGGGCCGTGGCATCCAATTAGAGAGGCCTAGCGAGCCGCGTACAAAGCATGCCAACTTGCGTATCATTTGCATAAACCCATCCACATGTGCTTGTGAAAAGAGGCGAGTTAGCTGCATAAACTGGGGTCAACAGAAAAAGCTGCAGGAGTAAATAAGGATTTACGGTGGAATCCCTCTCAAGCCATTAGGAAAACATGTGTGAGCAGCTCGGCCCCTTCGGCCCAGGGAGCGCGGCACTGGGATGCCGCAGGGAACTATCCCTCTAGGCAGCCCTGATGGCTCCGCATCCCGCACCAGCGCCAGCCCGGCGCTGGGAGCCGTGCCGGGACCCGTGGTCCTGCCTGGGTTTCGTGTCTTCCTTGGCGGTGTGGGATGAGGGACAGACCTGCTAATCGCCCTGTTCAACTCCTACCTGCAAATCCGATTTCTGAGGTGTGGCAGGTAACTATCAAAGGGAGAAGACGACAAAGAACTTAGTGTGTCGGCGCGCAGGGTGGTGTGTGGCGAGAGCTTGTGGCTGTCCAAACGCTGTGACAGCGAGTCAGAGTCCTTTCCACATTACGGCCATTTAATTACCGCCTCGCAAAGCAGCCGCTTTTCCACTGGCCGTTATTCCAAGCCCAAGTGGGCTGCCACCCATCCGACCCGCTGCACAAACAGCTCCCTATCGGGGCCACCTGCGCCACCAGCCCCTGCCCTCCCCTTGGTGGCCAGGGCCCTGCTCCAGCCTCCCCACCCCGGCACGGTTCTCCCGCCCGGTCATCCCGGCTGCAGCCTCGCCGAGGGCAGGCACTCACCCAAGTTGACGAAGCTCATGACCATGTCAGCCTCGGTGAGGAAGTTGCTGTCCTGCAGGCTGGCCAGGGGTGGCCCCTGGGTGCTGAAGATGGGCTTGTAGGGGTAGGAGAAGCCCTCGCCCTCCTCAGCGGCGGCCCCCGCCGCCCCTTCCTCCACGGACATGGCATTGTAGAGGTCCAGCATGAACATGGGGGCCGAGTTGTGCTTGCCGTGGAGGTGGGGCCGCGGGCGGTGCGGCAGGCCGAGGATGGAGAGGATCTCCCGCTGCATCTCGCGGCGCTCGGGGCCGCGCAGCCGCCGGTGGATGAAGCTGGAGTGCACCTCGTTGTCCACCACCGTGAAGTCGGCGAGGACGCAGCGCAGCCAGAGGGCGGGGGCGGCGGCGCCCAGCACCAGCAGCCAGGAGGCGGGCTGCCCGCGCCCCGCCGCCGGCATCGCGGCTCGGCGGCGGCGGCTGCGGCTGCGGAGGGGCGGCGCGGGGGGCGCGGGGCTGCCCCGCCGCGGGAGGCGCCCCACCGGCATGCGCGGGGCGCGGAGAGGCGCGGAGGGACGGGGCGCGGTCCCCCGCGCTCACCGGTAGCCCCCGCGGAGGAGCCGCAGCCCGCTCATGGTCCGGCGGGGGGCGCGGAAGGTGGAGGGAGGGGGGGGGAGCTGTTTTAGCGGCCGCGGTCCATGGACGGAGGAGCGGCGGCGGCGGCGGCGGCGGCGGCCCGGAGCGCTTCCCCCGGCGGCGGGAGCGGGAGCGGGAGCGGGAGCGGGAGCGGCGCGGTCTGCCCGCCGTCCCGCACGCCGCGGCGGAGCCGTGTGCGCTGTGCGGCTCGGCCGAGAGGCAGCGGGAGGTTGTCTCTGGTGGGAGGAGCAGGCTGGAAAACCCGAGCGCTCTCTCGCTCGCCCGCTCCAAACCGCTTGGGAGAGCAAAATCCCTGGAACTGCCTGGAGGAGGAACATCCGATCAGGTTGCTTTTCAGGATGTTTTGTGGAGGCTGCTTGGCTTGGGGGAGAGGGTGAGCCGGTCCCGAGTGCTTAAATTAGCCTGAACGTAATTAAGGAGAAGACACCCCAGGAGGGAGGGTGGTTTATGCATAAGGAAAGGGCCCGAACTCCCAAAGAGTTTAGAGATGCAAGTGTATCGGCTGTCTGCACCAACATGCATTCACAGGCACGCTTTTTTCTTCCCTACCGCCCTTTTTTCTTTTTTCTTTTTTCTTTTTTTTTTTTTTTAAAGAAGTACGATGGGGAGAGACCGTCCGGGGGAAAAAAAAGAAAAAAAGGAAAAAACCCAACAGCACTAAATTATTTAAAATGTGATGATTATATATTCACGCACGTAGGCATGTATGTCTGTGCGCACAGAGCCCCGGGTCACTTTTTCCAGCTGGCAGCGAGGAGGGTTAATGGAGAAGCATTAGAAATCCAAGGGGGGAGTTATCATACGACAGTCATAAAACCAGCAGTGTTTACTTGGATTGGAACCATCAACCTGTGCACACGGGTAGTTTATCCCATTACATTATGCTGCTCTCTCGCCTTCCCCTTCCCTTCAGCTCTCTGGTACACGCCTTTGTGGAATACTGTCTCAAGATGGACTGTCAACTTTTTAAAGCAGTGACTTTTTTTTTATTTTTTAACTCAGTGGGTGTTGTATCTACCATAATGGAGCCCCAGTCCTGATTAGTCCAGGTAGATGTCTCCTGCAACAGTAAATAATAATAATAATAACAACCTCGGATAACAAATGTGGACTACTGCTTCCCAAATCTTACTTGGAAAGCAAGGAGAAGGCAGGATGGAAAGGTTTATCTGGGTCACTGAATCCACCCCGAGGTAATTTCAGCAACCATATATATATATACACACACACACTAAGTTTATGCTGACATTAAGATTCATTCCTTAGGCAAAGGAGGAAGAAGAGGGGCAGGGGATAAAGGAGGTCAGCGTTGTTTTTTTGATAGGTTGTTCATCTGATGTTTTCAGACGAGCAATATCCAGTAGTACCCAGGACCAGATCCCGCATCTGTTCTGGGAACTAATATTCAGCACTTCTTTTACCTCTTTATGTTTAGAATGGCAGGTAACTAATCAAAAAAAGCTGTATGGGAAACACGTTGAGTGATTTAGTGTGTTTGTATGCATGCATGTGCACCTCTTAATAACAGGGAAACTGAGGCATGACATCGAAATGACTCACGGAGCTATTGAAATAGTGGTGGAACCAGCATTAAACTCCTAGCTCAGTCCTAACACGTGTTTAGGAATGGCTCAGGCTCTGGGCAGATGGTGATGGGGGAGAGGTGGTGAAGCCACATCCACCTTAGGTAATACGAGAGCACTTGCTAAATTCAGTGGTGCTAATGGGGGTGCTCAGACACCACCCCTGTAGCTGCCTTCCCATTGCTCCCCACCAACAAAAACACCAATACCTAAGCAGCTGCATTTTGGATGCCCGGTTAAGATTAAACTCTCTAGCATCTTTTGTACTTCCTGAGGAGCAGCACTAACCTGCTCTTAACCAGGCAGGTATTTGCCTAAATTTCTCCCTTGCCGAGGGTGTGGTTTCTAGATCAATTTAAGCTGATCTAAAGCCAGACTCCTCCTGAGAAAGATGGTTTTTTTTTCTCATCCCACCCCAGCCAGGACCTTCAGCTGTTCAACCCCCCTCTCTCTCCCCCTCCAGTGCCGGTACTGACACTTACAGCCACACACAGGTCAGGAAGCTGTTTTTAAAAGTAATCTTTTTTTTTTTTTTTTTTTTTTTTAAATATAATGTATTTGTTTTTGCTGAATTAATTTTCTGCTGGATCAGCTCCTTGTTCTGACTGACTACATATTGTGCTGGCACTGGGGAGGCCACAGGAATGCACAGCTGGGGGCGAGGAGAGGGGGGCTGGGCCAGGCTGGGCTGCCCTAGGTTGCCTTACACTGATGGTGGAAGGGCGGACAGATGATTCAGGATCCCTCTGCTCTCCTTTTCAGCTGCAGATAACTTGATTTCACTTTCTTTTTTGTTCCTTGTAGGCAGTTAGTTTTTTTCCCCAGTTTTGTTTGTTGGTCTTTCATCCAGCAGCAGCAGGACAAGGAGACTCGCCTTCGCCACGCGCAATGAGATTAAAGCATCTGTAAGGATGGACCAGTGGGCTGGAGAGCAGGTGCCTCTGTGGCCTGAATTGCTTACACCTGAATTGTTTGTAGCTCACGTTTAAAAACTGACTAAATTTCAGCTCAGTATTGTGCTTTGGAAGGATACCACTCTGAGAGAGAAAGAAAAGGAAAAGATAGTTTGGGGGGTTTGGATCCTGACTTGTTATCACCTCAGGTAACGACTGTTAAAGCTGTATGTGTCATGGAAGAAACAGCAGAGAAAGAAAAGTAACCCTTGATTTGACAAATTTCTTGAAAAAGCGATGTTTGAATCTATTTCCTTCTTGTTTTGTCTGTTTAAGTAGTCTGGGTTTGGCCAAGTTTAGATACATCCTGATTTAATGCAGAATATGTTCTTTAAAGAGGGGGCAATGCTGCAACTCTATCCTGTGCTTTCATGGGAATAGTTGTGAGAGTTCAATCTTTTATAGCAGTATTTCTTATGATCCTCTTGCACAAGGTACAGCATTAAATAAACACAAAATGGTTTGCAATGGGGGTACTGCTTGCATGTATTCTTAAAACAGCATAACAAAACCACTCTAGAAATGTGCAATGAGAAAAAGAATCTGTTGAAGAATAATTTTTTTTAAATGTCAGGTCCTCAGCCCTTGACTTCAGCTCGCTTTGGGACACAACAAAGAGCAGCATTTATTCTGCTGCATGCAGTAAAGGGTGATGCAGCCCAAACTACAATGGTTCAGATCTGAGCTTGGATTTCCAACAGGAAAGGTACAAATCAGATTGCCTTTCTCATGGGCAACATCTTTCTCTTCCCTCCTTTCTTGCCTGCTGCGTAAAGCCCGTCCTGCTTCCTGTAGGATCAGTTGCACACAGGTTGCTCAAATATTGGCACCCTGGTGTCATTGTCTTTTTCCTCCTCCTTCCTAGATCAATTAAGAAACCAGTTTTTCTTCTTACTCTTCTCTGCGCCTCTTCTCTGTCCTCCTGTTCTTGAGAAGGAAAAGTAAATGCTTATGATGAAGTAATCCCTGTTTGTTGGCACTTGCTGCTTCAGATAATTTCTATAAAAACAAACTCCCAATGTTTCTGAGGTTCTGCGCAAGCCGCATTACCAATTGAGTAACTTTTTGATCTCTTTGAGCATTGCGTGTCAGCTCTTATCTGATTTTTGTACCAACTACTGCCATTGTTTTTGTTTGTGTGGAAGTCAGTACGGTTGGCAGCATGTATTTGGGAGATAAAGGGTCTGATTTTAAAACACGAAATGGACAAAAATACGCAGGTTTGTGCTTGATGAATTTTTATGCGCTGCTGTCATCATCACATATCCGTATTAGGCATATGCCAGTGGCAGAATTTAGCCGTTTGCATTCAGTTTTACCAAATGGGCAGTGAAAAGTGTGGGTTCTGCTCACAAACTCATTCCATGACTCTTTAAAAATCAGACACAAAGCATTTTTTCCTCGTTTGTGCTGAATCAGTTTCAAGCTCCTTGCCTTCCTACTTTGATGTCCTCTTTTTAACTTTAACCATGTTTCTTTTCCATTCTGTTTTGCATCTTCTCTCATTTGTCTTGAACAAAGTGCAAGTCCTAAATTATAGCAAACTTTTTTCTTCTTCCAAATGTTCCCACTAAAATAGCCTGTGTTTGGGGAGTTTTGAACCGTTCCTCTGGGCCCTGTGCATGCAAAACACTTATATAACAAAAATAATAGCATTATTATTTGTGTAAGAATGCATAATTAGCTTGCATATTTAATTACACTATATTGGATCATTCTTATCAAAAGTTTCTATTCATCTCCTCAGCATTATTACTGAGAACATATTCACCAACACAAAAGTAATCGCATTACGGGTAAGCCATTATATTAGCTCTAATCCAGGAATTTGAACAGATCTGGGTTGAACTGTGCTGGGTTGGACTACACTGGTTATGTTATAAAAATTAAGCATTGATTCTCATAGCTACTGATCTGAGGAGACTCGGAAATGAAGTCTGTGGTTTCGGCTGTGAAAGGGCGTTATTACTTCTGGAGATGGTAGTGATAATTAAAATAGAAAATGATCTTTGGATTTATGAGGTGGGACTACAGTGCTGAATCTGATGTTCATCAACTGAGCAAGGTGGACAAAACTCAGTCCTTCACACTTCAAAGGACTTCCCTTTATAAAACTGGGTCTCTCTGGGGATTCTTTTATTGTTATTTACTCCAGAAAACGTTAGAAATGAGTTAATATCATTGAAACGTGTAGGGTTATATTTATCATACATCTATATACAGCTTTAATATAGGCCTATGTTATATTTTATGTATATGTTTGTATGTAATTGTTTGTATATTAGTATGAGCATGTGTATGTGTGCATACACCAGTATGCTTCAGCAATGTCTTTAAACTTTATGTAAGTAATATATTTCTGTAGCACAGATACATACATATGAATATTGTTTAACATAGGACCACTTTTAGGTCCATATATTGCCAAAGCGGCCCAAACAAAATGGAGTTTAACTTCGTACTACTAAATTATTCTGTGCACACTTGATTTGGTTGAAGCTTTTGGCAAAACCCCAGGCATTTCCTTCATTGGTAACATTGTAATCTGAACATCTGAAATCTTAGGCTTGTATTTGTGAAAAACTGTGCTGAGAACACACTCAAACATCGCTGTTAGGAGCGGACTTAAGCCATGCTGCAGCACCTTGGAAGTGTGCCTCTGAAAGTCTGCTTAGTTGTAACATTTTCTTATAACAAATGGTTATCTTTGCTGCTACAGTCCATCATCAGACAATCAGGGTTCTTCGTATTGGCATAAATATATGTCTTCTAGAGTATTTTTTAGTTTTCTGCTATTTGTATTCACTAAAGATCGAGATGTTTGGTGTTTTTACCCTCAGCTATGTACAAAAACCATATAAAACCTCTTCGTTGTTTTCAAAGTGAACAATAATAACTGATTCTGACCTGTAAAATGCAATGGGACAAATTTGGATGGCTTTACTTTTTCTCTCCAGGCAGGTGCAGAGTAATACCTCAAAAGAACCATTATTTTGTGCCTTTATTCCAATGTGTACATAAATGCTTGCATAACCCTTGCACAGCTGCTGTACAAACTACTCATGCCACAAGTATTAGTAATCCTAACAGGGGAGGTTGCATGGAAAATTGGGGTGTGTATGCTAAACCATATGTACCATGCCCCTGAATCATAAAACTTCTGTTGCTGGAGCAGAGCGATCTTTGGAGACTGTGGGTTTTACAGGTCTGTAGGAAGCAGGATTATATACACCAGCTGCACCCCACGGTTTCTCTCCTGTTGGGGCTTATCATGCGCATTTAAATAAGCAGGAAACAGAATTTGGTCCAACATTATCTTAACATGGTCTCAGCTTCTACTTTTATTTATATTTCATTTCCATAGGAACAATTATTTTAACAGTTTATTTTGAATACGTATTGGAGCCACTCAAATTGGAAGTTCTGAGCTGCCAATTTTGAGCTGTGTGGGGCTGCAGAGATACAATGCGCATTTTTTTTTTTGTCTCTGGTTCTGCCTCTAAACTAACTTTCTTTATATCTGTGGTGATTTATAGCAGTGTTTCTGAACCGGTCTGAAACAAGATGGAAGTTGGAGATTCTCTAAAGCCCTGGCCACAAAAATCCCTTCCCAAGTTGCGCAGAGTAGCACGGTTTGGCCCCAATTCTCCATGGTTTGAGGAGCGTTCCAGCTCCCGCTCCAACCCAGGGAGGAGGTTTGCCACATTACAAGTGGCTGTGTGAAGCAATCTCCCAGAGCTTTAGCAGCAGAAAATCATTAATCGGAAGTTTATGCTGGAGGATTTTAAAATAATACGAAGGGACTGTTTCCTCTGCTGGTGTAAATTGGCATAGCAGCGTGTGAGCAGAGGGGGGAACGCTCATTTACACCAGCGAGGAGCCAACCCGTGAGGGTCTATGGGGTGGCTGGTGGTACTGCTGCTCTTTTTGTGCAGGTTACTTCAGTTGTAAGTGCAAGGCTGTATGAGTTTATCTTTCAGCGACTGGGACTTCTAACTTTTCACTCGGGAAATTTTTGCTTCCTAAATAGCGCTTAGCGTGCACGGAGTTTGCTTCGTAAAGTGCATCTTTTCAGCGTTCATCCAAAGCCTTTTCTGCAGTTGTCTGAGCCCCATAGGCAAATATATACTGTTAGGCTATTAAGATAATTTTTCAGTTAAGACATCGTCAAACTGCAAACGGGACAATAGAAACAAAACCCCTTTTGTTCTGACTAAACTGTTCCTAATGACCCCCTCTATAAACAGTGGCACCAGCCGAGGGCTCAACAAGGCTCTTCATTGAGACCCCTTTCAAAAGGACAAGCAGAGCAGAACATGGGGCAGAAACTCTCAGAGTTACTGCACTTTGCTCCGCTTTGGTGGTCTGACCACAAGAGAGAATCTGTTGTTTTTGTTGTTGGAGGCACCCAAAAAGAATAATTTAAAAGCATGAATTTCCACAATTAGCATCCTATAAAGAGTTCTAAATATTTGGGTTGTCGGGAAAAGAGCAGAAGGAAGCAGTTTGTTTGTTTGTTTACTTAAATCAAGGGGCTATAAAATAAATTCTTATGAGTTTCATATAAAAGCTTACTTTTTTTTTTTTTTTAAAGATTAGTTATCTGTTAAGATCACATGAAAAGAAAAATCTAAAGTCCAAAGAAGTTAAGATTTTTACATTCCAGTCAGATCCTCACATTTGTTTTGGGGGTAAAAATCATCGTTGTGAATAATTTGTTTATCATGAGCAGAGGAAAGGTTTCAGTTGTTTAGTTTCTGGATAAATTGGAGATACAGTGACAAACTGAAACCACTAAGGACAAAACTCTTGTTCTTCCGGATGGATAACTGTAGGACGCTCTGTACAGATGCGTGTAGCATCGAGAGCGTGACTTCACGCATTTGAGGGCTATGGAGATTATGAATCACTTCCTGATTATTTCTGTCCCTGTTTCTGTGTCCTGAATACATCAGAACAGCACAGAAGACCTTCCATTTAAACAAAAACCTATTTACAGAGCATCTTCATTGTATGTAATTGGGAAGCGATGATAGGTCAGGCAGCAAAAGTCCACGAGTTGGATGATTTGGAAATTACACTGATTACATCTGCACATAGAAATGTCAGTTTCTTCTGAAAGAAGCTGGAGTTTGCATCCTGATTTAGTAGGGGTATTTCTAAGTTAAAGCATGGGCTACTGCTTCATTTCGAAACAGGTAGGAAAAGATCATGGAAGGAGCAGAGAGAACATCCGTTAAGACAGGAACCACATATTCTGCGTACAAGCTAAATCATGGAGAAAAGTAACTGCTACAGGATTCAGAACACCTTCAAGCCTCCACGCTGTGATGGGCGTCTGAGGGCTCTGCCATTTGTGGGAAGCGCTTAGCAGTTCGCGGTTTTGGGCTTTTGTTGTTTGGTTATGGATAGTGTCCACACTCTTCCTTCGTAGGAGAGTGGGATGGAAGGTTTCAGTGTGTCTTGGAAAAAGGAAGGATTTGGGTAAGTGCAGGATAAAGGTCTCGTGCCCTGTGACAGGATACTGAGAGAAAGAGAAATGTCAAAGAAATCTTTAGGAGATTTCCAGTAGAAACAAAAGAATCTTTGTGAAAGATACTGTTAGCAAGTCTAATGGAAGGAATGGGGACTTAAAATGAATTGAGAGGGTTTGCACGTTGTTTCTAAGCCTTGAGGCAAGAACAAAAAGCTGAGCATTTACTGTTTACTATATTTGGTATGTATGGAAGAGCAGTTTGGACATCAAGGGAGCTAATAAAATGCAGAGCCTAATTCGTCTCTCTACTGCAAGCTGTGTCCTTGCGCTAGGGATAGAGAAAATGCTTCTGTTAAAGGGCGGTTCTGAGGAAGAGCAGCTGAGACTTGACCTGGCCTTTTGTGCAAACAACCATTTTTTGAGGCAGCGTAGCTGTGGTCCATAAGCACGCACCAATGTTTTCCAGGAATGCAATTTTATTTTTCTCATTTGTATGCACGTAAGCATCGTACAAAGTGCTGTGGAGCTAGTTTTCAGGATGAAATATGGCAACTGTGTAACGTGATGGCATGAAAGTACAATATTAATTTTGCCACATCTTTCCTCAAAAATCCACATTTGAGGATTGTTTCTACTGAAAATTTCTGAAACAAGACTGACTGTATGTATCTGACTAAAATTTGCTGCCTCAGAGACTTTTTGGTTGAGAAGTCCGGGTGGATAGGCTGAAAAAGCACTTTGTCTTCTGAATCTATCTACAGAAGTTTATGGGAATTAATTTATCAAAATAAATGAACAGATGGATTTCTAACAGTGTTTAATGCCATGTAAACCAGATTTTATTTAATGTTTTGACTAGCAGCTCTCATGTTTAGGGGTCATATTAGAGATGTGATAACTGTTAATTGTGAAGAACAACGGCGTCGAAGAGGAGAATTTTTTTCTAGTTTTTGTATTATTACGTTAGGATAAAGATAAGGAAAAAGTATCAACATGAACTTCATATTGACTTTGACTGATGCAAAATTGCTTTCTCTTGAAAGTGCTGAATCTGATTATACATGAATCTCCTGAGCCAAAGTATTTTTTCTTACTGTCTTTCAAACAATATTGTGATTCTCGTAGATTTTAATAATGTTAGTAGTTATTTATCCCAGTGCAAATAAAAGCTTATTACAAACTATTTCAACCTATACTGACAACAGTAGGACATAGGTGTATTGGTATAAAGCAGTGATCTTTAAAATTTTGTGATCTGCAGACTTTGGCGGCAGCCAATTCTTTATGTCATATCAAAGCAATCTGTCTCGTTCACCTCTTTGGATCCCAGTAAAAGCGGCTCATGGGCCCAAACGCGTGTGAAGCACACTTTAAAAATCAGTGATATAGGACAATACAGAATGCACAAATCAAACTAATTTTCCCTATGCAAGAGCTAAATGTCTCTCACTCTTCTAAAGGCCAGCAACTTGGATCAAGTTATAAGAGAAGAAATGAATTGAAGAGTTAAGGGTGGTGCACTGAGAATTAGAGTTGTCCAGAAGCAAAAAAATTCTAGTATATAAAAAAATTAACGGTTTTGACATTTGTTTTAGATTTGTCACAGAATGATTTAAAAAACAAAACATGAATAGAAAGAATGAGACATCCCAGAATAGCCAACATCCAGTGGCTAGGGTATTTACTTGGGCCATATCCAAGTAGTGCTTTATGGGATTTGGAGCAGACATTTGACATAATGTTTTCAACATTATTTTTGTCCGACTCAAATTTGGGCTCTGAAGTGGATTGAAAAAGAGCTTTCTTGGAGTCCTCTGCTTCATAGGTGAGACTTAGTCACCAGGCTGGTTGGTCGCTCAGTCTCTGTTTGGCCTAGGCAATTTTACATATATATATATATATTTTTTTTTTTTTTTTTTCTAAACAAAGTAAAGTAGCTGTATAGAGAACAGCCAGCCATTTACTCAGTTGCATTTGGTAGGGTGCTATCATACATTTGGGTATTTTTCAGACTTTGGGAGTGAATAAAGTAGCATAACACTTCTACTCTATTCTCATTCAGAACAGATTTTTCTCATGGAAATATCTGAACCTGCCTAACTAGATTTCCATGGAAATCAATATATTACTTTTGAAAATGTTATTTTTGACAAGTTGGCATTTTTTGATGGCAAAAAGTGTTTTGTCCAAAAATCCCCAACCAGCTGTTCTAAGCTGAGACCTACCTCCGTATTGTGCAACTGTGAGGCATTTACCTTGGGTGTTTTTGTAGATTTAAGAAGAGGTCACAAGCGGAATGTGGGCTGAGATGGTAAAATCTGTGTGTGTGTGAGTTTGTGGGAACTTCACAAGGAATATGGAGAGTAAAATACAAAAAGCTGTTGATGACTGTCTTTCAGCTAATACTGAAGTTAAGTTAAATTCAGTATGTAGGGAAAACAAAAATCAGTTAATTTATTGGGTTGAAATTGCAGCTCTTCTCCTTTACTTTGCAAACCTGGATCTTTCAATCCAATCCTTTCATCCTTGTTCCCAGTCCCACTCTGAATCTCATCGAGCTCTGCTGGACACGCATGTTCAGCTTCTCTTTCTGGTTTGGCCTGTGCTCCTGCCAACCTCCCACTAGTCTGTATTCCCTCCTCCCCGCTGTCTGTCCTACACCCAGGCCTGATCCTACCACAAACGCTCTTCCCCAGCGCTGCGCACCCTTGGGCATTAGTGACTAAGAGCTGAGACTTGCAAGTGCCCCAGGGGAATCTAGATGCGTATGTTGAGGTGGAGAGCACGCATTTCAACAGCACGCTCTCTCCATGCCCCTGCACTCTCAATTCATTAATCACCATAGTTAATTTTAAAGACGTTTACCATTTCTGCAACTGGTTATTGGAAAGCTGATTAGTGGGTTAATGGCCCTGCTTGAAAACTGTTGTCCCATTTCTGTAGATGAAGTCAGTCCAGTTCAGCGTGCCTTGTAATAAAGCGTTGTAACAGATTATGTATGCAGTCAATGCCTTGTTTTCCTAGAAGAATGAAATGGAAATATATTTTACATCAGATACTAAACATACCTTGCCCAATTCCCCAGGCAGTCAAATGGTATTGAACAATATTGGGAGAAGCTAAGTTTGATGTCACATGTGCCTCTCAGCTCCGTTCTCTTGTGCAGATTCCGTATCTGTTATGTTTCACTTTTAACATTCACCTTCTGAACAACTGAAGTCTCCAGAAGTTAAAAATGAACACCATGCAGAGACAGCAAAACTATCTAAGCCGTCTCCATCCCAGGATTTGGTATAGCTGCGCTAATTCACCTACTGAGAAATAAAATAATCTAATTACCTACTGAGAAGCAGAATTTATTAGCTCTGGTGCAAGTTTCTTGATCTGCTCCTAGAACCCGGTCTAGCTTGTTTGAGCTAACACAGGTGGTCTGAACGGGTGCTGTATACACTTCCTGTAATTTAGGAAGCCCTGGGTGATGCTCTACTTTAGATGAAATATATAAACAAGATTCTACTGACTTCTGGTCAGTGGAGATCCTATCACGCCTCTTAGTCTGGTTCCCTGGGGAAACTACTTACACAATCTTATTATTTGTCTGACCCAGTTTCCAATGTGCTGACACTTTGTTCACAGGTTACAGAGATGTTTCGGAGATGTTATGTCCTTACCAGTTTTGCAAGAATTAGCACCTAAGCAGAGGAAAGAATCCTTATTAACGCTGCCATTGAGGAAGAAGGGAGAATTCAGCAATTATTCATTGTGTTTGACAACAGCAAGCCATTCGACTGATTTGCGCTTTGCTGTGATATTCCTTGGCGAAAGCACTGCTTTGTTCGGCTGCCAAGTCAAAAAAGTCAGGGGATGGCTCGGGGAAAGATGCCAAGGCATGCTCGGGTCCTCCCCAGAGAGGAGATCCTGCGCGTTCTCGGTGGGGGGCAGAGTCTGGCAGGCTGAAGGGGGCTGGGGGCATTGCGGGGTGGTATGGTAGAGGACAGGACAGCTGGGGCGATTCCAGTAGGGAGGTGTGAGAGATGTTAACATAAAACCGTAAAGAATCAAGCTGCACTAGTTCCACTTTTCAGGGAATAATTTGTTAGGAAAATAATGAGCTCTTAATTTTGGTATTTTGGATGCATTTACACGCTGATTTAACCCTTCTGCAATCCTGCGTATCGGTTGGAGCTGGTGTACCTCCTTGCTGTTACACAGCAGGAATCTGCTGTTATTTGACCTGCAGAGATCATTATACGAGCTTTATTTGATGTGCATTTAATAAAGTTGTAGCCGTTGTGACTATAACTCATGACTCCCGTGTCCTGCGGCAGCGGCGGAACCAGCGATTCGGCATTCCAGGAGCATCGGTTCAAAGGGAGGGATGGGGGACTCGCATGTGTGCCAGAGCATTGCGACTTTTATTACTCCTCTCCTCCTAGATACATTCTCTAGCTGGAGAACTGAGAAGTACAAAGCCTCCTTAGACCTTGTAGTGCAAAATGTAAAAAGTGATGTTATCTGCAGAAAGTGGACTTTAGATTCTATCAGCGCACATTTAGCATAAAGCATTTCCTATGGTAATGCCTCTCACTTTCCCAGACTTTTACAGGCTCCAAGTGGCACACAGGCTGCAGACCTCTTTGTAATGTTAATGAATCATCTTAATGGACTGTTTTAGCAGAAACATTCATCACCTTTTGTACCACAATGATTTTTTTTGTTATACTTAAATGGTTAAGTAGGCAATAAATGCCTATCAGACCAACCGCTATGGTCAAGTAATCCACCTCGCTATAAATCACCGGTGGATTATTATTGTCCTGTTTAATTAACACTCTTAAGGGATTCTATCGTTGGATAGACTTTCACCTTGCGCTAAGCAGGCATTAACATTTCAAATAAGAAAAAGTGTGTTTATGTGAAAAGTGTTAATCAGCGTGACCTGGAACTGGTAGTGGTGGGTTGGATGAACTATGTGGCCGTGCATATGCCTGTGCGTCCATGGCGGGTGGTTCCTTACATCAGTTTTCAATGGAAGCTAAAATCAGACCTACGGAATACTTATTTATGTCGTAACAATTGACCATTTGTATTGCTTCATTTGTATTAGGTCTTAAAAATAGTTGGCTGTATTTGGTTGTAAAGAGCAGCTTTAAGGATTTTGATTCCAGGAGCCAGGAAGATGACGCTTTTTGTGAGAGTACATTTTGTGTGTAACATGGGTTGGTTCGTGGTCCGATTCGGTCTGAAGTGTTTTTAGAGGACTGGATCAAACCCTTTTCTTTTTCTGCAACAAAAGGTGAGAGGGGAAGTCTGATCCTGTTGCTCCTCTGTGAACTCTTTTCAGACTTCACAGCCAGAAAGAATAAGCTAAGCAGCGAGAGCGCCTGGGAAAGGCAGGGGGGTCCGCAGGCTGAGATGCTCTTTGCAGAACAATCCCTGCAGTTCTTTTGCAAACGAAATTCCCACAATGGGGCACATGCTTGATACAGGATCACTCTCAATATACAAACATTTTTGCTCAATGCTGGTTTTCTCCTGGCAGAATATAAAGATGGCAGCTTTTTTCCCTCCTGTGATACAATTTAATGCATTTACTGGTAATTTCCTCATCTTTTGTCAGGAGAGAAAGACATTTGAAAAAGGCTCTTGTTAAGGCAGTGTTTCCCATCCATGAAATCTTATCCTGCTTTCTTTGATTTTGTTACATTGGTAATACTAGTAGTGCACTTACCAACCGCACGTTCTCTGGCTACCAACACTAACAGCAGTTACGTGAGATAACCAAGTGCTCAATTTCCATTTTACAGACACGGCAACTAACATGTAAATGTTCAGAAATTTTCTGAGGTCTTTGAGTCACAACTAGTAGCACAGCTCGAGAGACCCTGTTTCTTGTCTGCACGCAAACCTGGTATGCACATCCCTTTCCTCTTGACATATTTGTTAAATTATTTCCTAGCATGGGCTCCTGCAAATTAAAGAACAAATAAAACTGCTAAGTGGAATGCAATCACCTGAAATCTTTTCAATTAAGAGACTGAGTCTCTTAGTATAAATTAATTTCCTGAAACAAAGCTCCAGTTACGTAAGATTAATTCTTTCCTCTAAGATTGCATGGGTTATTGACTAACAAAATCTTCTGTTGCATAAATGGAAATGCGCTATTTAATGGAGTCTGCTGATCAGAGGCAAAACCATAGCATTAGCATTTTCAATGGGTATTTTTGTTTCAGTTGCACACTAATCTGCCAGTTTTTATTCTACTTGTGACCGAAAAGGTGTGAAATGGTTCACTACCGAATATATGGGAAATAGCCCAAAACACTAAAGGAGTTTGAACAAGATGAGAAATTAAACTAAGCTCACAAAGAGTATGTTGTTATTGCATGAAGAACTGCAGTGACAGAAAATAAGAACCTCTTATGTGCAGGACAGTATTGTGAGGAGGTATGTGTGCATTGATCATACAATAGTTTTTTCAAATCATTTAACAGAGATGCACAAAACCCACACAGTTTCAAGTGTAGGCATGTCCTGAGAAGAATCTCCTTCATTCCCCCTAGACACACCCTGCTAATTAAATCCATCATGCCTAGCAGTAAGCCCCAGGGTTCAATCTTTTCTAGAGCACTGTTACTATCCAACATTTTAGCTCATACCGTGGGCAGCCAAGATTTCATGTCTATGCATATAGCAGGACTCGTAGCCAATATTTCTTACAGTTTCCTCCTCTCCATCCCAATCTGGATATATAATGTGTATTTTTTTTTTTTTGTAGGTAAAACTTCAGTGTTCCTTTCAGATTGCTTTCTTATATCCTCATGCAATAACCTGTATGAGGGTGGCAAGTTAAAGTCTAATAAAATCAGGAATCTGTGCTCCATGTAGCTAGCTGGCCATGAGAAACTGCAGTAAGGATGGATATTGAATGACTTCTATAGTCCAGCCAGGCTTTATCAGAACAGGTCATCAACCTGTAGGCTGCCCAAACCTGTTCCGCTGCTTCCCCATTGATTAAATATCTGGAGACATTTACACATATATCAAATTCTCCATAATCTATTTTATCTTAATCACACTCAAGTTCTTTTTCAAGCTAGGGCAAAAAAGTTCCCTCCAGTGGTGAGAAAAGATGGTATATCTCCTTAATGTACTTCTGTACATTGAATTTCCTTGGAGCCAGACTGTGATCTCGGATTCCCATGGACTGAAACCAGTGGGTCTGCAGGGAGTATAAGGGGGGTAAAACCTGCCTACGTATGCCCAAACGTTAAGGAATTTAAAAACTTAATTTTTTCATTTGATTGCAGAACTGATATGTATGGAATAGAGGGAGTGTGTAGCTTCCAGCCACATTCAGATGGCCAAGATTCCTTCTGAATCTCGATACCTGTATCATCCAAAACGAGACAGAGGGTCTTCCCTGGAATTGTTACCTGTTCCTGTCATTTGGGGATTTCCCCTCTCCTTCCTGTGTGTTTGTTCTCAGCTTATTTTCCTGCTCTTACTCTCTGCCCCAGGTATCATCCTGCAAACATCGAGTGCTATGTTCCCTTCTCCTTGGTTGAGGGCCCTGAGTCATTCTGTCTTTGCTTTTTCCCATTTTACTCTGCACCTCTGTTCTCTGTCCCCCCTTCCCTCCCAGTCTGTGACAGTAAGAGTCAGGGGAAGCAGTGTGGGGATATGTTAAAAATCTAAAAAAAACGCCAACTGAGTGGCATGGGAAAGATGGACACAGGCTGATTGTTCACTGTCTTGGTCAACACAGTAAGGGGCATCGTGACTAACTAGCAGAGAGCACGTTCGAGGAGATGCATCTTTGAGAGTGAGTAGTTAATCTGTGGAACTCCCTATCACAGGACATTTTGTATCTCAAAAAATGTGTATGTGCGAGTCCATAGAAGAAAAATTCCATGAATACAAAGACACCACCTCTGGTTCCAGAAGTCCTTGAGTCATAAACAGAAGGAGACTGGGAGAGTATGCTGGGAAAGCATCACTAGACACTGTTCTCATAGTCTTCTCATGATGTCCAGTATTGCTTGCTGTCAGAAGCAGAATATTAGGCTAGGTGGACTTTAGATTAACAAGTATAATGTGTCTTAGTTTTTTTTATTAAGAATAGAAAGCAGGAGGCAATTTAGCCCTTAGTTGTCAAACAGGACTACAAAGTGTTGTGGTGTTTGCTCTCCTCCTACTTTTCCATCTTTTAGACCAATCCAGGGAAGCATGGTAGATGGTTCTTATATTTCGTTGCCAGCTGCTCCGAAAAGGTCATACAAAAGCTTCTCTCATCAAGAAAATTTATGTGGTTATTCATGAGTCCCTTCAGCAGTATGTTGAAGCACAGAGACATTATTAAATCAGATTCAAACTGATGAATTCAGTATAATGAGGGTGAACTCTCAGGGATGTCTTTCCAAAACAAAACAATAGTTTCAAACACCAGTTGGTCTGATAAAGCGTAAGTCAATATTTATATACCTCCAGTCACTATCTTTACCATTGCAAATTTTCTGTAGAAACAGCAATCAAATGGTCAGAAAGCCTTGGTTTGCCTATAGGCGAGGCCATGCCTTGGGTTTTAACTTTGTAGAGATAATTATGTCAGCCATGTTGTAAACATTTTGTGCTTCTTGAATAGAGAGTCTGTATTGAAAATATTAACCACTGGTCTGTGGGAACTGAAAAGATGGAAAGGAAACCAATTTTCTCACTGGGTACTGAGAAGCTGAATGGTTGGAACTGGATTTGGGAAGCACTAAAATTAGTATAAGCTGTCTGAAAAGTGCTAGTAGATTTAAAATCCTAAGGGAATTGTGAAAACTTACTGGTGTCACAAAGTACCTTAAATAGAATATCTGCAGTTTAAATGATCAAAACTGACCCCTTTACTCAAGCACACATGTTCCACTATGGTGTTCGAAACAGATGATTAGATAAATATCACAGCTGATGTAATAAATACCTGAAAGCGCCTGTAATAAATACAAGAAATAACCTGTCTTGATTATTCAAGTAGCTGCTACTAGTTAATTAGCATGCTCACATTGTTTGGGCCAATGGATTTTTGCAGTTTCCTTTCGATAGTTCTTCTTTTCTTTCCAACTTTTTACTTCATCCCATTGGACAAAGTGATGCAATGGTGCCCACACAATTCAATGAATTCATTACAAAAAAGCTAATTTTTGATTCAAGGAGATGATAGTCAATATTACTTTGCAAATTAAGTGCTTCTGGGTTTTGCTTGTACAAAAAGAACTCGTTCCTCACCAAAGAATGGCATTCTGTCAACTACTAATTGCATACAAAGGATTTTAAACAAAAATGTAGCAAATAGGTAACAAATGTAACATATGCGTGTAACATACACTACTGCACATATTTTATCACACATGTAATATGTGTAATTGAAGCTAGGAGATATCTGAAACTGAGAAATCAGAGGGTGGTGATTTTTTACTTTATATTGGGTTCGTCAATTGTTGTCATTCTGGGGTGTTGTTTTAGGAGTTGTTGAGGGAGTTTTTGTTTTGTTTTTCAAAGAATGCCTGAAAAATGAGTAACATTTTTTCCCAATTTTCAACTGAACCTCCCACGCTGAAATTTATGGGCATGTCTCCTTGTTCTGTCATATGACACTACCTACCAAGAAGAACTTGGCTATCATCTCTGTAACTACCATTCAGGCAGAGATCAGTCCTCGGCCTCTTTTTCGCCAGGACAAAGCAGCCCAGCTCCTTCAATCTCTCCATTTAGGTCATGTGCTCTTGGCCCTCAGTAACCCTCTGCTGAACCTCCTTTATACTCCACACTGCTCTTGAATTTGGAGATCCAAAACTGGGCACAGTATAACCAGTCCCATCTATTCGAATACATCCAACTTCCCTACGGAGTCTTTGTGTTGCTCCACCACTGCTGACTGCCCTTCTCCTTGCCAAATTGTGCTGGTACACAGAGATGTCTGGGAGCATGTTGTGCCTGTGCAAGTCAGTGCAAGAAAGGGTTTGAGAACTTCAGCCTTTTCCTCATTGTCATCTTTAGGTCACCTTCCCCAACTATAAGCAAAACCATATATTTCCATTACAGTTGGCTTTAGAGAAGTTGACTTCTGTGCAGGATTCTCCAGTGACAGAAACTCCATCTCTCTATTACCACACAGATAGGGGCACGACGAGAAAAAAGGAGAGTATGACAGGTTTTTCCATGGGTGAATAACTTCTGCATCTGTGCCCTGAGGGCTGTAAATAGCTGGTATAAATCAATGCAAATACGCTATTACTAATCTTGCCAGTATGGATGTGAGAATGAATGGAGTACAAAGATGAACTTTACATATCGTTAGCACCAATCTGCCTCACCGCATTTATAGGCAAGGCTCTTACTGAGGAAGTCAGTTGGCAAAACTTACCGTTTTTTGCTTTTATAAATTATGATAAAAATATGCATTCATGCTGCACAGAAATGTTTCTCAAATATCAAGTCCATTTTGGGACTTTACAATTATGAAAACTTGAGAACACTTACGGATAATCATTTCTCAAACACTCAGCAGAAAGTACTTTTTTAATGTTTTAGCATAACTGACCTCAGTATGTCATTTAATATATTAATTACAAGTGTGTCATACAAAACACTGAAACACATAATTTCAAAGTAAAAGTTTACTTTCAGTTTAACTCTCCAGCAAAAGATGGAATGATCTGTAACACAGAAAAAAAAATCAAGGCTGTGTTATTATTACCTCATAATAGTAGAAAATTAGTATGAATGAGGATGATGACGATATATTTTGCAAGAGCTTACCTTGTGAAATAGGCAATATGTAATTTATGAAATGAGAAGTTTTCTCACTAGGAGTGGAAATCGGTTTGAGTCTCCATAAATATTGGCTTTTGCATCATGTAAATGATTGATTTGGGTTTTTTTGGTGTGTGTGTTTTGTTTTTTTTTTTTTTAATTCTACATTATGACTAAATCCATCTGATATGAGTACAATGACCTCTTTGGTTTGTGTTGTGTTGTTTTTCCCTCCTCACAAGGAGAGTAAGTACAATATGAATGCAAATTAAGTACCCGAGAGGTGCCCACTACTGAAATCAAAATACGAGCACAGTTACAAAAACCTTTCGGTCACTCATCTTTCAGACTTCCAGTCTCTGAGTTCAAAGGCTGTGCCCTAGTTTTTCAAAAAACATTCAAAAATAAAAAAAGATAATAGTTTCTTCCATAATTCTGCCTGTTTGCTTAACAGATTTATCCTATTTTGGCCTTTATTTTTCCTGTTTCTTCCCATTCTAGCCGGGGACGTTTCTAGTTTGGCTTTCCAACTTCTATTTATCATTTTCTTCCTACCAGCCACTCTTTTGGTTCTTCCCAGTGTAACAGTGACATGAAAGGCTTTAGGTAATAATCTTGTAATGGATTGCTGCGCCAGAATGAAACCTCATTTCTTTTTTCCCAGGACTCCCCGGGAATCCTTTTGCCACAGCCATTTTCTCCCCAAGGAGATTATACAAAGTTGTTCTTGTGGCCATTCATTCTGTCAGTATGAGTGGACAATCTGATTCCCATCAGTTCCCATGGGTAGAGCCACGATTCCCAGAAAACTTACTGTCAGCACGGCGCTTCTTAGAGCTGTTAGAATTACTTCCAAACAGCAGGCCAGAAGTGCCTGTGTTTCAGTAGTGTGTCAGTAATCCCAATGCATACACAAATCTCTAGGGATTTGGATCCTTCCAGACAACTGATGTGGTCTAATTGTCTTCCTCCTATTAATCATTTGAATTATCATTTTATTGCTAATATGTGTGTGTGAATCTGAGTATTTATTTCCATGTTGCAGTTATTGTGTTTGTTTGTTTGTTGGCAAAAATGGCTTTATATAAAGTTTTTCCTTTCTCTGTCAGAACATATAAGACATATAACAATATTTATTTTAGATTGTAAATCTGTATAATGAGGAGTCCTTGAAAAACTATAGAAAGACAAAAATATTTTAAAATTTCCAAGGGGCAACATTTCGTTTTTGTTACTACTCTCCTTACATATCATGATATAATTTGTTTGGAGAATCCCGTTTTCTGGAGGTAAATCTACATTTCAGCAAATGTAGTCTCTAGAGAATGAGCATGTTCTACAGGAATTAACTGATTTTAATGGAATAATTCTTTAACTTAAAATGAAGATTTTGATGTATTTGCCATCATATGGCTGAAATATCTAGAAAATCAATTTACTTAAAGGAACAGTTCTCTCCTGCTTGAATCTTTAAGAGAGAAGAGCCAATATAGCGTAATAGCAGCTGTTCAGCAACACCTATTATTTGCTTACATTACATCACTAATATGAGGCACCCTGTCATTAAAATGAGAGTTAGGAATTGGCTCTGCTGATTCACTTCTTAGCATTCTATAATTTTGCTGAGGGTATGATCTCATCCAGCTCTCCACACCAAAGAAGAAGCTGGATTGGTTGATGAGCATGTTAGTTTCCCTTCTGATAAATTATCAAACATTATTAAGTGGCTGAAAGAAAACCTTCAGCTTAATTTATAGAGAAAGCTTTAAATATTGTTTTCTTAGAACTAATGTATGGACAACAGTATCTTCAGCAATGCCATTTCTACACCAGTTATGTTTTATTTCTCCTCCTTGACGTGGTAGGGTCCCAATCTTGCATTCCTGGCACTCGAAACTCCTAGTGAGTGGATCCAAACGTGGACGCCTTCCAGCACAATGCATGAGAGACCCTTTAACGTTACAGAGTAGAAAACATGCAGAAAAATGTCGAAATAATAAATTAACACTGCATCAGATTTTTAGAAAGGAGCTCTCTGGTAACAAGTGCTAGACCCACCAGTCATCCACCTGTGCCTAAAGGAGAAACAGGAATTCTTGACCTAGAAGAGGTACTTGCTGGCAGCAAGTGGCTATTTATTGTTTATTTGTTGTTTATTAAAATTAATGAGCTAACACCAAAAAAGCTTAGCTTTTGAGAGGTATGGAACTGTTGTATATTTCTTTCTATCAATGTGTATGATATTCTCAGAAGGCTGATGACTGAGATGTGAGATCTGTCAATCAGAGACTACAGCAAATAATTTCATTAATATTTTGCACTAACTTAATTAGATATTTTTAAAATAGTAAAATTAGATATTTTTTAAAATGATTTAGTTAAGCTGATGCAACATCCTGTAATGGACATAGCCTTGCAGACGTAGAGATGTTCTTAGCATGAATGTAATCATAGTAAATTATTATGAAGTATTAGTAAATTCAATAAAGAGTCTTAATCAATTGCATCAGGATCTGATTGAAAGTTCCCTGTCTATTTTACCATTTTGCCACATTATGTATCAGAAAAAAAGTATTCTTCTGTCAAAAACCCAAGGTTTTTCCTTACTATAGATATGCACAGACACTGTGCATTTATCCCACATTTGTCTGTGTGGGAAAAGTGACCGCAATAGCTATTTCTGAATAAACTATCCATAATAGCTCCCTGTGTGGATATTCTAGCCTGGAAAAGTCATGGGTCAGACAGCAAGTTGTTGCAGAATAGCTTATTCTGCAATAGCAATTCCAGTCAATTTTACAGTGTAGAAAAGCCCTTAGTCCAGAGCTCCAAAGTCCTGGTTGTGCCAGAAGATTTTGTCTTTAGAGAATAGTACAAATTTGTTCTATTCAATTCTTTAAGGCCCAAATTCAGCACTGAACTCCCTTTGGGGTCCATATATGAGATCAGCCAGGGAGAGCTTTATATTGTCAATGTTTGTATTTATGTGCACAGTCTCCACAGTTTCATTAACTAAATTTAATTAACACCTTCTTGTAGCTGTGAGCTACATATATTTTTGGCTGTGGGACATCCTTGTGATTCTTTTGGTCCACTGCCTTCTAGAGCCCAGTCCTACACCAGAAGCCAGAAAGTTGCCTGGAAGAAGATGCATCAAGCCAGACTCAAGTTGGTTGGTAGCTTTCATCGCCAGCAGCAGTGAAACAAGGCAAAGCAGGGCAGAATGTCATACCTTCTGCCGTGCCCAAATACAGAAGATGGTTCACAGCAGACCTCCAGCTTTTGAGTTTGCTCTGAGTACAGAGAAAAGAGTGGTCTATAGATGTACAGACTTTGCAAAATGTTTGCATGGACTGAAAATGTATCGTGGAAAGGCAGCGCAGAGATGTCTTCACTGAAGGCCCATCAACAATCTCACTGCATCCAGAGCTACCTATACAACAACTCGGTAAGACACATTTTGGGCTGGATTCACATTTATAGTTGAACCATGGTTTTTCTCTTCTCCTCCAGTAAAAAAAAACCAGCAAACCATGATAAGACATCTATGCTGGTTTTTTATTTGATAGCGTTTTTACTGAGCCTTAGGACCCTCAAAAGTGAAGGCTGCCGTTTATCCAAAATTACATCACAGTGCCCCTGGCGTTTTTCTGGTGTGGACTAATTAACATTGCTAGCTTAATGAAAATCACCAAATGCATTTTAAAGGATGACATAAAGTTGATTTTAATCTAGGCTTCCAAAAATGAAATAGAAGTCTGTTAATATCTGCTCCACCCTTTTCGTTATTTATATGGCCCACAGTACTCAGTGTCAGAATAGCCTCCTACGTCATCCTCTTACTTCATTTTCCCCAGGCATTATTAAACAGTTAATAACAAAGGTCTAAAGACCATCCCGAGTGTTACCTGTTGACATAAATCTGGGGCCATGACAGCACCGGTGTAGCATTTGTATAAATGAAAGAACAGATTTTGGCTCAAGTATTTTTAATGTACAGCAGCTGGCATTTTTGGGTTTAAAGAGCAAAATCACACCTGAGTGTTCATGCTTTCTAGGATTTTGCCAACAAAAGGAAAATAGAAAATAAACAAGATCTTTTGAAAGCCAGAAGAAATGGTTCAGCTGTTTCCAAGACTGCTATGTTCAAGCCGTCCCATGAACGTGGAATAGATGACATTCTTACTTTATGGTTATGTTTTAGCACAAATGTCTTCCATTTGTTTGTTTCAGCATATTTTCTCTTTAACATATTTTTTTTAATCAGAATTTTTCCTAATAACAAGTTTATTCAATGCTCAGTTAAAGCCAGATTTGGATGTTTACAAGTATATAGATGTTTACAAATCAATTTGTTAGATACTATTACTGTTTCTATGGTGTGGCATGTAGCTACCTGAGAACTTACCCCTGCTGACAAGTGGGGTTGATCGGGTTTTTACCGTACCGACGATAAGAGCAGCTGATTTTTGGGAGTTGCCAGAGAGGGTGGAGGGAATTGGCTGTAACTTATCCACAGTCCTCTGGCCCTATTATTTATTTAGCTGCTATATAAGCACTTCGGCCCAAATTTTGTTTCTCATTCCTAGCAATGAAAAATGGGATAATAGGTAAATGATTGGTGTTTGTCTCTCAGAAATAGACAGGCATTATGTGCAGAGTGGCGCCGTGTATTTGCACAAGCTCTTTTATTATTCAGCTCTCATGGGATTTTGATATAGAAGATGGCAGAGAAAGAGTTTAACATTTCGCCCATAATATAGACAATTATATTTATTATTTGTATGTGGGAGACCAGTAGGTTCTTCAACAGCAAGACAATCTCTTTGTTTTATTTTCAGCAGCCACATACAGTCAGTACAAGAAAGACATGGACCTCTTGGAGCAGGTCCAGAGGAGGCCACGAAGATGCTCAGGGGCTGGAGCCCCTCTGCTGTGAGGACAGGCTGAGAGAGTTGGGGGTGTTCAGTCCGGAGAAGGGAAGGCTCCGGGGAGACCTTATTGCGGCCTTTCAGTACTTAATGGGTGCCTATGAGAAAGATGGAGACAGGCTTTTTAGCAGGGCCTGTTGTGATAGGACAAGGGGCAATGGTTTTACTAAAAGAGGGGAGATTTAAACTCTACACAAAGACATTTTTTACACTGAGGGTGGTGAAATACAGGGACAGGTTGCCCAAGAGAGGTGGTGGATGCCCCATCCCTGGAAACATTCCAGGTCAGGTTGGACCTGAGCAACCTGATCTAGCTGAAGATGTCCCTGCTCATGGGAGGGGGGTTGGAACAGATGGCCTCTAAAGGTCCCTTCCAACCCAAACCCTTCTATGATTCTATGATACATAGAGGCTTGGATGTTTCAAAATGTTTTCTCTATGTTCCTCCACAACATTCTTCTCAAAAGAATAATAAAAGTAGTAGAATGCCCAGCTTCCCCATATAAAATCCTATTGTCATTTTTTGTCTAACTTTTCAAGCCTTAGAGCTGCTACAACTGATTTTCTTTCTTTTCTGGCAGGGTGTATGCCTACAGCCTGCAGTTCCTGTTTTAAAACTGTGGCAAGCATGGGAAGTTGAAACAGTAACTGGGACTACAGAGGGAGAATCAGGCTGGAGAAGTGTCCTGTCTTCGTGTGAGACCAGTTTAGGAATGAGAAATAGAAGCTATGATAGTACTGGGCAAGCTCAAACTTCTCAGCACATAGAAATTATGTCTTTGAATATTCAGTCATATAATGCTGCCTGTTTGCAGCTTAATTATTGTCAGTGAACCACAGTGCACGTGGCATTTATGCTAAATTGGGAAAAGGCATTCTTTTATTTAATTTACTTTGTGTTTCTTTGTCTCAAATACATGTCTTGCCCTGCCACCCAAAATATATTACTGCCCCTAAAACCATTAGAAAATGTTGGATCTGAAAATCACTGTGACAGAGGTTAGATGAAAACTTACTTTTGCTTTTAAGAAAGGCCTGCTAGAGTTTATTTCTGGCTGAAAGATAAAACACAAAAAGAAGAGATGGTAACAAAAAACCACTTCCTCTTACGGTGATTTCGCTCACCGCAGAATAAATATTTTACAGGTGCTTCTCACTCCAGAGCCAGGTAAACTGAAAAAAACTGAAAACATCAGTTGGTTTTGATTTTTTTTTTTTTTTAACCAACCATGTTAGTTGGAAAGAGATATCCCATTTGAAGTTGTTAGATGTTAGCAGTGAATGTCTTTTCATCTCCTGTTTCTCTGGGCTTTGCTCGTTAGAAAAAGATCAGTAACTTTTCATGTCACTGGCAGGTGATAGATCTGGCTCCTGTTTCATCCTAACTTATTCGCAGTAAAATCCGTTGGCTCACAAAATGCCTGTCCTTCCACAGATTGCCCAGATCACAACCAAGGAAGATGGAAAGAAATTGAAGCTTGCTGAAACACAGTAGGCATACTCTCAAAAAGCTCTTAAATGGCTGGTGGAGATTTTTTTCCCCTGTTTTTATTTAGTTTTTCAGTCTTCATCTGTCTCCTTAATACTCCTATCTGACCCAAATACTTTCACTTGCATTGAATCACTTTTACTGAGCTCTCCTCTTTTTTTAGGCTTGAGTGAAAGACTGGATTTCACATGCTGTTTGACATAAACTGAAAATAGGCATATCAGGTCCACTCGTGTGCTTATCAGTCTGTTAAAAGAATTAAGGGCAGACCATTTGGTGAGAAATACCATAGCAGTCATGAAAACTTAACATAAGAGACTAACTACATATGAAAAGAGGAAAAATCTTTTGATAAGGTATGCAGTGAAGAAAAGGAAAAAGGATACATATGTTTTTAAATATTTTATATATTATTTATTCTACTCATGCAGTTATTTATATATGAGAAATCAGTAACAAGCAGTTTAAAATCTTGGCACTAAGATAAGTGCACATTTTTGCTCCGTATAGCGCTCTCGTGTAGTATGTAGTGATAGTAACAGGTTTTGATCCAGACAGGCTCTTCTTCAGCAGTTACAGACAGACTTTGAAACTGGCATCAGACAGCTCATACAGACTATTTCATAGCATAGCTTCCTCCAAAAGTGTACTGATAAGAGCATGTGTTTATGATAGGAGACAATCTTAAGGGAAGTTTTTGGGAACAGGGTATCTTTTAAAGCAAACAAATCTGAAAGTGTTTCATTACCTATCATACTTCTTTTGTCAAGGATTAGTGAAATCATAGTGTTAAATTTAACAGCTTCAAAGTAGTTATTTTCTTTTCTCTGCCATCTGTGGTGCCCTCTACTGCACATCTTTGTAGAAGCATGACAAACGCTGCGCTAACTGCATCGGTTACACTGCTTTTTTCACATTTTTCTTTCCAACTTAACATTTAATAATGGTTCATTATATGTTTTCCTAATAATTTTCCTTCTAATATATATTAAAAAATCAGTCAGTATTTGCAATTGAAATTCTTTTTGTTTGCTTGTTTGTTTTGGGTTTTTTTTTTTTGTGAGCAGGGTTTAAAAGGGGGAAATAAATAAATAAATAGGTTTTTAGGAAATGAACCTGCTAGTTCATTTATTGATTGTAGTTCATTTACTGCTTGTATTCTGGATCCTAATTTATGTCGTTGTAGATATGGATATATATTTATATATATGTGTGCAATATGAAGGTTGAAACAGGGAAATTTTTGTTATTGTTGCTTGTTTTTTGATCTCTGCTCTGTTAACTCAGGTATAAGCATTGAGTATTTTGGTTGTGCTTTTTTATAGCTGCTGCTTGCTGCTATGAAGAAGAGACAAGTCATTAAACTAGCTTCTCACAAGTTGGTGTATATAGTTTTGTTTGCAATCTGTTGCTAGGGGCATGATATAATTTTGTCAGTTCTATATCAAACAAGAGCCTGTTGATTTTGATGTTGAATTGTTGGAAAGAGCTACAGAGATTTTACATAAATATTTCCGGAGTGATCTCAAGGTACCCAAAGGCCAAAGACTTAAGATGAAAGATCTGAAAACTTCAATTTATTAATTCCCCTTTCTTTTGCTTGCCTCTGTTAATTGAAGCACCTTGTGTTTATATCATCATAGCCTGAGGTTTTCCTTGAATAAATCAATGCATGAATTTTTTAATTACCTACCCAAGCTGGATTTGGACTGCTTACTCTTAGGAGTACCGAAGAAGAAAGGTTCAGGGGTAGTAGCTAATGGAACAGCAGGAGAAGCCACCTGCCTCTAACACTTTAAACACTATGTCGTCTAACTTGGTAACAACAAGTCTAAGCATCGCAGCATTTGAAATGCTGTTGGCAGCGAGCTTGATACAGCACGGCTTCCAATATTACTGACTGCTGTGCATAAAAGACGATGTTATCAACAGTGACCTTTAAAATTTTTTCTCTAGAAAGGACAAGCTTTTAAGATATTTATCTCCTAAGTAACTGCTAACACTCTCAGAATGACCACTGTCAGGCAGTCAATTACGATGACGTAGTTAGGAGTTGAAAATGCGCTTTGGCATATCATAACGCAAAGGTGAGAGCAGTTTAAATTCCTAGGATTTGCTCTTTTTCACCATTGAGCTGCCTTTGAAGGAGCCCTGATCTCTGCATTCTAAATCCACTGAAGAAACCGAGCATGCAGTTCTTCTCCAGGAGGACCCGGGGCCACAGGGGGCTGTTTCGGCGGTGAAGAGGAACCGGCCATGCACTGGTGCGCTCTTCTGGCCTTCACAGGGTCTCCCAGAAGCATTACAAATTTACAAAGAGTTTAAACTTTGTGAAGTGAAACAGAAGACTCGAAATTTTGTAGGAAAAGCTGAACACCTGAAGACAGCAGTGAAGAGATGCACCAAAATGATAATAGCATATGGGGTTTCTTGTAAATTCGTAGTCTGTCTCTGGTCGTGTATCGTCCATTTTGAAGCGATGCCCTCTGGCCAAGAATGCCATGTGAATCATAAAAGTCTTGGTTCAGCTATAAGCCTTACAAAATTTAGCAATTTTTTCTTAAATCTTGGCTTCCTTGGAAGCTGGTGATTCATGACTCCTAGAATTGAGGGTTTATTGTTTGTTCAGAACACAAGTTTTTAACGGTGTATTGAGAAAGATTTGAAAACATATCCCAAGTCTATTCAAAAACTTCTGAATGCTGAAGGCAAATTATAAAAATAGTATTAAATATTTAATCTCAATAGAAGTCGAATTCCATTTTGGGGAAGAAAGCTGATTTTTCAACACTTGGCATTGCACTGGGGCTTTCAGCTTTTTTGGCTTTCTTCCAGCCGCTTGAGAACAGTCAGGAAAAGACATTTGAAACTGAGGGAAAAAAATATTTGCTGGTCGTTGAGAAAGGATGAGAACAGTATCGATGAGCCGTTTGGCCACTGCGGCTGGATTTATTCCAGTGACGCTGAGATCTGGGTGCTGTGGAGTTTGTGCTTAAATATCTGCTCACCCACAGCAGCTCCAGAGACAGCTTTGAGGTTCAGCTGCCAGCGGAGGATGTGGTCAGTCAGGACGGGCGGGAGAAGGTCCCTGTCAGGGTGGGCGGAGCCATCTCCTGTCTGTTAGCAAGAGCGTGAAAAGCCATTGGTCAGTCAGAAAGAGCCGGAAAAGCCATTGGTCAGTCAGAAAGAGCGGGAAAAGCCCTCGGTCAGTCAGGAAGGGCAGGGCCAGCTCCTGTCTGTTAGAAAGGGCGGGAAACGCCCACAGTCAGTCAGTCATTAAGGGCAGGAAAATTCGGACTGGTTTCTACAGAAATTTTCTGCTCATTCTCTCTGGCCCTATGGTTTGACCTCAGATCATGAGTTTTAAGTCCAGCATGTAGAACAGCCTTTTCTAATTTCGTTAGTAACCTCTTTTGCCTCTTTTTAACATGGCGTCACCCCTTCCAGCGCAGTTGGATTGGTCTGCACCAGCCTTCATGGAGGACTGCAGTGTGTGTTCCACTGAAGAGCCATCTGGGAACAAGGACAGCTTCAGGGAAACAAGTCTGTCTGGTCATGACAGCCACGTCCCTAGGTAAAAGATGTGAAAAATAGCACTCATACTCCCTTTCTGTGGTAACACTTAAGTAGGTAGTGCACCATTGTGCAAAAGTAAGAAACATATTCCCCTAGAAAAACACAGGGGAGAAGGGGCCCTCTCACTGCAAACATCATCTCTGTTCCCTCAGACCTCTCCAAAAAGTCTGTAGGTACAGACAAAAATACAGAAAACCATGACAAAACAAACATACTGAATTTCACTAACAAAAAACTCTCATCATTTTTTTAAAGACTCTTTCCGTACACAGTATATCAGCCTTAGAGGCTAGAAGAGACTGGGAGTATCTTAAAAGTATTTTAAAAGGAAAAGGATAATAATAATAATGGTGACTTGGAGAGTTCTTAGTCTTTGTGGCAGGCTATGGGAACTGCACGGCTTTAGCCGTGTACAGTTCTGGGTTTTGGAGTGTGTTGGTTTATTACATTGCAGATTTTTATTTGTAACTGTTTCTCTTGTGTATTTATATTATTTGCCTGCTAAAGGTGCTGTAATATTAATCTTTTGTGCTATTAATGTTGAAGATCATTTCTTATGCTATACAGAAACAAGTATCTACTCATGCTGGAACGTGTTAGAAATGATCAGGTGAACCCTGTGAGATACACAGTGCCTACCCCTTCTGTGCTCAGATTTCACTGTTAACTAAACCAGAGTGAATTTTAAGTAGGCATACTTGGCTAGTATTTTATGTTTTGTTATTAAAATTCAGTTAACCTCTGCAAAAGGAGACAATATCAGCAGGGGGTATACAGAGAATTGCTATCCTCTACCTCCCATTTTGCACATTTACAAATTCTCTTGGCCAATAAAGTGGGAAGTTGGGATTGGAACAGAAACCTGGACTTTCAAGTTCTGCAGCAAACTTTGAAGTACATCTGGAATATTAAGACAGTTACAGTGGACAGGACCAAATGAATAAGTAAAATATTTATGAATATCAAAGCAATGCCATGGCTTAGATATCTTATCTCCCTATCTGTTCTTTCATCCATCAGCCCATACGTGCTCGTAATTTTCTTCAACACTCTAATTTTTGTTATGTTGGAGGTCTGCACCATAGTCAGCTTTGCTTACCGATTTTACTCTTGCCACTTGCTGCGTTACACATTTAGCTCAGCAGCCAACCATTTCCTCTGAGCTTAATAGAATTTCTTTTTTGGGTATGGCAGTGAGATGTAGGTTTTTAATTAGGAGAAAGAGACTATGAATCTGAAAGTTAGGGAATATTGGACTTGATTATGAAGGTATTATAAAGTAGAAAATGAATTTATGTATTGGCTGCATGCCTTCTTGTATTATCAGCACTGCAAATGCTTCACTGTTTCACGTTTGGAAAAACATTAGTCTCTCTGTGTCCAAGTTTATTCATCTGAAAAACAGAAAAAAATCTCGCATTGTGTTGGTTGAAGGGTTTAATATTATGGGACAAAAATGTTAGTAATACTGGTAGGGTTTTTTTATACAGATACTATTACAAGTAAAGTTTTTAAATAAAAGGTTAATAGTTTCCAGATACTGCTTTCAAAAAATGATAATCTAGTTTCAGCAGAATGAGGAGTAAGTGGAAGCTGAGCTACAAAATGGAAGAAACATCTTCAGCTGATAGAAGAGAGGTTTAATGACACTTCATGATTGTTTAAGGAGACTCATAGCTAAGTTTTAAAAAATCATTCTTGCTGATTTTTTTAACACTGGGATAATTAATTTTGTGTGGTGTGCACTGGTATTGACTCATCTTTTCTTAGTATATTACTTAATGACAAAATTGGACTTTGCTGATAAAACTTTGAGCTAAAATAAGTTTTGTCTATTCTTTTAATTCCTACCTAAGCTTATGATGGTGTATAGTACACTTGTAATTTTAAGGACAGATGAAATGTTGGAGTCAGATTGCTTCTTATGAAAATAAAAAGCATCTGTCATAACACTCAAACCAGCCTACGGTTTTGCTGCAAGGGATCTTCTGCAAGGTTACTTTGTCTTTTTAGGTGAAAAATACAGATTTTATTCTTTTCACAGTGCATCTGTTGAGACTAAGCCTTCATATAATTAAAGCCCTTAACAGTTTCTTCAGGGCAGCAGATCAAAAGGTTAACATGCAATGGTACAACAGGAAGTATTTGTACTCTTGAATATTTTTTAAATTTACAGCATTTAAAAACAACTTAGCCCAAATCATAGCCAAAGCCAATATTACATCATTTATAGTAAAACATTAATCATTAGTCACAAACCAGCCAGTTGGTCTAAAAGTTCAGCTGGTGAAAAATTTGATGGTTTCAGGATTGAATAGAAATACACTTTTAATTGTGTCCGCAGTCATGCATCAGGAATGGAAAGTCAAAGATTTTGGGGAAACTGAACAAAACAAAATTAAAAACCAAAAGAGTTCCTCCAGTTTTTTGAAACAGATAGATCCTTGAAGCAGTTTTGGATTACATGATTTTTGTAGGAGTGGGGATAGGTGATCAAAACTCAAAGTAGAACTAGATTTTATCACATGAACTGTATCATTAATTTTCTCTGTTTCAGTTCTGAAGTTCTTGAAGCAATAGAAAATGTTATTCAAGATGTACTTAAGAGCTTGGCCCAAAAAAAAGCACCTGTTCTCACACTGGCTAACAGATCAGATTGGAGGAACATAGGGTAAGTATTATATATTTTAAAGTCCTGCCTTATATTAATATAAATGCCATGAATATAAATTTGATTATGTAACTTCCAGAAAAGTTCTATAGTAGTTCTATAAGTATTAGAATCAACATATAGTTCAACTTCTTAAAAAGTAATGGACAAATAAAAATTAATGCTTAGCAACCACTCTGCATGAACAGGCATCATGTATTAAGTAACAGCAGACCATAGCATAAAGGGGAATGTAAAACTACTGTAATAGGTGTTAGCAAGGAAAGGGAGGTCCTATAAACAATCATTTTCTGGAAGCAGTAGAAACCAGAAATGATAAGTCTTGTTAGAGTGAAAAAATCTGGTTTAAGCTGGAAACAATTACTAGCAATTTTATCCTCCAATGCCCTTTCTATGCTTCCTCTTTTCTTTTTCCCTGCTTTTCCTCATGGTATCTTATTTCTTAAAATGATAGTGATGATAAACTTATCTTTTTGCTCTTCAGAGAAGATGCATCCCCCCTCTTCCTGTTGTATTTCTTACCTCTGTGTTGTGTTCTAAGTTCATTACCAGCCAATAAAGCAAACCAAGTTTCTAATGTTATCTAAATTTCAGATCTTATGCCAGCTTATCTAGAGAGGTTCAGAGAAAAAGCAACCTGTCCTCCTTTATAACACACTTTGTGATTTGCAGAAGTTGCTTGTGCAGCAGTACTTTTCCAAGGAGCTCATTTACACTGAAAACACCTGAAACTGAGAGATTAATTGCTTTCCATAATACAGAAGCAAAATTATAAAGGAAGACACAAATCTCTTTCTTGCCCTGTAGTAGCTTCGGATGTCAATGGGTTAAAGGATATTTTGATTGATAAGATTGCAGAGCTACTTGTAAGTGGACACATTACAAACATTTGAGGCTGAGAAAGCATAGCAAACCTTCCATGCGTAACACTTTGGTGGAATACTCATTTAAAGAGAACAATAAATTTCTATCAATCAAAAAACCTGAAGGGCCTGAAGGTAATCAGTTAACTGAAAGGCTTGTATGTTCCAGGGAATTTAATGGTTTGTGTCTTGATAGTTTGACAAAAATGTTTTACTCGGACGTCTGTAAAATTAAAATACTATAACAAAGTTTTGCAATTTTTGGCAATCTTTGGGGAAATGGCATTCCAGGCTAGAAAAACAAATGTGAGATGTTATTTGCCATCAGAACACATGGGGGGGGGGGGGGGGGGGAACATTCAAATTAAAACAAGTTAACATCACAGTATGTTAAAAATAAGACTTATCAATCACATTAAAAAAAGCTGAACCATTATTTATGGTGGAGAAATGTAATCTCAGATATGCATTTCCATTGAATAGTGACCTATATCCCACTTCAATACAGCAGTTTAAGAAGATTAAAATAAAAATAAATAGGAAAATAAAAATAAAACCAGAATGCCAAAATATAATATGAATGGAAGAAAATATAGTCAGTGGGGCATTTTTTTTCTTTTTTAGGCAGCCTTTGCATACCTAATCTACACAGCTGGAATCTGCTGGGCAGGAACTAGCAGAACAAGAGAATGATTTCATGTTTGAAATGTTCCTTGTAAACATTTGTAGATGCCCAGAGAGGTATTTACCTAAGAATGATGTCAATCATTGGGAATGCCAGGCCTAAAGCAGTACAATCAGTTTCCATTGTCCAGCTATATCTTTCCAGAAGAATAAAATAATAAAATTTTGCATTAGTGGAAAGAAGATTTTATAAAAAAATGCTCTGCTAGGGTAAATGCAATCCTAGGAAGAATTGCTGGATGTCCGATCTATCGATCTATTGCCAGTTTGCAGTTGCCTTCATGAAATATCTGTGGGACCCACATTGATCAAGTCCCTCAGCATACTGTTTTGTGAAATCAGGGTTACTTATTTAACCTGAGAGAGCAATCCAGCAAAGTTTTGATTACTGTTTTCCTCCCTGGTTTTGTGCAGTTACAATGTAGGGAGCATGCAAGTGAAAAGCACAAATACCTTTGAAATGTTGCAGCACAAAGGCAAGAAAGTTACTTTAAAGCTGTCAGGCAGATGCTACACTGTGCTGCCACTTGTGGTGCACTTATGTGCATCGTGGTGTGTTCTGCCACCCAAAGGATGCATGGAGCAAAACCTTTGACAAAGAAATTTAGAAACATTACGTGGTTTTAAATGAAATAACGGCCACCACCAAAGCATACCATGCTTTTTAAAAGTATATACAAAACTTTGAAATGGAAAAGAATGCTTTAAAGACAGGACTGTCGTATCCTATAAGGCACTAAAATAATTCTAAGTAAAATAATGAAGCGTCACTAAGAAAATAACTGATTCTTTTGGTGAAGTGTGCACCTTCAGACATCAAATGGTGAAGCACGAAATGGTGGACCTCATTTAGATTAAACAACTGTTTAGAGACTACGGTGGACTGCATTTTTGTTGCCAAAAGTTAATAATGGAATATGATTGAGTTATTCTGATAATAATTTAAGGGCATAAATTAGATAATACTATAGTAATATGAAATAGTAACACTTTTTCATACATTCTGTGTCAGAAAGTCAGTCAGACCTGATTTGTATTCTGATAATGAATCACATTTTTTCTTGTCATTTATTCCCTTGTTTTCATGCTAAATAATAATTGATGCTTATATATTAATAGTTATAAACATGTATAAAATATTTTTCTTGCCTCTATTTTTATCTGGAAACTTACATATTTTAGGCTTAAATTCAGTTTTGAAGTATCTTCTTGAGAAACTCTTTCATGTTTGAAGCCAATGATCAGATGGGGGCAGTTCAGCAATGTTTTGAATGGGTCGTTTTGGCAGATGATGACTACTGCCTGCCTTTTTCCTTTGGCCACTCCAACTCCACCCAAGTTGATGGTTCCTGTACTGAGTTTGAAATTAGCACTATCATATTGGCTTATAGGAAAGGGGCTTGAGTCTGAATTACCTTGCAGAGAAGAATTTACGTATACTCAATCAGTTTACAGTTTTATTGTATTTGTTTGCAATGTGTCAGGTTTAAAGATTCTGTAGGTCTACAGATGATACCACGTTGTACTAGAAAAGAAATAAGAAGTGACTGCCCTCGATCAGCACCAAAATTCGGTAAGCTAAGAAAGTCTGAAAGCTGAATTCATGTTTTTTCTTATAGTTTAGTTCAAAGCTTCATTAAAAAAAACAAACAAACATACAAAATCATGCATTGTCATTTAGAAGTGTGTGGCTAATATAATCTGATATTATAACGAGGCCTTCAGCTTTCTCTATTAAATTATAGTGAGTGACAGTAATATTAATACAGCATTCTTACAGTTTCTACCCTCTCTGAATGAATATCAGCTGAAGGCAGTTTTCGAAAGGTCTTAGTGTAAAAACATCACCCTTCTTCAAGAAGCTAGCTAGTAAAGGAATCTTGGAATATGGACAATACACTAATTTCTTATTCTAACTCAGGCAGTTAATTTCTTGGCCTGGACAGCATGGCATACATTCCCTCACTTAATTCCCTCATATTTTTTCTAATTATGCTAGAAATGGAATCTATTAATTAGTACAGTTTCTCTGTATTTTCATACCACATTAAAACATATGTTTCAAAGTTTTATTTTATGAGATGCAAATATGTGTCAATATAAATTATTATATATGCATTTCTAAAAATGGATAAAATATTTTGTAAAATGTATCTTTTCAGCTCTGATGCTCAAAATATTATCTATGATCTATAAGATGGTGCAGAGCAATACTTATGCAACTAAAAGGTAACATACTACACTTCTGCAGTTTCAAACAAGGTTGTATTTTAAGAACGTTATGGTGAAAACCAGCCTGTAGGATGCAAACCTGGGGGATAATGGATTCCTGTATGTAAAATGCTTTAGGTTGATTTGATTATCCATGCCCTCTATAAAATTCTCATGAGCCTACAGCTGTTTCAGTATTATAACTACAAATACAATATTTTGTCTTCATAGAGATATATATTATTCAGATACACTACTGTTTGGTAGCCAAAGTGTTGTGGACAATATAATCAATGACATTTCTTGCATGCTTAAGATACCTCGGAGAAGTCTACATATAGTAAGTGGCTTATTATGAAAGTTTTTATCATTATTTCCAAATCACATAGATTGAACTGAAAGCTGAAACACAAAGAAAAGTTATCAGTAAGAAATAAGTAGTTAAAATAAAAAGTGTCATTTGTGCAAATGAAACCTAATTATGGTTTATCATAGCACTGGAAAGGTTTCATTCTTCAGAGAAAATTCATAGAGTTTCCTTGCTCCAAAGAGTTTGGGACAAACTACCAGCTAAGGGTCGTTTGCTATTACACAGTGAAGGCAGTGCTTAAACTTCAGAGTGCAAGATATCTGTTTAGCAATTCATACTCAAATGATTTGCTAACTTGGGGGTTAAATGAAAATTTGAAGTCAGAGATGCACCAACCTTTCAAATTTACTTGTATCTCATGCCTTACAAGAATTCTTTTGTATCTATAAATGCAGTTGTTAACATAATTTGTTCTAAGTATGCCTGCATATCCACGATGACAATAACAATGCTTAGGGTTTAAAAGGTTGATGGCAGTCAATAACTGCTTATTACCAGTCAGAATTCTTTTCAGAAGTTTCTTGGTTTGCCTGTGCAATATATTAACATAACAGCCTGTAACTTCCAATTTACTGTATGCACCATATTGTTTTTTTCAGCTGTCTACAACTAGAGGTTTTGTTGCTGGCAATTTAAGTTACACTGAGGAAGATGGTACAAAAGTGAATTGTACCTGCGGTGCAACAGTATGTATTATAAAACAGTAATGGTAATTCATAGCATCTACCTTTGCATGATATCCTGCACTTCTTATAGCTCAGGTTACTGTATACATTTATTATACAGACCTGTGCTTGTGGCAAATTGAGACATTACAACCTGGGTGAAAAAAGAGAGAGATAAAAAGTATTGCTCAACTGTATTGCAATTCTGAAGCTCAGCTCTATACTCACCAGGAATATACCCTTTGGATGTGGTTGTTAGCACTACCTCCTACCGTGGGAGCCTTGCATAGGAAGGCGTATATATTGTGTATCTTAGGCTTTATGTTACAATGTTCTGTCAAGTAAGTGCTCTGAATTAAAGAATCCTGAGCACTCCGAGCATACTTTGTTTCTGTCACAATAAATTAATTTCTGGAAGAGTAAAAAAACAAGTCTTACAGTCTGAGTTAGCATACTTACATGGTCCTTGATGAGCTGCTTCTCCAACACTGGGCAGACTCCTCTAGTAGCAACAGCACAAATGAAAGACTGAACAGAGCCTCTAAAATTAGACAACGAAATCTCTTGCTGGACCCAAATTATATTCTCATTTACAGAAGTTTAATGATGATACTCCATCAACATAAGAGTTGAGATTGTCTTAATTTGCCCAGCAATGTACAACCAAAGGTATATAATAACAGGCTGTTTGGTCTCAAGATTATCACTTATACAGGAATCACAGACATTAGAAAGGCTTGTATTGTCAATTTTATCAAAGGTAGCACTGAGCTAAAAAGAAGTTTATAACCATGGTTTCATAAGAGTCAAGAGCCAAAGTGGTTTGAGGAGATGAGATTCAACTAATCTAGTCCTATAAAGATTTCCTATAGCTGTGCAGAATATGAAAGCAGGAACAGAACTCAGACTTGCTGACTGTTGTCGTGATTTCCTGGAAAATGTGTTCATTTTAAGCCTAAGTTAGTAATTTCAAAATGGAAAGATAACCTTAGCTGCCTACTGTACTTTGTTTTGAGGCAGAGCATAAAGACCCCTGTTGTTAATGCTCTTCTACAGCTCTTCATATTTTTATTTGTTGAGTCGTTCTACCCTGGCACCAGAGGTGATTTAGCAGTCAGAAGTAAAACTGGACCACACACTTCCATATATATATATATACTCTTTTGCCAAGTTCTTCCTCTAGTTCCTGTTTTCTCATCCATATGCTTGCCAGATTGAGCCAATCCTAATATGAGATGTAAAGTAAACATTACTATGTCTTAAAATTGCTGCTCCAAAAATAGTTGTAAAATCAAGTTAGAGGTTAATAAAAGAAAGGATTTAATGGTCTTCAAAAAGGATAATTAAATGTTTTAAGCCTGTATTAAATTTGCAATCTTCACACCAAGCTGACTTTTTTTTTCTGGCTAAGAAAGATAAATAATTAATCAAGACATTGTTATCTCTGTAATGGCCATTTGATGAACAATCTTCTGTGACACTAGCACAAACACTTTTGAAAAGCATCTTGTTATAACAGGACGACTCCTACATAACCATACAATAGAGCAGGATGTGAAGGGTTGAATACGCTTATAAAGAGGTGAAAATGTCAAGACTGATCTTGTACATAGAAGATGAATGGTTGTTTCAGGATGTAATTGTGTCCTTCATTACCTAATGTTGTTATTTTAAAATATATCATTTTCTCTATTTAAAATGATTAATCTCATTTTTGTTGTTTTAGGCAGTCACTGTGCCATCTAATGTTCAAGGAATTAAAAGTATCCTTTGAGCAAGAACTCTCATTGTACACTGAAAAAATACAGTAAAAACAAAGAATATTCCAAGTTAAACAATGTTCTGGTAATTTTTTCTTTGCTTGTTGGCTCTGAAATTGAGTCATGAACACTGCTTTTGGCTCCAGAACAGGTATTTTAGAGCATTTAGTTTTAATTGATTGGTGTGATGGATCATTTTACATGCAGCTAGCCTTAACAGAAAAGATTTAATCTCGCATGCCAAATTTATGTTAATTGTAGAAAAAGATGCAACTTTTCAGAGACTCCTGGATGATGATTTCTGCAATAAATTGTCCCCATGTATAATGATTACGGTATGCATCTTACATTTCATATTGTCCAGCTAGACTTAAGAATTTAAATAATACCTTAGCATTGTAATGGTGCCCCAACTTGGTCAAAAGACCGTAACAAAATTAATATGAAACCTGTCTAACAATATATTTTTAAATTTTATTATCCTCATAGAAATACAAAATACACATTCTAAAGACTTATTTCCTCCAAACGTCTCCTTAGAGCTTGGTAGCTTATCAGCTTCATGTGCTGCTGCAAAGTAACTGCCCCACTCAGTCTCAGAAAACATTAACTGTTGAGTACCCTTTTGTCCTTCAGGATCCTAGGTTTAGCAAACCCAAATAAAACAGAATTGGTTGATTTGTGGATTGTACTGAAATTGCTACAAAGCCTGGAGAATTAATAGGAATGTGTAAATGGAATATGCATACCTGCATGTTCTGGGACAAATTTGGCCCACAATGAGGAAAAAACACATCCCCATACCTAAGAGAGAGAAGCATTTATACTATGCTGGATACTGTCCAGTTAGAGTCAGTCATAGCAAGAATTTGTTTTATGTCGTTTCATTAGTGCCATAGATAGTTTTGAAAAGAAAAAAGTGGCCTTCTTAGACCATCTTATACAACTACTAGGGTACAGCTGTACATCAACTCCCAGAATTACAAATTAACTTGTTAAATAGAGGAATGTATGATAGTTCTACAGTGTGTGTAACCCAGGATATCTGCTGTGCTGCTCCTCAGCCCTTCCTTCCTCACAGAGCCAAAATAGGAGCACAGAACTTTCCCTGCAAAATAGCTGCTGGAGAAATATTTCTGCCAGCATTTTGTTTGTTTGCTTGCTTTCAAATGACAAATGTAAACACATATGTAGCCAGATGCTGTTTTAATTAATTTAAAACTGTCTGCTTTTATTTTATTTCCTTAGGGAAGAGGCATACCAGATCTTAATACACGACTTTTGGTCAGAAAGCTGTGGGATACTTTTAAAATTCCTATTTTCACCCTTATGGATGCAGATCCACACGGTAAATCTATAGAGGTTTGATGACATAGAAGGAAAGCAAAATTTATTTAGAATGGGTTTTTCTCACTTTTGTGGGAAGCTGCTCAGAGCTTACAGATCCAACACAATCAGAAGGTTCCTGATTTATGCAGAATACATCTAGGAGTGTGGAAGGAGTTTAACTGAAACATCAGTACTGGCTTTACAACCCCATTGAATATACCCTTACCCTCTGTGATAATTTGTTGTGCTTTGAGGTATTAGTAAGAATCTTACCTTGTACCTAAAAAAGAAAAAAAAATATTTTATAGAATTCATAGCTGAGAATAGAGCTAGATTTTGAAAGTACCTGTGGGCCTAAAAATGAGGATATGGATAATGGAATTTTATGATCCATTGCATGATTCCACTGATTTTAATGGGAGTTAGGCACTTGACCACTTCTAAAAGTCTCAGGAGGTCCTAGCTATATCTTTATCGAGTTAAACACCATTGAAAATGTTTCTCTGTCAAGAATTCCAGCTCTTGGCTATACTATTCCTTTGGTAAAATAAAAGGAAATAACAAGAACTTTTGTAAATGTTGCTCAGTTTGGCGTAAAGCAAAATTTTTAACTACATTATGAACCTTAGGCCAGAGAGACATGAAGAAAATAGTATGTTGGAGTCTTTTATTGGTTTTAAACTATTTCACATACACTTATATTAATAATTCAGCACTCATGTCAATAGTTTACAGTAGTGAAAGCTAGAAACTACAAGTCCGGTGCCAGCAGGAATAAAGTTAATCCTAAAACAAGTCCATCACATTCTGGATGTCCTATTCTGTTACATCAGCGGCAGGTCTGAAATTTCCCTCATTTTATGAGGGATTCTGTGTATGCGAGTGTGTATGCCTTTGTTTGAATTCAGAATCTGAATTCACATACACAAAATGTAGAAAATCTCTTATGTACCTAGACTGATACCACCTGAAATTAGGAAGATTACTGCAAAATGAGAAGCAGCTGCTCAAAGCAATAGTATTAAGAGATACGGATTACACAGGATAAAGAAAGATGCTTTTTGTGATAGATGTTGAACAGTGTGTAAAAGAGCTGATTATCCTTGGTTTTGAAAGGACTGTGCACAGACAGCGTGAAACTGTGAAATTTAACTATATAAAGGTGACTACATTATGCTCAAATTCTGATTATTTTGACATACTCTAAAAATAATTGTAAAGCATAAAGAACCTCTCTAATCATAAAGCCATAACTGTTATGCCATGAAATTGAATTCTTAATGCAGTCTTCTTAAACATGCCCAGTGTGCAGATAAACAGACACTTGACATTTGGTATTCTGCAACCTAGGTGTAGAAATAATGTGCATCTACAAATATGGATCTGTGGTGAGTATAATTTTCCCACTTCAAATACATTGTTTTGTAGCCCAGCCTTGAAGCTGGAACGTACGAAAAGTTACAGCCTTTGTTAGAATGGTTACTGCCGTTTTATCAGTTTGTTTCAACACAAAGACACGTTTTTTAGGCCTTGTGTATCTGCAGAAATGGTTTCTTCCTGCAACAAAAAGAAACTGGATAACAATGATAGGTGTTTCATTTAACTATATTTCAGTTTTTCCCTGCTGCACAGGCAGTTTTCCAGAAGTCCAAACAGAAAAGTGTTCTCCGTTTTGCTTTGTTTCTGCCTTAGAAGAGAAATGAAGGCTGGAGGGACCTTGGGAGGAGGAGGATATAACTTGTGAGATGGGTGACTCTCCACAAAATCATGTTATGTTGGTAAAGATTTTGGTTTGGGGTGAGAATTCACTTATGGATACATGTGTTAGTGTGGAACATTATGGACGATGAGGCAAAGGGAACGAGAAGGCACTATTACATTACACTGCTAAAAGATGAGGTAGAGGAAGACAATATGAAAGGCAGCAGACTAAGGTGAAGGCAGAGGGCAGGAGCAGACGGGCAAACTGTTCAGTACAGCAATGGAGAAAGAACATCCAAAGTTTAAAAAAAAAAACACTTCAGAAAAAGGTCAGACATCGATGATGTCAGAGTTCAAATATGTGTCATAACATATGCCTCAAGGCCGTCCAGGGACACAGAATTCCCAAGTTTTCAGGTGAGCTGTCACGCTTTCAGCTCTCCTACAAAGGAGCGTGTAAACCTGATGAAACACCATCTTCCAGGATTAAATGAAATTGTCAGGTTCCTTTGTAAGTTTATTTTGTTCAATTACAGAGCAACAGGTATAACAAATGAAACTAGAATATGTTAAAGTTAATTACAAAAAATTGAAGTATTTCTTTATACATGTAATTTAACTGTGATACTTTGCTGTAGGGTGCTGTAGATGACAAAAGTTTTCATGGATTCTAAAAGCAACCCGACAAAATCAAGTATTACACCACCACCACTTCTGGCTCAGAAAGTTGGAGTCACAAACCGTTGAGAGCAGGGGGAGTATTCTGAGAAGTATCATTAATTGCTTATTTGTTTTTATACTTTTCTGTAAGGTGTTTACTATAGCCATGATACCGGACCAGATGAACCTTTGGTTGGGCTATTTTTATATGATGTGGTACTTTCCAGCAGAAAATACCAGAAATTTCCAGATTGGTTGTCATTGCTCCTCCTGGCTCAATTTTTTTTTTTTTTTTTTGCAATCAGACTCATATTGACGGTAAGAAAACAAAACAAAATTATTCAGACTAGAGCAGCCTAAACTGAACTAGTCTAGAATCTGTCTTCGGCTGAAGGGTTCACGTCTTAGCGAAGCAACGGTTTCCAGCAAGGGGATATGGTAAACTTCAGTTGCACTGTTTTCTCCTGTACCATGCTGAGTGAAAACACGTAACTATCTTTGTAGTAAAACCTGACCATGACCTCAGAAGGTGTGTATCTCAAATAATTTAAACTAAAAGTCACTGAATGTTATAGTTAACCTTTCTTATTTTAGTCAATGTCTTTTGAGGCCCATCATCTCACCGTTCCGTCTATAAAGTGGCTTGGTCTCCTTCCATCTGATCTTGAGAGGTTAGTTATTTCCCCAAAAGAAACAGAAATATTCTTCTGTTTCATAGGCAGGAAATGCAATCTGACTTAATGCTCAAACGGATGACTGACATGTAAATCCATTATTCTTTGCATATATTATTTTGGCTTAATATAAAGAATAAGTCAGAATAAATGTTTTTTAAGTATATGAGAAAATTTAACAACTTTATTTTCTTTTCAGATTACATATACGCAAAGATGTCCTGATTCCATTTACAAAGCAAGACCAAAATAAGTTAGCAAGTATACAAAAGAGACCTTACATTGCTTGTCAGCCAATGTGGAAAAAAGAAGTATGTATAAACCTACTGTTTCCTATTTCTTACTCCCCACGGGAAAAATCCCATCGCCTGCAATCCTGTTCCTCTCTGTGAGGACAAACTCAGCGTAGGAGCACCAGTAAGGTTTTGCAGCCCTAAACGGCGGCCAGATTGAGACAGCCCATGCCCACCGTCTCTCTGAGCCAGCGGGCCTCTGGCTCACAGGCCAGAACCGGCAGCTTTTTAAGCTTTCCTGCCTGTAGTCATGACCATGGGCTGTACGGGGGGTTTTACTGCTTTGCTAAATATTACAGAATGTGTTCGGTCTTTACGAGGAGGGGATTGCTTACAGCGGTTACTTACTCAGTCCGAGATCTCTGGTCTCGCCTGTAGCTTTTAATGTATGTATCTCAACTCAGGCGTATATTGCGTGAAATGGTTCAAAAGGAAGAAAAGGTATTGTGTACCTTCTCCCTCCTGTTTATACTCTTATAAATTGTTTGTGTTACTGTGCGGTACACACTAGAGAACACACGAACCTAAGTGAAATGAATCTCAACTCAGTGACAGGGATTTTGCCCTTTATGATCCACCAAGTGTAATTCTTATTTAAATAATTACCTAACCCTGGATCAGGCTGTTACAGCATCACGCCTTAACTTTTTCTTTTTTTTTTTTTAGCTGGAAATTATGGCAGCATCTAAACTGAAGGCTGAAATTCAAGTTTTAACTTCTCTTTCATCAAATTACCTTTCCAGAGTCTATTTACCAAACAAACTGCGATTTGGTGGGTGGCTGTGAATCCTTGTTTGCAAATGAAATGTTTTCCTTGATATTGACTTATTTTGTTGACTGTGCTTGGAAAAAATGCAGACACGGAGGAGTATGCTTCAGCTTTCTGTTAGGTTTCTTTATCACTGTATCTAGATTATCTCTTTTTCCTCTTTCAAAATGTAAAAGAAATAACGATTCTTTTACAGAATACTGTTGAGTCCATTCTGTGGCTTCTGCACTGTAACAATGCCAAATGCAATGGTACATACATAAAAAGATAATGAAATTCTTTCTGACCAGAAGATGTTTAAGTTCAGAAATGTATCAAGGAATTGCTTTGCCTTCTGCCTTAGAGCTCAAGGTGATGCTGTACCAACCATTTATTTTTGAAGACAGTAAAAGACTTTGTTAACAATTTACAGCATGTGCCTCCTTTTGGAAATTATTTTAAGTACAGCACTGTGGCGTTTTGTGTTCACTGTAAATTCAGGCTGAAAAGTCAGAGATAATTCTTCATTACTGCCTATCTCAAGCAGCTATAAATGTTCCAGCAACCAAATTACTATTTGTCTTCAATGAACAAGCAAGCAGGTGTTACTGATTAAGAATTTAATAAACAATCCTGTTAGTGATGCACATCATAACAGAATCCCTCGCTCATTATCAGTTGGCTCTAAAGAGTAAAAGGGAGCAGGAAACAGTGGCGATAAAAGCGTACAATAAATCTTATGTGAGGAAACCAAATTGACTGCATAGAAAATACTTCCAAAATTGACCTACAGAGTCACCACCGTGGATCTTACAGACAGTATTTTCACTAGACTTATCTAGTTGGGTACTTTTACTCCTGTTCCACCAGTATTAAATTCAAAAGTAATAAAAATTCCTTTTTCTTTACTGCACAGTAGCAGTGTTGCTACCTACTAGTAATTTCTAGTGTCCAGGTGCGCACACAACCCGGATCCGGGCCGAGGCCGCGGCAGTGCCATCGGCCGGGGCCAGGGCAGCGGGACAGGCCTCACCCCGCGGGGCAGAGCCACACGCGAGCAGCGGGGAACCCTGCTCCGTCCGCCCTCAACGAAGGCGCCCACTCGGGCCCCGCTCTCCCGCCGGCCCGGCCCGGCCCTTCCCGCCCCGCCTGGCCCGGGCGCAGGCGCCGTCACCGCCCCGCCGGCCGCCGCGCCTGCGCAGAGAGACGCGGCCTGCCCCCGCGCTGTCGCCGCCGTAGCCGCTGGGCCGCGTCGCTGGAGGCAGCGGGCCGGAGCGGGCCCGCCACACGGGTAAGTGAGGGTGGGCGCCGGGGTCCGCCCCGCGCTCACGGACGGTACTCCCTCGCCTGCGGCATGCGCCGCGGCCCCGCTCCTGTTAACAACTCCCTTCCCCCAAACGGCCGCTCCCCGCGCCGCCCGCGGGCCGGTTCTGCCGGCGGGGAAGCGGGACCCCCGTGAAATGGCGTCTTCTCGCCTGCCCGGCATCCTTGCCGCCACGCAGGGCGGGCGGTAGGCAGAGACGTGAGGTTGGGGCCTGTGCCCGAGGGGGAGCACCGCCGTGGCGGGCGCCGGGCTCCCCGAGGCGGCGCAGTGCGGGGGGCAGGGTTGGGAGGGGGGTGTGTGTGTTACCTCTCCCAGGTGGCGGCCGGAGAGGGACCCCTGACCGCGGTGACAGGGCAGCCGGCCGGGAAACGTCAGGGATCCAACTGCAACGAGAAACGTGATTTTTATTTATTTATATATAGTAATTTTGTATACTTATCCCTGGGTGTCTCCCAGGCAGGCTGAGGGGCGTGCTGGTGTAGTGGCTGCAGTGAGACACCCTGGGGGTGCTTGAGGGCCTTGCAAGTCTCAGTAAGCCTTTTCCCTCCTCGTTTGCAGGGCAAAGATGAGTCTGTTTGGATCAACGTCGGGGTTTGGTACTGGGGGTACCAGCATGTTTGGCAGTACGACCGCAGATAACCATAATCCGATGAAGGTACGTGCGTTAGCCCACGTGGGAACCACTGTTCCTGTGGTGTGTTTTAACGTGTCGTGGCAGTACCTACTAACTCAGCCTATAGAAGTAATGGGATCTCAGTGCATAGTTTTGAAATGTGGCTAATTTTGTTTTGTCTTCTGTCCTTTATAGGATATTGAAGTAACATCTCCACCTGATGACAGCATATCTTGTTTAGCATTTAGTCCTCCGACATTGCCGGGTAATTTCCTCATTGCAGGATCATGGGCAAATGATGTAAGTACCCACAATCAGACCTACAGATGATGGGAAGTGGGAGCATTAGTGCCTAAACTGCAAAATGTGATGCTAAAAACTTGTGCCAGGGCACCTGAAAATCTTCCTCTTTGCAGAACTGCAAAATTTGTGCCTGGTGCCAAGGCATTGTTTGACATTGCTGAGCTGCTTCAACTGAGAAATTCAGTTGTGATTCTCAGATAAGTCATTCCTCCGCCTGTGTGTTTTAAGATTCAGCTCAGAATATGTACTCAATGTTTTCCCTGTTAGGATTTTTATTGCTTTGATTTTTCTCTTTTCTACTTGTTTGGTTTTTAGCTTCATTTTCTTATACAATTAGGCTAACATAGTTATGCTTTGCCTGGTGACAGAACCATGAACACAATGGTAAATCATCCAATTCCACAGTGTAGTCTCAAAAAGATTAAGTTCCTACAACCTTATTGACGTTTGTTTGGATTGAAGGGTGAGATCCTAATGGGCACAAACAGGGAGGGAAAGACAAACGTGAGTGCCTTTTTTAACTGATCTGTTTGGTCTGTTGGCTGGCAGCCTGCAGCAGGCGGCTTCTTCCTAGCTGATGCTTGAGGGTTCTCTGGGAGAGCACTGGGAGGTGTTATGTGATCATAAGGTGCTTTTGAAGTGGGATTGAAGTTGTGGGGTTCAGTTGTGGTTGTACGGATAAAAGGAATGTAGTCAGAGAAAATAAGGTTTCACTAGTTCTGAAAAAAAGCACGGTGTTTCATAATCGTAGAATCATAGAATGGTTTAGATTGGAAGGAACCTTAAAGATCATCTCGTTCCACTCCCCCTGCTGTGAGCAGGGACACCTCCCACCATCCCAGGTTGCTCCAAGCCCCGTCCAACCTGGCCTTGAACACCTCTAGGGATGGGGCAGCCACAGCTTCTCGGGGCAACCTGGGCCAGGGGCTCACCACCCTAACGTGAAAGAATTTCTTCCTAATATCTCATCTCAATCTCCTGTCTTTTAGTTTAAAACTGTTCCCCATCATCCTATGGCTCCACTCCCTGATCAAGAGTCCCTTCCCAGCTTTCCTGTAGCCCCTTTAGGTACCAGAAGGCTGCAATAACTTCTTCCCGGAGCCTTCTCTTCTCCAGGCTGAACAACCCCAACTCTCTCAGCCTGTCCTCACAGCAGAGGTGCTCCAGCCCTCCGAGCATCTTCACGGCCTCCTCTGGACCCGCTCCGACAGGTCCATGTCTGCCTTATGTTGGTGGCCCCAGAGCTGGAGGCAGCACTCCAGGTGGGGTCTCATGAGAGCGGAGCAGAGGGGCAGAATCCCCTCCCTCAACCTGCTGGCCACGCTGCTGGGGATGCAGCACGGGATGGTGTTGGCTTTCTGGGCTGCGAGCGCACTTTGCTGGCTCATGTTGAACTTCTCATCCACCAACGCCACCCAAGTCCTTCTCCTCATACTTTTTGTTGGAGAAACTAAGGCTGGGATCTTCAAGAAGAGAAGTCTTTTAAGTTCTTAGTGTTAATATGTTATGTCTGTATATGCTTTTCCTGTTACAGGTTCGCTGCTGGGAAGTTCAGGATAATGGACAGACAATTCCGAAGGCTCAGCAGATGCACACAGGGCCTGTACTAGATGGCTGCTGGAGTGATGTATGTTCCTATTGAAAAATAAATAAACAAATTTTACCAAAACCCTAAATAAATTGGCATGTGGTTTCCAGACAGACACAGGTGCCACATGTAGGTGCAGCCCATGATTACTGTATAGGCTTAACGTTACTGTAAATATATGCTAAGCATGTCCTAATAGATAGACTAAGATGGGCTTAGGGGTAAAAGTGAGTTTAAAAGTAAGAATGTATTTAAAACTAGATAATAGCTAGCACAGTTTTCTCTTCTACAACATACAATTGTAAATTTCCATTTTTATGTTCTTCATTGTCTTGCAATTGCTGTATATGTTACATTAATGTTATGCTGTTACTAGAAGAGAATAAGATGTGACAATTTTCTCGCAGATACTGCATGATAGAGCTATTTAATCTCTTGGCCTTTTTCGTGTTTTTAGGATGGGAGTAAAGTATTTACTGCTTCCTGTGATAAAACTGCCAAAATGTGGGATCTCAACAGTAATCAAGCTATTCAGATTGCACAAGTAAGTAAGCAAGCCCCGACCTATTAGGTGGGGTTTTTTTTTCCTTTTCTGTTTTGATTGAAGGCTGCCTTTATTAGCGAAGTAAGCTAATGTTTCATGCTTCTGAAGTAGATACTGCTATATGAAGAGCAGGTTGTAGGGTGCTTTTTATATTTTTGAAATAATGAAGTGCACATGAATAGGGAGACCTGCAATCAAAGTGATTTGAATAACCTGTGTGGCTTTCCTCAATTTTACTTGAGAGAACTCTTTCCATCGCTGCTGTGATCTCACTAAGTCACCCTGCTGATTATAGGGGGAAAAAAATTAAGAAATCATTGAATTCACTCACAAATACCAGCTTTCTGCTGCAGCAGTAACAGGGATTATAATTTACATTCTCAATTTAGAAGTGAATGTCTGTTCATAGAATATGTAGTTACGGTGCCTAAAATGAGTTACCAGTTATATAATTTAAGTCCTTTTAATGATTGCTTCTTATATCTTATTTGGGGTAATAAAACTTAGATTCTCAGCCTTGATTTTAAAATCTTGTTGGCGTAATTAACATAGGCCTTTCTTCTCTATCTCTTGTCAGAAGAATCTGGTTTTTATATTAGTTTGCAATAAACTGTATTAAAGTGTTGATTTTTAGCATGGTGGATAATATCCTTTAGAAATAAATAGAAAGTCCCGCTGTTCATAATTTGTATTTCTGCTGTGACCATCTTCCTATATTGGGTGACTTCATTGTAGTTCTTTGTCAGGAACCATTTTTTTTCTGTGTGGGTGATTTTACAGCACTAAACACAATAAGGTCATGATCAACCTTTATCCTAACTGCTGTGACTTTTTATCTATTCTTGAATAGATAAAAAGTGTAATTACATACAAAAAATATGAGCAGCTTAAACAGGAAATGTGGACTGTTATCTTAGTAAATGTATGTGTGTTTGTCCTTTTTTTCTTCAGCATGATGCTCCTGTGAAGACTATCCATTGGATTAAAGCACCAAATTACAGCTGTGTGATGACAGGAAGCTGGGATAAAACTCTGAAGGTATGATTTTTGCCTGAACAAATGGACACAAAGCATGCTACTAATCCTTCTATGAAAATATGTGAAATGAAAATATTTTAGTAAACACTAATACAAAAACAGATTAATGAAATAGCCTCACTTCACAGAGAGTTGCAGTATTCTGACTATAGACAAGAATGAAACGACTTGATACTAATTGCATTTTCTTTACTAAAGTAATTTAAATGCTGTATCCACAACTGGAAGTATAAGTTTGTTCATTTCTCTGTTTCCATCAGTTCTGGGATACCCGTTCACCAACACCTATGATGACATTGCAGCTCCCTGAAAGATGTTACTGTGCAGATGTGGTAAGCCACAATACACGGTAGACTAACGTCAGCTAGGTGGCTGGGAGTAAGAATGAGCTGGCAGTCCTTGAGGCTTCTGTAGGTTAGCACTGAATACCGGTTGTTAATACAGTATCATAGAATAGTGTTTGATCTCTGTGATTTTAGCAATAAAACATAAATTGATCTTGATCAGGCTCTGGAAAATAGGTATTTGCGTCATATGAAACACACTTAGTATCCTTTTAATATCACAAAACCAAATCAGCACTAGGACTGACCTACCTTTATTTCTGGATGAGTTTGTTACCACTATTCTGATTCACTGTGGAAGGGTCAGCTAATCATTAGAAGATTCTTGGTATGTTTCATTTCTCAATGGCAGGGAAGAACTGATTTGTTTGGTTTGAAGATATGTCTACAAATGAACTTTGTTCTTTCTCTTCTTCCCCTTTCTCTCCCTCTCGTCCCCACAGAAAATAGTCTAATCCCTTTAACTTCTTTAGGGATTTCTCTGAAATAATAAATAGAGTTCTCTGCCGTGCTATTAACACAAGTGTTTCTCTCTCAACCTATTTTACAACCTTATCCAGGTTCATCCTATGGCTGCTGTAGCCACTGCAGAAAGGGGTTTGATAGTTTATCAGTTAGAGAACCAACCTTCTGAATTTAGAAGAATAGAATCTCCTCTTAAACACCAGGTAAATGATAATATTTATTGCAAGCGTGTTTATACAGATTGTTGCTTGTTCTTACCAAAAAACGGCAAACCCAAAACTTCAATGTTTTAAAATCAAAGTACTTTATCATAGTATGGCACATGTCCCGGTTTGCTGTTGATCTATTGCTGATCCTCATAAGGATTTAGAAATGTAAATACCGTCGCCCAAATTCTCAATAGAATTTGACCCCTCTCTTGACCTTGTTTGTGGTTTGTTTGTGGTTTTGCTTTACTTTGCATTGATGTATGTGATGTTTTGTGTCAATGGACAGCATTCATAGAATTTGACCCTTAAGTCTTTGTCTAAAACTTTCTGTATCTTTCTCAAATTTAGCATCGCTGTGTTGCTATTTTTAAAGACAAAGTGAACAAACCTACTGGATTTGCCCTTGGAAGTATTGAAGGAAGAGTAGCTATTCATTATATCAACCCCCCAAATCCGTAAGTATCATTTGATAAAACATCCTTTCTCTATTGCTCAGTTTACAATGAGGAAAGTAAAAAGACTTTTTTTTAATTTCTTCCCTCTGCAGTGCAAAAGATAATTTCACTTTCAAATGTCATCGCTCCAATGGAACAAACACATCAGCACCTCAGGATATCTATGCTGTAAGTATTCAGCGTACACCACTATATCATTTATACAGGGCAATATACACTCTTAGTGTAAAATTCGCTATGAATTGTTTGTTCTCCTTGACCTTTTATCTTGCTTAATGTTATCTTAGAAGTATGTTTAAAGACCAGTCATAGTTATACCTTAAGAGGAAAGATAGATTCTTTAAACAAGCACCGAGTCTTCCATTCATTAAATCATTTTGGTGGAGTTGATGCTTGGTAATTTTGCTGATACTGAAACAATACTTTATTTATTTGTGTAATGGGATTATGCATTGAATTTTTAGGTACTACAAAAAAGGTGATGCTTTCCTTGTTGCTTTGCTGTTTTTATTTGATAGTGTTTCTTTTCCCAAGAACGTATCTGAAAACATTTAAAACATTTAAAAAAAAAAGTAAGAACTATATCGAGTTGAAAAAAAATAATCTTTCCTGTGTATTTACTCTCTGAGGATTCAGCATATGTGTTGTGAGTGTTCCCATCACCTGTTCGTATGTGTGGTGTTTTACATCGTAATTTTTATGATTCTGCAGGTAAATGGGATCGCATTTCACCCCGTCCATGGTACTCTTGCAACAGTAGGATCTGATGGGAGATTCAGCTTTTGGGATAAAGATGCACGAACGAAGCTAAAAACATCAGAACAACTTGACCAGCCAATATCTGCTTGTTGTTTCAACCATAATGGCAATATATTTGCGTACGCTTCCAGTTACGATTGGTCAAAGGTAAGAAAGGTTTAGACTCATATTCATACTTGCAGTTGACAACAAAGACTCTCCTTTTCACCTGAGGCTTTCACTGTTCTTTATAAATAGTAGTCGAGTCTTTCTAATTTCACAAGCATGCAAGAAAACTCACAATGGTCATTTTTTTAACACTGAAGCAAGCAGTTTGGTTTTTAGCTTCAGTTGGATAAGATTGCTAAACAATGGTATACTGCAAATGTGGATAAGCAAAATGTAAATTACATGATTCTGAAGTTACTCTAGTTGCCTAACACGCATTCTGCTCTGGGGAGTGTCATGGGCAATGTGGCACCCTAACAGGTTGCCACAAATCTCTTTGAAATGCATGTCTCTGCTTCTACAGATTCTCTCTAACTTAAAAAAAAAGCTGTGGCCATGGTTATAACCACTTAAACCAGCGTTTGAATGCTGTGTACTGAATTTCTAGTACCATTCAGTGCAGCTTGCTGGTGGCACTTATTTACGTAGTTCTCTTCCAAACTTGACAATAAATCATACAGATGCAAGAGAATCACAACAAACCATAATATGTGGAGAGTCAATACTTCTTAATAGTTTAAGAAGGGAGTAGCAAGGCTGAAATGTAACCGATTTTAATGGAGTGGCAACTTCCATTAAAAGTACTACTTTCCTGCTTTTAAATTTGAGGATAATACTCCTTGTGTTTTTGACTGAAATAAATGCAGATACTACACAGGTAAACTGGATTGCATGCCGCAAAGAGAGCAAAATTTTAATTTACTGCATTGTATCTAGTCTTTTGGATGCTGCCCAAAGTAAGGTAACTTTGTTAGATGCGAGGGCAGATGAATTCTGTTCTAAATGCTTGGGTAGACTGTAGTGGTAGATATGTACTGAGGTATCCTTCCGACCTGTAAACCAATATTAAGTAGTAAAACCATTAGGTACTAAGTATTAAATTTCCTTTGTAGAACCACTTCTGTCAAGTAGAGTTGTTAATTTTCAAGTTGAGTGCTGGACTTTTAATAGCTTTATTAGCGTTTACTCTCCCTGATTTGAATACTTGTGTATTGAGTTGGGAATGTGTATGCAAATAATGTCAATATGCAAAATAGTATATTTACATCTGCTATTGGGGAACAGATGTTTTTGCAGTTCCCTGTAGAGCTTGGGGTTTGCTTTGAAAAAATGTGACCTTATTTCATTTAAAAGATAGAAAATACAAAGCGAAACTGGGTGGCCATTAACTTTTTCTTTCTCTGCCTAGAATGATATTTAAAAAAAATAATCGTATTGAGCTCTTATACTGCATCTATAAAGTAGAGCTTAGACATATGTGGTTATTTTTTTTTATGAAAAGTTTTTTTATACCTTAAAAATGGATAAACATCCCTTAGATTTTACTTTATGTGCACAGTTCTTGTAATTACTTGTTAGAGTAACCTGTTTCTAATCCACCAATGTTGCCCAATATCTGGTCTTACAGACTTTAAGATTAAGTCTTAATAAACCAAACTCGTGGAATATTCATATTCGTACATTTTAAGGTAATGCTGATGTTTTTTTCTTTGAAGAGAATAAATGCAGATGATTTTTCTTTTTAGGGTCATGAATTTTATAATCCACAAAAGAAAAACTACATTTTTCTGCGAAATGCAGCAGAAGAGCTGAAGCCTAGGAATAAGAAGTAGTGAGTATGAGCCTGACTTGTGTTGCTCTACTGTTTTCTGCCATTCCTGCCTCTACTCCACTGCTCTTCTGCCATTTGTGCCCTGTTGCACCACGGTTCAGTCAACTTTGGATCGCTAACGTTTAGCAGGAACTGTAAAAATTACATTAAATGTATTCTGACTTGCTGGAGAACGTTTTTCAAATTAGATATTCTGATGTGTGTAAGAGAGAGAGACTAGTATTCACGTGACTTAACCACTGTCTGTTCCACAGCAATAATGAAATTGCAGCAAAATCTAAAGCTGGGTTAGATATTCCTGCTTAAAGTGCAACCATTTGTATCTATGGATTTATTTTATGAGTACTATATTAGAATATGTTAATTATAATTGTTCTGGAGAGGTATAAATACTGTATTTTTTGTAAGTACTTGAAGAATTGCAAGTAATTCTTCTCAAAGGAGGCTTGTTATTATTATTCAGGGGTTCTTTTGTTGCTTTCTGATTTTTAAAATGGAAATACTGTCTTCTGTATGCCAGGAAGAAATGCCTTGCAAATTGTTTTCCCTCGTTTTTTGAATGAATTTGGTAGGTATGTAAGTGGCCACCAGGAGTGACAGAAACTCAAGACAGAAGATGGGCACAGTGCAAATTCTGCTTTAGTTTTTTCTTAAGCTCCAGCAATGGACATGACTTTTGAGCCAACGATGCTCATGCTTATTCTAGTCCGAAGGAGAAATTGCCGGTTGTGCCAAGCGATATATAGTTAAGTAATAGGAGAAACCATTAAAGGTTTTGTTTTGTTCATGACCAAACCAGTGTGTGCAAAATACTGGTGGCCTGAACTGCTTTAAAACTGACACCTTTTAGAGTTAAAAGTTGGTTTAAGTTTACATCTCTCTTCACCTGTTTTTGTCCCTTAAGGGGGTTCTGGACTGAAAAAAAAAAAAAAGTATTTGTTTTTGCATTAACTAGAAAATAGTGCTGGTGAGTTTCATCCTGATCAAAAATGCTGTGAAACAAAACAAGTGGGTCTCTTTCTGACTTGAATCTACCACTGTTTACTTTTAACTAGCCAGTTGTATACATGCCAAAGTTTTCTTTTTAGAAGTGAATGCTTATTATTCCTGTTCAACTGTTGTTTGATAATGACTAAATAAAAATGAGGGGGAGCATGTATAGAAATACCTGTCCTATTGTACAAATTCTCTGTAAAACTGTTGTAACACTTATGGTTATGGATTCATGCTACATGTCAAATAAAGTTTTTACTAAACGCTTTTTTTTATATTCAACAGTTCTATTATAAAAGCATGGGTAAGGTGGCATGCTTCACTTCTAAAAGCGGCTTCTTGTCCTTTCACTGTAATTCAGAAATATTTTTCTGAAAGTAAAGTACTTTTTCTTCAGCTGCTTGAGCTGGAAAATCTAATGCATTCTTCAGTTGCTATTTCTTTATGAGTGATTCCTTTGGTTTTGCATCAAAGAATGAAGGGGACTGGTATGAAAGGCCTTTTGTTTTATAGGAATGAATCAAGTTCCTGGCTCTATCAACAGCCAAACACCTGACAATTTATCTATAGTACAAATGAATCGTACTATCTTCAAACTCTCTATCGCCTGCCGGTCCTTTAACTTCTGACTCTTCACTTTATGGTGTTCATTAGGTTTTGTTGGGTGTGTATTTCTTGTTTGGTATAGTCATACAGTTCAGAGAAGTCCATGAAATATACTCTGCTGTTGTTCTAGAGATGCTCTATTCTGGGTTTTATTTCTCAAGACAGATTGTCTTTTTTTTTTCCCTGCTACTTCAATGTGTTACATGGTTTTAGGTTTCACATTCATACATTCATGGACTTTTTTTCTTTAAGATAGTAAAGAGTTCCCAGTGGTTACATCAATAGCTGGTTGCTTGCTCAAACATTTATTTTGTTTTTTTTTGTTGTTTTTTGTTTTTTTTTTTTTTAAAGGCTGTGATTGTTATGCTATAATCTTTGGTTGTTAGCACATTTTTCCAGGCTTCCCAGTCAAAGGAATGCCACCAGGCAATTGCAGGCTCGAGGTTAAGTGTGTGTGGTCATAGACAGGAAAAAAAAAAAAAAAAAAAAAAATTTGTAATCTCCCACTGGTGTAAATAGTGAAGAATGGAATGTATCATGTTTCTTGTTTAAAAAAAATCTGTTTCTTTGTTTAAATATTTAACAATGTATGATGAGAAAATAGATTCACTCTAGTTCAGCAGGTACGTTGCTACTGGATCCAATGGAGTTGCACCTACTTAAGTGGATACTAAGTTTGGCCAAAATTTCGTATTTTCACTATGAAGCCAGCACTGGTAAGTCTCTCATTTGGTAATACAGTTCTGTATTAATATGTTGAGTACTTACTTTCCTGTTGGAATCAATTTCTTTTTATCTGTCAGTGAGGTTTCAGAATTATTTAGTCATCACATTAATTGTTCAGACTAATTTTGGAAGGACGTACTTTCCATTACGTTGCTGTGCACATTAGGTATATTCAGTTGGAAGGATGGAGTCAAACTTTGAACTGATTTGTTTTCCATTACCCAAGTTAAGAGAATGCATTGGCAATTTACTCCTCCCTGGAATTATTGTGTGGTTCTCTTGTAAAGTACATACAGCTGTTTCCCTTCAAGCATCAAACATGTAGTGAGAGCTTATTCACCCAGAAATAAGTGTTAGCGCATGTTCTGGAAATGTATTAGCTTGCTGTCATATGTCAGTTACCTGCCCAAAAAACCTGAATGAAGTAGAATGTAAGATTCTAATGTGTACCCAAAGCTAACTGTAGGAATGCTAGATTTATAAAATAACTGATTTTCTTTTTTTTTTTTTTTGATAGCTTGCTGTCAATGTTTGTGTTTTATTGCAGAAAAATTATCTTTGGCATAAAGAGAAACTCAGTTAAGCCCCCCCCGAGTTCCTCCCAAATGGCGACATTTTATCAACATTTTCAGATAAGCTATCTTAACCTTCCTCCTGCTAGTCTCACATGTGAGTGGCCTTGCATGTTGGTTTATTAAAGTGTATTTCGGAAAACTAAGCAGTTGACAAAAAGATTGTCTGGTAAAGCCTTTCACAAATGAAAGACAGACATGTTTGCACAATGGCAAGCAGTCAGACAGAGTATCTTAATTTACCATCTGTGAAATGCAATAGCTGAATTGATGAGTGCGCCACCCTATCTCCTCGGCTAGGAAAACAGGTTAATTTGAGTCATTCTCCAGAGAAGTATGGATTTGGGGTAGAAGTGGGGTTAGGTCTATGTGGGAAATTTCAATAAAACTGTTGCCTAGGCCTAGTTTAATTTAGCTGTGATTAATTGCTGTTTGCAGACGAGGCGTTTGGGCAATTGTCCGCTATGAAGGAATTGTGTCAAACCAGTCTCAAAAGGTTTACACTATCTGGCCTTTAAAACGATAGAAGCCACTTATTTCTTGTTTGGTTTTTTGCTGTTGCGGTTTGTAGAGATGAACCAGAGCAAAATGCAATGTTAAGGTTCATGCTGGTAGGTTTTTACGTCTCTAGATTCACTAGCTAAGTGTCATTTGCAGTCTGGCATTAAGACTAACTTACCTTCTTTCAAAAGTTTTTGATGCAGATTCACTATGTATAGCATTTCCCCTCGGCTGCTCAGCTTACCAGCCAGGTGAGGATCATCGTCTGGTGCTGCAACACGAAATAACGAATGGAACAAATTCAGAATAAAAACAATTCCTTTATAAAACTTCCTACACTAGCAGTTGCAGTATGCACAAAACGCTCTGAATGTGCAATTTGAAGCTGTTGCTGTGAATGTGTGATGCCAGGAGATGGCAGCATTGATGGCTTCTTAGCGACAGCTTTCCCTGCAGCATCCATGCTCTGCTGGCGCCGGGCTCCGGTGGAGTTCTCCATGGAGCAGGCAGAGCCTGTGCTATAACACAAATGCGGTCATTTGTAGTATCAAGCTATCCCAAAATACTCTGAGAACAGAAGATGCATACAAGATGGAAATACTTTTTAATTCGAGTTTTACAGGAGTGTACATGTTGTCTATCCATAAATGTACACCAAGAGCTTTTTTAGAACAAACTATGAGATGCTCCTTCAGCTGCTCAGAGAGACATCTGTCTGGCTGCCTGAGCTTTGGGGACCAGACACGTAAATTAAGAGTTTAGATTAGATGAGGGTGGAGCTGAGTGAGTTAGTATATGAGCTGGATTATTGGCTACTAGTGTTCTAATTAACTTCCTTTTCTAAGACAAATATTAATAAATTAGACTAGCTTTCATACTGCTATTGTAGGACTCTGTAGGTTTAAAACTGGTAAGCAACACTTTTTTTGTTTGTTTTATTTCTAAACTTGATTTCTTGAAGGAAGAAAGAAAAAAAGCCAATAAAAATCCTTCCCTGGAAAACAAACAGGTAAGCTCATAAATGATAAGCTACTTAAAAACAAGGGCACTTTTTTCCAAAAAATTGAAATGCAATGTCTTTTTTTATTTTCCTTTTCAAAGCTGGGAAATGCACAAGATAATGAAAGGGAGAAATAGTCTTGAATTACAAGATTTGAGTACGTTTTTAAATTGCTTATTTACCCCGTGTACTTATTTTGTCCCTGGGGTGTATGTGACCGCTACCCTCTGCTCCCGACCCCTGGTAATGTGGTTAACATAACTCGCACCGTTTTATAAGGCAAGCAGCCATTCGCTGTGACCCAGCGGCTCATGTATTTGTTCCCCCCGTTATCAGGCCCTGAAGGTCCTGTGAACCAAGTAGACGAACCAAACAGATTTCTTCTTCCTCTCCATGCTGGCTTCAAGATTCCCGGGCGCCAGGCCGCTTACTCCCTTCCTTGGCAGCCTTGAAGGTCCCAGGCACCCGGCCAGCCGGGTGGCGGTGATGTCCCCGGCACGGAACAGGGGACCGTAACAGCACCCGGAGCGCTGTCTCTAAAATCAAGCAGTTAAAAGCCCTCAGTGGGGAGCTTGGACCCAAACTGCTGCTGGACAGTGAGAGCCATGACCGGGGATGCCTCCAACCTCGGCTGCGTCCTTTGAGGATTGAGTAGTCACTGACTCCTTTTACGTCATTTTTCAAGTCTAAATTATGATTGTCTATTGATGCAGAAAACTCTGTAGTAAGATGTGACCCGATCTGCAGAGGGCCCAGGTGATTAGAAATTAGAAGTTGTACTATAAATTCTGTATTGCGCTACTTACGGATTGTACCACGTTGATCCTGCTTGTAGACATCCTGTGCCATTTTAATCGTGAATTCTGTGTTATACAAATCATAATATCCTGTTAAGAAAACAAAGCTTTAACTGTAACTATTACTGTAACTACAATTTAGTGCCATCATCATTCTGCCAATGATCCCTAAAAGAACCTGTCTGTCCTCTCAGTATTAGGTAACAGGTGTAGTTTAAAAAAAAAAAACCAAAACAGTAATATCTGCATTGACAGAATGTCATCTTCACACGCCTCTGGCCGTGAGTTGGAGTTGGTAGAACTGTGTGTTTCATCCTACAGCTCATGGTCAAACATCAGTTCTTATTTCGCGGTAAGCTTGTGTTTATATACAGGCAGCACGGAGGCCATCATGCTGCTCTCGGCAATAGCACAGCCATTTCACGTGTGGAAACTGCTTCTGTTCTTCCCTCGCCAGGTCAGAATCAACACCATGCGGCTGGCAGGGAGGGTTTCGGCAGACAGACGCGAGTGCTCCCGTTGTGCGGTGTGTTCTGTGTACACACGGAGTAGCCCGTGTTCCCAAGAATCCCCAGCAGGAAACAAGCTCACGGGAATACAGCCGCTGGAGCGGCACACCGGCATGTCACAACTACAAGCCTTGTGACTGAGAAGTGGCAGGGATGTGTTGGCAGCGCCCCGGGTAGGTCCCGCTGGACGCCGCAGCGCAGCACGGGGCGGGAGTCGGGCTGCAGACAGCTCTTTCGGGCTGATCGCTCTCGTTCCACAAATGCAAAGCAACCCTGCCTTTATTTGCACCGGTTACCTGCTTCTGAAATGGGGGTAGTGGTACGTTAGGCAAAAGGAATTTGCACTGTTTAGGACTTGCTTGTAAGGTAACAGGAGACCGAGGCGATACGGCAGAGGGGCTGTGTGCCTCGGGAACGCTTTCGCATGGACACAGCCATTCCAAATGTTTGTGTTGCATCGGCTCTGCAAATACTTTTTGTTGCCGTGCATAAAAGATACAATACCTGTCAACATTAGCTTTGTAAAGAGAGACCGTTTGCTTCTGTTGACTAATTATCCAGTGAATACATTCAGTTTGAAGAGACACTTCAATAATTTAGCAGGCATGTGCCAGGTAATATAGGAGCTTTTGTCTTACTAGCGGCATAGATCTTCAATCGTGTGTAACTCAATCTCCGGCTTTACGTATTCAAGGAAGTGTTTGGTATAGCTCCTGTATCAAGTGCCACTGAAAAGCAGGCCTAGATAAAAGATTAAGGTAATGCTCTTAACTGTGAATAGGGAAAGTTTACCCTTTGCTGTCCAGTATATCTTTTGCGGGCGGTAACTGCTTTATACATGTGAGGTACGTACGTGCTGAGAGCCGATAATGCGTTTGTCGTAGTAACAGAAAAATGCTGGAGACTGCTTGTTAAATACCCGGGTCGGTTAAGTCTCTCCTCCCTTACTTTATGGCGTATTAACAAATGCTTTGTAGTCTGATACCGAATGCTTTCCGTCATTAGCGTTTCTTAAATGCAAATCATTAGCAGCACTGCATTCTTTGGTTTGTTGTTCCAGATAAGGAGAATGATAATGTTCAGTTCCTGGGAACGCTATGAAGCAAAACTGAAGTAACGGATTTTCTTCAAACCTTCCCATGGTATTTAATGACAGTTGTGCCGTCTCCCAGAAAGGCGTAAGTTCGAATGTCCGTTTCCGAGCCGCTGTCAGCTGGTTCCGTCACCCCCTGCTGGCCTGCAGCACAGCTCATCTGCAGCAAAGGGAGATACAGTTTGTTTAAAATGGACCATGATTATGGCACTCGGTAACGTGCAGACACAATGCAGCAGCTCAAACTATTCTCAAATGACTAAAACCAAAGTTAAAATACTCTTTTTTTTTTTTTTTTCCTTTTTGGAAGGCCAGCTGTCTGCCATGCTCCCGCTGTAACACGGAGTGGGATTTGTATGGACTCAAAAGGATGGATATCACTTACTGACAGGTAATTGCTTTCTGCAGACATCTGACTCTTTTCCTTGGAGCTCTCCTTTTCCTACATAATATTCATTCATGGTCTAAAGCAGCAGGGTTGCAGACAGTAATTGCTTGTTTATGCATTAATGTTTAATTTATGGAACACAACCTATATATTTGTAAAGAACAACTTTACATCTGTTGAACTTCATCAGACTTCAAACATTAGTATGTACCCTCTCAGAAACACGTTCACTGGACTGAAACGGCCGTTCACAAAAACACAGAAAGATGGGAAATGTCTATTAAAAGAGAACAGCTTAGCAAAACCTTTTTCATTGAGCCCTTCTCCCATCACACTTTTGTTCAACCATAGGCTGTGTGATGCAGTTCGAGTCATTCTGTAATGCTGACCTATGTCTTTCACAATGGCTTAGGTCATCCAGTTCATTATCTGAGCACCTTTCTTTGGTGGTCCTGCCAGCAGCAGCAGCGAGGAAATGAAAGAGAAGATGACTGAAGTCTCCAGACTATTTTGAACATGGCTTGGCCCGGCAAAAAGTTCCCCAATAGTAACTTTTCTATCATGGAGTCATCTGAGAACCTACTTGCTACTATCTTGCTCCTGCTAAGCCTCCTTATCTTCATGGACAGTGCTGTCGAGGCTGTCCTTCTGGTAAGGAAACAGAAGAGTTGTTTTTTCTTCTTGTAGGCTGACGAAAATGTCCTTGGAGGTAGGACTGGCCTTGGCACCCACAGGCTGGCGAAAGGAAAACAGTACTCCAAGCAGCAGAATGGATTTCCTGATTTAGTACCAGTCCATATGCTTCATTCACGAGCTTGACTTTACTTCAAAAATACAGATCAACTGATCTATTGACCTGTTCCTGTCTTTCTGAGAATGCACGTGATACATACCCTCTTTATTGTCTTATGCACGTCTCTATGTGCTTATCCAGTAACTACAAGCATGAAGTTGTAAGTGGTCCCGGTGTTTTAGCAGGAAATAGCCTGCCTTTCTTCCAGTTGTCATGTTCAGCTGATGTCATTGTCCTGCTGCAATGTTGGGGACATCACGTTGCTGGCAACTGCCTGTTGAGCTATTGATGGCTGTTCCTCATCAGCAATGACTGCCACGCTCCAAACGATCGGGTGTGGGTGTTGCATGGCATCACCTGAGTGAGCTTTGACCCTTCCAGTCTGTGACTGTGCTGCCCGCTGGTGGCAGTGTTGTAACTTGAGTTTTTTGTAAAAGGCACATTTTAGGCCTTTTGAGATCATGTAGAAGCTGGAATCGCTCTGCCCACATTTCAGTCCAGGTAACTGTCCTTCTTTTTAAATGCCTTTCCAGGCTCCGTGGATACAGCTTTTGTATCCAGGGCTGATATGGTGTTTTGATGTCTTGACAGTTCAATTGTGTTCATGCCCTGTTCAGAGCCACTGCAACAAATCTTTGCTGCCTTGTGTTTGAATAGAGTATACATGGTAACTAGAAAGCTCTAAGAGTTTCTAACTAAACCTTTAAAGAAGGTTAATTACATACCATGCTGATCTATTTTTTGTGTATGTGTGTGTATGGTATTCTGCACTTGGCCGGATTCATTGCAGGCATTAAATACCTTCTAAAAGTGTCAGAAATTGGAAGGGTGGTACCAGAGTAGATGGATTATTCATCTCATTGGATGTGACAAGACAGAACAGTCTGTATTAGAAAGGTCTAAAATACAGCAACCTGCAGAAGAGGACGGTACCAGATTAAGGAGGCGATTCAGATGGGTGGGACCTGGGTGTGCTCACCTGTGGGAAGTTGGGTAGGAAGGGCCCACCTGAGGTCTGACCCAGTGCTGTCGATGTGTTCCAGCTCTGAATTCACTTTTCTTTAGCTGTTAAGAATGCCTCTCTTGCCCATACAACTGTGTGGTATGTCCCAGAGCTAGGACATCTTGTTTAACGTTCTTCTGCATCCTGACCATTCCCTCATTGGAGTGGGTGGACAGTGCCTGCTACCAGTGTCACGTGCAATCCCATGAAAAGGTCACGGAATGTGGACCTGGCAGCTCAGGCAGAGATTGTTAGGAATCTTCTGGTGTTTTCTTTTCTTTTTTTTTTTTTTTTTTTAAATCAGAAAATACCATTTAGTTTTAACATAACAGCTGAACAAAAATTTGGGGCCCAAAAAAAAATTAATGTTTCAAAATTCCCAAAATTTTCTGCTTCCGTTCTTTAAAGAACATGAAATTATTTCTTGCTTATTTTAAAATGTAATTTATGGTTTTCAAAATGCTAACAAAAGTATGAAGTTACAATTAGCATTTTCCTAAAGTACAACATAAAATTGAAATAGTGAAAACGTTTCCTGAACTATTTTGAGATGTAAGCTTTGCAGTTTGACTTAAAATGAATGGTTTTTCTAAACTTCTTCAGGGAGGAAACCCCTTTTGTTCAATAATTAACTCCCACCCTGAGAGAGCTGGGACAATGTTTCCATTAAAAAAGCGCCGTAATTTCTGTGCAGAAATTCGGGAAAGGAAGAATATCTTTATGGGAGGCTGTGTTTAGCAGATGATGACTACTGGTTTTGTCTCTTTGTCTTTCCCTCCCTTCTCCCCCGGCCCTGCCCTTCAGGTCTGGGGATACCTGAGCCTGTTCCTGAAGAAAGTCTTCCTCCATGGCATCACCGAAGGTAAACTTGAGGAGATGGGCAGTATTTTGGCCTACACATTTAATGTGTTTTTGACATCAGCTAATGCTGCCAATAGCAGGAAGATGGACCTCTCCATCTTACACCTCGTCTTCACCGTTACTTGCTATCAATGGAGGACTTGTGGTAGAAAATCTGGATAGAAACTTCTGATCCAGAAACAGACGTGAGTTGTTTGCTTTGTCCTGTTCCTTTTCTATTTCTAACCTTTATCGTCCCTTTCCTGTCTTCTCCTACAAAGTGAAGAAGAAACTGAAATCAGCTAGTGAGGGGTTCCATGATTTTGTTGCATAATTCAGTTGCAATATGAACATGACAACCCTGTTCATTAGTTTATTCACTAATAGGCCAAAGAGCAATCATCCCCAAGGTCACAGGGAAGGCAAGGGTTACCGTTGCTCTAGGCCAAGACATTACAATACTGATGATGACAAAACTGTTTGGTATAGATGGCAACAACGCCAGAAAAGAAGTCGCCATCCTAATCGAGGGCAGTATTTTCAATGCTCAGAAAGCCAGCCCAGCTCCCTGCGGTCAGACTGTGACAATCCCTGGTTGGCAGGCCCAGCCAGCTCGGCCACATCCTGCGTGCGTTGTCATCCCAGCTCCCCAGCGTGCTCTGCCAGCACCGAGTATAGTCTGCCTGACTGGGACATTTACACACACACAATTCCCAGGAGGCTACCTGTGATAAACAACACCTCAGAGATCATGGAAGAGAAACTCCCCAAGAGCAGAGTAACCAGCACCAGTTTGCGGATACCAGCACCGATAAATGTAGCTTTGACCACTCCACATGCGCTGCAGCACATGTTCACCGCTGGTCCCCTGAAGCACCTCTCCTTGCCGAGCCAATCCTTCCTGGTCCCCAGCAGGTTGTTCCCTCTTCCCCTGTGACACGCTGCGACATGCGTGCTCAGCACAAGAGCACGGGGAAGAAAAAGTGCCAAGCTACTGCGCTGCAGCCGAGCATAGTCTCTGAGAAATTCATGGGAAACGGTGATGGTGTGAGTTGCAGGGAGTGTTCCTGCCACAACGCATCTCCTGGCGGACAGGAGCGAAGGTAGCTCTGGCAGTGGCAGTGCCCAGCAGTAGCAATTGAAAGCGGTTTACCATCCAGTGGACTTTGATTCCTAATGTTGTCCATTGGGTCCTGGGAACTGCAGGACCAGAGGAGGTGGGGAAAGAAATAGCGAGCTCTGAACACATACCATCAGTAAAGAACAAAGCACAACGTTCCTGAATATAGCTGTTCTTGCTGGTAGTTGCAGGTGTGTGAGCAATGTGATGGCACAGCCTCTTGGTTTCATTGGCCGTCATTCCTCTTATGCCTGTATTTTAATCCAGGCTTATGCCCAAGGCTTGCACTACAGCTCTGCCTTCCTGTGGCAAGATCCTCCAAGCAGTTATGAGCTCTGCACTTTCTCTCCCCAGCCTCTGTTTTATTTTTAGGGAATCTTGTTAGCTGTTATCATGATTCGGTTTGTCCTTAGTCTTGGCACAGACACGTGACTTCCATTTTGCAAAGCGATATCAAGTGGGAGGGCAGGAAAGTTTGGAGAAGTAGAACTAGTCTTTTAATGACCTTTCCTCTCGCCACTCGCTCTCTCTAGAATGTGTTTGTGGTCCACTCAGGTGTCCCGTTTCTTGCTTCTCTCAATCCCAGAGTTACCAGCGTCCACATCCATGTGGCAGCCTATTATGTTCTTTTATCGCAGGTTACTTGCATTATTAAAATGGATTATTCTGTGACCACTAGAGGTGATGGTCTGCTTCTACGTAACCAGCGTAGGAAATGGAGCTTACTCAGCATCCCCGGCTCTGAAATATTTCAGAAGAGAAAATAGTCCTGTCGGAAGATTCCTACTGAAGCAAAAGCCCATTCAAAAAGCAGTCCTGATTAGGAACATCCTCTGCTCAAATATTTTGTTAGAAGTGGCCCAAAGAGGAAGATTTTTTTTTTTAAATTTTTTTTTTAAATTCTTGTTGCAGCAGCAGCTCCGAGTTACGCAGTGGTCATGGTGTGTTCAGGGCATCAAAGCAGAAAATCTGAGACAGAGGGCCCAGATGCAGAATTTCCTGCTATAACCTAAACCAAATGCCACTGCATGCAGCTTCCCTCAAGATCTCCCAGCTATGCTACTGTTCGCAGCCTCGCTGGTGGCCAGCATCCAGACTGAGCATTAGCAAAACTAACAAACCAAACAGTTCCCACAGTACGTCCCTTGCTCTCCAGCTAACTTATTTAACTGCAGAGCTTCTAAGAGGGATGTTTCATCTACTGTTGTTGCAATAACGAGTAAGCGGGTATCCATGGCGAAACCCGAGGGCACTGCCCTGCGGCAACAAAGTCTTGGCTAAGCAGCGGCAGAAGCTGCAAAAGGTCAGAGCTCCGCAGTAGCCCCGCTCCGTTTTAAAAATAAAGCCCGTCGGTTTCATAAGACACAAGGGAGGTTCTTCGATGGCTTTCAGATCAGACCTGTGATGTCTCAACACAATTCTCCCAAAGACACCAGGGGACGAAAGGGAAATGCTCTAACAAGTACACAAGGACAGCACCACAGAACTCCGCTGATGTCCGCTCTACCCCTCCCTGCCAAGAGAGGGACAAGGACAGAAATGACTTTGCGGCTGTGCAGAGGGCAAGGAACAGGGCTAGTTTTCCCCAGCAATGAATTTGCTACTCTTTCTTCATCTCTGTGTCCTGTTCTTCTGCTCCCAGAGTGACAACTCCCTTTGCCATACTTTGTTTTTCTTCCTTTAGACAGAGACCGTTTCTGCGTGGTTCTGTACCTGGCTGCTCTTGCAGTGCCGCCTTCTCTAAGACTTTCGGTGGAATCCAGGATGCTTGGTTTGGTGATCTGCAGCTGCTCCATTTCACGTCTTGGATAATGCTGCTGATGTCCACCTGAAGGAGCCTTTGTGGATCAGTTTTGCATAAGCCTCAAGCAATATATTAACATGCAAGTAAAAAGCCAGGAAATTCTCTTAACTATGTTGAATTACCACAAAATTAATCTTCCCAATGTGTACGAGAATAGGATGCTCTGGATTTGCAGTACAAACCCTATACATTAAGAATGTGGATGGTTGTACACTGCTGCTACAGCTGGCTTTTCTCCACGTCGACTCTTTGATTGACCAGTGTAGTTTTATTTCTTAATAAATGCAAAGAACTAAGTACAGCCCTACAATAGCACATATCAGATCTGTGTTCCCCTTTTCGCTTGCAGTCTGCTCTGGGATTTGTGCTGAGCATCGTCCAGCGTTCCCCAAGGCAGCTTCGTACTTTGAGCTACGCCTCTCTCTGCGGGAGCTCCTGAAGCGTTCTCGGATACTGTTATCGGTGTAGTAAAAACACAGGAAGGTGTCAGCAGACTCACTCTGCCGAGCTCCTGCAGGTTTGATCTGACGGCTGGATTTAATCTGCTGGTGTTTTTGGGAGGATGACTGCTTATCCCAAGAATGAGGGGGGGGGGGGGAAATGAAAAAAAGATGATAATTAAGTCACATAAAGTTACCCTTACTTGCTTTCTCTTCTCTTTCCCGCTGCGTTTGTGGGAACGGCTCATTAGACTCTGTGCTTACAATAGCTGTGCCATGAGACAGGGGATTTCGTTTCCCGTCCTGCTTTCCAGGGTGTGGCAAAACAAATGCACGCTCCCCCCGGCCGCGCCAGCAGTGCTGCGGGGTTCGCAGTTTTCGCCACGTGCGGTTCAGCCCTGCCTGCTTTCTTGCTCTGTTCTGCCTGTAAGAGAACTTCTGTTCCTGCCTCTAGGAAAGAAGAGGAACTGGGATCCCTCCTTTGAGAGATGTGGGGGCTCGTGTTTGAAGAGGAAAAAAAAGTCTGTGACGTTTTTTCCCCCCTGACCAGCGCAAGCATCGAGAACGGAGATACTTGTGGTAGTGTTTGAGAACTCCGTGAGCCGTGGCCGCCTTGCAGAGGAGCCGGAGTCTGTTTGGATGATTTGAATCTTTGCCATCATTTGGAGCAGAATGAAGCTCTGTAAGAGGACCGCGACTGAATGCCAACTGGGTTGTCATTAGCCGGGGCGGCCCGGGAAGCAGCTGATGTGCAGTTTGTGGTGGAAGTCATGCAGACAGAAGGGGTATGACTCAGTGATGGAGAGGCCCCGGCCTCCGCCTGCATTCCGACCCCAAAGGTGTATTCTGGGCTTGCTGTTGGGACGGACCAGGGACAGCCAGCGGCTGCACACACGCACATCGCTGCGTGAGACACAAAGGCTGCCGGGCTCCCCGCGTGACCCTCCCTTCTGCAGAAGGCCGTTGCAGTGATGTTGGGTGCTGCTGGCCCAGCTCCATCTTTCCTCCACAGTAATCAATGGAGTCGTGTCCTAGTCTTGAAGTCTGGTGCTTTAGGAATGAAAAGCTTAATGGCTTTCCTTGGCATTTTTTTTTTCCCCCCCTTCTTTCTTTTATGAAGCATAGGGTGTTTAGAACTATGGAAGCGGTGCAAGAAAAATATTAATGAATAACTACGGAGCGCAGACATTAACGCATTCCTTTCTCTTGAAATAACCGGCTTTTCTCTGTGGGCTCTGTAAAAGAAAAACGTCTGCAGAGTCTGAACCTGCTGTACAGAAGCCAAAGTAGATGGTGATTTAGAACTTCACTGGCTTTTTTTGCTAAAATGTTACCTCTGCATTTATCATGTGGCAAAAAAAACCTCCCTTTCTCTGCCGAACGATAACCCGGGAGAGGCAAGATAAACCTAAGGCGCAGGGGTGCTGGGCCAATGAATTTCTGGGTGATGCCAACTGTGAATGGAAAAATGTTTTGTAGGATCCCCTCCCACACCTCAGGCTCTAATGGCTGGTGGGGGGGGGGGAGTAAAAGCCTTGCAAGCACTCCGCCATCGGTGCATCCTCTGAGGGTGGATTTTGAAGCACCGAGTAGCTTTTCAGCTTTGATTTTCCTGCAGTTATGAACAGAGGGCTACAGGAACTGAATATGGGGCTGCACTACAGCAACTACACTCCCAGCTCTAAATCCCAACTTTCCCAGCTCGGGCAGTGGCCTTTCACAGCCGCCCTTGTATGAGCTGCCCACCCTGAGAGGGACTGAGATGCAAAAAGGGGACAGCAGAGAGGAACCCCATTGCTGCCCACCAGTGGAAATAGGAATGCTGCATCCCTGTCCCCCAGAGGCAGGCTGCACAGGTTGATGTTGTCCGTGTGTCCGCTGGCGAAGCAGGAAGCTTGGGAACCCACTTAAGAAAGATGCTTTTGGGCCTCTGTTCCGTGTCGAAACCCCCGGCTCTTCCTCCTCGAGGCGGTTCCCGCTGCCGAGCGCGCAGGGGCTGGCGAACTGCTTGGTGGCGTTGTCCCCGTGTCCGAACCCGCCAGCGATTAAACACTTGCAGCGGAGATTATTGTACAATTGAAAAGAGGGAAGAGGGGGGTGTTGGAGAAAAAAAAAAAAACCTTTTTCGAGGCGGTTTTCTTTGGCGGGCTCCGGCGGGAGCACTCCCCTCGCCTCCCCCCCCCCCCGGGGTTTGTAGCTGCTCCGCGGGATTTGCGCTCCGGGCCAGGCTCGGACCGGGGGTGGCGGCCGCGGGGGTGTCGTACCCCTCCCCGGGGGTCTGCAGGGTCCCGTGCCCGCAGGGGCAGCGCGGCGGCCGTCCGAGGCAGCTCCGGGGCCGGGGGCAGCGCCGGGGGCCCGATCCCCGACAACCCCCCCCCCCCCCCCCCCCCCACTCTCCCCCGCGGGGCACAGGGCCGGGGTCCCCCCCCGTGTGTGTGTGTGTGTGTGTGTGTGTGTGTGTCCCGGTGGGGCGGTGGCGGTGGCGGACTACGCGCCCCGAGCGCCCCTGCGCGGGGGCGGGGCCGGGCGGGGCGGGGCGGGGCGGGGCGGGCGCGGCCCTACAAAGGCGGCGGCGGCGGCGCGCGGCCGCTACTCACCGGCGGCACCGGCGGGAGGGCGCGGCGCCGCCCGCGCTCCCGGGACAAAGCGCGGCCATGAGCCGGCTGTAAGGGCCCCCCCCCGCGGGACCCGGCCGCCTCTGCTCCGCTCCCTTCGGCCGCCGCGGGGGCTCGGAGCGGGGGGGGTGGTGGGTGCGTTTCTTCTCGTCGCCGGCGGCGCGGGGTGGATGCCGGCTGGGGCCGGCCGCGCCCGGGCACCATGCACACCGTGCAGAAGGACACCACCTTCACCAAGATCTTCGTCGGGGGGCTGCCCTACCACACCACCGACTCCTCCCTCAGGAAGTACTTCGAAGTCTTCGGGGACATCGAGGAGGCGGTGGTGATCACCGACCGGCAGACCGGCAAATCCCGGGGATACGGCTTTGTAAGTGCCGCTCTCTGTGTCCGTCCGTCCGTGTGTGTGTGTGTGTGTGTGTGTGTGTGTGTCCCGCGGTGATGGGCGGTGCGGCTGCTCCCCCCCCTCTCTCCGCCCCGGGGATGGGGTCTGGCAGCGGTGCCCCCGGCCCGGCGGACCCCCCCCCCCCCCCCCGGCGGTATGGCGCTGCCCCGCGGCTCGGTGCTGGGGTTGCCGGGGCCGGGGAGGCTGCGGGGGGGCCGGGGAGGAAAGTGTTGTGTCCCCCGGTCCGTCCGTCCCCCCCCCCTCCCCGGTGCCGGCCGAGGCGGTGCGGCGCGTCCCGGCGCCTCCTTCCCCCGGTGCCGTTGCGGGTCTCGGCGCTGCCCGCGGGGTTGGGGCACCGTCCCCGGCAGCTCCCTACGGAGAAACCAAAAAAAGAAACAAAAAAACCACGGGAGGGGGAAGGTGGGAGGGCAAACAACTGGCGATAGCCCAACCGAGTCGCTGGGCGAGGGGGGAGCCCGCTTCTCTGCCGGCGCCCCCCCCCCCCCGCCGAGCCCTCCCCGTCTGAACGGAGCGGAGTTTTCCTCCTGATTCAAAATAGACCGAGAAATAAAGTCGGCTTAGCGCCTGTTTGCCGGAGTGTTTACAGAGTGCCGTTGCTACAAACAAGGCTGTGCTTGGTTCCAGGTGACCATGGCGGACAGAGCTGCGGCTGAAAGGGCGTGCAAAGACCCAAACCCCATCATCGATGGCAGGAAAGCCAACGTGAACCTGGCGTATTTGGGAGCAAAACCGAGGAGTATTCAAACTGGTGAGGCATCCAGGAGATCCCGTCTTTCTCTATTAGAATAACTTGTAAGGCGAGGAAACGAGTTACTCGGGCTGGATTCATCTGATCTGATGATGCGTGCTCGTCCCTCGTAGCTCTCATTGTTGACACCGTGTAGCCCGGTTACCGCTCTGCCCCGTGCTTACTGGTACCTGTTACACCAGTGTTACGCACCCAAGTTTGTATCACTGAGTTAAAGCCGTTTCCTTCCACGGCTGATCTGTTTTCCCGTTATCCTCTTCGTTACATCAGTATTAACAGTAAGATCCACTTCATCATTCCGCCGTTTGGTTTAATGACCGCAGTACCCAGTGGGCGAAATAAGGCACTGTACCCCATTGGCTGCCCAGTAACGCCACTTCCACGCTGTTCTTTAATCTGAATTCCCATCTGGTCCTTGTGCATATCACATACGCGTATTAAAATTAACTTGCTTCTAAATGGGCCTCTGAATTCGCTCATATGCATGGCAGATGAAATGCATGTACGTGTGGCCCGAGGTGTAATTATGCACGTATATTACTAGTTGAATCTTACAACGGATGCCGTTCACTAATATTTCTTTTTTTCTGAACGCTTTTTTAGGTTTTACCATAGGTGTGCAGCAGCTACATCCAGCCTTCATTCAGAGACCCTTTGGGTAAGTGGAAATGTTTCTTAACAGTCTGTTTGAAATCAAATTCATGAATCGACTTCCTCATTATAAAACGCGTGAAAAAAGCCTTAGCTGTCAAGAGTGGACAGTTTCAACAGCTGTTGTTAATGTTTGGAGTATTTAATTTCTGGTGAAGGTTTCAGAAGTTTTGTGCATTTGTCAGCTTTAATGTAATTCCCAAAGATCCTCCTTTATCCTCAGTAAATCTTAGTCATAATAAAGCCAGTGCAATGCTTGCTGCTTTGTCAACATCAAGAATTCACGAGAATTCAAATAAATGGAAAATAGTTTCTCTATTATAGTACTTAAGGTGTCAAAACAATTAAGCAAATTCTGTTCTCGTATTTCTCAGATAAGATCTTCTGCTTCCTCTGTGCCGTTTCTCACGTAATAATGCTTAGGATACAGTTTTATCCTAGAAAACAAATTGCATTGGAAACAAAGTCTGTTACTTAATGAAAGTAACATTAGGTCAAAAATTGATTTTGGACAGATGTTATACAAGGCTTGAATAGTCTGCAAAAGTGGGCTTTTGTCTGCTGTTTTCAATAGCTTATACCATCCCTGCTCGGTTAGAAAAGTCCTCTTTTTATACATCTAATAGGATCTGGCAGCTGCTCGGCAAAAGACAAGTGTGCTTCACGAGAACAATAGTGACTGTCATACTGCCTTCATTTAACTGTTTAATGATTGATGCAGTTCTTTTTTTACACCGTTTCAGAAAGTGAATATTGATAGGGTTTTTTATTATTATTTTCTAAGAGCATTAAGAAAGTAGGTGCATTTTTTAAAGCTTTTGAGCACTGCTCTGTTGTGTTTTTTGTGTGACTCTAATATAAATAGATGGGATTTTGGCCTTTGTCAACAGAAATACTTCATCCCTTTCCTGCTCTCTGCTCGTGTTTTTTTTGGGGCCTTTTTTTTTTTTTTAAAGAAAAAAAAAATCTGCTAACAACAAAACTGAAACTTTCACTCCTCTGCCCTCGTGGCTGCAGTTGCCAACTGCCTGGGTAATCTCATTCCAATGAGTTTATGGATGTAAGAGACTGTGTTGCCACAATAGCGCACACCCAGTGTACGTGAGTTGTGTACGGTTCAAACACGCCGGTTTTCGTAAGTGGTTACGGCTCTGTTGGAAAGGCTCGAAGAACATCTGTCGTGAAGAGAAGAGTGTCTTTTTTTTTTTTTGGTGCAGGGGCTGCAGTAGTCTGTGCAGACAAGATGCTGGTTTTTAACAGCTCTCCTTGCATGGCAGCTACAATAGCTTTCTTAGCCCCCAAAGCAGGCAGCGGTGGGACATACGGGATGAGAACCCCAGAGGCTTTCCAAATTGCACAGGAGTGCACCAGAGAAGTTGACGATAAAACCAGCCTGTTACGAGTTTCTCCACGCCTGCTAACAGAAAAGAACAAAAGGGTGAAGCACGTTAAACTCCTCGTGTTGGCAGGAGCGCTGGCGCACGCCTGTTCCTCTTGCAGATAATCTGCTGTTCCTGTGGGTGCCGTTCCTGCCCGGCAGCCGCAGCCCTGGAAAACGTAGTTTTTCTTTTTTGAACAGTTTGCTTTTAGTTTCGCATACAGAGGAGTGTGGGATCAACCAACTACGTGTTCCTTGCAATGCAGACAGTCACTGTTCCAGTTCTTAGGCATTGGTTTCATCATTAAACCAGCAGAGCTGCAGTTAGCACATACAGCAGAGAGCACTATAAATTATTTATCAGTTGCCAAGAGACAGGAACCGGGAGACTGGAGGGTTGGAGGAAGGGGATTATATATCATTATTTGCAAGCGTCAGTAAACAAGAATTTCATTGCATGGAGTCACTGCTGGAGCAGAATCACTGACAATGGGAATTTGGCGAAATGTGGAGCCATTTACCTGAGCACCACGGCCGGGGCTGCTCTGTGGCTTCTGAGTGAAGCATCAGGTGCTCAGTCAAGCAACCAAGCTTGGCTGCCAGTTCCCTCTTTGTCTCGTCAGTAAACCAACAAAATTAAGAGCCTGCCAGGCTCCACTCTTGCATTCCCATGAACCCACAATTTCCTTGGCTTTCTGTGGGATTTGAGGATAGATGAGGAGTTTATCGGGGTCTGTCTGCCTCTGGAAGCTTCATCAAATTGCGGTTGTCCATTTGCTCCGCACCGTGTGGAGCGGATCCTGACCTTCCCCGCGTGAAGCTCGGTGGCCCGCCTGCTTTGCCCATGCAGGATGTCGCAGGGTTCTCCCTCCTGCGGTTCCTGCCTCTGCAGAGTGTTTGTGCCCAGGGGCGGGCATGCGCTTTCCAAAAGATGATTGTTATGGGACACGGGGTCCCAGGTGCGCAAGCTGCACTTGGCAAGGAAGAAATGAATGAACAACCCATTAGCTGCTCGGCAGTTAGATAAGAGAAGCCAGTCAGTCGTGTTCCAGCTATCAAGCCACAAAACGCAGGGTTTGGTGAAACCTGAAATGAATGGAAACTATGAAAATTACCCAAACATCAGTGAGGATTATTTATAAACTGAAGGCTTCCCCCTCGCCTCCCGCCCCCCCCCCCCCAGCCCCAGGCACCCAAATGCAGCTGTAAATATTGCCGGGGGTATGCGGAACAGAAAGAGAAACCATGAGGAGCCTCTCTCCTTCCTCCTGCTGTCCTGGCAGGGCAGGCGCTCGCTCGGCAGACAGCACGGAGTCGGCAGTAAATCCTGTTCTGAAAAGTAGTCTCGAGATTGTCGTAACCGGAGACTTTTAACGGTGCTGCGCGGCAAAGGATGCGCCTGTGTCAGGGTGACTTGGAGATCTGGCTCCTGAGTTTGGGGGAGCCCCATTGGGCCGGGGGGGGCTTAGCCCGGAGCTCACAGACGGCGCTTTGCTTGGAGGCAGCTGGCGATGCCTCCCGTGGCGATGCACGGTGCGTCCCTGCAGGTACCACCCAGCACAGAGCTGAGCTGACGTGATCGGGGACGGGGGAGACCCTCTCTCTCCAAACGGAGCTGTCTCTGACTGCAGCGCTGTCCCTCTTTAAGAAATTTTGAGAAAGACGTGAGACTTCTCGGAAGCTGCTTAGGAGCAACTGCGTAGAGCGCTTGACCAGGAGTACACGGGGATGCAGCAGAGCTGCTTGGTGCCCCCCTTTTGGTCCTCTCCTCTGGGACTGCAGTGCTGGAGACGGGCTTGAGCCTGTGCAGGGAACGGGGATTCCCTGGTTCTCCTCTTCCCAGCCGTGCTTGCCGCTCTGGACACGAGCGGCGTATGGCAGCCACATTCCTGCGGCTGTGCCTCAGCGCAGGAGTTATCTGTGTGGGAGATTGACCAGTGACTAAGTGAGCTGTTGGAAACATTCAGCTCTCTTGCAGCAGGATCCAGCTCTTTCCATATCGGCACGCTGGATGTTGCCGCTCCAGAGACCCCCCCGTGCATCCGTGTGTAGCTGCTTATTTTGGTGGCCCCCTGGCTCTGGCCCACGCTTGGTCTCGGGCAGCGTTGGAAAGAGTTAAACCTCTCTTTGAGTTTGAAATTTCACGCTTTGATGCTGCTGCAGTTAGGAAGTGAAAAAAGTCCCTCTTTGTGTCAGCCCACCCTCTCTCGCAGCTGTTTATCCTTAAAACTTCTCTATTGGGTTAAAAATAAAAGGAAACAAACTTTCATCGTTTCTGTGGTTATGCTTATAAAACGGCGCACGCTGGCCTTGCTCCGCTCAGCCGCTGTCAGTCGCCGTCCCCTGTGCCCTGACTTCCCATTGCACTGCTTGCCGAAAGCCGGCCGGCTGCCGGAGGCCAGCGCGCTCTGCCGCGCACTGGCAGCTCCCGCGGGGACGGCGCACCCGGCACCTGTTGGTTGTCGTGTGCCAATAACATGAAAGCTTTTGGCGGGGGGTATTTTCCTAAGAAACGTTCAAATCTGTTTTCCAAATGGCTTCAGCTGCTGGTTCTGGGGCATGGTTGCTGCTATTCACACCTGACGCTTGCCAGGCAGAAAGAGCTCCCTTTTATTTATTTATTTATTTATTTATTTATTTATTTTAAGAGTAGGCTTGTATTTATAAGCAGATCAGATGGCTTTGAGAATTTTCTTGACTGTTACTTCAAGGTGGCAAATGCTGGTGTCAGGCCCAAGGGGTTGGTATACGGTTCGTTTTGCTTTTGGGTGCGATTTGCTCGTATCGTGCATCTACTCTTGGCCCATAGAACAATACCAAAGGAGAGCACAGTCTGATGTATTGAGCTCACACTTGGCTACATCAGTGTTGTGCCAAGCTCGAGGCAGTGGGAGACCTTTCGCAGGGGCCAGGCTGCTGGTGAAGGGTGCCACGTGCCGTGCCGGGGCACCGGCCTGCGTGGGATGGAGAGCCAGGCTGAGCTGGCGCTGGCTTTGCCTTGAAGGCACACGGCTCGGGTTGTGCCATCTTCTCTGCTGGATTCCGTTGCCTTCAGTGGATTTCCTCTTCATCCTCACCAGCGCGAGAGCAGGCGACTCGGCAGCGGAGACCTCTGTCCTTTTCCCTCCTTGCAGGAGCTGGGCAGTGGGACATGCAAGATCCTCCTGGTCTGCTCTGGCTGGTGCCGCTCAGTCCCGATGCGGCAGAGTCATGCACGCGCCTGGATTTTCGGAGCGGTCGGTCCAGCTTGTACTTGATCTCATCTTTCCTTTGCGCAGCTGTTGGCATATTGGTCCCTAACTCTGTCGTATTAAACACATGCCCAGTAATTCGAATGATAAACGCAGCTCTGACCAGCCTGCCTCTGAGCTGAGGGCACCAGCGAGGGAACTAGGCAGTTGTTGTGCTGATAATTTGGTAGCAAGGACACCGGGTCACTTCTAAATATGACTTAGATGAAGAGCTTGTTCCCCACAGATGGGAGCGAGCTACATACCGAGGCTAAATATACTCTATGATCACAAAAGATGAAAAGTCGTGGACCTCCGAGTTAAAACCCAGTCTCCTATTTCTCGGTCTCTAAATGCTGTAAACAGGATCCTGCTGTCCCCTGCGATTTCCCAGTCGCCAGCTTTGAGCGTTTCGGCTCTCCTGTGCCATAGCTGAGCTGCTGCCGGCTCTGCTCCGGCCGCGGAGGGGAGAGCCGCGCGGGGGACAGGCTCCCCGCTCCCCCGGCATCCCACTGCGCGGGACGGTGTGCAGAGAGATGTCTTAGGTGCTGTAGATCAATGGAAGCACAACTGGCAGCGGAGATCGCTGAAACTCTTAAAATGGAATCTCTTTTTTGGCTTAGAAATTACTTGTTTTATCAGCGTAGGTTTTCTTTTCTCAAAAAGTAATTCATTGCTTCTTCTATAGCTGAAGAATTCCACCTCAAAGTACTTAATCTGTCTGAGAGAGGGGTTTTGATAAATCGAATGTGCGGGTGCTTTTAATTAAAAGTCAGTGGAAGGGATCAGGTGTACAGAAAGTCTGTCAAAAAAATGGAACCAGTTGAAAGTAGTCAGTTTAATATATATTATGCCAAAACTTGTCAGGTACTTGAGAATACCTTAGATATGCTTCTGCAGCCTTTGGTTTTCTCCAAATTGCAGAAGAAAGTTGGAAAGTTTAGGTAAAGGCAGAATTCCTGGGTTAATCTGTCAGAACCTCTGGTTTTCCTCCTGTGTGGACGGGATGGATCCAGCATCCTCCGGGGCTTCTCATGCCAATGCTGAAGGACTTGGGCCCCTGTGGTGCACGGGTGTGAAGCATTTTCTGTTTCTTCTGTCAGTTCATTTTTGGTTTGGCTGTGCTGATAACTGGAAAGGGGAGGGAGGGGTGTTTCCTTCTCTGGGTAGCTGACTAGTTGCGGATAAACTTCCATGTGGCTTTTTCCTTGGTGCCAGATGGCTCTTGTTTCAGGCAGATGTTATCTCCTCCTACCTGAGTGTTTTTCAGCCTGCTTCTCCAAAACTATTTTTGGTCCAGCCCAACATGCCTTTGTTTGGGATTTTTTTTTTTTTTTTCTTTTTCCTTAGGGTGTGGGGGAAGCCAGACGCAGAGCATAAAGCTGTAAATTGTTGAGCCCGGCAAACTCGTGGTGGAGCTCAGCATGTTGATCTCAGGCTTTTGGTTAAGCTGAGAAAAAGGATTAGGTCTTTGTGAGAAGATGTACTCTCATCTCTGTAGGTCTGCAACCTCTTTTTTTTTTTATTTATTTCATTTATTTTTTTTTCCCCATGCCTCTGCACTGGCTGCGGGGGAAGTTGTACATGGCATTTCTTTTTACTTGTTTGTGTGGGATCCGCCTTCCTCCACTATGGACCACTAGTTTGTTGCATCGTGAAGTCAAGATGTGCTAGCACTGCAAAATGAGGACACTGCTGGTCTATGATAGCTTCTCAGCTGCTGCGGTGCCTACTGTTCTTTATATTTTCTCTCTCCTGACAAAATGAAAATAAATTGAAATCATGGATTGCTCTCACCCTCTTAAGTTAGCATTTGTATTTCTCGAGCAATGGGTTTGGTAAGCTCAGCAACCAGCAGAGGTTATTACTGAATCCTGTGATACAATCACTTTTTCTCTTGTACCGATTCCAGCCTGGGACAGTCTGATGTGGCAGGTTGTTCCTTGGTGATTGCCACCAGTGTGGTGACGTCTGGTCCCACGAAGGAAGTACCCAGTCACGTCCCTGCTCGCACAGGCTGCTGTGTAAATCTTCTCAGAGGGCCAGACGAGGATGAGTAGAAGACGGCCAGGCAAATTAGTTACAGGATGAGCAGAAATTGGGTTGGTTGGTTTGCTATTTTGTGTTCGTGTCATATTGTAGTAGGTGAGGATAAATACCATACCGTGGAGCTGCAGAGTTCATCCTTATCTTACTTGGAGCTGGCTGAGGTATCTGGCTGAGGTATCTGGCTGATGAGGCAGAAGCCATTGACATTTCAATGCATGTCTAAATCAGCTTTAGTAGGGACATCTCAGGATTCAGAGGTTTCTCGTGCCGTCTCAGTGAAAGCTGATGGATGGTGGAGTGCTTGGGGCATGATGAGTGTCCTGATCTGGACCGAAGTGTTGGTGGATAAACTCTGTGAGATCTCCTCCTGGAGCGAGAGTCCTTGTCGGCAGGCAGGGACTGACCTGGCCATGCTCCAGCCTGTAGCCCCTCCTCATCATGTCTGGATTTGAGAACAGGGCCTGAATTCCTCACGGTTCTCCAGCCTGTCATTGTGGCTGGGGCCCGTATGATACGTGTTGCCAAGCCTGCCACTGCTCCACACAGGTTTACTTAAAGCAGTTCCATGAGGTGAGTGCTCGCAGGCTTGGGAGTGTCCTTCAGGAGTGATGTTCTTGGGGGGTGAGTACCATCAGAGGATGTGTCTCTGCATCACCAGCACTGAGGTGGTGTTGTGGCACTGCTGATGCGAGTGAGGAGCTCCTGGACTGCTGCTGCTTTCCTCGGTGTCACTGGGGTGCACTTCCCCGAGCAGCTCCTGCCTGGTGCTCTTACACTCATGAACCCACTTCAAAATACATCTTCAAATCTGTCATCCAGGCCGTGGTTGGAGGTGTTATTTCACCAGAGGGTAGTTTTCATGTTGCTGTCACAGTCAGCTGTGGTGATGCTCAGCTCGTTCTGCAGTACCACCTACCAACTGAAGCCCGGCACTGCCTGCCATCACGTGCTGTGGCAGCGTGGATGTCCCTGTAGCAGCTAACGGGTCAACTCTAGTGGAAATGGAGGCCAAATTCCTGGGGTCAAATGCCAGAATTTGTGCCTTTCACTGGCAGACACAAAGGGCTCTGTTTCTTTTATTCTTCAAGGAATAAAAGGCTGGTCGTGGCGGTGGCATTTGTGTGCTGATCTCCGTGAGGCTGCCAAGAGCGCTGTGCCCCTCCTTGTTTCCCAAGTGTTTGTGTGATGCCGTGTCCCTCTTGGCAGAGGGTTGCAGTTGTCTCCCACCTCTCCAGAAGCAGCAGAAGTGGCTCCCGGTGCAGCTGGCAGAGCTCGAGCAGGTCGGGAGCTGCTGCCGTGCTGCTCTCCCCGAGCCATGCAGCTTGCGGGAGCTGCTGCTGGCTTGTGCGTAGAAGTCCTGCAGGGTGGAGGAGGGCTGAGCAGGTGCAGCTAAAACACGTTTTAGGTGTGAACCTGACCTAAAATAATCAAATATCTAAAGTGTCTCCAAGATGAGCTCTGCCCAATAGAGCTGCTCATGAGGGAGAGGGCTTCATTAGCTCGTTCCTCTTCTTGCCATTTGGGAAGGGATGTGGGACACACGGCCTTCTGACTGGTCCCTTCCTCCTGGCTGCCCTTGGGGCTGCCGCTGCCCACCCCGCGGCTCTCCCCCGGCAGCTCTGCCGCTGTGGTGGGCAGGACGGGGTGACGGCAGGTTTTAAAAAGTCCGCTCTCTCAGCAGGCAGCACCTCCCGGGAGCCAAGGGCGCTGGCGGCCGCACGCCTCACCTGATGCATTCCAACGTCTCCACCCAGGACTGCGCCAAAACCGGGCTGCTTTTGTTCTGTCCTTCGCGTTTCGCACAGCAAAAGCAGAAGCAGAGTCTGCGCCTCCTCTGCCAATGGCTCTGTAACCGTCTCTTTTGTTCTGTGTCTTGCAATTTTGGCTGCCGGGGCAGCGTGGCAGCGTGCCACGTAGTTAGGAACGTGGGCTAGTGTGGCGGTCCCAGCTGCCCTCCTGCACCGCGACGGCCCTCCCGAGTCCCTCCTGCGGCCACCGCCGGCTCTAGACGTAGGTTTGACCATGCTCGTTGCGTTTTTGTGGCCTTTGCCCACAATTAATCATAATGCCATAAGCATCTCGTACGTCTGCTGTTCACGGGATGACCTTGATGTGTGGTGGCAATGGCTGATCACTTGGTTGACGTTTTATAATCACGTTGTGTGTATTGTAGATGAAGTTCTCTTCTGGCTGGCAGGGCCTCTCCTGGGGAATGGAGGAAGACTGCAGGGAGAAAGGGAAAGGCATCTTAAAACACAGATGTGACTCATTCTGTAGAAATTCAGATTAGCGTTTGCTGATTCCTAGAAAAAGAACTCCAAAAGAGGTTTGTTTTTATTTTTTTTTCCTGGGGAAAAAAAAATGAAGGGGGGGAGGAATGTTTTAAGACCTTCTGTGGATGCTTGAATGTAGCCAACAGAGAACTTCTTCATACTGCACTGGTGGTGTGGGTTTTTTTTTGTAGCTGCAAGACATCCAAGTGACCTTACCTTTGGTTGTGTGTTTTGTTTTGATCAATGAGTTGTCATCTGTCTGCCTAATTCAGAAGTCCAAATTGCATAATATCTTAATTGAAATATCTAGCTAAATTATTAAAAACCCACGGACCAAAAGAACTTTCCCTTTTACACAGAAGCAGATTCTGGAGTTGCTGAGTGTGGTTTTCTAGTGCAGTAAACTATGGCGTGTGATATGCACTTGTGTATGCATTGGGCTGGGATGTATTTCTGGCAACGGAGTACAGGAATACTTACTGCCTTCTTAGCTAATGGTGCTTTTTGTTCAAAGTAGCATTGAAGAGCTCGAATTTTTCCGTGCTGAGCAAAACAGTAGTGTGGGATGTCGTGGATTTGCTGTCTCTCTGGAGCACGCCGTGGGAGCTGCTGTGGAGGAGCTGTGTACGTGAAAGCGAAGCCGACACATGGAGTTTCTCGGGGACGAGTTGGGAGCGTGCGCTCACCCTGACGGCCCCGCACGTGGCCACGTCCTCCACATGGGATGTGCCAGCTCTGGAGAGCAGTTGGGTGGTGGCAAGGGACACCGGGGCGTGACCTGCAGAGCGACTCAGCCAGGGTGATGCCCAGGCTGGATTGCTGGGGGGCTCTTGGACCGTCCTCCTCCTCCTTTTGCAGGCGCAGGCTGCATGCCTGTGTGCAGGAAAAGTGCAGGCCCCTCTTTTGCTCCTGCTGGTGGGTGGTTTTTTAGTGAGTCCTGAGCGTGAGGACTGTGCATTTGGTTTTTTGTTGCGTTTGTGTGGTGGTTTTGACTTTATCAAGCCCTGGAGTAGCAGGAAGCCCGGTAGTGGGATACCTGCAGGGAGAAGCAACAGGCAGCCGGAGCTCCCATCACCGATCTGGGATGCAGGCTGTTGTCCGAGCTGCCGATGCACGAGGGGGCAGAGCAAGAGGCGTGCATGGTGTCCGCTCATCTCACCTCCAACAGCTGCCTGGGCCAGTGCCTGGGGTTCCTCTGCGGGGCCTTTCCCCAGACCCTGGCAGGCCAAGAGAGCCGTCTTGCACCTTTGCGCTATTTTGGTTTAAACCAAACCCAACCCAACCCCCAGTGACCAAGCGTGAGGCGGCTCTGGGCTTGCGCGAGGCACAGCTCCTTGGAAGGTGCAAGTGTGTGAGTTCAGCTCTCGGTCTGGTCCGTAAGCTCTAGCTCCAATTCAGCCATGCGGCCTTGGTTTAGGTCGGCGCTACGCCAAAAGTGATTCAATGAGTTTCTGCTGCCTCATCTCATTCTTGTTAGTCACAGGGTGATGATATCGGGTATGGTGCATTTATGGACTGGGGGGCTGTGAGGTCCCTCTCTCTGTACTACGCTGGGGATGGCTCTGGCCTCTGGCGACGGTCTTGCACTTCATGAGCCAAAGTTTGAGGTGCTGCTCACCACCATCCATCCTCCTCCCTGGTGCTGCTCCTTTGGGGGTGGTCTTGTTACATCTAAGGACCCTGATTTCGGAGGCAGTGTTGCTATGTGGGGGGAGGAGAACAATCATTCTGTCATCATGCAAATTGCCTCAAGAAAAACCAAAGTGCGTATGCGAGTGGGAAAACAAGAGAAAACTCGCTTCAGATGAGCGCTTGTTTGCGAGAAGCCTTTCTCCTGCCTGAAGAGCGGGTTAAACCATCCAGTTCTGGCTGTGAAGCAAATGGGAACAGCCCTGTAACTGCTGGATAGAGGGGGGCCAGCCCCAGGTGGACCCCAGTACGTTGTAGGTGGTGGCAGAGACTTAGGATGGACACTTGGGTGGAACGAGGGCAGCCAGTAACCCATCCAGCAAAAGTTTCCAGTCCCTGGCTGTGAGTCCCCGTGAAGCACCAGAGCACTGGGTCCTGTGGTGAGTCTACGGAGGAGTCTGACCCCGGAGATCAGATGGACGAGTGGGCAAGAGATCCCCTTTTCAAGGAGCTGAGCCTGGCTTTGGAGAGCAGTTTAGGCATGTGCAATCCTGCAGCTTGTGAAGAGCCGGTGGGAGGCTTTTAAAAATGCTTGTGTTTGAAAATGTGCTGTCACGTGCATCGACACAAAAATCCCCAAAATATTTGAATCTGCACAAGCTCTTTGCAGAGTTATACCTTGTTGGGTTTTTTGTTTGTTTGTTTGTCAAAACGAGCTGGGTTTGGGGGCAGGGTGGAAGGAGCTCTCTGGAGGGTGGCTTTTGGTTCGTGCTGTTGCCTTACGTGGTTCAGTAAGCAGCCGGCCAAAGGGACCTTTTTGTGCGCTCCTTGCTGCGCATGGCTCTGATCTTCCAGCGCTCACGTGCCATTTGCTGGTAGCAGTCATGGAATCAGGGAATCATGGAATTTTCAGAGTTGGAAGGGACCTCTAGAGATCATCCAGTCCAACTCCCCTGCTGAAGCAGGATTGCCCAGAACACATTACTCAGGACTGCATCCAGGCGGGTCTTGAACATCTCCAGAGAAGGGGACTCCACAGCCTCCCCGGGCAGCCTGTGCCAGGGCTCTGCCACCCGAACCATAAAGAAGTTTTTCCTTGTGTTAGAATGGAACTTCCAATGTTCCAGCTTGTGCCCATTGCCCCTCATCCTGTCACTGGGAACCACTGAAAAGAGTCTGGCTCCATCCTCCTTCAACCCACCCTTTAGATACTTATTAGCATTAAGTCTGCACACCCCTCTTTCTTCAACAAGCCCCAGATGCGTCCAGATGCTCTTTGTGCTCTGCACTCGCTTGTGCAAGTGCCTGTTTTTGTCTGGCCCATGGTGGTTTGTGTGGATGGACCTAAACCTCCAGGTTTGCGCAGTTTTTGCTCGTTTGAGGCCTGACTTGTTGTGGGCCCTTTGGAAAATATAGCCCTGTCAGTTTGCTGCTTTTTTTTTTTTTTTTTTTCTTTTCTTCCTCATTAGTCATTTCTAGCAAATGAGTGGGCAATCCTGCGTTAGTCATCTTCAGGATCTTTCAGTCTATGGACTTTAATTGACTGTGGCGTTGATAAATTCCTCTTGGCAGCACGGCTACCTCAGGGCAGGGCCTGGTGAAAGGCAATGCTTTAGGACCGGCGTTCAGGGTAGAGGTAGTGCCGGTGGCCACAGAGCTCATGGGCATGTGAGCACCGCTGCTGGGCCGGGGGCTGCTGGCATGGTCGCTGCCGAGGGGTGTTACTTAGGGGAAGAAACCCAGAATTAGTATCTTGTGTTTTACACCAAACACCCTGTAGCATTGCCCTAAACATCCAGTGTTATGGAAACACCGGCTTAAATGGGTAGTAACTGATAACAGCTCGCAAGCTGGAAGGGCTGCGGCGGTGCTCGGGAACAGTGGTCATCCCTGGTGGGACTCTACCCTGATGGGACAAGTGGAGGAGTGACCCGGTGCCCTGTGGCGTCTCTGGGTCATCAGGAGCCTCTAACAGGGTTTGGGTGGTGGGGTGAGTGTGGACCTGGAGGATCCAGGATGCGGCGAGGCTGCCAGTGCTGGCGGGGACAGGCAGGGTACGTGGGGGCCAGGGAGATACGGTGAGCCAGTCAGGCAGGGGCTGTGTCGCTGCCGTCCAGGGAGGTTATTCTGGGGACGTGGACAGTGGGAGGTACAAGACATGGAGACCAGGGTGTGTGTGTCCGTTCTTGCAGTACATGCTTCACCTTGCACTACTTCCACCCTTGGGGTCCGGGAGTGTTTTGCTTTTCCTTCGCTCCACCCCGAGCAGCACCTGCCTCCAGGGCAGCACCCTTTCTGTGGCTGATGCGCATGAATTTGGGGGGACAGAAGGGGGACGTGCAGGCTGGAGGGAGCCCAGCCCCTCACTGACTCTCTCCCTTTGCCTCCACAGACTCACGCCTCACTATGTTTACCCCCAAGCTATCATCCAGCCCAGCGTGGTGATCCCTACCCCTGTGCAGTCCATCACGTCTCCCTACATCGACTACACCGCCGCCAGCCAAGCCTATTCCCAGTACACCACAGCTGCCTACGATCAGTACCCCTACGCTGCCTCTCCTGCTGCCGGGTTTGTGGGATATGGCTACACGGGCGCAGTCCAGCCTCCCATCACCGCCAGCAACCCAGCGGCGCCCGCCACCGCTTTCGTGCAGTACCAGCCCCAACAGCTGCAGCCCGACCGCATGCAGTGAGGGCCCTGCCTGCGCCTTCGCCACCTAGGACAATCTTTTACAATGGAAGGATACGACTAGGACAACAAAAGCAACAACAACAAAAAAAACAATAAAAGAAACAAAAAAAGAAAAAAAATCACCCCGTCCCTTTATCCCCTTTACGTAGGTGCATATCAATACCTAAGCTATTTATAGTGTTAAGGGCGAACCCAAACCCTTGCAGTCTGACTGTGCTTATGGAAATGGACTCCTGGTAAGTTGTTCTTTTTTTTTTTTCTGATCTGGACAGATATTGTCTCGAAGATGTTCTAAAAGTGACTGAAATGTTTCACAGGAAAACTACAGATTCTTGCACACATCGCGGTCTGCTTCCATCACCCGTGGTCGTCTTTCCGGCCATACCCCGTCAGCCCTCCCCTCCTCATCAAATCTGCAGTCCTCTTAATTACTGTTGAGGTACAGAGGTACTCGGAGAACATGGAAAAAAGCAATCTTATTTTTTGGTTGTACAAAAACTTTGTAATACTCAGAGATGCCTTACAGAAAAAAAAAAAGAAAAAGAAAAACTATTTTTTAATATTTATTGCGATTTTATTCGCATGAGCTGTGAATTGCAGACAGAAGAATAGTAGTAAGTATCTGCCTTGTTTAATTCTCATTTTACTAAATTATTGTATGTAGGTAAAAGTTCTTAAGTAATTGCTGAATCACTTCAACATGCAAAAGGGAATATTGGCTTGAAGGAGAGCAGAATATTCCTTTAGTCAACGCACTGTACTATTTTCTTATTGTAATTGTTACTCTGTTAAGATTATCTCAAATTTAGGTATATTTTTAAATGCAAAAAACCAACCAAGAATACCGAACATTTTGTCTACTTTGGTAGATCTTTTGTTACAATGCTGCAACCTATGGAGACATTTACAGTATTTATGTAAAAGAGATTTGGGGCTGTTGGCCAGCGAAGCTTAGGAGAATATCATGAGTGGAGCAAAAGAGAAAAAGGTGTTATGTCACTGAACAAATGGGTAAACGTAACCTTTTTATGCCTATAATCCAACAGCCAAATAAAGGAAGAGAACAGATGATGTAAGTTAAGTGCATTTCTACAAAGAACAGCAATAAACTATTTTAACTTTTAAAATTATTCGATACTCTATGGTACCATGTTTGCTCGGCTGGAGTACTTTCAAACTGACCCAATCTGGGTCAGCTTTGCCCACAAGCGTGCCGGGGGGGTTGGGAGCGTGTGTCCTGGGCTGCAGCGGAGCCTGGCCAGAGCCCCTGCTTGCATCCTGACCCGGCGTTGTGTGGGCACAGCTGTCCCTTGCAGCGTGTCCCCTGCGCCATTGCTCGCTCTGCATGTCCCGAGTCACCTGTAGCTCTTGGCACCTCGGGGGTTTTTGAGCTCCTGGAGTGTCATGCCAGAGCCGTGCGGTCCCCAACGCTTGTGCCCGGCACGGGGCGCTTGCTCACACCCAGTCTGTGCAGAGCAGAGGGGTTAAAGCGCGGCCATCCTGGTGCAGCTCCAGTGGAAACCGGGACAGCCGAGATCAGATCTTTCCCCAGAATCCTCGGGATATCGCTTTCCTTCTGCTATTTGCTTAGAATAAGTGTGTTTTCCTAAATGGAATCCATCCAAAAGTGAGTGGTGTGCCAGAGCCCTGTCCCAGTTAAGGGGTCTCAGATCTGGCAGGCGCGGGCGGGCTGTGGGCAGCGGTGAGGCTCTGGCAGGGTGCTCGCACCCCTGACCCTCCTTTGCATTACTCAGCCACATTGGACTTTCCCTCGCCAACTTGCTTTAGAAACTCGGTTCTCATATTTTGACCATTGCGAACTGCGAATATCAGCTTTTAAAAGTAAATAAGATTATTCTGTCTGAATGTGCTAGTTATCTAGGTCATCTCTGTAAGGTTTACAGCAGATTTGGTGCCAGGAAGTCACTGCATCTTTGGCACCGGTGTGGGTTGCTGTTCAGAAGGTGATGATGATGCCTAAAGCCATCCTGGGGGAAGAGGGTGCCGTAGGATGGAAGCAGAGGCAGTTCAGCACTGTGTCTGATCAGCAGCCCTGGTGAACTTCAAGGCACACAGTGGGCACATCTAACGTCATCAGTAGGCCTCAGAGTAAACAGCCCATCTCAATGTATGGAAACAGCTCATTCCTCCCCTGCTTATACTGCGTGAGAATGCAGATCCTGGTGGGGCTCGTCCTGCCCAGGGTTTTGCTTACAACCATGTGGGTGACATTTATTTCCTTTTTAAGTAATTAGTTTCTGGATGTGGCTGTGGGGCTGCCAAAGGAGTAAGAGCTCAGCGCCGCATCCAGCACGGCCCTGGCGAGGAGCACAGCCTGGCCCGAGAAACCTGCCTTTGAAGTACTATCGGGGCCGGAGATTATTCAGCAATTCTTCTTTCTCCCTGTCATGAGTCTTTCTGAGGCAGAGGAGCGAGGGGAGGATTTCAGAGGCGGGCGAAGGTGCTGGGAGTGTTGTGGTGCCCATCCTCAGGCAGTGCTCCCGCCTGGACCCGGCACTGCTCAACGTTGGCTTTTGCCTTCACCGAGGACCTGTGTCTCCTCAGGTCCATAGGAAGACAGAGGCTTCCAAAGATTAATTTGTCATTGGGGAAAAAAAAATAAAAAATGCGTCTGCTGCATTTTAAAGTGAAGAGAGTGATGATTTTCCATTTAGCTGACTCTAATTTCCTGAAAGGTGGCCAAAGCTGCTGGGAAGCGAGGGCGCAGGCGGCGCTGAACAGCAGCACCCAGCCCATTGCAGCCGAATGCCATTCCTGCATCCCGCTCAGTTTTGCTCCGGGCTCATTTTGAGAAACAACCACATCAAAACCACAGCCCAACCTGCCGCCTTCCTGTTTGCGAAAACCCAGCTGCGAAATTGTGGCCGGGCAGGATAATGATGATAACAATAAGGAGAACCTGTCCAGCTTCCTGAGTGGAAGTGGGGTTGCGATGGCAGGTGGCGAGGGGAGCCTGCAGACCCCCCGAAAAGGAGCCCAAGCGCTTCCTTGGCCCGGTGCTTGGCTGGGAAAGTGGGAAGAGCCCGACGGGTCGCTGTGGTAGAGGGACAAGAATTCAACGCAGTGTGTGAGCGGTGGGGTGCGGATGAGAGGCAGTGGCTGCGTGGCTCCTGACTGGTCGGGGTAGTGCAGGACAAGTGCTTAAATCACCTTGCAATTGCTTAAAAGCATAATTTTTATTTTTCTTCATGCATTGCTTGACAGAGCATCCTCTTTCACCTGCACCGTGTGCCTTACATTGTCCTGGGTCGAAGCGAGCTCACCCCGGGCAGCTCAGCTCTGCTCCAGGCATGGGTCGGGGCGTTGCGGTGCTGTTGTCAGAGATTTGGTGGCACAGCGTGCAGCCGCAGGGGTGCAGGGAGGAGCGGCAAGGGCTGGATGATTTTGGCAGGGCAGCCCCCTGCATGGCACAGGTTGTGGGGGTGGGAGCAGCCGTGGGGTCCGGACCTTGTCCGGGGCACATCACCGTGGCCGTGCTGGCGGCTGGCCCTGTCCAGGCCACCTCTCAGCAGCTGTGCCCACATGCCCAGTCATTTGCATCACAAATTCAAATCTTTTTTTCATAGGAAACCGTCACAGCGGGGCTGTCAGGGGCAGCTTTGGCTTGTGTGGGCCGGAGCACGTGCAGCCCCTCTGCTCTCATGGGGAAGCATCACTGTAAACGCCAGTGCCGGCGTCCTGGCCATGGCCCGGCCGAGCCCAGCCGCAGCCCGCCATGGCCGCCCTGCAGCAGCCAGCCCCGAGCCCCGGGCTGCCTGCGGAGCTTGGTGGCCAGTGCCCGACCCTCCCCACCTGCCCGCCGCGGGAAGGGGATGGCTCGGGTGAGATTTCTGCTCTTGCCAGGCGCTATCGCCCCAGGGTGTCCCCTGTCATGGGGGCACAGGCGAGGGCTCTGCTGCCAGCGGCCACCCAAACCCACTGGTGATAAGGGGCAGGGGGGCACCGAGCCCACGTCTCTGCAGCGCTCGCCCCCGCGTTATCTGGCCGAGACACTTGGGGAGCCCTGTGGGCTCCCATCGAGGTCCGGGGCTCTGCAGTGGCACCCCCAGCCGGTGGCTGTCCCCAGGAGGGGGGGCTGGGGGCACCACCAACCCCTGCAGCCCAGCTCCCGCGCCCCAGTGCCAAAACTTTATAGCTGAGAGGGAAAGGCCGAGCGCAGGATTTATTTGCATAGTAACTGGGCTGCTGTTGGCACTTACCCTTTAAAATAAAGTTCACAGCAAAATGTTTTTACCCCCTCGCATACAGGGAATGCTAACAGCATCCTTTTTCCCCCCCCCTCCTCTTCTGGCTGAAACTTGTTTTTCCCTCCTTTGTGCCTCTCTGAATCCTGCCAGCGTAGAGATTCCCTTGTTCAGAGAGAAAAAAAAGAAAAAAGAAAGGGGGGGAAAAAAAGAAAAAAAGAAAAAAAGAAAAACTTAAGCCTGGGATTAAAAACCATCACTAAAATAGTTTGAATAACAAAGTCAACTGACTCGCTGGGAGCCCAGTGAATGCCTGTCACGTATCGCCCTTCGGCCGGGGCATAGTCATGTGTTTCGCTAGATAGTTCCTGGAAAAGCTTCTGCTCAGCCCGATAGACCTGTGGCTGCTGATACCGCTGCGCCCGCGCCGGCCCCACTCTCCCGGAGGGCTGCGGAAAACTTCCCAAACTTACAGAAGGGGGGAAGGGAAATAAATAAATCTCCCTTGGGTACCAGAAACATCGGGTCTTCTTGTGACCTGAACAACAACCAGCTGTAAATGGTGACTGGGGCTTCTCCAGCCCCAGTGGTCCCAGCACCAGCACCTCAGGCCAGCAGTCCCCTCCACCCTTACTGATGTCTTTAGCAATGGGATTTATGGATTTCCCTCCCACCACCACTATTTTTTGCATAGTTTTAGCTACATAAATAATCAAAAAAAAGTGGGACTTTACATGAGATAGAAGCAGAGGGTTTGTAAATCCCCCCCCAGGCAGAGCCGCCTCACCATGTCAGACACAGCGCATGGGACCACACAACCAGGAACGTGTTACTGGGGGGGGTTGTGCCTAAAAAAAACAAAGCCAAATACATCGGGTTTATCCTTTTGCTGACACCAGCAGCACAAACCTGGAAACACAGAGGTATGACAAGGCACAGCGAGAGGGACGATGGCTCAGATAAGGCCGCGCTGTGTGGAGGGCAATTAAAGGCTCAGATTTATTAGCTGTGTGCCTGTGCTTGGTAGGCTGATGGTGGTGATGGAGAGGTTGGAGCTGGAGAAGCTGGTGATGGAAAGGTCAGAGATGGAGATGTCAGAGGTGGAAAAGTCAGCGATTGTTGTTCTGAAAGTGCTGCAAGGTTTTAGGGTGAAACTGGGCACTAAAGGCACAGCCCAGTGCCGGTGAACCAGGCTGCGGTGGGTACAGGCTGTGTTCAGCCACAGCCGCTGAACCCGGGGCCGGGATGGGGCGCGGGCAGTGCCACCGTGGCACGGGTGTTTGCCTGCAGAGGGACTCAGGGCAGCACTGCCCATGAGCACAGGGATCACACGCCTTTCTCTGAAGAGCCCTAAATATATGTGCATGAGCATATTTATTTGTATATACATATATTTAAACATATATAATTTGAATATGTAATTATATACAGCTATGTTTAGATATACGTATGTAGTTTATATATAAAAATACATATGCATATACACTAAGTATTTTTTCCTTCTCCCCACGGGCACCTGTGAGCTGCAGCAAACCCTTGGCCTTGCTGCAGTCGCTTGCCATGAGCTGCACATTTAACAGAGGCGTGATGGTGCGCTGTTATCCAGGTTACGGCCCGTGCTGTCCCCCCGTGGGGGTGGCTGGCTCCTGGAGCCACCTGCCCGGTGGCGGGCAGTAATGGGCGGGTGCTCCACCACCACTGCACACCCCGTCCACCAAACTAATGCGGTACAGCAGAGAGGAGAGACAAGCAGTATTAAAAATTGCACCTGGACACCATTAGTGTTAGTGGCCCCTTATTAAAGGATGTTTTGCATCGTCTTTCAAGAGCCACCGTACTCAGCTTTAAATAGAAATGAGCTAAAGAAGCGTAAGGTGAAATAATCTAAAGAACTCATGTGAGAGAGGAGCTCAACTCCCACTTTCGGAAGCGGCTCGGGCAGCCTGATCAGTAGGTCCCATTGAATTGATGAGCCCCGAGGTCCCAGGAGCCGATTTTTAAAAGCATTTCCCCACGTAAAGCTGGAGAGCGTGGCCTTTTGTAAACCAGCCAGGAACATGTCTTGGTTTGAAAATAGCACTAAGCATCTCATTACATGTTTAACACTCAAAAGATCTTTTAAAATCAGACTAAGCATGCTTGAGTGGTTCCCGTTTAATCTCTACCTCTAGATAAACACCGGGGGGGTCAGCGTGCACACACAGATACCGAGAGCCGTTTGCTTTCCCCAGCAGCATCACCTGGTTGTGTTTACGTGAGCGGCTTACACGCTAGCGCATTAAGCAAAGCTTGAGCTTTGCAAAATGAAAGTGAAACGAAATGAATAAATCGTACCATTAGTTTTCTGTGAGCTGGCTTTAAAATTATCAGGTTTTAGACATAAACATGGTAGAATGAACCCTTAGGGGAAGAAAAATCCTCCAAAACCCACATCTGATCCCTTTTCAACAGTGTATGCTACTCATTATTTCATGTCATTTTAGTAAGATAAATTAATTTGGTTTCCTGTTTCCAATTAATTTTATATGTATAAAAATATTTATACTATATTTATATAATATATAAATCTGATTAGAAACATGTAAGTATGAACAAACACCTATTTTCTGTCAATACCCGTGTGTATTCATATATATGTGTGAAAGAATACATATAAATGCTTTCTATCAACTGACATTTTAACTTTTATTTCATAAATCCTGACTGCTGAAGATGCCAGATGACGTTTAGGTTAGAAGTTAAGTTAATTTAAAATGAGGAACATAACATAGCAGCAATATAATATAATCAATTTAATGGAGGCAGGACCGGTTTTCTGGCGCTGAGACATTTCAGCCCATGAACCGCACTGGGCACAGCTCTCACCTCCCCAGCATCTGCCCAGCGTGTGCTGCGGCTTTTTCCCTTTCCAGGCTCCCCGTTTGCTGAGCCCACCCTCAGCACCCCAAGGGCTGACCGAGGCTTTGCGGGAGCCCCACCGCTTACTGCCGCCCCAGCACAGCCCGGCCCTGGCCTGCAGGCTAAATCTGGGACCGTGATGCTGATTTACTTTGGGCTGGAAATGCCGTTGCTCTCCCAGTAAGATGCAGCCGTCGCTGGCGTGGCTGCAGCTGGTGGGGAGGGTGTGCTGTGGGGCTGGGCACGGTCGGGGAGGACCCGGCCTCGGAGCTGTGCCCCGGCATCGCTGGGATGAGCGTGAGCTGGTGCAGGTCAAAACCGTGTCCTGGACTCCACTCACATTTCAGCACGGTGGAAAAAAAAAGTAAAAAAAATAACATGCTGGAGTGAGAACTGTGGCTGGGAGACAGCCACGCACGGTCCGGGGTCATCCTTGGCTCCTGCTGGAGGAAGCCCTGGGCTGAGCAGCGCCGGGTGGCGTTCCCCATCCTCTTGCCCACTGCTGCCGTACGTGCTCAGGCACTTTGCCTGTGGGTGTCTGTCTGTCTTTCTGCATTCCTGTACGCTCTCTTCAATCAGCCGACCACGAGCACTTCTTCAGCCTCAGTCTGCTCAGTCCAGAATACAGATATTTTGGGCATCTGCAATCGGGACGAAAGCTCCAGTCCTGCCAGCAGCTCTGTACAGGCTTGAATGGAAAAAAAAAATAAAAATATCCCATCGAGTTGGGTAAACGCCGCCAGGCTGCCCCGGCCGGGCACTGCCAGCTGCCTGCCCCAGCTCCTCTCCCTGTGGGCTGGGATGCAGCCCCAGCCCCAGAGCCGCTCTGCAGCCGCCCGGCCGAGACAGAGCCTGCAGAAAAAATAATAAATTGAATCCAAATATTTATACCACTGGCACTGTCGGGGCTATGTGCCTAGTAAAGCTGAAGAGTGCATGGATATTTTCTTGTAGCTGCTGTCTAAACTGCCAGAAATGGTGGCTGCGCAGAGCATCCCAGTGAGGTGTGGGTGGAGGCTGGAAGGGCTGAGACCTGCTCGGATGGATGGACGGATGGATGGATGCACGCAGGAGTTGGGTCCAGGTTCAGAGACTGCACCGAGGCCTTTGTGCACAGGCAGTGGGTTTGGGGGCAGGTACGGGGGGTCTCCGTGCAAGTGAGACACTGCCAGCTTGTTGGCAGAGTGAGGACCCTGGATTTCCCCTCTCCCCCTCCTGCACACACACACACACACACAGCATTTCCTCTTCCCATCCCCATCAGACACAGTGGGCTCTCTACATGCAAGGCACTGAGCTCCAGCACCCGTCCTGGCTCCCACGGGTGTCTGCGATGCGTCCTGGTTGCTACAGGTTTCCGTGCTGAGATGCTTAAAAAAAAAAACCAAACCAAACCCACCCCAACCCTACCAAGCGCAGCCCGAGCCTGCTGCCCGAGAGCATCGCAGCGCGACGGTTACGAGAGGCTTACTCATTTCTCCAGTGAGTAAGACCGAAAGAGGAGCCCCGCGGGTGCGGGGCCGGGTGCGGGGCTGGCGGCCGATAAGGAGCGGGTCCCTAATCTCCAGCCCCAGCAGCCGAGAGGGCGCGGGTGATAACTCACGGGAGCCCCGGGCTCGCAGCAGCGGGGGTGGTGGTGCTGCTGGTTTGAGTGTTTGCAGAGTTGCCCTCACCTCGCGGGAGGTGGGGGGGCTGTCTGCAGCCTTCCCCACCAAGCCCACCACCCCCTCACCCTCCCCGGGGAGCCGGGGGAGCTGGTGGTGGTGGCAACCACAGGGCACGCACCCTGGCCCCCTCGTCTTGCCTCTGCACTTGATGCCCTGCGCTCCCTGGGGCATAAACCATGGGCAAAGGCGGCTACAGCAGGCAGCGGCTTTCGTCTGATAAATCACCCTGTTTAGGATGATGCAAAGTTTAGAAACTAGAGGCAGGGAAGGTCCCAGGCAAGGTCTGTCCTCGGCCGCCCCGTGGGCTGGGTGATGCTGGGAAGCCGGGGTCACAGCGAAGCCTGGCGCTCCCCTGATTCAAACCTGGGCTGGGATTTTTGGCTCGGATACCTGTTTTTTTTTTTATCTGCCCCCTTGGAGAGCCGCCAGACGGGCTGGCTGGGTCAGGCTCGTGCCCATCTCCCGCAGCACGTGCTCACGGCTGCGCCGGCAGCACCCACCGCTGCTGCACCGCCGGCTCCGCACCGCCTGCCCCCAGCTCACGGGGGTAAAACCGGTCACCCCCTCACCGGCCCCCACCTCGTGTGCCAAACTGCACACGATAAGCTCTGCGCCAAAGCGCATTTTTGTCAGAGGGAGCAAGATAAAAATCTTAAAATAGCTCAGTGTGACGTTTGCCAGGGTCTGTGCCACCGCTCTTCCCACAGGCCACCGTCCCCTGTCTTTCCTCCCAGCTTCAGGCATGAACATCCCCGGGGGAAGGCTAAAAACCAAAGCAGGACATGTGCAGCGCTGCTCCTGTCCCCGAGCATCGTGGTCTGCAGGCGGCATGGCACCGAGCACGACTTGGCAGCGAGCGCGACGTGGCACTGCCAGCACTGCAGAGCAAGACGCTGCCTCTGCTTTCGGGGTGCCCCCGCTCCCGCTGCAGGGCCCCCGTCCCTGGCTTGCTGCGGGGAGCACTGTGCGCTCTTGGCCACCTCTCCTTCGGCTCTGGCCAAACGCCGCTTGGCCAAGTCCCCAGCGAGGGAACAAAAGCCGAAAGCTCCAGCGATGGGCTGGGGAGCTGGGGGAGGGCGCAGCTCCCTGCACGGCTCCTCTCCAATGCTGGAAACCAACAGGGCATAAAAGTTAAACATCCCCCTCGCTGCCTTCGCCACCCCCAGTGCTGCCCGGGGATGCTGTGGGCTGTGCCAAGGGGCACTGGCAGCTCTCTGAGGCTGGGTGCCATGGGGAAGACTGAGGGAGCTGACGCCAGCATCCTCTCCTGGAGAGACCAGCTCCAGCTCCAGCTCCAGCTCCAGCTCTCTCCTCGCAGGGTGATCCCACTTCTTTAACCCCTCCGGCACCAGCTGCCAGGGCAGTGCCCTGGACTTGGTCCCCGGGCTCTTGGCAGTGCTGCCAAGCCAGTATCATAAAAGGCTTTCGCAGATTTTAGGCACATACTCCAGCTCTCCCTAATTTTGCGTTTAGTTTTGTGCAGCTATTAGCATGCCGTATTTAAAGGCACAGTTTCAATTCATATCTATCTTCATGTTTCTTTTTTTTTTTTTAATGGAAAACAAGATTAAAAATAGCCATCGGAGAAAACAAACATTGTAATGCCCACACAGATTTTTCTAACAATTTCAAAAGTGCCCATGAGAAGCGACTACTTTTAAGCAGTGAAGAATTGCAGTGGAGAATTTGCAGCGCAGACATGGCACTGAGGAAATGAAGCATGTCCCAGTGTCACCTTCAGTCTTGGCCGGTCACAGTTTGTCTCCAAGGATGGGCTGTCATGGCACACCACACTTATTCTTTTATTAATGATATTAATTCCTGATATGACTAGTAAAAGCAGCTGAGCTCACTCCAGTTAGCTTGTGGCCCTGGAATGAGCCTTTTTGCTCTCACCGCGTGGGGACACCTTGGCCCAGGGAAAAACCACTCTGGAGAGGTGGAATCTGTTTGGAAAACAGGTTTGTGCTGCGGCTCCGGGCGGGCGGACTACGGGCAGTGCTGCTCCGGGAGCACACGGTACGGGTTCGGCCGCTCTCCCCACGGGAACAGCATCCCACCGCCCGCGTGGGAAAGGCTCCGCTTTGTCCCCTCGGCGCCTCTCGATGCTATGTAAATACTGACGCGATTTTCTTAGCAGCCGTGAAATGCACATCTGCTGATGCAAAGCCACGGCCGGTGCCCCGGGCAGGAGCGGGCGGCCGGGAGAGCCCGGCGCAGGAAGCTCGCCGCCGCGCACGGGTGACTTTTCTGCATGAGCCAGGCTGCCAGCTTGAACTTTTGGCCTGCAAGTGCTTCTTGCATCCAAAATCGCCACCCCTGCTCCCCTCCTAGCCCCAGCCCGCCCTCGCTCCCAGGTAGGCAGCGGAGAAGCATCTCTGCTGGTCACCCAGGGACAAGCCCTGCAGCACGCCTGTCCCCTGCACGCTCATGCAGATAAGGCTGGAGGATGACTAGTTCGTGCTGTCATCGAGACAAAATAAAGCCGGGCTGCTTCCAATACAGTTTTTTTCTTAATTGTTCTATTTCCATGCGCCTGTGTACGCCCGGCCGCCCCGCTCTTGCCAGGAAAGCGGAGTGCTGATCATTGTCAGATGGTTCACACAGAGGTTTCTGTTTTGTTTTGTTTTTACAAGGATCCAAGATGATAGGGGGAGGGAAAGAACTTTTGTCCTCTGCTTAAAATAATTCAAGAGCTTTCCACTGTCTACGCCAGGCTCAAGCAGACATTTGCATAACAAATGAGCTTCTCCCCACTCTTCAGCCCCGGGTGACCCCTGTGGCTCCTCCTGCAGGAGGAGGCTCCATCTCCATCATCTCCATCTCCATCATCTCCATCTCCCATCCCAGCCCTGGGCCTGGGTTGCCTCTGGGGAGGCAGGGTATGTGGAAGGTTGTAAGTTTTCAGCCCTTTTGTCAATCAAGACTTTGTGAACGGCTTCTGGAACATTTCAGCAGTAAAACATGTGTTTGGTGCCTAGCAAATAATTCCAGGCATCTTTTATTTTGCTGTAAAAACGCTACAAAGCAAGACGATTAGTGAAGGTTTCTCTCCAAGCTAAAGCCCGTTGACAGCACGACCAAACATCGCCTTTCCCGTTATTAGCAGAAGTGGCCGCTCTGCGCCGGGGTTTCTCCTCCACGCAGCGATGCACAAGCACAAGGCACAGGCCTAAGAGCCTGTTCAGGTGCAGGAAAACCATGCAAAACCTCAACAAGTTCCACAGGATTTTTTTTTTTTGCCCCTGAGACAGATTAACACCCTTGCTAGTTCAGATGTATAACTTATTCCAACGGTTCTGCTATTGCTATTTAAAGAGATTTCTTTGCAGAGTGCTTCCAGAGACCATCTGCTGCAATGGCCGAGGTCAGGATTTTCAGCCCAGCAAGCAGATAAAACTGCTGCGAGAGCCCATTGCCAGAGATGTTTTGTGCAGAGCCCTATCGCCTCAACCCCTTTAGTGAGGAACCAGGGGAATTTTCCAGTTCCCATCCTCCTTCTGGGAGGGAGAAAGTGGGGGAGTAAAGCTTACGTACCTTCATGTAGCTCTGTGAGGTGGCAGGAGGGTTTTCACAAGAAACTCGGTGGAAGCAAATGCTATCAGAGGCCAAGCGCCCCAACAATTATATCAGAATATTGTATTGTGGCGACGAGAGGTGGGGAAGAGGGGAAGTCCCAGCAATACAGAAACATCCCTTTTAGACAATGACTGAAAAAATGTTGCAGTTACTCATTTTGAAATGAGTTTCTGTAGGGGTTAGATTTTTTTTTTTTTTTTTGCATGACATCACATTATGGGTACACAATTAAAAAATTGATCTATAATCAGTCAGAAGCCGTCATCCCTCCACCCCTTCCCCTTTCTTTTAGAGCAAACCCTAAAATCAGGCATTTTTACATAATGAGAATTATAGACCAAACCTCCAGAAACCTTTGCAACATTAAACATCCATCCCCTGCAGCAGGTCCTTGCCCTTTCTGGCCAGTGCCCTGAGATCAGTGAGTTGCTCTGGTCTCCCCATCGCTCCAGGCGGGAAGGCACACATCCCTCCTCCAGCCTGCCGCATCCCGGCCGGGGAGATGCAGCTCACAGCCACCCAGTCCCACCAGGGCAGGGCTGAGGGCTGAGCCTGGCTGACAGTGTAGGAAGACGGCTCTGCCCTGGAGACCAGACAGTAGATGCTTAATAGAAGGTTTGACATTCAATGGACCTGAGCTCCTTATTTTTCCATAGCAAACTTGAAGCATCGCGAAGTACTGCAGTGAGGCGCGACGTAAAATCCAGAAGAAATTCTCCTGGGTGAAATTTTTTTGCCTCTGTGGATTTGTGACTTGTTTTGGTGGACACCAGCAGGTTGTTAGACATGAGTCCACCTCTCCTTCCGATGTGCTCCAGGACTGTTTATCCCCACCTGAAAGAGCAGAGATGAGGTCAGGGTTCTCCTGCAATTCATGGTGGCTTGGCAGAGCCGAGACCAACCTTGGTCCCAAGAACAGGTTTGAATCGTGGCTTTTATGGCTTGGCAAAACACCGCATACCCCCAGGCTCCCTTGACCCACCTTCTGTCTGCCAGCTGTTTCAAACCTCAGCCTGAGATGGTCTTCCCTCCACTTGTATCCCTTGACCACAAAACCATCCTCCTGTCCATTCAACCCCCCTGATCCCACCAGCACCTCCACCGGGCACTGCAGGAGACACCGAGGCGCTCTGCCCGGGCTGGCAGCCTGCGCGCCCCAAGCAGGGGAGGACAGGCTCCCCCGGCGCTCGCCGTAGCTCGCAGTACAACCTGCCGGGCTGCTTTGGGTTTCGTTCAACTCCATCAAAGCCTCAGAGATGCCATATGGCTCCCGAGGATGTTTTGCTGCAGGGGGTTTTGGTTTGCAGTGTGGTGGTTATGGCTGGCGGAGGCAGTGGAGCAGCTCCCACCCCTGCTCCTGAGCGCCCAGGGGTGACAAATGGCTCTGATGGCACCAGGGTGTCTCCAGCCCACGTCAGTGCCCAAACCGTGGGGAAAGCACTGCTCTGGAGTTGTTTTGGCACTGTCTGCGTGGTAATTCCGCTTGGGTTTTGCTCCAGAGCCGAACAAAACTAAGCACCAAAAAAACTGAGAAGGGCAACAGAACTGCCCTCCCCGCCCGTTCCCATGGTGGATGGGGCAAGTGGAAATCCTCGTGGGGCTGCAAAAGCTTCCCTGAAATAGCCCGGAGAGGAGAGAGGAGGCTGATGCACTGCGGAACCCACCTGGGAGCCACTCGGCCGGGCCAGGAGCCCCGGGACACGGGTCCCCCGGCCACCCCGGGGCGGGCAGGCAGCCCCTGCCCCGCCGTCCCGAGGGCAGGCGCCCGGGTGAGCGCTGCAGCGTGGTCGTTTGCGAGTCACGCCTGGCTTCCCCCCAGCACTTCTTCATTTTTGTGGTCTATTGAAATAATGGTTTCCAAAGGCCGTCAGCCCAGGGTGATTTATTTTTCTTGCCAGCCAGCCATCCCCTCGGTGGCATGAGAGAAGGACTCCCATTTCAGACATACCCGAGATAGATACCGAGCTGTGATTACGGCAGAGGTATGCCACAAAGAAAACACAGTGGTGGGAACAGCAATTACAGTTACCTGGTGGATTTTGCTTTTGCTTCAAGACAGAAAACTGAGAAGGCAAAGCCTATACAAAAAACCCCACACCGTACGGAGTGTTCATGGTAGAGCAGGTCACAGGCAGTATTTTTCTACAGCACATCAATTAGGACCCTCTGGGTCCTAATTTCAAAAATATATATTTCAAAAATAATTTAAGAGCCTAAATGTCACCTGGAAAATGCATACCTGCTCCTCACAGCTGCTGTCCCGGGGACTGCTGCGTCCCAGTGTACTGGGGCGGGGGAGGCTCTGCCCAGGCTTTCGGAGCACACTTTCGTGGGCAGTAGCTGGAGGGACAGGCGGGGATGGGAACGGGAGCTGGGACACTTCTGGTGTCTGCCAGGAAGAAACCGCTCTGGCAGGTGCCTTTGCTGCTCCTGCACGTGGATGGAGAGGCCAATAAAAGTTTGTCCTCGAGCTAAAGGAGCCTCCAGCTTCCTTCTCTCTCTCTACCACGTCTCCCTGCCTTCCTCCTCCCAAGTATTTTGCCCAAGCTGATTTACAGGAACCGGTCTCCTCCTGGCTCAACTGGGTGCAAACACCTCCAGACTTCTTGTCTTGGGGCACCGTCTTGAAACAGTGCGCTGAGAACTGGGGAAACTGAGGCACATACCATGACCAGGAAAACCCTGCAGGCTATTTTCATGTTCTCCAGGTGGGAGTAGGGACCACTGTGCCCTGGCCCTTTGGTTTAATCTGATGATCCTTCCCACATGCAGGTCCCTGTCCTCCTCACTGCCTCCTCTGTGACTGCTCAGTGCCATCTGGTAACAAATCCTGGAACATCAGTATATGCTGCACCGCAGGTACCAGTAACCATTTAAACGGTCACCAGTTAAAAAAGAAAAAAAACCCACCCCAACAACAGAAGACCAACAAATAGTTGACTCTGTTCCCAGGCAAATACAAAGAACGGTTTTGGATCGTCACTGCTGTCCCTTTGTTTACTGAACGCAGTAACAGAAAAGGCAAAGGAAGAAAAAAATATCCCCTGATAGCGACAACTCATTGTGGGCGAAGCAGGCTGGGGCATGCCCAAGAAAAGGAGGGTCAGGCTCCGTGCGTATCTGCTGGTGACGGGAAATAAATGTGCCCAAAAGCACTTAAAAAAAATAATAAAAAGGACCAGACCCGATTGCAGCAGTTAGAAGTGATATATTCTTGGCATGGAAACAAAAAGCAAATTCATAGCAGGTTTGGAGCTGATCTTACTGGCTTACATGGGATTTTATACTTAAGTAATTCTATTGTTGGCTGGAGCTACCTGATTTATGCCTGAATAAGGTCCTGATCCTGCAAACATTTACTTATGTACTTTAGTTTTACCTTTGCCCCTGGACACCCTATTAATTTCACTGCAGCAAGGATGGCGATTGTCTCAGACCTGGGGCCTTTGCGGGAAGAAAATCTGTGCCATAACGCCCCAACGGAAGAGGAAATTTTACAGCGAGACATGAACTCCCCCAGGCTGTGGTCGTCCCACACCCCGAGGCCCTGCCAGCCCCAGGCACGTACACCCAAAAGCCGAGTGATTCCTTGTGTAGCTCCCTCTAAACCCATGAGCTTTGGGAAGCAGCAGGGGAACAGCCTTAGCGCAAGCCTGCAGCTGCGTCGAGCTCTGTGTCAGTCTCCGCAAAGAGTTGAACGTACGACAGCAGCGTAACAGCAAGTTCATTCTGGCAACACCCTCTCCCCTGGGCAGACCATCCAAACGGGCTCCTCAGCATAGCAGAAACCATTTGGATTGGCTGTTTCTGTTCAAGAAAGTGGCATTTATAATTAAAACCACCGAGTTTGCCCCGTACCCTCCACATCAGGCAAGATAGAAGAGAGGGACTCATCCATCAAACACCATCCTTTGACAATGAAACCTCTGGGTTTGCTTCAAAGAAAGCACAAGAATAAAAACCTGTCAGAGTTGAGAGGAGGAGGACCAGCGGAGAGAAGATGCGTGCTCACACATGAATGGGGAAGACAGCAGCTTCAGCCTGTGAGGTGCCCCAGTGGCTGCATGTCCGGCAGCGCCGCCGCTCACGTGTCCATCACATGCTGCTAAAACCAGGCAAATGAAATAAAAAGGGGCTGTGAGTCTGGGAGCAGCTGCTTTCCCCACTGCTGCTGCCAAACCTTCCCGAGAGCACGGCTATTCCTCAGTGCAGGGGAGAATTAATTTGCTTTACAATGGAGCCGCGGGGCTCGGCGGGCAGTTGGGTGTCTGCTGCAGTGGACGCAGAGCTGCTGCAGCCCCGGGGCTGTGCGGGGAGCCAGGAGCACCACCTGGAGCCAGCCCCAAGGGTGCTCGAGGAGGCTGGAGGAGCGCCCAGAGCAAAACCCCTCTGGTACAAATCCCTGCTGCTTTCTGTTTGAGGCGCTGGGCCAAGACGCAGCACTCCCCAGCCCCCAAACCCAGTGATCTCCAGCCGGCAAAGCTCGGATGCTGCTTGTGGAGCAGTGAGCACCTGTGGACCACAGGGTACTGCAGTTCCTGCACACAAGCTGTGGGACACAGAATCATAGAATGGTTTTGGTTGGAAGGGACCTTAAAGATCATCTCGTTCCACCCCCTGCCCTGGGCAGAGACACCTCCCACCAGCCCAGGGTGCTCCAAGCCCCGTCCAACCTGGCCTTGGACACCTCCAGGGATGGGGCAGCCACAGCTTCTCTGGGCAACCTGGGCCAGGGGCTCACCGCCCTCAGAGTGAAAAATTTCTTTGCCTGGCAAAGGGTGCCAGCAGCAAATGTGTGCTGCGTAGCCTTTCACTGCAGTGTCTCTACAGGCTACGGGCAGCCTTTGGCCCAGCCTCCCCGCTGCACCCTGCTGCGGGCGAGCGGCGGAGAGATGCAATGAATGGCACCACCTGCGCCTCAGGGCCAGATCCACGCCAGCCCGGTTCCTTTTGGCCGCTCTAACCCGGGTGCGTTGGCTGCAGCCAGGGCTGTGGCCGAGCCGGAGCACAGCCCGCAGGGTGCTGAGCGTGGCCTTCATCCCAGGAGAACCGGCCCTGCAGGGGATGGGGGGCCGGCAGGGCCCCGACCCGACACAGGTGGGGAGGGGGGGGCTGCGGGCACGGCCGTGTGCCCCACGGCTGGCGTGCACCCCGGGGTGCTGGTGCTTACGGTACAGCGAGCTCCAGGACATTGCCACGGTCACACAGCATGGCTGCACCGAAGGTTTGCACCGTGTACCGTGAGGCTGCAGGATGGGGCTGGACATCGCTCCCGCGAGCACCAGCACATTTCTAGAGCAGCTCCTCTGAAGTGGGCTTTGCTTATGCTGTAACAGCCCGGAGAACTGACTATTGCCTCCCTAGGAAGATTTAATTATACATAAAATTAGAAGGAGGAAGTGTTAGTTAAAATTTCATACTTCTGGAAGGCAGCCGGTTCGTTAGCATTACTTTAATGAGGCACTAACCTCACTGTAATGCTTTTATTAATGCTCGTTGCTTATTGAGTGCCAACTGCTTGGCTCCTCTCCGACAAGCCGGCTGGTCCAGAAAGCGAATGGTTTAGGGGTCCTTTGATGCAAAATGTGAGCACGTTTACACCACAGCCAGGACAAACGACAGTTGGTGAGATGAGACAGACCAAAATTCACCAGATGGTGCCCAGAGCAGCCGATGCAGCGAGAGAGTGAGATCAGGGCAGGCGGGAGGGGAGGCAGGAGGGAAGAAGTGAAGGGAGAAGAGGAGATGCTGGTTCCACCAATGCCACCAACACCATTCCTTTGACTGCAGCAGGGTCAGAGTAAGGGCCAGGACAATGAGCAATGACAGTACATCAAGAGATGACGTGCAGCAGATATGATGACAAGGGAAGACATCGGGTGGCACAGGGTCAAGGAGGCAGGTTACCGGTGGCGGAGCACTGCAGCCTACCACTGCTGCAGACATCTCATGTGCTTTGAGGCCACAGCTGTGTCCAGCCTGGATCTCACCATAGACCCTCTTTGGTCAGATGTGAGTCCTTAATCCAACCAACTTCCAGAGCCCTAAGGCACCTCTACCCTGAAAGCCTCTGCCCCAGTGTGACTGTTGTGGGATACCCTGTGCCTCTGAGGTGTTCCCAGCACCACTGTGGAGCTGGCCTGCCTGAAGGAGACCCAGGAGAGGATGGAGCCCTTCCTCTGATCCCTCTGCACTGCACATGCCGTTGCCCATGACCCTGTCAGGCTGCAGAGGGGAGGAAGGGACTGGCCCAGTCGGTGGAGCCCACCTGCCTGTGGGGTGATGCCCAGGCACTCTGAGCACAGTTTTCAGATGTGGTTGTGGACAGAAGGACGAGGATTACCCCAGCAGCTGCTGGGACACACTCCCCCACACCTCCTGGGAGCCGAGGTGAGCATATGCCGTATGTTTCTCCTCCTGTTCCTCAAAACACTCTGAATAGAGGGATTAAAAATTACCCATTGCGGTCTGAAACAACAGAGCCAAGGCGCCAGTGCCGGCTGATATTCCAGCACAGAGGAAAGCAGGTGGGCTGCCGCATTCACGGTGAGCAGGAATGGGAACAGCTTGTCAGGGAGCCTCGCTGAGGCTCTGCCTGCAGGGCTACCCCTCCAGGAGCTACCACTCGATGGGAGCCGAGGCATCAAAGGCAGCTTTGCCACCTTCCTGCTTCGGGCTGGCCGAGGTCCAAGGCTACTTCCCAGCAGCGTGTACCAACCTGCAGTTAGGTACTTCCCCCTTCCAAGCGCTCAAAGGTGGATCTCGCCCAGGCTAAGCCAAGGTTTTTCTCCGCATGTGAGTTGGGCAAAGCAGGAAAGAGCTGAACTGGTGCTGCCTCAGCATGGGCCCACCAGAAAGGCCTCCTCACGGCGCAGAGGGTGCCTTTGCACCCAGGACCATGCCATATGTGACCCCATGCCAGTCTTGGGTGCAAGCACGGCCACAGCGCTGAGCATCCTCTGGCGTCACAGCACAGAGTCAAGTTCAACCATGGGTTGAGTCTGGTGTCCCACCACCATCCACAAACAGCTTCAGAGGTAACCGGTGAGTCCTTGGCAAAGAAAGATTCAGTGCCATAGCATAATCTTGATTTTTTCTGTAACCAAAATCACGTCATTGTAGCCAACAAGAAGTGGGAAGAAGATTATCCAGAGACAAGGGGAGGCAGCCCGTTGGCTGCCTGGGCACAGAGGGATGGGCTGGGGCCAGCTGGATGAGATACAGGGCAGAGGCAGGAAGGACCAGGGAGAAAAGCTCCTGTCCTCCAGTGTATTCTGCCCAAACTGCAAGGCAAGAACACCAAACTACAAAGTCACTGAACTGGAAAATTCACACCGTATTTTTTTCTCCGTATGTCCCGACAGATTCAAAGCCAAACATGGAAATTTCACAGGGTGCTGATGTGCATTTTTCCTGTCAAAGTTTGTCTGAAAATCAGCCTGGTTCTTGTGAGGGGAAAAAAAAATAAATAAAAGAAACCTCTTTCTTTTTGCTTTTTAAGTAAAACTACTTAGATGCAGCCATTTTTAAAGTGACTGCCATAGACAGCTGGGAAATTAGTAAAAGAAAAATGTTTTGTCAAGTTTTTTTTTGCCAAAATGTGGTGTTCAGGGTTGGTTTTTTTTGGTAAAGATAAGACTTTGATCCAAGTATCTAAATTTATCAAAACTAGGAGTAAAGCAGAATCTAGGAATGAGAGGGAAACACACAAAATAAAACAGGGCAAAATGAAATGGCAAATAGAGTCCGCTCACACCAGACAGCATAGTCTTGTCCCCACCACAATAAAATAGTCCCAGGCTAAATCTTTTTATTTTCTACTGCCCTCATCCAAAGCTGTCCTGCACTGACAGCGAGACCGTGCAGGTCTGCTGAAGCCCAAGCGTAATTTCGCACACATGAATGATGCTCTCCTGGCTTTCTAGTTTCTATGGCTGTAGTGGCAAAATATTAGAAACTTGATATTTTAAATGGGATTTTCTGCAAGGCATAAAGCGGAAGCGTGTTCTCCTAGCCAGAAACAGGGAAACACATTAAAAACTCAGCACAGCTGTAAACAAGATGCACGTTGGCAGGGTTCATCACCCTGGCAAGGGTAATCGCTCTCGAGTTTAATCAAGGTAGAAGGGGGGATTTGGAAGCATCGCATCCATGGCACACTTCCCTGCTTTGTCACATCACACTAAACACTTGATAAAAGCTCCCTTTGAAGAGGAGCCAAGTCCTTCCTCGCTTGACTATAGTGATATTGGATTGGATTTGCTGAGCCGGGTTTCCAGTTCTACAAAGAATTTGTAAGAGGTAAAAAAAGAGCAGGAGTGAACAGAAAGTGTTGCAGCTCAAAGAAAACTACAAAAGATCGAGCAGTAATTAATTATTGGGCTTTACTTCTTTTTTTTTGTTGGCAATGGGACAAATAGGCTACTGTGTTGGTAAAACGTATTATGAGGGGGCCTGCCTTCTCTATAGATTTGGATATATGTCATTAAATATTCAAAAATCACTTGTCATCTCCCCAAAATCATGAGATTGGTAAGCAAATCATGAGATTAAAAAAAAATAATAGTAACAAAGGGTTGTCTTTTGTCTCTTAGCTTCTGAGTTGTTAGCCTGCCAAGCTAATTTCAATAGAAACTTAGTTAAAGGAAAATAAAAAAGGGAAGGTGAGACTTTCCCATGACTGCACTAGAAGTTTAGTTTCCCAGGAAAGCGAATCTGTAATGCGATGAGATCACTTCCATCTCATGAATCCGAAGTTTGTTTTTAGAAGACTAAAAACAACAACATAAAAAAAATTTACCAAAAAAACCCAGCACCCAAACGCAGATCACTTGGACACTGGGTATTTGGGCTGTGCGTACGCCCAGCCAGAAGATGTAAAGAACATACCATCTGCCCTGCTTCCCAGTTAAGGCAAAGCGATACTGCTTTCCTTAGCAGAGTTCATACTTGGGTAGATGTGTGAGCGGTGAATGATCTGCCTCCTCTGCCGGATAAGAGACTGTCCACCTTTTTTCTCCCCTGTGTCAACCCTGCGATTTGTCTCTGGTGTGACCCACACACCAGCCAAGAGCAGGACCCGCTCGGGGGCAGTTCCGCTCCAGATGCTTTCCTCCTGGCAGGCATGGAGGAGCCGCTACCCATCGCTCACTAGCCGAGGCACAGGGAAGCAGGGCGTTCGCCCATTTTGCCTCTTGCATTAGCATGGCATTAGCATGGGCTGATGGAGATATCATCTTCCTCCTGCTTCTGCCAGCAGCCCCACCCCGGAGACCAACGGCTGCACAAACAGCCTCTGCCCACCAGCCTCCACTCCCCTTTCAGCCTGTGCCCAGGTTCCTCCCAGGCAGGTGTTGTTTGCTCTCCCATCCCAGCTCTTGTTCGTAGGAAAGCTGACTACAAAAGCTCAGCAGTCGTTGCTATTTATTCTCAGCCCTGGCTCAGTTTTGTTGGGATGACCAGGTGAGCAGGCAGGTGGTCGGTTCTTCCACTTATTTTCTAGTGGATGGGGACATCAAATATTTGCTTTCAGAAATATTTGCAGCAGCTCCACTATGATTAACAACATCAACTGAAATGCTCAAAAAGTGTGGGGAGGTGCTCCTGTGCCTTCGCTCTCTCCTGAGCTTTGCTAAGATGACCCAGAAACTCTTGGAATTTGTTGCTTTGCCATTGAGTGTATCTCATGGCACATTAAAAATATAATTAAAATGTATTTTAATATATTAAATATATATTTTATAAATATATACTATATATTTTATAATATATACATTATATTTTAATGTGACATGTATCTCATGGCACATTAACATATATGATGGGCGTCCCTTTGGTTTCACTGGAAGACACCCACAGGAGTGGCTCTGAGACCTCCTGGCTCCTATTCCATACCAGACAGCTTTGACACTCTTGGGGAACAGATTTCGGTAACACTCATACAAAAGCAGAGCAGCTAATGGACTCACCTGAAGCCAATACTATTGCAGCAGAACACAGTTTAGTCCTTGCATTCCAGGAACAACAAAAGTGCCTGAGGCTATGTGCTAATTACAGACTACTCCTCTCCTCTATCGTTCTTGTTTACATTGCAAGACACCATCCAATCAACCAACCTGGGGAAGGGTGTCTTATCTTTGATGTGAGGAAGCTCCAGCTGTGATGGAGTATGGATGCTGCATTTGAGGCAAGTTCAGGAAAGGGCTTCTCTTTACACATGGAAGGCTGAGCCGAGACCTTCTCTGTATGAGCTACACAGCCTGTTGAGCAGCTGGTATCAGTAACAGGGTCACCGAGTGAGGTGTCCTCATCTGAGACCTCCAGAAGTGGGACTGAATCCCAGATAAGTTTTCCCTCCCTCAAAACACACTCACATAACAGCCATATTTCAAGAGCAGACTAGGAACTTTGGAGACAAAAATCCCAGTTGCTGAGATGTGTGCTCTGAGATCTTTGTGCTCTGAGGGATTCGCAATGTCTCCAGATGTGGCGGAGGCAGTAGGAGACAGGTTTTCTTCCAGGCAGCTCACTGCTGCGATGGGTATTCAAAGCCACAGCTCAGCATAAGCTTTGCAAAACCAGAGACACCTACCCAAACCACGGGATTGCTTGGTACTGAGTGTTGCCTCTAAAGATCTGCTAGTGAAATGCCACTGCCTTCAGGGAGAAACACTGCACGGCAGCATCAGGACAGCAGAGGACGTGTCCATCCAACCGGGAAAGTCTGTGACAGAGACTCTGGTCAGTGGGTTCAAGCCATAGCAGTCTTCTCCCCAGCTCTCACTACTTCTTCATCACCTCTCCTGAATGAGTGACAACAGGCAATCATTTAGGAGTGGATTTTTAACTCGGTGACATCGATCACTAATAGGATCAGACCCACATCGCATGCAGGGTATGACACGGTGCTAAGGGCCTTTTATTCTACATTCTTCCTAGGCAGAGAGTATGCTTTTGGCTTCATGTACTCTGCAGTTTCTTTCTTTTTCTTTTTTTTTTTTTTTTTTTTGCCTCTTGTAAAGACTTTGCTATGTCAGAATCTGTCAAACAACTCCTTGTGCCATGTTTTTACAAGAATCCTACTTGCTGGCTGGTGCCAAGCACACTTTTAAACAATACTCAGTGAAGTATTGCGTTGCCTGTGCTCTGCTCTTGCATGCCATATTTAGACAAAAGCTAGGGAATTCCCTGCCCTAGACGAGGACTTGAATGAGTGCATTCTTTTCCCACCTCAGCTAAAAATGTATGTCTTCACATCAGCCAGGCCTTCTGCCCAGCTCTATTTTTAATTGATTCCACACTTTGATTTATCTACCTGGAAATCAGAAGGGAAAAACAAAAAACAACACAAGAAAAGACAGAGAAAAAGAAAAAGAAAGAGAGAAAAAAAAGAAAAAGAAAAAGAAAAAGAAAAAGAAAAAGAAAAAGAAAAAGAAAAAGAAAAAGAAAAAGAAAAAGAAAAAGTAAAAGAAAAAGAAAAAGAAAAAGAAAAAGAAAAAGAAAAAGAAAAAGAAAAAGAAAAAGAAAAAGAAAAAGAAAAAGAAAAAAAGAAAACAAGCCAAGTGAATGTGACCACAGACACATGCTCAGTCCTGCTGGATGCATTCCCAAAGAGACCAAAACCCAGGCAGCAGTGGAAACAAAACACTCAAACCCCACACTGACACACGTGGAAACAAAACACCCAAACCCCACAGTGACACGCTACCCGAATGCACAACTAACAACAGCCAGATGACAGCCGAAGGTGGCTTTTAGTGCTTTGGCCCAGGGTAAACAAAGAGCGAGGCTGTGGCCTAACATGGATGGAGATTGTCAAGGGGGTTTCTGGCAACGCATGAGGACTTTGTCAGCCACCGGAGTCATCGGGACATCAGATTTCCCCGGAGCAAAGGAAAACACCGCGTCAGCAGGTGTGTGGGGCTTGGTGCGCGGCGCCCCGTGAGCAGCCAGAGCAGGGAGCTCTGTGATCGCTGCACATACTGCCCTGCACGTTCACCCATTCCAGTTGGCAAAAGCCGGAGTGCAAGGGCTCTTTCCTGACGCTGCAGAAGTCAATGGGGCTGCAGATCCTTCTGGAGCGGCTATTGAAACGCCACATTCCAGAGCGCTATGCTAATCGCTTTTAGCCAGCCCTCCAACATCATTCCCATCGCTAATGTTTAAATTCTTTGCCATACTTTTGTCCACAGCGCGTGGGCCCCCCAGATTTTCTGACATGTGGCTCTTCCGCTCGCTGCCAAGTCTGGTGGGAGAGGATGTCAGCCTCACAGGACCGAAACAGATGCCTTCCATGTACTAACTCTGTTGGAAAAGCTTCAGATAAAGGCCTGTCTTCCCTCCCCCTCTGCCCCACAAGCACTAAAAAATATTCATTGTATCCGCCCCAAGAACCTACTTAGGAGAAAATCTGAATCCTGTAATTGAGAGTCAGAGCATTGTCACGTACAGTGTACGTAGCCTGAATCACAGGATTAAATACTCTGAAAAAGAAGGCAGAGTTTGCACTAGATTTCTGTTTTCATATACTTACATACATAGATATAAAACCCACTACAGCCATCTCAACAGTATCTGCGCTGCTGGCAGTGATGCTAGGGACCCTACTGCAGACAGGATGCAGACAGGCACCCGCCTTTTAACTGCTGTCGTTTAATTCTGTTCAGTGTTGCTTAAGATGACATAATAACTGAGACATCACTCAAGCCTTGACTAGCCTGGTGCTCCTAGTGTTATTGCCACTGCTGGGAGCATTCGGGGGACGGCGAGAGAGGAAAGAAATGATATGGACAGAGCTGCAGTGTGAGAAAATGCACCCTTAGGATCATACGTTCAACAGCACTCAGCTCCCATTTAGGAACCTAAAAGAAGTTGGCAGCATTTCAGAAGTGCTCAGCATCTATCAGCTCCTACTGAGAACATGCTGAGCTCTTCGTAATATTGTTAGAGAAAAACAGCTCAAAGATAAGAGCCAGCTTGTGGCTTACAATTAACATCATTGTATGGGTCTTTGGAGCAGTTTGGCGAGAGCAAGAATAGCTGCTTTCACAGAAGATATTGTATATGAATTCACATCTCAAAGCACGGGGCCAGGTTGATAAGCAGTCACCCCTCCTGTAAGAGCTGTGCACCCCAAGGAGAGTTTTCCACTTTGTGTCAGAGTGATGCCTTTTATAGCACTTAGTAAGTGGGAGTCCGCACCTGATCACGCTAGGAGCAACCACATCAGTGGAGATGAGAAAGATCAGTATGAGTACCTCACAGCTCAGAACATAACCCATAGTGCTGCAGTCAGGGCAACTGTGAAAACATCTGGACAAATGCACTAATTTAGTCCTAACCTATATTAGTTTTTGACATACAATTAGTAGCGATATTAAATGACAGTTGGTACCTTTTGTCTTTGATCCCCAAAGTGCTCTTTGTCTATGAATGAGAAAGATGTCTTCTCCCAGCGGTGACAGAAACGACAGTCTGCCTCATGCAGTCGTGGCTGAGCTAACACCAGCATGCACCTTCAGGAGAGAGAAAGATTTGTCATATCTCTGCAAACATTTCCAGAGGCATCAATCCAGCAAGAACTTAAACATTGCAGCAGTCCCACTCACTCTCCTGGAACCACTGATCTATTTAAAAGAAAGGCTGTGAATTCAAATCCTCCTACTTTTGGCAGCTCACAGTTCCTCCAACCCTGAACCAGCTGAACCCTGGTACCAACCACATCAAAAAAACCCAAATCAACAGAATAGCTCGTGTCAGGCTTCATCTCACCCAGGGACAAATTATAATTATTGTAGGGGGCTAAGAACAAATTCTTTTCATTAAGATTTTCATTTTCACAGTGTCCTTCATCTTACCTTCAGATTCCAGAAGCTACCTTCCAGGCTTACCCTTACTTCCCAGGTATTTCAGGAGTTACAATGTCTGCCTACCCCATACCTTGCTATTTTGCTAAGTCTAATTCCATAGAAAAACTCTGGAGGTTTTTCTGGGGACAGTAGGAGCTGGAATGATCTGATGAGTCTTGCTACCAATAGCTCCCTTGACTCACCTTGGTATGAGAGGTGAATTTGTCATATAATCTACTTCAGTACTTTCCTAGATGAGGGTGCTACACCTCAATTAGAACTGCCATGTAACACTACCACTCATAGTGTCAGGACAACACAAATTTTTTTTTCTCTTTTAGCTTAGGAGAAGTTTTGTGTTTTCTCAGTAACAGGTCAAAATCACATTTGTTGAAGGTGGGGGCAAATGTACGGATTCCAGAGGAGCTGCTGCTCCTAGACCAGCTCAAGAACTCAGGAGAGAGATTAAACATTGTGCAATCAAACATCGCAAGACCTTGCAAACTCTGGCCGTGTTGATATGCTTCCTGACATCTACAAATGAAAGCAGAACAACAGAAACATGCATAGCACTATTTTCCATTCTGACTAAAACAAGTCCAAAACATGCATGAATTTATCTTGTCACTCCTCAAATATAACAATTCATTATGATTCATTACTCCCAAGTATTCTAGTTCATTTTCTACAGCTAATTAACCTCGTAGGCAACAATTCGCTCAACAGACACCAACCTTACAGGGAACATGCTATTCCCAGGAGGAAGGCAGCACACGCTGCCTTCTCTATGAGAACATAACTGCTTGCCATGGTTTGGTCAAGGAGCACTGCTGCCCTTTCTCTCCTGAATTTGCTGTTTACAGAACAGGGACAGCCTGAGAAGACTCATTTAGGCAAGAAATGGAGAATTCTCCATGCCAGCGAGCAACATGTGCCCAATTCATGCTCTGCTTCTCGGGAGCATAGAAGAGATGGTTGATCATTGCCACAGCCACTGAAAGTTAACAAACACTCATCCTTCTCACAGCTGAGTTGAGCTCAACTAGGCGGGAGAGAGGAGGGTAAGAAGACAGATAACTAACGCACTAACGCTCGTCCTGGAGCAGTCAGAGAGGAACGGTGACTAGTGCAGCTCCCTGCGATGATGTCCTATCCTGGGGAAGCCAGTGGCTCACACAGTTGTGCAATAGCATGGAGTTTGGATGAGATCTTTGAGTCTTTTTCTTGGTCCCTTTTATCCCCTGCTCAGGTTTACACATCCTCTCAACTTCTCATGTCTATTTAGACCAAAGAGAAACACCATTAAAATGCCGAGGAGGCTTTCAAGGCAATTGTTTTGATATATTAAACCAGTGTCAATCCTAAACTCTGGTTCTGTGAAATTACTTGTTGGACAGGACACTTCAAACCTGACTTATTAATTAAGTGCCCTTGTCACTCTCGGACGATCACTGTTTTCACAGGTCAACCACAGCAGGAAAGAGAATTTTAATAAAACATTGCCTGACCTCAGGGATATTCGGGCAGCCCCTTCTGCATCAGGCACCTTGGCGTGATACAAAGCCACACATTCTTTGCTGCAAAAGTCTTCTTCATAAAGTACCGGTGCTGAGACCTGAGTATTGCTGCTGGTTTTGAAACACACTAAAAGCCATTTCACTGGCATGCGCTCGCGCTGCTCCCATGGACGCTTCACGGGAGACTCTGTATGAGCATACAAGCCCTGCAGCCGGAGTGTCACCCAGTGAAACCCAAGAGCTGCATCCATTTTTAGAACCAGGCTGCCTGAAGATATGTTGCATTATCTGAGCAACACGTAAGGGAACAAAATGAACTGCAGCTCCCTCTGCCATTTATTTCCCTTCTGTTTAAACAGTGCCTCTTCAGTCTGCTCCGTTCCCCTGCCGTGCACCCACTTACTCGGCACCTCTTGCAGGGCTGCCCGGTCTATTTTTAAAAGCATGCTGCTGGCTTTTATCTTAAGCTGCCTGGTTTATTTTTTTTTATTTATTTTTTTTTTAGCTCTTGTACTCTTTAAACTTATTTAAAACATGTTGGCAGATAAAAGTAGTGAGAGGAGATATAGCAAATGCATCATGGTTGGCATTACAAGTTGAGAAGCAAGGCAAGAGATAAAACCCAAACAGATTAAAAATGAATACCTAAACTCAACAATTAGGGCCAAACAGCAGCAGTCCTCACTCAGGGGAGTATCTCCCATGTACTCAAAGTGGGGTTTATTTGAATCAAGACTTTAGGACTTGTTCTCATCCAGCTGCTGGCAGCAAAGACGCTTGGGTGCTCGCAGCGGGGAAGAACAGCAGCCTGGCAGCTGCGAGGAGTCCTGTAAAGGGAGCTGGTCCCTCAGCTGCAGGCCATTTTGAAATCGTCTGGGGTTTGCCAGGTGGTTACAGGCTCTGCTGGTTCCAGTTCTGAGCCGACATTAGCAGCACTGAAGTCAGTGGTCTTGCACAGTCACACAGACGGAGGAAATACCGGCAGGAGGGTCTCCAGCACTGATCTCAGTTGTGGGAAGGTGGGAGGTTGCCAGAAACACGTGGCTTGAAAATCCAGTGTCCCCACCCATACCTGCAGTTGTGACCCCAAACCAGGATGCACTTACCACCCTTGAACGGGGAGGCTGGTTTCAACTTTGAGCCTAAAACCCTCAGTAGTAATTAGAAGGAGACTTCTGAGGCCACAAGTACCGGCACGCCGCTAGATGCTGTAAATAGGGATGACGGGTTGACCACACTGATATATCACCTAAAAATATGAGAAACCACTTCCAGAACTTCACATTTTGGCAGCCTGGAGATTTTCTAGCCCATGCCTCAGATCTAGATTTTTCTCAACTACCATTCAGGTGCCAGGCCCTGACACCGCTGCAGAGCTGTCCTGAGCATCCCACCCATGGTCCTGTGGTGCCCAGACACATACAGCTGCCTCTCTCCCACTGTGCATGTCTCAGGCTGAGCTCGGCTCCATTTCAGATTCAGGACAACTCTGAGAACTGGTTGAAATGAGGACTCACTAACGCTTCCATCAGATGCTGACGGGCCTTTTTGTGCCAGGAAAACGGATGTGTGCAACAACAGCAAAAGTGCCTGGAAGCATCCCAAAGCCTGAGTGAAATGAGGGAATTTTGAGTGGCACCAAACAAAAGGAGCAGTGATTTAATCTCCACAGATGGGGAGGGGGGAGCAGTGTCAGGAAAAGCAGGAGGATGAGATTAGCTAGGCAATAAAATGAAAATGAGCAAGAGGTGGAGCGAACTGTGCTGAGATAAGAGGAGGTGGATTACAGGGCTGGCAGATGGAGGGGGGGGGCAGGCAGCCAAACAGTGAACAAAACCCCAGGTAATAAATCTGGAAAAATCGTAATCAACAATGTTAAATGCCATTTTCAACCCATTTTCTCCAAGGAGGTACGCGGTTATGGCAGATGTACAGCAAACACCCTGTGCTGTCCCCTCAGGGTGCAGTGACACTGCCCCGCGCTGCTGCGGTGGCCTTCAGCCCAGGCCACTGCGAATGGCCAGCAAGGTGCGCGCTTGGACTCTTCACTCCTGCAAGGCAGCCAGAATCCTTTCTGGCACATAGATTAAAGCAGTCCTTTAACACCAAAAGGTGAAAGAAATTGCTTCTTTGTGGAGGACCTGACCATCCGTTTGACTCAGCCTAATTCAGGAAAGTGACACATCGTCTCTTTTGCTGCTGAAAGGAGCATTTCCTCAAGCCTTGCAGGAGCACATTAGACGGGGTATCTCAGTTCCGGATGATAAGGCAGCTTTTATCACGAAACTTTCATTAATGCAGTTCAACTGGCAATAGGTGATTGATAATAAGCAGACATTTGGCTGCTGTTTAAGTCATTAAGCCCTCGACCACTGAGTTTTTGGGGGATAATCTCTAGAATATCCTTGGCTGCATCATTTTAGAAAAGCCATGCTGCAGCTTTCCGGATCTGTGCGCCCTCCCCACGAATCCCCCAATCTTCCATCAGCCCAGGTGGGTCAGTGCCTGACCGCAACACGTCTATCTCTGTTCTCCCTGCCTCAGGAGGTTACATGAAATCATTTATTTGTCATTGCATTTTGAGTCTGGGAGAGAAACGATACTATTTGTGTAATGCAAAAAAAAAAAAAAAAAAAAAAGAGAGCGAGGGAGGGAATTAATGGGTGAAGATAAGTAATTAACTTCTGAGCCTGAGACCTCTTTTGGGTACGAGCAGCTTTTTGCTCTGCGTGGGTGAAGTGCCCAGCCCAACAGGGTTTGTGTCGCAGTGCAAAGGAGCAGCAGTGATGGTTCATACATTGCTGCAAACATCTGTGTAGAATAATAAATACATGTTTTGAGTTGACAATTTCCCACCCAAATGTAGAGCAAGGTCAGATTAACCCCGTTGCTGCTGAGTTGGGTTAAATGATCCCTGCTCTCAGCCCGCCCCTTCCTTATTCCCAAAATGGATACCTCTTCCCCCTCTGCCCCTTTAGCTTATTTAGTGTCTCTCTAACCTCCTGCAGGCCCAGGAGAGGAGACAGCAGCAGGCAGAGCACAATTTGGGGAGGATGACGGGGTCAAGGGGAAGGCAGGGAGAGCCTCGGTTAGGAGATCTTTGTCTGAGAGCCTTCTCGAAAATCCACAGGACTCCTAGCTACCGGCATGTTATTAGGAATAAGAAACACTTCTACCATGCTGAAATGACTGCATTTAAGAGCTGTTTTCTTTTTTTTTTTCTTAGGAAAGCACTGTGGTCAGCCAGTTCTTGGACAGGCTGTGGGAGTTAAGTGCATGAAATTCAATACTCTATGTTATATACCAGAGGTCAGGCTAAGGGTCCCTTCAGATCTAAAACATAAATTTAGCAAACTGTTACCAAAAAAGCCCCTCTAAAAACCCCTGAAGTCTTCCATTCAGCTCCTAGAAAACTCTTAAAGAAGAAGACCTGCTCGCAGAAAGTTAGCAAAGTGGCCAAAACCATTGGGACTCTACATCTGACTCCAGTTTTGAGAGCGCCCGCGCTCCCTGCCCAACCATGGCCGGCCGGGGGGGGCTCAGCAAACAGCATCGCCCTGACGAAGCCCAGGGCCGCAGCGGGAGAGCCCGGGGGGCTCCCGGCTCCGCAGGCGCTCGCTCCTCACTTGACCCCAGAAGCTGCTGTATTTCACATGCTGTTCCTCCCTCGCCCAAGCCGCAGTGTGAGATAGCTCATCCCGCTGGAAACTATAACTAAAAACATTGTCTAAAAACAAATCCTCTTTCTGCGTGCCTGGGAGGGGAGGAGCGGTCCCCAACGAGCATAGAAAAAACGGAGCTTGAATAAATAGCCGAGCCGAAAGCGACCCAGGAGGGCAGCCCAGAACGGCGGCTGCGGAGGAGCTGTTGTACCGGAGGACCTCAGCACACAGCACAAGTCGGAGAAAGTGCTCAGCATTGACTTACCCGGCTGGGATATGCTCAAATCCAGCCCACCAGGCTGCATACGCCGCAGCTGAAATCAGTTGTGTCAGGTTCAGGCAAATGGTTGTGTCTTGGCACCAGGCGTTAAGAGGAGCCGATTTCCACCGCAGGATTAGCAGCAGGATATACAGCACATACTCACTGCAAAACTGATAATATCAAAGCTCCATCTGTACTTGGGCTGGAACTCGGAGCTATTAATGACTACTGTGGGAGAGCTAGCATTTTTTTCTTATTACCAGTTAAATAAGCTTTCCTACACCTTGAAAACCAATCATTCTGTTTTCTTTAAAGATACATGTATATACACATACAATTTTTTCTTTTTTTCTTTTAATATAAGCAATATAGATACATATAAGGAGAGGGAAAGTTGCACAGATTTTAAAAAAAAAAAAAAAAAGAACAACCCAAAATATTTAAAATGCTGTGTTTACTCTTTTCTTTAGAGGAGCTCAACTGTTCTCTGCTCAGATGCAAATAAGGCACATACTTCTACTCTAGGTATTTTTGGTCAGAAGGAAAAGATAAATAGATAGTGTATTTCAAACGTCACACTTTCAGCCAGCTTTATCTAACTTTGGTCAAGAACTTAAAACTTTGCACTGGACGCTAGCACATTTCAAGCTTGAACTGTAATTCTCTTCTCCTGACAAGAATTTGCTGCTAGCCGAGCCTATCTGTGACATGGGAACCAACCAGCTAAAGCTGAAACCAAGGCTGTCAAACTCATTTCACTTATTCGTTATGAAATGGGAAAAAACAAGTAAGCTTCAGTGTCACATGGAAACATGAGCGCAGCAGTGACACAGCCTTTCGTACACAGTGTCAGCACTAAAAACAGTGTATAGATTATTTGGAAAGTAATAAGCACCGATCTCGTGATTCTATTCTGGGCTGGTCCTATGACAAAAAAAAAAGGGGAAAAAAAAAATAACCATCAAAACAAAACCAGAAGCTGAAAGCGCAGAGCGATTGGCAGTTGTGCCCGTAACAAGGGGCGAGGGCGGCGCGGCGGCTCTGCTGTTTCAGCGGAGCTCGCCCGGCCGTCGGCGGGGACCCCCGCTCCCCCGGCGCGAACCACGTGAGCCTTCTGGTCCCGGGACAGGATGATTTACACGGGGACAACTGCTGAAGTTACCACCCCCGGCTGCCTGCTGCACGGAGAGCTTGGCTGCTTCCAGCCCCCCAACACACAACAGCTTACAGCTGCCTTTTTTCTGCTGCTTTTTGCCTTTTTTTTTTTTTTTTCTTTTAAGGCCAACAGCCAGTGCCAGGTTATCCTGCTGGTCTGCCCTCAGTTCAGAGATGGCTTTGCACGGAGGTGAGCTGTCTGCGCAGCTCACAGTGGCGGGCCGTGTCCCACCGGCCATCCCAGGAGAGGGCATCCCAGCCCCGGGACACGCATGTCTCCGTTGAGCCTCCCACCTCCGAGGTCAGGGCAGATGTTTGGAATGGCTCTTTCTAATCTTCAGCACGTCAAACCGTATTAGCTGATTTTATTAAGTCTCTCTCCAAACATCTCTAAAGTAATTCTCGGTGTTGCTTTATCCCAAAATAGCCACTCAGTATGAGCTTTTGGCAGCCAGCAGAGAGGCTGGATGAGACCCTGGAGGGCCGGGTTAAGAAGGAAAGTCGCAGCCCAACCTGCTCGTCCTTTCCACTTGCACAGCTCCTTCCCAACCCCATTCAGCCCCAAAATCTCCTTTACTTTAGGAACCCTGCAAGCATCCCTGCTCCTCTGTCTATCTCGAGTTCAAAACTGGGCGCAGGACAAAATTCTGCTTACGAACAGCTTCAACCACAGCAGATCTGCATTTGGACACAGACTGTACCGCTGAGGGTACCTTCCACCAGCATACAGTCCTCACGACTCTTCCAGTTAAAATAGCCCTTTTTTCTACTGTCAGAGACTTGAGGTCTCTGTCAGACAGAGGTACGGAGCCCCTGCAACTGTTAATTATTAAAAGCATTTATCAGTAAATCTGGGACTGAAACTATAGCGATGGGCGGGTGGCAAATCTTTTCTGAGCCATAAAATTTCCATGAGAGAACTTTTCAGGGGAAAGAGCTGGAGGAAATCATAGTGTATTTTAAGTGTAATATAAATTCTTATCAGTGACTGTTTTGACACAGTTTTAACCTCTGGCTACAGAGGTTTACAATTTAAAAGACATCTGGTAACTGATGATTTTGCAAAGCTAGAAGTCCATTGCACACATTCAAATAAGCTTGAGAAAAGCACAGGCGCATCTGGTTTCCTGAATCAGAGCTCAGAAAAAAACCATTCTCTGTTGCAGCATTGCTGCTGGTACTGGTTTTGCCAACAGTGAGGTTGAGGGTGAGTAAAAAGCAGAGCAGACATAACCTCTGCGGCTGGAGGGACGGGACAGGCAGACACCCTCCTGGGCTGAGCAATCTGGAGCTGGACCGTAGGAGACTTTTGCCTGGTCTTCACCCAAGTCCCAGGTCCATGATGCCTCCTGCCTTTCAATGGGGATCCTGTATTTCTTACCGCCATGGCAATGTTTTCAGGGTGTAGCCACTGTGCGGTGGCCACCAGCTTGGCAAACCTAGGGGCACGGTATTGCGCCCTGCTGAGAAGACCATCATCAACAAAAAAAGAGTCCCAGAATGTCACAAAACGCCTGTTGCCTGCACCGTGTCAGTGCTTCTGAATGACTGAGCACAGAGGCAGCCATGTTGCTCTCAGTTACTGTTCTCTTTCAGTTAGATAAGAGCAATAACACAAATGAGTTGGTGTCCATCCACCAGCTCAGCCCCGAGCTGCTGTAGCCTCCCTCCCCGTCTGGCGATCCTTCTCCCACTTCCCACCGGGTCTAACAAGCAATGGTGGTCCTGTGACACAGCAGGTCTGTGGCTTGGTCCTCAACCCATCCTTTCTCTTAACACCAGGCCAGCAGCCTGCGCCACCTTTCTTCACCCCAAGTATCACCTTTCTCCATCCGCCCATAAATTATTTACATCTTTTCCATACAAGAAAAAGGGTCAGATTCAGCCCTGAGTCAAAAGGTCCTCATTTGGCCCTGGCTGTGTTGAGAACGTGACACAAGAGCTGGAGCACGCAAAATCCTGGCTATGTAAGTAACAGGGAATTCTGCCAAAAAGGCTAGGGATTTTTTCAGTAGTTGGCCCTTAGAGAATGCCTTCTTTGACCAAAAAAAAAAAAAAAAAAAGAAAATTATGTATAAAAAAATCCATCCCTTGCAAGCTTATGAAAGCATGGCCATGTGCCATGGAGGCTAATGGGCTTTCTAGCTCCCCAGTAATGTCCCCCATCATAATTCAAATGGCAGGAACATACTCTAAGAGGTCCTCACTCCCTTTTCTACTTTTTTTTTTGGTTGGTTTTAAATAAAGCCATTAGATCCTTGGAAAAGCAGCCAGTACAAACTGTGGAAAGAGTTCTCCAAAGAGCTGCTGGAGGTGCTGAGCAGCCCCACACAGAACCAGAAGATAAGTTTTCCACAGAGCCCGTGTTCTGCCCTGCAAAGAAGAAAACACCGGGAGGGAAAAACTCTGCCTCTGATAGTGTGGGAAAAAGGTCTGCTCCAGTCTCAACTGAGCAAGGTATGATTTTCCTCATCCCTCCCAAAGGAGAGAAACTGTCCTCTTTTTTCAGACAGATTCAGCTTCCCTCAGACTTCTCTTAATGACCAGAAGTTTTGCACGCCCATGCTGACGGAGACGCCACCAGAGATCTGCCATTTCAGACAGCTGCTATACTATGAGCACACTTAATTACAAATGCAACCTCGGTCCTTCCTTCTTCACAGGGACAAATCTTTCAGCTAGAAAAAAAAAAAAATCACATTTTCCTCTAAAAGTCCATTCCACCACCTGACTGAAAACCTCACCGAATTTCAGGAAACTATGACCTGACTCCTGACCAGGCCTTGCCAGGAGAATCACCTGAAGCCCTATTCACCAGGGTCCAGTTATCTTCTACTGAATTTGGTGGGAATTCCCTCCAGCCACTGATTCCAGCAAGGGGAGGCTCAGCCCTCAGTTTCTGAGCTGCCACTGTTTTCCAGGGTTTGTGCTATCTGGAGTTTTTCCTGCAGCCAGGCTGGCTCTGTTCCAATGGCTGGAAACGAGCTTCCTGAGCCATCCCCTCTCTTATCACTCACTGCCTTAAACAAGTTCGACCTTTTGATTGATTTGAACTTTGGCCAGCATTAAAACACTTGTTCTAAGTGATGAGGTCAGTCACTCAGCTCTCTGCTTGGTGTAATGGGGCAGTTAATGCTACAGCGGTTTTAAATCATGGCATTATTCCCAACGGTGAGGACAGGGGAAGAAACAAAACTCACCAGAGATTGTCCCCTGACGTCGGGCTGGGCCAGGCTTGAGTGTTGCACAGTTTCAGCTTTCAGCTCCTGCCTCATGCTCACTGCTGGTTGGACACATTTCAAAGAAAAAGAAACCTTTCAAATCACCTAGAAAAAGTTTTTATCCCTCAATCTGCCTTTCCTCTCATCATCCCCTCACAACTTCCCGAAGCCATCCCTGGACCGCAGAGGATGCTTCCTGCAAAGAATGGTTGAGTCACCGCTGACCTTGAGCATAGGTTTTTAATAACTAACAACGACAAACAAAACCTCAGGACTAAGAGAGCGTTTCCATGGCATTTAAAATAGACTTGGAAGAAAAGAGATTTTGTCTAAACAAATAAACATAGACCTCAAGCTGTCACAGGCCAGAATCTGTAACATCATGCTATATGTCAGACTTGGAAAGGAAAAAAAAAAACAACACAAACAACTGAAATAAATTACAAAGAGCAAGCTGAAAGAAATGCAAAAACCAACCATGCAGGGAAAACCACACTGGAGTCAACCCAAATCTTTTCATCATTGTAAAGGTATTTTATGTTAATGTGAAGAGGAATTTATCATTTTAGTAATGTGGGATTTTTTTCTCTGCCACCTCTGCAGGATTCAAAATGGACAAGTAAAAGTGCTGTCAGTGTCTTCATTGCTCTCAATTTTATATAAAATGATTTGGAACTAATGGGCACTTCTTTGAGTCATGTGACAAACAGGAGTGACGACGGGCTGTTTTTTTCCTTGCTTACAGAAGAACGCTCATGAGTTTAAAAGATGTGATAATGTCTGCTTCTTTACAGTTATAGTTGGAAAAATTACAAAAGGAAATCTTAGTTGTAGAAGGGAAATTTCTATGTAAGCATTGAGAAAGAGTTTTTCTTCAGGGGTTTCCACATTGTGAAGCTATGCACTCACAAGCCTCCTCCCTGTTGGTCATCGTGCCATTGCTATCAGAGGTCATGGCTGTGAATTATGAATGTGAAGCGATATGTCAGGTTGTTAGGACACAACCAAAGGGAAAGTACCTGGATATGATCACTTCCAAGGATGGCGCGACCACCATCTAGGTAGATGGGTTGATGAATCCTCTGTCAGGTGAAACTTCTTCCTGGTCTGTAGGTTGATTCTAAGGTGCAATGAATTCCAGTTAAAGTGCATGGAAATCTGGGATAAACTCATTACAGCAGTCCACTTCCAAAGTACAGCCTTGTGGCTAATTTCCTACGGGAACATTTTGCTGCCATGGCTGTTTGCATTTCCCATAGTGTTTGGGAAGAAGAAAGCACCGGAGCATTAGAAAGGACCTCCTAAAAGCATAGCATTCACAGATCAACATCTCTAGTGTCACCGACTCAGCACCAGCTTCAGCTATAGCTCATCTCCACCCAGAGGCTGATTCTGGTGCCACAAAAGCAGCTTTCTGTGTCAACAGCAGCCATGGGTAGGCATGGTGGAAGGAAACTTGGCATTGCTTAGCCGATGAACGGGCATCACCGGGTGCTTGGTCCTCACAGCGTGCTAGGCCGCATGGCCGTGCTGGGTGGAAGGAAGATCAGGGACAGCCACCTCCACAGCGTTCTCTCCAGCAAGATGGGCTGCCCAGAGTCGCCCAAGGTCGGGGCTGAACTGCAGCCAGGCCGGGTAGACAACTTGCAGAGGCTGAACAGAGGGGAAACCCGCTCTGTCCCTGCAGTGACTCATGAAACCAAACGAAGCCTGTGCTGCTTTACTGCTGCTCCCTGGGGGCTGATTTCAGAAGTACTAGCACCTAGCAAAACCACTTCAACCCATCGAATAACACCAGTCGTTTCCAGTTTGCAAACCTGACAGGGTTTTTTTAATGTATTTACAAAACCACTTATAGCCAGTGCCAGAAGGCTCATTAATCTTGGTTAACCCTTGCTGTTTCTTTAGAAGAGATCCACAGAGCCCCAAAGCTCTGCAACCACCATACTCCTGTATTTCCTGCCAACTCTAGTCAAGAACCTGGTGTTACTTGCCCAAAACATGTCATTTCTTCAGGGGAAAATGGCTAAATCTCGAGTCTGAAGGGTCTGATGATTGGGGTACATCAGTGCTTGCCTACAGCAGACAGAGGGTGATGCTGTGCACTTCCCACTGGGGCTGTGCCGCGGCACGGTGCTCTCTGCACAGGTTATCCCAAAGCGCTTTCTGGAAGAACACAGCCCTGCAATACTGATGGCATTTGAATGCAAAGGAAGGGAGGAAGGCAGGAGAGCAAGAACACCACTTTTCAGAGCTCATCATTCAATACACACACACAAAAAAAATCCACAGGAGCCACTTGCAGGGCCCTGAACACCTGCCAGCAGAGAGATGAAAAAAAAAAATATATATTTTTTTAGAGTTTATTTTAAAAACAAGCACACAAACATGAGTGCCTATAAATTTTACATAGCAACATTCTGTCCTTTGGATCATCTCCCCATATCCACTCACATTTGGAAAGTTAAATAAAGCTAGTATCTTGTAAAATATTAATTAAAGTAAGCATTATACTGGGTCCCATGAATCTTTTTATGTGTGTTCAATATTTGCAAGTGTCACCATGGTGAGGAGTTGCACCTAGCTACAGCGCATTAGTTATAAAGGCTAGTGAGCAATTGCTCAGCCATTGCTACTGGCTTCCCAAACTGTAAACCTGTCATCTGGACTATGACAGCTCAGAGATCATAAAACAAGGCTTACAAGTCAACATCACTATTTGAAGCTAATCCGTGGCTCATGTCAGCTGTAAAAGTTAATGTTACAAATACAAAAATATCTACAATAGCAAAGTATTGACGGCTAAATATGTACATTGACTGAGATAGAAGTGAGGATAGGGCCTTTCACAGAAACCCAAGCCAATAAATTAAGGGGCAAGTGATTAGGATATAGTATGAAGTGTGAAAGCTTTAATGATCACAAGAACAGAAAAAGAGAATCCTTTGAAAGCTCACTAACGTGCCCTCTCAAGAAATTCCGTACACCCCAGTTTCAAGGCATATCTCTAGATCACCAGGGAAAGTGTCTTACAGATTATATTTTTTCTGAAAGAGATTTGCAGAATGAGCTTCTACCTTCACAGAGACCTAGTGGCCGCATACAAATATTCAATGTCCTATGAAAAAGCAATGTCTCATGTCTAGCAAAAATGGCATTAGTTGTACTTTTAGAAAATTTGGATCTAAGTACAAGATACTAGCTCTATTTAACTTTCCAAATGTGAGTGAGTATGGGCAGATGATCCATTTACCACGCAATCACTGCCGCCTGGAAGCCAAAGCATTTTGTACAAAGTACCTGATGTGGCCGCTCGGACACTTATCTGAGTCCTTCTATATTAAATCAGTCACAAAAAGAACAATTTAAAACTGAGCACAACATCTGGATCAGAATCTGCCAAATGCCATTCTTTTATCAGGTTGGCTTATCTGTGGCTTGTGGCATGAGGAGGTTTTCGGTGCTCTGTCGGGGCTGCAGTAATGAGATCAAGCCGTTCCCCAGCACTAAGCGTCTGACCAGATGAACCACCCGGGCAAAGAGAACCTCACACAACCCTCCTCCTCCCCTGCTCTCGGACCACTGATTATCTCAGATCATCAGTGTTTTGGATGACCGAATAAACAGGATTATCCTCTCCCAGCGCCTGTTAAGTCAAAACTGTATGGCGATCCTATTAGTGGATCGCAACAGTGTGAGTATATCCAAGCAGGAGATTATCTTTTGCTTGCTCTGTGGAGCTGAAAACAGTACCGGGAAATTTTTAATCTCCATGAAGGGGACAGTAGAGCTCACAGAAAGAAAATCAAATTCATTTTTATTATCCTTCTCAATCAGCTGCCTAGCTCAAAAAAATTATCCCGATTGACAAAGTCATAACCTTCTTTCATTGATATAGTACCGGCTTTGGGATGCCAATGAAAAACATCTTACACGCACAGCCTTTTTCATCCAAACTGATCCCAGAATGCTTTACAAGTGCTGCATGCAAATGGCACGTGGGATTAGCAGCACTTTACAGTGGTCTGTGCCTGTTCCCACTGAGGTTAGCGAGAACAGAAGTGGGACTTGCCGTTGAGTAAAATGTGACCCAGGCTGGAACGCCGCCAGGACACTGAGATCAGGACTCGCATTCATTTGGAAACTGCTGCCACAATGGCCCTGTTGATCGGGACTTTGGGTTTACGTCTTGTCCAACACAATGTAGCAAGCTACAATGGGGCATAAAAGGATGCCATTTTAAACGTGTTGGTAATTCCCCATTATTTATTTTTCAGGCACTCAAAGATAAAAATATTGAAAGAACAAGCAAAGGAGGAAATACCCATATCTAAATTAAAATCTTCTTAAATAAACTGTCTAGGTTTTAGCACAGAGTAGCAGGCAGGCAAAGCCAGCCAGCTCTCAACCCTTTTATATACATGCACACAGAAAAATAAATTCCTTCAAAAGAAGCTTTGAAGAGCATAATTAAGCATGAAAGTTACCATATATTAAATTATACATCTAGTAAAAAAGAGTCATTAGCCCAACAAATGGGCTGTTAATGATTTTAGGTTTGCCTAAGGCCATAAGCTAATAAAGTAGTGATTAACCAGTATTTCTGGGATGCTGCTGTCGAGAGCTGGCAGCCTGGTGTCACAGCGCTCAGCCACAGCTTAGGAACCGCAGAAAAAATAAAACCAATGAAAAAAATGCACCGTATTTGGGCCATAGAAACAACCGGAGTTTCAGGCGGGTGAAACCCCTGCTCTGAGGCACCGTGAACTCCATCACTTGCCAAGACACCTGACTTCCACTCTGCGCGCTGGGATTGCAGAACATGACATTTCCCAAGTCCAAGCAGAACCAAGAGAAGCAGCCGTGAGAGACCCTTCCAAAGCAAGAGAAACTCTCCATGGACGTGTCTGCACAGACCATGCCCAGGAGAGCCCATGTCACGGATGCCTCCCTGTCTATTTGAAAGTCGCTGCTGGTACCCACTTGGGACACCTCCCTGCTCTTCCTCACCTTGGGAGCAGCCACCCCTCTCCTCCACAACCCCACACTCTTGCTTTGGTGACCCTACCAGCCATTTATATGGAAAGTAACACCACAAAAGTGTGCTTGACAGCTTCCTTCAGACATTTCTTAGCAACTGGCAATAAAAAGGAAAAAAACAACTGGCCATTTGGTCAGCCAGCTCTCTCCAAAGCACCCGTATTTATTTCCTTCGTCACAGTTTGAAGAGCTGAGGATGTGGGAACCAAAACTTGCACAAAATAGTCCTCTCCAAGGCTGGAAATGGCAGAAGCAGGGAGGACAACCCGCTGTTGTCAGGACTGCAGGATACAGGAGAGCTTATGCAGCTATTACAGTTACTTGCACAGGGCAAACTTTTTGAAATTAAAACACCAGCATGTGCACAAACCTCACCTCCGTACAAGCAAGTGGACATTAATCAGTGCAGTTTTGGACAAATAAAACACTTCACTGACACAGATTCAGTGCACAGGGTAACATTATAGGTCCAAAGAACTAGATAAATGAAGCAAAGTTTTTCAAAGGACATAATTACCCAGTAGTCCAAAAGAGAGAAGGGAAGCGATCCAGTAAATTGAAGGAAAAAGTTGTTCCTGCCTCAGGCAGCATCTCCACCAGCAAGCTCAGCAAAGCCCCTCAGTTTGGCTTTACCGTGGGCAAGGGACCATGCATGAGCTCCCAAAACTTTGAAAGCCGAAATGCCCATCCACCTACATATCGCAATTCATGGAACAGTCCGAAACCCCAGGGACCGCAGGAGCCTGGCCCGCCGGGTGCGTAATTCACATGGCACATCGGCTGCTGAAGCTCAGTCCCAGGGGTTGGCCGGGGGTGCCCAGCGCGCCTCCCCCAGCGGCCGCCCAACAGCCACCCCGGGGGGGCTCAGCTGCTCCCTTCGTTGCCAAATTACCTGCCCCGCTCCTCTCGCTGGCTGGTTTCTGATTCCTGTGGTGAAATGTGAAAGTGTAGAAACTGTATTTCACCACAGCGGCCCCGAGCCGTGCCGGGCACTTCACTGTTTGCTCCCTGGAGAGTTGCTAATGGTTTGATCTGACATAAAGTTCTCACACTTAAAATAAATGGTATAAACAGAGCACTCTCCAGGAAGGACTAAAAGCAAAATGAGATTTGATATAAGGAAGCTTTTCCTCGAGTATTTTTTAATGCTTTTAACTAACCAGTAGTTCCGATTACTTTTTTTTTTTAATAAATGGACAAAGTATTTTCCTCCTTAAGTGTTCTTGTGATTAAGGTTCGAGATTTATATTTCCACATACGAAGAAAAAGAATAAATTGGATCCTGTTTCAGTAGAGACAATTGCAAAAACTCCCACTGACTGTAATTACCAACAGAACAAGGCCCGCGTGCAAACTTTGGAAGTAAGGTTTTCTGGAAACTATTTAACAAATGGCAGAGGGATTGGACTAGATGATCTCCAGAGGTCCCTTCCAACCTCTATCATTCTGTGATTCTGTGAAATACTGCAAAGAGTTCACAATTTTTTCTCATTTTCTACTTTCTTTATGGTAACATTTAAAGCACAACCTCAGACAGTTTTGTTGAATTGTTTTTTAAAAATCTACATTACTGTGTTATATGTCACATGTACGATTCCCGATTCTTCACGTAAGTGCTGTATTTTTTTCTTATTATTCCTACCAAAAGAACATGGCTTCATTTCGGCAGCAGTTGCAGACTTCAGATTAAATTTAGCAGTCATTGACTTCTCCCTGAGACTCAAACACTTCTGAAAATAAGCTTTTTGGCACCCACTAAGGAACACACTGAACATCTCCTTTAGTTACAAGCCCTCAAAATAAAAAGAACTTATAAAGTTCTGACATGTATCTATAAGAATTTGGTCTGAGATCTTATTTAACTCTCCTTATAAATATTCAGGGCTGGTCCTGCTCCCACTGAAGTCAGAATATCTTTAGTGCAATCAGCAATGGCTTCACAGTGTACAACTGGACACATAAGATGATAATTAAATGTAAGAATCAAATTACTCCTTTTTATTAGTCTCACCTGTATTTGTAGGCTTGTACAATAGAGGTCGTTTAAAGGGCACCAGAGATACGACCTACGCTGCATCCTGAATGCCAGCAGCTCTAAACTTCTCCAGCACACAAAGCTCTGCCCTTCAGTCGCAGTTCCTAATATTTAAAATGACCTTTCCAAATTTGTTTTGTTTTTAATATGTTAAAAAATCTTTCCCACTGAAGTGAGTAGATTTTCCAGTGAACTCCAGCACTTAACCCTGCAGCATTTTACTATTTCAAGATCAGAGCATGAGTTTCAAAATTTGTCCCGAAGAACAAATATCTGCATGAAGTTATGATGACGTTGTACTGAGCCTCAGAGTCATCCTGGAATAGAAAACAATCCAAGCAACACTATTTGGCTCTGGACAGAAATTTTCCCAGAAGTTCAGGAGTAATTGCCTCTCTTCTGTTAAGGCCACAAATAATTCTGAGCCTGGGCTCCCGTGTACGGCTCCTGAGGCCGACATACTGTATAATCTGTCAAAATTTTGCCATGAATAGTTTATAATATACCTTTTCCGATTCCGCTTTGTTCCAAAGATGACTTTCTGGAGGGGAGCTAATCCTGAAACATTTTTACCTCCTAATAGGTAGACATGCCCAAGTACAAATGCAAGCAGACCTCGTGAGGTCTTCACCAGTCACCTTCACAAGGAACTACCACAGATTTGCACCATTTCTTACTAAAAGCATTTTGGTTCACTATAAAAAAATAACCCAGCAGGAGTGTTTTATTACCCAAGCTGACCACAAGATGGAAATCCTTTTCCATAAGATGTCTCCTGATTAGGAAAAATACTAAAAAAAAATAAAAATACAGCCTTTTTCCAGGGAAGTGTTTTAGAAGGAGCGACGCTGAGTATCTCATCCCATCAGCAACCTGTTTGGGAGGCCTCATCCATTCCATGTTCTTTCTTCACCCAGGAAAAAAAAATTTAGGAGGGACTTCAAAAAAGATGGGGAAGGTCCTGGGCCTCCCCCTTTGGAGCCTGTTCTGCCCCGCGGCAGCAGGAGCTGTAGGGGGTGTGTGCCACCCCCACTTTCCTCCCTTGCCCAGGACACGCACGGCTCCCCAAACACAGGCACAGGAGGGGTTTCACCAGCAGACACCTTACAGAAATTGATAACATCCTTTTACCCAGGCGGATAGCCCGGCTGTCATCAATTTAATTTATTTAACAAAAGTTTAATCTTAATTTGCTCAAACCCCAAGTCTTTTCCTGAGAAGTTTTCCTTTTTCCAAGAAGGACAGTTTCACTCAGAAATCGTTCTGATGGAAATCCCTAACCGGCTCTAGTTGTTATGCCGGTGGCTTAGATACACCAAGCAGAGAAAAGCACCATCGCCATGTGTTCATTGTTTAATTTGGAAACGTGAAGCATAAAGTAAACTCTTTCTTCATACCATTACAGGGTTTTTTTAGAATTAAAAAGCCCTCTGAGGAATGGTTCCGGCCACCCAAAGCCCGGGTTCAGGGAGCTCAGCGGGATTTTATCTAACCTGCTGCACTGAACCCGGACAAACAAAACCCCTGGGCTGGGATTGAAATGCTAAATGTCATTTATTTTTGTTATTGCTTATTTACAAAAATGTGCAGAGACTTGCACTGGGGTGCCACTGGGCATAAACAGCACTAAAAGGCCATTCCTGTCCCCAGGGGCAGGAGCGGGGTCAGTGAGGAGATGTGTCCCTTTCCCACCTCCAAAGCCGCGCGGGCTGCGGCATCTTCTGCAGCCCAGGAGGGAGGGAGGGCTGCGATGCTGCGACGCCGCGATGCCGCAGGGACCCTCACTCACACTGCCGCTGTATCTCGCCAAGCTCACTCCAACAAACTATTACTATGAAAGAAATGAAGGAATGTCTTCTATGTTTTTAGTTATCTGATTAAGTTTCCCACTCTGAACCTGATACGCACAGCAAGTTGGGAGCTACATTTAAAACCAGACAAGACATTTGCATCTGTTTTGCTGATTATAGTAGTTGCACATCTTACTTTAAAGATCAATTGGTTGCAACTGCTATTCAAATGATATGGAAATTGCTACTTGATACTGAAATTTCCCTTAAGCAACAAAGGAAGGGATTAGCACATGGCTCTTTTATTTTTTTCTTTTCTTCTTTTCATTTTAATAAAACACGGTGGCAGTGGAAAACTCTTTGATGGTTCATGAACAACACCTGTACCTTTTAATATTTTATTCATACCAAGCTACAGAATATTTGAATTCTTTTGTGTAACTACTACGACAACAATTTGTAACTAAAATATCCTTCTTTATCTGAAACACTGAATTAACTTCATTTTCGCAAGACCTCTTCGCCACAAAAATATACAGACAGAGGCTGTATGGATAATTATACAAGGGAATTAAGGTACCAGCAACAATTTCTAATTCTTTTCAGATTTAAATTAAGCTAATCAACTGGATGCCTTCATAGAGTTTGTCTTTTTTGCACATACCCAAGAAACGTTTCTCATGTGGTCAGTCCCGCTGAAGACTGAACCCTGCCTGATCCCAGCAGTATATAGCAGAGTCTATGCAACTGAGAATCAGACCACAGTCAAACCACAGTGTGAGTTTTTCCTGCAGAAGCTCTTGTAAGTAAAACCAGTTGCATTCGGACAGTTTGCAAGATTGATCCTTTAATCCCTGCCCAGCTCCGCACCTTTTTATGCAATCCTAAAGACAGCAACTTTTTAGTGAATTTTAACGGTAAACTTCACTCCGGGCAGTAGCGGTAAAAGATGTAAGGGATATATATAAAGACAGCTTTACTGGTCTCCCAAAAATCAATTACTTTTAAGGAAGACTGATTAAAAACACTTTACAGATTTTGGATGTTACTGCAAGTTATTTATACAGTAGAGAAACATGAGCAAAAGTGTACCACTGGCTTCTTACGCACCTTATAGGTACCTGCCAAGGAAGAGTTTCAAGAGGACCATCATCCTTTTCCATTGACTCTGTTGTTACAGAATCGTCATCACCCCCATCGTGTACTTTAACCTGAACATCCCCTCTCAGCACGCCTGTCCAGAATCTGCTGGGGAAAGTAAAAGCACATTACAAACAAAATATTGTTAATATAATCCAATGCAGACGCATTGACAGAATTAATTTGTAAAACAGTCTGTCTAAAGAAAATGACTCACAACGTTTCTATTTTGATTTCAAAGCTTTAAGGCTTCAGGGTGCTAGAACGGTGGGAAATTATCAAGTCTTGACCAAATCAGATACTTCCTTGGTCTTGAAATTAGTTAATTAATTTAAAAACTGAAACACTGGACAGAATAATTGGGTTCTTGTGTTCCTTAAGCATCTAGCACAGATCTGGTGAGAAACTTTCAATTCTTCATACGCAGGTTCAGAAGAGAAATGCAAACAGAATCATTAAACGCAGCAACTCCTCTCTCTCACTAACAAGTTTCAGTGCATCACCCAAGACAGACAGCAATGCCGATCCGGAACAGCCTACATTATGCGGGGGCACAAATCCTGCTCTTACTGACGCGCCCCTGCAGCCCCGCTGCCTTCAGTGGATTCTTTTTTTCTCACAAACGTAAAAAGGACAACATTACTTCAAAACATTCGCCCTGCATTCATCACGCTAAACCCGACACAACGGGGCTGGGTACGGTACATTCACACAGGAGCTCCGATAACCACACTCACACTTTTGGTTTTGTTAGTCCCACATGAATATTTATGCACATTTCCATGATATGTCCCCTGGTTTGCATAGGGCACAGGTTGTCAGCAGCTGAAAGCCATTAGCATCTGACAGCTGCTAAAAGAGCTTGTTTGAAACAAATAGGTGGTCCGGCCATTGTGCAGCAGGCAGGTGATTAAGGCATCATTACAAGCTGCATCTTCTTTGGCAGCTGCACGGACAAGGAGGGCCCTTCTTGCACTGCTCAGCCCTGCCTGGTGGAGGGGAGATTTAATTATTATCACTACATAATGGGTAGTTTGTAGAAGACGAAGACCTGACAGAAACAGATAGTGGGCAAACACAGGGCACAGATCGCAGCCGATGAAGTAATTACAATCCAAACAAGAGTGTAGGAGCTGGCTGGGAGCAGCAGATGTTGCTGTCCATCAGCATCTCCATATAAAACATATGTTCAAATGTTACTTGAAAAAAAAGACAGCAGAACATTATTTGCAGAGCTACGGGATGCTTGGGGAGGGATGCTCAGGGAGGGATGCTCAGGGAGGAGGCTGGGATTCTTGCAGGGAAAATCCAGGCGATCTCTCTCGGGAGCAGAGAAGTGGAAGACATCCATCAGAGGGGCAGAGATGGCATGGACGGACACTGGGAGGGATCGGGGAGGAAGATATTCCTTGGCCTTCAACCTATCAACGTCCTCCCCTCCCAAACCTGCTTCACGGATTTGATTCTCAGGTAGGGAGAACGGGAATGAGCTGATGAATTGTAATTGTGCTCGGAGGAAGAGAGAGATGGAACCCGTGCCCTGGGCAGGCAGGGCCAACCACCTTCCACCGCAAGTGGACAGCCATGGGAAGGTGGTCAAAGTCCTACTCGCATTTAAACTCTCTAGGTGGAAAAGGCTGCACATGCAGCAAATAAAAGATGCTGCTCAATTTTTGTTCAATTTTTTGCTTTCTCAAAAAAAAAAAAAAAGCATATGTTGGGCAGAGATGAAATGGGGTGGTCAAATACAACAGAAGAGAGGTACAGTGCAAGACAGCCCTTCTGAGCTGCTGGAAATGCCTGTCTGCATACCACACCAATAAACACAATTATTCCACTCAAGGCTATTTCATAAGTTATTTAAAAAAAAAAATTGATGTAAAAGCAGGAAATGTCAACATGTGCACATTACTTCCTTTCCGACCATTTTCTTGGCAACCACCCCATCTGTTCTACCTCAATCTTTCTTCCAAAAGAGAATTAATATTTATCTTCATAAACTTAACATTCAGAGAATTTCTGAAATGACTTTACCTACACAGCATCACCTTCCGGACTTGCGCTGCTATTGCTTTCACCGCACTTCATTCTTTCAGCATTCTTTTTTCTTTAAAATCTGTGTGAATAATTACCATTGCAAACACATTTATGCACCAGTTTTCAACAAAATAAAAGCCATACTCAATAGCAACACAAATTTGGTTTGTAAATCGCCATGCAGCACTCTGTCACATTATAAACAATGGTGTACACGTACAGCTTCAATGCCTTTGATGCGAAGCCAGAATCAGACCTTTTCAACATTTTCTTGTTAAGGATAAATTACAAAACAAACCAAGCATGCTCGAGTGAGATGGCCTCAACGGGAATGGTGTCCAGGTGTTAGGGTTTCTTTGTTTATCATTGATACAGCCTTAAATACTGCAGCCTTTTCTCTGGAGACATAGAAAAGTCTCAGAATTAGGGTGGTGTTTTTTTGAGTACAAACATCATTCTTAGATAATGTGTACCTGAAGACAGAATCGCATCTTTTGATTTTTGTCTGGCCTCACGAGAAGGGATGAATGTATGCACATACTACATTTTGGGAGCTAGTTTTCAATTGTGCTTCACCCTTCCCCAGTTGTACCACCCCTGGAAGAAAGAAGGTGACCCCCTGGGGACAGCCCAGCTGGCTCGGCCCACGGGGCAGCCTGCCACCTCCGCCTTCTGCGAGCCGTTTGCGACACGCGGGGCAGCGGGGCCGGCCGGGAAAGGAGCAGCAGCACCGTGCACCGGCAGCGCTGAGCCCTCCTGGCAGAGGCATCCTTGGGCCAGCAGCTCTCAGGGAGGCAGAGAGGCGCAGGAGGCTGGAAGTCGTCCTCCTCACAGCAGCTCAACTTCTTCTAAGCACATAGGGAATCTGGGCTGGATCTCCCGGCAGATTTTTTCCCATGTTCTGTGTACATAGTTACTATTATAAGCACAATCGTGGTGAATGTTTGTGCAAATGATTAGCTCTGAATCTTCTTGGTACTTTATATATCTTTGCTACTATTTTTATTTCACTTGTATTTTTGGATACGGTGAGTGTGGAAATACACCCTGCTTTCCTGGAAGCATATGCACAATACGGCTCTAATTCACAAACCTTGAAGTTAATAAGAACAGCAAATATTTATGCCTAAAATCATCAGTGAAGAACTGACCTCCATTATCCAGTCCCATGGCTTACAAATGTTCATCGCTGCATGTTTGCGCAGTGTATTTTTAAAACATGCACTGTTTAAAATATACACAATTAATATTAACAAAGACCTGTACTTCTCAGAGCAAGTGGCTGGAACAAGCGCTGCCTTCTGTCTGATGTGCAATGACCTTTTGCAATATTTTTAGGCACTGTCCTATAAGCAATATATCTTGCACAAATTACTTCTGCCCAGATATAAAGCAACATTAACCATGAGAAGGAGGGTGCAACATGGGATGAATTTGCATCTTCTAAAATTGAGGGGGAAAAAAAAAAACCTACCGGGGTTTATTACAGGGTTTATAAACTGCATAATTTTCTCTCATTTAATCCTAACACACAGAGGATCATGTGCCATGGATAAGGACATTCACAATGGACTGAAGTGTTATGTGGTTCTCCCATTTTTGAGTAAAGGAAGAAGACTCCAGTAATTAGTTCCTTGTAAGAAACAGAATTAATAGAATCCATTATGTATTTAATTAGGAGTGTTTGTGTCTTCCAGGGAGAAGAAAGGTTAATTTAGGTAACTACTACAAGTTTTCAATCTTCATAGCATTAAGCTAAAAACTAAAGTTAGAAGAAACTTGTGTGAAGAAATCCTTACCACTGAGTGTTGGAAGTGATTGCCTCTCCTAGTCACGGGAGAAGCCAAACTGCATCGCGTACTGTGGTACACAATTGGGCCATACAGTTACGTATCAATATATATCAATAATAAAAACGTCTAGGAAATGACATGAAGGATTAGGAAAAGCTCAGTAAAATAAATAAAGTAGAAAGTATAAAGTCAGACATTTTCACACCTCAGAATTTTTGTCTGAGACAGAAGCGGTATGTAAAAAGAAAGAAAACGCAGATTCAGTCGGGAAACTTAGCAAGTACCAAACACATGCAAAATGCACATCCAAAACACTTTCTGTAATCTACTTCCGTGAAAAGGTGCACAGAAAATAACTAGCTACCAACTGCTACGGTTCATCAGCTGGAGGAGGAGCCAGCAAACACTCTAACCTGCTTCCAGCAGCGGCCAAGAGCAGATATGCGTAGAGGAGCGTGAGAAGCGAGGTAAGCACAAGGCGAGCCTGCCTGCAATGCCCGCTCCCTGCTACCACCAGCACTGCTGGCACCTCCCGAGCCGGGGGATGATTTAAACCCACACTAACATTAACAACAGAACAACTGCAGCAATCAATGTCGTCCTTAAAAATTAAACTTAAGGTAACAGAAAGATTTGGTACAGGCATTAAAATACACATATATGCAACTACCATGTATAGAATGGATATAAGCTGTATTCAAAGATTGTGAATGTACAGTGTTCATTATATGAAAAATCAAACAAAAACCCCTGCACTTTTTTGCACATACAAACACAACTGTTTCAAAAATGAGGTCTGAGATTCAAAAATCTGAGATCCATAGATTTTTCAAGTATAAGCTTGTGATGAAAACAAAATCAGCTGTATTTTAGCTGCCAACAAAAACAAATGGTTGCGGTTACCCCACAGACAAAAGCTAATGTACTTGTGTTCGGCCATTCCGTAACAAAGGAAGAGCTACCAGGAAGCTTTTTATCAATAGATCATACCACAAACCAAACCCTTGTCAAAATTCAGACAGGAGGTATAAGATGAAGGACCTTGTTCCTACCCACTTACAATTATAAAAGCCAAGCGTCAGAGAACAATCATCAGCACCCAAAAGATGAACCAAGTTCCAATTTGCTTTTTATTTATTTAGCCAGGATTCCTGAAAGGAAAACAAAATAAAACAAAACAAAACAAAAACTCAATGCAGAAATATTTCTGATGCAGGAAGAAACCAGGGTATGATTGCATAAAGGATCACCCGCTTTAGGTCACACTGCCAGACAGTTTCCTTCCCTGTTACATCACCATTAGGTTCCTTATTAAGCTCATTTCTTTAAAAGCCACCCACAAAGGCCCCATGGCATCAAAACGCCATATTCATGGGAGGCTTTGTTCGTGAGGACAGGGTCCAGGCTCTGCTGCTGTCTAAAGGACGCGCTGAGCAGCTCCGAGCGTCGGGGATGGAAGTGAGCGGTGCTTTCAGAGTTAACAGCTCTTGCAGCTCTAAGGCGAGCAATTTTAACATATGGGTAGAGATAGTCGAAGCCTTGCCAGCTGCTAATGTTCAGCTTTCCAGCTGCCTTGGATGCGGACCTTTTTTTGATAGAGTGCTACAGTTTTTTGTCTGACCTGGTCCTCTCTGAAGCTCGCCAGTGTAGACTATGGTCAACCCTGAAGCTCTGCTGGATCTAAAAGAGTGAGTCCTGTCCTGACAGGAGAGCCAGCATCTCAGAGCGTTAGCTCTTAACAGATTTCAACAATACCACATGCATTTCACGTAAAAATCTCAGTATCTATATTCAACTCCACAAGTGTTTGTTCTTCCTTTCCTTACTAACTGTTTGAGCTATGTTGGCATGCTCAGTCCAAAATCTGCTGCCACCACCTGTCTTAATAACATCTGTTGGTGAGAAGGACAGACAACGAGCTAAATAGTCTAACTGACATCAAACTATGAAGAAATAAAGAAAACACAATTTTTTCCATTAAATCAGATCGAAAGGTGTAATCTGTGGCATTTTTTTCTGTTTAAGTCTTGGATATTAAATTCTTCTGGTGTAATGGTGCCACCAGCAGATAATAGTTAGAACTGGTTTTAGTTGAAAAACATAGACAAGAATACAAGTTTCTCTACATAGGTTATTTAAGCTTCCAAAAACATATCCTTTAATTTTTTAAAACCATATTTTGGTAACAACACGGAAGCTAAAAATTGGTTCTAAATGTGATCTATCAGTAGATAAAAATTTGGATTCATAATTCTCTGTGTAACTTCCTTATGTGTTCCTCTGGGATTTATAAAGACAGGGAAGTCTCTCGGACAGTGTGGGGTTTTTTTTTCCACAGCAGAAACTGGTGATTTCTCATGCCTGAACAACTGACAAACACTGGAGCAGTAACAACAACATTAAACTCTGAGAACTCAATGACTCGAACTCTTCAGTTTTGTTTATATGAATATCGACCTGATAAACACTAAATATCTGAGTGGAGCAACTCCTTTCCTCCAGAGAGACCCAGGACTCTTGTCACTTCTGTTGCAGAGGGAGAATTGACAGTACGTGTTTTTCCAGCCACTGCAGTGCCGACATTCCCAATGTTACTGTCACCTTTCTATCTATATTACATTCTAACTATATCTTTATTACATTTAAAATTGGTCACTTCTCATTCATATTTACTTAGCGGTTTTAGGAATTTGGAATATAACCCAACACATCCTCAGACAGATTTGCAGGCACAAAGGGACTCCCAAGAAAAGTGGAAAAGGAAAGTGGGCAGTATGAGGTGTCGCTCCCCAGTTTGTTAGAAAGCCAAACAAAACCCGAATGCAGAACCTTGCCGCAGTTCACCAGTGCTTTTTCGTTCCCTGATCAAATTTCTGTACCTTTTGGAATCCACCAGCTCAGGCAGTGCCTGGTCCATCTTGGGTGAAGTCAGCCAAACTGCTGTCTGATCTGCTTCTGACAGCCACGACAGTTGGAGATGGTACACTCTGCTGCTTCGCTGTTAGAAGACTGGTCTCAAAAAGTCACCTCCTTCACTTCCAACCTTCCAGCCTGGCCCTGCAAGACCTCTCAGTGGGGAAATAAGGCAAAGCAAGATGCCTGAGGAAAGCTCCTCAAATACATTTGCAGGAACAAATCGGGGGGTTGGACTAGATGATCTCCAGAGGTCCCTTCCAACCCTGACCATTCTGTGATTCTCTGATTCTGTGAACCAGCTGCTCGCAAGGCTCCCCATCTGTAATTTGTAGAGTTCTTTCAGGAACAGTTACATTAAAAGCCTTCATGAAGCTAAAACTATGCACAATTAAAAATAACATACTGTGCATGCAAAATTAAAAGCTATGCTAATACAACATGCTCACCATTAGTGTTTGTCTATTCTCCTACAGACAGAAACTACCTCAGTTTGGGTTCTTTTCCCAGGACTGTAGCTTGAATTTCTGAAAGGGTGAGGAAAAACAAAGAGACTTTGGTCTTTCTTCTTTTACTATTAAGGAGAAAAAATAGGTCATAAAGGTCATAAATAAAACTTCCAAAAATGCTTCCCAAGCCAACTTTAAAACAAGGAAACATTAAAAATGCATTCTTCATGCTCATTCTGCTGAAGCGCTGGAAAACCTTATTATATTAATTCTAACAATGTAAAATACAGTTATTTGCCCTTTCCTTTAAGGGACCAGGCTTAAATACTACTTTATTGATAGGTATAAGCAAAGAATTTTAGAAACCATAACCAATTAATGATACATTCTCATCTGTTATGTAAATTATGAAATTGCTGCTCAAGTAACTAGCACATGGCCCTAAAATGCTTATGGCTGTAACAACAGCTTATCTGAGAGAATTTTTTCCTCTTAGACATAAAACATTTACAATCAAGTAACTAATGTTTCTTTAAGGTACAGAATATAAGAATACAATCTATGCAATAAATTTGTTTAATTTGGTATCGTTTAATCTTTAAAACTTGTCTTAGGGAAAAAAAAAAGCATTATATCCTTCACATAAAAAAGAGACAGCTGACAATTTAGGATGGGCCAAACACCACTGATGCTACAAAGCAAAAATGACACAAAATGCATCCTGCATGCAGAAAGAATCTCATGTGAAACTTTAAGGAGAGCAAGGAAACATCAGGATAACAGCTAACCCTTTTTTTCACCCTAAAAAAAAAACCCAAACCTATATTTTGCTTGCCGTGACAAAGATTTCATGAGAAAAAATGCTGCTGCATCAGTCTACAGCTTGCCATGGCTTTTTCTCCCATAAACTTCTCTAGATAGTAAGTCAGTCCTCCACTGCATCAGCTCCAAAACCACACAAAAAAAAGGCAATAATGCTTCCCCAATTTCACAGGGATTTTGTTTTTGCGATGGAAAGCACGTAAAGCATGATGAGCTGCTCAGATACTGCAGTAAAAGGAGCTTTACACTGTCTTGATATAAATTTGTCCTGGCTTTCTTCAAATACAATTACACTGAGAAGAAGTAGTCATCCATACCATGCAGGTACGGATTTCCGTTCACACGAGGAACTGGAGTTAGATCACGGTTGCAGCAACGTAACTGAGTTGAGAATTCGCTCCAGACTGAAATATGAATAAGGCAATATGAGAATCAGATCAGTCCTCAGCCAGACAATTTAAACCAAGTCTTCCATGGGATGATTTACAGATTTTGAGTACAAGAATATATGTAGGAAACACACATATTCTGCAATCTTTTGCAGCCCTGGCCTCTCGCTGTGTTTATCTCCAGTTTAACGGGGCTAATCTGGGGCACCCCTGGCAGCCCTGGGGGGCCCTCCGTGCCCCAACCCGCAGCTGAAAGCCACTGTCACCCCTTGTGCAGTCACACCATTGCACCTGCATATTTTATTTTGCGCACAAAAGGTCAAAAGCTTTGCCAGCAGGCTGCCTGCCTTCTCAGACACACAATGCACAGAGTAAAATAATTCCAAGGAGCTGCCTGCTGTAATTTCCTGCAATTTAAGACTATTTATTTTTAAAACTTTTGCTGCCAACCTCCCCATCTGACTGTCACACTCTCGGTGAATTTTATCATCAGAACATAGTAATTTATTAGAGATCAAATCCAACCGGTTATTTGACTGTCTTGGTTTTAAATACTACTCAGCCTTTTTAGCTGCTCTGAATCCTTCGGGCTCTCTATAATTAATGTTTCTTTAGCGGAGGCAGTACGGGGACTGGCTGTGCGCAGCCCGTGTTAACCCTTTGCTGAGACCAACAGAAAACCACAGCGAGGGCTGCGTTTGCAAAGGGGTCGCAGCAAATGAGCCACAGAATCGTTTCTACTTTTGGCGTTTGAAAATTACTCTTTTATACAAGCGGGCTGAGTGTAGCCACTGTCTACGCACATGGTTAGAAACTGGTCTGTGCCTGCAAATGTCAATGAACAGATGGGGGGTTGCACCCACACATATGGCATTTGGGGACAGACCGGAACGTCTGTAGAGCTTTTGTGGAAGCTGAAGGATTTTGAGATGAGAGAATGGGAATGATTAAGCGAAAGGCTGAATATTCACAGTGTCAGGTGTATGTTTGTTGTAATCATGGTGCAGCAGGAAACATGTATATGAGAACCAGGAGCAAGCTAGCATGGAATATTTGAGCCAGGAGATGGGGTGGTAGGTGACCATTTCACCTGAGAGAGCACCAGAAGAGAAGAATAAGGATGCCCAGCATCAGGCACGCTGATTTTCCCTTCCAAATTTGACCTAAAATGCTGAAGCCTAATAGCAGCTAGTGGGCCAAAATGATGTGCTACATCTGAGGGGTGACAAATAGGGGTCAGGCCTTTGCAGCCTGCCAGCACATACCTATCTCAAATCCAACCCACCTGAATTCCCTGGCCACAGAAGGGTTTGCCCAACCTCGCTAACATCAGCCACCTCTAACCAGCGGTCAAAAGCTTCTAAAATTGAGCTCCGATAAGCTTTTGCTTGTAACACCAAGCAGCATGTCAAAAAGCACTAGACTGCCCTTGAGATGCAAAAACTGAACCACAGAATCACCGAGCAGCCCAGGTTGGAAGGGACCTCGAACCATCATCTGGTCCAACCTTGCTTGGGAAAGGGAGCCTAGATGAGATTATCTATCACCCTGTCCCATTGCATCTTCAAAACTTCCAGGTTGTTGCAATCCTCTAGAAATGCGCCTTGTCCCCAGCACAGGTAAATGTTCGAGCCAAATTCTGCGCCCTCCTGAACAAGCTTGAACTGATTTAATGAATGAGGACCTACATCTACAGCAGCTTCAACGCTTTCTTGTCCTGCAACTTGCACTGCATCATCACTCCTCCCTGTTTTCCTCACAACTGAGCAGGAATGAATACAAAAATATTTATGAGTAAATATTGAATTTTATTCCTACATTGGAGGATAATCTCCTGTGCTCTTAACGCCAATATCGTCATAGCCCAGAGAAGGTCAAATAGCAGGTATTTGGCAAGGAGTAAAAAATATCGCACAGTAAAAGAACCCCAATAACAAACACATTTTCCTTTAAATTTGAGCATCTTGTTATCATCCTTTTTCTCCAGCTATGTGACCTCGTGCCATGAATAGAAAAAAATATAACCTAGCGTAGGAAAACAACGATATTAATCAAGGTCTACTCTCAGCTATACATTTTTGCATTAGTGAGTTTTTCATAGTTAGGAGGGCTGAATTTGACCTCAGAACATTCCAATAACCTGTTGTAAAATAAAACCACAGAAAAAATACTATATTTGATACTTACTTATTAAAAATTGTTACTGCAATTGGAATTCTGAAGGGGCCGCCCTAAGAAAGCGTTGTCCTTTTCTGGGCGAACTATTTAAGGCAGTATCCTTGACTGAACTTCCAGCATTCTAGCTAATTTGACCATGTTTGTCTTCTACCCAAAGCACGCCTAGCAAAAATAGCTGCCAGAGCTCCTGTGCAGCAGTTGTCTCAAGAAGACAGTCTCCAATCTTTGCAGTTCTTTTATACTGTATTTTAAGAGGATTTTTTTTTACAAGTCTCTTATCAAATAGCTTTTAGTAGTGGCAGATGTGTTTGGTGAACATCTGTTAGTTTCCTGTGAGCAAGAGCTTTGGGGAGACTTTCAAGAGTGTATTTGAATTATAGACACTGAATGGATTATAATTAAATACTGAGATTTATGGTGGGCACAAAGTACTGTTACATATTTCGCTGAATAAGTGGCAAAAGGCATAAACTAAATGAGAATAATATCAGACTATTTTTCTGTTATTGAACTAATATAAAAAATGTAAAATTCTATTCTGAACTATACATTCATTGTTTCAAAGGAATTTCTACCAAAGTAAACAGGGAATCATTGGATTTTACAGATTGCATGCATATTCTGCTGTACTAACTGGAGTCTGAAACCTATAAGCAATTTGTGCTAATCATCTAATTCTAAATGTACTCATCTATGTTGGCACAATTTTTCTTATGACTATGTTACTACCTACGTATCTCATAACAGTAAAGACAAGTTTAAATTAATACTTGCATGAGAGTTCTATGATGTAAACCACTATGTCTCTGATACTGCAGCCTTTATCAGTGTGAAGTCTCACAGCAATTTAACCGAACAAAGAAGAAACGTGACCGGATAAACTGCAATATGAGAGCTAAGCTTTGTTATTATAGTGCCTACCCTGGCATGTACTTTAGGGACAGGTACTTCTCTTTCCTATCACACTTCCTTGGAGTTTGAGCAGAAAAATATATGAAGGGGGAAATAACAGCAGATTAAAGAAACCTAAAGCTGTTTCCAGAAAACGGTATTCTCCCCCTGCCTTTGTATAAGCGTGGGTAGGAGAGGAACATGCCTCGACATGCAAACCAGCCCCAGAGTGCATCGGAGAGGAACAAGTCTTTGTTGAAATCAGCGCAAGGTTACCCCTGCACTTCTTCATTCTGCCAGCTTCCCGTAACCATAGAAAACTGATATAGGGAACACAGCCTGAACGGCAAATGTAAATGTCTGTTAATAAACAAGGTCATACGTAATGTTGGAAGCTTAGTTACCTTCCTCGCTAATGGTTGGCTAATCAGGACTCTTTATGTAGTTTTGTCAGAAAACGAACACTGTAACTTCTTCCAAGAACAAACATTTTGCTTGCAATCCCTTGGACCTCTGATAAAAAAAAAAAAAAGGAGAGAAGAAAAATTCCCCTATGGGCAAAGAAATAGTCTATCAAAATAGGAAGCATTCTGTGGTACACACAACATTCAAAGATAAACTGCCATCTGAGGTAAAAAACACAACCTAAATTTTGTATTTGAGTTAGTTCCTGCCATTTTAACTCCTCCTTAGTGAGCACAACCTCTGTTAAAGGCTTCTTACTCTTCATATAATTAAACCCTAAGTGCCAAGGGCTGGACTGGCAGATAATGGTGTTACTTACTGCCTTAGTTTCACCGAGCAATGCAACCACAAAGCTTTTGGATTTTAGTCCTACCCAGTGAGAAGCATGAGACTGCCTTTGTTTTGTAACACTACAAACTAGCATAAAATGTTGTCATTATTTTTGTATCTTTTGTAATGCATGAATATCAGCTCGGAACAGACAGTTAATCTAAAAAGACTACGCTGCAAGGAACAGACCACTGTCAGCGATCAATACTATTTACAATTTCTTTCTAAGTGCATAGTCATAAAATGTTAAGGCGTATTCAAAAGGAAAAGACATTCCTAACAGCTGAGCATTATGGTAAATGTAAATAAATATACTTATGTGCCCAGTTTGTGCTGATTCCCAGGCTACATGCACATCCCAGAGAGCGTGGGCTAGAATAGAACAAATTTCATCACTTCCTCACTTCCTCGCTAATGGTCTCTGTATCATGCTGCACAAGGACTTATGTAAGTTACTTCTTTATTAAGCAAGAGTATGCATGGATTCAGGCAAGATATATTTTCTCAAGGACTTAAAAAGCCAAAAATTTTCAGTTTCTAAAAATAAGATTCAGTCGTGAATCTCATTCTTTCAAAGTCTTAGAGGGACTTTTACTGGTTTTATAAACAACCACAGAACAACCTGAATTCTGAAAAATAAAAATTAATCTTTGATCAATGATTCCGTTACATCAAGCAGCTTTGTCTATAGCCATTAAACAGCGGCTGTTCTCAAATTCGGGCTTGCTTTCACGCCAAGTGCAGTCACAAACAGGCTGGAGCACAGTAAGATTTTGTTTACCTGGAAACACCATCGGGTACCAGAGCAACACCCACTCCTGCCACAGACTGAGCCATTGATGCTTCTGAAAGTTACATTTGTATTTTAATGCACTTTGAGATACATAAATACCTTTTAAATTAATTGTGTGATTTCTAGGAAATCTAAATGGTTTCACCTTGCCCTCATTTACAAGTTTAAGCAGCTAGGGCCACAATCTCTAAAATTGCTACCTAGCTGTTACAAGAGTCATTTTTGAGTTCTAGCTCATAATAGTTGAGTATTTATTTAACAGCAGCTATTGATATGCTGAGAAATTTGATGTGCTTTCATTGCCTCTCATTCCTCAGTACAAATTCTCATCCTAATGCTTTAGCGTTGCTGATTTCTGTGCCTTGTGAAGGGGTGGAATAAAGAGCTAATTTTGTGGCAGGGACACTGCTTGTGTCCTGTCTGCAACTGTTCACTCTCCCACAGAAAAGCTTTTTATATTTAATTGTAAAGAAGGCACTGGACAAACTCAAGAAAAATGAATGAATAACTGTACAAAAAAGATGCATTTTCAAATCAAATGTTATGAATTATGTATAGTCACTCATTCATGCTGCTTAATGGTATTTGTTGTGAAGTAACAGCAGCTACTGTATTCATCAAAGGATTTAACACTAATTGGTATTGTTATGTTTAAATCACAACTACGTCTCTGTTTCAGAATGGGACTATTTCCTACTCACCTGCCGACAGAAGAAAATGTGGTTGGATTAAGAAAAAGTCAAAAGAACTTTCCTTATCTATATCTCATGAAGGAACTTTCTTGATTTAAGGCATAGGATGAAGTTCACTGTCAAGTATATATTTACAAACAGAATCACAGCCTAATGCTTTGTGATAGGAGCTGCATCCTCAGGGTGCAATTACAGCAATTATCTGGATGGATCTTCTCATCAGTAACCTTTGACTCAGCTCCTACAAACTGTCAGTCTTCATCATCAAATGGGGAAAGCACCGTATTGTTTCTATTCAATCATCTGCTGCTGAGACAGAGGAAACTCCGCTATTAGGCCAGCCTGCCTGCCCATACACACGACCTCCTGTAGCTAGCCTGCGTCTGCCAGACGGAGCGGCGAGCCCCAGGAGGAACAGCAGCTCACTCCTATACCGGTCTCCTGTCAGATGAAGCCGGCAGGCGCCCTCGCACGCTTCTGCGTTTCTCTTAGGAATTTCAAGAGAAGCAGAAAAAAAATAATCTTTTAGTATGCAAAGTACAGACGCATTGCCTAATGTTAAAAGGTGCTGAGTATCTCGGTCGTCAATGGGGTTTGTCGGTTACGCATCGCTTGTGGAAGTCAGCCCCGAAAGGAAGAGACCACTGTCTCAGCTCTCATCTAACCAGAACGAATTCACTGAACTAAACAGATTTACTATAAACTTACACCAATGCAAAGATGGAACATATTCTTACATTAACTCTATTATGACGTTTATTATCACACAATTGTTATTGAAGTAAAACTCCTGCAAAAGTTTTGTCAGAGGGCACGGCCTGGACGATGCGGCCCGTTTAAAATTAATGCAATTTCAATGCACAGTCAGTAATGCTAAACAATGAAGGGGTAAATAACTCAGTTCAAAGAGCAGGACGTTTAAAATAGGATGGGAAAATAACTACTATAAACAGTTTTGTAACTTTCATTTCACAGTGAAACAGCTGATGAGGTACTGTAACAGAACAGCAAAAAATCAGCTTTGCCTTAAAGGGAGGATAGCTGAGTTCTCTCAGCATACAGTGTTTCCAGAACAAGGACGGTGGTTCGAAAGCTTAATTATAATCACCATTAGCTGCCACCTACCATTTGATTAGTTGGTAATAAAAGCAAGGCTCTCTTATCAAAGCAAACAGCAATGTCACTCCCCCTTTGCATTCCTCCCATTAGCTGGAAATGTTGTTATGTGGATGGGGCAGGGACGAAACCAATAATAGACTGAATCTGGAAAAAAAAAAAACCCTAAGCTAAAAATAAACAAAATCATTTACAGAGGTAACTCAGTCAACTACCAAAGAAGAAAGAAACTAAATTCTTCGTTGTCATGTGCCAATTCAAAGTGAAAACAGATTGAACCAAAACTGTCAGAAAATTCTTTACCATTTTGTAACGATCACACACCCATAACGCCAGACAGAGTCCAACTGTTTCAGTGACTAACTTCAAACAATAGCCGGGCTGTTTGGAAGCACAACAACAGGGAATGATGTTTGCCTGAAGGCATACTGTATTAATGTAAATTGCTTTCAAACACATATCCAGTTTCTTAAACAAAACAAAAACCAGATATTAAACTGTGCGAGTGGAAGTTCCATCTGAGCCATACAGCATTCAGTCGTCCATAATGCAGTCGTCCATTAGTGACCTCATGGAGCGAGCTTACATCCAGGGGGAAAGAGCAAAAGGAGCTTCTACTTGTGTCGAAGGAAAACGTTACACATTTTCCTCCTCCTGCTTAAGAAAAGTCTGAAGACTATTGAGTCTGCATCTCCTTTATGAACCTTCCCAATTAGCACCAGATGAAACTCTCCGTATTTGCTCCTTATGAGATGCTACACCGCCACTCACGCCCACCGCCGTTAGTCATGCTGCCATAGCGCCTTTATGTCATCTTAAGCGCTGACCTTTAAGAAGTTCTAAATGTTATTTCAGTTTTAATATTCTGAGTTTAATGTTTTTGGAAGTGATTAACAGCACTGGCTTAATGTCGTTAGGTCCTTGCCCGTTAGCTCACCACGTTCTGCTAATGTAACTTAATCACGGCATGCCGCAACACCCCGGGTTTCTATTTCTAGTTCACTGAGATTAAACTAGCAATAAGCAGCAGCATACTGTATCATCAGTGGGCTTCATCGCTCCTGCAGGCAAAAGGATTAAATCAGAGATTAATTTTGTTCTGCATATCGTCTTCCTCATCTGTACAATGGAGACAACACGGCTACGGTTGAGAGAGACAGGCGAGGCTTTCTCAAAACAACAACAAAAATTAAATTCCCTTCTGTTAAATTTGTGTCCGTTATATTTGCAGCATAGCTGCCAGATTGTCAAATAACCAAATTTATTTTAACTAACAAAAAGGTAATCACGGCAAAGATCTTCAGTAGATGTACCAACAGACATGTTTACCTTATCCGGACTCAGTAATCAGGAAAAAGATTTGAAAAACAGGAAAAAGATTAGTTTGGATATGAGGGAGAGGATGGCAGGAATTTAAGATTTGACAGTTCAAGAAAATTTCTTGGAGCGTTCACAAGAATGCGAATCAGCTGGAAATCCACTATTTTCCTCATCTACTCCACCAGAATGATGCTTAGACGATGAGTAAAGGTCATCTCAGGGTGAAATCTTACATCACAGCATGCAGAGAAAAGACCTAGTCTTTGTGGTGACAGTGTCCGTGCACCTTTTCCACACTGTTGTGTCAAAGCTTAACTTGGAGAAAAAATGAAATCTACAGGAGTTGAGACGCTCACCTTGTTATGAAGGGTCTCATCACCCCTCGTGGTCTCTGCGCACACTTCCCCTCACCTTCAAGGACTTTCTAAATTTGCCTAACAAATCTGTTGCTTGTTAAAAGCCTTAAAATCCCTTTAACTAAAGATTTCTTAGATAAACAGCTTAAAGTACCATTAAACAATAACTTTCCATGAGATGCTAAAATGATTTATCAGCAACCGAAATACGTATTACTGTGCTCCAAGGGCGCACTCCCTGCGCCTCCCTTGCACTGGTGGCACCCACCTGGCCTTTCGCTGCGCTGACACACTCAGCCAAGAGCAGAAGACGAACTCAGCGAAGGCACGGGCAGGGTTGAGGAGGCATCGCAGGCACCGAACGCGGAGGGACGGTCCGTGCAGCTGAGGCTGGGCTGGATGTGCTGGGCACCTGTGCCCGTTACAGCAGCAAGAAGGCAGCCCCATCCCCGCGCAGGTGGGCTCCAGCGGAAGACGCTAGGTACGCACACCCCGTCCTCTGTCCCAGTAGATGTGACTACACTTTGTAGTGACACGAGGACTTAGCAGCCTGCTAAGGAAAGGACTTATTAGCCCGCTAAGGAGAAAAGCTACAAAGAACTCTTTTTATATAGCTTTGACATGCATAAAATCACCAGCAAGATACCTTACTAAGTCAAAAGAATCAAAGCACCTTTGCCATGCAACATTTGTTCTCCCGCCTGCTTAACGAGCTGTGAAGGTATGCTGCCACCTACAGGGAGCTCCGCTAATTACCGCTATCGGTCATCAACTGGCAGCACGATGCTTAATTAAACGCTGTGAGGCAAACACATGTTCCAACTTCCAGCCCCGCTCTTGCTGACAGTTGCTACTTTGCTTCGTTTCCTTGGCAGATTCTGGGATTTTGGGGGGAACAATTCTTCAAAATTTCAGACGACTCTTCGTTCTAATGCATACATCAAATGTACTTCTGCAGCATCGCAGGCCACACATCAGCATCACTGAAGTTATCGTGCTTCAAGGTCTTAGGTATATTATGGAGCCTAATTAGTAGAAATGTACCCAAAGTAATGTTTTTACTCTCTCTCTGCTTTTACCTACTGGGTATGATGTGTTACATCTGCCTCTGCAGAAACTGTAATTTTCCTCACACATTAACTATTGAAAGCGCAATTTCTGCTCACAGAGGAAACTCAGAATGCATGCTTCCGCTTATACAGAAATCTGCTTTTCCAAATAAATGAACTATCCGAGAACACCATTAGAGAATACTACAGAATACTTCAGTATTATCTGTTTCATGACATGAATCATTCCTGTATATTTAACAACTCCTCCATAATTAGTAAATTAAAATATTTTAAAATTGGCATCTGTTCAGAATATGTTCTGGTTTAAAAGACATTAATACATGTGCACTTGTCTAAAATATATGAATAATATCATTAAATTAAATTATTTTTGTAAAATAAAAATCCAAAAGCCATAATGATGGAAATTCTTAATCATGAAGCCCAATCATTATTTGCAGTTAAAAAGCATGAGACTAGGAATGGCTCCTGAAGAAGCCAAAGCATTCTTTCTTGATTTTCAGGAGGACACATTTCTAGCTTCTAACTACTTAAATAATAATTTTTCAAGTTCCAAGATAACAAGATCTTTTATTATTACATTCATATTCCACTTTATGTCATCTGATTTTCAGATGTCAGCACAAAATGAGTCAGCTTTGTTATTAGCAACAATTCAAATGAACAACATAGATTTGGAAAATTCATCAAGTAATTCATACAACTTCTAAAACAAATTTTAACAAAGAAATCTGTAGCTGAGAATTTATGATGCAAATAGGAACAGCACAACAAGAATCAAGTCAACAATATAATTTAAGCAATTATCATGGACAAAAGTACCCTTAAGTCCTGTTATTGATGAGGCAGCTAGAACAAATCATTAACTTACTAAAACAGGATAAATATTACCATTATGAAAACGGACACAAAAGAATAATTATGAATCTTTATTAAACACTCAAATAACACCATTATAATGGAAGGAGCACAAACCCAATGATTAATTTTGATAAATTCAAATACACTGACTTCTCAGCGATTGCTAAAAACATACGCTACGAAACTGAACGAGGTTTCTATTACCAATGTGGTAATTCCTGTTCATATATTTGATTGAGCTGATTGATTAGGGTCTTGACGAGGCCCCTTAGAGTGTTCTATATCTTCTAAAACTCGATAATTTCCTCCTGTAAGACAGTAAGTATCTCTTGCTAACACTGACATCTTATCTCCCAGCCATGTACATGGAGATACTTATGACACCGCATGACAGTTAAAGCTCCTGAGCACACCATTGGTTTGGGTCTTGTTAACAGCAAAACAGCTGCCAAATTTAAAAGTTATCCTAGTACAACAGGCATGCGGACATGTTATCCAGTATAGGATAAAGCTGTTCATTTAATACATTAACTGGAAAAAAACCCTAAGCTTTCATTTTTAACAGACTTTTCAGAGTAACAAAAGTTAAAATTTCCAGTATTTAGATCTCAAACTGCAGTTAATCTGGAATGCACAGCGCACAGCAGAATTTACTGCCCCTGCCCACATCAGCACAACTAGCAAACACAGCCTGCTCAACACGCAAACCCAAACAATTTTATACTGGCGAGTTCTGTATTATATTTATAATGAAGGTAAACACAGATACTAATCTCGAAATTAGGATAAGGGTTTGGCATTTTAACTAAAATTATTTACTTGTTACATGACTTGGTATTATTAAAATTGGCAATTTTAGCAATGTTAGCACTCACTTATAATGAAATGTAACATAAAAATAGCAGCATTAAAGATGAATATTTTGAAAATATTTAACATTTTTTGAACAGGCTTCCAAGTATTAATTATAAATGACAAAAAAAAATGAGCAAACAGTGCATAAATGGGAATTGTGATCATTGTAACTAATCATAAAAATCAATAGTACTTACTGTAATTACTCTATGTTAATTAGTAATTAAGCTGTAAAACCAGTAGTTCTGATAACCTAAAAAAACTTGGAGAATTGTATTTGACAGTCAAAACGTCTCTGACTCTTAAATGTACCATAAACACAAACTTTCCTAAATAATATGAGTGTGCTTTATCGAAGGCCTAATTAAAATTAAAGTCACAGATGTATTTTGGATCTGGTGCTCAATGTATGATCCCAGTCTTACAGGGAAACACTTGCAAGAAGGTGATTTAAAGGGGAACGAGGGGGGATGGAAATAGCTACCACCTGCACTTGAAAAACACTCAGCTTAAGGTGATGGAAAGTTATGCATTCCCAGAAAGGGGTGGTCCTGCACACTTTCCTGACACCAGCACACGCTGCTGCGGCTTCGTTTCTGTCAATCCTAACGATCATGCAGCTCTGTGTCTGCCCAGCTAATTGATCTGACCAAAACTAAGACAAAAGGTTAGTGTCTAATTAGATCTGCATGCTGATCCTACTCACCCTACAGCTGTGTGATTGCTAAAGCTGAAACAGGAGGGAAGGAAGAAAATTATGGCCGGGACATGGGAAAAAAGGACAGGCAGCATGATGCAGCAGTGAAACCATGCCCCAAAGCTTGCAGGAATTTAATATTCTAACGACAAGCCAAAAAGTAAGGGATCTGCTTCTGCCACTATTTTCCATGCTGATGTAAAACTAAAGGAACTCTTCTGAAGATAATGACATTATACCTCCTGAAAACCACTGGGAAAAAAAAGAATGGAGCTAATGACATTAAATAATTATTAGAAGTATGGGGCATAAACCCCTGTGCTTTTTTAGCACAAAATTGTACTTTAGCATCACGTATTCTATCAGAAACAAATGTGTTTGCACAAAGGAGATTTAGTAAATGTTCCTCGCATTAAAAAAATCATTGCCTTTCACGTGCTCACCTCAGGGACGTACAAATAGACTGAAGTTCATACAGCTCTCAATTCTATAGAGCTACTGAGGAATAAATTTGCTTCAGATCAGTATGCAATTCTGTGAGTATATCTGGAAGAAAAATGAAACGCAAGGTGAAACAAATCTATCTACTTTTTCATAAATTACTCTCAAATTAGCTAATTTTTTCTTCATTCTGTTATTACACATATGTAATAAAAGAGGTGAAGGTTCCCTATAACTTTCACACTTTGGCAACATTATTTAGGTTACATAGTAGAAATTGCAACAAGAAGAAAAAGGAGCACAGAAGGGCTTCAACAGCTTTCAACCAGCTTATTTCTAGCTTTCTAACTGGACACAGACACTTTGAACCGGCCAGTTACAACCAGTGAAAACCAGGAAGACCAGAGTCTGGTCATGCGTTATTTGTCCATCATGTTGAGAATCGTTTCACAAGTCATTTCTGTTTTCTGTCCTCTCCGAGTTGCTGTTTCTGTTCCATCTAACACAGGAGCAATCTCACTGCCACCACATTCATCTTTCACAGTGGAGACATCTTGGAACACCTCCAGGTCAGCTTGCAAAAAAAATATTAAATATTAAATATTTTTAAAATTAAATATTGTGGTGATTAACCAGGAAGACAAGTAAATATTTCAATAAATTTAACAAATAGGCAATTTAATGTAGTGGAGAAAATACTGCCAATATATATTTTATGTTGAATATTACATTACAAGCCATGTTAGTGAGTAGTACCCATGGTATTCTTATCGGAGAAAACTAAGCATTATTTAACTGGAAATTTAATTCTCGCACACAGGCATTTTCTTTTTTAATTATTAGTAACAGCAAATCATTGACAGCACCAGTCACACAAGTAATCTTTTGTGAAGCCACATACAGGATCCCACAGGCCCCTGCAAGTTGTGCAAGAAATGGACAGTGACACATACTCACAAATAACCCGTTGGACTTGATGACCTTAAAGGTCTCCTCCAACCAAAATGATTCTATGATTCCATAAATGTCAACTCTGGGAAAAAAAATTTCTGGAACCAGGACAGAAATTTCTAATATTTCTGTGAGTCAATTAATGGACTGAGTATTTGCATGAACGACATCTATAGACACATTATCTTAGCTCTAGAAAATCAAGCTTCCAGATAAAGTTGTCTGCAAGATACCAAAAAGAAATTGTTTGCACGTAGCAAAGTATTAATAAACAGCAAAATCTAATTATTGCAAAAACATAAACACTGCAGCTGTAACATTTCTCTCTAACCTTACCATTACAGCCTTACCAGTGAAAAGACAAGTGTCAATGCTAATGTAAACTCAGCTGCCGATATATATTCAGTAGATTCTAAAAAACTCCAACGTTACTTCTTCTCATTATGTCAAATTTTATCTCAGCGTCTTCGGCCACAAATCAGTGTAGATACAATCTTATATACCAAAACATAAGGTTTTAAGACACCTAGGCCTTAGATGTATCTCCATTCTTGTCTCTTACTCCATAAAAATCACCTGAAGAATCCCATCAAGGAGACTACTATGCCTTTCAAACAGCACCTGGGAAGCAATGGGGCAAAAAATTACAGGATATTCTGGTCAGACAAAACTATTTTTTTGGCTCTGGCGGCCCTGAATCTGATCTCAGGAGCATACAACCAGCTCCCACCCTGCAACAGCGCAGAGATTCAGCACTAGATCAAACAGACAAAGGGAAGGCAGTGTGCATGAGGATACAGGGCTCCTGCCCATGGCCCGACCTAACTGAATATTGTACACTGTGCTCTCTCTAAATCAGCAGAAACACACAAAAATGAAATTATGAGCAGACATCTCCTCTGGGTCAAACGTAGACTGTAAGGTGAAACTGCTAGAATATGTGGTGACAGGCTAAGCTTTATTTGACAGAAGAAAAAAAAAATACTCCATCTGTTTTTAGAGTTGCAGATAAGACATAAATGATTGTATCAGAAATGTACTACCATAACCCAGACAGAAAAGGCACTTCACTTATTGCTGTGCAGTTCTTGCTGACAAGACATCAACTGACTAATTAGTCTACCATTTTGGTCTGCCAGAACCTGAACTTACTCACTTTCTGGGAATCTTAACCTAATGAGAAAAAATGAGGAAGCAGAAGGAAGAGAAGGAAAGAGATAAACTATGGTTTATATTGAAGTGTACAGAATAAACGCTCAGTGCTAAAGAGCTATCCAGAATGAGGACCAGTAAGTAATAACAAGTGAGTTTCTGGTTGCACAGACATGCTGTACCAAGAGCTCTATGAACCGGCCTGATCACCTCTGCAGTGCGACAGAAGGATGACTCCAGCTATTTAAATCAGTAGCATTTTTATTATTATTTGATCGCTATCTGATATAAGTGCGAGAGAAAGAAGATGAACAATTTCTTTATTAAGATGTGCTAGATTAACATGCAATCTGAGTTCTGAAATTGAAAAGTTTTCAATCTGGTCTGTATTAAAACAGTATATTATAAATCGTGAGCTCTTAAGAAAACTCACTATGGCTCAACTCAGTAATGATGTGTTTCGTCCTCACTTATAAAGGCAAAGGGAATTTGTAAAAGGGAGAAGAAAAATGCATTTGTAAGCACTGCTAAGCAGGGAATTTAGGAAGACGTTTCCAGGAGCAGGGGAACAGAAATCCCAGAATAGGTACGTGAACAATGACCCAACTCAGATGACAAAGAATTTCTGATACACAATAAAGACTATTCTGAAGTATTCTTCCATTATTAGCACTTAAATTAGCTTCATTGTGAAACAGTAATTAAACAGCAGGGGAGATTCACTGCCTTAGCCTTTTATTCTTGATTCTAATTTACACGATTAAATTCTAACTTATTAATGGATTACCTTCTTGCTTAACACGCTTTGGGTTCTCATGGGTTTTATTTTTGCCCTTGCTTCTTTTTCTGGGTGTAGCACCAATCCACAATTTTCAGCATGCTTATGGCTATTATTCTGTTAGCATAATGAAGCACAAATATACGAATCAAATATTAATGTATGTAAGCAATTTAACACAGACACAAAAAACCAAATACGGTTCTGACAGACAAATTTTAAAACACTAAGTGAAGGGCTGACTTAGTTAACAACCTCCATAAAACTCCTGAAGATTTTCCAGAACACATATTAAAATTCTGTTTTAAAAGAACATTGCCATTTGGGGGGTATAAAATCAGATTTATCATTTTCTGTTTCCTGGCCAAGAAATAAAGTTTTACGTGTAAAATCTGTATGTGGAGAAAAGGTTACGTTTACTTTAGAAGTGTGCACAGTTAACCCAAACCCATGTTCTCACTGCATATGGTTTTGAAGAAGTGAACAATAATTTCTTCATTTCCTTGCTGAACTGGTCCTAGCACTCTTTCACTTCAATTATCTTTCCAAATTTTTTCATTTGTCTTAAAATTCATACCTCCACACTGCCTTTTTATTTGTTTTAAGAAGGCTACTGTATTAAACAATAGTAACTTTAATACTGCATTGTACAAACCAGTACCAACCCTGAAAATACAATATAGCAGATATTTTCTACCTAAAGGGGAAAACTATATCTTTATTAATCCCGCAATGTAAGGTTTGGGAAAGAAAACAAACAAGTTATGCTGGCTTAACATTAAGGAGTTAACATTCCAGCCAGTACGCTGCTTTTTACTCTCAGCCCTTTGTGATAATACGATCTGCCATAGTTAGCTAAAGATAACTCCACTGAGATTCCTTAAAAGGAAGTATCTTACCCAGAGTGAATTGCCCTTACCACATTTAGGGCATTCATAGACCGTAGGCTTAACATCAGAATCATGGTGCTTCCTAAAGTGAAGAGTGAGAAGCTGCTTCTGTCAAAAGCTTTTGCTGCAGCACAAGCAAGAGAAGGGCTTCTCACCAGGATGGGTTCATTTATGTACAATTAAGCGTCGTTCCTGAAACAAAGAAAATGTCTGTAACCTAACTACCCAGCTCTGTGACACATGTTCAAAAAAAACCCCACAGGCACACAGAAAAATGCAAGGGTGTTGCACAGACTCCTTAATTATCCTCCACTGTAAGCAGATGCTGAAGAACACATTGGCATACTGCCCACTGACTTGGAGAAGGTCAGAGGTTTTCCTCCTAACCTTATCAAGGTTCGCAGAGAAAATAATCAGAATGGAGCAACAGTACATTCCAACATATCAAGGCTGAAGCAATGCTACCCTAAATTTATTCTTGCAAATAAAATTTTCGATTCAGACTGAATTTATTCTGTGACACTGCTGAAAATCACATTTAAGGTGCAAATATTGTATTTTGTTCTCAATACAATGCCACTGAAAGCAACTGCTCTTACTTTATACTTCTAAGCAGTTCACATACAACAGATTTATCAAGATAGCCTCAGACTTTTCAGCATTTCAAATTTACTGTTTGTGAATCATGTATCTTGCAAATAAATATAATTACACTATTTTAGTTAGACTGCAGTAAAAAAAGTTTTTAAATTCTTAAATATAACCCCAAAGCCAACCGTACCTTGCCAAACCATCAATTGAAAAAGCAGTAATTTTTCAGTGAATTTAAATACCTGCTTACATGCGTAGCCGCACTGATCGCATTTGAGTCTTTTTTCATTTCTATGAGCCTCCTTGTGCTGAATAAAAGCACAGCGCTCATGACAAACAGCTTCACAGTAACTGCATTCAATTGCCACTGCCATGTAGGAACGCTGATTTCGCAAGTGGACACCTGAACAGTTATTAAGAGCAATTAATTTTAATGGTAATTTTTTTATTTCCATGATATTAAACAAGAGTTAGACTCTGCATAGCCCTAAGTAACGCACACATTGTAGAGGAAAACACAAAAAATAACCTTCTGTGTTCTCTGCAGTTTGTCAAATAGGCAATTTTTCAAATCTTTAAGATAACTAAATTGCAGTAAGATGTAACTTTCAAGAGAACTAAGCAGTTATAGGCCTAAACCTTCCTGATTTCAATGGAAATCATTTAACAAATCAAATCCTTTCAAAAAGTCAAGTAACTGCCTTTCATCTATACACAAAAATTCATTTGAAAATGCTACCCATTGCATTTATAATATTAATAGTACAAAAATACATCAACAAAGAAATTGTATATATGTAAATACCAATTCCATTTCTACCTTCAAATACTTAATAGGCTTCAATTATTTGAAAATATAGATAGATGCTAAAGGCCTCTTTGCATGCCTAAATATTTCTTTACCATAGCTTTTTCATATATTTCTGGAAACTTAAAATTTTATATAGGTTTTGTTGGTATTGGTCAGCTATATTGCCTCAAATACAGGAAATATGCTGTATTTCTAATACACTAATGTATTAATAAAACTTTCATCTGTACAAAAACATTTTATTCCTAGATAAGATGAATTTACATACGAAATATACAGATAGGGACAACTTTACCAGTACTTGAAGCAAGTACTGTTCAAAAAAAGAGCAGTTACAGAATTTAGTATATAAAATTCCCAGAAAATCATACTGGCTTGTATTTCAAGAAACGTGAACAAGGAAAAAATATATTATCAGTTATAATCGAGGGAGGGCACCAGTGAGAATGGCAGGACACTGCACATGTGCCAGTTGGCTGGTGGTAGCAGAATCACAGAATGGTTTGGGTTGGAAGGGACCTTTAAAGGCCATCTGGTCCAACCCCCCTGCCATAAGCAGGGACATCGTCAACTAGATCAGGTTGCTGAGAGCCCCGTCCAACCTGACCTGGAATGTTTCCAGGGATGAGGCATCTACAACCTCCTTGGGCAACCTGCACCAGTGTCTCACCACCCTCAAAGTAAAGCATTTCTTCCAAATAGCTAATCTAAATCTGCCCTTTTTCAGTTTAAAACCGTTACCCCTTGTTCTATCACAACAGGCCCTGCTAAAAAGTTTGTCTGCATCTTTCCTGTAGGCCCCCATTAAGGCCACAATAAAATCTCCCCTGGAGCCTTCTCTTCTCCAGGCTGAACACCCCCAACTCTCTCAGCCTGTCCTCCCAGCAGAGGGGCTCCAGCCCACGAGCACCTTCGTGGCCTCCTCTGGCCCCACTCCACCAGGTCCGTGTCTCTCCTGTGCTGAGGCCCCGAGCTGGAGGCAGCGCTGCAGGGGGGTCTCCCCAGAGCGCAGCAGAGGGGCAGAATCCCGTCTCGCCTTGCTGGCCATGCTGCTGGGGATGCAGCCCAGGATGTGGTTGGCCTTCTGAGCTGTGAGCACACATTGCCAGCTCATGCCCAGCTTTTCACCCACCAGTGCCCCCAAGTCCTTCTCGTCAGGGCCGCTCTGCTTCCCTTCATCCCCCAGCCTGTGCTGATACCGGGGGGACTGCCCCGACCCAAGTGCAGGACCTTGCACTCGGCCTTGATGAACCTCATGACGTTCAGACCTGCCCACTTCTCGAGCCTGCCCAGGTGCCTCTGGATGGCACCCCGTCCCCCGGCCGCCCCACCCGCAGCCTTGCCGAGGCCGCACTCGGCCCCTCTGCCCGTGTCACCGATGAAGACACCGAACTGCAGCCTTACAGGGAGTGCGGCAGTGCGCACGGCAGGACGTACCGCGCATGCGCGTCCCCGCTGGCGGCAGTGCCTGGGGCGGCTCCGCGCAGCATCCCCGCCACACTGCGCTTGCGCGAGGCGGGTGGCCGCAGGGCTGGGCTCCCCTCGGGGGGGCCGTAGCGCGCATGCGCGGCGCCGCAGCTGCAGTACTGCAGCCGCTCCAGCGAGGGCAGCGGTGAGCGGGATCGGCCGCCGCGCCCGTGGGCGCGTGCCGGGCCCGTGCAGCGCTGGGCTGTGGTCGAGAGGGGGCAGCTGTGCAGCTCGGCGGGCGGCACTGCGCATGCGCCGGACACCACCCAGCCCCTGCACCCCTCTCGGGGAATATGGCGTCCGCTGCCCGCGCGGGAACCTGAGGGACGGGGAGGGGAGGGGGCGCTGGCGCCAGGCGGAGGGGAGCTGATGGGTGTCCCTGCTCCCCGGCCTGGCCTTCGGTGTGGTGAGGACTTTTGGGAGCCCCCCGCGTCACGGGGTGACCCCGGCTGTCCTGTCCGTCAGCCGCAGGTGCCGGCCCCACGGCAGGGTCTGGCGTGGCCGAGGGGCGGTGGGAGTTTTGGGGACCCCGAGTCAGGCTTTGGCGTGGTTTGGGGTCGATGGGAGTTTTGGGGGAGGGTTTGGTTAGTGTGTGGGGGCAGCTGGAAGCTTTGGGGCAGGCCTGGATGAGTTTGGGGGTTGGTGGATGTTTTCAGTTGCAGCTCAAAGCCCGCAGGGCCTTTGTGCAGGAGTTCACCTGCATTCTCCTGACTGCTTCTGCCTTCTGACGGCCTGTAAGGGCCTGCAGGTATCAGCCTGTAGTTCTTCGTGGCAGTGTGTGGTCATTCTGTAATGTTCTCGGGTTAACGCAATTCATAAACACATACATGGTATTACTGTAGGGTGTTAAAACCAGACTAAAAATTCCTGCAACTGCAGTAAACCCGTTCAAGACAGATAAAATCAGCTGTACTCACCCGTGCCCGTCAGTCAAGCAAAGCTAGCAACTGCTCCTAGGCAATATTCTTCCACGTATTTCAGCTCCTCATTCTCAACTTGGACTCTGTTAACCGCATTGTAAGTTTGCCAGCCAGTGCTTCTTGACGGAGGTGTAGCAAATCTGCCACCCTACAGAAACATAAAGGAAGCAAAAATCAATGTTCTGTAGAAAACCATGAAAAAATAAAAGTTTGTATATGAGCATATAGGCCAATCTAATATGCACAAGCAAGGTAAAAGAATATACAAGCCACAAATACACCTCCCACTCACCCTGTTTTAAGGATAGAGTAGGATTATACCGGGCTTCCCGTAGAAGAGAACTAGTTAGACTAAGAAGCCTTTAGAGGTTGATTTTTCTGGAACTTTTCTGTCCACATTTTGGACACAACTGTGCTCTGTCCATCATTCAATTAATGCACAAGCAAGATGATCCACTTCTTAGAATGCCTGTACAATAATCCATGTAATTAGTGACCACTGTGCCACTCGGGTGTATGGTACTCTGCTACCTACTCATTTCCGTGAAATTAGGTACTTCAGGAGGGTCTGAGCAGACTGGATTGCAGCCAGGCTGTCAAGGGCGAAAGACTGCTGTAGTCCAGACTGCTGCTGAAGTCTCTCTCAGCGTGGGTGAAGTTTTGATCCAACCCCAAAATAAAGCAATTCAAATGCTATCGGTACTCGCTTCTGCTTTGTAACAGTGCCGCTCCCATAGTATTAGTGAATATGAAAATCCTTGTTGTAAAAGGCTTTCCTTGCCTCAGGAGTTTTAAGGCTTATTTAAATTCAGTGAAAGCAGCAGCATATTCCTTGTTCCAGCTCCGTTCCAATCTTTCCCAATAATTTTCATTGTGATCTGCTCATACTAGCAAAGTTACCTTGCACTGCTGTAAAAAATTAAATTCTCCTAAAGCTGCTTTAAATTGGAGTTGAGAAGAAGAAGATTTTATTCCACATAAAGCTTTAATCTTTGTTCTGTCTATCTGTCTTCCCGTTTCCCCATTTACAGTTCCTGGGGTAGCACTAATTAAGCCTTACTGAAATTAATCTCTCAGCTTTATAATTTAGATAGTTCTCCCACTTCCTCTTCCGTAGCCTCGGTCACTTGACAACCATCTATCTAGGATAATAACTTGATGCCTTGAAGCTTTTAAAAGATAATGCTTCATTACACACAAATACATGTGTATGTATCATACTTTGTGCTACATATACAGATTTTGCAGTACATGTTGGTGAGCTGTTCTCCTCATCACCAGGAGAAACTTGGTTTCTCTTGTTTGGAGATGGAGGTAGCTTTCAGTTGGATCTGTTTGATTTTATTATTTTAGTTTGCTTATATTTGTCTGGTGTCTTCAGGTTTAGCCATGACAATCTAAAAACTAAGTACAGTATCTTTCTAACATATGCATGTAAGATAACAACTAGAACCATCCGAAGAAACGCTAAGCAAGATGCAGTTAACAATAGCGACAGGGTGCAGGTGAGAGAGAGAAATAATGAACAGAGCATTGGTATCTTTACAGTCATTCCAGCAGGTTCATCTTACTCTCCTCCTTCCAAAAGTGTTCATAGCATTGAATTTCATGACTAAAAAGTGACCAGAAAACCCAAGTACCCTTCATGCCTTAACAAGCGAGTGTGCTAAATTACACTGGTGGAGTTTCGTTGGTAATGAATGCTATTCTGTCAGAATGACCAGTGCAAAAGTCCCTCCAAATGGAATTTCAGTGTGACAGGTACAGGACAGCCCAGGATCCTCTCTGTAGCTTGTCACCTGTTTGAGACACTATACTTGTCTAGCTCATTTGTGTGACCTCTGATGTACTTCCATAATGCAGAGATTTGTAATAGAAACATTAAGGTTGAAATTATTTAATTACACGCAGAAACATATGTATGAAAGCAGCAGAAGAAATTACAAGAAAAGAAGGGACAAAAGAATGGCGTGCCTTGACAGCAGGAGCAGGTCACTGAGAACACAGTCAGAGTCTTGAAACAGGCAGACCAGGAAAACAAAGGACAGCCTGAAACTAAAGGTAGACTGCTCACAGAAGAGGAGACAAAAGGACAGGCAGTGAGTCCACAACATTGCTTAATGACTCACAGACCTGGGTCCCTGCAGGGTAGAGAGGGCACTTCCAAAATGAGCACATGGTCACCCAGCAAAAAGAACCCAGGAAACATGATGATGACTCCAGATCTGGCATCCTTTGTCCTCTGTCTCGCCACAAATAATCCTGGTTGGACTAGCCAGACATACGCGTCTTGGTGTATGTTTAAATATGGGTATGGAAAACAAGTATGAAAGACTGGCTGACTGAAATCTATAGGAGAATGAGCATGAGCGACTGAAATCAGTTTTGTTTAAAATAAAATCGCCTTCTCTTTCTATACAGTCTCACATTTAGCTTCACTATATTTGTTTTACATCAGTAGCCGCTCCCAGTTGATTATTTAAAAATTTCAATAAAACCTAATAGCGTGTGGTTACAGAAGAATGTCAGAGAAGAGAGAGAGCTATTAAGGGAAGCGAGGACACAGCAAGTTTGAAATAGCTTGTCTTTTTGAGGCAATACTTTTTTCCCCCTTTTGCCCAAAGGAAGAGACTTGGCACACTTACAATTTCTGCTGTTACACCAATAACTTCTTATTTCACGGTTCACAAAGAAGAAATAACTGTTAAAACAAGTTGGTTTCTCAAAACTAGCCCTAAGTATGAAATTACAGGAAATGTCCTAAACATTTTTGTACAGTGACACACACACAACTGTGCTAATGTGAGCAACCTGAACAGAGGGAGAGCCAAGAAAATGAATATTTCTGTTTACCTGAATACGCGAGGCTTAGAAACCAAATTTCAGATGCAAAACAAACTACAGGTTAAAAAAACCTGCAGATTTCATGGCCTCTTAAATGCTACTGAGTATTTTAAATTGGAAAGAAAAGCACCAGAATAATTTGCAGAATTATTTGCAATAGTCAACGTTGTTATTGTTAATGACAACAGCAGTAGATTAAAAATTGTGGGATATTTGATACCAGTGACCTGTTGCTTCCCTGTGTAGCCACCATGTCATGCCAATGGTTATTCTGCTAAACACAAAGGATAAATTACTGCAGTATCATTTATTATGAGGTTATTTGCTCAGAAAATTTCCAAAAGGAGATATTATTCCAATATTTTTATCATAAAAGATGTGATTAAATAGGACAAAAGGGCTGACAGTAATGTAGTGGGATGGGATTTAGGGATTTACTTACCGTGTCAAGTTATGGCACCTATCTTGCCAGTTTCCCCAGCTATATAATAGTGATACTATTCACTACAGATACTAGCTTTAAAAAAAAGAAAAAAAAAAAAGAGTTCAAGGTCAGCTGATAATGTTACAGATGTTCTCGCTATGAAATTATTATGCTTCCAGGGACACAAAATGGATAGTATCCAAGCCATGATATCTGCAAATAAGAGCATGTTACTTACCCATGTCCCTTCCCCTCTTTCTCAGTTAAAAGTGGCATCAGGCTTTCAAAAGTAAATCCTCCCCAAAATAGTAAGTTTCTGCTGTTGAGCCTATCATCTCATGGTTACAAACGACAGCAGCCACCATTCTCTTACAATGGGAAGCACTTGCCTCCGTGTACAGTTAGAGAAGTTTAACTCGCCTCATCCATAAAAAGAAATAAAAAGGGCACCTTCTTTAATGTTTTAACGCTTCTTTAAATCTGCAGTAAGACTCACTCTAAAGTGCAAATGTAGGTTGATCTATTGCCTTGGAAATAATCCTCAGAAAGTCCCTTGGTTTGATTGTTGTGTTTCTTACTCCCCGCTCTCTCCCCAAATCTTGTTCGCTCTCTTTACTCCAGTCAGACTCCTAGATTCGGTCTCGTTTGGGAACTAAATAGCCTATTTTAGCCATAGTCATGCATTCCAAATCGACCGGATGCTTTATTGCTAGAGAAACTCAAAACAAGTGCAAGATGGCCTCAGAACTAAGCAAGATGTCACACTGATGGCCAGAAATGTCTTCAGTCTGAGCTGAAACTGAGAGGAGTAGTGTGGCTGTGAGTAAAGGTGAGCTACAGAGACAGCCCTTGTCTACAGCGCTGGGTTCTGCAGAACAGGTTTGGTTAGGTTAGGTTAATGCTATGCCAGTGACTGGGGAGAAAACCTTCCAAAAACCACGGTACAATGTTTGTAGTCCAGTATACTGTGGGCATGACCTGTTCCTTGACACTCATAGATTCCAAAGAATTCTCTTTCAGAGACAGCGTCAAACACAATTATCTGGTATGGAATATACAACGAAGTAACTATCTAGCAACAGCCCTTCTAAACCCATAAGCACATGTCTGCCTGCCTCTGCTGCAAGAAAATAGAATAAGGAAAGGGACAGAGATGCAGGGTAGAGCTGTGGGGAGCGCGCAGGAGGAAAGGAACTGCTGGTGTGACAGGAGGTGTGGATGGTAACCACTGCTTCTGGGAGAGGCATCCCCTACTCCCGCAGCAGTGGCCACCCCTGACAGCAGGGACTATCCTGCTTGGCAGCAGTAACAGCTCTTGTGACTTTCTAGCAATCTGATGCAAAAAAAGGTGGCGGGGCATCTTGCTGGCTCCCCAGCCACCTCTGTCCTGGCAGTTTCCTACTTTGCCGACTGTTAGAGCTGGACCTGAAGTGGAGCTCTCACCGCTCCACTGCCAAAGGAGCTAGCAAATCGTGGAATGTTACCTAGAACATCCTAGTTATGCACAGCCCCAGTGTATAGCACTACACGATTTCCTGCTAAAAGGAGAAAATGTCTAGCTATGAGTCAAAGGATTTGTGGACAGAGATGCAAGCGCTTAGTTCCAGGTGAAGTACTGCTTTAAGTTCTCAGGACAACTTCAGCATTGCCAAATTACCAATGCTATTCTAGTGGTACTGTTGCTGTAGCTGTAATGGTCCATGGTTACACAACAAACAAGATTTGCAGGGTGAGAGAGTCGCTCATTAGGCCAGCAAGTGCAACTGGAAAACAGGGGAAAGGTACAGGCACATGAGATTCCTTACACTAGGTCTTGCTAATTCTATTTTAGAGAGCGTGTTGGATTTCAGTACAGGAACTGAAATACAGTACTTACATATATGCCGACAATGTGCTTTTTTACTCACCATCTTCTCACTTTTCCTGCTTGATTTGGTCTTTGATTCTCTTAAAGCTTCCATTTCTTTTGTCCCAGGTCTTTTCTCTCTCTCACACTCGTACCCCTGCCAACCATCCCCAGGCTAGGGATTCCCCCAATACCTCCTCCTGCTGTCACCTGATGATATTTCCTCCAACGTCATTCTCCTCTTCCTCAGTTCTGCTCTTCTTGGACTTGAGTGAATACCAAACCATCATTCTAGTTCAGTTTTCTCCACCTTTGACTCACCCCTCATTTCCTTCATTTCTGTGATGATTTTTCCTCTTTTAGGGAAATATTTCTTCCATGAGATAAATAACAGAATGTGTGGTTTTCCTCTTCCCCGTAGCTGTACTAATGCCTAACTTTCCATCTTTAAATTTCTCTATTTCTCTTTTGTCAAAAATGTACAATTTTTCATCATCTTCTCCACTTCCCGCTGTGCTCCATCCCAACTCCTGACCGCCTTAATTCTGCTCCTTAATCCTTCACACTTGTTTGCTTCTCTCTAACAACAATATTCTCTTCCATCTCAAACAATTGATTCCGCTTGCCATTCCATCTATTGTAGCATTTTCCTTGTGGTTATCAGCTCAGCAAGCATGCTATTTGCAAGTCCTTTGCAAGCTCACTTATACACTCCATCCCTATCCTTTCTTATTATGGATTCCACCCATCAGATTGCTGTGCAGCCTCTCTTTGCAAGATTTCCAATATGCACGTCTTGTCCAGGGTCTTGTTATTTTATATCTCATTATGACACCATTCCTTTGTATAGGATGAACAGTCTTGTGGGCTGAGCTGAGCAAATGTTTAAGAAACAAACAAACAAACAACAATTGCATTAATAAAAAGGAGATCAGGAAATACTAAAAATCATTGTCACCATTTTATTGATAGTGTATTCTCCCCTCTGCATCAAGTTCTGTTCTTTTTCCTGTCTATCAAAAAGTATACACAAGGAATTTACGAAGTCCCAGAAATGTACGACATATTCAAACTAAGATATCAGCATGCAAAGAGACTGAAAAGTCTGAAATTAAGTAATTTGGAGGATTATAGGATCATATCATATGACATGATATTATAGAGAAATACAAAGCACTGAACAATAAAGTGAGGCAAAGCCATGGGTACCTTTTAACCTCTACAATGTAAGAACAAGTGGATCTTAAATGAAAGGAAATGTTTAGAACATTATTTACACAACTCATAATTAGCATGTGAAACTCATTGCTCTAAGGTACAAAAAAACCCCAATAAATTTTAATGGATTCTGAAAATGAGGCAGCTTTTCTCTGCGCAAGAAAAAGATGTGGTTATTTTCAGGTCACTTAGGTAAATTCCTTCTTTCAGTGAGCAAGTACCCAAGAGACCAAAGGTAGGTCAGATTTTCCTTTCCCAAGATAATTGAGGAAGACTGTTGTGGGGCTTCCTGGTGACTCTTGCGAACTGGCCTGTACTGGCAGAAACAGGAATCTCAGCTGATGCAATACTGCACAGATACAGTGCTAACATTCCTCTGTTTCTATGTGAAACATTCTATTACTTCTCTGAAGTGAGCACATTAAGATGAACATGACGTGCAAGAAGTCTGCAGACTTGTGTGTCATGTTAGGAACTTGGTAACCCTTCACCATATGGCACGGTGCGAAGTTTATTCACTGTAAGTCAGTCACAGCAATAAAGCAATAGCAAGGCAAGTGGGACTGAATCAACACTGTACAAAGAATACTTAATTTCCCTACTGAGGCCCTCTCGATGTCAGGTGTCAAGTACCAGGAGTACGCAAGAGGAGTATGACAAATGTGCATTCAGTCCATTCTTAATCTCGATGGAAAAAATGATTAACGCTTTTAGAACCTACCTAGGAAGTCTAGCTGAGTACTTTTCTTCACAGCCAACATTTTTATTCTATGCTTCACTTCAGTGTCTTTAGTCAAAGACTAAAGTTTCTAAACCCGTGACTCCTCAACTGGCCTCCTCTTCTATAACCACTTTTCACCTTTTTCAAAAATCATTATCATATCTCTGCAGTTGCCTGTTTTAGACTGATCCAACTTGATCCTTCTAGTTTTTTTAAGCTCTCTGTTCTCTGTATTCTTGACATTACCCAGCTGAGGTTAGCCCAGGGCTAACATAGGACTTCAGCGGAAGTCTTACTAACAACAGAAAGAGCGTATTTCACAAACATCAAAGCTCCAAGGCAGCTTTTAAGGTGCTTCAGTCGCTACACCCTTCCAGTTTGACAGTGCTCTATTGAAATCGTGCAGCATTTGTTTTTTTACGACAAGTTATGCAGTTAACTAATAGAAATCTTGTGTAATCAGTGTTTCCAAAGTGCACTTATGAAAGTATCATGTGGGCTCTTGTTGCAAATCAAAGTCAGTACGTATGATAGCTGCCACATCTTACTTCTCCTCTGGCGTATTGATCTGTCAAGGAAAAAAAATTAGATGGGCTTGAGTGATTTCTTGGCAACTCCACGTTAGCTGCTAATCATCTTCTAGATGCTAACAAGTTTATGTATTTCAGTAATTTCCTGGAATTGACATCAGACTAGCTGATGTCAACTATAATTTCTCAGCTCTTTCTCATGCCTCTTACCCTGTTTTATACACAGATATTGTGCTTGCCCGTTTCTGATCTTATGAAATTTCCGCCCTTCAAGTTCTTCAAGGTAAGCACTAACATTCCTGAGATTGCTTCAGACTCTTCTCCTTGTTGTAGATAAGTGAGATGAAGTAATAATAAAATGAGATAAAATACCATATTCAAATCTATGTAAGTGTAAGGAAAAGGGAGCTCCTGTATAAGGAGAAAGAGAGAGAGAGAGATCGATCCATGGTCAAATTGCTAGAGCGCTGATAGGAAAAATGAAGAATTAGCCTGAAAAAAAGAAATACTGTGAGGCCACACTAACAAATTCATTTTCTGTGTATCTGTAAAGTGCCCTATATGTGCAGATCAAAGTATTTTAACATTTATTGTTGTGCCTTTTTAGTCAGAGAGTAGATGAGTAACCACCATAGAAGCACAAATTATAGTCATAATTTGTACCTGCTACAAAATGAGTGTTTTATTTTACGAGGATGAAGTTTCTCTTTGTGCAGGGAGAGTTACCACTTGAGATCCACTCCTCAGAGCTATTCAGCATTCAGCGGTTTGTCAAGTTAATAGTAGCTTACATTACATTTACAGCATTAATACCATTAGTGTATTCACAAAGACTCCAAGGAGTGGCTCACGCAAAGGCATGACTGCGGTGATCCCAAAAAAAGGATTGATGAGGTAAATGAAAAGTTTTGGGTTTTTTTCCAGACTTACGAGTACACTCATAGGGAGGGAACCCGATGAATTTTATTATGAATATATACTTTTATTGCGTGAATACTCATCTGTGGATCATGCTTGGAAAAGATATTAATTCATACTGACTCAAAAAATATCCCTTCCCGAATGACGCATCATTGTATGTGAAATTCTGGATTCCAGGTATGCAATTAAATGCTCTACTTTTCTAAGCATCTCAGTCAACCCTCCGGATAAATAGCCTGAATTGCATAAGTGCAATGTGTTAAAACCCATGAGCTAATATATGGTCACTGGGAAGTTTACATGCCCACTAGTATGACTTACATGCCTCACCCACCTAATGTGAATTATAATTGGTTTGAACATAAGGAGAGGCCTAAAGTTTTCTCTATAAATGCTGCCACGCAACCAGAACTTGAAGTCTTATCATATAGGCTTACAGTTGCTCACAGAAATACAAAGTCCAAGGCACAGAGGAGCAAGGAGGCATGGCTGGTAAGTTAAAAAAAAAAAAAAAAGTCTCTTTGTGCATGAGGAATGGGCAACTGAATAATGTACCATGTGTTAGCTTTCTCTGTGGGGTTATGTTTTATAAAGGGCTCTGAATTGTTGGATACACTACATTTTGAGATTATGAATAGGTTGTTTCAGCGTTTTTCTTTTCTCAGTTTTCCAAAAGACACAAACAAGGAGAAGAAGATAATCCATCCATTACCATACTGGAGTTAAAGAGTATAAAACCGCAAATAGAGCAGAAGAAGTTATAGCAAACCGCAAACTACCTTTTAGTGTGAAGCTTAATAAATCAGAGCATGAGTGAATGAATCTTGTGTTAATGGGAATATTTGTGCCAAGAATAGACTAGGGGCCGGATTCCTTCCTGCAGTTTCAGAGTCAGCAAACTGCAATGCCATTTTAATTATTTGTTAAAATTAGTGTGGAAGGCAAAGGCACTTTATAAAAGAGACAAAGCAAGCAGATGTCCAGCAGTGAGGTCTTAGGAGGAAAGATCTTGGACCAGTACCCTTTAGAAGGGGTGGCCACGTTCTCACTTCAGCCTGACTTGCTAGGACCTCTGTCAAAGCATATAACGAGGCCTGAGCGTGGGCGACGCCACTTTACCTTTGCCAGGCGTAGAGCTCTTGCTGAGCTGGCTGCGTGCGACATAGGCTTGGAAAGCTCAGGAAATTAATAAAAACCAACTAGCCACAGAGCAGAGGCTTGAGCGCAGGAATGATAGGCGTTGTTTTCCCCTCATGGAGGCTGAAAAAGGCATGGTTACCCCATTCTCACAGCTTTAGGAGAACCGATTGCACAAACTCACAGGACCCAAGTGTTTGTCCATTTACTATTATTTGAAATAATTCATGTTATTGAGCTGATCTACTTGTGCTAACATCCCTCAACAGCGTCTGCTGATTGCCTGGCCTGATGGTGCTTAGTTAATGACTGTCTCAATGCATCTGCTAAGTGTAATACCATCTAAACCTTTACCTGTTTTAGAGCTGAGCGTAGGCTGGGAGGGAATTGGGTGCATATGATGGGCAAAAGGCTATTGATTCCCTCATAAATCTCCTCTGCTGAGCAGAGCTTAAATAAGTGGCAAAACACAATTTGATAGGTCAAGCTGAAAGATTGGACTGAGTAGAAAAATCCTTCTTTTTAACAAAAGAAGCATACGGTAAAGTGGACAGTAAGAACCTTCATCTACAGCAATGGGGAAAAAACCACAAACCAATTGTTTCTGCATTGTAACACCTCCTCTTAAGCAATGATTTTCCAGGAACTTAGCTAAGACATTTTAGCAAGGCGATCCCTAAAAACTTCCTCTTTTAAGGGTCATACACCATTCTATCCTTTTTAACTGCAATTTTCTGATCGCATGAAATGCAAGAAGAAATAGCAGCATTTAACGAACAAACTGGTATTTGCTGATCACGGTCAGCACTTGCTTGTGAAATACCCAGGGCCCAAGAAATATCCAAGTCCAAATTCAGTTGGAGATGTTAAAAGTGCCTGGGGATGCGCCTCCCAGTGTCATGCACAATTTTAATGGAAAAAACTATGAGGGTCTGCGTGCGGGTGTGTGCGTGCATAACTGTTTTCGCTTTCTTTCTCTCTCTCCCTCATCCCTTTTTCCTGCCCCCCCGACACACTCATCCTGCAAATACACAGACTCTTTTTTTCCCCAGAAAGTTGTTTGGCATCTGTGGGCCAGCCTCTTATGGATCTGCTTTAACTGAATCCAGAAGGTGGTGTATAAAGAAAAGGGAAAAGCACCTAAAAAGATCCTATAAATTTGATAGCGTGACTGTTTCAAGTCTGCAGCACACTACTGCTACTGAGGAGTCAGCAATTTGTTTCACGGTCTCACACTCAAAATAATTATCTCAGCTTCTGTCTGTCACTTTTAAGCTTCGCTGTCATTACAACTAAGGCGTGAGCCACACCTGCAAGCATCTTGTTTGCGTATGAGAATTAAGAGTGCTTGCCCGCAGCATGGGACATGTTGGACTCTTAGAAGAAATGAGCGGAGCCACTTAGTGATGGGAGCCTGCAAAGAGGTATTCTTTGCTGATGAGTGTGCTGCTGGAAGTTAAAACTTCCAAATAATGTCTTTACTCCATTCCAATGGAAGAGATGTGTGCGTAAGTGGGGCAGGTAGGGAAATACATTTAAATATAATAGCCTATAAATAACAGGTCGAGCGTGATGCTGTGGGAGCTGTCTGGGGAGCCCAGCATAGGTTCATCCCAGTCTGTGCACTGTCAGTTTGGCTTATTCCTGTGTACTCATCCCATGGTAGTTTTTGAAGTTCGCGTATTAGTATGTGTCATTACTATGTCACTGTCAGTATCCTTTCTGGAACAAGCCATCTCATCCGGAATTGGGCAAGATCCCAAGAGAAGATCTGAGCCCAGCTAACAGCGTAGCTTACTTTACACAAACTGTATGGGAGCTGACTGTGCCAAGTTCAGGTGCCATCAAAGTCCAGCTGTTGGAGAACTTCAGGAACAATGAGGAACTTCAGGAAGGCTTCAGGCTGCAGGCTTCCATTCCAAATGCCCCTGCTACCTGGGGCACTGTGAATGGAAGAGGAAGATAGAAAATACAAAGTATGTCTTGGACAACACATAGGGCCCAGAAGAGATCTCAGCCAAGCGCTTTTCCATATGGACTTGACCAATCTACATCAGGGGGCTCTAGTTCTGATGAGTGTTGATGTGAGTCAGTCCATACGGCTGTTTTAGGCGCCCAGGTCCCTCCCTAGTGTGGTTCACAAATACAGCACAACTATAGAAAACCACTTGATTTCCTGTCTCTAGGAAAACAGGCGTGGGTTTTGCTGATGAAATTCGTGGCTTAATTATCCAATGAGGGAACGAGAGGGGAGACAGAATAGCCCAAACTTCTCGGGGTACTGAGGTGGTCCCCAGTGAGTCGTGGCCATACAGTTGCAGCATGGTGCTTTAGGGGTATGTAAGGAAGAGCTGTGCTCAGAAAGAATAAAGGAGCGGGTAGGCTGTTCTAGGGACTGATTCCCCATCTTGAAACAAAGGCACAATTAATAGAATTCAAGTGTCAGTGCAGATTAATACAGAGTTGGTGGGGAAGAGAACAATGCAAAGAAGGAGAGAAAGTAATACTGAGGGGAATTAGTCTATTACAAAAGATGTCCTTCACAGTTCAGTGCTGAACTCTTCTGCCTGTATATTCGTTTCTTTAACACAGTTACTGGAGCGAGGGAAGGAATCTGGGTATCACTGGAAAAGGATGTCATGAATTATATGACCGAACCGGTTGGCAAAAGACGATTCTGATACAGCTTATTCTGGGTACATGAAACAAAACACTGAGATGGCTTAGAGCTTTTATTTTCTGAGGTCCAAAAGAATCTTCTCTTGCTATCCACCAGAGCTTCAAGCACCTTCCTTTGCAATCCTTACATTTACAGCCACCACACAAGCTCTGCAAATACTGCTTGGCTTACAGGAAGCTGCCCGGGTCAGATGCATTCTGCTTGACTGGTATTCTGACTAGTGCTAATATTTCTCATTAATTCAACCCTCATTCTCAAGCTTCCCCCATAATCTTTAATCCATAAGTCCGGTATGTATCATTTTACAAACAAAGCACACCAGAGGCCTGAAGGCAACTTAGCCAGAGCTGGGAATAAACACCGGGAGCTGATGCAACAGATGCAACTTGTTCTCCTCACCATACTCTCTTCCAGAATAAATGGACTGTATCTGTGTTTTGGAACATGCTGTTTATAACTATATTATCATATCATCAAACACCAAAACCAATTATGCTGGTGGCCTATAGGACAGTGCCATCCAGCACACTGTTGCTGTCACGCACAAAAAGGTAAAGCACATAACGTAGCTATCTGGTGAATAATCACTGACCTTTTTTTTTTTAATTCTTTCAACAGTAACTAATCTTTCTATCAGAGAGAAACGGTTTGTTATGTATCCAAGGATAGGCTGAAATCTTAAAGCAAATTTATTCTGAAAATTGTTAGTGTGTCATTTAAGAGAATTTAGAAGTATGGGTAGGAGAGCATAGCTTAACATCTGAAACCTCTGAAGTTTGGACTTAACATTTTAAAATCAAATTCTAAGAAATTTTAAATTTAAGAATGAAAGCGTTATTTTAAAATCACAGTTAGGCTTTGCATGTGGTAAAACTGTGGTCCCTCTTAAGATTAAATAGTATTAATGAACAGAGATTCAAAGCAGCAATCTGAGTTATACTCAGTTAAAAACTGTTTCTTCTAATAACACCTTTTCATAGGAAATACGAATAAAATCTGTCTGTATATGAAATGGGTTGAGCCAGTTCCAATGCTAGAATTTCCAAACATGATCCAAACCTGAAAACAGAACAATTTGGGTTGCTGAATACTGAGCCCAGCCAATTAAAACTCTGCATTTGGGAAGGTGTATAGGTGTGACCAGCCCAGCACAATGGGTATCGCTCAGAGGCATCCTTAAGTCTGTGCATTGAGTACATCAAATTTTACAGGTCATTTCATAAAAGTATAAGAATTAGTCTCTCTCTTTCTTAACAGAAAGCTGAGCCACGTGCAAAGCATAAGCAAAAATCACTCTCTTTGAAATAAAGTGGAACATTTTTGTGCACAAATTGGCATTGCTGGTTGTTTGTTCAGAGATATCGTATAAAAAAAAATAGTAGCGTTCCAGCTGAAAACAATGATGGCTATTTTATCACAAGTCACAAATGTACTTACCCATCATTTGTGCAGTGTGTCATGCAAATATGACATGGAGTGCTTGTCTATTTAACATTGTTAAACAGTAATTATGTGATAAATGAAAAATTGGTTGTTTAAATTTAGCCTGATTAAACTTGGGGCAGAGGCAATAGCTTGCTCATTGTTTTGCAATTACTACAATGCAGCAGAAAAAAAAAAAAAGCAGCTCCAGGAAAACAGTAGATTCAGTGAATTAATTTAAAGAAAAAGTCAATGTAAATATGACTTATGAAGTATTCCAAATTAAAACCAATGTGGTGCAAGAAGGACTTAGGCTATTCCTATAATTTTATCATTATAACAGAAAGAAAAGCAACTAAATGCTGAAATTCTTATAAATTTAAATACATTAAGAAACTCTTAACAAGTGGCCAGACTATTAGGGATAAATATTGTCCAAGCTTCAGATGTTAAGTTGCAGGGAAATGAGATCAGGATGCGGGGACTGAGAGAGCGAAAAATGAATGAAAAATGAATCCTCAAGCCCCGATAAAGGCTGGGGAGCAAAGGCGGCCACTCGAGCTCCACCCCCACAGGAAATATTGCAAACAGGCAACTTTACACCTAGACTTTTAAAGAAGTGAAAGGCACCAGCCATTCTTTGAGTCAACAGAAGTAGAGGAGGCCATTCGCAGGAAAGCTCCAGAAGCTGCTTATACAGGACGTATTGATCAGATATGGGCCAAGGTGAGCAAGGGGCAAGCCCCTTCTGTGGTGCTCTGTTTCTTATTTTCTTACATCCGTACCTCATAATCAGTTCTGCAATGGACACTGAAAGATCACTACTTCTCTAAGGAGTTTTGATCCAAGGGAAAAAAACAAAAAGGAAGAGAAAAGGATTTTCACAGCAATTGCATTTTTTCACTTACTGCGTGCATGGGAGAAGCAAGCTTATCAGATTGAGATTTGGGAGAACAGGTATATTATCTGATGTAAAAATGTTGTATTTTGCAAATAGGAAGGAAGGGAAAGTCTGCAGCTATTTGAAGCTGTCAGACAAGTGCAATGAAAGACTGACAGTTCTGACTGGAGAGAAAGAAGCAAAGCAGAACTCGAAGAAGGTGTCATTGCAAAGGCTGAGGGAGGCTACAATATGCAGAGAAGGTTGAAACCTGAAGTTAAGGCAGAGAAGATACAAAAATTTAGGGGATTTTTTTATTTTGGTGGTTTGTTTGTTGCAGTGTTGGTTGGTTTTTTTTGGCTTACATGCTAAAATTTATACTCATGCAAATTGACCAGTTTAATAATTATTATAAATGGTCCCAAGTTGCTTTTCTAACCTTGCCAGATAACTTCTGCCTTTCTAAAGACAAATGTCCCCCCCCCTTCAGCTTGTTCTACAATAGATATGCTTCGTTGCTAAGTTTCTGAAGATTTTTTTTTAAAGTAGGTACATTCCTGAAAAATGAAAGTACGTGCTGCTCGCCTCAATACTGTAAAAAAAACGTGTTCCCCCAATTTGAACTGTGGCTGCATTGCTAAGACTACTCATGTAGTTATTTCAAGGCTTGCCTAAAATTTATAAGCTTAATATCATGCTGAAAATCTTTACATTAATAAATCTGGTTGAACATGGGATAATGATTTTTTACTCAATAATGGCACAGGATAGCTGTGTTCCACTACTAAGGACCACACTCTTACTCTTTCCTATTCTCCCTCTTGGGATGGGGGAAGGAATAGAGAATAATAAAAATATTTTTTAAAAGCACACTATGCCCTTAGGAAAAAAAAAAAATCTCTTTTTTTCTGTACTTCTGCACTTAATTTAAACCATGGAGCTATCTTCTACTAGAGAACCCTCCACAGGCTCCGATGATGTCAGAGGCAAACCAATCTCACATTCTTATTCTTTGGGCTCTGATTGAAGCCATAGTTCGCATGCAAGACCTTTGTGCAATGTATTATTTCACATACATGATTTTAGTAGTGTGCTCTCTCCAATTCTACCATCTCTCCCACTGCCAAATGACAGCCCTGTGTCCATCAACATATTCTTGTTAGGTGCTTCCAGTTATATCAGAGGTACATGGCATGGAAATGGGGCTGGAGATCACGTCATGGTTTAAACTATAGAAGTGTTTCTCAGCTCAGTCAGGTTTCTTTATTTCTTATTCTGAGGGAGCAAGGCTGTGCCTCTGTTAGTATAACACCATGTCTCGGAATGGATGACACCTTGAAAGAATTAGCTGAGTTCAGCCAGATTCTTTATCCAAATAACTCACAAGGATTCAATTCTCTCAGGGTTCTTTCCTCTTAGATGCTTTTCTGGTTTTTCCTTAGTACCGGATACACTACTCCTTCTATATTTAATCATGCAGGTAATCTCTAACAGTCTATGCAAGGTGGAGTCTCTCTCTCTCAAAAAAAAAAAAATGCTCACAAATATATTATTTCTATTTTTGGTGGAAACCTCACATGGGTACTAGTTACCTGTAGAAAGTAACGCACAATTCTTGAGTGTGTCTGTGCTCCTTCCTTCTTGGATGTACCCTCAAGTTTTCTTTCTCTTCTCTTTTTCATAGCTGCAGCGCAGCCAAGTACCGACTGGCACCTGAAAGAAAATGCAAGAGATCATCACACAAATAAATTTTCTAGCAAAGAGCTGATTGTGAGGAGAGGACAGGCCTTCATTGTCACCTTCAATGGAACAGAACAGCCTGAGCAAAACTTAACATTCATTGCAGAAACAGGTATGTCTCCCACCTTCTTTCACAGAAAGAGTAATGCTGCCTCCTGACATTTCTTTTGGCCTGATACGCACTATATAGGGTAGCAAGATACTACCTCGGAGCCAACATGCTGGTTCACAGAGCCATGGAACTGTTTGAGGGGTTTGTTGCATTGTTGCCATCTTGGCTAGCAGCAATGGCTTCCTTCAGTTTCCAGCATACGGCACGAATGCATCTGAGGGGAGGGCTACATCTCTGCTGGGTTTGTTGACAACTACATCTCTGTTTCAGCAAGCTGGGGAAAACAACTTTGTTTATTTTCCTTAAAAGGTCCAAAACCCTCAAAGCTGACTAAGACCCAGGCCACATTTGGTATCTCCAGCACAGTGAGCAAGGACAGCTGGAGTGCAGTTCTGCAGTCTACCAGTTCCAACTCTGTGAGCATCTCCATTTCCACCCCACCCAACGCTGTCATTGGACGTTACAAGCTGAGTGTTCAGAGTACTTCAAGTGGCAGCTCCTCTCCAGCAAGCCTTGGCACCTTTGTTTTGCTGTTTAACCCATGGTCTTCAGGTATGAAAATGTTGACTTTCCCCTGAAAGAACTAAAATGCTTGTAGCTTCGTTAATATTTGCAGCTTCTCCATTTCATCTATACTTCTTCAGCACAGGGGCTGAACATGCACCATATAATGTATCAGTGAGAAAAGAAAAGGGTTTAACAGTTTCTTAAGACCTTCTGGTACATAAAATCAGCTCTTTATCGTGTACTTACTGGAGAGCTCCTTGTCCTAAAAGACGAAGTTCTGCTTAAGCAGATTGAGTTCTGCTTTTGCCAGAGCTTCCCTACTTCTGCACAAGTTTAGAAGAGTGTGTCTGGTCTCTGTAGACCCAAGAGACAAGACATACATACCAGCTGTCATCTGCTCCCAGATTTGGCAGTGTCATTCCTCTCTCTGTCTTCACTCAGACACCCCCCACCCCTTTCTCTAATTATAGGAAATCCTGAGTTTCACAATCTGTTTATAACAGCAGGAACAGCAAAGGGTGGATATCTCCAAGCATTCTGATTGATGGAGACCAAGGCTCCTGAGGTTTTGTTTTATTTTGCCTGCTGTGGTTGTACATACCTCTGTTTTGGCTTTTCAGGTGATGATGTGTTCCTGCCTAACAAGGCCGAGTGTGAGGAATATGTGCTAGAAGAGTTTGGAATCATTTATGCGGGCAATAAAAATCGTATCAGCAGCTTTGGATGGAACTTTGGCCAGGTAAATGCAGCACTGAAACACCAGATAGTGTTTCATGCTCTGGTTTTCACATGAGCTGGGTGACCAGGACTTGTTTGCTTTTTCTAGTTCATTGCAGTCATACACCTCTGAAGATCAGGAGTCTGGTATTGAAATCAGAGCTTGTGCCAAGCCCTGTTATACTGATTAATATGAGGATTTGTAATTGAGTAGTTGGTGATATGACGAAGGACTCGGAGGTGCAGCCAGCAGAAACCTTAGTGTCTGCTGGGTAGTAAAGTACCGTAGTGATGCTGAGAGGCAGAGTCCTGACCTTAAATCCACAGATTCCAAGTTTTGAGATCTCTTTGAGTTCTAATCTTCACAGTTTGTTGAGGCTGCATTTTTATATGGTAGTTCCTGGCTGAGCTGCAGCACTGCTTCAGTGATTAAAAAAAACATTAAACACAATATGGCTCTACTTATCCTGATTTTTAGTGGAGTTAATCTGTGTTTCCAAAACACTAACTTATTTCTGTAACATAGTTTCAAGAAGATATTCTCAATATTTGCCTTTCCATGCTGGATCGAAGCTTAAGCTATCGTCAGGATCCTGTCACAGACGTATCTCACCGAAATGACCCCAAATATCTGGGCCGCGTTCTCAGTGCAATGGTAAGCAACATGTTCAAAAAGTCCAAACTACTAACTGTTCTTTTAAAGTAGCTAGTGAAAGTAAGTACGAAGACACTTCTTAGAAAATTTTAGGCCACTGTTTGTATGCACCAGAAACAAGGGCCAGAGAAACACCTTAGGTGGCCATCCGATCTCAGCCAGCTAGATTTATCTCATCTGTGTTATTACTGATACTTACCACTTTGATATCCAGTAGCTAAATCAAAGGTATAAGACATGGGGTAGTATGTTGAGGGACCAGTCTCTTTGAGGCCTTTAGTCCAACCTCCCATTTGAAGTGGAACTACAGTAGTACTAGATCAGCTCAGCCGAGGATGTGTCAGGCTGCCTTGAAAATCTCCAAGGATGGAGGTTTCACGGCCTCTCTCGGTGACCGGTCTAGAGCTGCACTCCCCTCTTAGTGAGGAATTTTTCTCTTATGTCAACTATGATTTTCCCAAGCTACAACTTTCTGCTGTTGCCTCTTGTTATACAACCTGCCAGAACAGAGAAAAGTTGGACTCTGACATCTCGGTACGTTCCATTCAAGGAGTTGGAAGCTGCTGGTACATTCCCCTTATCCCCTTCTTAACCAGACTGAACTAGCCCAGCGCTCTCAACTTCTCCTGGCAAACTGTGTGCTCCAGGGCCCCTGACCATCTTGGTAGCCTTTGCTCCTGGGCCCTCCTCAGTGTCCTAACGTCCCTTTGAACTGAGGGACCTGAAACTGGAGACAGGATTCCTGGCAGAGCCTCACTAGGGATAATTAAAGGGCACTAACAGCTTCCCTTAATCTCCTGGTCACGCTTTTCCCAATGTAGCCTAGCGTGGGCTTTCCATTTATGATGGGAGCGTGCTGTTGGCTCAAATTCCATCCGGCATTTGCTGTAACCCGCAGGCCCCTCTCAGCCAGGCTGCCGCTCAGCCAGCTGCTTCCCAGCCCGTACCCACGCATGGGCTTGTTCTGCCCCAGGTTCTGCAATCTACACCTTTTCTTCCTCAACTTCATAAGGTTTCTGTTGACGCAGTACCCGAGATTTTCCAGGTGACTGTGCACCATTTGTTGTGTCAGCCACTTCCCCTAATTTAATGTAAATTTGCTGAGGGCTTACTACATCATGATACAGGCCCATTTGGAAAGCTTAGCTGCACGATATGCTTTGATGATGCCATTCAGTCATACAGTGGCAAAGGTGCCACCTCATGTCAGGAAGGTTCACAGAAAACTGGTGTTTGCTTTCTTGCCAGGTGCTACTGTATTTGTGTTTAAATGCTCTCCATTTCTTGAGAGGACACATATTTCATTTCCCTGAAAAGCTAAGGCTTCTTTCTGAAGGCCAGCTGCATGAAGCAGTGACTTTTGTCTGCTAAAACGTCATTGAAGGTTTTTCTCCTGCCAGCTCCCCTACTGCTACTCTATCTGTTGTAAATTCTTAATTTATCTCATAAATTTAATTATTTTTACAGGTCAACGCCAATGATGACCAAGGGGTGGTGCTAGGAAACTGGAGTGGAAATTACGAGGGTGGCAAAAGCCCAAGCAGCTGGACTGGAAGTGGTGAAATCCTGCAAAGCTGGAAGAAATCAGGGTTCAGACCTGTTAGATATGGACAATGTTGGGTTTTTGCAGCAGTATTGACTACAGGTATGTTTTATGTCATGCACATAACTGACACTGCACAGATTCTGTTAAAAGAAGCACTAACAATACCTCCTACATTAAAGTCTTTCAAGGTATTAGTATGTTATATGAAACTTCATATTCCAGAAATGCTGCTTTCTGACAATGGTTTTCTATTTGCTTTTTAGTCCTTAGATGTCTGGGGATTCCCACTCGCACGATTACAAACTTCAGCTCTGCCCACGATGCAGATAGAAATCTGCGTGTGGATGAGTTTTACGATGCTTCTGGAAATCATTTGGACAGAGCAGCTGACAGCATATGGTAAGGCTCTACGATATTTAACATAGGACCTATGCCTATAGAGTCTTCAGGTGCAGAGTATAGATTATAATGATAAATGCTTTGTTACCTTCTTAAAAAATTGCCTTAAAAACAGCTACACACACAGAGGATCAATAAAAAAATACTACAAAATAATACTACAAAACTCAGTGCTTTCACTCTTGCTCCGTTAAACAGAGAATTATGACATGAGTTACACCAGCAAATTGAAGCCAGGGCACGAAGTTACAGTTATGATGCCACAGATGTCTGAAAATTTGTGATATTACACGGAAATATCAAACAGTGGGACTTGACTTAGTTTGGAACTATTCTTCGAAAACAGTTCACGTTAAAATGTAAAAATTCACAGAACCAGTTTCCCTGCCTTTTTTTTTTTTTTTGCACTGACATAATTTGCAGTGAAAATAATTTAATTATTGCCACTAATAAGCATCAAATGCAATTCAAACAAGCTTGTATTCAGTAAAAAACAGGTTCAGTCCCTCACTTTTTGCCTTGTTTACTCCCCTGCTTGTTCTGCACCCATTTTAGATATGTGATGAGTATAACTGTAGCATTGTGCTGCAAGGAAAACAGCTAAAACTAAGGAAGTGCATGTGCTCAGAACTTTTGGAGAAAAACAGGCTCAAGCCATTTCATATAATTTTACAAATTTGCTTTCTGCCCTTGAACATTGATGTCTGTTCCACAATGCAATCTTCAGCTCCTATCTGGTTAATATAGTCAGGATCAGAGTGGAAGTGGTCAGTCTCAGATAAGGACCTATGCAAATTAAGGCATTTAATACATTTAACTAAGATGGTTGATTAATGGATGTGAACAGGAATTTAGAAACACATTACTAGTATCTTACTTTGTTCATTCTTGCACGTAGGAATTTCCATGTCTGGAATGAAAGCTGGTTTTCCCGCAGTGACTTGGGCCCCTCATACAGTGGATGGCAAATTCTGGATGCAACTCCCCAAGAAGAAAGTGAAGGTACACAGATTTTATTTCAGGAATAACGTTGAAAAATTATGAAGTCAGTCACTTTCAGAGAGAAGGAGAAAAAAAAAAAGTAAAACCATTGTAAAAGTGATTTCTCATCCGGCTCAGATATAGGGTGGCAAAAGAGAATACTTTATCTGTCACATTAGAAAAGCCTCAGATCAGCTGTGGATGCCATGGAACAAACTAGAGTTCTCAGAGCAGTCGTTCACAGCAATTCCTATTTCCAATGTAGGTAACTAGGTCTATTGAAAATCAAGGGATACTATAAAATAAATCAAGTGTACCTTCAGAATAAACACAAGATACATTGATGATTGGCCTGGTATGAGGGTCTGTGTGGATGAAAGGCATAGAATGGGACAACAGCACCGGGCAGCTCAGGAGTCATTGATAAAGTGCTGTCTAGCAATCTGCTTACCATCAAAGAGCTGATTAGGTCTAAATTATTTTTTCTTGATGCCGTAGGAATTTATCAGTGTGGTCCTGCCTCACGGAATGCCATCAAAGAAGGAGAAGTAGAGCTGGACTACGACTGCCCATTTGTATTTGCAGAAGTGAATGCAGACTGTATGTACTGGAATTACGATGCTGCAACTGGAAAGAAAACATTAATATTCTCTCAGTCTACTGTAATTGGCCAATTCATCAGCACAAAGGCAGTTGGTAGAGATGATCGAGTAGATGTCACCAATGATTATAAATACGAAGAAGGTAAATAGAAACACTGGTTCTTCTGGTTACACAGCTGCTTCTTTCCCAAACATATATAAACTTTAGGATAGGAATCTCTTAGTGGGCAATTTTGGGCATCTATAAGGTAGGAGGAAAACTTATACTCAGTTTATTCAGTTCTAACAGAAAAGGGAAGAGAACGTAAAGAGTAAAAAATACTGCCTTGCACTGTCTGATATGGAGCTGCTTTGCAGGACCTAAGGCGAGTCCAAATACCTCTGCGTAAAGCATTCACTGTTCCCCCTGCCTAGTGCCAATGTGTGCTGCTGCCTCTGCTTTGTGAGAGTTGCTCTACAGCCCGGTTATTTGACAGCCAGATGAAAGGCCTATTACAGAAACCTAAGCTAAATCAACACTTAGGCCCAAGAAAAGCAACTATTTCAAAGGGTCAGACAGCTTATAAACTTGTCAGACCTTTGGGTTTGATAGTGCAGAAAAAGAAATACAATCATGAACTGAATTTGCAAGTGCAAAGAATGAACATTGCTATTGGAAATATATATCAGAAGGGTGAAAAGCATGATAAAGTAGAGCCCAAATAACTAGCTTCTGTTGTGTACTGGCTCTGGCTGGGATGGAGTTAACTTTCTTCATAGCTGCCCTGCTAAAAGCCTTGGTAGCATGCCAGCGTTTTGGCTATTGAACAGTACCTGCAGAGAGTTAGGGCTTTCTCGCTCCCTCCCCACCACGGCGTAGGCTGTGGGTAGGCGAGAGGCTGGGAGGGGACCCAGCCAGGACAACGGACCCAAACCGACCAAAGGGGTATTCCAGACCATATGACTTCATGCTCAGCAATAAAGGCTCAGCGAAAGGTGGAGGAAAGGGGCAGGAGGCGTGTGTGGTTGTGCTGTTTGTATCCTCAAGCAACCGTTGCGCGTGTTGAGGCGCTGCTTTCCAGGAGGTGGCTGAACATTGCCTGCCAGTGCAGAGGAGTGAATGTACTCCTATTTTTGCTTTGCTCAAGCGCGGCTTTTTATTTTCCTGTTAAACTGTCATTCTCTTGATCCCCGAGTCTTCTCACCTTCCTTCTGTCTTCTCACCATCCTGCAGGAATGGGGAGCGAGCAAGCGGCTGGGTGGGTGTTTGGCTGCTGGCCCGAGCCAACCCACCACGCTGTGCTGTCAGCCTTCCCTTATATTAGGGGCCTTTTCTGTATTTACATTTCTAAATATTAAAACCATAAAAAGGGATAGAAATGGGAAGACTGAGAAACTTTGGACTTAAGATTTTATGTAACAGGAAAATGGTATTAGAGGGGCAGTGGCATTACTGACTGCTGATGTGGAAAATGAGGTGTGGCTGTGGAACACAGAGGCTCTGTTCATCTCTAAGTACAGACACTGTGTTCTGCTGGCTTGTCTGTAGCAGTCATGTGAAATAAGAGATGCATGTTAACTGTTGAGGATAATTTTCATGGTTCTCTCTGACAGGCTCTAGAAAAGAAAGAGATGTTTTCAAAAAAGCCCGTAAGAAGCTGGGACTTGAGGATAAATTTGATCCTACAGCACCGACACCACAGGAAATCGATCAGAAGCCTGACATCTCAGGGAAGTTCAAGGTGGCTGGCCCTTTAGAAGTCGGCAAAGATCTCAATTTAATTCTGGTTCTTGCAAACTTACAGTCTGATGCTAAGACTGTTCATGTAAATATGACTGCTTGGAGCACCGTGTACACTAGGAGACCAGTGCATGGGATCTGGAAGGACTCCATATCTGTCACTCTGTCTCCTAAGGAAGGTAATTTTTCAAATAACTTTTAGTCATCATTGTATAATTGTTTTACCAGCAAATGGGCATTAGAAGCTGGTGAACTTGGGGGAAAAAGCCCTGGCAAATCGCAATCTTAAATTTCTGTGCAGAAAAGGCTGAAAAAAAAGATATACATTGCACTTATAAACATATTAAAAAGGCATGTTTCACACCATCGTTTCCTTAAGTACTATTCACATTTTGGAAAACGTATCTCAGGAGTGAAAAGATGACAGTGAATAAACATGACGTTTCATTTAACAAAATTTACGTTAAAAATGGTAAGGACAACATAAAAGCATAGAAATAAACTCCAACTAAATATGTTCTGGTGAATTATGAGGGGCCTTATTGAAAGGTAATAGGACATGGCTAACAGCAGAAACAAGAAACCTGATCCATTAGCACATTAGACTAGAATTAAAATGTGAGGAATAGAAATAGCTGAAATATCCCACTAAGCTCCACAGAAAAGAAAGTTTGTGTTGAAGAATTGTTGAGGAATAAAGGACCTAAGATTTTTTTAAATTTTTTTCAGCTGGAGTTTGATAACCTTATGGAAGAAATTCTTTACCTAAATATGAGTATTGTTGGAAAGGTGAAATTAAGTTGCCATTAGGAGCTTGGGATAATAGATACATCAGCATTGCTAAAGTGAACTGATTCACAACTGATACTATGTTGTATTCATCTTAGGCTTCGAGTCACTAATCAGAAGCAGAAATAATGTTTCATTTCTTTAGTATGTAAATTGACTTCTGGAGTTGGGGTCTATCAGCTTCCTCTGAAGCATTAGGAATTGGGCTCTCGGTGAAGACAAGAGTTTATATGCCCAATGGCATGACAGTCATGCAGGCACCGGGTGGCGTCTTGTTCTCACGCAGGCTGTGTTAAACCAGCAGCTGAATTTACAGCCAGCAGAGAGGTTTTTCCCCAGATCTGATGGCAGGGACCATTTGAAGAGATTTTTGCCCTCTTCTGGAAGTACGCTCCGCTTGCTAGGATTTGTAGTTAACAATTGTCTGTTGCTACAGGGAAGAATCTAGGAAATTCACATTGCCCTTGTTTTTCTTGCTTGCTTTGGTGAGGCTGCATTGGTGACTTGTCATCTTCCCTTGTGTTTTTCATCTGCTGAATATTGCTGGAAAGTACTTCATAGCTCACAGTGTGTGCATGCAGCGTAGCTACTCTACAGTTCTTCTGAACTTGATGTTTATTGTACAAATGGCCAAAAATGTGGAATTGCCTGGATTCAGAGACAGAGGAGATACCTTCCCATCCAGTATTCCTTGATTTGAATTACAGTGTGGAAATGACTGTGAAAACACATGATAATAAAAAGCAGATAGGGCTTGGAAAGATAAAGGAAATGTAAAGACATCATTCAGATCGTCTCAGGATACCATGAGCAAACAGGCTGATGAGGCCTATCAGAACATGTCCCATAACAAATGGAGTGGCACTGGTAAACTCCTTAAACTCCAGCTGCCTTATCTTTCACAGCAACTGGGAGGTAAACAAGCCAGGCAATACAGTAGCAGGGAACGGAGGAGGGATGACATTGAAGAAATCACTCTCTCTCTCCCTCCAGCAAACTGATAGATTTGCATGAACTGAGTTTGCAAGTGATAGCTGAAGGCCTTCCTAGTCCCAGACACAGCATAAAAGGAAAACACTAATATTAGGTATGAAACTCCGTGGGTTTATAAAAGCATGTATCAATTCCTTTTTTTTTTTGTCTCCCAGAGAAACAATTTCCCATTAAGATACCGTATACTGAATATCAACAGCAGTTAACTACAGACAACACGATCCAGGTAACAGCTTTATGTCACGTAGAAGGTGGGATTCAAGTGCTAGTGCAAAGAGACATCATCCTGGACAACCCTACCATCGACATACAGGTAAATTACTGTCCCTTTGCTCTAACTGCAGCGGCAGAGAAAAGGGAAAATGAGCTCCTATAAGGACTTTCTTCCCTGAAAGAGATGTTCTGCTCACGTTCTGCCGTGGTCCATCATAGCATCTCATAATGTCTCCTCTTCTGATGACTGAGAAGGCTTGGATAGAAAAGAATATGGAGAACCTGACCTTTCAAGCATTTTCTTTGCACAGGTACTTGGTGAAGCAAGAGTGAATGAAGAAGTGGATGTGGAAGTGACATTTACCAATCCTATTGATACAGAAGTGACAGACTGCATGCTGCAGGTAGAAGGCAATGACCTGCTCAGAGGAATCCTTGAGATAGAGTAAGTACGAGAAATGCTTCCTTCCTGCTGTTAAAGATACATAAGCAAGAACCTACGCATGGATGACTTGGAACCAAACAGTGGGATGAAAAAGAATTTTCTTCTTGCAGTGGCTTGGGAGGCCAGGGAACATAACATCTCGTAATGAAGCACACAGCTTTGAACCAGCTCTTCGTCTAACCTAGGCTTTGGCTCCATAGTTTGGGAGGGCAAATAATTGCTGTCATAATTGGACAGGACTTGTTTTCCTGTCTATCTAGCAAGGCCCCACAGTTCCAGCAAAAAATATATGCTTACCCATGCAGTAAATTTTGCTGAGGCTGCCTATGCTGCTATAGGCCAGACGGGTTGAACCCTCTTGTGATCACAGGGCCAACAATAGGATACATGCCTGTTTCTGCCCATCTGTACCCAAATTATAGCATATGCTAACCAGGATTTTTTATTTACTTCATTAAAGGGACCAGTCTGGGTGTTCAGCTTTCTAAACAATTTGCACTTACATCAAACAGATAGACATACATGTAAAAAGCAGATGCACCAGTGTCCCAGCTTTGGGAACAAAAATAAACACAGATCTTTTAGACACAGGTTATAATCTCAAACGGTGGCACCTCTGAAAAGTACAACCCCAAATATCCTTCGTGCATAGCTATTCCAGATACAATAAATCACAACTAGGGAGGGTAACTTCTAAAAAACAGACTAAACCATGACCAGCAGCTACTCAGATGACTGAATTTACTTTACTAAGGCCTGGAACTTGAACACAGCTGAAATCCGTGAGGCAGGCAGGAAGAGAATAGGAAAAACAGTGACTATTGCAATAAAAGGTTGGGTTGGGTTCAGTTTTTTAATTTAAAAAAATAAGGTCTTCCAAAACAAGACCTACGGCACACTGATTTTCAAGGTCTGCTTTCAGAACACTACAAAATAATTATCTTAGGATATTAATAAACAGAGTCAATTGACTATTAGATGGTGTTGAGATGGTGAATGAGAAGACTGGAATGAAGTTGGTTCCTTTTACTATAGATCCCAGGCTCCTATTTTTATGCTTTGATGATTTTGTATCTTGTCTTGCTCTTTTCCTTCAGTATTTCACAACTGAAACAGAAAGTTTAAATTATCAGACTGTCCCCTACTTTGTACATATACAAAATATCACAAAAATTTGGATGTATGCTAGGAAATGCAGTTATTTCTAAAAAATACCTGGGATATGGGAGTGTGCTCTTTAACTGAATACACACACAAACAAACACACACAGCAGCTTAACATTGCCATTTGTACTTGAGCAACTAGGAATGGTCTGTCCCATAATTTACAAGCTCTCCTGAGGGAATTTAGCAACCCTGTGTTGTCTATCCCATACAACTTTATCCTCAGGCAAGACAAGACAATATGACAGGGTAAGGCTGTTTGGGAAAACCATAAACATGAGTTTCCAAGAATTACAAAATATAGTGGTATAAAACATTTTAACTTCCGTTCAGAATTTCCTGCTGTGTAAACATTGAGGTTTTCTTGGTGCTATAATCTATTCTAATTCAGGAATTGATATTAACATTCTTCACGGTCTCAGATTGTTTTTTTTTAATAATTCAGTGATGTGCCTTACACCCTCTGTTCTGAATGAAGTTTTATCTCTTATGCTACTAGTTATGTCCCCCTTTGTGTGCGTATCTGGGTCACTGCATAATGTATTTGTGTGAGACCTTAATGCATGCCTTTCAGTATTTAAATACCTATCAGATAGCCAAGTCCAGTATGGTCTTTTCATGGCCATCCTACACCCAACTGATAGGAATTCTTACTTAAGATGGGAGATGGTTAGCGAAGAATCTAAAGCATGAGGCATAAGCCTGTTTTCAGCTTATATTTTTCCCTTTGTTTCCTATGTTTAGCATACCACCACTGAAAGCTGGTGAGAAATCCAGTACAACGTTTAAACTCTTCCCTTTTGAGGCCGGTCCCAAGCATCTAGTTGTTAATTTCTCCTGCGACAAATTTGCAAATATCAAGACCTTTAAGATGGTAAATGTGATCGACTAACATGAAGATATACAATGAATGGTCTGCGTGTGTATAAATTGAACAAAACATCACAAGAAGTCTTGTACAAGAAAACAATGCAAAAATTAACAAAATAAAATTCTCACTTCCTGTGATAAGGGGTTACCAACATCATATAATGAAAATTTTACATTGTAATTTTAAATAAACTGAGGAATAGTTGATTCTTCATTTGCTGTTGTGAGTGTCCATGTTATCTTACCTCCCATTCAGAGACTGTTTGTCTGGTTTTCTTTGGAAATCATTCTTTCTGGCTCCAGATGTCTCTACACAAACATTCATAAACTCATTTTTACACATTCAAAGACTTATACAGTGGACCTTCAAAGCAGTGTTTCTCCTTACTGCAACTGTGATACTAGAAAGCAGCCAGGATGAGTTGCACGATTTGTGTCATTTAGCTTTGTCTTTTTTGCTGCAAAGTCTGTTCTGATATTTCCGTGTTTGGTAAATCACAGTGACCAAATAAGGCATAGGAGAGGTTCAAAAGGAATTTGGGTAGTGTCCAATTTGAGAGCCATTTGACAAATATGTTGAGATAATTGCCCAGTTCAACATACGTGATATTTTTCGCTTGCTGAAAGCCTTCTTTGGGAATCAAAGGGAGGGTGATCTTAAGTCTAAGGGCATTGTAACTTGAGAAGAGTTAGGAATTCTTCACTATAGATTGTGTGTCAGGAAGTCATCTGTCAGAGTTCAAGTTTAGCAATGCTTACTTCAACCCTTTATGGGAGGATAGGTATGGGCCAGAAGCTGGGTTCCAGGAACAAGGGAAGCAGGTGCAGTCCGGTGAGTGACTTGGCCAATAATTGTACACGAGTAAGTCAATTTCTGACTGAATCACGGAATTTTCAGAGTTGGAAGGGACCTCTAGAGATCATCCAGTCCAACTCCCCTGCTGAAGCAGGATTGCCCAGAACACATTACTCAGGACTGCATCCAGGCAGGTCTTGAACATCGCCAGAGAAGGGGACTCCACAGCCTCCCCGGGCAGCCTGTGCCAGGGCTCTGCCACCCGAACCATAAAGAAGCTTTTCCTTGTGTTAGAATGGAACTTCCTATGTTCCAACTTGTGCCCATTGCCCCTCATCCTGTCACTGGGAACCACTGAAAAGAGTCTGGCTCCATCCTCCTTCAACCCACCCTTTAGATACTTATTAGCAATAAGGTCTCCCCTCAGCCTTCTCTTCTCCAGGCTAAAGAGTCCCAGCTCTCTCAACCTTTCCTCAGAAGCTCCAATCCCTCAATCATCTTTGTTGCCCTACGCTGGACTCTCTCCAGTAGTTCCCTGTCTCTCTTGAACTGGGGAGCCCAGAACTGGACACAGTATTCCAGTTGTGGCCTCACCAGTGCAGAGTAGACGGGGAGAATGACCTCCCTCGAGCTACTGGCCACACTCTTCCCTCTGCGGCCCAGGATGCCAGCGGCCTTCCTGGCGACAAGGCCACATTTCTGGCTCAAAATGATCCATGTAGATGGAATGAATGGAAAGTCAAGCTGCTGCTCTGTTGCACTTTGGACGCCTGGGCCAGGAAGCCAGTAAAATCTTAACAAGTGCCCGGGGCCAGCTCTGACCCCCCCCCTTGCACCACACAGCACAGGGTAGCTGTGACTTGCCATAGGCACTCCTCACTGTTACGTGAGCAGCCCAAGCTCAGATTGGCTATGAACCCCTTTCATCCTTGTAGCCTGCAAAATTGCCTTAGGAGGGCACTTGCAGCCACCTAGTTGTCCACATGACATCAGTACAAGACCAGACTGGACACCCAGTGAGATGGGCTACAGCAAGGATGTACAAGTCACCCGCAGTGGTACCCTCTCTTGTTCTCCTGATGTTCCTCAAGGCTCGCCAGAGCTAAGAGCTCTCATCATGTAGACCAAACAGTAGTTCAAGCTCAAGCATAGCCTTGGGTTTACAATGTGGATGTACACTTAATGACTTCTCTTTACACCTCATGTTCACGTGAAAACAACCAGAGTATGCTAGAGTCAAGTGAATTGCACTAGCAGAAATGAGAGAAGCTTGTAAAGTGGATTTCTAGGGGTATTAAAAGGAAGGCAAAACCCTTCCTCTGCAACACTTCACACACACACATGAAGTTAATGTGCCTAATTAAACCTGTGCCTACTTGGATAGACTCACAGGATGGATTCAGCAATGTTTTATGTGGAAGTTATACTGATCTCCTCTTTCTAGTAAAGAGCAGCAACAACACAAGCGTAAGGTGCAATATGGTTACCCCGAGGATACGATACCTCAATACTTGAACAACAGACAAAACTATTAAGGAGATGAATGAAATAACAGAGTATGTTTTTCTCTGAACGTTAGCAAATTGCACTGCAATTTCAAGGCTCTGAAACAAGGGAAAAGGAGGAACAAAATATTTGGAGCCCTTTTGGATGATGGGTGGGTGGAATTGAGCTAGGAAAAACACCTGTCACAATGTTAAGTCCTTAGTCACTTAGGAACCTTGACCGCTGCATTCCAAAGGGATTACAGAAGCAGCTGCTGATGCTTTGCTGCGGTGAAGGTGCGACTGGCAAGTGCCAGGCTGGGATGTAGGCCAGTCCGAGTGAGGTTCTGGTGGTTTGGTGAACACCACTGTGGGCGTGTCATCCAGAGGTAAAGGAGGTGGTTGCAGCAGAGACAGAAAAAGTGTTCGGAGATTTAATTACTTATGGGAGTAGCAAGGAAGAAGAAAGGAAATAGTCATACTCCAGAGGGAGCAATGTGTAACATCTGAAGCAATCACTATAAGTACTGAACGCCTGAACTTAAGAACTGGTCGATGCGGTTTGTCACTAGGGCTGTGTGTGAAGACCAGGTAACATCAGAGGCTTGTGGCTCTTATGGTTTCCAAGGAATATGAATTAAGGAAAAGAGAAAAAGGCCAAGTAAAGTAGCTCTGAACAGCAATCAAATCCATTTGAGGCGATTCCTGGAACAAGTTTTGACAGCCTGAACATCCTGGAAACTTCCAAGAGGAGGAAGGACCTCTGAATTATAATGTAAGTGGAGATACACCATACCAGATATGCTGCTGTCAAGTGTGAAAAGCTTTAGTGTTTTTCTTTCAGGACAGGGCTCGCATGAATGTCGTGTAAGTACTGTTTTAGCCTTTGTGGTATCAAAACAAAGTTCCTCACAAAGGTGCAAGAAGCCAATTTTTTGGTTAAATCAACCTTAGAAACAGATGTTGGAGCTTAATTTCTGCTTCTTTTTCAGTTGTTTCTTTTTTTTTCTTTGTAATTCAAAAATTCAGACTAATTTATTTTTTAAGTCTTTACTGAGTGTTAAAACATGATCAGTGGAGTGGCAAAATCTTAAACAGATAAATATTCCTCCTGACAACAATGTCACTTTACATGTACACTTTTAAGTAAGGGTACAAGAAGAAAAAGATATTCACAGCTGGGAAGATAGACAGGCTTAGAGTCTGCACTGATAAAAACTACTCATGGTTAATTGTTGGGGGGGGTTGAAATAAAACTTTTGCTGAAATAGTAGTATGGAGCTGGCTAACATAACAGGTGAACAGACGTTTGTTTCTGGTGCTAGTTTATCATTTCACAGAAGTCAGGGGGTGTTGGAGATAATTTGACACCCCAAAAAACCCTCTAAAACCAACTCACAGCTGTTAAACAAAACCAGAAGTGACATTACCAATCTGGAAGTTAAGTAATCAGGAAATGCTCCTTTTTCCTTTGTATGGCTTTTACATCCCACCGCATTCCGTGTTTCCTCATCCTTAAAGATAACTTATTCATGGCACACCTATTATCCTTTGTAGGAAGCTCTTCTTGTCTTGGGATTCAAGAGAACGCATTTCCTCTGAGTAAATAATTTTGGTATCTCCTCCCATAATTACACCCACGTTGAGTAGGAACATTGGCATTAGACATACCTATATTATAGGAACTAGTTAATTCATTTGACAAGTCTACAGGTATTAATAACAACTGCTAAGTACCTCTCCCTTCTCTCAAATTTCAGCTGACAGCACTAAAAGATTGCTGGGTTTTTTCTTTTTATGATTAATGTGACTTGGACGTCCTTGAAGAACAAAGTAGAAGGTGTATGCAATTCTCATAAGCGGAGGGAATGGCAGGTGAGTTCTGCGGGTCATTTGCTTCATTCAGGACTGTTTCCTTAAGATCCATGCCCTGTAGGTACCTGCTCAGATTTCTTATCTGAAGGAAATTTTATATTGTAATTTGTTCTTGCACTTCATTTTCAAAGTTTTACTGTCATTATTATTAAGACCTGTTTGAGAATAACTTTTGAACTAAGCAGAGGATATTTGGCGGGGGGAGGTGGGTGGGGGGGTGGGGGTGCAGAAGAAAATAAATTCCCATTACTTCAAAAGGCACCATGCAGAACTCCATCTGAACCCTTTATTTTTTAAATGCTACTTCAGAGATGTGTTATTACTTTGCATTAACAAAATTAGTGTAGTCCATCCTAATGGAGCTGTGAGCATGGAGCTTATACATGGGAATTCAAAGATGCATTAAACCCTACCAAAGGAAAACAGTAATGACAATATCTCTGCTTTTTAAAGTTTAAAATGAAGATTATTATTTTAACTGGGCAATCGCCAAGCAGGGTTCTCTCTTGTTTAATGATGAAACAAACGTTTTCAAAACAGTTTTAAAAATGTTGCTTTGCAGGGAAAGCAGCAGCCTACTGCAGTTCACTCTTGTCCCCGACAGTCATGCTAAAGATTTTCTTTTTCAGCCCATCAATGCTTACTCGTGTTATTTCTCTGTGCTCTTAGACTACAAGTAAAAAAGTTATTCTTCCTTGAATTTAATTATGGCACTTTTTTTGCATAAGTTAGATTTTACTTTTACTTCTTCAAAGATTATATGTAAATTGTAGTTTAATACGCAGCTATGTTGTTTTAGGTCTGACTTACCATTTCGTTGCTATGCTGTATGGTATGAGATAGACGTGGAAGCTTGTTTGAAGATCCCTGCCACAATAGTGCCCGATGCCATAGGCCTTAATCCATCCTTTCCATCCCACTCATCATTGTTACTGTTTTCTTTTGAATTCCCTTTAAAATGGTGGTGGTCATGTCCCCCCCATTCTGTCTCTCCCCACCCACCCCCCGCCCCCACCCTCCAGCCTCATTGTATTTATGATACCAGCATTAATAAACGTGATTTAGAAGAATCTTCACCAAGGTACTTGCTCTGAGCATTGGGCAAAACGTGCACCATAGGTGTACTCTGCGGGGTCTCACAGGGTGGGCATAAACACAGGGGACGGTGCCTCTTGGAGCTCCCACTGACAGTGTAACTGCTCAAGTTGGAGCCTGGCAATAAAAGACGAACTATGGAAGGGAAAACAATCTTGCAAGGAAGATCAGATACATACTTGCTGACCAAAAAGCTAGTTTAGCATTTAAGGTGGCAAGAGCCACTTTAGGGGTTTTAAACCACAAACCATAATAACAGTATGTGTGCAGGAGGACACGGGGTATCAGAGAACTCCAAGCACACCAAGTCATCAGAATTCCTCCAGCACGTGAAGGTAGCGCCTGCTAGAACAGGAATCCCAGTGCTCCAGTTGTCACTTTGGGCAGAACTAAATTCAGTCAAACTGATTTCTTTGTCCAACTTATGTGCTGAAATACTTCTTGATTGTTCGTATAAGACAGATAATCTCTCACTATGTATCTTTCCCTACTCTAGTCTAAACGTCATCAGGATGTAAGTAGGAAAGCAAGATGTCCTAACAGCCATTTCTGGGAGCCTAAAAAGATATATGTTGAAAATGTAGAGGGGCTACAAGACACTCTATTTGGTGCTGACCATGAAATGACACTGATTTGTCCCTGTACATTTTTTCTTAAGTCCAGTAATAAAACAGCATCCATCACTGTGTAGGAAGTATGTAAGTCCTCCGTGTACCACAGCCGTGTAACAAAACTCAAGCAAAAGTTTCTATTATTGACCACTAGACTTAATCAATTTAATGGAGCATCTGCTTTTCAGTTGTCCTTCCTCCAGCAAAAGATAACGGCTCTTAGCAACCTCATCATGCCATTTATGAGCAGATTACTTCTTTCCATGCCGGCTGCTTCTTCATGTCTTTTCTTCTATTTTACAGATCTGACACCAACACATATCAGCTGGCAGCCATCAGTGAACGCAAGCACACACCATACCGACAGATATGCCAACACTGAGCTGACTGTGAGGCGAGGACAAGCCTTCACTATCACCCTGTACTTCAACAGACCAAAGCAGGCTGGGGAGAGCCTAGCATTTGTCACTGAAATAGGTAACGCTCCCTTAGCTTAATCCGTGTTCTCATAGAACCATAATCTTCATCCCTTGTTGTTCTCCCTTATTCTATTTAAAGATGCAATTTTTCTTCACGTATATGTAACACTTCCCCCCCTCCAATGAGCTCATTTCAAGTGTGAGGTTAATATTGAGACCATGCTCTGGAATGGAAACCAATTACCCCTTCTTTCTGGCAGGGCCATCCCCCTCAGAATCTCATCGTACAAAGGCTGTATTTAACCTCTCTGAGGCTTCAGCAAGTGGCTGGAGTGCTGTCCAAGGACCCAGCGAGTCCGGCTATACGAACTTTACAATCTCCAGCCCAGCCAATGCTGTCATTGGACGATACAATCTCACCCTCCAGGTGACCTCAGGGAACAAGATCTTCTCCAGATTCCTGGGGCAGTTTGTGTTACTCTTCAACCCTTGGTGCTCAGGTAGGTATCAACACCTTTGCTCTTGAACGTAACTGACCTATTTGCTTTCATATCTGCCCCAGGGAGCTTGCTCCCTCATGCTCTCTTGGGGTCACCAGTGGCAGCAATCTCAGCTGTCTGTTCAGAGATCTGGTTTTACTACATTAAAAAGCTGCTGCTGCACCCCACCTCCCCACCACCCCCTTTATCCTTGTGAAGTGTGCTATATGGGGTGATATCACACACTCTTTCTTCAGGACTGAGGAGATCACTTTTTTCTGTAGACGAGGGCTGACAGACTTTCATAAGTGCATGCACTTCTCGGAACTTGAAGCAAGCATACCATAACATCCTTGACTTGCACCTAAATCAAAACAAGACTGCTCTTGTAGATGTTAACTGCAAAGACAATAGCTCAACCAACTTTATAAAAACTGATAGAGGGCCAGAGTGAAAAAGATTGGCATTTCCCACATCTGTCATCACAGGTTGAAAAGAGACATCTCCTACTGCTCCATTTTTTATTTCTGCAGCCGCAGCCTGTTGCGGAAGAAATGCAATAATGCAATTTCCCAAACTGAGATTTTGCAAATATGCAATAGTCTAGAAACACAAATTAGACATAAAATATACCACTCTAGAGTTAAGGGAGCTCTTAGCCAGCTGAGTGACTAAACAGCTTATGAAAGAAGAGAAAAGTAACCACAATCATCCACTATTTTCTTCTGTGACCATATGTTAGTCAAGGGCCACTAACAAATATGTCAAGAGCCAAGATGAAAAAAGCTGCTAATTAGCTCAGCATGTCTTGGAAGACAAATAATTATAGAAGTATGTTCAGGAAACTCAGACTGTCTCTGCATAGACAGTCCTGAGGGGAAAACCTTCCCAGAACCTCCTGGAAGATCACTTGTGGTGTAACTTCTAATTGATGGAAACCACACTGCAGGGACTGAAATATTTGACAGCTCCTGAACTGGAACACCAGAGTAGCAGTGGTACTCATGAGACCAGGCAAATTGTTCTCAGGTAACAACTGATAAAAATTAAGCCGTGCCATTCCAGTTTAAAATCAATGATTTTGCAGAAGAGCCCTCCAGATTTATTGGACCATGCAATGACCACTGCCAAACAAAAGGGAGTATCCTTAAAGTAGGATGCTGCTGAATAAGTTCCTGCAGAGTAGAATATTCCTTGATCCTGACAAACAGGAACATACTCTGTTTGAGGGTACGTTACTGCTATAGTAAGTGTCATAGTGGAAGGGAAGTAGAAAATTTATTTTCTCAGTAAAGGATAAATGGCAGATCTGGTCTGTAGATATGGTTCCACATGGGAGCTTATTAAGCTGGAAAAGACAGGAATTAATTCATAACCTGTAATATCAATAAAGAACTACTTGCAAGAAAGCAGTCAGGACTAGAGATGAAAGGAAAAGCACTGGGCTGGATCCTTATGGGTCATCTGAAAAAAAAACTCTGATCAAATGGTTCATTACTGACATTGATATGCTGACATTAAGCAGCGTTGTCGGTACCCAGGTGGGCTGAGATACCACACAGACCTCAGAGACTGGAATAGTTGAGAAGGGATAAGACATAATAATACAAAATAAAGACGGTAGGTTTAGGGAGAAATAACAATAATTTCAATGGCAGACTTACCAGCTGGAAATCATGAAGAATGTGAGAGTACTTGTTAATTAAAGAATGAGACCAAAGTGAAATGGCCCTGAAAAAGGCAAATACAACCTTAAACTGTATCAGAGGAAACTGTTACTCAGATTTACATATTAAGGCCATTGAATGAGGCCACAAGACCTCATTTGGAATTGTCTTTCAGTTAATCTTTCCTGAACAGGAATTATGAATTAGAACATGTTCAGTGAAGGGTTACTAGGATAACTGAACACTCGAAAAGCCTTTTGGACAAGAGAAAGTTTCTGGTTCAGCAAGCCGGGAGCAATTAGTTTCAGAGGTCATATATCTGAAAAAAAATGCAGAATTTAGGCACAGAAAATACTGATCTTACCATAATCATAACAAACCAATAATCTTATTAATTCACTAATGTATTTGTTTCAAACCTGTCTACAGAACAAAAGGGATGTTTTGACATTAATAAAGTCTCTTAAGGACATTTAAAATCTAAGATACTTGCAAGATACTGTGATAATGATGCATCATGTCCCAGTGCTATTGAAGGAATGCACTGTTAACTACTAGAATAAAGAGCGCTAATCATGAGTTAAATGAATGGTCATACACTGCTTACCTGTAGCTCACAAGTGAAAACATCAATTGTAAAGCTTTAGGGAATAAAAGAATACGTATGTTTAAGAATTTCTAGAATGTATCTTTTTCCCCTAGATGTCTGATACTTGCCACTTGTTTCAGTCGCAAAGATTATATGAAGAAACTACTAGAAGTGTATCTATGTTAGAAAGAGCACTTACATATTGATTAAAAACTATCAATAGAAATTTACATCCTGCATGTTTCTCACTGCCCCAGGATAAACTTTAACTCTAGAATGAGAGGACAGAATAGATAACAACTTTGTATTTTTGTATTAAAAGGAACTAATTTAATAAAGGATTAGGTCTATAGTGGTCTGCCTTTCTATAATTGTCAAAAAAGAGGACTATTGTGGCTGATTGCGTTTTTTTTTCTTCTTGTCTGCTGAGAGTAACAGAAGGGGTTGTTACTATTTAGTCATACTTGAAAGGAAGAGATTTGTTGTGGGAGGGGGTTTTTTTCCTCCTTTTAAACTAATGTTAATTGTGGTCTGAGTTATTGGTAGGAATATTGTTATTATTAAAAAGTCTAAGTATACTTATTCAAAGAACTAGCTCTAGAACATTATAATTGAGAGCATATAAACCTTAGAAAAAAGATGTTCTTCAAGTGATTATAGGAGGACGTTTAGATTGCTCAGAATCATAAACTCATAACGCTAGAAGAATCTTAGCTATCTCGTCCCACACCGTGCTCTAAGGCAGGTTCAGTGTAGCACTTAGGTCATTCCTGACAGATCTTGAATTCCTTCTTACTGAGCAGCCATTAGGGAAGCTCCAGTACCTCACCCAGCAATTCACTCCAATAAAACACTGGCCTTTTCATTAGAATTTTTTCCTATTAACTAACCAAATATTTTTGGTTTTGATTTCAGCATATAACTTCTCATCCTACATACAACAGACACCAAGAATAGATTGCCTCCCCCTGCCCCATCCTCCTCACAAAAATTTCTGGCATTGATTACCATGCTTGCCCCATTCCTCACCCCCATTTTTTTCCATCTTAAATAATTCTGAATTAATTCATAAGTTATATTTTTCAGTTTTGCTGAGCATTCTCAGTGCTCCTCTCATTCTTTCCAACTGGTCCACACCTGGAACTGCACACAGTTCTCCAGGCCCATGCTGGCCCAAAAGCTTGAGAATCAACAAAGATGATGATATAAAAAAAAGTGTGGACAGCCACTACAAAAATACTTATACCATGTTATATAATTTTTAAAATAAATTGCGCAATCTTTTTATTTGCAGGAAGGGAAGGATGGGAAGTTCCTATAGGAATGTAAAGAAGTTGGCTCAATAAAATAGAAAAGCTGATTTTTATATATATTTCCTGAAATTGTGAAGCTTTCAGAAAATAATTTTAAACATTATGAAATGAAACACAGAGCTAAGTAGATATTGCTACCTAAAGAGTGATGAAAACAACCTAAACCTCTGTGGGGAGCCCATGCTTTCACAGGGAAACCAATGAGTAACTGAAAGTGAACGGTTGAGCAGGGTATCCTAATCACATTTCCAATAGCATTTTGGATCAGGCAAGTAGAGATCTTCATTTAGGAATCTTAAAACAAGACAAACACGACTGGAAAACAGAAAAATGTCAAATGTGTGATTCTTTTCAAATGTCTATTCTACTTCTAACTACCCTGAGAGGGCAGAGTAATGCAGTGAGCGAGCCTGGACTTTTCTCAGTCTTCCTCACAAAAATACAGCATACAGGTAGGGGACATTTAGATAACACACAAAGGCTATACTAAAATTAAGGAAAAAAATTAAAGTAGTATAACATGGATTTCCCCCCCCAGCCATATACAATATCAGGCTTTTTCACTGAACTCTACATCTTCAGGGAGCTATAACAATCCACTTTCCAAACAGTAGTCTTCCCCTTGCTAAATCAAGATACAAATGTTTTTGGAAGGTCGCTAGTATTCTCAGATTTAAGTGTAAAAGTATGTCCAACTTGGTTTTCAGGTGATGCTGTCTACATGGCTAATGAAAACGAGAGACAAGAATACGTTCTAAATGAAAATGGAATCATCTTTGTGGGCAATGCAAAGTACATTGAAGCAAGAGGATGGTACTACGGACAGGTAGGCCATACAGAATTTATTTGGGCTCTTATTTTGTCTCCAATAGCATTTTCTGTTATTATTTGCCTCTCTGATATGTATGCCTATTTATATAAAAACCGAACAAACCTGGCTAGCCTTACTTGTGGTTTGCTCGCTGTGTGCCTAGTAGGACTTTGGCGTGAGGGATGCTCTAGCACAGCACTGCAGCTAGGAGTGACTTCTACATGTGCTTGGAGCTCATGGTACAAGCGTGGACCTCATCTGTGACCAAAGCATCCACAGTACGAGTGACAGTACACTTGTGTGGCTCTGATGCACCTGCTATTTTCGTAGTGCAGTTACAATGGGCCAGAACCAACATTGACATAGAATCATAGAATGGTTTGGGTGGGAAGGGACCTTTAAAGGCCATCTGGTCCAACCCCCCTGCCATGAGCAGGGACATTGTCAACTAGATCAGGTTCCTCAGAGCCCCGTCCAACCTGACCTTAAGCATTTCCAGGGATATAACTCAAGAGAATCGAATAGTTTTAGGTCTACTGCAGTCATCTCTTCTGATGGTGAAAGGCATCCTGCCAGATTTTTGCTTCATTTAGTCAGCCCTGTCTCTAGCCAATATTGCAGTGTGAACTGCACACTACTGTCCTTGTGCCTCACTGTCCCTACTATCTTTGGACAGCAATATCTTAGAAAGGAGGAACTGCAGTAGAATCTTCTCTTATTCTGTTTGTGAAACTATCTATTTTCTTAAAAAATTATCTTATGTGATCACAGTTTCAAGATCAACTTCTAAACATCTGTCTCACCATGCTTGATCTGAGCCTATACTATCGTCAGGATGCAGCCATCGATGTATCCCGAAGAGGAGATCCTAAATATGTGGGCCGAGTAATCAGTTCTATGGTAAGAAATGGACAACCTAATCTGAATTCCACCGGCTTAAGCAGAAAGCATTAGTTATACCACTGAGACTCAGCCACCTGCACCTTAAGCAATATAATTAACTAGATATGGTGCATTACACATAATTGATTTTGTGCATTCTGTCTATTGGCCTATTTTTAGATCAATGGAAATGATAATGATAATGGAGTTCTCCTGGGAAAGTGGCAAGGAAGCTTCCATTCACATGAGAATCCGTCCAGATGGGATGGCAGTGTGGTAATCCTCCAGAAATGGCGTCAGGACAACTACAAGCCTGTTCAGTATGGCCAGTGCTGGGTTTTTGCAGGTGTGATGTGTACAGGTAAGCTTTAAGAATAGAGGACTGTGGTGAAATGGCAGCATTTGTGACCTCCGGTTTTATCAAAACTATAAGCAATTAATTCTACAAGAGGAACAGTGCTCTGAAGACTGCAAATGCTGAAGAATCACAAAATATTTAGACATTCAACTTTGTTTCTCAGATATTTGTAATCACTGAGCTAAAGCTGTGTGTGGGTTTTGTTTGTGTATATTTGTTGTGGTTTTTTGATTTTTTTTTTTTTTTAAATATATTTCAGTTCTGAGGTGCTTGGGGATTCCAACTCGTTTGGTTTCAAATTTTAACTCTGCCCATGATGTGGATAGAAACCTGAGTATTGATAAATACTATGACAGCTCTGGAAAGAGTCTTAATATCGGCAAGGATTCCACATGGTAAATATAATTTTTTTGCATCTCACCAATAATTAGAGAGAGGATTTATGAGACTTAAAACCATGAACACTTGTAGTACAAAAGCAACTGAGTGGATGAAATTTAATACAAGTATCTAAATTAATACACTAGACATCCATTTGGAAAGAAAACACACTTCATGGTTTTGCGATAACAATTACTTCAACCAACCAACCCAGTTTTTTTGCAGTCCCCAGCCTCAAACAAGTTGCAACTTTCTTGAAAAAAATGGTTCCATTGAGAATGTAGCAGTTTCCAAGGCTATTTTAATTATTGACACCTAACCAGTTTGTTCCTGATAATGCAGCTGTGTACCTTCCATGCTCTTAACTGGTTTACTGCTGCTATAACTTTCTGTCATCACACAGCCAAAGCCTGCATTTCTCAGCCTGTCATCCTCCCCAGGCAGATGCAAGCCTCCACAAGAAGTTTTCCAGCACTCCCTTAGCTAGGCCTTCCCTTTGTGGGAACTGAAAAAGAGAAAACAATTCCAATACTCTCCAGACTCGGTTACTGGGCATGGTCGTCCAGTGCTGTAAACTGCAAGTGATCCATGATCATCAGTCAAGTCTCAGAATTTGAGTAGCCAAAGAAACATGATATTCTTTACATAATGTCATTTTTATACTCTAGTTGCCCTCCAGTTTTAAAATCTTTACTCTGCAGCCACTTCACTTTTCAGGAATTGAACTAACTAGGCCCAAGGGTATATCATCTGGCTCAAAGTCCCTGTGCACACCAGGCTTCACCAAAAGTATCATCTTTACTTAGTCTGTGTCCTTTCGCTGAGCACATGTGGTTGAAGGATATAGGAAGTCTTTCACCTCTTACCTTCCTTAGAAACGTTAGCCTCAACAAAATTCAGCCAACAGGTCTTCTTTTCTGGGTCCTCCTGTGACCTACATTTTACAAGTCTTTCCTGCTATTCTTTGCTTTCAGAGTTTGTAGAACCCATCACCCATGCATGCTGTTGAAAACAAAGCTATAAAGAGTTTTTAAACAGGACAAAAGAGATTCACAGAGAATAAGATGACTAATGACCATTAAACCCAGTGGTCTGAATGTAATGTCTGATTTGGAAAGTCCCTAATTCTCTGACTGACAGAAATTGTAGAGCATATCAGAGGAAGGGTCATTCTATTCACATGTTGTTCTTATCTCTTTTCTAAACATCTGCAGCTGCACACTACTATAGATGGACTACTGGACTTTGTGACCATTTTGTCTGACCCAGTATAGCTATTTGAAATTCCTATTTAAATTTGCCACATTTGAGGGTTACTGAACCCAATCGCCAAATGTTGCCTATATCCACAGCTTAAATCTCTCACTTAGCATTCATATTGCCCCCAAAGCAAGCTGCTGACATCTGTAATCTCTTCCTCCCTGCCCTGAGGTCTGCACCTCAAAAGCAGGCACTAAATCTCTGCTTTGAGAGACGTAGTGAGTTGCTGTAACTGGACAGCTGTCACATCTTAGAGACTCTTTGAAAAACAAAATTCCCTACTCCTTTAGGATTGGAAGTTTGTATGGCTCTATATTACTATGCTTTCTAGACATTGTTCTTTGTCTCCAGGGATTATCATGTCTGGAACGAAAGCTGGTTCATTCGCCCAGACTTGGGAGCATCATACAATGGATGGCAGGTTTTAGATGCAACTCCACAAGAACAAAGCAGAGGTAACAGTATAAGTTCTTAGCGTGACTTAACATTCCTTCTCCAAACTGAGCACGACTAATAAAGCTTGACTTTTTTTCCCCCCATGTTTTAGGATTATTTCAGTGTGGCCCTGCATCTGTCAGAGCCATCAAAGAAGGTGATGTAGACTTGGATTACGACACCTTATTTGTGTATACGGAGGTGAATGCCGATTGCAACAGGTGGATTGTATACAATGATGGAACCAAGAAAAGAGTCTATTGTGATACTGAAATAATTGGCAGGTTTATCAGCACCAAAGCTGTGGGCAGCAATTCCCGTGTGGATGTCACATCTAATTACAAATATCCAGAAGGTAAAGGAATTACCACAGATTATTCTCCTTATCACAGTTATCTCCTACTGAATTCTTAGTGCTAGGAAGCTAGCATAAGTAACCTGTTTTGTTTGAGCATCCCTCCCCTTCCTTCAGAAAGTATTTCTGCCAGTATTCTCCAACTATTTTCTTAATACAACGGGTAGTATATTTCTGCTTTTGTGTATTTAGTAGTTTCCTTATTAAGACACAATACAAAATATACTTTAGGCCTTTACACAGGAGTACAAAGTGTAATATACACACAAAACAGCTATAAATTATGCTTTATTACTTAAAGCAGACAAACTCTCAAGCTGTCACACCAAAAAGTCTTAAGACTGAGTCCATCACGCATCACGAGCTGTGCACAGGTCTGTAGTATGGGAAGTGACAGATTAATAAATACTGTTTTTGAGGCATATTTGGCAGAGGGAGTGGGCACCAATCAAACCACTAATCCAAAACCTTAAACTCCAGTCCTCTAACACTAGACATCCATCCCCCACATGACCTCATGCTCAGTCTCTCTCAGCAAGTAAATTCTTTCTTGCTGTGTCCATTCCAACTCCTCGTCTGTCTTTTTGAAGACCCCATTACATCCCACTCAGTCAGCCTCCCTCTCTGACTGCATAAATTCACCGAGTTACGCTCTCTCGTGCCTCTGCTCCGACATCAGCCATCAGCTCCTCAGCCATTCAGTTGTTACGTGCTTGCCCTCCTGGTGGACTCAGTTGCCACATTACTGGATTCTGGAAACAAAACTACTAGGAAACAGTAAAGGGACTAAATGCCATTCACCTGTACTTAGCAAACAAAGCAGCAAAGGTTAAGAACTGTATAGCCATATGCTTGCAGGAATATTTTTATCTTCCCTCAAAGACTTGGTACCTACATCTTTCCATCTTTTTTTTTTTTTTTTGTAATTTAGGGTTACAGATTTCATATAATAGTTAGCTTAACATTTGTGGCTCAAAGTCTTAAAAAAAAAAAAGGAAGATGTATTTCACTTTCTCCTCCCTGCCCTCCCACCCCCAATTTTGCTATTCAGAATCAGTGGCCATATTTCAATACTTCACTCATCCAGGTTTTAGTGCAACCATATTTAATATGGAGCCTGGTTATCATCAAATTAGCAAAGTAATGCTTATCACACCACTGCATGTTCTGACCAAGGAAAAAGGAAAACTGGCATCCTAAACAATTACAAATGCATCATATTTCATTTTAGTCACTTATCCATGTATTACACGTTTATGACTTTCCTGTGAAAAACCCGAACAGAGGCATAATAAAAATATGGGGAACTTTTAGGTATTGCATATTTCTGGGTGCTGCAGAGCTGACACGCTACATCGTTCTGAAAGCCTTTACACAGAGAAGGCGCAATGGCAACTAAAATGTGAATTTTACTTGGTTCTCTCCTTTGACCAGGTTCTTCTGAGGAAAGACAAGTTTATAAAAAGGCCTTGGCAAAGATATTTGGATCAAACGTTACAGAAGGACGCACAGAAACTCCAAGGGAAAGACCTTCAGAGACAATGAGAAACCCTGGAATCTCGGGGAAATTCAAGCTGGCTGAACCTCCGGTGTTTGGCAAAGACATTACCCTACTCTTAATTCTCAATAACCTCGCTTCTGACCACAAGACTGTGAAGGTGGACATGAGTGCATCAACTGTCCTGTACACAAGGAGAACAGTGGCAGAGATCCTGAAGGCAAGCACTTCTGTGGAACTAGGTTCTAAACAAGGTAACTTTCAATATCCCTAAGGAGCCACTATAGCCCTCTTATGAGCCACATGAAGGCAACTGGAAGGAAGAAGCATCAGTATCATATCTATATCAGCCTTGTAGCCCATCTACTTGCTCCATCTCTTTATAGCATTGTTTATGACTACATTGTACAAGAATTTTTTCTCCTCTCCTCTGAAAACTTTCACTAGTTAACCAGGAATTGAAGGTCTCGTGAAATGCTTTACAGAAGGCTACATTTATATTATAGCTCCAGAAGCAACGTGTTTTATATATATATATGTGTGTGTGTGTGCATGTGTGTGTGTCATGTGAATATGCCCACATATACACACACATATATGCACGTGTGTCTATCTGTCTGTGGTGATTATTACACATATAGTAACATATCTTACACTTTTAACAAAAAAAGGCTGATGTATACTTTCTGGCACTCAATAGGCAACACTAATAGAAATTAACCAGGGCAAAGGTTAAAAGTTACAGTGTAATTTCTCTGTCTCTTTTGAAGAGTCAAGGCTATTAAAACTATTATAGAGATCTTTTTCACCCCCAGGTGAAAGCAAAGGTAAACATTTTTTCCATACACAGCAGAAAAGTTGCAGGACTACAACAATAAGTAGCTGACCACATCGCTTGAAAAGTGTCTCTGTGAAACTTGACTCAAACTTTCTTCTTGACTGAGGGAAAATGAATAGGATACAAGGAGGGAATAGATAAAAATGGTTATCCCTCTAACTATAAGAAACAGAGGGACGGGAATCCAGTGAGATGCAGATAAGCAAATTCCCTCAGTTTCAGGCCAAAATCCTCCATTCAAAACTGTAAAGGTCAAACGAGTTAAAGTAGAAAAAGATCACTAGAAGAGAGAAATACACAACCAGTCTCACAAGGAGGAAATATAAACAGACCCCAGCTGTCTTGTCTTTTGTTCCCTTCGATAATTTCAAAAACCCTCATAACTACTCTATTTTCTTTAGCATTCTTGGAGAACATAATGGTTCCTAAATATATTTCTCAATTCCAGGGAAACATATCCGGTTAAAGATTCCTTATTCTTATTATGGAAAATACCTGACTACCGACAAAAGGATCCAAGTTACTGCTTTGTGTGAAGTCATGCACAGGCATGGGATGAAGCTGCTGGTGGAGAAGACAATCATTTTAGAGGACACAAACATTATAATTAAGGTAAACAATTCTCTCCCTGATGTTCTAAACAGACAGAAAGAACTGAAGAGTTTTTCCGGAGCTCAGATATTAAGATGAGAATTTGGGGATAAATGCATTAATTTTGTCTGCAATTTCAGACGTTTGCCTGAATCTGCCCCCTGTTCTTCAGAACAGCTCTGTTACCTTCTTTCTTTCCCAGTCGTATGCCACCGCTTTATGTTCACAGAACTTGTTTTCATTTCTCCTGTATTCTAGTTATTGGCAAGTGCTTTAAACAACTTCGCCTACTTCCAAAATACAGACTTAATCCCTTAATTCTAATCTATATTAGGGCCAGTTTATATTGTTTTAGCATTTTCATCCTAATCAATGATGTGCCAAAAAAAAAAAAAGGCGACTCAGCAACCCAAAGATCAAACCGCTTTAATGGGATGGGTCTGTACAGTCAGGGCTCTATTTCACTAAAATTGTGCACAAAATATTGCATACAGCTTGACAGCGCTATTTAGCTAATCCACATCCAGCTTCAAGTACTAGGCAAGGCATACCAACTGTCAGTTAAATTTCACTGCTCCTAAAATAGCTCATTCATCCTCAAGGCGAGAGGTGCTCTGCTTTACAGTCCGACTGAAGTCGGACTCCAGGAAAGTGTAAAACAGCGAATGATCAGAAATGTGTCTTTGTCATTTAGCTTCCCCGGCGGATTGTAGTGAACAAAGCTGTTACTCTAGAGATCTCCTACGCCAATCCCCTCCCTGAACCTGTGAGCCGCTGTGTGCTACTCGTGACTTTGATGAATCAACAGGTCAAGATACAGTAAGTGAAAGCTATTACATTTACTCAGTGCTTCTAACATGACCTAATGTCTAATTTCTCAGTAAGGAAAAAAAAATAATCATACTTGAATTGCCTTTTTCACATTTTCTATTTATGAAAATGAAAATGCCACTAAATATATATTGAGATATTATGATTTCTCAATAATGTATTTTTTTTTCCCCCCCCACATAGGAACTTCTTTAACAACTAAAAACTGCTAACATCCTTCTTCCTGGGAAAGCAAATGGGTGTATCAAATTCTTTTTGATATTTATTCTACAGCTTGGCTTTGTGTTTCTATTTTTATATAGAGTACCCTAATACTACAAAAAAATAAGTCTGAGGTAAAGCAAGTAAGACAGTGCCATAGCTCTCCTCATTTCAGCCCAAACAAGAAGTTGATTTTTCTCCTACTTTAAAGGAGAACAGAGCATGTCTTTTCAAAGTATAAGAGCAAAATGTTCTATTACTTTCTTCTTTTCCTCTGGACTCTGCTGTTTTATGGATTAACTCTGTGTTGAGTAGTTCATGTTTCCTAAACCTTGTTTAATTATAAAACAGCCTGACTTGCTGTGGCTCTGGAAGTATTTGGACATAATAATCCATAAAAATATGGAAAACATTAATCCAGTGAAAGACTAAGCCAATTTAGGCCAAAAGGAGACACAAAACAAAGCACCCTGGCCATTAGAAAGATCATATTATTGCCAAAGTGGATATGAACCAAGCAGGCATCAGACAGAGCACTGACCTTGGACAACAGAGTTTTCCTATTCTGAGTTTGTGTTGACCATCCAAACTTGTACCCAGCCCTAATACGGAGGCATGATGTAGCACTTCTCATTTCCATCAGTCTATTTAAGAATAAATGAAGATGGTACTATCTTTTCTCATTTCTTAGCCTACACAAAGCCTCAAAGCCCAGGTAATTCTCAAAACCCCAGGCTGGGTCTCAGTAGCTGTTGGTGCCCTAGCTATCACACAGTTCTGCTTCTCGGGAATCTCAAGGAAAGACAATGAAAGCCTGAATTAATTGATTTTTTTTTTTTTTCTTTTCTTCAGTCTGGCACGACTGGCACCGAGGGAGAGATCAAAAATTTATTTTGAATTCACACCTCGCAGGGCTGGGCCCTTACAGCTGCAAGTAGACTTCTCTTGTGACAAGTTCTCACACGTTAAGGGATTTGTCACCATTGCAGTTGCACCTGCATAATGTGATGGAATCAATCTCCTATTTCAGCACTAACATGGCAAGACGTTCTCCTCTGTATGGGGAGCGTGATGACTGCAAGAAACTTTCAACAAAAATTGGTGACCTCTTACATTGCAATAGAATCAAGAAACTGCTTTCACAGTGCTTAATTACTTAGTCTCTAATTGTATTTCTTTTTCTTTTGTCCTCCTGTCTAGAAAAATTAAGCCCCTTCCTTGTAGAAATAGTTTCACTGTTTTAGCCAATCTCACTGTATTAAGCTCCCAGTTTCAACTTTTTGATCAGATAATTAATACAGTCTCTTTATGACCACGTTCTAATTGTCAGCAATAAATAAAAATTATTCCTATAACTATTCTTTCGTAATAGAGTTGTACATTCCATGGAAATATGAGAAACTGCAGTATTGAGGAAAGTTGTTTTTCCTTCATTTAATAAGTTTCTTACCTAAAAAACTAGAACATTTCCTCCATTGTTCATTTAATGTCTGTATTTTGTGACACGTGTAACTGAATGGGGACGAAAAAAGCCTATGAAGGCTGGAAAAAGTAATGTCTGGGGTTCACGGCAACAATATTTCAGTAGCCTGCGGGCATAGGCCCGTCACAGAGCAGACAACACATCTACGTATTCAAATCTGTAACGTAATTCCTGTGTAACGCGACAGAGTCCCAAGCACCTCGAAGCACGGGGAGAGTCTTGCGTTAATACAGAAGCCCAGCAACACAAGGTAACTGACACGTTCTGCCCACCAGCGTAAGGACACTGGAGACAGAGAACACATTTGTCTTCCAACCTTCCCGATGCGAGTCCTTCCCAGGCAGCCCCGCTCCACACCTCCATCACGCCGTCTGCATACAGGTGCCTCTTTTGTGGGTTCCCCACCCCAACGCCGCCAGGTACCAGGTCTCACCTGAAATGTGTTTTTAAGTAGCCTTAAGGATTCTTCATTACCGCAGGCAGCGCAGCCTCTCCCGGGACTGCTGTGAAAGCTGATGACTGACGCAGCACAGTAACTACCCGGCCATGCTTCAGAAGTAGAGTACGAGGCAATAACGGTGTACAAACTGCTCTGCCAAGCCAGAAGATTTAGAGTTGTTGTCTGACTTACAAAATGTTTAAAGCAAGTCTACTAAGGCCAAAATTCTGAACCACAGGGCTGTCAGCAGTTCAACATGGACATCTTTTGCCTGACAAGTGATAATATTTCATAGAATCATGGAATAGTTTGGGTTGGAAGGGACCTTTAAAGGTCGTCTAGTCCATTTCAGATGCATCCAGACATGATCACAAGTTCTTACTGAAAAAAATACACAAGAAACCATAATGAAATACTTCAGATCCCTTTTCTAAAAATAGATTTAAGCTGCAGGTAGTTAATTTGCCTTTTTGGTTGCAGGCAATTTTGAAATGAATGTGGAAACAAAACAGAAAACAGCAACAGACAAAAAAAAAAAAGACATAATGTAGAAGCGTAGAGCTGATGAAGATGAGGGATCACGTCTTCCCCGCTTACACCCCTCACTCCCCAATCACAGTCCACTGAGAGTTCAGAGAGTTCGGCGTGAGACCTCCTCTCGGGACAAATTGGCAGGGCGAGTTTCTAGACCAGTTGTGACACAGGACGAGGGAGGAGCAAGCGCGAGGGAGCTTCAAGAGTGGAGAAGAGTGTGTCTGTAATTAGAGCGGGCAGGGCTCGCACCAGCAGAACAGCTCTGTGGCTTCCCCCAAGGCCCAGCGCAAGATGCCATGGCAAAGAGCTACAGAGAATCACGTGACTATATTATGAACACTGAACTATACACAAAAAAAGATTAAAAGCAGAGGCAGCCTTAAACACTCCTCTGTACTTCACAGAAATCCCGGATGCACGGGTGGCTGCATAACGATGCCCTCTCACCGGGATGTGCTGCTGCTTATGTAAGAAATGCATATTACAGGTGATCACGTCAGGAATGGAGGATGAGAATGTCACAACTCTATGCTTCCAAGAAAGAATGAATTGTATGTGAAAGATCTTCAGGCAGATCTGCCTTAAAAAAAAAAAAAGGGGGGGGGGGGGGAGTGGTTTATACTATACAAATTCACGATGTTACTGAGCAGCAGGAACACCAATATATTACAACTCTACTTAGATCACTCCATGTCCCATACATCCATGTTGTACGATATGTATATCTGTCTATACATATATACACTTCTCTGTACATACAGCCTCCCAAAATCTAAACTGACACAAACCAAACCATCCAAAATTAAGTTTCTTCTGTCTACTTAAGACTGTATTTCCTTCATTAGATCAAATTTGGGATGTTTTCCTCTCTTGGTAGTTGAGACACCAAGATAGTGTTTATCATCTTTCCTCAGCCATTCACCAATTTTAAATAAGCATAATTAGATTCAAGATTGTGCAATTAAAGCAGTCATAAGTAGACGCTTACGTAGGACACTACTACAAAAACAGTAACTAGCAACTACAGGTCACACCCAGCTTGTATAAACTCTAGCTCATGTAGTGAAGTCAAGAGTCCTAAGCCTCTTGTTACTCATGCTGGTGGAAGAGGATTCAGAATGTTCTTGCACACTTTTGCATCCATAACCTGAACTACGCACAAGTGTGGAAAAGAAGAAAGAAACCTTATGGCGGGTAAGTTAAAAATAGCCTAATCGCTCCAGACATCACTCTTCCAATACAGATGAGTGACATTTGCTGGGGAAATAGGATAAGTTACATTTAGTTGTTCTCTTGGTAATTTAGCCCTTTTTAGGTTAAATGCATTTTTGGTTTATTCTACTAAAACCGATTCTATTTTTCCTTTTAATATCACGGGTCTTGAACATATTCTTTTTTCCTGTAACATAGAAAAATAGAGTAAGAAAAGATTTTTCTGTCATATCCATTAACTACTCTATACAGTGCTCTTGCAGCCACACTGTTGGCTGGTGACTTGGGCATCGAACTGCTACATAGGAGTCCCAGGCTCTAGTATCAAATGGATGTCTGGCCTCAGACAGGTCACTTTGTGGCCTCTGGACTCCCACGTTCACCTCCCTACGAACTGTCTGTGTTATCCTGCATGCTGCCTTGTTGAAGTGCAGTCTCAGTACCTACATATTATATTGCACTTGCTCTCACTCTCATGCTGAGTGGAAAGCTCTCTAGTTAGAAAGATGGGTCGTATAATACACACACACAGAGTCTATCTACAATTTAGCCTAAGGAAATTTTTCTGTTACAGCTTCAGCTTTCTGTCAGAGGCAACAGCAAGAACCCTGTGTATATAACAATCAGCATTTTTAGCAGCAACCACTGATGCTGCAGACTTGCTTATGAGCACGCTACCAATGTCTATCCATGAGAGGACAAACACACAAACAACTTTTTAGAAGTTTCTCCAATTGTACATTGACAGGATTATCGAAATATTTTTTTTTCCCCCCAACAGAGAGATACTGAAAGCAGAAAAAGAAATTATAAGATTTAAATTGAAACTGTGAAGGTCAAAAAGAGAAATTGGAAGTACACACAGACAAAAGACTGGTATTGGGCTTTATTGCATTCTTGCCACATATATAAACTATTTTTTGCTGATCTCCAGCACATATTCACTAGAAGCACTTGGCTAACCGTGGACTTTGCAAGGCAAACCAAACTATTAATGCAGCAAGTTCTTAGAGCTAACCAATACTAACCACTGCCTTCTTTATCTTCCTACTTCTCCAGGTGTCCCCTCTTGCTCTTGTTGTACATCTTGTCTTTGCCTGTGACATTCCACTCTGAAAGTCCCAGCAGCACTGTTTAGGTCCTTAAAATCAGAGTCCTCCTACTATCAAGCCCATGGCTCAGCTGCTCTTAAATCCTATATGTGCTACATTTTTATTTGCAGTCATGCAAACCCCTTTGAGTTATCTGCATCATTGCACAACTACTGATGCGCTGCCTCCCCGCCCCGAAGGGCCTGAGCGGTTAACTTGCCCAGTTCAGGGTACACAGTGATAGGACATACCCGGGCAGAGTGTTGCAAGGCTAACTTCTTTCCAGACTCTGAGCCCAACAGCCCTTCAGAAACATGTTCCAATTCACTCTTAAATTAGAGGACTTGATGTTAAGAATGCTGTTTTCTGTAGGTCCTTTTCAGTTAAACATATTTAAGCCATTAAGCGATGATGCAAGCGAGAAACTTTCTAGGCATTTTACACCACGTGACTCAAACATCACACTCCTATCAAGGGAATTTTTTTTCCCCTCCAGGTGACATATCTGAAACACGACCCTTCAATTAACTGAAAATAAACTTGTTTATGCTCACAGACTACAGGAAAGCAACTCGCTCCAGGCCCTTCCTGCAGCCTCAGAACTGCATGTGCACATTCATGTTTCTTCCAAAAAGCTGAAAAATTAGTATAATTATGACTACATCAAGACTTCACAGATTAGAGTTCTGTGCTGCAAACACAGCAGAAAACTCAAATCCCCCCCTCTCTATTTCTATCGTAGAACCCTATGGATTCCCTCAGGTACGAATCTCATTCCAAGTGATTCAAGGTGCTGCTAAACCAAGTCCTGGAGCTTAGTTCGGTGAAAGGGTGGAAGTGTTGCTTATATTATCATTAGTCTGCAAAGGGTTAACATGCTCTTGTCATGGCAGGAAATTTTCTTCAAGTGAAATTCCTCTGAAATATCATACTGGCAAAGGACACTTCTCAAACATGTGTGTTCATAGACGGATCTGTATTTTTTCTGCTTCACTTTTGTTTGTTTTATGGGGTTTTTTTAATTGATCAGGGAACAAGAAAGGTTGAAGGCTTTTGTAATCTGTGCTTCACCGTCTCATTGTAAGTAGTGGGCAACCTACTGTGACACAACGGAGCAACCCATAGCAATACCTCAGATACACCACTCCCAATCCTACCGTCTGTCCTCTGCTGGTTATCTTTTTCCAACAGAGTGTGAAATAACACTTGCCTTCAAGCAACAAGACTGTAAATTAACCGAGATACACGACCAGATAATGTGCAATCGTTACAACGAAGACACTAGCCTGTCATACAGGTTTCCAGGGTCAGGCAACGCACTTGCTCACGAGAGCTATAATATTTCTTTCTGTACATCTGGAAAGCATTCTGGGAACTAGAGATCCCCACAGAAAAAGAGCAGGAACATGGTGGAACAGAACAGTCTCTTCAAACTTTAACAAAGCCTTATCTAAATACAATGGGGTTTTTCTTTTTAAAATCAAAGATGAGTTCTGTGAATGGGTGTTTTTTCTGTCTCTGAAAGATGCCTGCGGAAAAGATACTTTGGCTGTTCCTCCAAGTTGTTTACTTTGCAATTTTTAATAATGACAGTGGATTTTTCTGTTTTCCTAGAGCATACAACTCCAGCTATATATAAGCATAATAAAATTACTACATTAAACAAACTGAGAAGATGTACAAATTTGAAGGAACAGTGTTTTTAATTAACTTGCCTTGTATCTTTCTAGCCCTGAAAATAGCAAGCGTCAACTGGCAATCCAAACTAAATAAAGCTGCACACCACACCTCTGATTACAGCAGCACAGAAACAATCTTGAGGAGAGGACAGGCCTTCAGCATCACTCTGACCCTCCAAACAGCAGCGCAACCCGGGGACAACTTCACCTTTATCGCAAGCACAGGTAATTGCCCTGTGGCACTCACCTCACACCCAAATCACTCCAGCTCCAAAACATTAGTGCCTTGCAGCTCTGCATGGTCACAGAACGGTCAGGGTTGGAAGGGACCTCTGGAGATCATCCAGTCCAACCCCCCTGCCACAGCAGGGACACCTATAGCAGTTGCACAGGACAGCATCCAGGCAGGTTTGGAATGTCTCCAGAGAGGGAGACTCCACAGCCTCTCTGGGCAGCCTGGGCCAGTGCTCTGCCACCCTCAAAGTAAAGAAGTTCCTCCTCATGTTTAGATGGAGCTTCCCATGTTCAAGTTTGTGCCCATTACCTCTTGTCCTTTCCCAAATCATTAAGCTTTGTCCTCTGTCACTCAGGATTCATTGTCCTTCTGGGCTTAGGAGCTCCCATTTTAAAGTTCAACCTGTACCTTAAGGCAATAGACAGTTAAGGTAATAATTACTAGAAAGATAGGTGCCATCCTCATTCTAAAAACAAGCCTGTATCTCTGCTCCTAAGGACCTACCTGCAACACTGCAAGTTGTCTTCATTCTGCAGTCCCTGGACATTTTGCAACTCTCCCTCCCACAGACCACCACCCACCACTCATCTCCTCTCCTGACTCTCTACTTCACCTGTTTAAACTCCCCTTGATTAACTTCATGTGTTTCCTATTACTGGGACACTCTACATGACCCCATTCATAAGGCTCCTATCTGCATCTTCCCAAAAGTCTTCTCCAAAAAATTCTCCAGGCAGCTGCTAACTCTTAACGAAATATGTATTAAAATGTGTGGCTCATCCTGCCTGTATATTTTTGAACTGTCAGGTTTTCAGAACAACAGATTTGTCTCCTCACTTGTCTAGAATGCTAATGGGTGTACTCAGTTTTACTGGGTTGTGCAGATAACACAGAGGCCGCATGGTACGATTCTACGGGTTGGAGCACAGCTAGTTTATGCTGAATAAGCATTTGATCTGATCTTTCAATGTAGTCATTAAAAAAAGAATATGGAATTGAGATCATCACTGACCCCAAGTTTGTCACCCGTAGCTGTCACTCAGAATTTCTGTCCCTGTTTTCCTCCGGCAGGACCATCTCCAGCAGAATCACAGCAGACCAAGGCCGTATTCAGCCTTTCTGAGGAGAGTGCCAGTGGCTGGAGCGCAACCCGGGAGCCCAGCGAGCCTGGCTGCATGGACCTCACGATAGTCAGCCCAGCCGATGCTGTCATTGGACGATACAAACTCAAACTCCAGAAGGTTTCTGGCAACAAGGTCTCTTCAACGCTCCTCGGCCAGTTTGTGCTACTCTTCAATCCCTGGTGTCCAAGTATGTTTAGATGTATCGTGTCCTTCAAATAGCTCATTGTCTCAGTCAGGAAATCTGGGTGTCACAGAATGTACCTGACAGTCATGGCTACAGAAAGATATTTTTTTTGCTCAATGTCAAGGATCAAGTTTTTGCCCCTTCTTCAGTGCTGCAATGCATCAAAGATACAGCCTCCTGCTTGTAGAATAAGAAATCAGAGGCAGGAAATATTCCAAATATTTATTCTATAATTTTTTTCCCTCTGATACTTGTGCTCAGTTGTAAACCAAGCAATATCTACCGGTAAGACACATACTGAGATTAGCCAAGGGACAGGACCACAGTCAGTTTACCTCAAAGGAACTTCATGCTTATTTTATTCACTCTTTAAATGATTACAGAGGAATAGCAGGGAGTCCTTGGCCTGAATGCACAGGCAGCCTGACCTGTTCCCTAGGAGTCCCCTTGAAGTGAGATTTTTACTTACAGCAAAACAACTTTCCTTTCAGCCAGCATGTCTCATTCTGCTTCTAGATGATGACGTCTACATGGCTAATGAAAAGGAGCGACGGGAGTATGTCCTGAATGACAGTGGAATCATATTTCAGGGAGTGGAAAAACATATTCAAAAAGAAGCTTGGAACTACGGACAGGTAAAGAGCATCACCTATTCCAGAACTTTGAAAATAAGAACAGGGGGTAAATAGGCTCTTGAGGAGAGAGAATCACTATCTCATAGTATGAGTTTGGTATTCCTCTCTCACTTATGATTTTCTTGCAGATGTATGTCCCACTTATCAATACATTACAGCAGCATCAGCATAAGGAAATCAGGTGGGGAGTTTATCCTTGGGTTTATTTATGAAATTAGCCTTTAATATCTTGCTTGTTTTGATTTCAGTTTGAAGAGGATATCCTTGATATCTCTCTGGCTATACTGGATCGAAGCCTGAACCACCGCGAAGATCCAGCTGTTGATGTATCCAACCGAAACGATCCTATCTATGTGAGCAGGGTTATCAGTGCTACGGTAAAGTGATCGTTACAGCTGTACAGTGCACCTACTAACAAAAAACCCTGGTACTTTATTGTGAATGCTTCAATGTTTTACAGGAGTAAAAAAACTTTTCTCCAAAAAATAGCTACAGAAGAGATAAAATGGAGATTTGTTCTCAAGGAAAAATATCCCAAAAATTTAATTTGCCTTCTTCCCAAAAGTTTGCTCCTACTGAAGGAATGTTTCCAAGAACTTTTGGGGAATGTTGAATCTCAGATGGATTTTCCTAGCAGATTTTCAGTCCATTAGATCGTTTCACTAATTTGGAAAGCCTGTGTCCATTCTGAAATCATTTGCTAAATTTTTCAAACACCAAGAGAAGCGTGAAATATTTTGGAAAACAGGTGTTGGTATGGCTGCATTTACTGTGTGTGTTTTGTAGTCTTCACTTAAGGGGGATTCGTTCAGTGAGGCTTGCATGCAATTCCTTCAACAAAGAGTTACCTCTTCTCAACACCCCACCATCCTCACAAACATAAAGGCACAACTAGGCACCTGAAAAGTTTTCCATTTTATAGATAATCCGTGCCTTACCACATTCCTTATCTGAGATTCCTCCCTTATAGCTGCGATTCTTTTCACCCTTTTAGACAGCACTCACTTTAGGCAATTTCAACTTCAATGTGAAATAAATAACCCTACTTAGATGTACAAAATTACTACAAGTATGAATACTTAGGAAAAAAAGAATCATTAAAATTCTATCTAAAATTCAAATACCACGTCCCACCACTCAGCCAACGGGAACAGTGGTACAAACGGGGTCATTTCTGCCTATTGCCCTCTCTCCCTTTTTCCGTAAATATTTTAATTGTCTCATGAGAGGGACTCTTTCAGGTTAACAGCAATGATGAAAAAGGAGTAGTGGAAGGGAAGTGGAACGGAAAGTACGGCTCAGGAACCAACCCCCTGCAGTGGAGTGGAAGTGTGACCATCCTTCGAAAGTGGTACAGGAGGAGATACAAACCTGTGCGGTACGGCCAGTGCTGGGTCTTTGCAGGAGTAATGTGCACAGGTATACACGAAGGGATGAAAAATGCTATCAGAAAGGAAGCTTACTAGAATTTCTGTAGTTTTAACTTTGTGACGTTATTGTTGAAGTTGTTTCAGCTTTGACAGAGAGAGTGAAGAACCTACATTCTCCATGCACAAAGGGTTATTGTTATTTTCTTCTATTTTAAACAGCCTTAGATGTAATACTGCACCCCGGTTTTGTGAGTCACCAGACAAAATGCAAAGCGGTTTGCCAGGCTCGGCTGGTGAAAAGAGCAAGGTTTCCTCTTTCAAAGTTAGGATTCAAAGAAAATCAGCGCTCTTTTAAGTCTGTCTCCTCACAATGGCCAGTTTTCTACTGTTGTGTCTTACCTACTGGTGACGCAAAACCAAATCACAGTTCTGAGGACCTGTAAAGGGAGCTGCAAATGGGGAAAAGCATTTCATCCCAGCAATTTCTGTTCAGAGCTGCTCTGAGAGACAAGAGTCACTTTGGGGAAAATACAAAGGAAAAACAATGCAACTGAGAGGTATGTCTCAGAGAGGAAGGGGAAAAAGAAGCAGGTAACAGATAAACAAACACAGGGAGAAAATGGGAGAAAGAACAGGATGAAGAATGACAGATTAAAATAAACGGGTGAATCTAACTCTTCTTAAAAAGACCATGGCAGCCAAGAATTTCATGTGAGTGGAACTGTCATCTAAGCAATTGTGCACAATGACTGTGACTCACATCATATCTGAGAAGGAAGTTTCTCAGGGTTTGTTTCCCCACTGAAAACATATAGACTAGCCTGCTTTGCCAAGAAAAACAGAAAAATACTTTCCAAATGTCTGTAAAATAGGTTTACAGCACTTTTATGGTATTCTATATTGCAGTTCTGAGATGCTTGGGAATACCTACTCGTGTTATTACAAACTTCAACTCTGCCCATGACAAGAATGTAAATCTGAGTATCGATAAGTACATTGACAATTCTGGGAAGACCCTGCACTTGACTGAAGACAGTGTGTGGTAAATATAATTTTTTTCTTAATATTTCTTCCATTGTAGTCTCATCTAATTAAAAGATCTAGAATCATGCTCCTGAGAAACCACCCCAACCTCATGCTCCCAGTGATATAAAACCCCATCCCAAAGAATCAACCGAACAGAGCGTTCAGAAATGCAATATGTAGCCAGTTTCATCTTTCTGAAGAATTAACAGAGGACATACTTTGTACCATTGCTATTCAGCATTTAATTTGAAAATAAAACTGCTATTTTTGTCTCTACTGTATGAAAGTTTAATTTTTTCAAAAAAGATGAAGAGTGATTAACCTCTTGCCCAAAACCGATATCAGTTTGTCCCTCAATTTCTAGAGCAGAGCGCTGTCAGAAGCCCATAAGTTTTAGACCCACCTCCTGTGCTACACAGGGTTGATTGTCTCAGTCTTTCATGACTACCATTATACATCCCTTGCACAATACTGAGAGGTTACTAAAGTAAAGGTAGTACGTTTAATGCAGCTGAGAAAAATTCCATCCCATCCCTTAGGAAGAACATGCTGTTTCTTTTACCCCAGAGAAGCTGTTAAAAATGATGCTTTTGACAAACAAGTGCACAGAAACTATCACACTGCAGGTGCATTGTACTGCATGCATCAGTGTTTCAGGCACCGAGCACCTTATACCATGTGGACTGAATGGGACAAGGGTGACACAAAGTAAAAAGTAACTGTGAATTAAATACCAACAGATAGCAATGTGCCCAGGAGGCCTTTGGCTGTACAGCTTGCTGTTCTGGAATGTCCAGAACTGAATAATTGACTCTGCAAGGAATCATTTTCCTTTTAACATTATTTTTTTCATGACATCCCAACATTTCTTAGAGATCTGAGCACAAAGAGCTGGCAAAGAAGGGGAAAGAGGTACCCAAGAAAGCAAACAGTCTCTCCACAAAGGAGTTCTCATTCACTCAACTAGGGTTATTTCTTGCATTGCATGAGAAAAGTATTGAATCTTTCAATATAAAATTAATTGTATGAATCAGGGACTCCCTATTCTACCTCACTTACAGGAATTTCCATGTCTGGAATGAAAGCTGGTTCATCAGAAGAGATCTTGGCTCTTTTTATGATGGATGGCAAGTTCTGGACGCAACACCCCAGGAAAAAAGCAAAGGTAACACTGTTGGAAATATAAAAACCTGTAGATATTGTTACTCCTAAAGATTGCTACTGAAATTTCAGGACAGGTCTTTTCTATCTACTCCCTGTAGATGTAGCATTAATTTGGGTGCGCAAGAAAAGCAATACCCACATCTGTCTCCCGTAGGATGCTTTTCTGTCAGACTCTGGATTGCCTAACAGCATGCAAACTCTTACTTTTTTTGATGCTCTGCCTCCACAAAAGCCAGCACATCTTAAGTTCACTTATCTCACCCTTGCTTGTCTTAGCTCCTAACATCACACAGACACGTAAAATGATGTAGAATAACCAAGGTTGGGAGGGACCTTTAGAGTTTGTTTACTCCAACCCCCTGCTCAGCACAGGGTCAGCTAGAACAGGTTTCTCAGGACCGTGTCCGGTCGGGTTTTGAATATTTCATAGGATGGAGACTCCACAAGCTCTCTGGGCAAACTGTTGCAGGGTTTCACCACCCTCATAGAAAAAGTTTTTTCTTATATTTAAATGGAATTTTCTGTGTTTCAATTTGTGCCCACTGTCACTTGTCCTTTCACTGGATATCACTGAGGAGAGTCTGATTCTGTCCTCTTTGCACCCTCCCATCAGGTATTTATACACATTGATAAGATTCCACCGAGCCTTTCCTTCTCCAGGTTGAACAGTTCCAGTTCTCATCCCTTAATCATTTTTGCGGCCCTTTGCAGGACTTGCTCCCGTATGTCCATATCTTGTACAAGGAGCCCAGAACTGGACACAGCACTCCAGATGTGGTCTCACCAGTGCTGAGTAGAAGGAAAGGATCATGTCCTTTGACCTCTGGCAATGGTCTTCCTCATGCAGCCCTGGATGCTGCTGGCCTTCCTGGCTGCAAGGGCACATTGCTGGCATTAGACACATTTGCTGGCTTACATTGGACAGATTTAGCAGCAAAACAAATTAAAATCCCTTTCAGTAAGATGCTAAGTAAAGATTTTAGAGCTTATGGTCACAGGGCTGAACCAAAGAGTTTACAATAGAATATAAAATATGCCCCATGACTCTACCCATATTTTACAGGACACGTTGGAACGGGTGGGAATATGATGTCCCTGTGGCATGCAACAACATGGCATATATGTACAAAGCTACATAAAAGAAGCCCCAAACTGTTCTCTGGTTCTGAAATCAAGTGACGTAGAATGGCTTTTGTTCACAGCACTGAACTCCCCCTCCCAGACCAAAACAATAGCACAAACCCTGGTGTGTCTCACTGCCTGAATTCTTCACAGCCACTGTCGGAAAGATTGCTCATTGACAAGGGGGGGAAAATCCCCACACTAAGCAGCTTGCTAGCAAGTAAACAGTGTGGATGACCAATGGCCAGCACTTGGGTTCACACTTTGGCTCTGGTTTTATTTACTAATAGACACAACTTCATTGATCTAGTTTGATGACCTCCATCAAAAGATTCATTTATTTGGCCATTGAAATCCCATCAAACTCCAGATAAACTGCTTCTCATTCCCCACTTCTAAATTTACCAAATTTAGCTTCCTGGTTCCTCTCAATGCACATACACCATTGATGACACATCTCGTTAAGTCTGATCGTACTTCTGACTCAGCTCCCAGCCTCTCCTTCCTTTCACTAGGCAGCTTAGCATACAGCCCTGCAAGCTTTGGAGGGTTAGACCATTTTGAATAGCACACATCACAAGAAGCGTTAGCTCTCCTTACACCTTGTTAGCCTCACAACCTCCTCTGTACTCCTACCTTTTGATGGAAAATGCGTGTAAAATCTCTGGCCGTGCTGTTACCATAATGCACAGACATAGAATCAATGCACGTTATCCAAACCCGTCTTTGGAGCGACTACCTCTCCCTCTTGCTGTCAGCATGAGGATTTGTGTTCTTTCGCAATAGGCAGTCATTTGGGATGAGGCTGGATGGGGCTTTGAGCAACCTGGTCTAGTGGGAGGTGTCCCTGCCTATGGCAGGGGGGTCAGAACTAAGTGATCTTCAAGGTCCCTTCCAACCCAAACCACTCTATGATTCTATGATTTAACTTCTCCCTCTCTCTAATACAGGCATATACCAGTGTGGTCCTGCCTCCACCAGAGCCATTAAGGAAGGGGATGTGAACCTGGATTATGACAGCTCGTTTGTGTTTGCAGCAGTGAACGCTGACTGTGTTACTTGGATTCACCACAGCAACAAAAGAAAAGAGAGAATTTATTCTGATACTAGGAAGATTGGAAAATTTATCAGCACCAAAGCAGTGGGCACCAACTCCCGTGTGGATGTCACTGCTAATTACAAATATTCAGAAGGTAAATTCTTTATTACAGTTGTCTTGCCACTGATGGTCAGAAATGAAAAGAATTTAGGCCTTCTTGGATCGAGCACTGACTTAATTTCTTTACTTCTTCTGGAGCAAAGTAATTGTGAATTTTCAAAGTCTTAGGGCTCACTGTCAGCTGATAGTGATTCAATATGGCCTTTGTGGCTGTTGATGAAATACTAATGCATACAACTCAAAGCCAAAGCTACTTCTGTAAACATTCTGTCCCAGCTGTTCTGATCAGCTGGTGAGAATATTTCTGTTATGACATGCAGCAATAGCCATTCTGGACAGTTGTTTGGGGAGAGTTTCTGCAAAAGGTTTTTTCCTCCCGTCTTAATTTCAGAGGAGATGGCAATTGTCCCAGCTTGTGCACAACTGAGCTCTCCCAGGAGTGATCTTTCTACTGCTCAGTGCTTCTGAGAGGTGCCCATTAACAGCCAGCTAAAGCCGACAGGCTTCTCTCTGCTTCTGTGTCAAAAATAGCAGTTAGGTTAGACCTCACCTTCTCCTCTTGTGTATCTTTGCCCTCCTCAGCTTTCCTGAACTGTATTTACTGAGAGCAGTTATGGCTCCACTGTACTATACCCAGAGTGCATGAGACCTCTGACCATGTTATCTTTCGAAGCAGGATCCTTGAAAGAAAGGCGGGTGTATAAAAAAGCACTGAAGCTGCTTGGTGTGAGAAGCACTGGAAAAAGGACCAAAATTACAAAACCTAGAAGACACTCTTCAGTAGCACGGAGACAGCCTGCACAAAAACCCAGTATCTCAGGGAAGTTGATCCTTGATGCATCTCCTGTAATTGGCCAGGATATCCTCCTTACTTTGGCACTCAGGAACTTGATCACAGATTTCAAGACCATAAAGGTTAAACTGAGGGCTTCAGCCATTCTCTACACCAGAAAACCAAAAGCAGAGATTTTGCAGTTGTCTAGGTCTGTTAAACTTGGATCTGAAGAAGGTAATTTTAATTTTATTACAGCTTAGGACAAGATACAGCTTTGTTTTGTGGCCAAATCACATATAGAAATAACAGACGGTTCAAGAAGTGCATGAGCTGCAAATAGTTGGAGGTTAAGGCTATTCAGGGGAAGAGAAACATATGTATTTGCCCGGTCTTAAGCATTTGCTTTTGGGCGCTGTCAGAAAGGATACTGAGCTGGGTGACATTTTGTCTGACCCAGCAGAGCCACTCTTAGTTCTACATTGACCTTTTTTGCTGAGAACAACTAAGAGACGTACACTGGAGACTACTCAGCTACCAGCTGCCCATAAGCAAATTATAAAGACATTATTAAAGGGGGAAACATAAGCCTACGACTTTTGCAGCAGTAGGACAGTAGCTGCAGACTGCAGTACAAGCGGCGCTACCTGCAGATAGTGGCCTTTGCCCTGCTTTTATAGGGACAGTGCTGAAAAATGAGACATGTAGCACAGATGAATATAACTACTCTCTCAAATCATACAAAACACATTATAACCTTTTCCACCATTCCAGCCGTAGACGAAGATTTTTTCTCAAGGTACTGAGATCCATTGCCTTCCTCACGGGCGCAGAGACTCCCACTGTGCACCCTCTTTAAGGCAGAGGGCTGAGGGCATTTAAACCAACCCATCCTTGCGCTTCTGCCTTCTTTGCAAGGAAGGAGCATTAAATGCTCCTCAGATAAATGAAAAAAACCACCACCAGGGGTTGCCACATATATCCATCCTCAGAACTCTCCAGCTACCAAACTGTACCTGATCATTCAGTGTTTGATGTGAGTGTATGCAGAAGTCACCTATGAGCGTCATTCCTGTCTGTTGGCTGTCAACACCCACAGACAGCCCCAGGATCCTTGCTCCTTAAAGTACAGATATATTACACATAGCTGGTACTTAGACGCAAAAAAAAAGAAGAGGGGAAAATTCTGTTTCTATTTCCATTCCAGCGAAAGAGATTTCATTCAAGATCTCCTATTCCCAGTATAAAAACTCTCTGATGGATGACAGGAAGATCCTGGTGACTGCTGTGTGTAAAACCAAACAGGGAGCCTCACTTCTAGTGGAGAAGGATATTGTACTTCAGGATCCTTTTCTCACCATCAAGGTAAACGATGTGTCCCTAGAGAGACGTGTTGAGAAGCAGCAACTAGAATCCTTACTCCATCTATTCCTCATGGGAAGGAGTGTGGGAAGTGAAATCATGCCTGAGGGTGATTTGATCTTGCTGCTCTAGTAATATGCCATATGACACACGTGAAATGAAATACACCAAGGAAAAGCAAACCTTTCCAAGGCATAGCTGTGCTATGGTATTCTTGGCAGTGCTTTTTGACATGGCATTGATAAAGTTCTCAGTGTTACGAGGTTACAAGGTAAGATTATCTCCAGAGAGACAGACAGAGAGAAACAGAGAGACAGAGAGATCTAGTCCGTATCTAGGCCTCCACTTTTGTCAGGGAAGTCTGATCATTCTCTTCCAGTTTATTTAGAAAGCCTGATTTCTACCAAAGACATTTTCACTGACTAGCTGATAATGCCTGGGGCTGTGAGGCTAATTACTAATACTCAATCAAGTTCTTTCACCTTATCAGGAAAAGTGCCACTTCTCACCTTCTGTAACATCTTCCCAAATGTTTAATAATTAGAACTGGAGGCTTTCTTTTCCACTTAAGGCTGACTTCTGACAAATGTACAATAGGTAAACAGCAATTCTTAGCCTACAGGAAAGACCAGGCGCGGTGTCTGCCCCGGGACAGTCCTGGCTTTGCCTGGCCCGTCACAGCCACATAAACTCGCTTAACTCGTTTTGCACAGTTCAGCACGTTCACATGCGGTATCAGACATGGGCTCAAGCGCTATCTGCCTGCTGTACTGTAAACAACAACATAGAGGCAGTATGATAATTTGCAGTCTTTCAGAGCCTCCAGACTAGATCAGCCATCCCAAACCACTCTGTCAGCAGCGTACAGGAAAAGCAAAGTTACACACAGGAATAAAAAGTCTGGATTTTTGTAGGTCTGGCGATTTCTGAATACCAAGTTCTAGTGAGACTTCGTAGAAAGACTTCTGTGGTGTATCACGTAAATAACAGAGTCAGCTTATAGAGGGCAGGTGCCTGGATTAAATTACTTCAATGCAGTGACTAAGTTTCAAGAAGGGGTTATGCTTCTATTGACTGAAACTTCTGTATAAACATACAGTCAATAACAGAGAAATGCAGTTGGGGTGCTGGACTTCTCCATTATGTTAATTAATATTACATTATCTACAAAGATAACCAGGTACGCTAATTCCACTTTATCTCAGTCAAAATAAGTAAAGAATATGTTCATTTGGCATTCTATTTTTTTTGCCTGAGACGCCACAATTCCCCTCTGTCTCACACCTCCAATGTTTTCTAATCCTAAACCTTTCATTTAGCCTAGCTAAAGCTAATTTGACTTAAGCTGCTTAGGGTAGTTAACCATATATGCCAATACTTGTATTCTCATTCTGTTCTCACTCTGATTAGTACCATATACTGTGTTATACGTAACACCATACACTGACCCAGTTAAAAAGTTAGGACTAAATGGTAGGTACTACAGTAGTTTGTTCTTTCTCAGCAACACTGGAAGGCTGATTCAAGCCTGAACTCTGACGCCCAAAAATACGTACGTATATTAATTCCTGGCTCCTTCCTGTCCAGGAGATCCTAACAGGGTAAGTGGTTTGCAATGGGAATGAAAAGAGAAAGCCATGAGAAAGAAGCCAGACTAATGCCGTGGCTGAGTGGTATGTTCTCTCCCTGTAGGTCCTTGGTCCAACAGTGGTACACGAGCCTGTTAATGTGGAGGTCACCTTTACCAACCCACTGTCTGAAGTGGTGACGGACTGTGTGCTGAGAGCAGAAGGTAGCGGGCTGCTCAAAGAGCAACTCAGAATCAAGTACGTACATGCTATCCAGCTAATAACTCGTTCACTTTGGTGGAAATCTGCAATAAAAGTGGGGTTTTTAAAAAGATTCTGTCAACCTCATGACTTTTGTTTGCACCAACCTTGGACAAAATACCATCATGTCAGTACCCTCCATATATTAATTGTATTTTTTTGCCAAGCTTTGAATTACAGAATGCTCAGGGAGTGGAGCGATGGCCTGCTTTTACCAGCGTGCAACTCTGAGTGCCATAATTAGTGACTGAATTATATAAAGGGCAAAAATTTTAAAACTTTCTTCTTTTTGTGGTTTGCAAAAGGAAAACCAAACAATCCTTGTGGGGGCTGTGAACATGGAAGGTTACGTCCACCTGTGGTAGGAGCATACAAACACAGCAGTCACTTACTCTGGCTCTTCCTTCCCATACTGTCTTAGATTTGGGGACTCTGAAGAACACATAGCAAGATTTTTTCAGCTGCTTGAACTTACAAATGTATTCTCTCTTTTAGTGTGGCAAGAATGGCCCCCATGGAGAGCTCAACGGTCCAATTTGAAATCATTCCCTACAAGAGCGGCACCAGGCAGCTTCAGGTGGACTTGGTGTGCATCCATTTTTCAGACATTAAGGGATTTGTGATGCTTGATGTGTCGCCTGCTCAGTGATATGACCTGTACACCAGTTCAGTTTTGTCCCTGTTTATGAGACTGGTGCAGCGTTCATGCGTTATTATGACTGGGAGCACAGAAATGCAGACTACTCAGCCAAAGTAAAGTGATGTAATATGAACGGAAATTAATAAAAAGGTACTATACACTCTACTGTAAAAACAGTGTCATCTTTAATTTCATAACCTGTTTTATGGACCTTCATTAATAGAATTACTAGTGGAAATCATATAATTTAACTTGAAGGAGAGGATCAAGTGTGATGGTTTTCAGCATTACAGCCTTCAGCAATGACAGCAGCTAGATTTCCAAGGAACACCATTTAAAATCACTGGTTTTGTAAGCTTCGTTGAATATAATTTAATTATATTCACTAAATATAAATTTTATTCAGTAATAGCCAAAGTACTATCCAAGTAGCTGACGTAATTCAACTCTAGAATTAAATTTATCATTTCATCTAATTACTAGAAGGAAAAAACAGCAGTAAGGTATGGCAGTGTTACAATAGAACTCTGTTCTTATGACTGGAAAGATGAGAAGCTATTCAATAAACAATACTCTGTTCACAGTTTCCCTATTCATGTCATAATTTAATCATGTGATAAATTATAAATAATGAAATATTCGGCAAAGAAATGACTGGGAGTAACAGTACGAAAGCAGATGAAAGAAACATGTCCTTGACTAAGGAGTGGCAAGCACTAGAGCATCTGAAATAATAACAGGCTGTAATAGCTGTTCCTGAAAACAGGAATGAAGCACAACATCATTAAACAGTAAAGAGGTGGTCTATCACCTGGACTAAGACACGTTTATTTACACACATGGCTCCTCACACATGCACCACTGTCTCAAAATGCCCAGAGTTCTTTCTGGGTGAATGAAATGAATGAATGAAACGTCTCCAAAGATAAAAGGATAAATCATTACCACAGCCAACCTGACGGAGACCAAAACACATCACGTTTCTATCACTGACACACTATATTTAAGCACTATGCAAATTTTCATATATACACAACTCACAAATTTACCTCCTCATACAGCCTCAATTATCACTTACTTTAGTTGGCTCTACCAGGAAAAAAAAGAAAAGCATTTGGCTCCTGAGAAGGCGGGGAAAAAGGTATTTAACAAAGAAAATATACTGTAAGAGCCTCTATACTACAGGTTCAACCCCAAATCTTGTTCAACTGACTACAGCTGTACAATCACCCTTTCCCAAAGAAGCTTCTGGATAATAAATTTGGCATTTTAATGTAAGATTGTATTTGAATCAATTGATGTTTTAACAGCAGCCTCCATGAAATGTCTTGTTGGATAACAGAGCGATCAGGTATGACAAACCCACAGAGGCAGAATTACATGGAAATTTTCATGCAAGTCACAAAACATTTTGAGGACATAGAGATGTCACAACAAGTGTACTCAGAAGCTGTGCAGGTGCACAAATAAAATCTCCTCTCTTCCAGAAGCATAACATTTTATCTAAATTTTAAACCTCCATTTGCTAAAGCCTCCTTCTTCTATCACTCCACATATGCAAAAGTATCATTCCTGGTTTTATCTAAGACAATATAATCTTTAGAGATATATTATTTATGCAGTTGCACAGATATACACAGAATTATTAGAAAAGATGCAGTAAGAATTAGTCTTTGCCTCAGTTTACACTTTTTAATGAGCAATAAAAGGAAAATATAAATAACTTTGCTTTTCACAGGTGGTAAGATCTTTAGGACATGTGAAATGTTAAGAATTCATAGGAAAAGAGAACATTGAACTCCAGAAATCATTCTGTTTCCATCTAAACAAAACGCATTCAGTTTCTGTGAGTCCAAGAGAACATGACTGCAACTGGCGCTATGCAGTGGTGGAGCCACAAATGCCAGAATAGCTACCAACACCTCAGAAAAAAAAAGAAAAAAAAAAAGAAAAAAAAAGAAGGGAAAAAAAAAGTAATTTTAGAAAGAGCTACAGGAGGGGAAAAACTGATTCCTGTTCCCATTAGGCAGAAAGAGAGAAAAAAATGCATCTGATGTAATAAATAAGTAAATTTCTCAATACTTGGCCTACTTTGGTTCTCAGTTTTGCCAAGTAGCTCCAGAAAGTTTCAGACAAAGCCAAAACCAATACCTATACTGTTTTGTGTACAGAAATTACCTAAATACTTTCTATTAAAACTCTTCTAACTTAAGCACAGCTAAAAGCTTTCTGAACTTATGTGTAACTCTGAGGCTACCTGCCATGTTTCACTGCATTTTAATACAAATGATGGACAAGACAAAAGTGCCAATTTGGAAGATCTATTGCAGGAAAAGCTGACTGTGCTATCATACTGGCCCACAGCAAAGGATCCCAAACTGTATCCTCTTCGTAAGGAACTGCAGCAATTGCCTTGGAGTATTTACAAAGGCTTTGCTAAGCATAAACACGAGCAATTTCCCAAGGAGAAAATTAATGTGTATGAGGACCCACTGTCAATGCTCTCTGGCTTTGTAATCTCACCCCCTACTTATCTGAATCTATTCAAGGACTAACAGGCAGTAGCAGCAATCAGAAGCTGTAACCAACACAGGCAACAGTCAACGCGTTGGTCCTCATTATTTTGGCATTGTGCCTTTTGATAAAACTGGAGTGGGGGCTGGGGGAAACGTTGTGTGTTTTTACTTTGCTCTGGGTCAGAGACTTCTCACAGTTCTACTGGGACAACTGGCCAAACTTGCCTACGAGACCACTCGAGAAAAAGCAGCGTGTGATGGGTATTTTTGTTTTGTACTGGCACTACCTTCAAGGTTGTTACTCGCCCACACCTGCTGCCACACACTTCACCCAGCCCTTTATCTGTATCTTACAAAACCGTGGTATCTACCCTCCCAATTTATGTCAGAGGAAGTTCCACCTGTTTCCTTTCATGCAGGTGTCATCATGCAGACAGGAAAAAAAGACCGATTTTTCTGTTTGCAAAGGCAGATACTTTGCAATACTGCCAGAAGTGCTCAGAAAGCACAGGGTGGGAAGAAAAGGCTCAGGACAATATAATCAGAATCATCTATGAAAATTCCCAATTAACAATCACACATCGTCATTCCATAAAGCTGCTTAAAGTCGATCATCATCCCCCAGGAGGAAGGCATTATGCCACCAATATCTAAATCCAAGCACTGTGTCCATTTATTCCCTGCAGAATTAACAAGACAAAATAGCAAAGATCTGAATGTTCCTAAGAGATAATTTGCCCTTTTCCTCCTGACAACACCTACTACTGTCCAGCAATGCAGTCCCAACTTCCCCCCGAAAGAATGTTCCACGGACACAAACCGACTCTGTGACACAGATTAAGCTGAGGTCTCATTTAAATGTCTTTGATTTAAAGCCAGCAAAACCTTCAAAACATGGAAACTCCTATTTTATTACATCAATTACTATATTTTGCCACCCACACATTTAGCTACAAGGGATGCGGAAGCTTGTCAAAACCCGTCAGCCCAGAGAGACTGGAATGAAGACTGAAAAGGGGACACACCACACACACACACACACACAGAGGAATTCAGATTTCTCCAGGAGACGGCAGGGGAATAGGTAGCTTTGCACCTAGCAATTAAGTCTTGCAGGATCTTGGAAAGTCAGGGTACACAATCCCCCACTAGCCTCAGAAAAGGCCTTGAGGTAGCGATGGTATTTCACAAAATCTCATTAAACCTTGCAAGAATGCAGACTGTCATTACATCTAGCACACCGTACAACCAAGCTGTTCAAATCCCTTCAGTATTTCTTCTTACATACAATCCAGGAAATTTCAGACAGTGTTTGTCACACGAGCTTGGAATGACCTCATCCTAATTAACTATTTGTAAAGGAAGCCTGCTGTTCAAAGGAAAATCAGCCCTAACGCTTGTGCCAAGTTCCAGGCTGTGCAACACTTGGGGCTGGTGGCTTTTCAGGCTGTCAGCATTATTCGCTGCCCCCAGCAACCCCACCCCGTTCAGTTCCAGCCTTAAAATGCAGATCTGGCCAGTGCCGTGTACGAGAAATAGACATTCTTCCTGCGTTAGACATAAGACAACTGTTCAATTAAACTAATGATTATTACAGAGAAAAATGCGTAAGTGCCCAAGGAAGGATTTAAATAGCTTTTGTCAAACCCACAATCTTTACACAGCCCCTAGTCAGAAGTCAATGGGAGTTGTTGGGAGTAAAATATAGCTAATTATCAGTAGTTTTTTTTATAAATATGCAGTTTAAATCTGAGCATGCTCAAGAGGCTGACCCAGCCCTCATTGCATTCCTATCACTCAAAAAAATCAAGCAAGCACTTGCTGATACGACACATTCACACTCTGAACTGGTCTTGAGAGACATTAAAATCAGTCTCCGGGATGGTGACTGTTTCTCCTCACCATTTTGTTCTCCCAATCTGAGTTCCTAGAGCCTTGATTCAGGCAGTCAATTAAATTACCACCCTTTTACAGATTAAAAACAAAACAAAGCAAACAGAAACAGCCACAGTTGGTAGTTTCAAATCAGTCGATTCTTTCGGCGGTCACCAAAGCTGCACGGCTTTACCACTTGGTATCTATCGCTGTTGTACACTGCACGTGGAGGGCACTGCTCGCTATACAAGACAAAACAAAAGGCACAGCGTAAGCATTTCTTGTTGCTCTAAAGAAACAAGAAATTCCACCAAAAAGGAAAATTCACATCTACTTCCTGGATGTGCCATGTAAGAGCTGGAGATGTAGACACAATAAAAGGGAAACTTAGATGTATGCAATTTTTGATCACTACATTCAGAAAGAGACCCAGTTATTAAAGATGCTCACATAACATTTTAAGCTTTCATTTTTATAGGTAAAAAAGATTATAAGGATTTTTACAGATTTATGTTTGGACCTGTAAAACAACAAGAATCCCCAAGCACTGTAAAGACAGTAACACAGTAATATCCAGGCAGGATGGATAGTTTCAAGGATGCTACAGAGCACCTTTCCTTTAGATTTCTATGAGCATGTCAGGGATGTAGTGGATACAGAACAGTGACAACACTTGCCAAGACCTGGATGAAGTTTTTCAGAAGCAGCAATGCAAGAAGTGAGTGCAAAAAGGATAGTAAATCTGTTCAGGACATAAAGCAATTTAAATTATTGAGGACTAAAAAAACTATGAAGAACTTCAGAGGGTCCCCAACAAGGCAAAATAGATGACAATATAACAATTAGTGAAATTCAGCTTGGTAAATGCACAGGAGGAAAACAAGTTTAGTCAGCCATCATGCAAAGTGTTACATCAGCCATATCAAGTGCAGAAGGAGACCTCAGCATAAACAGGCAGCTCAACTGAGATTAGAGCACCTTTTGTTTCTATGATTCCCACTAATGACATGTTAGACTGCAAAGTAGACAGGAGGCGGCGACTACAAAGAATATTTATCATTAACAAGAACTCTCAGTGATATTAAATCTTGCATATCATGACATACTCGGTCTTGAAAATCATCAGCTAGGAGACGATGCCTCACTTGCGGAGGTGAAGCTCACACACATCCTTCTGAGGCATCTGGCGCTGGGTACTGTCAGAGACCAGATTAGATGGGATGAACCTCCATTCTGATCCAGTCTAGCGAGTTGCACATGCTTATGCTTTTGTTGCCTTTTAGAGACAAGTATAGGTTTGGATGTGGTTAATTGTGAGTGATTCTTACCGAATCCTTACAATGAAGAAGGGAATTCCCTTGGTTGGTTTCATGGTTCTCGTGCACATGAGGTTACACGTGCCAACACTGAGGTTAACAGCATTGCAGCCTCAAGTTCAGAGGTTGAAATCAGCGTAAGCAGAATGCTGCTCTATTACAACTGCAGTTTTACAAACAATGGTACATATCAGCAGCATGATTAATGTCTATTAAATGCACGAGCAAATTATGTTCACAGCTAGCAAGTGTACGGGACAATGGAGAGGAATACTTGTTACAATAAAGGACAGCTTGAGCTCACATGCTGCAACTTCTTGAATAAAAGGAAGCCTGAAAAATAAACCTGGTACCAAGTTGATTTTGTCACTGGGGAGATCAGTGGATCAGGACTTAGAGGAGAGGTGGATTTTGCAGGGGAAAACCATATCCAGTCTTTTTAAAAGAATGTCATAATGAATGCTGACACTGGAGCTCCAGCGAAGATAAGTTGTTGCTATTGAAAAGACTTTCTCTTCTTGGAGCCAGAAACACATAAGTAATAGCTTGTCCTGGTTTGAGCGACACAGGACTAATCTCTCTTCTAATGCTTGGGAAACTGCACTTTTAAAATACTCTAGTGTCTGAATTTGCGAAAATATTTACTTTTACAGCCAGCGATGGCGTGTGGGTTTCAAGGTCTCAATGTTTTCGAGCTCTCCAGGTGTGGGGATGACGACCCGGGCACTTGACCCAAGCTGGGCAACGGGATTATTTCATACCATGAACATCACATTCAATACAAATCAGAAAGTTTGCTCAGGAGTTTTCTCTCTTCCTTGATGCCTGTGATCCTGAGAACGTCTTACCCTGGTGCCAGACCCCTGAGGCCTCCCCTTCCTCCCAAAGCCGGAGTGCTCCCAGTGTCCGACGTTTGCTGTCCCCTGCTGGGAGTGCACAGCTTCCTACTGGTGTGGTTGGCTGAGTATAGTCCTTGTATATTTTATATTGCTATCTGGTTCTCTAGTATTATTAATGTTCATTATTTAGTCTTATATTCTATTAGATCTGTTTATATTTCAACCCTTGGGTTTCCTTGTTTTTCCCAATTCCCCTTCCTGGGGTGGGGAGGAGTCATCGGGTGATAGAATAATTGTCTAAATGACAATAAATTGTTGTGGGTTCTTCAAATCATAACACAGCTATATGCAAAGCATATGAAAGAACCATCCTTAAAACAAATCTGCAACACAAAGTCAATGGTTACTGAATTTGCCCTTTACAGTTCAGACTGAAAAAAATACTATTTTTTGGAAGCGTCTGGTCATCTTTGCTGGAGGATCTTAGGGCAACACCTTTGGAGGACCCATATGGAAGAGCTACCTGTCATTGTATCTGAAGGACTGTCCATTTGCCCACCTCCTGATGCAGAAGGGACCACTATCAACAGCGTTGTGCTGAAGCCAGGCAGCCAGTAAGAGAGGAAAACCTTTGTGCACAACTCCAAATACAGTTATGCCGAGTGCATGGAAGAAATGTAAGTCCAAAGTGCTAATGTAACAACCTTTTAACCACCAAAATATAAGGCACACAAATACTGGTATGTACACTTTAGAAACACCTATCAACGCATCCAAGAGTTCAGCACGCCTGCATAGAGACGTGCAAATTGCTGGCTGCGTACAGCAAAATAGCCGAACCAAGCCAAACTCAACTTTTTGACAGTGCAGCTATAATTGCATTCTACAGAAATGGCTGCACCATTTTAGTACCATCAGTAATGCAGCCGACGGTTTGGGTTTAAACACATGCAACAACTGACGACTGAAAGAAAACCAACATATGAGAAACCCATACTCCAGACAGAAAGAAGAGTGATTCACAAGTAGGAAATCTCAGCACTTCTGCTGAATGTTTTGACCTCTGTGTGTGTAGCGGCCAATTCCTCTTTCTTTCAGATCTTGGATGGAAAACCTCAGGTATCTAAATTGAAGATCGCAAATTCGCAGCAGATGGAACAGCAGTACAAGCACTTGAGCACCGCATGCGGCAGTCTCTGTTGTGTTTTAACCTCTTCAATGGGCCTTTTTAGCCCATTTTGGTGTAATGAAAGATACAAAGGGACAATAAGTAGTTCTCTGTTCACAAAGTCCTCATCAGTGCATCCTACGTAGCAAATATTACTTGCAGTTTCCAAATTGACCAAGAGATGGTACTATCCGTATACACAGCCATCACAAGGCAGCGGTGATAGCATAAATACCTGCTTGTATCTAAACCACTCTCCGATTTAGATGTTCATAAACACGTATACTGCAAAGGTGCATTTAAAAACACTGACCACGCAAAGAAACTCATAGGTTTGAGCACAGCCAATTGGCGTACAATTTGCATACACCTAAAGAGCATGAAAGAGCAGTCATTACATACTGCATTTAGCTCTTTATATAAAAACAAGTTCAAAACACATACTGAAATCACACATAATTGAGATTGAAAAATGTATGTTGACAATAAACTCACAGAATGTTCTGGAAGATTTCCCCAATGTGCTTATATTTAGTGTTTCCCAATTTCTGTAAATCCGGTGACCTCCATGCTTCCTAATAAAAGTCCAAGCAGTCAAAGTTCACACGAGGCAGCGATGTGCCCCTGCCAAAAAGAAGAGTAATGATATCCTGGGGTGCGTCAGGGAAGGTATTGCCAGCAGGTCGAGGGAGCTGATCCTTCCCCTTTATTCAGCACCAGCGAGGCCACACCTGGAGCACCGTGTCCAGTCCTGGGCTCATCAGTACAGGAGACATGGACATACTGGCGAGAGTCCAGCAAAGGGCCACGAAGATTGTGAAGGCACTGGAGCACCTCCCATACGAGGAAGGGCTGACAGAGCTGGGACTGTTCAGCCTGAGGAAGAGAAGGCTCAGGGGGGATCTTGTCAATGTATATAAATGCCTGAAGGGAGGGTGAGAAGAGGACGAAGCCAGTAATGCCCGGTAATGGGACCAGAGGCAACGGGCACAACCTGAAACACAGGAGGTTCCCTCTGAACACCAGGAAACACTTTTTCACTGTGAGGGTGACTGAGCATTGGCACAGGTTCCCCAGGGAGGCTGCGGAGTCTCCATCCTTGGAGATGCTCAAAAGCCATCTCGACACGGTCCTGGGCAACCAGCTCGAGGTGGCCCTGCTTGTGCAGGGGGTTGGACAAGATGACCTCCAGAGGTCCCTTCCAACCTCAGCCGTTCTGTGATTCTGTGAAGGTGAATCTATGTAACTAAGGCTATGCTGTAAACGACTAAAACTAAGAGAGTTTGTATTTAGCTTAAATGATGCATATAAGCAAGCAGTTGTAAAGTTTAGTATGCAAATACTAAGAAAAACACCAAGCTCGCTGGATCATATTGTGCAGAAGCTGTCTAGTATAAATCCAAATCTCATTCTGAAATGGCTACAACTACCTCTGAATGCATCACTGCTTAGGTAACATATGGGTTCCTTTTTGCTGTTGTATTTGTGCCTACACTGATCTCTACTTGCTATTTTGTCGCCTAGGCATTCAATATCTTCAGATTCCTTGACAACTTTTCCAAAGCTGCCCCCCTCATCTTTACAATTCAGAATAAATGAGCAAGCTTTGCCGCCTCTTGTCTTTTTATCAGCTTCTCAAATTATTTATGAATTTGTGGAAGATCAGATGTCTGCAGAACTACTGGTGACTCACTCCACAGAGAAAATTGTTTCTTTCTGCTGTATTATTTCCTGTCTTTTCACCAATTATTTATCAATGCAGTGACCTTTCTTTTAAATTATGGCAACTTTAAGAATGTATTTAGTCCAAGTCTCCAGTGTGATATTTTTAAATAGTCTGCATTATGCTACAGAAATTCTACTCTTTTTTTCAGTTGTTGTTTTTAACAAGTTTCCTCATTTTGAAGTGGTTTCACTGTTTTGAATTAGGCACAAGGGCAATGGATGTATTGACCTTTTCTTTTTTTTCACTCCTTGAAGGGTTTAGAATCTAAGTAGCTTGGGGTCCATGCTGGAGAGCAGCTCTTCAACACTTACATTTAAAGTGCATTCTGTGCATTGTTTAGAGCCAAGTGAAGATTTTCATCTCCTACTCTGGGGTCCCCTGTGCACAGCTCTTTGAAGACACTGTCACTGGCTGTCTTTAAAGGCTTCACATCCTGCTGTGGAATTTAACCTCATCTGTAGGTAGGAAAATACACCCCTTTCTGCTCTGCCGTGTGGTCTGAGAGATAAGAGAGTCCTCACCTTCTGCACAGCAGGCCAGCACGATAAGCTGAAGGAGAGGTGGCAACATCACATCCCACCCTGCATACAGAAATTGAACAAACAACTTTGCAAGTGGATAATTTTTAAAGAAGGCTGAAGGAAGGAGCCATTGCCCAACAGAGCAAGCAGGAGCTGAAGACTTTCACGGTACAGGGAACTAGACATGGGCCAAGGTAAGCAAAAATCACTTTGGCTATTCTCAAGCATTTGCCAGTTGTCTGTCAGGAAAAACAACTGTCCCTGCTCCAAGACAGTGTTCATGAGGCTTGTAGAAGAGGTGAGCTTCTTACAGAGTGCTCTAAAGGCTAAGGGAGTTCAGTTTGCACGGAGGACTGCACAAAAAAGGGACAGCAAACAAAAGCCGGTATCAATGCCTATCTGGAGTTCGAGAGAAGCAGCAAGAGGCAGCTAAGGCAGACGTGAAAGTTTGGACGCAAAGGCAAGAGAGTTATCCTTAACATAGGGGAGGGGGGGCAGGGGATAGGGGGAGGTAAGGCAGACTACAAAACTGAAGCAGAGAGATGACCAAGTGTTTTAGCCATTTGAGCAAGGAGAGGGTCCGGGTTCCAAGCAACCTTGAAGAAAGTGACAATAAGATCCATGAAACATCATATGAAGGAGAGGGAATCAGACTGCATATGAGTCACCAGTCTACAAGACAGCCGGAGCAGACATCTTCATCACAGAGAAGAAAATATACGAGGTCAGAGCTGGCTCTGTAAAGCTTAAATTGGTGCAGAACTATGAACTGGGACAGCCATAAAGGGGTTTGAAAGCCAGACCAGAACCATTCACTGAAAACAATGCATGGCAAAATTCAGACGGGAAATAAGAAACAAAGCACACAATCCAGTGGGATTCCCACAACAAACACAGAGAGGACAACAGCAACGGGAGACGTTATCAATGCAGAGGACAAGGCCAGTTAGACGTAAGGAGAGAGCAGACCAATGAAAACTGCAAAGAGTAGTAGTTGTGGCTTTAGCACATGAGTAATGGCTTTAGATAGCAGGGGAATGCTCTGTGGATTTTTTTTTTTCCAGCTGGAACAAAGGAAGGAGCCTGGGTCAGCAAGGGGAGGTAGGTGACAGGATGGGTCATATAAGAGGCAGCAGTTACAACACACAGGTTCAAGGATCTTAGTGATGAGTTGGGAGCTGAAGAGATAAGTGAGGTCAGGACGATCCCAAAACTGGGAAAAAACAAGATGTCATCTGCTTCTCAGCAAGAAGTCTGGCAAGATTAAGAACACCACCAAAACCAGAAGAGTGCAAGTATATGATCTCTCTACAGCCATTGAGCAAGCAATTGGGTGCTTGAAATTGTGACAATTTTTTTCTCTCTTCTGGTGCTGGACAGAAGCATGTATGATGTGTAAAATGCACATGTAGGAAACAGGAGGAGGAGGAGCTCTGCTGTCTCCTGCGGCTTTGGGTGTGAGACTGCCAACTCATGTGGTGCAAAGAAGGAAGAACTGGTGTGATCCAGCACAGTTCCAGGACTACACAGCCACATTGCATTGGAACCAGCAGTGAAGTTCGCACCAGTTGCTGGTCTTTGGTGCATATCAGACACATGTAGTGCAGTAACTGCTGGAAGAGCTTGCACCCACATCGCAAGCGGGGTGTAATAGCTTGTCTCCTGTGCAAAATTTCAATGATGTATCCACGTGGACAGATGCTGCTTTGAGTGCCATAAGTGCCCCTGAGTAAGCAGAATGAGACTCCAAATGTAGTCACAGCGCACGCTCAGTGCTAACCACAACATCTGTATCACCTCAATACTCAGGTCTGTTCCATGTCCCTTCCTGGGAAGGAATGAGCTTTTGCATAATCACTTGGTTCACTTAATGATGCTAAGGTGTGAGCAAAGGCAGCTCATTATCCACTTGACACAAGAACAAGCGAGCTTAGAGTGAAGGCCCTTACAGTTACTGGGCAGAATGTGTCGGAGGCAGTGGGGCACAGTCTGAGTGGAGAAACACACGATGAGCAGTTTGTGTGTCTCAGGATGTGCGTGTCCCCAGGCCAGGCTGCAGGCAGCTCACAGCCCCAAACTCATTCTCTATCCTCTCTCACTACAGGTCTGAGCATCAAAAAATGTGATTTCAAGATCACAATGAACAATAGTAACCACCACACAGAAGAAATCAGCACTGAAAGACTTACAGTGAGGCGGGGACAGCCATTCACTATCACTGTGAGCTTCTCAGCTCCAATACACAACTACCTGCAGCAGCTGAAGAGGACCTTCCTCATAGTACAGACAGGTAACATCATTACCATACCTATCAGAGCTCTGGTCCTCCACCCACCTGAAAAACAGAGCTGGTGGCAAAAGCCATCTCCCAGAGGTGGACAGAGGTGCCACATTTAGAATTGAGGCCAGTGAACCGTTTATCGAAGGCAGAGTAGAGTCTCCCGCTGCTGGGACTGCAGGGTCAAAACTAGATCTCTTTCCAGAAGAGACACTGCAGCACAGTAACCCATGCAGGTTCACTGCTCTTTTGGTTTAGGAATGTTCAAATTCAGCTAGGTTTACAGGTGTTTTCTGTTACAGAGAGCTTTCTAGTGAGACCCCTGAGAAGGGCAGCAGCATTCAGCCCCAACTTGCTTTACAATAATCCAAGCAATTGGCTGTGACTTTTGTTACAAGACACTGAATCCCAGGAGCAGCAGGTCTGCACCATTCTGGCTGCTCCTGCTTTCTACAAATCTATGAAATACACATTCCACTTTCAAACATGGAGGCCTGAGTGCAGTACTAACCTTGGGAAGATCCACTAGGCATTAAGCTGCTAAGGGGTTATGACTCTCTCACAAGAAAGGAGAGCTACAGCTCCAGGTACAGACAAGGTCTGCAATCTGCATGGGGTGAGGATGCATGTCTGGAATAGACACAACCAGATCTCTTTGGCTGCAGGATCACATCCTTCCAAAGCAGATGGAACCCAGACTGAATTTCCCATCTCCAGCCTGGGAGACCAGAAACAGTGGAGCGCAGCGCTGGAAGAACAGGACCCATACTTCTGGACCATCTCTGTGAACACGCCCGCCAATGCTCCCATCGGCCAGTACGCTCTGCTCCTACACGCCTCCAAGTCTAACTGTCTCCTGGGCAACTTCACCCTTCTCTTTAACCCCTGGTGCCGAGGTATGTGGCCAGAAACAGAAAGGCGGGCTGGGATCAGTCACTTCACAAAACCGGCTCTGGAGCTGTGGCACTCTGCCTCCATGGAGGTTGAGGCTGACTCTCCTCATGCTGCCCACCACTCCTGCCCTGCTCCTCACAGCACCGTAGGAAGGAGGTGGGGGCTAATAAAAGCTCAAAGCTGCCTGCATCAGCACTTCTGCCTCCTTCCTGGAGTACTCCACTGCCAGAGCCCTGTCCTCCTGCTAAGGGAAAAAAGTTTGATAAAATGTTTCCTATAATAAAGATTTTAAAATGAGTCAAGATGATAATTGGCCTGATTAAGGCCACTATATCTTTCCTAGGAACAGAGAAGTCAAGAGCCAGGAGAGTAAAAGAGCTAGCTAGTGCAATAGCCTAGGTCTGGAGGAACTTTTTGAACAAGGAAACAGAGATGACAATGAAATTTTTCTGATTCAGAATCTGTGGTATTTTTCCAGGGCAGAATGTCAGGGACTGCTGAAGTCCCTGGAGTGCAGTGGAGTCTGCTGATGTGAGAGATGCGAGTGCATCTGGGACCAGCAATGCTTTCTTTCCTGATGCTTTTTTCCCTCTAATCTAGATGATGAGGTGTTCTTGGCTAATGAGGCACAGCGGCAGGAGTACATTTTAAACCAAGAGGGTGTCATCTACTGGGGAACTGAAAACGCAGTCCTAGAACAACCCTGGGACTTCAGTCAGGTAAGCAAGAGGTCCAATATGTCTGTGCTGTCTTACAGCCCCCAGCAGAGGAAGCACGCACATCTCCTGTGTGTACAGGACACTATCCGTTTCCATACTGTGGCTCTGATGAAAGAACTTGCTCTCTGCACTCACTGTCTTTGTCTAAGATTGTGCAGGAGAACAGGGACCTGTGTGTGAAGTCCCACAACCCAGTATATGTAATTTTAGATACCTTCTCAGGCTGTCCTCTATGAAGAGATGCATTGATCTCTATCTGGGCTTTGTGTGCCTTCCTTTCATCGACAAATATAAAAGCATTTAACAGAGCTTAGCAATACCATCTCTATTTTACAGGTAAAGTGAGCACAAGTAGACTTTCCAATTTGCCCAAGGCCATCTGACACAGCCAGTGATTAGAATGGGATTTTATTCCACTTTAGTGCCACCAGATCACAGAAGTACTACTGTGCCAGCCTAGACAGTGTTTCAGAAAAGCATCGATTTCCCTCAATCAGGGGATGCAGTATCATGCTAATGCATTTCCCACCTTGCTTCAATAAAGCTGTAGGTCTGCCTTTAGTACATCATGCTCCCCCTCCAAATCTCTGCCTGGAGCTCTCCTCACGTAAGCAAGGGAGAAATCATCTGCACAATTACAAACCCTGGCAGGAATGCCAGAGAACAAGTATTCAGGCCGAATTTCCTGAAATGATGTGTTCTGGTTTCAGTTTGAGCAGGATATTGTTGACATCTGCTTCATACTGCTGGATGTCGGTGAACGCCACCAACGAGACAAGGATCACACCCAGCGCAAGAACCCTGTTTACATCTGCCGCACAGTTGCTGCCATGGTAAGGAGAGCAGACAGCAGCCCTGGCCCGAGCAGGGAAGACCCGAACGCAGAGTGAAAGGTAGCATCTTCTCCATCCCTGCTTATGGCAATCCACCGACCAAAGAGCAAACCTGCCCAGGGCAGATCCAAAGAACACCTCCTGCCCGCCTCCAGCCCTGCCTGATATCCCTGCAGCAGACAAGGAGTGCTGCAGGAGTCTCTTAGTGGCAGTACGCTTACTGAATAAATCTCAGGGGAGACTGTTGCACCTGTTCTGCTCAGCCATGACCTTCAAGCTTTGCACAAAAAATCCTTTTGGTTTTATGTGCCTTGGGAGTAGCTTCATCAAATAGGATGAGGCGTACCTACCAAAGAGAGGCAATTCCTTAATCCATCTTTCTCTCCTCCTTTCCTGCAGCTGAACTGCGATGAGTTTAGAGGAATCCTGACAGAATGTGAGACTGGGCAATACTATAATGGGACGCCCCCTTCCAAGTGGCTGGGAAGCAGCCCCATCCTCCAGCAGTGGGTTGCATCGCAGTGCAAGCCTGTCCGCTATGGGCAGTGCTGGGTGTTTGCTGCAGTCATGTGCTCAGGTACAGCGGTGGTCAAAGACTTTTGTGTTGAGCAAAGCCTTATTTGGTCTGCAGAACCTCTAGCCTATGCCTAAATTCCTGGATTAACACAGATCCCAGTAATTTAACCTTTAATCTTTAGGTGAGAGGCAGATCCTCAGAGCTTCCTCATCAACGTTCAGCATCACTAGCTTTGAGATAAAAGAGTGTCAGTACACGCTCTTCACTCACCACAACTGTGACAGCATATTTCCTGAGGGGTCAATGCCTCTTGCAAAGTCCAAAGAGCAGGCCTGGTGCCATTCCGGATAGGCCTAGCACCAAAAAATGCTCTCTGTCCATCAGCAGAGGCACCCTTGGGGCAGGACACACAACTGACTCACAGCTCTTTCTTCTGCACAGTTCTGAGGTGCCTGGGAATTCCTACCAGGGTGGTCACAGGCTTTACGTGGGCTCACAACACCAACAGCAGCCTGAGTGTGGATGAGTACTACGATGAAGATGGGACGCTGCTTACACAAGACAAGAGTGCCCGTGTCTGGTAAGAAAACATGGCAGGGCCCAAGCAAGAATTTGAGACAACACCTGGATCTAGGAGGCGATAGAGGTGGGGGAAAGAAAGAGGTAAACAGCTGCAGGGAGGTGGACAGGAGACAGCTCAGCTGAGATCCTGTCTACATGACCTGTTCTTGAGAAATCGCCACAACTCAAACTGAAGCATGCCCTATTTAGGGCCCACAAACGAAGAATGATAACCCAGTCCAGCTGGAGAAACACCAAACCCCATGGTCTCTGCTCTCCTCAACATGCACTGAGCTCTTTCAATGGAGACATTAATTGGCTGTGGTTTGGCTAAAATTTTACTGTACCTCAGGGCTCAGTCCCTTGGTATAAGCACGTGATGTTGTCTCTTGCAGGACCTTCCATGTTTGGAACGAATGCTGGATGGCTCGAGCGGACTTGCTACCAGAGTACAGCGGGTGGCAGGCACTGGATGCCACCTGCCAGGAAAAAAGCAAAGGTAAGGTATCAAAGACGGGCTTGGGGGTGTGTGGGGAGCAGTGGAGAAGGGAGTAAATAAAGCAGTTCAATATTCCTCCCTTCCCCAACTTCCAATGGAAGGATGCAAAAGGACAGGGACTCACCCTGTTGGCTTTAAGCACTAAACCATCATTCATCTGTTTGATTTGTGCAGCTTGTGTAGCTCCAAGAGCTCCATCACAGTACCGCTCCCTAATGTCCTCCTAAATTAGCTACTTCACCACTCCCAGCATAGATCTAAACTAGGCATGGGTCTACTTGGTACAGCATCTGAATCTTAACTGGGCCACATTTTCCCTTCAGGTCCATCCTTCTGTGGACCAGCTCCTGTTAAAGCCATCAAGGAAGGGGACACAGACATTGATTATGACGTCTGCTACTTCTTTGCTGCCATCAATGCCAAGTGCCAGGTCTGGATACAAAACGCAGATGACACCCTCAGGCCAACCCTCGGTGGCACCAAGTACACTGGCAACAACATCAGCACCAAGAGTGTGGGCAGTGAACGCTGTGAGGATATCACACACAACTACAAGTATCCTGAAGGTACGGGGCAGGCAAGTGGCTGAGCACACTCCCTGCCAGCGTTACACGTGAAGAGTAAAGGACTAGAGAGCAGAACCATACCAGAGCATCAGGGTCATCCACTTCTCCCTACTTCCCTTCCTAAATGGCACAAGACCTTACTCTTGCTGTCTACAGAATCAAAGCACAGGTCATATACCGAATTTCATCCTGCTTAACCACATTACCCAGCTCTCTAGAAGGCCAGGCCTTCCTTCACCAGCAACTTTCCTGTTGGGAATACTATCTTTCCCGATTTCTGTTACCTGTACACTCTGTACATTCACCTCCCATTATCCCTGTAACGTATTTCAGACTCCATCTTTCTGAAAAGGACCGTCGTGCTCCCAGACATTGCCTAAATCCCTCCCTCAAAAAGCAGCTCCCCCTTCAGAATCTATTACTGAGTGCTGTTTCCCTGACCCAACCCTGTCATCTCAGCTTGGCCTACGGCATGTTGTCTCCTCGGCTGCAGTCCCTCACAGGAGAACGTAGCACTGTGCCCTAGCTGCTGCTACAGTTAAAGAGGCAACTGCAGCTCTTACTCTGACAGATGTTAGCACCAAGGTGCTTTAAAAACTATGACAAATCTTTCCAAGTAGAATCTTTCAGGTACAATGAATGTCCTGTCAGCTGGAATTCTTGAAGTGCTCCAACCAGAAGCACAACAGGATCTCTCTCTATGCTCTTAGAAACAGTTATCTGCAGTACTGCCAGGATAATTCAACACCATCCTTCTGCCTTTACTGCTTCACATGAGTAAACAGGAAAGAATACTAAAGTATGTGCTCCCTTTTTTGTGACAGGTTCTCTTCGGGAAAAAGAGGTACTTGACAAAGCCTACAGAAAGATAAAGAAACTTGACACAACCAGCAGCAGCGAAACACAGTTTAGCTCCATTCCTGCTGCGCTTGAAGAGCCAGTTAATCTTTTCATCCACCTCCAGTCGCAGAGTTCTCTGACACTGGGACAAGATGTTCCGCTTTCCATTGAAGTGTTTAACCACAGTGGTGGAGAAAAGGCGACTCACCTGGTAGTTGGGGCCCAGTCTCTACATTATAATGGTGTGCCTGTGACCCAACTTTGGAAGGAAGAGTTTCATTTTACCCTCAAAAGCAACGAAGGTAAGGACTCTAGTAGGTGCATGGCTACAAAAGTTTACCTAGTCCTCTCACTTCAGGAAAAATGCACTTAGCCACAAGTTTACAAAAGGTTGGCTGAAGAGTTGATTGTTGGTGACTGAAATAAACACACTTCAACATCACCTTAGAGATTTTGAATCTGCAAATCCAGTCGGGATCACTTAAGCTTTTAAATGCTGCAGCTTTTAGTACAACGTTGGGCACTAAACACTCCTAGCTGCCATGCAGGCTAAGACCAGACCAGGCTGTACTTAGCACTCGCATTGTCATCTCTATTTCACCACTCTGTATTGCAGCTAACAACCTGCAGGTCTTTGTGCCTTACTCACGGTACAGAAAAGAGTTGGGAGAGAACCATCTGCTTAGGCTGACTGCCGTGCTGAGAGACGAGGAGTCATTCTACGTATACTTCGCACAGGAAGAGATCAGCATTTGTGATCCCCCTCTCGCTATTGAGGTCAGATGGGTCTGTCATTCTGTTACTGCAGTAGTGAGAAAACAGCTTCCTTAGTCATGAGCAGCAAAAAAACTCTGCTGGGTTGAGTGGCTTTCCTCATGCTGTCTTCTTTCAAAGCACTGAGACATCAGTCTGGGAAAGGCAAGCTGTGCCACACTGTTGTATACAGTACTCCCACGTCGTTGTCTCTGTGTGAGCATAGGGAAACCCCAATGACTCCTAACTCGCTCACCAGTCTGGAAATCAGAGGCTGCAGAAGGGAACTACAGCAGCATACTGTAGTTGAGAAGAAAGTAAGCCACACTTTGCCTCTTCTGGCAGCTCAGGCAGAGACCTCTGGCACAAAAAGATCATTTATCTCCCTTTAATCACAGAAGAATCTTTTTCCTTCTCTCAGTTTCAGCTCATTTCCTTCTTTCAACAGTTTCCAGGAAACATGGTACAGTACCAGCCAAGCACAGCCAAGATCAGCCTCCTGAACCCTCTCACCGAACCCCTGGAGAAGTGTGTGATAGTGGTTGCAGGGCGAGGGCTCATTTACAGACAAAGGAAGTACAGGTAAGTGCAAACCCCTTGATCTAAAACCGGTAAACGGAAAAAGAGACACAACACAAGCTAGAGAAACCCTTGCACAGGGAAGGCTCTCCCCAAAAATAAACAGGCAAAACAAGTAAGAAACTGTTACAGCATGAAAGCCCCAGGCACCCCATCCTTTATTTACAGATAATACAGATTTTCACACTGGAAAGGAGAAAAGCCAGATAACAGAACTTTCAACAGATGTGCAATACATAAGTTGAAGCCAGTATGGCATTTGTGAAAGCTTCAACCCCAAAGGCCTAGACAGCAGAAGGAAAGCCCCCCGCCAACAAAAAGGGTAACAAGAGAAGTACCACAAGACTTAAGCAGAAATACACATTAACTAAGACAACAGCTATAGGTCACTGAAATGAGCTATGAAACTTAGAAAGTATTTGCTGTGGAGAAATCAATTGCTTTTTACCTAGCCCTTTGGACATCCGTAAGTGGGGTAGAACTATACCGTTTGTGACCTATCTTTCCACCCATCACCCACTGTCAGCAATACAGACAGTCCCTGGGTACAACTTTAAGTAGTGAAGAACCAGGCAAACCTGACTTAGCCAAGAGTCATCCAAAAAGGCATGCTCTCCTTCACGAGACAAAAACCCCACATTTCTCTCAAGAAGCTGCATTAGGACAAAGTAACCTTAGATGCCTCCATGGGGAGTTCACCCCTCCGGTCGTATCTCCCTCCCAAACTACTGTCAGATCACAGTTCTGTTGTGGTAGTTTAAGTAACTGCTAATCTTCCCTATTTTTTTTCTTTCCCTTTTTTTTGGCACCATATTCCTGTCTAGCAAATGCATCTCCTGGGCGCTGGGAACTAGAAATATAAAGAGGTGCGCTGCCTGTTTAATCCCTTCTTGCCTTTCAGGTTGGACTCCGTGCAACCTAAAAGCAGTCAAGAGCTGCAAGTCCCATTCACCCCCACCCAAGCAGGGCCCAAAAGACTCACTGCATGTCTCACCTGCCTTCAACTCCAGAACCTGAAGAGCTACAAAACTATAGACATTGCAGCTGCCTGATGCCCAACTTAGAACAGGTCCTGCTGTCCTGTTTACAAAAGAGTGGTCGTGATCGTCGACAAGCATAGATGTTAACAGTTTAATTAAAGTTATATTTAAAACCATGTCTGACTTTGATTATTTGTACAAACTCAACACTCTCCCATCTGCCACTATGCCCACTCTCCAGTTTTATAAGTTGAACCTTACTGTGACAAAGATGGGCTAAACGCTTGAGCAGATGCTGCCTTTCTCACTGTGTATCCGCTGAACCCCCCACTGCTTAGTAATTTTTCCCTACACATGGCAAAAAAGGATTTCCTAGAACTTTAAAATGATGATACATGTAGCATTTCTCTAGAGATATACGCTTAACCCCCTACAGATCCTTCACATTGGTAAAGTAGTAAATAATATTTTCTCCTACTTTCTGAGGAAATAGAAAAGAGAAAGATAGTTCACTCTCCTCTAAGGTTAGACAGAAAATAGCAGCAGTATTGCATATTTTTTAATGGTTCATCTGGCTACTTGCAAAAGCAGCAAGACCCTTTCCTTCTGTATATATCCTCTGCCACCTGAAAACAGATGAAGCCACTCACACAAACCTAGCAATATTTTATTGTTCTTTGAACCCCATAGTAGTTGTAATGTCTGAAGAATGGGGCACATTCACAGCATTAAGCACTGCACCATCCCAGGAATCCAAGCAAAACGACACCTTCTGCAATGGCAAAGAGCAACTTCCTGGCAAAGTTTTACCAAGTGGCAGCAAAGTTCTCTCCTAAAAACAATGTTCTCATCATTCTCTCAGTAGCTGGAGAACAGCGAGATTCACTGAAAAAGCATATGCCAGAGCCAGTGGCAGCAACACAGGTAGACATGGAAGAGCTAAAGTTGACCCTGCGTGAAGTTCTTGATTTTGTTCATGTTGTGATCTACTGCATCAGTTAGAAACTGCACCCAGCCTTCCTCTGATGGTGGACATACATGGCTTGTCCTGCAAAAGTGGAGGAAATTCATTAGGAAAGCCTCCTGGGTGTCCTATACCTGTGCATCCAGACAACACATGGGTATTGTGAACTGCTGAATTACCACAGCATTAAAACAGGACTATAGTCCCAGAGTGCTTCAAGCAAGGAAGAACCCACATCCATGCCTCTAGTCGCAAAACTTAACGCATAAGTATGTGTCTTCAGTGGGAACCACTTTCACCCCTACCATCCTTTTCTTACTCCCATCCCTTTGTGACTGGGTAACATCATAATTATTCAAAGATGCCAGCATTTACTGTCTAGAAATGAGTCATCTTTGACAGGAGACAGAACGAAATCAATCTTCATAGCAGGGAATGCCTAAAAAACTGTAAGTCATACTCACTTTGTAATCTCTAAGACTTTCTTTAATACCGAGGCCAATTTAGCAGCCTAGAAAGAAACAAAATGGAAATAGAGTGAGTCAATAATGGAAAGAAGGAGGCTCAGCAGTACTGGAAAAGAAAGGGGGAGGGGTGCAGGGATGCCCAACACAGACAAGAATGAGTAAAACTGCCACAGATCCGGACACAGAAGCTCTCTATCACTGCCACACTTGGAGCGTCTCCCAGCCTACTACTGGCTGGGACAGGTGAAAATAAAGACAGGCTATTTTTTAAAGCATATGTTAAAATGCCTTTTTTCTTTAAAAAGATACATCTATTAGAAATTGGTAACTGATATTAAGGCATGAAGTTACAAGTGACTGACTGTAATGCAATTTGATATTAAGCGATACTACTTTTTTTTTTTTTACCCCAAAAAATCAAGCCACTGGCCAAAGGCATGAAACCAGAATTAAGTATAAAAAAAAATCTCAGATTTAAGTACGTATCTTCTCATTTTATGATGGAAGGGGCCCCTGGAACTCATCTAGTACAACCCCCAGCTCAACACAAGGCCTACCGCAAAGTTAAGTCAGGTTGCTCAGAGCCTTGCCCAGTCAAATTTTAAGTATTGCCAAAGATGGAGATTCCACTGCTCCTCTGAGCAGCTTGTTTCAGCACTTAACCACACTCACTGTGAGAATTTTTAATTTGTATTTTTAACTTAGATAACTTCATTTGAGCAAGTCTACATAACCCAAGGAAGAAAATAGACATGCAGTACATCCACAGCCTCACACCTCACTTTCTTGAGGTCTCTATTAATTACAGTTCAGAGCCAAAGCTGAGGAACACATTTCCATCTGAAGGAACCTACATGTACAAGAACCAAAGGGGATTCTTCATCCCTAAGAACTTGTTTCTGAGACAGTCACTAACACCTACCTCCCCCTGACAGTAACATAATCCCTCTAATTCGATTTCTTCCCCTTCTCTACAGCCAAGTGAGTAGACCCGCAGGCAGGCTGCAGATACTTACATTGAGTCGCACAGCCAACTCATTCACAGGTGGATACATGCTCAGTGCCAGCTCATCAACACTGGAATAGAAGAGAGGGGAGCAATGGAAGAAAAGTCCTGATAGCACAACTCATGGGTGCTGCTCAAAGCCTACACCCAGCCTGAATGTAAATCAAGAACCACAGTGCACGACACGGAGACAACAACAGTTATACCCATGGGATGCTTCTCACTGCCTTCTCAGACATCTGTGTGCCACACTCACCTTAGAGTGAGACACGACCACAGCTCCACCCCAAGCTGCAACATATGTTCCTCTCCTAACTTGCACAACTCTCAACAGCCTATGCCATAATAGTTTTCCTACATCTGCTTCCACCACCTGCTGACAGCTTCAATATCATAAAGGTTCTCCTAATCCATTCTCTAGGCCTCAAGAAAGACAGGGACTGCTCTGGCGCAAAAAGCAGCATGGGGAGAGACCCGCGTACCTTGGACTGATCTCATTAGCGATGTCTGCAAGATCATCCAGTTGAGCGATCTGCTCTGGAGAATCAGCTTTGCCATAAGTCTTCACTACACCCAAGACTTTCTTCAGGCAAGCTTTAGAAGCCTTCATTAATCCCACACAGGAGCTAAGCAGCTTCCGGTCAGCTTCTGACCAATACGTATCTCTGTTGCCCCGAAAACCCAGCTCTTCATCTTCCATGATGTCACTGTAGGGGTCTTGCCCTTCCACCAGAGCCTAAGAACACAGACACACTGAAAACTCAGAGCCCAACATCAATTTCCCAGGAAAGAGAAAACATAATCTAGAAATCATACAAATAAATTATGGAGGAATCTCTCTCCAACCAGCATCTCAGTTGCCAGGTTCTGTTAACTGTAGTAGGACTGGATTAAAAAAAAACCTAATTCCCCACTCCCAATTCAACAGAGCCAACAGCAAGAACCTGGCAAATAGTGCCATTCTAACATCAACCTAAACCACCCCACCACCCCCCCCCAGACACATCCCTCCCCCACAATTCAGGACATGGCTTTATAGAAGCCTTATATAAAGTAAACCAGGCTTGAGTTTAAAAACTCATTAAGATCCAGGAATAATACAATAGTCTAGCTCATACCAGAACAAATTTAAATCAAAGCCTGTACATAAAACAATCCCTGTGTTCCATCACTGAACCATCACTGCAATCCCCCACTGCAGGTTCCTCAAAGGCTTAGGGGCTTCCTTACATGTTCCATCTCCTCCAGAGCATCCTTGACCACACCTAGACATGCAGCCAGAGCTGATGCAACTGCTGCCTGGTTATCTGCAAAAGCAAAAGGATGAAAACTGTGGCACTGCACTGATTCGAATCAGCTTGCAACAATGTTCACCTATGTTTGCGATTATTAGATCTTGAGATTATAGGATCAAACTTTTTGCAGAGCTCAGAGCTGTGCTGTTGCCATGCAAAGAATCTGGCCTGGCTTCCAAGCTTATACATTTCAGAAACAGTCAGGTTTTGCAGAATGAGCGAGCCTGAGAATGTGCTAGCTAGAACACCCCTTGCAAGGGCTACTGACGTTCCAAGACAACACATCCTAGTTTTGTTGTTCTGCATATACAATACTCACCTCGTGGCAGGCTGGACACTTGCTCACATGCCTCCCACACGCTACCAGTTGATATAAGCTGTTCCTGAGACAAGCTGAAACAAAACAAAGCCCCCAGAGTTAAGACTCAATAACACCACGCTCCTCGACTGCGTTTTTATTTTCTGCACCAAAGATGATGCCACACTCGTAGAACCTCTGTTGGAAAGATGTCACCAACCAGCTTGTCACTAGTATCTCATGTCTGTGTAAAGCAAGAAGTGCTGGCTCCTACTGCGTTTAATTATCTGTTGGAACAAGAAGCAGGAGCCTCTTACAGAGGCCTCTCAAGGTGCTTAGGCATATTATTTAACTTTCAGAATCCATGCAAATCAGAAGACTGTATTAGAGATTGCCGACCTCTGCTTAAGGGCAGTGGCCTGTAATCTGTTGAGAGGAAGCGGTCCATAGTGGTCCCATAATTAGCTTTGTAAAGTTGTGCAATCGTTGTGTCTGACAGTTCACTCCAAGGGCAAAAACCGCCAAACAGTGCAAATGCCATCTAGCACCTTCATGGGAATCCTGCTCCCAGCATCCTTCCTTGCCACAGACAGGATGAAAATCTATTCTCCATGTAGGCAAACGTACCTGACAGCCACTGGGACAAGAGGGTACTGTGAGGGCCTTGAATGTATTCCACCCTCCTAGGAGTTTACTTGGCTCAGTTGAAGAGTTTAGTTGACTAAGTACAAGGCCAGCTCCTTTGCTGACAGGAGGCATTGCAAAGAAAGCTAAAAGTGAGGGCCAGCCCCTCTGTACCCTAAGAGGGGCTTTTACCCTGAGGCTCTGTCACTGGACCCTGTTTGTGCTACACCACGGCTCTGTGGCAGTTGTCTGCACCCAGTCTCGTATCCCCTTGACTCTGACGTGGATCCTGACCCACTGAGTTGACCTTCCTGCCTTGACCTCAGACCAAACTCATTGTAATGGATGTGCTGGGCAATCACTGGACAGTGTCTGATGCTGGTTATTCTCTCCGGACCTGACCCAGATCCTGACTTGCTGGCCTGACTTTCCAGCTTGACCTCATCGCTATGTGCTTGTCTGACGATCTGGACTCTCAACTGAACCTCACTGCCCTCACCAGCACTGCTCTGGTCACTCAGATACCGGGGGACACAGTCTTTGCTGATGAGGCCTCTGCCTCTTCCTGCCTCATAACAATGCTCTGCTTCTGCCTCCCCCCTTCCCTTAGGAAGCAGTCTGCATTTGCTGCTTCCTAACAAGTACACTTGTAACTTTTTTTTCCTGGAAAATTACTACCTCTCCAATGGAGCACTGAGAATTGTTTCTGTGAGTTGGATCATTCCTTCCACTACTTCAGTGGTAGCGTCTCGTACCATCTTCCGAAGAGTAGTACCTGGTTGAGATTGAGAAAAATCAAGAAAGTTGGCACAAAGTCAGCACCAACAGAAAGCAACTGACAAAGACGAACACACAGACTGCTCTGTTTGTGCAGATACGCTGTAAATGAAGTTACATGTATTTTGAATGAAGCAACGTGTTTCCCACTTACAAAATGGCTTTGGACAAGAATCTCAGCACTCTATAAATGCGAATGCTCAACAAACTATAAAACTTCCTACATTATCACTCTTTCACAGATGGAAATCTGCAGGAGTAGACAGAGAAGTGGTTTATGCATGAACACGTTATAAATCTACAAAACAGCTGATAATGGCACTACCTGCTCACGATAACTTGCTTTCCTACAGATGCCAGATCTCATACATCTGAAATACTTGTTTTCTTCATATAGAGGTGAAGGAACCACGACCCTTTATAGTGGTGACTGTCCTGCTGTCACTATCTCACCTTGGCCCTTGGGGAGCCAGTAGTACACTGTGGCAACTGCAAGAACAGCATTTTGGACATCTTCACTCAGCTTCCGGCAATCCTGAAAACGGATAGGCAAAAGGATTAACCGCGAGAAGTGCATGGCTGCACTGCATTTAGAAAGTCTCAAAGCAATCACTTACATTCAGACTGCTTTGAGAAAAGGGAAGCATAGTAATGGCCATCTTGCTTGAGAAACAACTACAGCACAACAAGAAGATACAGTAAGGAAGTTGTATACATCATATACCGCCTCATGATCTGGTAACAAAACACACCCTGGTGTGGTGGTCATGCATCAGAGTGGAAGAAGTAGCTTAGATCATTATACTGAACCAGATGTCTTTTCTTTCTCCTCCAAATACAGGTGTGATACATTTCTCAATTAATAGCAAAAACATTGCATATTCTTTGCTAGATCTAAGGTCTGTGTTGCCTAATATGCTGTCTCTTATCAGCAACCAGCTGTAGATGTTAAAGAGGAGAATGTAAGAATACTTCTATTTGGTATGCCTCCCTAACTTACAGGCAACTCTGGGCAATTCTTGAATTGGATTAATACACTCTACAATGCACAGCCCATACTGACACCCCTTGTTTGCACTGAACCAAATTACTTTGTTTTAAGCAAATCAACTAAGAGATACCTGAAACTTGTTACACACGCTGCAATTTCATAGTCTGGGGGGGACTTTCGCTCACCTCTGCAGAAGTCAGTGGAGACCCTGAGAATGCCAGACTCAGCTTTGTAGCTTCCTGTGATGTTACTTTGAATGTTTGACCTAGAAAGGATTCAACAGGAGCAAAAGGATAGAAAGTAACTTGGGTAGAAGACAAGAGAACAGAGCAGCTACATGACCAACATCTCCGATGCTACTTTGCCCTACTGCTTGATTACCGTTTCTTCCTTCCAAGCACTACGAAGACATAAACTAAATGGCACTACAGAAGAAGAAAAATTCCATGGTGTATTTGTGCCACGTACGTGTCCTATGTCAGCCTTTTTTCTAGTTAGCAGTGATATCCACAAACACGTTTTTTGTCCTGGTCCGTGACACCTTCACCAGGATGTGCTGTGAGACTTTAACAGAAACCGAAGGCTTTAAAAAAATCGAGTCGTGACAACTATTCGATCCTGGCCGCTGCTCTACCAACGCCACCACCCCGGAGGGGAGGGCGAGTGGCCGGAGACCCGCCGGGGATCTCGCCTGCAAGCCAGAGCGCTGCCAGGCACCGGCACGGCAGACACCCGCCTCCGCCCTGCCCGCCCCGCTCCGGCACCGGTCCCAACCCAGCCCGTCCCCGGCCCGCTCCCCCCCAGCCCCGTACCTAGCGCGTCCCAGAAGCGCGGCAGCTCGAACGGCTCTCGGCCCTCGCCCGGTTCGCCCTCTGTAACGGCAGAGAGAGACCTCAGCCAGCGGAGAGTCGGCTGGGCCCGGCCCAGCCCCCGCCCGGCCCCGGCCCCCACCTCGGAGCCGCGCCAGCACCGCTCGCAGCGCGCCGCCCAGCTCCCGCAGCGGCTCCCGCGCCTCCATGGCGGCGCCGCCGGCGCCTACCGCTCCCTTCCGGCTGCCCAGCCACCGGCCGCGCGTCACATCCGCTTCCGGGTAACGCCGGAAACGAGGCTGCCCCGCCCCATCCGCCCGGGCCCGCCCCCACAGACACCACTCCCCGAGGGCGCAGCCATTCATTTTATTATCTACAGGGGTGGGAGAGGGGGCGGAGAGCCCGCTACAGCAGCCGGCGGAGCTCCTCGAAGTTGAGGAGGTTGTTGGCGGTGTCGGACCAGGCTGGGTGGGTGGCACCGTCCATCTCCGAGGCCAGGCTGTTGGTGCTGTCCAGCGAGTGGTTGGTGCCTCCGATCACCTCATGGCACTCGGGGCACTTACTCCTCTCCATCGCCCCCCCGCACTCCCCGATCACGTAGATATGCCCGTTTTTGCACTTGAACCAGTGGCCACGGGGACAGCCCACGGCACTGACAATCTGCACCCGCTCCGCTTCGGAGATGCCCAGCCCCGACACAGGCAAGGCCTTGCAGAGCCTCTCCAGGTCAGCCTTCACTGCAGCCTCATCCTCCTCTGTGAATTTCTTTGTCCCTTCCAGGATCTGACGCACACTGGCAATCTTTGCTGCAAGCGCTGGGGGGGTCATCCCTCTTGCACTCTCGCACCGTGCCAAGAGGGTCAGCAAATAGGTCAGTCGCTGAAGCTCGGCCTGCAGGTCAGAGAGCTCCTGTCCTGTAAAACTGAGCCTTGGTTTATCCAGCCACTCCTGGACTTCATCCAGACGCTTTCTCAGCCCTTTCCGCTCGTTCGCGTTGATTTTGCTCAAAGAGTTGGTTAGGTCCGCTACGCGTTCGTATAAGTTAAGCTGGTTCTCGATTAGTCCAATACTCTTCGTAGAGAGATCAGAAGCTTTTAGTTTATCTTCCAGCATGAGGTACTTAAGGGGTAGATTCCTCTGCAGAACAGCATTCCCTGTCAGTGCAGCCTGCAGTCTTTGTCTGCTAGACTCAATTTCCTGGGCTGGGCCTTGGATTTTCTCTTTCACCTTTTCTATCTCATCCAGCCGCCTTTTCACAATGGTGCCATATCTCAAATTCTTTCTGATAGGCGTCTGACAGATAGGGCATACCTTCAGCTTGATGACACTATCATCTTCATCCATATAATGGTCAAGGCCTTGGGACTCAAAGATATGGCCACAGTCTTCAAGCTGCACAAATCGAGCGTCCGGGTCTTCCTCAAAGCCAAAAAAGATCTGGGTGACTTCCTCACGGTCACAAACAAGGCACTTCTTTGGGCAGGGCTCTCCGCACAATCCAATACAAGGATGACCACAGCGCAGTAGCTTAGCACATGGTACATTGCAGCGAGGCCTATTGCATGGTTCAGAGCAAAGATTGGTACACTGGTAGTGCTGGCACCGCCACTCGCATGGCTCAGCACATGGAAAACAGCTCTCTCCACATTTCTTTTTACACCTACTGTGGATACAGTGGTTCTGACATTCCAGCTGACAGGGAGGGCATTCTGTAGTACAAGGCTGCTGGCACTTGTGGGAGCAGACCAAGAAGCGCTTGCATGGGCTGTTACATGGCTTGTGAAATCTTCCTTCAAAGCAGGTATGACAGGAACCTGAGCATACATGACCACACTGCAGTGTGGCAGAACACTTCATCTTACATTCCACAGGCTTCTCATGTTTCATCTCCTCAGTGATCCAGCATTTAACCTGCTGATCATGGCCACATTTCAGTGTGACTGTAACCAGTTCAGGACACCGCTTAGTGCATTCCTGCCCACAGAATTTGTTGCATGTGTGCCCACAGTTCAACTTTTTCTGACAAGGCTCTTGGCAAAGAAACTCGCTGTCTGGAGTTGAGCATGGCACCATCTGCAGGTGGCCACACTTAGAAATAGTTTTCTCTACTTTCACCATGCATGGTCCACAGGGCTCATAACATGACCGGGGGCAGCGGTGCCCATCTGCACAAAGCACCTTTTGACAAGGCTTCAGACACTGATACTCTTTGTGCTCAGTGTCATATGGGTGACATGCCCTTGTGCAAACATGTCCACAACTCAACCTAAATTCACAGGGACGACTACAGCCTCCTTCTGGGACTTTGCTGAAATCTGCTGCTGTAGATACCAGTGTCTTGGTCTCAGGGTGGTTTTGACAGTAAAGCATCAATGAGCGGCCAATGTGACCTTTCTCCCGAAGGGTGTGAATGATCTTGCTCCAGAGAGGAACCTTGCCAAGCATGCTCATATTTCCAATACAATACAGCCCTTTCTTAGCTCTGGATAATGCTACGCATATCCGATTAGGGATCTGTAAGAACCCAGTTCTCTCCTCCTTGTTGCTCCGCACGAGTGACAGCAGAATAATATCATTCTCCTCCCCCTGGTACTTATCAACTACATGAACCTTCACACCTGCAAAGGTCTTGGCTGGCATGAGCTTACGCAGACAGAAGAGCTGTCCAGTGTAAGTAGTGAGAATGGTGATCTGAGAAGGTAGATAATCCTGACACAAGAAGTATTTGCACAGTTCCACTACAAACTGGGCCTCGTGTGGGTTCTGGTGGCTTTTCCCTTCCTGGATCTCTTGCTCAGGGAAGTCATGTTCCACAAAGAAGAGGTTAGATAAGACCCCCTGAAACAAGAGAAAGCAATGTTAGAAACTGAATTCTAGCTTCCTTCACTGCAGCCTGTTTGCATGGCCCCGATTACCCACTGACAGGAGGACTCTTAAGGAGAGGACTAAAGTATACACTTACTGCATACTTAGGCGATTTCCTCTTAGATTTCCATAGCTTATTCATCAGATAGGTATTTAAGCTTATTAATCACATTTCATCTTATTAGTGACATTTCAGCATCCTAATACAAACTCAGTTCTGTGGATGATTTTATTCCCTATCTTTTCAGGGTTGTTTCTACTGCACCTTTTCAGATTATAGAAAAGAGAAGACAAGATGCTAGAAACGTTTCTCAAAGCATCATATTTCCATTTCACGTTTGTGGCATGAACAATGTCTTGTTTTGGCCATGTGGGAGAAAGATAGTAAGTTACCAGTGCACAGAGCTTAGCACTTGCCTAAAACTGTCTAGCAAAAAAAACATGCCCTCTCTGTTACTACAGTAAAAACATAAAAGGAATGAGGATTGCTTTTCCACCAGAAAACTAGGAACACTAGGGACTCCAGTAGTCATTCACCAGCTCAAGGGGCGTAGACCTGTCTGCTCACCTGTTCAAAAATTCCATTTGCCTGGAGTTATCGGGGACCTTTATTTTTTGCCTCTTAACTGGAATTCTTCTACCCATAGGAAATTCTTGGGCTGCGTGCCAAAACCCAGAGACTGTTTTTATCATCACAAACAGATTTTGTAGCTCAAACACAGATCTCTGGTTTTCCAAGGTGTCCATAGTGCCATAGTGTCCACTGCTGTGCAATTTAATTCAGTGATCACCTATGTACTAGGTAGGAAGATTCAGTTTTGGTGCTTTGTATCTCAAGTTTGCTTTAAGGCCAGATGGAACCATAAGATTCTACATAAGAATAGCTTCTTGTAGGAGAAATGGGGTAAAATTTCGTGGTCTCCTAAGTGGTTGTGTGTTTTGGGTGGGTTTTTTGTTTGGTTGGGTTTTCTTTGGATTTTTTTTTTTTTGTGTTTGCTTTTTTATTTGTTTAACTAAACCATCTTCTACAAAATACTTGATCTGGATTTCAAGATACCAAAAGAGGGCCTGCCACTTTCCCAGATAGCTTATTCTAGCAATTAAATCATCTTCAGTATTAATTTTGTCTTGTCTGGCTTCAGCATTCTGCTGTAGTTTTCAGTATGCTTTCCTCATCCAGTTAAAGAGCTTTTAACTAATTAGTACTGTCTTTTCGTGAAGAGAGATTTATGTAGGCTAAGCTACTGTAATCCTCTTTCTGTAACTACCTCCAATTCTTTCTCCCAGGGTATTCAGCCTAGCTCTGATACAGCACAGCTGCGTAACCTTGGCTCGGACTTCTGGGGAAATAGTTAAGCTGTGACAGATAGCTGTGAGCAAATCTGCAGAACAGGGCTATGCAAGGTGAGAAAGGTAAAACTACAGACAGAGGTAGGATTGTTAATAGTTCAAAGATGCAGGAAAAGCACCAACATGGAGAGATACAAAATCCTAGTTTGGGTGGGGAAATACGAATCAGAAAACAGGGAGTTAGTGCTAAGACGGAAACTCGGGAACATTAAGGAAGAAGCAGAGGCTGACACTTATTCTGACTGATACCTGCACAACTATAGCAGAGACTCTTCAAGCGTCTCACGGTGTGGCAAGCATACTAATGCTTATAACTTATTAAATTCTAGCTGATTATTGTGTGTGTTCGCCAATAAGTGATTGCTTTCTATTTTTAAGCTGAATAGATCTTGTTTGCAGATGTTGTGTACTGGTAAAATGCCCAAGCTGAGAACCCAAGGAAGGAGGGTTCCGGTAATCAAGTCATCTATCTTACATGAGAGTTTCACGTATTATGCTTTTAAGTCTCTCATTTAAGGTTTCTTCTTAGCTTTCAGTCTCCTACAGTTCTTTTGGTCCCTCTTCCATTTTTTGCTGTTCTTTTTAAGTCATCGGTACTGGATTCATTTCTAGCATCCACCGTCACTAATTACTTGCCTAATTCTATATCACACATTTCTGTGATTCAGGTATAAATTTCAATAACTGAACTTGATCTTGATTCTTGATCAAGAATTTGAAATCCTTGAATGCTACATTTTACAGAAACTCATTTTAGCCAGTAATGGGACAAAAGCAATTGCTTAGATGATTGCTGAAAACTCACTTTTATGTTCTCATACTTCAGGACAGAGGGATGGTTCTCCAGCTCCTGGTATATATGAGGACTGAGAAGCTGGGCAATTTCAGGACGCATGCGGTGCTGAAACACAAAGCAGCTGAGTCAGTCTTGAGGAAGGAGCCCCGTATTTCCCTGTCATTATTCTGTTGTTCCACTGTACAGATTGTGGCTGAATGTGAGACAAGGATGACTTTCCAGTAAAAGTCAAGAAGGGAGCACCTTCTAAAGCCCATCCTCCCCCACCCCATCACTGCCACCACCAGCAATTACAGGGCGAGCAGTAGCAGAGTATGTTCAAGAAAATCATTTGGGAAGGTGGTTGTAATAGGAATGCTGGTTTCAGTGCAAATCTAAGAACACTGTTCTAGATAACAAAAGCAAACACCTCACCCTAACCACTACATGAGCTTTTCTAGGTAGTTTGAATACACCACTGCCGGAAGTAGAATTGACTTCTCCAGGCACCAAAACAGACGATAAGAGCAATTTTGCAGAAAGCAGCCTGAGAAGACTTGTGCTGTCAGTCTCCAGTGTTCTGGAAGCTTCAGATGCCACAATAAGCCACGTTCATTGCATTAAAACCTTTGGGGACCACAGTGCTGTGGATGACATCACTGAATAATTGGAAATATACTGGTACACTGTTTGTGGCAGTTTGACAGCTCTTACCATTCCTCTTGGGAATTTAATAGCACATTCTTTTTGTTTAGGCTGCTCAGAGTAGAAATATAAACTTAAGTGTGCTACAGGCTTAAAACAACCTAAATGCAAATGCAATGGGTTTTTTATAGCTCTTCCTCACTTGGTATTTTAGACGGACAAAGGGGAAATCGACTTTCACTAGCCGTTCAAAGAGGGAGACTTCCAGATTGAAGTTCTTGGCCAGGTCATACACGTTTGCACTAGGCCGCAGCTGAAAGAGAAGGGATAAGAGGTTCACGTTTTAGCACTTTTCCTATGTATTAGCATGATTTTTCACTCATCGCTTTTTCTGTCACCGGTCCCCCCATAGAAAGGCCAGAGACTGGATTCTTCCAGAAGTGCTAAATATCAAAGTTAGATACAGTCACAACTGAAGTGGATAAAGTACACATAAATTCAAATCAGTTAAACTAAAAGACAAGTCCCACAGCAGCTCTGCTCCAAAACTACAGGAGACAGGACCTGTGTTATCTGTGGAAGCTGGGGACCAGTAAGTCTTGGCAACCTTTCACGTATGGTGTTTGGTTAAAAGTTTCTAGTTCATTTACACAACAGTTAGCGGCATTAGTCGTGGACGTTACCTGCTGGTGATCTCCAATGAGGATGAGATGCTGGCACGCTTTACTGAGAGTGGTAATGGTGTGAGCCTCAAGCACCTCTGCCGCCTCTTCTACAATGACAATTCTTGGCTCTACTTTTTGCAAGATCTGACGGTATTTGGCAGCACCTGATCAAGGAGAGAAGACAAACCTTAGCAGAATATAATTACATGCAGGCAGTACAACAAGAGTTTTCAGGGAGGGAGGGAGGCTGTGTCCCAGAAGAGACTGGGGTTCTTCCCAAGATTCCCCATTTCAAGACTCAGCTTTTTGAACTTTAAAACAGCACCATAGCAAGGATGGCTTCTGTATGAAGAGTTATTAGGGAAGGCAGGTGGGGATTAGAGTCTTATGCCTGCTTTGGCCCTTTCCCGACCCTCACTTCAGACATAAGATACCTGCTCAATACACTCATCAACACACATAAATAAACCTAAAATTGTCTCTCCAAAGGGTCATATTACAATGACCTTTACAGCACCATCACCAGAAGGTGATGTAGGGATAGCAGTGCAGATATTACCAGTGCTTTACTCAGGCACAGGAAGCGCAGCATTTCTATTAGAAGAATGCTGCTCAAGATGGAGGGAGCGCACGAGTGCACAGAAAATGCTCATGCAGTTACTTAACAACTCGCACAACAGCCACATTCGCAAAGGGAGTCAGAGATTAAGAAGGCTGCAGACTAATGCAGAGCCTGGCCCAGGCTGTCAAGCAGCACGATACTAATCCTTTGGCAACAAGGTCCTTTAACCATTACTGGGTGCAGTGCAATACTGATTCGCTTCCCAACGGCTGTGCACCTGTAGTTGTCATCCCCACAACTTGGGCCTCCTTGAGAATGCAGAGATCTTCCTGCAGCCTCAGTTCTGTCAGCCTTTCTGCTGCTGCTCGATACTGCTGTTCGTGCTGCAAAATCCTCTGTCGAATAAGCCCCTGATAGGTCTGCAGCCAAAGCCTGAGAAGAAAGTGCCGTTATCACACACAGCAAGTTGAACAGGATAGCGATCCAGAAGTTCTGCGCAGATTCAGTTCAAAACTTCCTCTGTGTCTTTTGGGCAAGAGATTATTAGCACCTGTACTTAGTCCTGAACACAGTGGAGATGACAACACTGCCTGTGCGATACAGGGAAGGTAAGAACAAGCATGTTCCAATAAGGAGCTGAACAGATATGGACACCGTCGCTTGACAGAAAGAGTTTGCAAACTGGAATGGTCCTAGGAAACATTTGCCTGAGAGACCCTGCAAAATTGCTTTGTCACCTGTAAAGCCTCCAGCGGGAGCTCAGGTCAAGTTGCCACAGATCCTGAATAGCCTTGGCCTCTGACTCTGTCATTGCACTCAGCTTACGGAGCTCAGCCTTCATCTTCTGCTTCATTTTCTTCCTCTGGGCAGCAGTTACCTGCAGAAAAAAAAGCTCCCCAATAAGCAGCTACAGCACAAAGATTCTTCTTTATTAGCATCCCCCTGTTATCCTTTACACAGTCAAGCAAAGCCAGAACATGCTAGTGCATGCAATTACCTCCCACTGCATAGTCTTCTGTTGTGGTTGGGCTGTTCCTTGTTCCTGGTCCTCCAGCTTCATAGCCAACAGCACGCTGGCTAGTTCATGAACAGCTCTGTGCTCTTCCTCCTTCCTTCCCTGAGGCTTTGCCCCCTCTTCATCCTCAATCACTCTGTCAGCTTGAATCAGGTCAGCCTCCTCTGGGATCTCCAAAAGCTCCTCTTCTGCTTCACCTTCCCACTCCTCCTCTCTCTCCTGCTGGCCACCTGTGAGAGTCACCAGTCACACGCAGTAAGCCACAGCCACTCTAGCAGAATCACAGTGCAGCACTCAGATCATTATGTGGCAATTAAGGTTAATCTTCTTTCCACTACCTGACAGTACCATGCATCTTTCAGTGTCTGTTAAGAAGCAGTGTCTCTTTTCTGGCACACATGCACTGCTTAGGCAAACACACCTGTAGAGGATGGGGGGAAGAGTTGTGTTTGGTTTTGTTTTGTTTTTACCTGGATTCTCAGCCCCTATATTCTCTGCAGCATTCTGGGTGAAGACAGTTACACCAAGGCCCAGCCACTCCAGAATCATTGAGTGTTGTGAAGCACTGTAGTAAAACTCCTCATCATCCTAATATAAGGAAAGTGAAATCAGCCAGGCCTATTGCACTTCAGAGTCTTTGGATGACGCCAAAGCAGCACCTTGCAGCAGCAGGCAACTAGGACAAGTCCCCTGAGAGACCTCCAGAGCTAAAAAGTCTGAGCAGCTTCAGATCTTCAGAAAGAGCATCCCTCCTCCCCTTCAGTTTAAGAGGCTTTCATTTGGGCACTTGTACTTTTATGCTGATAAAGATCACTTAGAATCTCTGCAGTTTAAAGAAGCAAAATTTAAAGCCCCTGCCTGCCCTACCCAGTCTAGACTACTGTCACTTGCACAGCTTGCTGTTCACTCCCTCACTTTTCTGGTGGCCAAGTGATGCTAAAAAGAAGCGTGCTTGGGGAAGCTCAGACTCATCAGCAGAAAGGGCAGTAAGTGCACATTGGGACTGCTTGACTGAGAAGAAAGGGACGTCTCTTACCAGACCATTCATCAGACTATCCCAGTGCTGGGGCGCAATGAATGCTTCCAAGTGGCGCTCATGCAGAACTCCATACATTGTGCACTCTAAGAGCTTTGCTCCTTCGTGGAGCTCCTGCTCAGCCTGTTTCATCTCACTTGTTATCTATTCATAACAAAGAAAAGGGAGGCATCATCATACTCAGAGAAGCAGCCTTCAGAAACAGCGGGACAAGAAACTGATAAAGTGAACAAGGACAGAAGAATTAAGAAGCTGATTTCAGTGTAAGACAAGGTGAAAGAACAGATGTGGAGGAAGTTTAGTTAGCTCCTCCAATGCACAGGCAACCCACTCCCACCCTCTCCAGTGAACTCTGAACATACATTCACATAGGCTCTGCGGAGATGCATGGGCAAATTGTATCGGAATTCACACTTCTTCCTCAGCTCCCTCAAGGTGAATTGCTTCAGGACCTCACTGCTACTTCTGCCCCCAACACGCACTATCCCATGTTTCTGGAATGTGTATATTCCTGGGAATGAAAGAGAAACATTAGTACTAAAGAGGCCGGCTCTGTTTTCTGCAGTAGGACAAGGGGTAGGGAGAACACCCTTTGTCTGCAAATGCTACACCAGATTGGTCGGAGTGAAGTTTTCTTACTGCATATCAACAGGGCTAGAGTCACTAGAAGAAGCCAAAACAGCAGGTCATCACGCCACAAGATGGGCAGGGTGAGAACTATGCTGTAATTTCTACCTGACCCTCCATCATACTTGCCAGGTACTCTTACCTTCTAAGAACTGATCCAGTGCATGGTTAGTGTAGCAAACTATAAGGATGGGAGACTTCTGGACAGTGCTTTGCCACACATGCTTATTAGTCAAGAGAGCCTGAACAATCTTCAAACCCACATAAGTCTTCCCTGCAAAACAAGTTCAGAATTAGAAAAGGGTAATCCACCCTCTGCAGGGTGCCTTGAAACACGGGAATCATCAAAACCAGATAAAAGACTTCCCTCTAGGCTGCAAATCTGGTCCGTGCCAGGAGAGGTGATCCCAGAGGCAAATAGTTTACAAAATGTAAATGAAGTAGCATGACACTGTCTTTCTGGCCTATAGTTGAGCAAGGCCACGCTCTGCAAGAATACTGTCTTTTGGTTAATAACCTGGACCTGGACCCAGGGTTTCCTCTGCCGCTGCATCCCCCAGCCCACTCTGATACTGGCTTCATACATGACATTTGGCTGCACACGAAACATCTGCATACTAGTGGAATTCAAGCAGTGGTGCTTGTTGAGTTCAGGTACCATTTAAAACAATTACATTTAATCTTGGAATGCATTATTCACACAGAGGATCATGGCTGAACACTCACAACGTTCTAACATGCTACGAAGATAAATGGGACTGTTGCACAGCAAGAGGTACCGTGTTATCAAAGACGGTTGAAACTTTTTTCACCCCAATACACAAGCAGAGCCAATAATGCAGTTGGTGTCTCCTTGCAACTAGGTCAGCAACGCGTAAGATCAGATATGGGCATCTGATGGTATTTTCACCTTCTTCACAGCTCATGTTAACTGGTCTACTCAAGCATCAATCAGGCATGGGACTAAAGATTTGGAGACCACACAGCTGGCTTTCTCTGAAGTTAATCTCCCTGAACAGTCAATTCAGAATCAAACAGAACTCAATGACATGAACTCCATGAACTTAAATGACAGAGACTTAAAGCAAATGTTTCTCACCAGTCCCAGGAGGTCCTTGGATAATAGCCAGCTCTTTGGTGAGTGCAAGATTCAAAGCCTGTATCTGAGACTCATCTAATCTCAAGGCTTCCATCGAAGGCCACTGCCTGGGATCTAGAACATGAACATTTTGCGTTCTCAAACCATCAGGGTTCACCTCTTCATCTGACGGGGGATCTTCCATCAAGGGTGCAAAGTTGTAGACAGTGTCCATTGTCAGGTACGTTGGCTTCTCCACCTGTGCATCACATTCCACGATGTACTTCTGGAATGGGATATCTTCTTCCTGGATTTCCTGTAATCCTTCTAACACATGCCGATAGGCCTCAAAGTAGGCAGTTGTCTCTACCATGAGGAAGGAGTCTGAGGGCTGAACCTCTGCTAGCAGTGCCTGACTCTGTGCATTAAAACATAGCTGCACAATCCCGTGGGCAAGATCTGCATTATCACGATTAGAAACAGTGGCAAAAAGGCATGTTTCAAAGTGATCTTTGGACATGCAGATCAGGGATCCATATAGCAGCCGTTTGGAATTCTGCCATCGTACAAACTTCAATGGTTTTATGTCAAACTGGACCTTGTAAACAATACCAGTTGGGGAACAGAGAGGGGTAATAATCCGTGTGTCAAAGTAGATCCTGATATCATCAAATCTTTTTTTTCTCAAGCCTTTGTCCTCAAAGCTCTGCAAAAGCTCCAAGATACCTTCCCTTAAAGGCCTTACAAAGTCTTCTCTCAAAAGCCGGAAATGGGTGTCAAGATAAATGCTGGTGCTCTCATATCTTCCAGAAACAATATTGGGGCGTAGAAAAGGTTTCTCATCACGATGTACCTCATTATATGTCGGATAAATGGTCATTGTACGATAGGTTTCTTCTTGACCATCAGTCTGAGGCTGCATAAGAGTATAGTTATCAGCCCTTAGTGTGCCTTCACGTCTCTTCTCTTGCAGATGCTGCACGAGCATCTGGACTTTATTTAGATTTTTCTCTGTTTCTTCTGGGATGTCCACACCAGAAGCTCTCAGGGCATTTATAGATGCTGGCAAGACTGTCAAGAGAACGGAGATTTTCTGCACGGAGCTGGCTGGGAAAATACTGATCAGGTCCTGAAGAAGTGAAATGATGTTGCTAATATGCACAGGGTACTGATGACGTACAGCAGGGACTGCTTCTGTCATCATGTCAGACACATACTGTGGCAGACAGATCTTGAGAAAGCTGGACTCCTTCACCACTCCAAGAAGCTGTTGGACACTCTGCCTATCCATTCGGGAGCTGCATGCTTTTCGAAGTACCTGGCAAACGAGCTGAAGGAAATTGGGTTTCATAGCCGTTTGGGAAAGAAGTTCCTTCAAACCCAAACTGGAAGCAAGTGTGATGACAACTTCTGAAGGGTCTTTCTGGAGGAGACTTTCTAGAAATTTATAGCCAATCCTTTTGACTTGCTGAGGCTGCTCACTGAGCTGGGCACCACCTGGGGTAGGGTTCTGGCAGAAATTAGGATTCTCCCGAGGTTGCATCCTCCTTCCCCTACCTTCATTTTCCTGCCCATTCCTCAGCCCTCTAACGCCTTCCTGTGCTTGTCCACCTTGATACCTCCTTCCCCTACCCTCATTTTCTTGCTCGTTCCAGGGTCCTCTGGCCCTCTCCTGTGCTTGTCCACCTTGATACCTCCTTCCCCTACCCTCATTTTCTTGCTCGTTCCAGGGTCCTCTGGCCCTCTCATGTGCTTGTCCACCTTGATACCTCCTTCCCCTACCCTCATCTTCTTGCTCGTTCCAGGGTCCTCTGACCCTCTCGTGTGCTTGTCCACCTTGATACCTCCTTCCTCTACTCTCATTTCCTTGCTCATTCCAGGGTCCTCTGGCCCTCTCATGTGCTTGTCCACCTTGATGCCTTATTCTCCTTCCCTCATTCTCCTGTCCATTCCAGTGTCCTGTGGCTCCACTGTTGGCCTGTCCACCTTGGTTTCTTGGCTTATTCTTGCTTGATTGAGGAACCCTACAAGTCCATCCGCCAAATCTCTCCTCTCTTTGCCCAGGTAGAAAAGTATAATTACTGGCTTGGGGGCTTTCCCCTAACTGAGCTGTCTGGCCTGACACATTATTTATTCTGTTTCTGCCTCTTCGCATAAAGCCAGTATCCCAGTGATCTGCATGACCTTAAGAAAAAAACAAAAACAAAAAAAAAGGATACTTCTTAATTATAAATCAACAACATTAACCTGCCTCTCAATACAAACACATGAGCATTTTGGCCCAACAGTCAGCATATTTTGGACATTTAGCATCAAGTTAGAAATCTACCATTATATTTGCACCCAGACTTTCAAGTTGGCCCTTCCTTTGTACCCCTTTTTCTAACTGCTAAAAAGCGTGCCATGCCTAGCACTTAAGCTGCTAAGCCATGAAGACACTAAAAAAAACAAACCCTAAACCCTTTTCCACAGAGCAGAAAGCAGAATTAAGACAGGCTAAAGGTGAAGTTTCCTGCAGAGGACGGGATTTCCTCAAGACTTAGCTGTCATGGAAATAATGACAAAGACAGCAGCAGTTGACTTTGACTGTACGTAGCATAGTTCAAACAAAGACCTTCCAAAGTCAGAGCAGCAGGAAGCATAGACCATATGGCCTTTTGTCACTCTCTCAACAGAATATTTAGGGAAGCACTGAATTCTGGCAGAAACAGTCAGCAAAGAGATCGCTGCAGCGCATCATCACCTCGTTGGCCCCGGCGGCAGATAACGAAACGCTGGAATTGAGGCTTGAGAGGGAATTTCACCATCCGCAGGCAGGGAAGGAGCGGGTTCCCCCGTGCCAGCACCCCCCCCCAGACCTTCCACAGCCTTCTGCCCCCCGTTCCGCGGGCGACCCTCACCTCTGCCTGCTCCGGCTCGGGGCTGCCGGCACCTCGGCTCCTGCCCGGCACCCTCCATGGCTCGGCCCGCCGACTCCTCAGCGGGGCGTCGCGGCTCTCCGGGGCTGCACCGGCTCCTGCACCCCGACACAGCCACCGTCGTGCTCAGCTCCGCTGCGTTTCCCGCACAGCCCGGGACAGCCCCGCCACCGCCGCCGAAAGTTTCGCTTTCCAGTTCCCCGCACTGCCCGCCCCGCCGCCCCCGCCCGGCCCGCTCCCGGTCCCGCCCCACTCCCGGCGCCCACCGCCCTCCCCCGCTCCCGGCCCCGCTGCCTCCGCCCTCCCCCCGGTACCGGCCCGATCCCGGCCCCACCGCCTCCCACCTTCGCCCCGGTACCGGCGCGATTCTGGCCCCACCGCCTCCCACCTTCGCCCCGATCACGGCCCCGCCGCCTCTCACCTTCGCCCCCATGCCCACCCCGGTACCGGCCCGCTCCCGGCCCCGCTGCCCCCCGCCTTCGCCCCGGTACCGGCTCGATCCCGGCCCCGCCCTCCCCCGGTACCGGCCACTCCCTACTCCACCGCCCCCCACCCTCGCCCCAGTACCGATCCCCTCCCAGCCCCACCACCTCCCACCTTCGCCCGGTACCGGCCCGCTCCCGGCCCCGCCGCCCTCCGCCCTCACCCCGGTACCGGCCACCTCCCAGCCCCGGCGGGTGGCGTCCCCCGCCCTCGCCCCAGTACCCGCCCGCTCCCAGCCCCGGCGGGGAGCACACCCTACCTTCCCCCAGTACCGATCGTCCCCGGCGGGCAGCGTCCCTGACACGGACCCCGTTCCCCGGTACCGCCACCCCCGCCCGCCGCCGCCGCCGCTTTCGGTTTCCTTTCCGCCCGGCGGGGCGGGGCCAGCAGTGGCCACACCCACCAGCGCCGGCCTGGGCCGGCTCCGCGCATGCGCCGCTGCCGGCCGAGGCGGTGCCGGGAGGAAGCGGCGACCATGCTGCAGAGCCTGGGCCTGGTGGGCACCATCGCGGAGGGGGACGCGGGGCCCGAGGATCCCGAGTCTGGGGGCTCCGAGGATGAGGAGGTGAGTCGGGTCGTGGGGAGGGACGGTTCGGATCGGCACCGGATCGGATCGGTCCGGTTCGACCGTCCCGCGGTCGTTGTTCATCGCTGTTACCGCAGGAGGTGCGCCGGGCGCCGGGCCCCAAACGGCGGAGCTCCACGGGCGGGGACTTCAGCGCCGCCTTCGTGTTCGGTGAGGCGGAGGCCGGCGGGGAAGGAGCCTGGGCGGCGGCGCTGCGCCAGCTCCGCGGCAAGGTGAGGCCTGGGGCCGCAGGGCCGGGGGCTGCAGGGCCGGGGACCGCCGTGCCCCGCGCCCTCCTCACCGCTCCGCTTTCCTCATTCCCGCCCAGAGAGCAGCCACGACGCTGGATGAGAAGATTGAGAAAGTGAGGCAGAAAAGGAAGCTGCAGGTCAGAGCCTTTCTCTCTCGTTACTGAAAAGACTGGTGTGGGTTTGGCCTTCTGCTGCGCTCCCTCCAGAGGCACAGCTCTGAAAGCATCGTGAGCGTCCTGAGCCGCGGTGCTCAGACCTCGACCGGGTGTGCAGCCGCACTGCTGCCGTGCTGAACTGATGGGGATGCAGAATTGTTAATGCTTAAGGTTATGCAAAAGCATGTATCTGTGAACGGGCTCATTATAACAACAAGTAAAAGCTCGCAAAGGATCGAAGTCTCTTTTTTATCCTTTCTGTTTAAAACTTCTTGGTTTTAAAATCTTTTCCCAGGAAAGAGAAGCTAAACAAGCAAAAGTGAGGGATGAAGATGCGGAAACTGACGATAATCAAACCAAAAAGAGGGAATGTGAGGATGTCAGTAGGGACGAAGAAGATGTGGAGTCTCAGTATTCACTGGATGATGAAACTATCTTCACAAAAGCAGGTATTAGCAGTACATAGAGAGATGGTGTCCTCGTTTCAGCTGGGATAGAGTTAATTTTCTTCCGTGTAGCTGCTGTGTTTTGGATTTAGTATGAGAATAATGTTGATAACGTGTTGTTTTAGTTGTTACTAAGTAATGCTTATATTAAGTCAAGGACTTTTCAGCTTCCCATGGAAGCTGAGCAGCAGCACAGGCAGGACGAGCTGGCCAAAGGAGTATTCCATACCATAGACATCATGCTCAGTATAGAAATGGGGGTTGGCCAGGGGGCAGGAATCATGATCACTGCTTGGGACGGGCTGGGCAATCAATCACTGGATCGTGTGCAATTGTATAGCATCACTCCTTTTGTATATTTTTTTACCATTATTATTTTCTCTTCGGTTACTGTTCTATTAAACTGTTTATCTCAACCCACGAGATTTTTTTTTTTTTCCTTTTTCTCCCTCTTCTCCCTACCCTACTGGGGGGGAGGAGTGAGTAAACAGCTGCGTGCTCCTAGTTGCCAGCTGGAGTGAAACCACGACAGAAGGTCAGGAGCAAGAATCTGACAGACTGTTGGCTCACTGGAGAAAAGCCTGTAGTGAAGCCTTGCTGGGAGTGGGCAAGAACCTCCCATTTTTTGTTGTATTCCTTCTGCGACATTCTTTCTGATTTTGGTCAAGCTTATTTTGAATGGTAGCCATAGTACTTTAATTGAACTCGTCCTGGAGAAAGGATGGTACTTGCTTAGTATTTTACTGTGTTGCATGCCTGTACTTGTTTCTGAGGCTTCTCCTTCAATAACTTGTTCAGAGCAAAAAGTATGAGATGAAGGTAGTCATAATGTCTTTTTACATGTTTAGCTGTACTTGTTAATTCCTGTCACATTTCTCTTTCTCTGCAGATACAGTCAAAGTGAAGGAACGGAAGAGATCAAAAAAGGGAGAAACGGTACGTGACACCAGGTCATTCTCCAGCATTTCTTGTGAGGGAATTTGACTTTGGTTAACAAACTGTAACTGAAAAAAACAGCCCAGAGCTCTTTGATAACATGTGTTGCTGCCTGTGTTGTTCCAGTTTTGTTGTTGTTGCTGTTTCTAGGAAGCAGAAAGCTTTTTTGAAGATGCCTCTCAATATGATGATAGCTTGTCATTCCAGGACATGAATCTTTCACGACCATTGCTAAAGGTATTGACCTAGTTTATTAAGTATGTTACTTTGAAGAATGTTGTACAGGGTCCCCTCCACCAATCAGAACTGTTAAATTCCTCTTCTCTTCACAGCCTCTCTGAAAAGGAAATTATGTGGGAGCTAGTGTGATAGTCCTTTAGGAGTCCTTTCCAAATAATGGAAACCATTCTCTGATTTGCAACATGTCAACACTATCTTGAGTGAGATTTGTCACAGAATCACAGAATGGCTGAGGTTGGAAGGGACCTCTGGAGGTCATCTTGTCCAACCCCCTGCACAAGCAGGGCCGCCTCGAGCTGGTTGCCCAGGACCATGCCCAGATGGCTTTTGAGCATCTCCAAGGATGGAGACTCCACAGCCTCCCTGGGGAACCTGTGCCAATGCTCAGTCACCCTCACAGTGAAAAAGTGTTTCCTGGTGTTCAGAGGGAACCTCCTGTGTTTCAGGTTGTGCCCGTTGCCTCTGGTCCCATCACTGGGCACCACTGAAAAGAGCCTGGCTTTGTCCTCTTTTCACCCTCCCTTCAGGCATTTATATACATTGACAAGTTCCCCCCTGAGTCTTCTCTTCCTCAGGCTGAACAGTCCCAGCTCTGTCAGCCCTTCCTCATATGGGAGGTGCTCCAGTGCCTTCACAATCTTCGTGGCCCTTTGCTGGACTCTCGCCAGTATGTCCATGTCTCTCTTGTACCTGGGAGCCCAGAGCTGGACACAGTACTCCAGTTGTGGCTACACCAGAGACAGAGTTTAATTGCTCTATCTCTTCTGTAGGCAATCACAGCTCTTGGTTTCAAGCAACCAACCCCAATTCAGAAGGCTTGTATCCCGGTGGGTCTTCTGGGGAAGGATATTTGTGCCTGTGCTGCCACTGGGACAGGTAGGGATTGAGCAGGGCACAGGAAACATGGGGAATTCGCTATTCACAATTATTGGTAATTCTTGGTGATTCTTCTTGCTTTTCTTCTTTAGGTAAAACAGCTGCCTTCATCTTGCCTGTCCTTGAGCGCCTAATTTACAAACCTCGCCAGGCTCCGATAACACGGGTATTGGTTCTGGTGCCAACACGAGAACTGGGTATTCAGGTGCACTCTGTCACAAAACAGCTGGCGCAGTTCAGCAGTGTCACAACTTGCATTGCTGTAGGTGAGTGTTCAGTTTCTTATGTGAACAGTACAGCTCGCTGTAAACTGCTATACAGAACTGGGAATTCTGTTATAAAACTGGAGGCTGTATGGTTATCGCAGGCATGCTTCTAGTAGGTGTGCTGTGGTTTAAAAATCTCACTTTCCAGTACCGTGACATACTTTTTGTTTGTTGGTTTCTGAGAAAGAAAAGGTGGGGTCAGTTCTAATGGTGAATGTGGTATTAATCCGAGTTGTTTCCCATCCTTGGGCAATTTGGATCTGCGTACTGTGCTGCAACCTGCTTGGGGAGTCAGCAGTCCGTGTTTGCTCTCTTTCAGGTGGCCTGGATGTGAAGACTCAGGAAGCAGCTCTGCGCTCCGGGCCAGACATTCTTATCGCCACTCCTGGGCGACTGATTGATCATCTCCACAACTGCCCTTCCTTCCACCTGAGCAGCGTTGAGGTGCTGATTTTGGATGAAGCAGACAGGTAGGCTAAAGAGGACAGTGGTGAAAAATGAGGTGGAAGTTTACTGCTTTCCTTTTCCCAGGCTATAGGGCAGTCTTTGTTGCCCTGCCTTAAGTAATGTTTCTTATCTAGAACCAGATGAAGCTGCCTTACCTTGCTGGTTTTCTCCCATGTAGGATGCTGGATGAATACTTTGAGGAACAGATGAAGGAAATAATCAGGTTGTGCTCGCACCACCGTCAGACAATGCTTTTCTCTGCCACAATGACAGAAGAGGTAAGGCAGGCAGCTGACCAGCATATTGAGGCAGAAAGCTGAATAGAAGTTTGTCTAGTCTTTTACCAGAGATAATGTTGGACTTCTTTTTTCTCTACCTATTTTGGTAGGTGAAAGATTTGGCTTCAGTTTCCCTGAAAAATCCCGTCCGAATTTTTGTGAACAGCAACACAGATGTGGCCCCTTTCCTGCGGCAGGAGTTCATCCGGATCAGACCCAACCGAGAGGGGGACCGTGAGGCCATTGTATCAGGTTAGTGATGAGCAAAGAAAAGCTGGAATCGGTACGTGACTATGAACCAGGCTCCTGAGAAGACTTTTTTTCTTTCAGCTCTACTGACGCGAACCTTCCCAGATCATGTGATGCTTTTCACCCAGACCAAGAAGCAAGCTCACCGTATGCACATCCTACTTGGGCTGATGGGTCTGCGGGTGGGGGAGCTTCATGGGAACCTCTCTCAGGCACAGCGGCTGGAAGCACTCAGGTATTAGCAAGCTTCGTTAGCAGTCATAGGCAAAAAAGCAGTTAGGAGTTGGAAATTTTAGGGCCGAAGTGGATTGCTGTATTCATTGCTAATGCATTTTTTTTTATCTCTGTTCAGGCGCTTTAAGGATGAGCAGATTGATATTCTGGTGGCTACAGATGTGGCTGCACGTGGACTTGATATTGAAGGTGTTAAAACAGTGAGTATTTGCAGTGCTGAGCTGTTTAATGAGTCCTTTAATATTGTTTCCCTACTAACACTGTTTCTGTTATAGGTAATCAATTTTACCATGCCCAACACCACCAAACACTATGTTCATCGGGTGGGTCGGACAGCAAGAGCAGGCAGGGCCGGTCGTTCAGTTTCACTTGTGGGTGAGGAAGAGCGCAAGATGCTGAAGGAAATTGTGAAGACTGCCAAAACACCAGTGAAAGCCAGAATTCTCCCCCAAGGTATGCACTTCACTGAGGTAAAAAGCAGGAGAGCAGTAGGTAGGGAATATCATGGTACAGAGGGACACTAAAAGAGATGCTGAAAAACAAGATGGACTTTACATGAGCTGCTTCTGATGTTCAAACTGTATTATTCTCAGATGTCATACTAAAATTTCGAGAGAAGATTGAGAATCTAGAGAAAGATGTGTATGCAGTTCTGTGCTTGGAGCGTGAGGAACGTGAGATGCAGCAGTCAGAGGCCCAGGTAAGGGTTTTTTTAGGATTTTTTTTTTAACCTTAGTTTTTTTAGAATCTGGAGTAGATATAATGCATAAGGAGGTTACCCTAATGTACTTGACCTGCCTACTTTTGAAAGAGGAGAGAGATATTTTTTTTAGCTACCATGAGCTCACTTCTTGCCTGAATTATCTCAGATCAATAGGGCAAAGAAGCAGCTGGAGGCAGGAAAACAAGAGACTGCGGGTGAGGGTTTGGAGCGGAGCTGGTTCCAGACCCGTGAGGAGAGGAAGAAAGAGAAATGTGAGTCGTGACACAGCGGCCATGTTAAATTCCATAACTGTAACTGGACTCTGCTCTGTATTTTAAGAGGTTCTTTATTCTATGTTTTTCTTTGTCTCTCCAGTGGCTAAAGCCCTGCAGGAGTTTGACCTAGCATTACGAGGCAAAAAGAAAAGGAAGAAATTTATGCAGGACAGCCAGAAAAAAGTCCAAATGACGGTGAGTACATTTACGGACAAGTGGGACCCTGGGTGGACTATTCTAGTTTTCCCTAAGCAAAACCTCCCATCACTGTAAACTTGCATTTTAACTCCTTTCAGCCAGAGGAGAGGTCACAGTTTGAAATCTTGAAATCGCAAATGTATGCTGAGCGGCTGGCGAAAAGGAATCGCCGAGCAAAGCGAGCCAGAGCCTTGCCAGAAGAGGAACCAGCAGCAGCACCAGCAGGTGGAGACTTTTGTTTTATAGCTGACTTCTCTTATCTCAGCAACTTTGTTACAAATAGGTAAACTAAACTCATTTGTATAGAGGGAAGCACTGATCTTTGAAGGAATGGCCACCGGTGCTGGCCAGGGTGCGTGTTTGCAGAGAGGAGTCATTACTTTCCCTGGGGGTTAGGCTAATTGTTGTGGTCAAGGCTACTGGGCTCTAGTAAACAAGATGATGCTGTGGCCTTCTCGTTACAGCTGATGTTCTGACTGTTGTCTCTGTGTTAGGCCCCAAGCGGAAGAAAAAACTGTCTGTGTTTGACGAAGAGCTTACCAACACAAGCAGGAAGGCCCTGAAGCAGTACCGTGCCGGGTAATGTATTAGCAGTAGTATGTTAGTCCAGACTTTAGTAGGTGGGATTTTTATTTTTTTTTATTTCTTTTTTTTTGCATCTCTGGACTTTCTCAGGGATACTTTGATACTGGGGGGGAAAGGTGGGCAGAGCAGTGAAGGGATTCTTGCAAGAAGTACCTGTGCTGTTGATGTACTTCAGTGGGTTTTGTCTTACCTCCCCCCCCTCCCTTTTTTTCAAAAAGCCCATCGTTTGAAGATCGGAAACGCTTGGGTATGGCTCAACGTAGGAAAGGAGGAAACTTCAAATCCAAGTCCAGGTATAGTTCTCTTTATTTTCTTATTCAAGTTGGGTTTTTTTTTCCTGCTTTCTTTTTCCTCTTCTTGTGATTGTTTAAAGGCCCTTGCTAAAAGGTTTGTTGATACTGCAGTAGCTTACCCTCCTACTGCAGGTCTGAGGCTGGGGCCAATCAAGGATACTGCCTTTAATAGCACCTTCTTGGGCTTCTACCTGGGAGAGCATTGCCTAGAAAACGCTCAGTGCTGTTCCTTGTCTGTCATTGAGAGTTGGGCTCGTGGAATGTAATTTCAAGTATCTTCTCTTTCAGGTACAAGAGAAAGTAAGACCTGTTCTCAGTTTCCCCATTGGGTATTTGGACAATGCAGACATGCTCTTTCCAGGGCCTGGATTTCTTTGTACTGCAAGGAAACAACTTCAGTAAAACTGAATCGTTTTTCATCAAGTTCTGTAATAGCTTTGGGATGCTCATTAATACCTGGTTCAAGACCCAAATGAAAACATCTTCAGCAGCCCATGCAATAAAGGATTGATTTATTTTTTTTTTCTAAAAAGTTTGCTCTGTTTTATAAGATAAGCTGGAGGAACTCAAGAGCTGGGTTGTTGCATTTTTCTATCAGACACTTAGTTCATTGTTTTTAGGGCAAAAACTGGAGAACGCTTATTGCTGCGTTCACACACTTCTGTGATGTTCATTAATTAATATGGCTGGAAAGGATTTCTGTGGTTGAGAACCTATAACTAAAATGGGCAAAAAAAGGTTTTCAGACTGTCACAGAGATGGTTTCAGAGATAACAGTCACAGGAATTAAAACAGATCTCCAAGAGGCTACTATCTGAAAAAAGAATTATCTCCAAAGGTGCCCGGAATGGGGCAGACAGCTTCCTCCTAACTGAAAAGCAAGAGGCTGCAAGCTGAGGCAAGAAGGGAAGACTACAACCAGAGCGCAGGCTGGGTTACACTATTGTATGCAATTAACGATAAGTTTGCTCATCCTGGCTTGCTTTTTTTTGACTAGAAGCAAGGCAGCTGCACCCATGAAGATCAAGCAGGTTTACTGCAGGCCACTAAGCAGCAATTAACAAAAAGCATCCTAATAGAGGCACCATTGTACGTATTCCACCTTGAATAAAGCAGGGAGAATTCTCACCAGTAACTCATACTTAGTAAAAATTCAAAGAAAGAGCTTAGCATTTTGATGAAACTATCTTCACCACCCCCTTCTTTTCATCAGCCTTGCTAAATTTCATTGATGTGCTTTTAATTACTGCAAGGAATAGACCTAAGTGGCCCAGATGAACTGTTAACTTCTGAACTGTCAGGATAAATTGAGCTTTTTGCTTCACACTTGCTCTTGTTCTGGGATGACCCAAGTGCAGTAGTAGAAGGTAAAGGCTGCGTTCCTGAAATACACCAGTACAACAGTGCCTCAAAGTACTGGCTTTTCCAACTTTATTAAAAAGGGCAAACTTTACAAGCAGTAAACATAAAATATACATAACAAAGTTCTGACAGGTGGGACTGCTCGGTATATCGCTTTGATCAGGCTTCTCACAGTTCAAAGGTACGTTATAGGATATCATGGCCTTGGTGGACGCATGCCAGGTGGAGGGGGTCCTGGGAATAAAGGAAGAGTTGAATGTTGAAGAGGAAAGAGGAAGCAAGGCTAAACCAGAAATATGTTTTCGCCATGCCTGAAGTGGCCTTAGGACCCCTTCTTTGGCACTGAGACATTTATTGACAACTAGCATAGCTAGGGAGGCAATGAAACATACCACCCTTCAAACGTTTTATTTATGTTATGGCTTCTTATAGCTTCTAGGCATTTAAGAGAACCTCTGCTCACCTCTCATTCCTGGGGGAGGTGGTCTCATGCCCGGTGGGGGCATTCCCATAGGAGCACCTCGGCCAGGTGGCATTCCCATCGGTGGGCCCATAGGTGGTCTCATGCCTGGAGGAGGTCCCATCATTCCTTACGCCAAAGAAAAAACAAGCGTATAAATCCAGCTGAATATCCACAGCACTAGTTGTGTATCAGAATAATCCTCCATAATACCAGATCTTCATCAGACTCGGATAAATACCCCTTTATCACCGATTTTGCCGCATAACACGAGCTCCTTGCTGCCCTGCTATATCTATAGAGTAATTCCTACCTGGAGGAGGTGCTCCTCTGCTCATGGGTGGGGGAGGACCCCCGCGCCCCGGTGTGTATTGAGTCGGGGCTCCTGCTATGCTAGCAGTGGCTGCTGCAGCAGCAGCTGCAACTGTGCCACGACCCTGAGGCGTCATCACCTGTAAACAAAATAAACAGGTTGACAGAAACAGCTCGTCTGCTTTACATTAATAACTGAAAAATAAGCAAGATTTAAATTACTACCCCTTCAGAAAACTACACCAGTCTCCTCTTAACACATTAAACACTGTTACAAACCTGGAATACAATTCAATGGATACCGCTGGAATTCTATGCAAGAAGCTGTGCTTTTCAAGCCTCTTCTTCCACCACATGAGACAGTTCCTAGCGGGATCTAGTACCGCAAAAGCCTCACCAAGCTCAAACTCTCCGGTAACAGAGACTAAGATTACAGTTCTTCCACTCTACCAATTTCTTGCATCACATTGGTACCAAGAGTTAAAAGCCACCCCAGAATATACCGGACGACTCTTTTTTAACGGGTCACAGCATCTCACCTGTTGGGATGGTCCTCCCACTCCTCTCACAGGGCCGGCTAATCCCGCTGGAGCCTGCGGCATGGGTGCACCAGCCGGCACTCCCCTCCCTGCTGCTCTCCCGACTCCGGGTCCTCCAGCAGCTCCAGCAAGAGGCACACGGGCAATTCCAGTCTGAAAACAGACCCCCCCCAAAAGAAAGATTTACCAAAACAGAAGTCCTCAGATCCTAGGGATGCCCACAGCCCTCCTCTGTCCCGTTAATGTCTGAGCCCACAAAGGGATCAGAACTGCCTGCAGCAAAATTTGCTGGACCTTGTCACAACAACATGTGGAAGTGCAGGACATACTGTAGTAGCGTTCTCCTGCAAGGAAGCAAGTTTATCAGACAGCCCTTCCCTTTCTCCTTAGCTCTTCACTCATTCTCCTTACATCTTTTGGAGGTGGTCCTTCTACCGTCATGGACACCAGGTTTTCTCCTCGCAGCAACACAAGACCAAGGACTCGTTTCTCTTCCCGCTCCGGCTGTTTTGAATTTTTAGGTCTAGTGAAGAGAAAGAAAACATTGCAAGGCAGAGAAAAAAAAACCCAAATCAATGCTACCCTTTGAATTTGCAATAGAGTAGATGATGAGGTTACTCCAGAGAGGAGAACCTACCGTAAAAACCACATTTCTCTGTGCCTCACACTAAGTACCCAGAGAAAACTAAACACAAGATGCGTATTGTCTCCACAGGTTTTTTTTTTTCCCCGTAATGCTTAACTGTGGTAGTGACTATGTTGACATCACATCAAAGTCTGGTTTGGTTATTAGCAGAGAACCGACAAAAGTGTCCCCAGAACCACGGCAGTTTGGGGATTTGACAAACGAGACTTAAACCCATGACTTATTTCAGCAAAAGCCAGCAGCAGATGTTGCACCGGCTCTCCGCTCTGAGCGGGCAGGCGGCCTCGGGCCGGGCAGCAGGGCTGGGGGGGAGGGACACGGGGCGGGGGGAAAGCCACGGCCCGGTGCTGCCGGTGCTCCCGCCGCCCGAAGCGGGCCGCGCCGCTCACTTGATCTTGCGAAACTCGTCGCAGTCGCAGAGGATGAGGTTCATGTGCTTGTCGAAGGCCTTGAAGGTGCCGATGAAGACGCGGCCGTCCTGCAGGATGCACCGCATGCGGTAGTCGATGTGCTGCAGCATCTTGCTGCTCTTTCCCACCGTCTGCAAGAGACCGCCGTTACACCGGGCACCGGGGTGGGCCCCCCTCGCCGCAACGGACCCGCCCCAGCCCCCGGCTCCTGGCTCACCATGGTTGCGGCTCTCCGTGCTCCCTCCCGCCGCCGCCGTTACTCGCTCCCTCCCGCCGCCCGCTCCGCCGGAAGCTCCTACGCCCGGCGGCCGCCGCTTCCGCCCGCTCGCCCGCACGCGGCCTCCCCGCCAGACGCCCCGCCCCGCCCCTTCCGGCGCGAGAGTGACGCGTTTCCGGTGGCGGGGGCGGGCCCGGTGCTTGCCGGGGAGGGAGAGGAGGGGAGGGTGTTCTCTCGGCGCCGCGGCGGGGCGGGGTCGGCCGCCCGCGGTCTCCATGGCGACGCGCTGCGGGCGCGTGACGCGCGCTTGACGGCCAATGGGCGGCGGCAGGCGGTTGAGTGACAGCCGGCGGCACCAGTGACGAGCAGCGCCTTGGCGGGGCCGCGGCGGAGCTGCCGGGCGGCCGGAGCGCGGAGCGGCCGCGGCGGGGCTGGGTGAGCGCAGGGCGGCGGGCGGGGAGGGGGGAGTGAGGCGGGGAACCGGGCGGCCTGAGGCCTGGCGGGGCCCGGTGCTGCCTTCCCGGGCCCGCTGCGGCCCTCCTTTCCTTTCCCTCCGGCGGTCCGCCCCGCCGCCAGGCTCCGGCCTAGGCTCGCCTGCCGCGGGGCCGCCGGGCCGGCTCTGCGCCCGTCCCGGCCTCCGGAGCCACCGTTGTGCCGCGGCTGTGGGTTGGGGCGCGGGGTCCTCCGCGCCGCCCCGGCTCCCTGGGGTGGGAGCGGGGAAGGGGCCGCCATCGGGCCGAAGAGGGCGCGGTTCGCCGCTCCCCCGGGAGCCGAGCGGCCCCCGGGCATCAACCGGACAGCGCTTGGTCGGAAAAAAACCCGCATTGTTTAGCGCCTGAAATGGAGTTTTGGCCCAGGCTCGGGCAGTCGCTGGCGGGCTGGCTGCTCTCAGCTCCCCGGACTGATTAAAAACAATAAAAAAAAAGCAGTTCGCTCTTTTCGCCTGTTGCTATCGGTTTCTGTCTTTGCCAAGAGGTGGTTTCTGCCCAACCGGGTTGGAACGCGCAAGATAAGAGTCCAGTTCCGTAGGGGTGGTGTTGTGCAGCCATGGAAGGCCTTTGGGGGAACGTAGGATTCCAGAGACGGAGAATCTGAGCCGCCAGGTTGTGTGGTTTCTCTAGTGAACTGTGGTTCCCTTTGCTTGTTCTACGAGGTAACGTAGAAAACTGTACGTAACCCTCGGGTCGGACTCTGCTGTCTGCGGCCCTCTTACACTGCTGGGTCAGGGAGGTGCCTTCCCCGCACCCTTGTCCAGTCGGTCACTCTGCTGACGGCGCTTCCACCTCTTCTTTGCCCCGTGGGTACCACCATCTGGGGACTTGCTGAGAACTGACTGGGATCTTTTGTGGCATCCACAGGTTTCAGAAGCTGCAGCTATTCGCCTGTTGCGTGGGGGATTCTACCCGGCCGCTTTTCTTTTTTCATGGAACGTTCTTTCATCCTCCTCATTTTCATTCTGTGCACAGCACACTTTGTTCTCTATCTGTAATGAAAAGAAGATTGAGTTTGTGAATAGGGAAATTCTGTTTAAAATACTCTAGTTGTTTTAGCTTGCAGCTTCTCAGAAGTCTCTTGAATAGTGTGTTAGTGGCTCTGCTGATTTCTCCTTGCCTTGCAGCTACCCCTGCACCACTGCTTTGTATGAAGGAACTCACTCTGCAGAAGCAGAGTGAATTCATCATTGATGGATTTCAGCTTGGCTGCTGTCTCCCTGTATAAAACGGAGAATTGCTTACATGCTGTTGTTGAGAAGAATGTGCTGTGAGAGACCCGTAAGTGACTGATAATTACAATTATGCACAATTATGTGCTTCTTCCCAAGAGCTTCTGAACAGTCATTTTATCAGATATATTACTGCAAAATATCCACTGTAAAATTTAACATCTGTCACCGCTCTTGTCTGCAGACACACAGTGAAATCTTTTCAAAGAATGCTTTTCACAGTCAACCTCGTGTTAAGAGGCTGACCTGAAGTACCCTTTGTATTTGTAGTCCAGTCTTCATTGTCCTCTTCTGGAAAGCTGCTTCTGCTGAGCCAATGGTCTGTGTAGGTCCTTCAAAGGGTCATTTGATCCAGACTGTCTAAAGAGTTTCCTATCTCTTTTACTTTTTAATTCCTCCTTCTTTGGGTTCTGCTTAGCCAATTCATTTTGATGTTTGTATCTCTTCCTCGGTAGGCTCATGTGGTATCTGTTCCACGGTGCTGCTGTGCAGTGAAACAGTCCTTAAGCTCTATTTCTTTCGCTGCGTATTTGCTGTGCCTTGAATACTGATTGGAATAAGGAATGTGGTTTCCAGCCACGAGTGGGTGCTCATTTATGGAAGACGTTTGGGGCAGAAATAGTCTAAGGTATCATGGTGAGTTACTTTCTGACTTTGTATGCAGCTGAAAGCTTTTTTTGAGATATGAAGATAGTGTAATACAGCTTGGTTGGTTCTTGTTTTCAGTGGCAAGGCTATCAAGGCAGCTGCAGGTAGAGTGCATTGCCTCTAGGAGCTGCAGGCCAACCTCTGCAGTACTTTTTTTTATGAAATAGGAGACTATTTATATTTATATGGTGCTTAGGAATACTGTTTAGTGGGGGGGCTGGCAGTATTAGGTTTACGGTTGGACTCTAGGATCTTAAGAGTCTTTTCCAACCTAAATGATTCTATGATTTCTGCAGAATTTCCCATAATATCAATGTTTTTGTTTTAACGTGCACTTCCTCTCCCTGAATGGTGCACATTCTTTGCCAGGGAGAAGAGAAGTTAGAGATTTGTAAAGGCTTCTACCTGTAGTAAGCTGGGCATCTTTGTTATGGCATATAAAGTACTGTATTTCCTTGTACTCTTCAGTAGCAACTTGCAATGTAAGTTGCAGTACAAGTAAAAGACTGTACTGCAAGAGGCTGAAGGCAGAAGTGGTAATTAGATGCTAATTGCTTATGGGTATATTAGTTAAAAGAATTGCAAATTCAGTTCTTAATACTCAAGAAGGCGATCTTTGAGCCTTGCCTCTTCACTGTGTATTTGCTGTGCCTTGAACACCGAATGGATTTAGATGGTTTCTAGTCATGAGTTGGTTCACTCGTGGGAGAAGTAATTATCTGTTCAGTTATTGCAAGGCAGCCTGATTATTGGAGGTGACGTGTGCTTATGCCATATGACTAAGATTTCTCAGCCTTTCAGGTTTAGGCCATCATAGGCTTTAGTTGCTGAATGGAGAACAGTGATCGGAAGAAATCACATACCGTTTGGGAACTGCCTGTCTGTTTCTATCCTTTATATCCTGCAGATCTGGGGGTGCAAATTGGGCACTTTTTCTGGGGAACGTGTACAGAGCTGTGCTACTGCTTGTATAGTAGTAATTGCCATAGTGTACTTAAAGATTTAGTTGATGAGTTATCCCTGTTTTAAGCTATTGCTGCAAAAGCCATTTGAAAGTCTAAATTATTTTTAATTCATTTATTTATTTTAATGTGCATGTGTGGAACTCAGGGAAAGGAAGTGAGGAAGACTGATTCATATAGTTTTACTAGGTTCATCTATCTCTGCGAGACAGGCAGGTAAGCTCTGAATTCTTAAGGCTGATGCTGCAGGCTACATTGGTTCAGCAGGCGTTCTTGGTTCTGCCTTGTCTCTGTATTGCACTGTACTTGGATGTTAGAGAGAGTCAGATTTTTAGGATCAGGAGGGACTCTTCTGACTTGCAGTGTGACACACTTGGCAGGCTTTTCGTATCCTTAGAAATTTCAGGTATTGGGCGTTGGCTTGTGACTAGGCTGAGGAGAAGTGATTTAGGTAGGCTTGCTATGGATACTAGCCCCAGTGATAAGTGCCGTACGGGAGGCTGCGGTCTTCTAAATATGTCTGGGTTCAAAGCATTCCTGGCTTTATGCAGATTCCTAAGTGCTTTGCTCTGCTTATGCAATGAGGCAAGGTGCTATTCTGGTCCTGGGTTCCGTATGCTTTATTGCCTGAATTCCGAGTTTACTTTGGACGAAAGAAGACCAGCTGCTTCAGGATGAGTGTAGAAGAGCAGATTAGAGTCCAATTTACTGATTGCAATGGGTATGAAAATAGCGCTAGCAGCTGTGTATGCATTTAGGGTTAGAGGACTCTTGAGAATGTATTTGCTACAAGTTAACATGTCTTAGCAAAGAGTAAATTGTACGTTTCTGTCTTGGAGTGGAGAATAGAACACCGATAATCAAAATTTGTGAAGAAAGGGGAATATGTTAACACATGCTGGTGGGGTTTGGAGACAGCGTTCCCATCAGACATAGGCTCGGTGCTTTCTGTTTGTGAATTAGCCTCGCTCTGCGGCTTCGCTCTGCGCTTCGGCTTTGAAGGCTCCTTTGCAACGCTAATTTAATTGAGCTCTCCTATGAGCAGTTGTCCTTTGCGTGACCTCACCTTGTCCAAGCTGGAGATTTTTACCTGATGCCCCTTCTCTGAAGAACAGGCTTTCCTGTTTATTGTCAAGATGAGAGTGATAATATTTTTATCCAGAGTGAATCCTGGAGCGGGAGATGGCTTGGTTGTCTTCCCTCCAGGATTAGGAAGTAAAGTATCAGGCGGTATTTGTGTAACTGCTTGACTCTAACTTGCAATTTTGTATGATAGGAGTCATATAAACGCTTTTCTGTCATCGCCCCCAAGACCAGCTCAACCCGACTGGTGCACTGAGTCCGTCGCCTTTGCGAGGCCAGCTCGCTTTGATATGGTAGTCTGAGCTAACGCTGTGCTGCTTGTCTGAAAGGTTGGAGATGTTATTTTAAGAAACTGGCAAAGCTGAACCTAACTTGACTGGCACTTTTCCACATGAGATGTGTTTAGTCTTACAGTCATTTTATGGGTTTTAAGAAAACATAAGCCGCTCTTGGGATTGATGCTAAAAAGGAAAGAGAAGGCCAGGAGGAGTACTGACTGTAATCATCTGTGAGTTGGGGTAAGCTGCGCGTTTTCAGAATATCATGAAATCCCAAATCTGGCTTGCCAGGTACTTTCCAAGGGGTGGGATGGTAGAATGGACAGTCTGGCTGTCAGCAGAGTGGAGGAGGATGGTGTTCCAGTGCCCATGCAATACCAGTCTCCCTTTTGGGTTGGCTGAAGCCCAGATAGCTTTGGAGTTCAGGCTTCCTGGATTCCTGCAGGAACTGCAAAGACCATACACATGCTGAGAATAGAGCAAATTGAGCAAGGCAGCTTCGGAAGGGCTTCTCATGGTAAACAACGCTTATTTTAATAGGGGAATGGCTGGTTTCTCTCTCCAGTGGGTGCCTCCATTGTAAAGCAACTATCTCTGATCTGGTAGAGACTTGAGGGTGAGGCTAGCTGCAGTGATAACACTGAGCATTTCCAGAAGGTGCTGTGAAAGAAATGCTAAACTTGCACCCCTCATCCTGAATTCCAGCAGGCAGGAGTGATGACAATGTTGTGACTGTCTCAGAAGGTGAGGAAGCTACCTCAACTGGGGTGAGAAGATAGTCACAGGGGGCTGATGAAGGTGTTTGTGTGTGTACAAATGCAGAGAAACATTAGCGCAACTGAGTTTTCATATCTTTCCATGCCGTGATACCAGTCTCTGCCAGGGAAGGAAGAGACATATGAGCTTCATTAATTGAGATCATCAGTGGATCTCTAGGTCAACATCTTATACAGGCCAGGCATACACACCTTTTGTGGTAGACTCAGCTAATTTCATAGAAGTTCCCTTTTCCAGGACAGTCATGTAGACCAATTTCCTGCGCCAGGTATCTCTGCAGCTGCTTGGTCTTTGCTGATCCATAGAAAGTTCTCTCTTCTTTACTTGCCTCGCATCAGGAAAATCCCAAAGGCTGCTGGTTTCCCTTCAAGTTTTAGCATCTCTTTCCAAATTGAGTAAGGAAGTTGGGCAAGTGTGTTAACCATGAAACCATGTCCCTGCTCGGCGCCGTCTCATCTCTGTTCTGGGAAAAGGGGATTGGGCTGCCCCAACAGGAGAAATAGGAGTTTACGTAGGAGCTGGGGAATTGTTCTTCGGATGGTTACAATCTCATCCAGGATATGCTGGAAATTGAGTCTCAGGAGGAGTTCTTAATGACAGACTACTTCTGTGTTTGGTCAGATCTCATTTTTGGCAGCGTGAAGCTTTTGTTCCTGAGAACTGCTGATGGGGGAGGGTTGTCTCACTCCCATGTGACTTTCTCCCTACGGTTCTGGGGGAGAGAGCAGGGCTACTCCCTCCACCCAGGAGAGGATTAAAAAGGAACTGAACAAGTACATTTCTTTACAGCCTCTTACTACCAGATGAAGCAGAAACCAGCATGTCTGACAACTGTCTGGGACCAAACCCTGAGCACAAGCTTATGCTCTAAGGCAGATAAAGGAGTGAAAGGTAGACCTCCAGAGCAAATGCTGAGTTGACTTTTCTTCTGTGATGGATATTCATGTTTTGGATTTATAATGCGATAGGAAGGGAATGGGATAAAGCTAGCTGCCGCTACTCTGCCTAGGAGCCTGTCTGGGTATCCCGAGTGGATCAAGGTATTTGAGAAATATGAATGGGGCATCGGTGAACACCAGCCCTTGGGAGGGAGGCTGCCTGGGCAGCGTGTTCCCTCTCTCACGTACAGGCAGTAGCTGAGCCTACGGAGCTATCGCTTTACTCCTCCTGTAAACTGACCTGGCAGTACAGACGGTGGGTGGCAGATGGGGCTTTGCTGATCAGAGTGACTTTCCTTCTTGTGTGACCACCCCAACAAGCTCTCAGAAATATTCCTTAGGGAATAAGGTTGGGCATGCAATTTCAAATGTTCTGGTTTACTATGAGGCCTTGATCTCTGGTACACTGGATGTTTTGTCCCTAGCAGGCCCAGCAAACCATAAGGCTGGTCTTATGTAGTGCTTTAAAGCTTGGTGTTGGGTGCAATGTAACAATTGAAATAGTTTTTAGACAGCTGCTCACTGTCCTTTCTCTTAACAGGCGTGGGGTGTATGCTGTTGTAAAGGCACCCGAAGGAATCTGGAGCAATGCCACCACCTTCGGACATTGTGAAAGTAGCTGTTGAGTGGCCGGGTGCCAATGCCCAGCTGCTGGAAATAGATCAGGTGAGACCTGGTAACCAGATGGGAAGGAAATGCACACAACCTTGATACTGAAATGTGGGAAGCATTGAAATGGGCAGTATTCCTTTTTGGTTGAGTGGAACATGGCTACTGAGGACTCTCTCTTTCTGTTCTAGAAAAGGCCTCTTGCATCCATCATCAAGGAGGTCTGTGATGGGTGAGTAGTTCTCTTGGAACCCTTGTGGAGAAAGTCTGTCCCCCAACAAATCTTGCTGGGGTACAGCGGAATGTTTCTGCTGCTTGTCAATGTGCTGCTAGCGCGATCCATGCTGCCTGCTGCCAGTTTTGGCCATGGAATGGGCCAGGGTTTAAATCAGGAAGAAAAGGTTCTCCTGCAAAAAAAAGGGCTTTGCATCTTTATTCCAATTCTGAGTGTGTGCACATGTAAGCCCCTAAGGTCAGTGTCTCTGAGGACTGGCTCATCTTGCTGTTCCTGAAGTGCTGGCCTCTTCAGACATTCCACAGAGCTTGATTTAGATTAGGCTGAGGTCCTGTCCTCCCCTCAAGAGGAAGGTGTTTTCTCTCCTCTTTGGGAGACCTAATTTCCCATGATAAAACTTTGCTTGAAAGTTTTTTTTCCACCCTCCTGCGATCAAGCTGCTGTTCCTAATTGAGAGCCAGAAGAAAGAGGAGGGAGAAACTTATGTGTCCTTCTTCTTCCTCTGCCAGGTGGTCGTTGCCAAACCCTGAGTACTACACCTTGCGGTATGCTGATGGTCCTCAGCTGTACATCACAGAGCAGGTCAGTGTGAGAGGCAGCAATTTGCTGATGTCCCGGGCAAGAGTGCAGAATCCCTTGGACTAGTGTTGTGGAACAATACTGTCGTTAATCCTTGAAGGGCAGCATCTCTGCTATCCAAAATACTCAGACTTGAATGGTGTCATTCAACTGTGGAGCTGTGTGCTTCTCCCTTTGCATGCCCATAGGTGTGAGGACCCAGTGACTCAATTCAACACCCTCGGTAGGGTTGTGTGGTGTAGGAACCCCTTTACTCATGCATACAAATGTGCACTGTAGATCCAGTTTCATTCTTCCCCCCACACTTTTCTGCAGTTTAAAGTTTCTGTTTTCTTTCAGACTCGCTGTGACATCAAGAATGGAACTATCCTACAGCTGGCAGTCTCCCCGGTAAATGCTTCCTCATATCCCCTTTTCTCAGTAGCTATCCTCCTATGACAGGCTGTTTCTGGCCTCCCAGCTTTTCTTTCTCCTTCTCCCTAAATTGAAGGGGGGGCTTGCCTTTGTTGTGACCCATTCCACACAATGAGGTGCACACTCTTGTTTTCCTTCCTGGTTGTGGTGTGTGTCTTTCCTTTGGATGCTCTACCCCTTTAATGGGACTTTCTGTAAATAAATCCAGTCTACGTTTTAATTGCATCTCCTAAATTAGCATGTGGTAAAGCACCTGACAGACACATTCTCAGTATGAGTGCAGTTAGTATTATCAGGCAGAAAGCAACAGTACTGGTGATTTAATGCAGAAATAAGAGACAAATTTGATGCAGAGGGGGTTGTTCCTAGTGAATTCTTGCAATTGTGACCTCACAGTTGTCTTTTGCAGACTTGCTGCAGCTTCCTTTTTATTGAAATTCTTAAACCTTTTTCGTGCAAGCGTCATGGCATATAGCTTAGAGTGAGTAGAACAGGAAGAAGTTATTTAGGCAAGAGGTGGTTGAGATGATATCTTTGATCTATGTCTGAGAAATCTTACAGAATGTAGTGTGGATACACAAAATGAGCTTGTGCTTCTCTTTGAATCTATGAGAGATTTTTTTTTTTAACATGATCTTTAATGGTCTCACTCCATAGTTCTATATCCACCTCCACTCACCTCGCCAAGAAGAAAACCAAGCATTTACTCTAACATGTAAAATAGCATTTTACTCGCCTCCTGCTTGGCTGTAACTGTTGCTGAGTGCAGCCGTTTTAGTCTATCTTAGACGTGCTGACTGCGGCTACTTGTCCTGTCATTGCTGGTGTCTCTCTACCCTTGCTGTGCTCTCTCTGTCCACCCATGGACTTCCGACAGAATGCTGATGCTGGCAGAACTTAGTTTGCAGGTGATAGTCTGTAACTGGCATCATCCCTCTTCCCTCCCAGTCTAGGGCCGCTCGCCAGCTGATGGAGAGGATCCAGTCGCACAGTATGGAAGCCCGACTGGATGCCATGAAGGAACTGGCTAAACTTTCAGCAGATGTGACCTTTGCCACAGAGTTCATCAACATGGAAGGGATTACAGTGCTGACACGGCTTGTGGAGAGTGGGACCAAGCTTCTGTCCCAGTAAGTTTCCTGTGTTCCAGGAGTCTGGAATAGGGACTCAAATAAAGGGCTAATTTTGCTTGATGAAGTGGCATTAAGCAACTATCCTCATAGGGAATGCTGATCTATTAATTGAGACAAAGTCTTTCGAGTTGTTTGCTAAATCTCATGAGGCAAAAGAGAAGACATTTATGATGTGTGAAATTTGCATTGAAAGGTCACTTTGATAATTTAAATTATTTTTGTTACCTTTCTTGTGGTCATAATCTCCTCAAGCAGTTATTCATCTGCGTTCTAAGGGAGGAGGTATCCTATGAAAACCCACATGCAGTCACACACAAGAACATTCCTGTAGAACTGGTGGCATGTACGTGCCAGTCAGCAGCAAGCACGTGGCTGGCTCTTGTATACGTGGTCAGTACTTTTTGACCTGCCTCGTAAGAAGAGTTGCTATGAAGGCTGAAGGTCTGTTTATCTTAGGGAATGGAAAGGGCTAAAGAATGTATAGCAGAGAAAGTATCAATCTCCAACAGTTTTCAACTTTTGGGTTTCCTGAACAGAAATTATATCTCTTTGTTTTAAGAACCTTTGGGTGTTTCTTCCATAGATCTCTTTCTTCTTCATTTTTTTAATCAATTTATCCTTCTGACATTCACAGCACTGTGTGGAAATGAAGTTCCACAGTTACTTGTCATATAAAAAAAAATACTTCCTCTATTTTAAACGTGTCACCTAATATTAATTTTGTTCGCTCTACATATTTTGTTATGAGAAATTGTAAATTCCTCTGTACCTTCTCCTTACCATTTGTAACCATATAGCTCTCTCTCATACCAACCCTTAGTTGTGCCTTTTCTAAGTAGCAGTCTTATTCCATTAACACTGTAACTATGGCAGCCATTCCAGAGTGCTAATCATTCTTTCCATGCTTCCCCTAGCTCTTGGCTCTTTCCAGTACTACTGTGCTGTTGTGGGGAAATTTGTTTGTAACTTTTCATCAGGTTGAAACCTGAACATTTAATTTCTGCCCTTTTGTTTCTTGTCTTTCAGTCAGTTATTAATGCAAGAAAGAGGTTTTGGTTTTACCCTTTAGCAGCTGAATGTTTTGGGCTTCGTAAGACACTTTAGTGAAACACCTCATAAAAATCTTCTTCAAAGTCCAGGAGTTGTATTTAACTGTTCTCATTCTGACTTACTGACTTGTTCAGAGACCTTCAGTATTGTGGTGGGTTGACCTCGGCTGGCTACCAGCTGCCCACCAAGCCACTCTCTCACTCCCCCCCCTCAATAGGACAGGGGAGGAAAACGATGAAAAAGCTCATGGGTTGGGAAAAACAGACTTGACTTGGGGAAAATTAATTTATTTTTTTGCCAATTAAAAATAGAGGAGGAGGAGGAACAACAAAGACAAAAGTAAAACCATTTTCCCTCCACCCCCTTCTTTCCGGGCTCAACTTTACTCCTTTGCTCCCCACTCTTCTGCCTCCTCCCCCATCGGGCTCCAGGGCGGGATGGGGAGTGGGGGTTTTGGTTGGTCCATAACACTTTGTCTCTGCTGCTCCTTCCTCATCATGCTTTTCCCCTGCTCCACTGTGGGGTCCCTTCCATGGGATACAGTCCTTCACAAACTGCTCCAGTGTGCGTCCCCCGCAAGACACAGTCCGTTGGGAACAGACTGCTCCAGTGTGCGTCCCCCGCAAGACACAGTCCGTTGGGAACAGACTGCTCCAGTGCGCATCCCCCACAAGACACAGTCTGTCGGGAATGGATTGCTCCAGTGTGGGTCCCCTGTGGACCACAGTTCCTGCCAGAAAACATTCTCATGCATGGATTCTTCTCAACGGGCTGCAGCTCTTGCCAGCATGGGCTCCCCAGTGGTGCAGCTTCCTCAGGGCATCTCCACCTGCTGCAGTGTGGGGTCCTCCACAGGCTGCAGTGGGAATATCTGCTCCACTGTGGTGGTCCATGGACAGCAGGGGACAACCTGGTTCACTCCACAAGCCACAGGGGAATCTCTGCTCCAGCACCTGGAGCATCTCCTCCCCCTTCTTCTTCACTGTCCTCGATGTCTGCAGGGTTGTTTCTCTTGCATGTTTTTTCACTCCTCTCTCTCAGCACTTTTTACCTTGTCTTAAATATGCTTACACAGAAGTGCCCCCAGCTTGGCTGAGGGGCTCAGCTTTGGCCAGTGGTGGGTTCATCACAGAGCCATGCGGGACCAGCTCCGTCTGGCCAGGGCAGCCCCAGCGTCTCCTCACAGAGGCTGCCCTGCAGCCCCCGGCCACCAAAACCCTGCCACATAAACCCAATACACATATAGATGTGAAACATAACTTCTCTCTACAAAAGCTGTAACAATTCTTCCCTGTTAATTTTTTTTTTTTCTTCTAGTGGTATTATTCTTTTATTATAGATTCCGCCTATCTTTCTGGTTACAAATACCTAAGTGCCTGGTATGTCCTTCAGATTCCTGCCTGAGTCCTCTCTAAAAATTGGCATTATATTTGCCACTTTCTGCAGAGCACAATAAGCAATTTGGCAATGTTTCGTTTTACCATGGTTCCTTTGGAATTCTTCAGTGAATATCATCTGGTCCTGGGGATCTGTTTTTCATATTAATGGCTTGTTCCAGAATGTCTTCTAGTGATGTTCAAATGACAGATTTGAAGACTTTTCTTCTCTCTTAAAAACAAACAAAAAACCAAACTCTGATCTGGAAGTTTCCCCAAGCACATTCACGGTGAACTCTGAAGCAAATAACTCACTTGGCTTTTCCACTGTAGCTGTTCTGTTTCATTGAAAGCACTTCTAAAGTCTTGATAACTTATTGTCGTAACACTTATGGGTCTTCTAATTTCTTATATATTAGCAAGTAATATGTTTTCAGCCTGTTTTGCAATCTTTCCCTCAGTCTTGTTTACTTATTTGTCTTGTGGTTATGTATTACATTTTCCACAATTCATGCTGCGGTTTTGTTGTGCTTCAAGCCAGGTCCCAGTATTTACAGGATGACAATTAATTTTATTTTGTTTTGCTCTGATGTTAAGACGTGTTTGCTCAGGGTTTTTTTTGTGTGTCTAGGCTTATAATTTCCAAATATTTTTGCATGTTTTGTGATACAGATTTACTCTGGAGCTCAAATCTGACAACTGTTCAAAAACCTAATGTTTGCAGATGGTTTAAATTTTCAGTCGATCAGCTTAAAAAGTTCTTCCCTTTTCAAGTTGGTCTTTTTTTAACTGATGGTCATTGCACTGAATATTCTGGGTTTTAGTTGGGTTTGTTTTTTTTCCCCCTCACATGAAAGCGTTGAATTTGAGTAGTGATACTCTGCCCTGCTCAGGAATTACCGCATTGCTGCTTCTCCTGTTATTCCTTTGACTAGCCAGGTACTGATCCAGGTGGTTGCGAGTCTCTGGTGGCAGGACTAGGGACTTATTGTTGCCAGTTTTAACTTGTGCTTGTAATGAGGAAAAATAAAATATGATTCCACAAAACAATAAAATAATTTTCATAAATGCAAATACGTTATTGCTCCCCCAGCTGCCAAACTGTAGCCTATTTTATTAGGAGAAGGTGGTAAAATTTTTCTCTTATCCAGCTTATTCAGCTTGGACAGGCTTTTTCATTGCTACCAGGTCTCTTGTAACTGCATTCTTCATTTTCTCAGTTACAGTGAAATGTTGGCTTTCACCCTGACTGCCTTCTTGGAGCTCATGGACCATGGTATCGTCTCCTGGGACATGGTCTCAATAACCTTCATCAAACAGGTGAGTTTGGGTAAAGGGGGTGAGTGGATGCTCTTTCTTTTTGTGCTTTAATGCAGCTTCCAGGAAAGCAAGATGACTCCGAGGAGCTGAGTACTCACTGGGAGCACAGTGCACCCAGCTTTCTGCGCCCTGTCTCCCTTAGCTTGTCTCGCTCACCACAAGGTTTCCTGGGTGGGCATCTGTTGACCTGCTGGTTCCTCTGTTTTTAGATTGCAGGGTATGTGAGTCAGCCTATGGTAGATGTCTCCATCCTCCAGCGATCCCTAGCCATTCTAGAAAGCATGGTGCTAAACAGTCAGACTCTGTATCAGAAGATAGCAGAAGAGATCACCGTGGGGCAGCTCATTTCTCATCTGCAAGTGTGAGTGTCCACCCAACAATGGTGTGATTTCAATCAATTTTATTAATAGCTGTGAATTTGAAAATGTATCCTTTTACATTTAAATCACTTAAAGATGTTATTTTTAAAGTATTACTGGTATGACATCTTACTTGAACTTAAGGATTTCTAACAGATTGAAAAAAAAGTAAGATCCTGGAAAAATATGGTTTGTGTTCTAGAAGCACTTAAGCAGATGAGTGTATGTCTTGAACAAAGATATTTTGTTTAAACAACTGCACAGGTGTGTTCATTGTTAGGACCAACCCTGCATTTTACTAAAACAACTTCCCAAAGCTTCTGCGTCCAGTCATCTGGCACCTTCACCCCTCTTTAAATTGTCTCCACTAGAATCCAAGAGCTCACCATCTCTGGTTTTTGTCCTGCATATTAAGGAAGGAAACAATAGCTTTTTTTGGCATTTTTTCACACCTCCCCTTCCTCTCTTTCCAAAAGAATTGACAAATTAGTATCTGGCTTTTAAGGCTGTTTATCTAGGTCAGTTCTACTCTTCCATTAAAAAAAAAAAAGTGCATTTGTTAGAGCTTTAAGTAGTTGTGTGTTTTGTTTTTTTTTTCTCAAGCCTTTTAATTCTGAAAATGTGGAAAAGCACCATTTGTGAGTATGACTAATATTCCTTAATCAATGAACAGTAGTTTAAAAAAATTATAGTGCAAACAATGTATTGCGTCAATGTCACTGTGTGCTTAGAGTGTTTGTACATTTGAACTTGGCTAACAGAAAAGCTAAACAAGTTCTCATGAACACTGCAGCGACTTTGTTCTGCAAAGAGTGTATGTTCTTTCAGTTTTATAATTTCTGTTTTAGTAAAACACGGGTCTGGTCCTAACACTGAACACACTTGTGCAGTTGTTTAAGCAAAATATCATTGTTCAAGACATACACTCATCTGCTTATGTGCTTCCAGAACACAGAAGGTTGCTGAAAAAAGTGTCTATGCAGGGAATACCGTAGAAAGGGAAGCTGGAGAGTGAGTCAGAATTTGCCAGTGTTTGTTTGGCAAGACTATCAGGAGGGAACAATCTTGAACAGAGGATAGGTTCTGGAAGAACACGTCCATGGAAACAAGTCTGAAAGAGACGAGTTAGAAGAGGAGAAATTAATTTAAAAATTGTTTTTCTGTTCCAAAAAGCAAGCAGTGTAGTGAAAAGAGCAGCAAACCCCAAAAAGGAGGGTAGAAGCAGTGAAGTGACAGACTTCAGAGACCTGCGAAGCTTGGAGGCCTAAGGAAAACCTAGGGTGATGCATGAACATTTGCGTGTTTGAAGTATGGCAGTTGACCAAAATGAAGAAGATTTGGAAGGGAGGAATAGAAGAGAGAATATGGTTGTTATCCACAGATGTGCCAGGGATAAATGCCAAAGTGGGGAAAATAGCTATTTAAGCTAGAAGATAATTTAGCTTTAGGTGCTTTATAAAAGTTTCATTTTATTTATTATATTTATATATATAAAAACCCATATTTTTTTAAAGTATACACACAAAAATTCATTTAGGTGGTGCACTGGGATTCTGTTAATCAGAAGAGCTTAAAGTTCTGCAGAAGTCTCCCAAGAGTAGTAGCATAGCAAGAAACAAAACTGGATTTGATAGAGGATCGAGATGAAGGTGGAAAAGAGCGCGATCGTCATTTGAAAGCTTATTCAAAACACCACAAGTGGAACCACAGGCTGTGCATGGGCTAGGAGGGGACTGAGCACCCTTTACCTGAAGAAGCTTTTCAGTGAAAATAAAAAGACGTGGGTTGGGCCAAACTGTTGAGGTTGGAAAGCAATGCCATAAAGAGAGGCATGCTTCCCCCTTGGTTCCATTTGTGTTTGGTGGCTTCCATTGATCTAGGGGAGAAAAATTACTTGCTCCATATAAGTTTCTAGCTGTATCCATATAGCAGATTGCAGTATAACTAGGCTTTACAGAGATGGGGTCAGCGTTGGAAACAAACTATGGTGATGATGAACTCTGAGCTCTGCTGGGCTGCGATCTGCACTATCTTCTGAATAATGGAGCTATCAGTCAGCAACTTCTGTCAGCTTTTTGCAGGCCTGATGACGAGTTGGACGGCATGAAAGCAGATTACCTGAATCCTGCTTGTCCGTTGAAATGCAAGACAGCTGTAGTAAATGTACTCGCAGTGCAGGCAAAGCAGCAAGCTGTAATGTTTTATACTGTCTGTTCTCTTACCATCCTCCCGGTTTTGTTTCTGCAGCTCAAACCAAGAGATTCAGACATATGCAATTGCCCTGATCAATGCCCTCTTCCTGAAGGCGCCCGAGGACAAGAGACAGGTTTGTTCTTGCTTTTTGACTTTAAACCTGAATAATGGTTACTGGCTGGCTGTTTACTTTATGCCTCAGAAATCATATTGTCTGGGCAAGGCAGTCTTCGGACCTTGCCAAGAACTGATGTAGCTGTTTCAGTGTGGCAACATAGGAGTAAAAGTACCATCCTGTTAATAATGTGTTCTGGAGCAGCACATCTATGCTCAGGACATGCTCAGAAAGGCATCTGAAGGGCCTTGAGAGGCAGAAAGTAATCCTCTATACAGCATGGAAATGTTTTTTTCAGGAAGTTAATTCAGTATGGGAGAGGTAGGCTGGGTAGAGTCCTTGGGGTTGTATATACTTACTAAACAAACACCCCACCTCCCTCTCCCCCAAAAAAAGAAACCTTTCTTAAGTCATAGGGGGATATTCTCGCTGGCAAATGTGAGAAACGAAACACCTGTCCTGCTCTGAGGAAAACCCCAAGATCTCACCTACGTGCAAGATGTGCATATGTCTGTATTGTGGAGCTTTGCTGTGTTAAGCCTTTCTTCTCTAGTGCCCTGTTTGTGCCTTATTTCTGGACTCCGAGCTAAATCCTGTCTGCTTCTCTTTGTGCCTTTTTTTTGCTTTCTGCCAGCAGGACAAGCTGCTTAACCCGCTAGACCTGCCCATCACTGTAAGTAACTCAAGCCTGGGGGCTGGTCATGCGGAACTGTAGGCATGTTAGCTTTTCTCCAGTTATGCCTCCTTGTGTCTCCGAAATGATGCATAGAGGCTTCAGGTAGTGGATGAGCCTAGGGAGAAGGGCGGGAGGACTCCTGGGGATGTACTCAGATCGTGAAAGGGAGAAGAATCAGTAGCAGGAGAAATCTCGAAGGACTTACTGTGCACACAAGTCAGTAACGATGATCGTAAAATGAAACTGATACTGCAAAACTGACCAGGTGAACCAATTTTAAAACTAGAACCAGTTCTTTAGCAGTCTAGGTCTCCTTAAATTTAGTACAGCCTGAGGTTATACCCCAAATCTTGCTTGCATTAATGACAGTTTCATATCCAGCTGCATCCTTCTAAAGGTAGAGCTGTTTGTCTGTGAAAAGCAATCACAAAACTTAGTGCTGACTGGGGGCTAGAGCATACATTCTGCCTAATTTGTGACTTCTCCCTTTGGCAATTGTACTATAAGAATGCGTTTTGCCCTGTGCTATCTCCACAGGAGTCACCGCTCTTGTTAATAGGTTGATTTGGAACCTTCCATATCTTGAGATTGTGGTACATTTTTTAGATTTTCTGGGTGGCACAGAAAATGCTCCACTTCTGCCAAGGATGCAATGCTTTCAGAGGGGAAACTAAGATCTCAAGAATTTCTAAAATTAATGGATATGCCTAACACATGAAAATAAGGAAGAACATACTAATCTGTTGGTAATTTGGCCAAGATACTAAACTTCATAGCAAACAAAATTCCAAGGGATCTTTCACTTTTTCTTTTTTTTTTCCCCTTCCCCTCTCCCCCCTCCCCTTGAACACAATCCACATGACCACAAAGGGCCATGAAGATGATTAAGACACTGGAATATCTTTCATATGAATAGAGGCTGAGAGATTTGGGATTGCTCAGCCTCAAGAAGAGAAGGCCCAGGGGGGTCTTATCAGTCTGATGGAAGGCAATATAGAAGAGGGAGCCCAACGCTTTTCAGTAGTGCCTGCTGACAGGACAAGAGGCAATGAGCACAGCTTGAAACCCAGGAAATTCCACCTGGACACAAACACACACACAAAATTAATACGAGGGTGGTCAAACACTGGAACAGGTTACCCAGACAGATTGTGAAGTCTCCATCAGTGGAGATATTAAAAACCTGACTGGACACGTGCCTGTGCAACCTGCTCTGTCTGATGTTGCTTAAACCAGGGGAGTTGAACTAGATGATCTCAAGAATCTCTTCCAAGATAAGTGATTCTGTGATTCTGTGACCCCATCAAGCAGCAAAGTGGGCATTATTGGACTCTCAGCAGAACACAGATCCCTTAGCAGTGGTTAGGCTGTGTGCGTGCTCATGCTTCTTACTACGCTATTTAGAATTGTTGAGTTGTCTTTGTCCTTCCCACTGTTTATCTGCTTCAGTCACCTGTTACTTTGTCCCATGTACAAACTAATTCCTTCAGAGTAAGGATTCTTTGTGTGGCGTGCATGAACAAATCCTAACAGCCGGCCTTGTTCTATTCTCAGTACTACATCTCACAAATTATAGTAAAAAATAGTGACTCGGAGGGCAGTGTGTTACCTCTGAAACCACTTCCTACTTCATCTAGATGTTTCTTAGGTATCTTCCGCTGACTTGTTTTGGTTGTAACATGAGTGCTGCTGAATTTGCAGCCATTATGGCTTGGCTATCAGCCAGCGTATCACTTTCTTGGTTTAGGAGGTTTATGTCTGGAACAAAAGTGATAATAGAGACTTGGAATGAGGCTAATATACGCATTTTACCAGACTCCTTATAAAGCCTGTCAAGAGCAGGGTTGATATGAGCAGTTGGAGCAGTCTTGGATTGCTCAGAATGTATAGCTGATTGAGTGCAATTGTCTAAGACTGCACATCTGCTTCCAGTTCTCAATCTGCACTGCATAGGAATGTGAAGAGCTCTCGAACTGGCAGTTTGTTTGGACTTCTTCCAGATGATGTGTTGCCCAACAGATTTTTCTGACCCAAAGATTTTGCTTATAACAGCAAACTTCTGATAATATTCCGTCTTGACATTAGCACTAGTGCCGCTGTCCTAGCAGCTGTAATGAGATCGCTGGTATTTTAAAAAGTGCATCTTCAAAATTTACAAGGAAAGCACAGGTTAGATTTTTGCAGGTGCATGTGTAATTGGTCCCTGAATTGAAGGCTTGCAGCAGATACTTTGTCATCATGATTTGGTGGTTGGGAAACCCTCCTCAACTGGGGAAGGAAGCCATGCAGTAAAGAGAGAAACTGGAAGCTTTCCTTTAAGTATGAAAATTATTTACCCTTTATTTTTGTCAACTGAAGTGCTTCTGCAAATTGTCCTTGAACTTGACTTCTAAATATCTCTTTAAGAAGTGAGGCAAAGGAAATGTAAATTTCAGAAGGAGAGTTTTTGAGAGGGGGGAGATGTGAAAACTACATCCTCTAGCCCTTGTTTTCTTGGGTGTATACCTAGGTATAGAAAGTTGTAAAATACTAGTTGAAGGAAACCTCTTGTAGATGACAGATTTTTCTGGGCAACCCATAGTATGCTCCCTGCTGCCATATCTCCTGATATTGAAATATCATTAGATGTCCAATGTTAAGCTTAATTTTCTTCTGTTCTTTGACTACCCTAGTGCCTTTCTCCACATTAATGTTGTTTTGTAGGGGAGCCATCCATGAGTTGTGCCCAGTAAAGATGACCCTTGCATCCCAACTTGATGCTTGCTTTGTGGTGAGATGCCATGCTAAATTGACAGTCTGTAGTAATAGCACTTTGCTGCGTGCCAGTGCTATCTGCAATTCATAGGCTTCCTTCTTTCTCTCCTTTCTGCACAATGTGGTCTCTTTGTTTATATTTCACTCATGTTTTTTCATCTCTCAATTCCACAACAGGAAATGGCTAATGCATTTGCACAGAAGCACCTGAGGTCTATAATCCTGAATGTAAGTATGTCTGGAATGACAGAGGGCTTCCTAATGTTCCCTCAATAGAGGTTTCACTTGTGCAGAGGGTAAATTCTGCTGCCCTCAGGGCACTTCCAGAAAAGTGACTCTTTCAAAGGTGAAATTGGAGCCACTTGTTCAAAAAGGGGTTATCAGGATGCTGCTTTCTGCTGTTACAAAGCATTATCATTATGCTTCTGATGGAATATGGAGGTTAAACAGCTGAATCCTCATATACAGAGATGTACATGCAGCCTGGCATATGCCTACAGCTAATACCTCAGTTTTATTTGTATTCTCTTCATTTCTACCCTATCCTTTATTTCGCAGCACGTGATCAGAGGAAACCGCCCGATTAAAACAGAAATGGCGCATCAGCTGTATGTGCTGCAGGTCCTGACCTTTAATCTCCTCGAAGAGAGAATGATGACCAAGATGGATCCAAATGATCAGGTCACTATTAGAGCTGAATAAAGTCTGATAGAGTAGGGCGTACAAGGGGCCTTATTCCTGAGCTCCTTAGCTCCATAGAATTTGCAATAGATGGTGCATAAAGTTTCAAAACCACCCTCACGTTGTAGTCCTTGAGATTAGGGCATGCTCATGACTATCCTGCTGTATGCTGTGGGACTTCTGGAGATTTAAGTGGTCACTGGAAGCCATATATTCCTTTCTTGACTGGTGTGATGCCAGCTCTCGAACTGATTACTCCACCTCTGTGGAGGGGCACATCCTTTTATCCATTTCCTTGCAGTATACAAGGAAGCTGGGCATTTTTAAGGTGTCTGTTACTCAGTTCTTCCATGCATTGTGAGAAATGCCTTAGCATTTTCTGAATGCCTAGAAATTGCCTTTATCTAAAGGGGGCAGTTAAAGGAAAATGCAAACATATTTTGCTTTACCCAATATACTGAAACTTGCCATTTTGAAATGGACTGCCTCTTCTTACGTAATGTTAATGACCTTTGGCGTCTCTCTGTATTCACTGTGTGAGCTCTGGAGAGAGAGGTGGGACTGTGCATTGTGTGAAAATACTGCCCTAGTGATTGATCACGTTACCATTTCCCCGCTTTCTGTCCTTCAGGCACAGAGAGACATCATATTTGAGTTGAGAAGAATTGCATTTGATGCAGAGTCTGACAGCAACACCGTCCCTGGCAGTGGAACGGAAAAACGCAAAGCCATGTACACCAAGGACTACAAGATGCTGGGATTCACTGTATGCATCTAGAGAGAGTGCTGACTGTAAAGCACGTAAAGGCAATCTAAGCGATCTCCATCAGAGTTGTGGGGAAATAAGGAACAGAAATAGCTGTTTGCTTTACCATACTTCTCTATCTAAGTTATAGAATTTCAGCTACACTCAGGCTCCCAGGGAAGATCATTATGAACTTGCTGATTTTTAAAATGCCAGGGCTCATTAGGCACAGTCTCTGGAGATACTCACTTACCATATGCACCTATTCTTTGAAGAACTTGGAAATCGGCTTCTTTCCTAGAAAGTTTGGATAGCGTTGTCAGGAGGTGTCCAAGGTTACCTCTTGGGTAGATGCGAGGGAGTGCTTGATGGACAGGCGGTTGTAAAATTAATTCAGAAAAGGTTCTCACGGAATTTCTTTGAACTAATTTGTTTGGGTTTTTTCTACACACTCTTCACAGAATCATATCAATCCAGCCATGGATTTTACTCAAACTCCTCCAGGGATGCTGGCATTGGACAACATGCTCTACTTGGCCAAATTTCATCAGGACACCTATATCAGGGTAAGCGAAGCTGCTGGGTTTTGCAGATAGCAACACCTCAGCAGCTCTTCTTAGTGTGTGTTGCATCCTCTTCTTGTAGATTGTTCTGGAGAACAGCAGTCGAGAAGATAAGCATGAGTGTCCCTTTGGGCGCAGTGCCATTGAGCTTACCAGGATGCTTTGTGAGATCCTGCAAGTTGGGGAACTCCGTAAGTACCATTTATTACCCCAGCTTGCCAAGTCGCTGGGCTGAAGCTTACAGGCTGGCCGATATTCACGGGCAATTGTACCTCAATCTCCTTTCTGCCATGTAAGGACAGGGGGAATTTGGAGTTGCACTATCAGTGTCCCAGTGCTAATACCAGTATCGAAGTTAAGAAAGACATTTTGTTGTGCGCACTCTGGTTCTCCTGATAAACTGACACAAGTGGAAGGCTTCAACCTCCTGAAGCTTCTGCAGGGTGCTATATAAAAAAAAATCATTCTGGAAACCATCATGAACTTGAGAAAAGTTTAGTAGCTCTGACAGTCTCAAAACAGCATTCTGAGACAATTAACTGCTATAAGAAATTCTACCAGAGGAGAGTGGGAAACAACTGCAAGCAGTCATTTGGGGGGACTAGTGTGAGAAGGGCATGTGAGTCCCAGAGGCTTGCATGGGAGAGCCTGGGGATAGTTGCCGTGCCCAATATAGACTGTCTATGGGGAGACAAAGCATTGAATTGTCTTAATCTCTTTGAGTTAGTACTATTCTACACCATCAGGTTTCTGTCACTGTAGTGGATTTTAGTTACTCTTGGTGGCCTTTGTGCAGTAAGCTCATATGGTTGTGATTTCTGTTTCTTCCTGAAGCCAATGAAGGCCGGAATGACTATCACCCTATGTTTTTCACCCATGACCGTGCATTTGAGGAGCTATTTGCCATCTGCATCCAGCTGTTGAACAAAACCTGGAAAGAAATGAGGGCAACAGCAGAAGATTTTAATAAGGTCAGAGTGGAGAAGAGATATTCTTATTGAGTCTTTTGCAGAACAGCACGTGTTCGCTCAGCCTGTACACTCGGTTAAAGTGTAGGGTGCAGAAGGTGTGACAGGGCGTTGACGTGGGCTGTAAGGGAGGATGGTCCAACTTTTATTTGGCATGACCTGAGGTCCTTCTTTGTTCATCTGGATCTTCAAAGTCACTAGTACGTTGACACTGCTGGCCCCGGTTATTCTATGTCAGTTCTTTGCTGCCACTGAGCTGTGCCCGGGTTCTCTGCTGCCATTAAGCAGCAAGAACGTGACTTGCTTTTCTCCCTGCCCCAACCTCTTTAGGTTATGCAGGTTGTGAGGGAACAGATCACGCGGGCTCTCCCCTCTAAACCAAACTCCTTGGACCAGTTCAAGAGCAAACTCCGCAGCCTGAGCTATTCTGAGATTCTGCGACTACGCCAGTCGGAGAGAATGAGCCAAGATGACTTCCAGTCACCACCTATTGTGTAAGTGCCTAACAAAAACAGTTGCCTTCTGTGCTTGCTGTTATCTATGTTTGCTGCTTACTCTTCCATATTTGATTGGCAGGGAGCTGAGAGAGAAAATCCAACCTGAGATCTTGGAGCTGATAAAGCAACAGCGCCTGAACAGGCTGTGTGAGGGAAGTAGCTTTCGAAAAATTGGAAATCGCAGAAGACAAGGTAAGGTGACAGCGTCTACTGCATTTTTTCATGTGAAGAACTGTAGGCAAATAATATATAAAGGATTTATCTGTCAGCAGGCGTGTTGCCAGAAAGGAAAGCTGGTTACCTGGGCTGTCCATACCAGCCAGTAGTTTGGGATGGGACAGATGTGCATTTCTGAGAACACAGCAATCCCCTCATGAACAGGAGGGACTGGGTGGGGTGACTATGATGTAGTGGCCGTAAGAAACACAAGCAAGAATGATCTTGCTCAGCTTACTCTACTTGTGTGTTCCAGAAAGATTTTGGTATTGTCGCCTGGCTCTGAATCACAAGGTGCTACACTACGGAGATCTGGAAGATAATGCCCAGGGGGAAGTGACCTTTGAATCTCTACAGGAAAAAAGTAAGTGCCGTTTACTGCTCTGAGCACACTGTGCGATTGTTCTGTGCTCTGCCGGTTAGAGGCTGTTATGAGTACCGTCCTAAAGATGAGAGAAAAAGAGCTGTGGCTGAAGCCCTTACTAAGATGAGATCAACTTTTGGTCCTTGCCCAAATCCTTTGAGTCTTGGAATTGCTTGGTATTTCTTATAACAGCCAACTGTAGGGACATGTTACTGGTAATGTGTTTTGGAAAACCGCGGTAATGAGCTACAAGACCAGGAACAATGCTCCATTGCAAAGACAAAACAAAGTTCTGTCTTTTCATAGTTAGGATTTCTTCTTTGTGAGTTTTACTTTTTCACTGTTAGTTCCAGTTGCAGACATCAAAGCCATTGTCACAGGGAAGGATTGTCCGCACATGAAGGAGAAAAGTGCACTGAAACAGAACAAGGTAAGCGCTCCCTTTTTGCCTGTAATTAATATCTAATGCTGTAAAGTTGAAGACTCTGAAAGCAAGCAACAGGAGCAAATGGTCTTCCACGCTGCAGGTGTATTGTTTATGAAGCCCATCTCATATCTGGGCCTTTTCCTAGTGTTCTTTTGTGACTGCGGGATGCTGTGAGCGTAGTCTGGTTGTGCTGTAGGCCGTTCAGAGTTGCTCGGAGTACTGATACGGGAAATGCACTGAGCTGCAGCAAGGCAGCTTCTCTGGCTGGGTTAGCGGGGAGAAGGTGCTGTGATGTTTTGTTCAGCCAATAAGTGAAAGATTCTTTTTCCATTCAGGAAGTGTTAGAATTGGCCTTCTCGATATTATACGATCCCGATGAGACCTTGAACTTCATTGCACCTAATAAATATGAGGTAAGAAACATAGCAGTTAAGCAGTATAATATAAAGCAAATAACTTCAGAGGCTGAGAAGAATCAGTTGCTTCTCGCTAAAGTCTCGAGCATGATGTCTCCCACCAGGTTCATTCTTACAAAATGTTGCCAATGCTTAGTGTGAATTTCTTTGTTTCTCACAGTTATCTTAGTTTTTTTTTTTTTTAATAATCCTACAGTCATTTCCCTTAGTCTAGACTGCTACCTTCTTTCCTCCTATGCAGTCAGTTCTTCCCTTTTCCCCATACTGTAAGGCACTGATGCCTAAAAGAGCTTTACTGTTTTTGTTATTCCACAGTAGAAGCTCATGGCCCCCTCCTCAAGCCACGGGGTCATGCTTGCCTCTAGACGTCTAACTTCCCTTGGAAACCTCTGTGGGCACCGTCTTGGCATTGGTTTTTTTTTCCCCATAGGTTAACTCCCTCCCGTGTTTCCTCTTTTGGAGCTGTAGAGGACTATCTCTAATTGTTGCACGGATGGAAAGATTCAACACAGCCTGGAATTGTGAATTATCCTTCTTTTTTTTTTTCCCCCCCCGCAGTACTGTATCTGGATTGATGGGCTTAACGCTCTCTTGGGGAAGGACATGTCCAGCGAGCTGACGAAAAGTGACCTGGACACGTTGCTGAGCATGGAGATGAAGCTGAGGCTGCTGGACTTGGAGAACATCCAGATCCCGGAGGCGCCGCCGCCCATCCCCAAGGAGCCCAGCAGCTACGACTTCGTCTACCACTACGGCTGACCGGGGGGGACCGAGCTGCAGGGGCGGGCGGGGGCCGCTCCGGGCAGCCCGGGCCCCGCGGCGGGGTCGGTGCGGCGCGGTCGTTACCGTCCCGGAGCCCGCGTTGGGCACCGCCGTCCGAGCGCGCTCTGCCGCCGCGCCGGGGCGGGGCGGGGCGGGGCCGGGAGGGGCGTGGCCACCGGCTCGGGGCGGGGCGGCGCAGCCATCTGGGCGCCGCCACGGCTTTTGTACGTGTCACAATAATAACCAATCGCGCTCCTCCGCCTGCTGCCGCCTCCGCCTCTTTCCGAACAGGCCCCGCCCCGCGCAGACACGTCACCGCCGCCGGCCCCGCCCACCCCAGACAGCCCCTCTCTCCCTTCACCTTTCCCCTCTCCGCCGCCCCCGCCGCGCCGCGGCCCCTCGGGGACCGCCGCCTCCCGCGGGCGGCCGGGCCGTATGGCGGCGGGCGGCGCGGCGCTGACGGCGCCGCTGGTGCTGCTCTACTACGGCTTCTCCATCGGCATCACCTTCTACAACAAGTGGCTGATGAAGGTGCGGGGCGGCGGGAGGGAGGGAGGGAGGGGAGGACGGGCGGGGAGGGGAGGCAGCAGCGGTGACGGCGGCTGTCGGTCCCGCAGAGCTTCCCCTTCCCGCTGCTCGTCACCCTGCTGCACCTCCTCCTCATCTTCGGCCTCTCGGCCATCGCCCGCGCCCTGGCGCGCTGTCGCTCCGGCCGGCCGCGGGCCGCGCTCTCCTGGGCCGACTGCCTCCGCCGAGCGGCCCCCGCAGGTACGGCCGGGGCGGGGGGCGCGGAGGCGGGGGGAGACCGACGCCGCTATGGCCGTGGTGGTGGGGGCGGCGGCGGCCGAGCGCGGCTCTCGGGGTGGGGGCTTCGGGGCGGGAGAGGCGGGAGGCCCGCCGGGGCCGGGGGGAGACACGGCCGGCACGGCTGCGGGCGGTTCCTCGGCAGGGGCAGGTGCCGCCGAGAGCGGTGGCTTTAGGCGGTGCTGCCCTTACTGGTCGTAACAAAAAGCGGTTGGGACGCGGGGAAGCCGCGCTGGGTGAAGGAGCCACCGGCACATGAGAACGTACAGTGAGAATCTTGCACGGTACCTCCGTAAGTTGTCTCTGCAAGTTGGGGTTTGTTTTTTTTTTTTCTGTTTCGCTTTGGTATCAAGCCATGCGTTTGTGTTATTCGGGGGCTGTCTCTGGTTGGAACTTGGTCTTTATGGTACAGAAGTTCATCGTACAAAACTGCTGTGGCTGAGACCAAGGGGTGAAGCTCCTACTCAGAGCTCTGTAACTACTTCAGCAGTTCTTTGGTTGTATGTTATGCTGGCTCGGTCATCGTCACGCTGCCTCCCACAGAACGGCACCTGGGCAAAGATCTCCGGCGAGGTCTGCAAGTGCCTCTACATAACGTGCTCATAGTTTCTAGAAAAATGCTCTCTCGGCACCTGCAGCGGTATTGCTGTTCGGGACGGCACCCGCCGGGTCAGTGAAACTGTTTCCTCTGGTAGGAAGTTTCTATACAAGGGAGAACAGACTGTAGCAAGAGCTGCAGCGGCATTCAGGATTGTTGCCAGACTTCCTTCTTCAGGCTTCTTGCAGTGCCCCCTCACACTTACCAGTTATCGTGCTCTGATACATGCAAATGAGACTTTGTGCAAACGTGTGGCGTCTTTCCGTCACGGGCAGGGCAAGGGTTATTTCTGCGCTTTAGCACAGCATGTGCTTAGCGAGCGCGGTGCTGAGCCTGACTTCAATCACAGGGAACAGGACACAAACATAAAGAGCTGAGGATGTCTGAGTTCTGTTGGCACTGAAGAGTTAAACTGAGGAAAACATGGGTTTTTTTTCTGGGTCTGCTCTGCTCTCTATGTTCATGGTCGAGTAGCAGGGGTTGGTTTTGGGTTGGTTTTTTTCTTATGTAGTGGAAGACAGTTAACTTCAGGATTTTTTTCTTTTGATTCTTTAGCTCTGTCAACTTCCCTGGATATTGGGCTGAGTAACTGGAGCTTCCTATACGTCACTGTCTCCCTGTGAGTACAAACACCATCTTCCCCGGGAGCCCTCTGGTGGGGTTTACAAAGTGCTTTCTCAGGGTCCGTTTCTTGAGTGGGTGCGCGGCGTGGGGGGCTGGCGCGCAGGGTCTGTCCTAGCTTGCTGTGCAAGTGGGTGATCTGGTTCCTAATACTACTTTGCTGGGAAGGACTACATTGGAGGAGACTGACAGTGTATTTTGGTCCTTGCAGCTACACGATGACCAAATCCTCTGCCATTATCTTCATCCTGCTTTTTTCACTGCTCTTCAAGCTGGAGGAAGTGGTAAGGGTCCCACGCAACACTTTAGGGAGGGAGAAGCCCAGGGAAACAGGCAGTACGTGAAGGATACATAAGCAGAGGAAGCGTGCAATTATGTGGCTGAATCTGAAAGAGAGGAGGTGTCTGTCCCTGTTCAGCTCCAGGAGTCTGAAGTGACTTTGTGTTTGCTCTCATCCAGAGGGTGGCATTGCTGCTGGTGGTTCTGCTCATCGCTGGGGGCCTCTTCATGTTCACCTACAAGTCCACACAGTTCAACGCGCAGGGCTTCGTGCTGGTGCTGTGTGCCTCTTTCCTTGGGGGTATTCGCTGGACTCTCACGCAGATACTTTTGCAGAAGGCTGAACTGGGTACGTAGGGTGTTAGGGAGTTGGGGGGTGGTGGTGGTAATGGGGAGGGGAACAAGGAGGTGGTAGACCTTGCTGCAGAAACAAAACATCTTGTGTAAGGGAGTGTTTGAAACCTGGGGCGGGGGTTTTCTGTTGATGGGTGATGAAGGTGGCTTGGCCTCTGCAGCAGCACAGGTGTGGGCATTACAAATAAGATGTATGTCTGGGAATGGTACTAATAAAAGCTGTAGGAGCTGTGTTATTCCCTGGCTTGTTGCTACCTGGTCTGTTATTGATTCTCCTCTTTCAGGGCTCCAGAACCCCATTGATATCATGTTTCACCTGCAGCCGCTCATGTTCCTGGGGCTCTTACCACTCTTTGCGGTGTTTGAGGGTGCGTGAGTTAATTAGAGAAAGCAGGGATAGCTTTACAGAGTGGTTGGGGAGATGGCTTAGCAGTTTGTTGTTTGTGATGATTCATTTAGATAAGTGAACAGCTATGAATTTGTATTACAACGTAGTTAGAGACCTGGAATTATAAAGACCCAGCTATACATCGTGCTGGCAGAACATTAAAGACTGCCTGCCACAGTTGTGGAAGTAAGGGCCATGAAGAACTGGCTCCACATCCTCCTGGTGTTGGAATGTGAGCAGCCCACCCCCATCTTGTTGTGAGGAGTCCTGGGCGTTGGGAAAGGTACTCTGCTACTCACTGTCTTGTTCCTAGGCCTGCCTTTGTCCGTATCAGAGAAGCTCTTCCATTTCCATGAAGCAGGAATGCTGTTCTCTCTGGTAGGGAAGCTGTTCTTGGGTGGAATTCTTGCCTTTGGTCTAGGCTTTTCTGAGTTCCTCTTGGTTTCCAGAACATCTAGCCTCACCCTTTCCATTGCTGGCATTTTTAAGGTAAGGCATGGTTCCTGTGCTAATACTAGAAGGCGAGTACTGAGCCACCCCTAATGGTCCTCATGTGGTGGGAGCTTCCTTAGAAATCATCTCCTGTTATTTTCGTTCTCCTTGCACAGGAGCTTGATGCTTTGCCTTGCGGTCTCTGCAATGAAGTCCCTTGGTCCCTGACGGCAAGGGCAGAGACTAGTGGCTGTTCTGTAAAAAAAAAAAAAAAAAAAAAAAAAACCAAAAAAACCCCCCACCATTAAGGTCCAAAGTTTGGTGGGATCTGGAAGTAAAACACGTGGGCCTCATGAGCAATGTATGGTGCGAGAGGGAGGAGGGGTGAGAAGGGCATGCTCTTGTATCTGACCTGGGTATGAACAAATAACTGTGGTTTTGAGCTACCTCTTTAGCCTAGTTTTGCACATTCTCCCCTCCTTTGAGGAATCCAGCACACCTGCTTCTGTAGCTGAATGGTGACACATGAAATTTATCTGGTCCGCAAGTCACAGGATTCCCATGTAGCCAAGCTATGCAGTCAGAGGACTTAATCCCACATCCCAGTTTAACGGGTTATTCTGTTTCTAAAAACTGTAGAACTCTGCACACGGAAGGATGTGCTGATGGAAATTAGCAGCGTGTCATCTTGTGTCTATGCTTGAGATGTAGAACGTCTCATGCATATCTCCTCAGGTCTTGCCCTGCCACTCGTCATGTTTTTTGTTTCCATAGGAAATCTGCATTTTATTCCTCGCCACACGTTTGCTGGGAGACCGCCTCAGTCTCCTGAACTGGCTGGGCTTTGCTGTCTGTCTGTCAGGAATCTCCCTTCATGTCATTCTCAAAGCCATGAATTCCAAAGGTGATTCTGTTTTCAATCCCTTCCTGTTTCTCTGTAGGCGTTCTCGTAGCGTCACTAGGAGCCGTGTCTATTTCCAGCTCCTTGCCAGCGCCAGCTTTGATGGGTACTCTAGCCAGTTTGTCACTAAATGGGCTGTCTGCACGCAGGTGAAAAAACACTGAAGCTACACAAAGAGGCCAGCTCCGACCCTGACCTGGAGCTGCTGCTGCGCCACACTGAACGTGGTGAGGAAGAGGATGTTGAAACCCCACAACACCACTGACTGAACGTGAAGCACAAAGGCCCCTGCTCTGTTCTTACCAAACCTGCCCGACAGCTATCTAGGAGGAAGGGCCAAGAGTCTCTGCCTGTGACCACCCAAAGGAAGGCCGGCCCCTGGCGGGAGAGTCCCGCTGTTCTGCTACAGCGTGGAGCTGTAGATGCTGCACAAGAAACGGGCAATATCCCTTTCACAGAGAGCGAACTTGGAAGATGAGCCCTGGTTCAGTGGAAGTAGAACGGCACGGTGAGACTGGAAAATGCTATAGAAAGCTTATTAGGGAATCCCGAAGGCTGTACACTTAGAGTATAGACCACGAGCTGCAGAATGAGCGTGGATGTGTCTGGACTGCAGGCTAAGTGATTCAAGGATGATTGTAGTGTTGTTTAGGCTTTGGCTTCAACAGAGAAGGTAGGTATACCTTCCCATACTTTTTTATGGTTCTCCTAAGTAGGAACTCCCATCTTGGTGGGAGCAGATGACTGTATCTGTAAATCCATAGACTTGTCCCAGTGAGAAGGAGCCTTTGTGCCCGGTGACCTCCCATGTTCTCTGTGTGTAGAAAGGAGGGGATCAAATTGCTGGTATTTGGGACCAACTGCACATGGCCAAATGATGTCGGTTAGAGGAAGGACAGGGGTGCATGAGTGCTTCTGGCCCTACAGGCCAAGGAAGGAGAGAGAGCAGTATCACAGGAGATCTAGCTTGAGCAATAAGCTTATTGGAAATATGTGGGTATTTGAGGGGGGGATTTTTGTTTCTTAAATAAACTGTTTTTCTGATTCCCTTTTGTCTGCATGTTATGCAACCTCTGCTTGATGAAGCATAGGTATTTCTCTTCTGAGCTCCTTTCCTTTTAGACCCGCACTGACCTTGCCACTGCACGCCCAATTATTTTTGAGGCCCGGCACACAAAATACTTGCCCGTGAAAGGGATCCTTGATCTCTAAGACTAGGGGGACGTTCCTGTAACCTGTCATATTTGTGCCAGCCAAGAGAACACACTGACTTGTCTGCCTTCATGCGTGAACAAGACACCGTATCCTAAGGCAACTTTTAGTAGTGTGGCTTTCTGTAGGAATCTTACCTCTTTGCTCCGTTGGATTGCATCAGTTAGTGCTGCAGCCTGGTCCAGGAAAGAGGAATGGTGCGGGATTTAAGAGGTGTCTTTTTCCTTTCAGCTAAGCCACAAATGGTGTTGGGCAGGTGGCTGGTTTGGCCAAAATGGCAAAAAAAGTTTTGTTTGATGCTAGCTTTGGGATTTTTTGGAGTGGAAATAACTTGAGAGCGCTTCCCAAAGGCATAACAGTGTGACCTTTCTCTTGAGAGGAGCTGGGTATTCAAGTGAACTTCTCATATTCTGTTTGAGAACACGAACCATTTTGACTAGACTGTGCCTCGGTTGATCTGGCTTCATAGTTTTCAGATATGAAGTCTTTCTTGATGACTTCAATCAAATGCACATCCTGCAAAAAAAAAGCTGGTTCTGAAGAAGAAAACTTTTGTTAATAATGATCATCTTAAATGGTGTTCTAATAGACACTGGTAACTTGCTTCGGAGCAGACAGCAGGTGGTGCAACTACCTTGCATACAGCTACTGAACCAGCAGTTCCAAGCCAGGCTGGCGCACCGAGGGATCTTGTGCATCGAGCAGGATGCCTGGAGCTGAGAAGGGCTTGGGCAGTCCCTAGCTGGATTTTCCAATAGCTGGGACTTGTGATGCTTCCAGCAGGAGTCACCTTGTTTACCCTACCGATAGGTGTAAGCCCTGAGCACTAAATACTCTGTACTTGCTGTGGGGCAGCAATGCTTTCTGCACGTCAGCTGTGTTTAGCAATACCGCAGCTGCTCTTGGCATGTCTCTTTCCACTCTCCTAGAAGTGAACCTCGGGCATCCTTCTATGGTGTAACTCAGGCTGGGATTTCAGGTCCCTGTAAATCCAAGGTAAAGGCAACTTTGTTCACAGGCCAGGATTTGTACCGCGTACAGTGCTTGAAGATGAAATTTGATTGTGCTTGTGAGCTGCAGAGCCCTGTAGCCTGTTGCTTCCAGTCTCGTTTCCTCTTTAAGATAGAGGGGGTGCCCTAGAACCTAGTGTCCATACTTAGCATTTCCGATCTAGACACAACTTTTTGGTGATGAATATAACGCTGTCATTCACTCCAGTGAAGTATGCTCAGAACAGCTTTTGGGACAAGCGGTTGGTTCTGCACCCTTCCCTGGAGCGTTGCCAGCTGCTTGCTTCCAGTGAGGCTAGGTAGATGTCTGTTTCCTTGTTCAGTAAAATTTTGTTCTTGACAGAGATAAAGATAAGAGAAACCTGGAAATAAGAACGTAAAAGTGTCGACTGCTTCATGATTTTGCCACAGTATATGATACAGGTGGTCAGTCCAGTTTGTTTGTGGGACTGACTGGGCATCATTGATCTGTCTTGGAAACAATCCTATTCTAGTTCCTTCTAGTATCCAGATAGGAATGGCAGAGGATGTCTGTCCTATTCCTGCTCATAAATTTAAAAAGCCCTTATGCAGAGCTTGATGATAATTAATACTTAATTTCTCCTTGAGATTCAGTGGAGGAAGAAGTTTTCCCCCAGCTTGATAAATCCAGGTAGAGATTTTGTGCAAGGAGGTTCATGGTATGGCATGTTCTGCAGATGCTTCTGTGACCAGCACACGGCAAGGAGGCCCCTAACCCAGCTCATGCTGAAGTACCGCTGCTTTCCTGGGTCTGCAGTGCTAGGATGGAAAGGTTTTTCACTCAGTGGCAGTTTTGGACTTGCTGAAGGGGCAAGGATTCCTGTCTGGGCCTCTGATCCATGAGGTCCTCTGCTTCTGGGAAAGCATTGCTGTTTTGCAGTCTTTGTATGACTTTTCCCTGTGCAGTTCTCTCTGCAGGAACCTCACTGGGGTAGAGTTGACGATGCTGTGACTGTTTGTGTGCGGAACAGGCAGGATGCATACTTTTGCCGCTCCTCTTTGCCTTCATCCCTCCAGCGCTTTACTTTCTATGTCCCAGCTTCTTTCAGGAGTAGCGCAGGAAGGAAGTTGCTTCGTAGCTCCCAGTAAGCACCCAGTAGCTCCTGTGGGGACCTCTTCTTTACAGTGTCTTGTTTGGCAGGACTGCTGGCAGCAGCAGTGCTGTCACCAATCTGAAGGCTTTATCTGGGACTCCGCTTTTATCCCCAAAATTCAATCAGAAGGTTGGGACTAGAGAAGACAGTGTTGAACAAATCGAAGGTTAATTAGACTCTGTGTAAATGTGTGTTTTTCTGACCAAGCACCTACTGTGTCCTGGACCCAGCTGAAGAGCTAGCTCTGTCCCCAGTATCCCTCTTACTCCTGCTTCAACGTGTGTAAAATGAAGGTGCTGCACCACCGGAGCAAATACTGATAGTCATGTTTAATACTTCTGCTCAGCACGGGACATACTTCTGCACAGGCATATGGAGCAGAAGTGACAGGACTTGGGAATCCTCGGAGAGAGAATGCTCAAAGGGTTTCTGAAAACTGCAGTGATGCTTCCCGTCCTCTCAGTTCCACCTTGCGCTTTATCTTTTCATTCTACCCTGGGGGTAGGGCTTAAGAGCTTGCAGGGGCAGGGACTTTGGGTCGTTGCCTTTGCACTTAGAGTTGGGATTTTAAATTATGGTGTGCTTTAAAATTAAAATGTAAAAACTTTTTTTTTTATTCTTAAGGATTAGTTTCTGCATTCTTTTCATAAAAAGAAAGGAGAGAGAATATACACTGACAATCTGATCTCCCTATTCTAGATGATTTAAGGAAAAAAAAATAATAGCAACTAGATCTCTGTATATATGGATGGTTTAGCTTTTGTGGGGTATGTTTGTCAATTAATGGTGTTGGGTACCAGGTTAATTGCTAGATGCAGGTGATGAGTTCAATAGCAGATGTTTGGGAAGAAGAATGTAGAAAGGATGGGTGGTAGTCTGCATCAAACATCTCATGATAGACTTCCCAGGCTGTAAGGCATAGCATATGAGGAACTAGCAGCAAAGAGCTGTTCCTGAGAAACTGGCTGAGATATAGAACTTAGAATCAGCGTATCCAAAGGATGTTTCGATGCTAAATAACTGTTCTGTTTGGAAAATCTGGGGACAGATACCCTGACAGGGAAGCTGAAGAAATTACATTTTCCTGCGTACCTGTGGGAGATTAACTTAATATGTACATGGCTTTTCTACAGCTTTGAAAGTCCTTTTTTTGTCTGTTTTATGCTAGAACTACTCCTACCATTCAAATGAAATGGCACATTGATTTAATAGCATAATTTGGGATAGCATCTTCCCCACTGGCTAAAGCTCCAGAGTGTTAGAATCACAAGGTCTAGATTCGGTCAGGCTTGCTAGAATAAGGTGGGAAGGGGCAGCTGTTTCACAGCATCTTCTGGACTCATTTGAAGCATGGAAAAATTTGCATGATAACTCATGAGAGAGAGCAGGCACAAGCCTCTGGGTGGGTGTAATTGGAAAATGCAATTTATTCTTGAGCCCTGATAGCTTTGGGAGTCTTCTAGTGCTAGGAGTCTTCAAGTCACCTTGCATATGATTTAGCCACTGAATCTCTGTTCCTTTAGCTTCTACTTGAACAGCTAGATCAAGAATTGTATGACAAGCAGAGGTCCATCTGCATACTGTCCTCGAGTCAGGTCTCTGTGAGGTGAAGGCTCACGGACTGGCCCCAACATGCTACAAAGAGGTGAAAATAGGCACTGTTCACCCTTCAGCACCTCATTCCACAAGTGACCAAAGCAGGAATGCTAACAAAACCGTGTGCCCAGCAGGAGTGCTAAACACATGTGCCCAGCTATGCATTAAAGACATGGCCCTTTGGTTGAAGAGAGGATCGTCTTGGAGTTCTTTGGGCAACCATGAGGATTGATCAACTTTGAAGGTCTACTGAGGCTTCTCTGCTGCAGCTGCACGTTTTTCTGGCATCTGCATCAGTGTGTTTGTCTGAGAAACAGTCCTGGATCTAAATTGCTTTCTCTAGCCTGGAACGTTCCTGCTGAGCTCTGTGTGCACCTACCATCGTGGTGCTGTCACGCGCTCCCAGCCATGTGTGCAGGGGTAGCTATAGATCTCTAATTTAAGAACAGAAATGCACCTTCTTCACTGGAGTTTCAGAGCTCCAGCATAGAAGTTTGCATTTAAAATCAGTGTAGTGTTGGGTATAAATGTCACTGCTGCAGGTGCCTGACTGGGGTTACCAAACAATAAGCAGCAAGCAGCTCTGCTTAAGTCTCTTCATCTTCCTGCCATTAACTGACCAAACAGAGGGGGCTTTTGCACTCTAAACTGTTGTTGAGTGCTTGATGTTGCCTGGGAAACGTAGAAGGAAAATGAAAGGATCCTATTGTTCGTGGGTTTATCTTGCTTTTGTAACGGCTTCTGGTGAGAGCCTTAACTTTGCAAGGGAGGGAACACAGTGTGTATGTTCCCCACTCCCCCTGTGCCAGCGTTGCTGTTCTTGGTCCAAGATCTGTTTGCTCTGCTTTTGTTCACCCACATCCACTGTGTCGGTCTGCTCCATGTCACTCCTTCAGCACTGGCAGGAGCACCATGGTGGAGCACGGGCAAATCCTGTGATTTGTGGTCAGTGGAACTTGCCGCTCTTGGTGACCTGAGACCAGTTCTCCCTCACAAATTTCAAGGCTCTGATTAAAGGGGATGCAGAGGTGAGGCATGGAGACAACAAAATGGGGAAGCAGCATTGGTACTTTGGGGAAACGGTCAAAGATTGTCTTTAAAGCAGTGAGGCGCAGCTGTCCTGTTGGCCAGAGCTGTCTTTGTCCGCTCTCTTCCCCTACCCATTGCACATCTGAACCTTCCGGAAGCACCTCCACTCCCTACATTTGGAAAAGCAACAAGTTAGGGATAGAGTGCCTGTGGTGAATGCTTTCCTATCACTTTTTGATCTTCCCTGCTGCTTGTTCCACTCTACTTTTGCTTCCGCTGACTGCTGTGTCTGCAAGGCTCCTCTGTGCTCCAGAGCCTTACCCAGCCCTCAGCTATGTTGGTGCTGGGGCTCACCTGGTGACGACTTCTGGTGGAGAGTGTCACATGGTGCAGGGCAGAGCACTCCGTTCTTGGCTGCTTTAACACTTTTAATACTGTCAGCAAGAAATGTTTCAGAAACGAAGTGGAACCATGGCTGTATAGAGAGCCGCAGGAGAGCCCGTTTGAACCCACCGTGAAGCTGCTAGGGATGGTCGTTCATTTGAAGGGCCTGATGCTCTCGTGGAGCTGGGACTCTGACTCCCTGAGAGCCTGAGGAGTCTCAGTACTCCAGCTCTGGTTTGGAGCTCTCAGAACAAATCTTGATTGCTTGCAGTACCTGATTTTGCAGACTCAGCTAGTGCAAGTAGCGAGTTTAGTGTAGGAGATCAGTGAGCAAAGTAAAAAGGCTTTGGCAGGGGTCCATGCGGGAACTGGCAAGGAGGAAGGGGTAAAAGCTTTGTGATTCTTTGGGAAAATGGCAGCATTCCTCCCTAGGCAACTCCACTGGGCCATGGTGTGGGGCTTCTTTCTGTCCACATATTCCTTGGCTCCCCTCCCCAGAAGCCTCAGGGGTTGAGGCGATGGGTCCTACCTGAGAGATCACTACCTACCTCCTAGGGTCGATTCCTGGAATACGTCTGTAAGGGAAGTTGGTGGGCCTCATCCTCATTTTTGCTGAAATTGTAGTCCTGCCTTCAAGCTGAGTCACCCTGCACCTGGACGTGGTCTCGCTCAGAAGCAGGACTAGGGTGTGGGGCGGCTTTTGGGGCACCATGTATGGCAGAGTTGTGGGCAAGCTCAGGAGGGGTGAGGTGGGACTGTATGCTGGTGCAGGGTAGTGCAGCAGAGTGTTAAAGAAGCAGCACAGCTTGTCTGTTGAATGCTGTCTGTTTCACTTGAATGGGCACTAACATTTAATGAAAGGAAGAAAGAACCCCTGCCCACCCTCTTTCGTATAAGGAAAAAACCCTACTGTGCACTGAAAATGCCAGAAACGGAAAAAGAGGCAAGGATGAAGGACTTAAAGGAGGAGACAGGAGTGCTGCAGCAATGGCACAAAGAAAATGAGGAAGCACAATCTTGTAGCAATAGCAGTGAAGTGCAGACTCTGGGCATGAAGAGGTAGGGTTGGAGTCCACCGAGGAGACAGGATGCAAGTAGGGAGTGGGAGCTGGGAGTACCGGTAGGATCCTGGTTGCATCTGGAAATAACCCTGGGTGGCTGTGCAGCTCTTTGGCCTCGTACGGAGGTGGTCAAGGCCTTTTGTCGTTGCTGAAGCTGTCTCAGATTTGGGTCGATGCAGCGGGCTTGGGACTGGAAACACTGGGTAAACCTAGCCCTGCGTGCCCGCACAGGGCTCTGGGGTCTCCTGCTTTTAAGAGGTCCCTTTGTCTGTGCCACAGTGTGGTCTCTGCGGTCCTCTGAGAGGAGTGATGAAGCTTCGTTAGTCGTGCAGACTGTTTTCTGATGAGCCCCAAGTCAGGGGCCACTTTAGGGGATGGGAGATGTAGTTTTCTGTACAGTCAATCATTGTATGGCTCAGTTTGGTTTTGCCCCCTCTTTTTCAAAGGAAGAACATGAAGGCTGAACGTGCTGGAACCACTGGAGACCTGCGTGTGTGTGCAGCAGTGCTCCCTGGGCTGGGCAGAGCACACACGCGTGTGTTCGCACCGTTCAGGCCTTCCTCCGCCTGTGCGGGCCCACGCGCACACGGCCGCACACAGGAAGCAGAGGGCCGTCATTGAATATTGATAGTGTTTGAAATAATTAACCAGCGGAAGCAAAGCTGGATGAATCTCAGAGGTGCTGTGCTCCTTCTGCAAACTCTGCTCTTGCCTGTAGGGCCAGGTGTTTACATGTGTGCTGATTTTGCCCCCCTACCCATTCCCCTGGGAGACCTCTTCATTTGAAGAACAGATGCTTGGCTTCCTGCTGAAATTTCAATACAGTTAACGTCCTGAGGGCAAGGAGAAAGTGTCCCTGCAAACGCCTCTGCATTCCTCCGGTTCTCTGCCCAGCAAACAAGGTATCATCACCAAGCCTACTGTGGGAGAGCCACCCGCGCTCCAAAACACACAGGAGCAGCAAGGCAGAGCGGTGACACGGGGCTTGGTGCCCAGCAGTAGGGCTGCCTCAAGCTGCGCTTCATTTCTTGTTTCAGCTGAATATCTCTGTGGTTTTTATTACGGGGTTTGTGGTTGGTGCTTAGTGAGGCGGAGAAAGCGGGGCTCAGGGTGCAGAGGGCTGGAAGGTGGGTTACCACCCAGCCTGGGGCTGTGAAGGGCTCACGTTCATCTGCGCTCTTTGTGGTGACAAATAATTGCCCCTAACTCTATACCCTACTTTTGCACTGAGGCTCTCTCTTTTTTTTTTTCTTTTTTTTTTTTTTTCCATCATTGAGCTATGCTTGTTTTGATGTGCACAGCCTTGGGTCTCTGCAGTCCAAGGAAGCTGAAAGAACCTTTGCTCCTAGTCTGCACCCTGTACCTGGAAATGGCTCGCTTTTCTGGAGCCACGCTAACCTGAGCGGTTCTGTGTCCTGCAGTTGCTTAGGGAGTTGTATTTTTGGGGGTGAACTGTTTGTCTTGCTTTGCGTTAGGAAAGGTGATGCAGTCAAGACTGAGCTGTGTCCAGGACTTAGGAGAGTGGTGGTGTTTGTGGTGGTGGTTCCTGCTGAGGGACCAGCCGTGCTGAGAGCAGTTAAACCTCCTGTGAGGAGTGTCCTCTTCCAACAGGACAGGTAGCTGTGCCACTCACCCCTATTCTCCCAAACGGTGGTCTTGTTGCCAGGAGCCAGGACATCCGAATGCCTGTCTGGGCCTTTGTTGCCAGCCTGGCTTCCCAGGGGAGCAGTCTGTACCTGCCCTTCCTCTGGACCTTGCCAGCAGCACAGGCTGCTGCCAGCTTCTGGCTGCTGGCCCAGTGAAAAGTAGCAGAATTGACCATGCGATTGTTAATGAAAATCACAAGCAGGCAGATACAGCCAAGCCCTGTAATTGCACTAATTGGAGCCATCGTCATGAACGTGCTAAGAGCCACTCTCCTGGTCTCAGCCTAGTAATTCTTCTAACCTCATGTTTCGGCACCTCCACCACCCTGCGCAAGGCAGACCCACCTGCCATGTGGACATAATTCACTGTATAAAGGGAGCTGGAAGGTGTTAATGTCCCTTGTCCTATGGAGCTGCTGCTTTATTTCTAGATGTTGAAGGTCTTCAGTGGAGCTCCCCAGGGAGAATGAGGTGGAGCTGGTGCCAGGTGTTGGAGACTGTGCTGCACAGCACTTTGCTTGCAGCCTTGAATTCTCCCTCTGTGTCAGAAGAAGAAATGGATCAGCCTTGGCCAAGCAGGAACTTCCTGGACTCTAAAAGTGTGGGAGTGGGGAAGCAAGCGTTCAGCTGTCCTGAATTTCAGGGTCTGGGAGGACAGCAAAGCGTGTGTTGGGAGGGGACCACGTAGTTGATGTGGGCAGCTGACATTTTGCCTCATCCTGCCCTGGGAGTTTGGAGCTAAGAGATTGTTTCTTCTCCTATGTTGAGTTAGAGATCACAGGATAATTCAGGTGGGAAGGGACCTCGGCAGTTTTCTACACAGGCAGGGTCAACTATGAGCTCAGACCTGGTTGCTCAGGGCTTCATCCAGGCAGGTCTTGAAAACCTCCAAGGTGGGAGACTGCGTAGCCTCTCTGGACCACCGCTTCAGTGCTTGACTGTCCTCATGAGGAAGAGGTTTTTCCTTGTCTGGTCTGAACACGTCTTTATAGTTATGCCCATTGTCTCTCATCCTCCCACTGAGCACCATTGATGAGAATCTGGCTCTGTCTTCTCCAATAACTTCCTTGTAGGTACTGACAGATTGCTGCGAGGTCCCCCTGAAACCAACTCTTCTCCAAGCTGAACAAGCCTCCCTCCCTCTGCCTTTCCTTACAGGACAAGTGCTTCAAGCCCCGAGTGCCTTGGTGGTCCTTTACTGAACTCCCACTAATTTGTCCATGTCTTTCCTTTATTGGCAGTGCAAACTGCATGCAGTATTACTTCACGGGGACTAACAAGGGCTTGTATAAAGGGACAGTCACTTAATCTACTGGCTGTATTCTTCTAATACAGCATAGGATGCTGCTAGTTGCCTTTGCTGCCAGTGCACATGATGTTCAATGTGCTGTCTACCAAGATGCCCGGGTTCTTTTCAGATGGAACAGTGAGAGAGCCAAGGATGTTCCTGGAGGCGCTTGGGCAGAGCCCTAGGGTGCCCCAATACACATTTCAGTAGCTGCTTGTAGACCTGGATGCCTGGGGTTGTTCCTGCTGCTGTTCAGTCACATGGGGACGTCACATAGAGAAGCTCCCTGTTTCTTGCAGGCATCGAGGATGCCTCCTTACACAGTACTATCTATAGCTTGTGCTTGCAGTTTCATAGATTTTTAAGGCCTGAAGTGACCGTTCATTTATCTAGGGCCCCTCTGTAACTCCAACTAAGAAATACCATTGCTCTGTTTTGCCTGTAATGAACCCGGTGTCTCTCAGCTGATGTATCTTCCATGACAGGGTGGAGGATGCGAGGAGGCAGAGCAGATGGCATTTCTCAGGTAGCATGGCCCAGTGCTGTGTTTCCTTTTTACACTTTGCTTGACTACGGGCTCCAGCCTCCTTCATTAACAAAGAGCTCTTTCACACCAAGTATTTTTTCTCTGTGAAGTGCTTATAATCAAATCACCTCTCAGGTTCCCTTTTTGGTGAGATAACAGACTGAACTCTTTCATTCTGTCCCTGGCAAGTGTTTCCTCCAGCTTCCAAATCACATTTGTAATTATTCTGTGCATCCTCCTTTTTTTTTTTCTTCAAAATCCTTTAGAGATGTGGGCACCATATTGGACTCGCAGTGCCATGCAGGGGGGAACCTTGCTACCTTGCTCCCCGTCCATGTCTCTGAGCTTGCTACCAGCGTATCCCTTCTGGGGTGTGCAGGAGGCAAAGGGTGCTCTATGTAGAGCAAAAAGGACTCTGACGTAGTCCGATGAAAGACTAATTTCCTCTCTACTTGATGTTGGTCCAGGTAGGTCACCCCTCTTCTCATCACCCACTGAGGTTCTCCCAAGGCACTGTCCCTCCAGGTCAGCAGTTACTGGAGGATAAAAGGCAAAGGGGCAGCAGGTTTTTGCTGGGAATTGCACCTACCGTTGTCCTCTCCCCATGATAACAACACTACCCCTGGATCAGCTACCTTCCTCACTGCCACATCGCTTCCAGAAAGGCAAACAAAGCGGGGCTTTGAGTAGAGAAGAGGGGGGAAAGTTAGCTGACCAAGAAGGGTGGAGAAACTGGACACAGAAAACAAGGAATGTGGATAGTTAGAGATCCCAATCACAGAATGGCTGAGGTTGGAAGGGGACCTCTGGAAGGACCATCTTGTCCTGCACAAGCAGGGCCGCCTCGAGCTGGTTGCCCAGGACCATGTCCAGATGGCTTTTGGATATCTTCAAGGATGGAGACTCCACAGCCTCCCTGGGGAACCTGTGCCAATGCTCAGTCACCCTCACAGTGAAAAGGTGTTCCCTGGTGTTCAGAGGGAACCTCCCGGTTTCAGGTTGTGCCCATTGCTTGTGGTCCCATCACTGGGCACCACTGAAAAGAGCCTGGCTTTGTCCTCTGTTCACCCTCCCTTCAGGCATTTATATACATTGACAAGTTCCCCCCTGAGCCTTCTCTTCCTCAGGCTGAACAGTCCCAGCTCTGTCAGCGCTTCCTCATATGGGAGGTGCTCCAGTGCCTTCACAATCTTCGTGGCCCTTTGCTGGACTCTCTCCAGTGTGTCCATGTCTCCTGTGCTGATGAGCCCAGGACTGGACACGGTGCTCCAGGTGTGGCCTCGCTGGTGCTGAATAAAGGGGAAGGATCAGCTCCCTCGACCTGCTGGCAATACCTTCCCTGACGCACCCCAGGATATCATTACTCTTCTTTTTGGCAGGGGCACATCGCTGCCTCGTGTGAAGATGCAGGGGGTATGCAGCCAGAGGGCACGAGTGCAAGAACTTGACCTGTCTCACACAGCAAGAGGGTTTGCTGGGGCACAGAGCTGTCCTGCAAGACCCCCGCTAGCATAAGTAGCGCTACCATCTCACCCTGTGCTTTCCAGCCTCGCAGAGCTGGGTAATTGCTTTATCTATCAGAGCTACTTGCATTAACAGGCAGTAATTGGCACCTGTGTTAAAGAGCCTGGTTTCAATTACTGCTGAATGCAGCTCAAACTCCCGAGCTGAGAGATTACATGGGGGAGGAGCGGTAATGCTCATGTTTACTCTCTGTCTTTCCACCAGGTGCTCCTCTTCCCCCAGGGATGAAGCACTTTTTGCGTTTCTTGCTTGTGCCTTGACTCGGCAGAACCAGCAGCAAGGGCTGCATGGGGAGCGTAGCGGTGTGCCTCTGAGGAGCACAGAGAGCAGGCGTTGCTGGCACAGTGCTCGACTCTGTTCTTCCTCACGTGGACGTTTCTCACAGAAGCCTCTACTACAAATCCTACATTGAATGGTAGGCTACCAAGGTGTGGCAGGGAATTGGTCTTTGTAGATGGCGGTGTTCCCCCAGCCCCATGCAACAACGATGCCGGGGGCTCTCCCCTCAGCTATACATCTCTCTGTGGCTTCCACTGCATCAGCGCTCCCCCGTGCGCTGGGCCCAGCCCCCTTCTGCTGCCATTCATCATTTCTGATCCAATAAATTACAGCGCCGTTAAAACGCACGGGGAATTGTTTTCTGTGTTTTAGGGCCACGAGCCCTTAAATTTCCATTTGTTTAGTGGGTGATGAATGGACGGTTGTGGTTGGTGCTGGGGCCATGCGGAGGGGTGGGAGAGCTCTGGCTACAGAGCGATTAAATGCTCCCTTCCACCAGCAAAAATCCCTGGTTTGGTTCATAACAGGGGTCAAGGGGGGGGTTTGGAGGGGCTAAGTCAGAACGTTTGGGCTTTATTCCTGCGCTGCGGGGAGAATTTTATGTCTGGGAGGAGGGAGGGAGCTGCTGTGTGGGTTCCCAGGGCAGTCAGTTGTGCTACAGGAGCCAGGGCTGGGAGTCTCGGGCCCTTCAGCTGCCTGGAGGACTGATTCAGAGAGTGGGTAGGAGCCCTAACATCAGGAAACGGGGGATGAATGGAGATCCTCAGCGCAGAGGGCAGTGGAACGAGGAAGAGGGCTGGGATGGGTGGCAGAAGCACGGAGGGCTGGCTACAGGCGTTTGGGGAAAGACTGTGCCGGGGAACGCTGCAGCTTAGTGGCTTCCCGGTGGCGGCAGGAGTCCTGCTTGATGCTGGAAGTTAGGTGGCTCTTGTAAGACAGCCATTGCTAATAGCGAGGTCCGGGACCGCGGGGAACAGGCACCATCCTTGGGGAGGCCGGGCCTGAGTACCCCCAGCATGCAGCGATGGGGGAAGGTGCAACGTGTTCAAGGTGGCAGCTGTTGCCCGGTGCTGAGCACAGCCCTCCTGAAGACAGTGACGTTATTTCCACTGATCTGTATGTGTTTCCGTGCCAGTCAGTCCCTCATCAGCCAACACGCTCTTTGCTGCATCAGTGCTGCTTTTGCCTTTCTTCTCCCCGGTAACCTGGAGGCAAAGGCTGCACCTGCACCACAATGCTTAAACTGGGGAGATGTGGGGCATGGCTGTCACTGTACAGTTGGCTTCCTTCTCTTGCAAATGCAGTTTTAAGTCAGTCTTGCAGCACTTTGGACCTGTCTAATTGTTTTAACACTGGATATAAGCTTCACTGCGTTACTTTTGTCCCACAGTTGAGTCTCAGAGTCCTGCCTTCACCTATAATAAATTCCTGAACTAAGCTGCTCTGTCTCCACTGTTGATGTGTTTCAGTTTTTCCACTCTTCCCTGTCTCTTCAGGCTGCAGACCACTGGGAAAAGCCTGCGAGAGGCCCCCAGCTCTTTTCTCCTGCCCCAGGGCACAGTGCAGCAGCCATTCCATTGTCCTGTACCTCCAGCGCTTGCATAAGTGGCAGAAGTAGGCACAGCAGGAGTTAAACAGTGCTGGGAAAATTGGTATTTAATCCATTGCTGTTCCTTCTAGCAAACCTAGATGGGAAAATGCCTCCCTGTTGGAAATAGCGCCTCTCAGAAATGGAAATGCAGGATGGCTGGGGATTAGGGTGCCTATCGTTGGAAATGGGTTTCTTATCGTCTCTCTCAGCTGAATTGGTGGGACAGCCTCTGCAAATTGAATTGCCTTCCCTGTTCCTGTCTGTGCCATTGCATTCCTCCTGTGCTCGGGCTTTGCACCCACCTTCCCAGCCTCTGGCCTTCCTTGTCCCCATCCTCAGCAGAGCAGGAGCTGCCTCCGAGAGTGTGTATGTCTGTGGGGAGGGACTGTCCCAGCTGGGACCTTCTGCCCACCTTCCTGCTCTGCTGGAAGCAGTCATGGTGGGCAGGACTGGCTACGTCTGGGAAGATTCATCCTTTGGATTCTCAAGGCCAGGAGGATGTAGTCCCTCATTCCAAGCGCTTCCCTCTGACCTTGCGCAGACAGCGGTGGCCTGGCAGAGCCTGGTTTAGGGCAGCATGAGCAAAGGTGTGAAAAGATCAGAAGACATCAGGCACAACTGGGAATGAGAGCTGGTGATGAGGAGTTGGGGGGTGGCACAGGAGGGAGGCAGAGAGGAAGATGAGAGTAGCTGGAAAAGATTAGGGAGAGACCAGGTTGAACACAGAGCAGGAATGAGAATGACTCTCTGTGAGACTAGGAGCAGCCTGAACCCTGGGTCTTCGCTGTGCTAGGTGGAGGCATCTCTCCCCCATCAGTGCTCAGGCTCTGTCCTGGGATGGCCACGGTGGCTCTTTCAGTTCCTCCTCACAGTTTCTGTGGTTTGAAACATCCCACACCACAAGCACCGGCTGGCGTGTACCCGTTGGCCCAGGGTGTCCCCACAGAGCCTGTGCTTCACCGCTCCCCAGGCCCAGCGCAGGTTAGGCTGAACGCAGATTGAACATTTTCTCACTGTGTGGACTGCAAACCATGGCCAGGGCTGGGGGTGTGCTGCTGGGGATGTCCAGCCATAGTGCCAGGCATTTCTTTTAAGGCTTTTCTTTCCAGGTTTTGGGTTGGGGATAATTCTGTTTTACTGAGATGTATTTTACCATATGTTGTCAGCGCCTCATTTCATCCTTGTCTCTGTCACAGTATGGTTTTTTGGAGGAAATTCCCATCTCTGTTATTGTTGTGTGATAAGCGCAAGAGGTGCTGAGTGTATACCTGTCAATGGTGGGGAGTTGTTTGCTGCTCTTGAAGAGCTACCATCCATGGTTAATGGAATCTGAAGCAGAAATCTCTTTCAGAATAACCCCTCTGCACTGAGCCGGAACGCATAAAGTAATTGCTGGCCATCAGGACAAAGCCCTAGCCAAGGGCCCAGTTCCTCTTGCAAGAGCAGGCTGTGCTCAGGTTGGCAGAGGCTTGCTGTCTGCTCGAGAAAGAGTAGGAGTCGTCTCTTTGTTCTAGGGTGGGGAGCCTTTATCTCTGCAGCAAAGGAAATTACGGACAAAGGCATTGTGTTCTTTGAGGGCCCTGTTAAGGGGCGTGGGATGGACGTTTGCTCATCGATCCCTAGCAGCATCCGCACTTGCATGGGAGGACACAGTAGTTTGTTACGCGTGCCACAGGCTCAACCTGAATTGGTGGCGTGGAAAGGTGGGATGGGGATGGGAGCAGACCAGTGGCAGCCACAGAGTGATCCTTAATGCTATTTCAGAAAGTTTCCTTCTTTCCAGCCCCACGTGCTTCTGCACAGCCTCAGACCTGGCCCATGGCCCTGTGCCTGGGGAACGGAGCTGTGGTGTTATCCCAGGAGGATTTTGCAAGGGAGTTGTTTCCCCGGCTCTTCATCCCAGTTCCTTAGTGTCCAGGTCCACCTGCACTCTGGCACAGGAGTGGTCTTGGTGGGGGCCAGCAGAGCGGTGCCCCTGTGTCACCTGCGGGTATGAAGGGTCACCCAGCTGGGCACAGCTATGGGGCCATCACAACCCCCTGGGTGTCGTTGTGTGTTTAACAGTTTATCCAAAGCAACTTCTATTTCATTTTGGGCTAAAACTGATAAATCAAGGTGACTTTGGGCAGAGAAATAATTCCTTTCCCAGGATTTGCATAATCCTGGCTGGTGATATGATAATGGTGTTTGTTAAAGACAGAACACAATGAATTAATACTGTTAAGTTGCTGCTGCAAAATGCAAAGCAGGTAATTTACTGTGGGTGCAAGGAAGAGCGCGAGTACAGCAGCATGGCTGTGGAAGCATCAGGCGCAGGAGACTTGTTGCCGCCGGCACAGCCAGGGCATTGCACAGCCAGCAACAGTTCCCCCTTGTACTCTGCTTGGCCATGGCTAGAGGCTGCGCTGAGCTTGTCCAGGGCAGGATGACCTGCTCCAGTCGCTTTCCCCACTGTCTCTGTGGGGTTGGGACCTGCTTCGTCTCCCAGATCATTCTGGAGAGCCAGCAGTGCAGGGCCAGTCCCTGCTGGAGGAGGGACAAGGGAGCTGAGGGTGACATGCATCGTGCTGGTGCTGAAGGTACCGGTGGGCACAGAGGTGCCCTGGAGCAACCCTGGCACCGCACTTCATGCCAGTTGCAGCGGTGAGGAGATGGGCCCTGGCACTGCGCTTCTTGACACCTTGGCCACCTCCAGCAGCCAAGAGACTTTGATGCCATCCAGCCCCTAAGAGCTTCTCCTCCCTCTGCGAAGAGTGAAGGCCCTGTGGTAGGTAAGCCAGCCTGGAGACGGGCTGGATGTAGCCCCAGTCCTCAGCTTCCACCTCGCGCAGCCGGGCTCGGCTGCGGGAATGGTGCTGCAGGGTGAGCAAGGAGGATGAGTTGGTATGAGGCAGAGGTGGAGGGAGAGGCTTGGGAAAGGCGCGCTGGTGCAGCGCTCGTTCCCTGGGCTGGTGCTGCAGCTCCAAAGCCATCCTTGCCTGCCAGACCCCACTGGAATCCTAATGCACCGTTTATCTCTGCAGCTCCACAGCTCTATCAGAGGGAGATGCTGTGCGGGAGCCAGCGTAGGATTTCAAGCTAATTGGATTCTGTGTCTCCGTGGTTTCCCGTGTAGGCAGGCGACAGGGATTAGTGCACTGTTTCTGAGGAATAGAGGAGAGCGAGGATGACCTGCATAGGGATTTCCTCCTGCACAGCCCCTGCTGCTAGCTTCAGCAAAGGACTTTTTTGGACAGGCTGTCAAGGTGGAAAGGCCCAAAGCAGTGTGTCCGCGCTCTGTGACAGCATCGCTGTCCGTATCGCTTGTGATGTTCCTAAATCTTTGAGCCAGGTGCAGTCCCTTTCCCAGGCAAGGAAACAGCTCAAACACCTCCTGAGCCTGAGCAAGCCTGACAATGGTCTGGTCTCTCCTGCTAACCCGATGTGGGGGGAACCAGACAGGGAAACCAGAGAACTGGTGGCTCCTGTGTGCAGCCAGCCACCTGCCTGAGTTTGCTCCCATTTCCCTCCCCACTTCCCTTCCCAGACCTGGCTGCTGGCTGGGAGCAGCGCGCATTTGAACCTTCTCCTTTCTCCCTTCCCCCAAGTTCCTAGCCTTTTTTTAGAGCCTGTCAGGGCGGGAGCAGGATTCACCTCATTAACACAGATTTATTCCTGTATAAACATTTCATTCCTTTAATTGCGAAGCAGTCATACTGCAGGCAGCGCAGTGGTAATGGCTCCATTTGCACTGGGTGGTGAGACGGTGCGCCAGGTGTGTAAGCCTGCAGCACAGGACACGTGGCACACGGCGGAGAGCACGCAGTTATGGCATGCCACAGTGTCTACATGGAGACGTGTGTGCTGTGCAATGCAGGATCAGCCAGTCTGGGTAAGTGTGTGACCCTGAGCACCATGATGGCCCAGCAGGTCTGTGGTGTCCCTAGTTCTATGGTAGAGCTGGGGTGTTGCCCTCACTGTGCAGAGGAAGGGCAGAGGACCAGGCGTGCCAAGACCCCGACTCTACAAGCAGTAGAACATCAAACAGGCCCATGTGTCAGCAGTCCCTTTGCCCTGTGCCTGTGCTGTGACCTGCACGCAGACATACTCACCTTGCTGTGCGCCCTGAAAGGTGCCAGGGTGCTGGGTGTCCAGTGTCTCCGCTGTGCTGAGGGACAGCCCTCAGCCACCTGGATGGTGGGATGGAGCAAGAGAGAGGCAAGGTCTTCTCAGGAGCCTCTTGGCCTCTCTGGGGCAATGGGATGTGCCTGGGGTCACCGTTTCATGGCTCCTGGCATGACAGTACATATCTTGGGCTCCCTGATCTATGGAAAAGCATGTTCCCCAGGTTGCATTGCTTTGCCAGATTCGGTGCTTGCTCAGACAGCACAGACCGAGCCATGCAGAAACCTGAGGGTGGAGAGAGGGTCTGAGCCTTCCGGTGTGGTCTAACCCAAACCGAGGGGAGATACTTCAAACTCTAGGGCCAGGGAGGGATCCTCTGAGGAGATATGGGATGTGGTCTGTTCCTGCTCTTGTCACTTACTCCCCACCGTACTACCAAAATGCCGCCATCTCCCAAAAGCTCCCTGGCAGCCCACAATAGAGTGGCACTGGGGCCCCGCTCAGCCAGGCATCGCTGCAGGAGGATGCACCCAGTCGACAGTGTCTGCTGGGCTCTAAATGCAGGGGCAGCAGGTACCTGCCAACCTGCTGCTGCAGTTCATGGTCTCTGTTCTCCCACATACTCATCCAAATGTTAATTTTATGGACGCCTTTATAAATCTTGCAGCTTTCCCCTGTCCACGGGCTACATAGATTTCATCTTGTTGAGAGGTGACACTTCTGGCCTTTGGTACCAGGCTATCAATTTAATACTCTGAGAATAATAAAAAACATGGGACCATATTAACTCACGATTACTGTGCTGCTCCTTCCTGTAACTCTTTCTGTGCTATCTGAAATGCTGGGATGCTGAATAAGTGCCTCAGCTGCTGGCAGAGCCACAGCCAGAGCCAGCCTCCCAGCTGGAACAACTACACGGCTTCCAAATTGTGAGCTGCTCTTCTCCTGCTTGCCAAGAAAATGGAGGTTTGTGCCCACCTCTCTGTTAGACCTGGCAATCTGGAGAAATGCTTGTATCCCACCTCTGGGGACCCTTCCATGTGTTCTGAGCAGGGGACACCTGCGAGCCTGCCAGCCACACAGCATATTGATTTGCCAGACTGAAGGGAAAGGCATTTCTCTGCTCGCTGGGAGACAGCCCTGCTGCCGACGAGCCTGGAAGAACATGTTTAGGTCATTCCATCAATGTAAAGGTTAAATGTTTAGCTGCAGCTATTGAAAACAAAGCAACAGCAACAGCAACAACAACAGCAGCAAAAGAATTGGATGCCTTATCAATGCCTGGATTTAAGATCTGCAACTGAGCACCTACCAGGTACAGCGCACCGAGGTCCTCTCTGGCCAGTGTCCTGTGTGGAGAGCGCTCCCTCTCAGCACTCTGTCGCTGGTGGGCAGCTGTGCGACAGCTCAGCCCCACTTCACCCCAGTTGACGGCTCTGCAAAATGGATTTTTGGACTCGCGTCTTTGCCTGGGGATTTTAGAGAAGCGCCTGATGTTTTAAAGCATGTCCATATAATTTCTGCTCTCTCTGCTGATTAAGAGGGCCTCTTTATGCCGCAGCCTTACTGCCAGCCACTCAACCTCTGTGAGAATGCCAGTGACCTACTCTTAAGAGTTATTTGAATATAGGTCTTTTGTTGAGTAAATACGGTCATGGAAGAGTAATTTTTTTCTACCCTGCCCATCTCCTGTTTCAGTAAAACGGTAGATTTCTCATACATTTAACTTGTATTGTTTTGCAAAAGCCATTTTATAAGTTTGTATGTTAGCATCATAAAGCAGGTTGTCTTTTGGACAGCACGGCTCGCAGCTTTTATCACTTCATAACAACCTGCAATGTGCGTATTATTAAAAGAAAAAACTGAAACCGCATTGTGGTGTAATATGTTTAACAGTCCCATAACGCCCGAATTCCCTCCTTCTGTCACATCCGTGGGCATGTCACAGCCACTGTCCTGCCACCAGGCCGTTGTCTCTGGAGTCCGGGCTCACCCTTTGCAGTCCCATGCCCAGAAGACCCTCAGAGTCCAAGGCAAACACCAGGGGACACTTCTTTCAAGACACAGGCGGAGGTCCTGCCCCATGTGTGTTCCTCCCTGCACTCTGTCTGTGTGCCTTTTCTCGTCACGCTGTCTCCCCAGGGCTGGAGCTCTTCCAGGCTCTTGCTGCACGGTCTGCCTGGGATCGGGCCCTGCGTGCAATCCCACCCTGCCAGGCGAGGGGGCTGCGGCGGCCTTTGCCTGCTCAGGAAGGGTCCTTCAGTTTCTAGTCCTGTCTGCAGCACCCAGAGAAGCGCCAGATGCTCGGAGCCTGCATACCCAAGGCCGACTGTGCTCCATGCGGGAGGCAATGGCTCGTGGCAGCACCTGCGTGAGAGCTGGCGAGGGGCTGTGCCGCACAGTAGGCCGTGGCACTGTCACTCTGGTGCAGGGCGTTGGCATGAGGTGCTGGTCTGTCCAAACTGCTCTCTGTACCCTGTCACCCTTTTTCCGTTGGTCTCTGGCAGTTGCTGCCCCTGTTGGATGAGCGTATGATCCACCACAACCCACAACCAGCTGGCCCCAGTGGTGAGAGGAGCGCAGCAGACCATTGCGGGGGGACTTCACCAAAGGGCTCAGTGGGGAGCAGTTGTGTGACACTGTGGGCTCATGATGGATGCCTCGGCCCCACACGCTGCTGTGCGTCGGCCCAGCCATGGGGTGCAGCCCAGTGAGGTGGCCCCGGGGCACAGGCACCCAGCGAGCACCCAGGTCCCAGCTGAGCTGTCACCTGAGTAGCAGCAGCAGATGGATGTGGAAAGCCTTTAAATCCAGCACATGATCAATACTAAACTGATCTTCTGGAGTTTCTTATAAAATTACCCCAGCCTCATGCATCTAATTGTAAAAAAATCACTCAGCACGTTAGGGAGGTGTGAGGAACGCTGTAAACCCCATTTAGGATGCACAGAGTGAGAGTAAGTGACTTCACAATTGTTTCTTGCAGTAAATAATTCATCTACTTTACATTTGGTTTTATTGCTACCCCCCTGCCTCAGCTCCTTTTTACCAGTTTCCCTCTCTCGTCCTGAAATTCCCGTGCTGGGTAGTTTCTGTCATCGTGATTCCCTACCATACACATGTGTGTGTGCTGGTACACAGACACAGGCACAAATCTGTCCCAGTCCAACTTTTACTGGTTGCTGTACCAGGGAGAGTGGTGCTGGGGTAGAGACGATGCTGTTTCACTGCTCAGCATCGGCAAAACCGAGCAGGGCTCAGTCCGGTCCCTGGCCTGGCTTTGCCACCTCAGTCTCTGCCCCAGCGCGGCTTTCACGTGGTGCCAGCATGCAGAACTGTTCGGAATGCATTAACCATGCTAATAGTATTTCTATACTAATTAGTAATGCCATTTGAACAAACTCTCTCTTTATGACACAAATTATCAGCCCGCCAGGTGCAGAGTGGGGGCTGCAGCTGGCACACGGAGAGCGGCAATGACGGGGTAGGAAGCTGCTCTGGCGTGGGACCAGGCTGTGGCGGGACCTCCTCACCTAGCGCCCATGCAGGGGCCCTGGGCTTCCCCGCGCAGTCAGAGCCAGGAGGGACAAGGCAGCAGCTGGATGGGACCCGGCATGTGGGGCATGCCACACCTGGGCTCTGGTGTCTGGTGGGCTCTGTCCTGATCACACACACTTCCCAGCGTGGAGTCTGGTGGGCTTGCTGAGCTGGATGGCTCGTGTGACTATGCAGGCTGCTACAGCTTCTAAAAACAGGCTGATGGGAGTTCTTGCCATGGGATGAAGCTTGTCCGGCCCTCTCAGCTGAGGCAAGGCTCTGATGTGCATCTCTGGAGCCCTTGGCGGCACACTGCTCCTGGGCCATCCTGCTCCTGGACAGTTTTGTGGAAAACACTGAGTACAAATTGGCACGGGTCTCTTTGAGCTGAGAATTGTTGGAGTCGGGGAGAGTGTCAGGAAGAGCACCACAGCTGCTTGCCCTGTCCCTGTTCTGCTCCAGGCAGTTGCTCCTGGCCACTTTGGAGACACAACATGGGCCAGGAGGACTCTTGGGCCAGACTTTTGCTGCTTCCTGTGGAAACCATTTTGACCGTGTCTGGAGCTCTGGGAGTGCTCTCGCCTGCAGAGGTGGATGCTGTGAGGCTCTGGTCCCACCTTTGGTTCTATCCACCTCTGATTGCTGTGAAGGGCAGGAGAGTTGCGACCATCGTGGCTGTGGTCTGACGCAAACTGTGTCTTCAGGAATAGATCCTCCTTTTCAGGTGTTGCCAAGCCATTGCCACTGGCTCTTTTAACACCCCTTCCAGGAGGCAGCAGGTGACCTTTTGGAGAGAAATGATCCCAGCATCGGTATGGTATTTTGCATGCTGTCCCCTTGGGATCTATAAGCATGGGCCAAATCAGAGTTATTCTAATCCTCAGCGCAGGCACCCGGCATGTCTGCTGCCTCTGGGGCCAGTCCCTGGAGCAGAGCACTCCAGATACCCCTGCCGATGACAGCTGGTGGCACTCAGCACCTCTGGAGCCATCTTCAGGGTTCTGAGTTTGCTTTCCATTCAAGGCGTGTGTCTTGGCTCAATCCCACATGCTTCCCGTGGATTTCGGCATGCAGTGCCGTGGGGCTGGCTGCCGACGGTCCCCCATGCCACCAGACAGCATCCTGTGGGTCTGGGGCTGCACGCAGCCGCGTCGGGCTGAGCTGACAGCCCTGGTGTGAAACAAGATGAATGGGCTGAAGTTGGTGAAAATGATTCTAATTTATAATCTGCTGCTTTGTGGAGCTCCTCAATTAATTCTCTCTAGATACATAAGTAGGCCACATGTTTGCTTTGCTTCAAATGTAATAAACATTACACTCTGTCCCCTGCTTTTGGTGCTGGTTCCTGTCAGAGCATTAGTCCCTATAGCTAATTCCTCACACCTGTCTCCCAGGCTCCTGGGACCGGGGCTGAGCGTGGGGCGGAAACGCCAGGCTCCAGGAAACTTGTGGCACGGAGAGATAAATTGCTGATCAAAGGGCTACTGCACAGTGCCTCTGAGTGTTTAGTCGCAGGCGAGGCAGCCCCAGCCCGCTCGGGAAAGGGCTTTGTTCCTGACGAGCTGTTTGCCTGGCTCCGCTCTGTGGCGGCGAGCAGCTGGGGTGGGATGGGACGCTGGGATCTGCGCACCCTCAGGCCACGAGGAACTGGCGCAAGGTGGGGTGTAACACCGGTGGGGTGTAACACCAGTAGGGAGGTTGCTCTTTGCAGCTCTGCCGGGGTCTGGATGTCAGCACGGGGCTGCTGCAGAACCCAGTCACTGGCCTTGCGCACAATGAAAAGTGTCTCTGACTGGAGCAGAAGTGGGACCTGCAGCCGTCTTCAGGGGACGGTGCTGCCGGCCTCAGCATCACTCACTCCCTGCTGCTGCTCCTGCCCTGCCCTGGTGCTGTGGGGCAGGAGTTGAACACAGCCTCTGCCACGGAGCCAGGAGCTGCAGCCCTGTTGCCCAGATCTCCTGGAAAAGCCAGGAAGATGTGAGGATGGTCTCAGCAGGTAGCGGGGCAGCCTGCCTGGGACATTCGTGGCCCTAAAATATCAAGATGCCCAAAGAAAAGCCTGTACTGCCTCTACAGCCAAGGACAGTACTTCCCAAGAGTTTGGGCACTGCTGGCCCTGGAAGTGCTAGTACCTTTGTCAGGTGGAAATAGAGGTGATGGGCAGTTCCTTGTTCCTTCAAAGGCCTCTTATGCATGTAAAAGTAGAACCAATTTTGCAATGCCTTGCTGACCCCTCTCACCTCCTTCCTTGCCTGCAGGGGGTGGAGGTTGGTTCCAGATTTGCTCATAACAAGGGTGCAGAGAGGTTTGCATGAGAAAAAGCCAAGTGCTGGACCTTGGGCTGTAGTTTTTGTTTTGATTTGTTTTGTGACTGATCACAATCTTCACGCTCCCTGCCTTATTTTCTTCCTCCTTCCCCAGTACAATCATGCTGGTCTCTTCACCTGCCTAACAAGTCAAGCCCATCTCACAGGCACTGTGTGTGAAACTGGATTGAAAAGCCCAAGTTTTGTCCTTGCCATCACGTCTATCCTCCATCTAATTTGCAAGATTGCCAGGACTGAGGCAGCAAGTTCTGATGCGGTAGCATGCATAAACTTTTGCTGAACTAGTGACCCTCCCGGTTGTCCTTCTGCCTGTGGCCTCCATGGTCCCCAGGCATCAGGAGACCTTCTCCAGGCCTTCCTCTCATTTCCACATCCAGGAAACAGCCTCCATTCTTGCTTATTTGCCCCAGCCTGCTCAGCACCCTGGCCTTGCCCTGGTGCTGTGTTGGTTCAGCAGGTGAAGAAACGTAGAGCTGCTCTACTTGTTGAGATGCCTTTGGTGGAGGGTGAATGAATTGGCATCAGGGTGTGCTGGGTGAAGGTGCCCACTTCCATCTGGATTGATGCAATGATAGCTTATTGATTGCTGTGCAGAAAAGTGGGGGCGGTTTACTTGGCACTGTGTTTTCACCATCTCCAGAGGAAAGAGAACTTTAAAAGTCAGTTTAGAGTGTAGTTTAATAGTGAATTTCAGCGCTCCTTCCACTAACAGCCCGGCCTTTCCCTTCTCTCTCACCTGGCTTTCCGCCTTGCATCCACAGCTTCTCTGCCAGCATCTCAGTGCAAGCAAAGCACTTGCCTGGCCTTGGGCTCCCATCCTGCCCTGGCTGCTCCAGAGCCAGCCACGCTTGCTGGTGGTCCAGAGCCAGCCGCTCCATGTCCTGCAGTTCACCTTAGGGCAGGGACAAATTCATGGAATCATAGAATGGTTTAGGTTGGAAGAGACCTTAAATATCATCCAGTTCCAACCCCCCTGCCCTGGGCAGAGACACCTCCCACCAGCCCAGGTTGCTCCAAGCCCCATCCAACCTGGCCTTGAACACCTCCAGGGATGGGGCAGCCACAGCTTCTCTGGGGCAGCCACAGCTTCTCTGGGCAACCTGGGCCAGTGCCTCACCACCCTCAAAGTGAAAAATTTCTTCCTAATATCTAATCTAAATCTACCTTCTTCCAGTTTGAAGTCATTAACCCTCGTCCTATCACTACATGCCCCTGTAAAAAGTCCTTCTCCAGCTTTCAAATTCCTTGAGCCCTGGTAGGGAAGAGGTGCTGGCTTCTCACTCTGCGCCACAGCAGCCAGTCCTGTGCTTGCCGTAGATGTGAGGAGCATGGCTCAGCATCTGCCAAGTGTCTGACCGCACCGAGGGTATGCGCTTCCCACCGACCCTTACGCCGTGGGGGTCAGCGTTCGCCCTGCACTCCCTGGGGAGGCTCTAGCAGGAGGAGCTGTGCTGGAGGCTCTCAAGGACAGAGATGCCAGCCTGGCCTCGGGGCACGTTGCCCCCCCGCCTTTTTCCTGGAGCCCCAGACACTTGTGTGCCCCATGCAGGTCTGCCAGGGAGAGGAGCCAAGCGGCAGCTGTTATCAGGCTCGCACAGACCTTCCCATCTGGCTGTTCTTCTGAGGAGTGATCCATGCTCCCTGCAGGTGCCCCGCAGCCTTCTCCGGGAGGAGCAGCCAAGGCGGGAGGTGCAGCTGCTCTCTCCGTGGAGTCTTGGTGAGGAACAGTCTCAGCCTGCGCCCTCCAAGCCATGTTGGTACAACCCCGGCAGTGCCTGCAGCCCCTTTTCTCATCTCAGATACACAGATGGGAGCTGATACGGAGCCCTGGGATTTGCATCGGCTCAGGCAGCTTGAGCTGTGTTGCAAGAGGCTGGAAACACAAAGCTCAGCCTGTGTCTGGGTCCAGAGCATTGGGGATGGAGAGCTGATGGGCTGCAACAAGAGGATGCACAAGGCCCTTGAGACTGTAAAGCCATCGCTTCTCCCAACTGCTGTGAGGAGCAGTCCTCTCCAAGTCCTGCCCTCTGCCCTGGGAGGTCTGCCAGGGCACTGAACACCAGGGATCAGGGATCTGCTGGCAGACATGGTCAGTGTCTGCATTGCTGCTCTCTGTCTGTCCTCCCCACAGCCATTCACAATGTGCCACTGGAGCGGGTGAAGGTGAAGGGAGAGCTGCCCACCTGCCTGAATGGAGCTCAGACTGAAGACCTCCCTGTTGTGGTGTAAAACTCTGTGACTGCAGACCCACCGAGACTGAGCCAGGACATTGCCATCTCTCCTCTGCCTCCTGAAGCTATCCCCAGAGCTTCTGGGAAGGGCTGAGCTAGTTGGTGCCCACCAACCCTGTTGTCAGGCCCCTTTGCTTTTGCGTAGCCAGTCCTGAGGCAGCGGTGTGGGGCTTGGGCTCGCGGTGCTGCGGAGATTGAGGTGGGCTGTAGTTGGACCACTGGCTGCAGATGCTTCTGCATGGCACAGGGCAAAGCAGCCGTACCCGTAGGTGTCTGGCTGATGGGGACGGCTGCTGGTTCCTGGGGAGCTCTGCCAGGACGTGTTTCCAGGCCTGAGATGGGAGTGTTTCTCCCTGATTGATGCAGTTTGTTTCACCGGTGATGGAGGACTCACTGCAGGAGCACACCAGAGCTGGTGGGCACAGGGGCAGCCAGGCTGGTGGAGCAAGACATTTTAAATGCTTTTCATTCCAGCTCTCTGCAGCCCGTGCCTTGCCAGGAGCTGCTCTGTTTTCAGTCAGCTTTGCAACTGCGTTAGATCCCAGTAAACAAGAGCTTTCCAAATGTGTTGCAGGAGCCAGGGCAGCTCTGGGCATCTCAGTCGTGTCCCTGGGGACAGGGCTGCTGGGTGCTGCTGGCACCGTGGCACAGCTGCTTCACACCTTGGTGTTGGGGATCCCCAACACCTTCTCTGGGGACACTGAGCCAGGGATCTGGCTGCAGAGGGGGAGAGGGCAGTCCCCTGGCTGCCACCTTGGACATGACTCTGCTCTCAGTCTGGGCTGGATACTCTTTGCACAGCTCTACTCCCTCTGCCCGTGTTTCCTGCTCTTTTCTCACCCCATCTACACCACCGAGAGAGGACAAAGGACCGTGATGGGTTAGGAAAGGTAACAGAGCTGAGCACCCAGGACCACCAAGTCCCACCAGCCTTCTCAGCCTCAGGTTCCCTCATCTTTCATGGTATTCCCCTCATGCTCAAAGAGCTGCCAGTGTCAGACCCTGCTCGCACCCAGCTTCCCCATCCTGGCCTGGCTCCTATCCTAAATATATTTTTACATTTTATGACTCTCAGAGGTTTTTAAATTTAATGGGTTCTTTTTTTCTTTCTTCCTTCTTATCACCTGAGCTGGATCCTCTCTGAGCTGCTGCCAGCTCCAGGGATTACAAGTGAATAATTTAGGTCTGATGGTGCGTTTGAAGTTTAAGAGAAGGAAGTGGCGTGTGTAGCCTGCTCCTCATCCCTGCCCCAGGGCCATGGTGCAGGCTGCTGCTGTTTCTCCAAAGGTAATTTCAAGGGTTCCCTAAGAAGCCACACTCTGAATGTTGCATGGCCCTACTCGGGCATGGTCTTCCAGATCCTGGCAGCCTGGAGGCCACGGCTCCTGGGGCACCGCAGGGGCAATGGGCTTGTTTTCACCCAGCTGCCCTCACAGGCTGCTGCTCTGCAAGAAGGCGGCTGCCCAGTACCAGCATTGGAGGATGGCTGTGTGCGCCATGGACTGACCCACAGCACCGTGCCTGTGTGAGGGACTCAGAGCTTTGCTTGCCAGCCCAGGGCCAGGAGGGCTTAAATGCCGAGCCCATGTGCGTGTCTTGGGAGCTCTGAAGCACAGTGAAGAAAGCAATGGGCAAACATGACCTGCTGGAAAGCTGACTTATGGGCTAGCTGCTGCTCAGCGAAAGGAGGTGCCTCTAGGGTCACCAGCTTGTTGTCTCCAGGTACCAGTGGAGGAAGGAAGGACTTAGAATCATAGAATCATAGAACGGTTTAGGTTGGAAGGGACCTCAAAGATCATTGAGTTCCAACCCCCTCTGCCATGGGCAGGGACACCTCCCACCAGCCCAGGTTGCTCCAAGCCCCATCCAGCCTGGCCTTGAACACCTCCAGGGACGGAGCTTCCACAGCTTCTCTGGGCAACCTGGCCCAGTGCCTCACCACCCTCAAAGTGAAAAATTTCTTCCTAATATCTAATCTAAATCTACCTTCTTCCAGTTTGAAGCCATTCCCCCTCGTCCTATCACTACATGCCCTTGTAAAAAGTTCTTCCCCAGCTCTCCTGTAGACCCCCTTTAGGTACTGGAAGGTCCCAATAAGGTCTCCCCGGAGCCTTCTCTTCTCCAGGCTGAACAGCCCCAACTCTCAGCCTGTCCTCATAGGAGAGGTGCTCCAGCCCTCTGATCATCTTCGTGGCCTCCACACTTGCAGTGTGCTGAGCAATGGCAGTGCAGAGCTTTGCCTGGCCTGCTCATCTTTGCTGAGGGCGGAGCACACCGCTGCTTGACTCTCCCAAGGAGCGTTGAACTCTACAGGGTCCGGCAGCGGATGACACTTCTCTCCCCATGTCCCGGGGGGTGAGCTGCCATCAGTGGTCTCTGTGGTCTGTGCTTGCACAGTGTCAAGTGTTGCTAGATCTTAGGACAAGGGGCACAGAAAGATACCCTGGGAATTATTTTTAACTCCCTGCGATTCACTGTTCAGAAAGCAAAGTCACTTTTGTGAGGGTTGGTTCGGTAGCAGCCCCAATGGAGGCAATCTTTTCCTCATACGTATACTTCTCTTTGCGAGGTGGCTCTGGCAAAATTTAAGTATGAACTTTAGTGGTTTCCAGGAGCTCTTGGAAGCGCTAACAAGCGTATCACAGGGTCCAGCATTAAATCCTTCCCTGCTGGGATGCAGCAGAGAACGGAAACTGTCAGGCAGTTTGAGATCCACTTAACAGCAATTAGTGCAGATGAAAGAAGCACTAACGCGAAAGCCCCAGTCTCTGTGCCTCCAGTGGGAGGAGGAAAGGAATATGTAAGAGAAAATGTAAACATGACAAAATGTGGCTGTGTATCCCACAAAACAATGAATCATTTTAACATTTCCAATCCTTTCCATGCAAGCAGAAACAGTCGATCAATATGTGACAGAATTAAAGACCTGCAGTAAAACCTCGGAGCTGAGGATCTGTGAGAACTGTGAACACAGAGCAATATGTGGAATTCTTCATACAGCCTAAAGGGTAAGGCAAGGGTATGTACAGAAGCCAGAAGCTGCAACAGCAGAAATCTGCTGGGCAAGAGGACTCTGCCCACCCAGAGGAGCACCCACTGGTGAGGAGAAACCATCCCTGGCAACGGATACGGAGCACCTACAGAAAGTAGGAGTATTTCCCAGAAAGCTCCGGGTTACAACAAATGTGGCCCTAAACCTTGTAAAAGCCTGCAAAATGGGATTCAGAATCTGTGTTCATAAAAGCTGCAGCCATAGCTGTGGCTCTGGAGCACTTTCGGCCAGTAAGAGCATCTCATAGACTTTATCCTGTGAAGTGGTGAAAACAGTCAAGGGATGCCATTCTATGATTCTATGCCACAGCTAACTTCAAGAAAAAGACAATTTCAAGGTAGGTAGGACGATATCCCTGGAAAAAGGAAAGGCAGGCGTACAACAGCTAAACAGGTGAACACTTAGTTATGAGCACAAAGGGCGTGATGGACTATGTTTGAATGTTTGAATTTATTCTAAAAATATCTATACTGAGCCATTTGAAAAGTAATAGGGAAGACACAATTGCACAGTCTGGAAATACTGACATTTTTTGAAAGTTAGGATCATTCTCTGCGTCATGGCAATTGAGTGAGCAGAGGCGCTCAACACGATGCACTCGCAACATGTCTTTTGGGAGGTTCAGATTCCTGGAGCTGCACTTTGGAAAAGCTGTAGAAACTTATCCTATATGCAGAGAAGCCGGCTACTGGCAACAGCAGAACAATAGGTGGCACAGGAAAGCATAACTTTAAAGACAACTCAGTACAACAGGGGCTGCCAGGGGGATGAAGGAAGCCGGGGCACTGACTGGATACGCACAGACGCTGTCTGCGAAAAGCAGTGGATCTAATCGTGGTGGTGGCTGAGCAGGATTTGAGTCGGAGGGGACTGGCCATGACGAAAGATAAGCAGAGCTGGGTCTGATGCTGCACCTTCCAGATGTAGGCACAGGATAGGGCTTCCTTTCTCTTCGGTGTAGGAGGGCTTTGCTGGTCCCTCACAACCACATTATGGTGGTCTTCCCAATGCAGAGCGTGTATCCTTCAGAGTGCTGGGCTCAGCGCTAGTGCACTCCAGAAGTGATCAGATCACTTGGCCTTTCTGGGATGTGAGTCCAAAGACCATCCTAGTACCTGAAATAAACAGCTATTTTCCAGCTTACACCCTCTCCACAGCTTTTTGCAGCCAGATTGTGGCTTTCACTGCACCACAGTTCTTCTGCTGTTGTTACAGGAAGATTATGATTGCTCTGAGCTCTGTTTCTCTCTGCTCTTGGCTGGTGTCAGAGCCACAGAAGAGCGTGTGTGAGTGTGTGTGTGAGAATGAGTGTGTTTGTGAGAGTGAGTGCGTGTGCATGTGTGTTTACTAGGGAGAGAATGATAAAAGGAGGCTGTATCATGCTCCTCCTGCCCGTTAGCGCTGTCCTAAGCTTTCCATCTAGCTGGGACCCTTGGATGCAGCCCAGACCTGATGGCCTGAACCTCTGCCTTTCCTCCATTTTCTTTGCTCTGTTGTTTATATTGCGTATAGAGCATAGCCTCAGTTATCCACTGTCTTGCAACGCCCAGGTGGAGAGCCGTGCATCTAGCTGTAGGTCTTGGAAGCAAACAACTTGGAATGAGTGCCTGTGTCACTGAGAGAAGGGCATTGTGCGAACACGTCCCGCAGCAGGGGGTCATTCTCCCCAGCTCTCCTCTCGGCCACGCTGTCTGCCCGCCCCCTGGCAGAGCCAAACACTTGCCATTGGGCTTTCTTCAGGACACAGTCTGGGACCGGACCAGCAAGGCAAATGCTGAATGACTGCTGCAAATAACTGCCCCAACCATTAATTTTTATAGGCTGAGTGGCAGCATTTCATGCTGGGAACAACCAGCGGTGGAGATGAAAGCTCAAAGCCAAATAGACATCACAGAGCCAGTACAAATGCTATTTATTAAAGAAATGCCTGGATTGCAGAGGAAGTAGAAAGGTGCGTCTTGAAAGGAACTTTAATGCCTGTGAGTGAAAAGCAACAAGGGCTGGGAAGCAAGGGGAGCTGCCAGAGGCAACAGCTAATGGACCTGGTCCTGGGGTGAGCTGGCAGCAGGGAGCGTGTGGCTGGGAGCCAAAGGGTAAGTTGTGCTGCTTCTTCAGTAGCAAAAAAAGCAAGAGCTGAGCGAAGGGGCTGCCCAAGCTGAGCTGAGAGGTGAGAAAGTGCTGCTGGGGAAGGGGATGTCCCCAGGCTCCCACAGGGAACTGCTGTTCTTTGCTATGGTCAGTCCAGAGAAACTAATAACCACGTGCTCCTGTCAGCAGGGTACGTTGCGTTTCTGCACCCTTCAGCACTGGAGCAGGACTCCAGCTCCCAACCTCATGGTCCAGATGCAGTGCCTCAGCTGCTGAGCTCACCTGAGCAGACTCCCCGTCCATCCCTTCCCAGTGTGTCGGCACAGCCGCTCCAGGCTGGGCTCCAAGCCCTCCTTCCCCCATCGCTGCAAGGAGGACCGCCCCATGTGAGGACAAGTTTCCCCCCTTCAAACAGCGAACCAGTCCCTTCCTTCCACCTGTACGTATCTGGCTAGGCTTAGGCTACGTATGGGGGTGAGCACCACACATGCCACTGTTGCCTCCCCCAACACCCCCCCACCCTCAGACCTTGCATTTTCCCTCGCCAGCCCCCCGACCGCATAGCAGCCTGTCCTGTCGTGCAGCCGCTCAGCTGGGGTACCGCGTGCGCACGCCTGTCCCCAGCCCCGGAGTCACTCTGAGCAGCAGAATCTGCTGCATTAGGTCGATTTCAAGAGCCCCTCCAGGTCAGTTAGCAATTACCTGCACCAGATACGTGCTTGGAAAGGAGCTTCTGATCTCTTCAATGCACTCGTTTTCCTCTTTCAATTTCAAATTCGCCTCACTGGAAATAGGCACTTCAGCCTCTTTTACAGACCATGGTAAATTAGGATTTCGTCCAGTTCTGTTGGTTTTGCTGATATAGATGTTTTTCCCTACAGAGGCGATGCCATGGCCAATCTGAGGTGTGTCCAGACCCCCTCCATTCAAACTCTTCCAGCTGAGCCTGCAGGTGATGTCATGGTACACAGAGCATCCCTGCACAGACTGCTGGCGCTGGCGTGTGCTGAGGAGCCTCTCCCGGGACAGACACCCTGGTGCCAAAACTCTTGTTATCAATTCAGACTGGTGCCCCGTGTTGTTGGGACATGACCAGTGAGCAAAGGCATTCCCTCCCTTAAAGAGTCAGCTGCAGTGCGAGTTTCCCATCTGCACACTCCGGTCTTGTCCCGGAAGGAAAGGGACTGGAAAGGATGAAAGCCAGTGTCTTTGCACCAGTCCGTATCCTTGTGCTGAAACTTGACCGCCAACAACGTGTCACAAAGACATTTTCTGCAGTGACATACTTCACGCTGGGCTCTTCCATCGTAGCGCTGGTCCCACGGTGGGAATGCTCGGGCTGGTTCGTTCTGCTGCTCAGCTGAGGAAGACACGTTCTCCTGCTAGTGCTGGAGGACACGCTCCCACGGGAAGGGAGCTGCCCTGCAGTCTTGCAGCCGGTGCATCTGCGGCAGTCCCTGGGGCCAGTGCAGAGCCATCCCCTAGCGCTCCCCTCCACGGGCTCGGCCAGGGCCGGCTGTCTGCCCGCGGGGCTGCTGGGGAAGGGGTCTGACAGTTTGCTGCTGGGGAAGGGGTCTGACAGTTTGCTGCTGGCACCTCCATGGGGCTCCTGGGGCCTGGTGTGGTCGCACGACGCCCTGTCCCAAACCAGTGGTTCAGCGCTCAGAGGCAGAAGCAATTTTACATAAAGTTCAATTAAATATTTGCTTTATAATTGCGCAACAAATTATTCATAAAGGCATTGGAATCTAATCATAAGGCTGACACCGTGGAGTCTGCAAATGACACAGTACTTGGGGAGAATAAAGATGGGGGGGGAGCTGCCAGGCTCTGGTGACAGGCAGTGCCTAAATGTTTGGGACAGAGGGAATGCTCCCAGGAAAAGACTGGGAGCTGCACCAAAGAGCCTCAGCGAGGCAGGGCTGTTTGGCTGGCGGGAGTAAGTGGGGTGGCATGTGAGAAATGGCTCTGGGCAATCGATCAGGGCGTTTTGGCCCATGTGTGCCCAGCGAACTTAGGGCAGCGCTGGGCTGTGGCCCTCCCAACCATGTTATGTCCGCACTGTTCCCATATGGACACGCTCTGCGGTGCGTGAAGGAGTGGCCCCAACTCCGCAGGACCTGTGTGAGCACAGAATTGCTGCCTTCAGCTCTTGCCCCTATCTCCAGCAGGAATCACAGTGCCCTGGCCTTTTAGGGAGTGCAGAGGCCTCTCCCTAGCCATGGGGTATGAATCATAGAATCATAGAATGGTTAGAGTTGGAAGGGACCTCAAAGATCATCTAGTCAAACCCTGCTGCCATGGGCAGGGACACCTCCCACCAGCCCAGGTTGCTCCAAGCCTCATCCAGCCTGGCCTTGAACACCTCCAGGGATGGGGCAGCCACAGCTTCTCTGGGCAACCTGGGCCAGGGGCTCACCGCCCTCACAGGAAAGAATTTCCTCGTAACATCTAACCGAAGTCTCCCCTCTTTCAGTTTAAAACCATTACCCCTCGTCCTATCACTACATTCCCTGATCAAGAGTCCCTCCCCAGCTTTCCTCTACCCTTCAGGCACTGTAAGGGGTTATAAGGTCTCCCCAGAGCCCTCTCTTCTCCAGGCTGAACAACCCCAACTCTCTCAGCCCGTCCTCACAGCAGAGGGGCTCCAGCCCTTGAGTATCTTTGTGGCCTCCTCTGGACCCGCTCCAACAGGTCCATGTCCTTCTGATGTTGGGGGCCCCAGAGCTCAAGGCAATACTCAAGGTGGGGTCTCACCAGAGCAGAGTAGAGGGGCAGAATCCCCTCCCTCACCCTGCTGGCCATGCTTCTTTTGATGCAGCCCAGGTTGTGGGTGGCTTTCTGGGCTGCCAGCGCACGTTGCCGGCTGATGTTGAACTTCTGATCCATGAACACCCCCAAGTCCTTCTCCTCAGGGCTGCTCTCAATCCATTCTCCACCCAGCCTGTGAGGAAAGTCATGTGGTGTAACCAGCCTGCGGGGTCCATCTTTCTAGACCTGTGCCAGAGCAGCATCCAGGAAAAGGCAGGAGGCAATCTGGGCACGTAATGTGGCCTCCCACATTGCAGCCCCCAGGAGACAGCCAGCGTGAGGCAAGGACATGCTGCTGGTAAGAGGTGGCTGCTAAGCACAGCAGGAGCAAATGTGACCACCCAGGGGACCCTCTGCAGGGAGTCTGGCAGGGGGACTTGCTTCCACACGTCCTTCATGGCATCCTGACCTGGAGCTCTGGGAGCAAAGCCCTCTCTGCCAGTCCCAACGCCCAGTGCTCAGCTCCTTTCGGGGTGAACTTGGAGGGCAGCAGACTGAATCCTGCACCCCATGAAATACGCCACTGGTGGGACTGAGCCGTGTGAATCTCTGTCTGTTCTGCCGAGATGAGGCGGGGTGAGGTCAGAGAATGAAATCAGATCTGCTGGGCAGATGCCCCTGCAGCCAGACACTGCTTTGCCTAGCGAGCACCCATCCATCCCAAATTCTGTCCCCTGCTGTCATCCTGGGCAGGGGGCTGCAGGCTGCCCCTGTCCTGCCAGGGAGAAGCCCTGCAGGGCACCCCGCGTTACGTATGCTCTGACTGACAGGGGAGCTGGATCCCGGACAGAGAGCTGGACTGGAGATGGATTGCCTGCCAGCCAAATGTGGACATTAGACAGGGAGTTAGATTAATGGGAGCTGGCTCTGCCAAGAGAGAGGTGAGTCACAGAGCTTGTCCTGTGCTGAATCTGTTTCTCCAATAGGGAAGAAGTAGGAGGATTTAACAAGATTAATCTCTCATAGAGTTGTGAGAATAGCCAGGATTCACGGGGTTCTCAGCTACAAATTTCCAAGTAAGCAGACAGCACTTTGAGTTCCTCCATGTGGCACAGCACAGATCTGTACTGGTAACTCTGGAATCCCCTGCCACCAGTCACAGGTAAGATGGACCATACTTCTGTGCTCACACACGAACCCTGCAAAGCACAGGCTGCACAGAGGCACCAAGAAAGCAGTGGCTCGGAAGCACATCTTCCCTGAATTTTCCTGAAGTCATCGCCTGCAGCAGCTGTACCCCAAACAATGCTGGAGCCTGCGCAGAACACGTGAGACAGTGGTAAGGAGGAACTCCTTTTGGCAGCTGAGAAGGGCTGGTGACACATCACCTGGGAGAGCTTGCCAGGTCTCTGCCATCTTTGCATGAAGGAGGAGCAGGGAGCGGGACTGGACAAGAGCCAGAGCATCTTTCCTGGTGTGATCAACCCTTCCCTCTGGCTAGCAGTTCGTGGTACGGCAGGAATGACAAACCTGGCGGGAGCTGCTAGTGAGAGGGGAGGGAGAGCAGGTTGGTCATGGCTACTTTTTGGCAGGAGGTGATGGGGAGCTCTCGGGCACTCCTGTGCCTGCCCCTCCCAGCACCCAACTCACCAGGGAGGAGGATGAGGCCAGGAAGAGGAAATTTTGGCAAACAGTTTTTATGTTGTGTCTACAGGAACTGTGGAGAGAGAACGTCAGTGCTAGTGGATCAGGGAGATTTTCTTGGAGAAGGGAAATTTCCATCCCATGTTGGGAGTCATGTTTCTTTCTGATATTTCTTCAGTTGTTCATGTCATGGCTCTTCAGTCTGAGCAGTTTTACAAATGTGTAGTGGAGATGAAAGCACCAGGGAAAGCTGCTCAGGATCAAGTTGGAAAAGCTTTTAACTTTCAACTCCTTACAAAGGCATACAGAGGAAGGGGGGGGTGGGGGGGGTGGGGGGGAGTGCAAAGACTGGGAAAAGGAAAAGGAAGGAGCAAAAAGAGATAAGGAGAATAGATGAGTGAAAGGGACAAAGCACAACAAGAAAAGGAACAAGTCACTAGCAGAAAGAAAGGGAGAGATAGGGAGAGAACAAAGCAAAGGGGCCTGGAGCTCAATGAGATGGGGAAAGTATATCAGAATAAGGCAAGAGTGCTGCAGGTAAAGGAGAGCTAAGAAATACAAAAGAGCTATTTGAATGCTGGGATAAAGCAATGATGGGAATAAGAGGAAAGGAGAAGCCAGATGAGGACTAAATTCCCATGGAAATAAAGGGGATGGCAGCACAGTAAAAGGATAACCCATCCATCCTTCCATCACCGAGAATACAAGACATGACATGAAAGCAACACATCGACTTTTGGGAGAGGTTGTGGGACAGAGCTGCGGAGGCTGTGTTCAGTGTTGGCGGGTGTGGGGAGCCCCGCTCGCAAAGGGAGCGATCATGGCATGGATGGTCCTTGTTCCCCTGCTTTGCATCCTCCGTCATCCCTTCCCCACAGTGCATGGGGCGGCTCCTGGCCGGTGCTGCTGTGTGACCTGGGCGTACTCTGAAGCATTACTGATTTCAGGTGTCACAGAAGGACTGTCACCGCGTGCCTGGTTACAGTGCTCTCTGCAGCTCGTTTGGGAGCCGGGCTGGGGCAGGCCTGGCTGGCCTTATCAGCACCCTGCAGGGCAGCAGCAAGAAGGCATAGAATCATAGAATCGTAGAATGGTTTGGGTTGGAAGGGACCTTTAAAGGTCATCGAGTCCAACCCCCCTGCAATGAGCAGGGACATTTTCAACTCAATCAGGCATGGAGCAGCTGTGACGCAGGGGAGGGGGTGGTGGTGGCAGGAGAGACAAACCTTCCCTGGCTCCGGGGTAAGGGAGTCTTAGCAAAAACAGAATGGAAAAGAGCACCACAACTACAGACAAGAGCTGGAACCATCTTCACCCAGTATCACCCGAGCTTACTGGATGCTTTCTGCCAGGTGGGCTCAGCTCCACCTGGGCTGCCACTGCACTGTGAGCGGCAGCCTCTTGGCTGTCCCAGGGAAAGGCTCTGGGTGTTCCCAGTGCCTGTGTCAACGTTGGCACAAGAGCCCAGCAGCTGTCCTAGGGCTAGACTGGCATCGAGCAAGGTCTCTGTTTGCAGACAGCGTTAGCGGTGCAGCAGCTGTGCTCCAGGCTTTGCTCCTTTCCCTACAAGAGCATCAGGCACAAGTGGGATCTACTTTGGCAGCAGTGCTTGCTCGCAGCTGGGAGGCTTCTCGCTCTCACACTGGGACTGAGGACATTTCTAGATGCTTCCACATCTGAAGGGGCTGGTGTGGAGCATTTCCTACGTCTTCTTCAGGGCCCCATTGGCCGTTGAGGGTGGGAGTCATGCAGCAGCATGAGGATGGGAAGCCTTGTGGCAGCCGGTGTGCAGAGGTGGGGCGGAGAGCTGCCTGAGCCTGCTGCTGGATCTGTGCCCTGCTCACCTCTTGGTCCTGGAAAGGAGGAGTCACTCCTCCTGGTTTCCCGCTGTGGTTGTAAACTACTCTCTTTTGCTTTCCACCCACCTCTCCCTGACCTGCAGGCTGTGTGAAACTGCCTGTGCTGGAAGCATCAGACCCAGGTGGTTTGTGGATAACCTGCTGCTGGGTCACCACTGTTTCTTGGCCCAAGCAGAGGATGTGTTTGCTTTGTGCAAGGCACTGAACACACGGAGCAACAGGGCATTCCCTTCTTTGGTGTTCCCTTGTGTTCCTTCCAGGGCCAAACTCCAAGGTGCAATCCCAGAGGTTGCTGTGGAAGCAGGGGGGCATTTTCTGCAGGTAAGATGTGAGACCCTGGGCAGTGGAGACTGGAAAATGTCCCACTGGGGGGCTGTTTGCCTGAGTTGTGGCTAAACCCTCACTTGCATGATCAGATTTATCTGTCCCAAAATAATATCGCAGCCTCACCAGCCTTGAGCTTCTTCCCTGCTTCCACCTTCCACCTGTCCCGATCCTGCCCGGAGTGGTCTGTAAACCTGGCACTCTGCTGTGGATGCTGCTGGCGTGTGACTCCGCTGCAGGCAGCACGCTGTGCAGCCGTGCCTGCCCCTGCGTCCCCAGAGTGCCGCCGAGCCCGCGTGGTGCCCACCATGGCTCAAGCAGGGCTCTGGAGGAGGCACCTGAGACCTGGGGTGGGTGCTGAGGATGCCGGCTGCCGTGGCCACCCAGGTGCACATCGGGATGGGGGTCTGCCAGCCCCGGCCCCTGCGGTGCCCAGAGCCTACCTGTCATGCCCAGAGCCCCTACCGGAGCTCCTGCCAAGCTGCCACTGGGCCACCAGGATCAGACCCCATTCAAGGGCTGGGGAAGGGTGGGCTGGGGTCTCCCTGACCCGCCGGATGCCCTGGCACCCCGGCCCAGCGCTGCGCAACCCTGCACTGAGTTTGTGCGTTCTCAGCCTGAGCCGGGGGAGGCAAGGTCTGCCCCCAGCCCCCAGCACGGCGGATCGCCCCCCCCGCCTCCAGGCTGGTCCCCGGGCAGGCACGGTACCGGGGGGCACCGCAGGGCGGGGGAGAGGGGCAGACCCCGGAGCCGGTCCCCGCGATGGGGTCCCCAGGGGAGGTCCCCAGGGCCGTCTGCGCGGGGCCGGGGCCGGGCGGGGACCCGGCGCTGCATTCTCAGAGTCTCCAGCAGAGGCTGGGCTGGGCTGGGCTGGGCTGGGCTGGCGGGGAAGGAGGGAAGGAAGGGAGCGAAGCAAGCGAGGGGGAGGAAGGCGGCTCTGGCCGCACATGCATCCCCCGCCGCACACCCCGCCGCCCGCGCCCCGCCTCGCACCGCGCTCGCCCGGTGCCCGCAGCCCGCTCCGCTCCGCTCCTCTCCCCGCCGCCGCCGCCGCCGCCGGTTGGGGAGCAGCGCTTCCCGCCGCTCCGAGGCTGCCATCCGCTGGGTACCGGGGGTTCCGAGGCTGCCATCCTCTCCGTGCCCGGCTGCCGGGGCGCTCCGCCGGGTGCCCGGGGCGCGGCGCCGCGCAGCGATGCCGCGGGAGACCGAACGCCCCGCGCGGGGGGGCCGCGGCGGCCGCCGCCCCAGGTAAGAGCCGGTGCGGGCGGCGGGGCGGGCACGGCGGGGGGAGCCCAACTTCTCCGTCCCTCGCCGCGCCGCAAACTTTGCTGCCGCTCGGCGGGGCTGCGGTTGGCGCTCCCCGCAGGTGAGTGCGGGCTCGGCCCTGTCCCCCGCCGCCCCGGGACCGCGGGATGCGGGAAGGGTCGCCGCCACCTCGGGGATGGAGGGGGGGGGGGGGGGAACGGACAGCACCGGCACCCCCGGGGGGGTTATGCCCCCGATTGGCGCCGGGGCGGGAGCGTTGGGTCGGTTCGGTGTTGGAGGGCAGGTGAAGGCGGTTGGGTATCGCTGGCAGGGCGCGTAGCGAGTGGTACCCAGGGCTCCGGCGCCGGCTCCGTCAGCAGCAGGGTTTCAGCATCCCCTTCAGTTAAAGCTCTCGGGTGCCTCAAGAGCTGTAGCTCTTTTTTAAAGCAGTGGTATCTTGAAACATTCTCTTTGGGCTCCTTCCTACCCAAGAGTGATCTTCCCATTTTTCTTACTGAGACCAGAGCCCTTCATACTAGTTACCACGGGCGCTTTGCTCGGGGATGTGTGTGAACGTGCAGCCGAGATGCCTGAGGAGTCCTGCCCGAGTCCTTTTAGCAGGCAGGGTAACATTTCTCTTTACAGAGCCACATTTTTCTAACAACAAACTAAAAATAACTGTGCTAAAACTAGCACTTTCCTCATTTAAAATGTGGTTCCCAAATGGCTGTGCACAGGCCTTCTGGGAGCAAGTGCTGCAGCCACAACTGCTCCTCCTGCATGCCCAGCTACAGCAGCTCGTCCAGGCCCAGAGCTGCCAGCACCGAGCATGTCTTGCTGAGCGTCCTGGGAGCACATCCCGCGGCGCCCAGGCTCCTGCGGTCGCTCGCAGTGCCGGCAGGGGAAGGAGGGATGCAGTAGATGCCTCTGTTGTCTCTTTTTTTTTGTTTGATTTCTGACAGTTGTGACATCCCTTACAATCTGGAGAGATCTGTGTTGTCTTTTCTTCTAACCTCATTTTATGCATGAACAAGACCAGTTACAGGGATGATGGTGTAGATAGCGGCAAGGAGTGGCATGCTCAGAGTTCAGGCATAACTTCCTAAGACAGTGCAGTGCATGTCAGGGAAGCCTTCGGACCTGAGAGGGCTAAGAAGGATGGTTCCCCCAGAGCTCTGGTTCTCCAGAGCTTGCTTGCATGGCCTGAGGAAATAAATGGGGAGACGTGCCTCTCAGTCCCTGCTATTAGGGTGGTACTGTGCTGTTAAAATACCATGCGTTGCAATGACAGCCAATGGTCTTGCACGCCACCAAGGAAATCTCAGATGATGACTGTTTCTTTGGGATCTGTTTCTATCTCTTCAGAGTACCTAACGGTCAGAGAATGGCTGAAGCCTGCAGTCTCTGCACTTGTAGATCTTGTGCCCAGCTCAGAGCGAGCCCGAGCTTTGCTAGGCTTTTCCCTTACGAGACTGGTGGATGCTCTCCACCTCTTTCATGAGCACAGCTAAGGAGTATTTGCAGCAAACAATTATCAGGGTTGGAGATCGTGATCCCGGTACATCAGTTTTCAAACGCTGAAAATAAATTGCTTCTCTGGCTTTGGGTATCACATAGCAGGGGGAAATGGAAACAAGAGTCTGAAACGGTTTTCCTGTACTGATACTGTGTTTGTTTGTGTTCAGGGCCAAAGGGTGGTTCTGCTGCTCATGGATGAAATCCCTGAAAATGTTGACAGTACCCTGAGTGCAGCACGGGGTAGAGCCCGCTAAAATCTGAATTAAACTGGCCCAGATTCTCGACTGACTTTTGTATCACACACACCCCTCTGCTCCAGTGAGGGGGGGGGTCAGAGCGAGCAAGGCTTGGTCTCTGTATGAAATGCTGGTTGCTGAATAACACGATGTTGAAATTGGTGGGCTTGTGAAAGAAAAAGTATGTGCTGTTTCAGAGGTAGAAAGAGCCAGCTTTGTTCCTGCCTTAAAAAAAAAAAAAAAATGCCCTTTGCTTTTTTTGGTGCATTGACACTTTATAATATGATATGGTGATTTCATACCTAGGACAGAGAAGTGGCTACTGAAACAAGGTCAATTTTAAAACTCTTTTTCAAAAGAGCCTAGCAGGTCTCCAGGAAAGAAAAAAAAAAAAAAGAAAAGGCTGTCGGTGGGTTAAAAATAACAGTTAATATCCTATTTTTCCTACCTCTGTATCAAATAATATGATATTTTCATGATTTAAAATGCAATATCATATTTGAAAAATCCATAGCTCCTTGCTTGAGTGTAAGGATTCTCAGAACAGGGTCATAATTTACTGTTTGTTGTGTATATTGTCTGATCAGCTTTTTGGTTTTTTTGCACTTTCAAAATGATATTGAGCTAGCAGGCTTTTTTTTTCCTAGCAAATTTTACTTTTATGCTCCTAAACGCTAGCCCATAGTAGTAAAATTTGGTTGCAAATATTGTGGGGGAATGTTTGTTTGCCCGAAACCCCTTTTGCTACCCATGGACTTTATTTCGTTAGAAGGATTAGACTGTTCAGGGAAGCTTTGAAGCAAAACTGGACTTTAGGTGGGATTTGATCTGATGTTATTCCTTTAAAGTATAATTACATATTTTTCAAATAATTATTTTTGTATTTCGAAAGCCCCTATTTGAAAAGTAAAGAGAAGCAGACTGAAGAAGAAATAGTGTGGTGATCCTTGTGTTCTTTTGACATCAGGTCGCTAAACAGTATTTGTACATAAGAACACAACCACATATGACTTTTTGTGTCGTTATCTTTTAACTATGTGGTTATGCAACTGTGTTTGGGTTTACAAGCAATGACACTTCTCTGCAGATAAGTCCGTGCATGTCCGGAGGCACGGACTGTTTTGAGTGATCCGCTTTTTTGAAAAATTACACGTAAAGATTGGGTGGGTGTGAGTCCCGACGAGATTCTTTGCCCGAGGTGGTAGGTGGACATGGCGTACAGCGCCTTGCTCTTCACTGGATCTCTTTTCTCTCTACCATCCATTTATTCCATGGCATTCCATGGCCGATGGGGAGGGATGTAACCAGCTTTGCCTCGGACCATGGTTGTAGCCCTCAGAGCATCCTGCCCTGCACCCTGGGCACTTACCCGCTGCTTGCTCTCCAGCTAGCAGCGCTCCCCCCGTTTTACCTTCTCCTTGGGTGACGTCTGCGTGTGTCTGCGCCCTGGGCTGCAGGTGAGGGTGCCGAGCTCTGCCCCTTGGATTTGGCCACTCTAGGATTGGCAGGGCCCATGCCTGCACATCCCTGCGCGCTGCCTTGCTCGTGAAGCACAGTCCCTACTCCTCCCCAGCAGAAAAGCTTTGTGGCTGGGGTTGGGCAGCAAATTGCTGCCTATCAGCCTTCCCTGCTCCCACCTGGCGTGTGGGGAGCTCATTTCAGGGCTTTGCACTGGGACTCGCCCGTTCGCCTAGCACGGGTTGGGTGCCCACTACGTGCTCAGCCCTGTGGGGCGTCTGTGTCTGCAGTTGCATCCAGTTTGTGGGTCGGTTTCTGCTTCAGAGGACTGTGGAGGGGGCAGCGGAGGGGCTCTCTGTCCCTGCCGGTAGCCACTGCAGAGACCCATCCTCCCCGTTCACAATTTCTTTTTCATTTAATCATCACTTTTTTGTTATTTGCAAAGTCTGTAAAGAGAATACAGCGCATTACAGTAATTTTCACTCTTATCCTTTGCAACAACGCTGTTTACAGAGGCTAGTCTGGACTTTAGTCTGGCTCTGTGTTTCCTTCGTTTTTCTTTCTTTTTATTGCCTTTCGTGCTGTGGCTGAGAGGAGATAGTTCTGTGTTATCCTGTTGGGGACGGGTTGTTGGATGGCACTTTAGTGCTGTTTCCACAGTGCAATGTCTGGGTAGCAAAAGCGGATGTCGTCTTCAGCAATCTGTGCCTTCCCTAACCCCACGAGGCCCGCCGGGATGCCTGCAGAGGGTGTAGGTTCTTTCTTCTCCTGCAGAAGCTGTGGGTTTTCTTCTCAGTGATGCTGTTCCTCTGGTCCTCTTGCAGCGTGGTTTGAGTTCTCCCTGCAAATGGATGTCTCCGGCTCTTTGACAGCGTTACAGCACCTTCTCTTTTCTCCTTTGAGGGCCTGGGGGACACCATGGTAGGTGGCAGCCGGGTGTGCAGCACGCTGCAGCTGCAGAGCTCCCTTCGCTGTTAACATCACCTGGTGCACGCAAGGCAAACGGGGATACACAGCACCACTGGGAGGTGGGAGCATGAGAAGAGACTTCACAGGGTTGGTTTGGGGCTGCCTGTGCCTCGGTGGGCTGCGCATGGCTTTTATCTTCAAGCTTTGGGTTTCAGAGTGCCTGCTCTGTCGCCTCCTCGCTGAGCTGACCCAGCCGCTCTGCCGGCGCCCTGCTGCCCCGCTCCAGCGTGGGGAAGGGCTGTGGTGGTGGGAAGTGTGCACTGGTGCACTGCGGTGGTGGTGAGTGTGCGCGGTGGTGGTACCAGCTGGAGATAGAGGCAGCCCCGGTGCTGTTGGGCAGTTCTCCCCAGAGGTTCTGTAAGTCCTCTTTGAAGAAAAGGTGGAGGACAGACCCTGCTAGGCTGAGACCCCTGCATTGTTCTTGAGGGTGGGAGCAGTTGTGCCCTTGGGCATAGGAAGGGCAGTGAGCCCAAAGCCGGTCTGTCTATGCTCCAGCCCAAGGGCTGGGTTTGGACTGCATCATTCACTGCTATAAGCAGTGCTGAAAATCAAAGTGCTTTTCAGAAAGTGTCTCCTTTCTGCTGGGTGCCCCATCTCAGGACAGCTCACTCAACACAAGTGAAGGTTATAATACTCATTGCAACCTAATGACATTTTTTTCAGCAAATGGCAGCACTTCTGTGGATTCCCCGTCCTGCCCTGCTTCTCTTGTCTGTGGGAAATCTGCTCTTGCCTCCTCTCTGCGTGCTGTGCCCCATTCTGCTGCCCTGCTTTTGCTCCCTTCCTCTCCCCTCACTCCGGCTCTGGCAGCCTGGAGAAATATGCCCAGCAGAGCTCATTCAGGTTTGACTCTACTCACCACTACAGTCCCTAATTTTGGATCTGTTGTGAGAGAGGTATGCCCTAGCTCACACACTGCAGGGCTGAGACTCTGGGCAAAGTGCCCATTAACACCACTATCAAACTGTTGTGTGCAGGGTCGGCTCCACGGAGAGCAACCTTGCCTGTCTCACGTGCTCTGTCACCTGTCCTGAATTTGGCCCTGACTGGCAGATGATGGAAGCTGTGGGTGCGATGGAGGTGATGCTGGACCTGGTGCTTGTCAGCAGCAGCCACGGATCCACAGCTGCCCTGTGGAATCATGTAGCCAGGTGCTTACCAAGCAGAGCCTGAGAGCATCCTGCCCCTGGTTTGGGAAGCGGTGCTTCAGGGACAGCCACTGCATAGGGTGAAGTGGTCCTGTGCTCCAGCTACAGCAGCTGTGTGAGCCTTGCTGATTGGGAAGTCCTTCCAGGGAATCACAAAAGCAGAGCTGCTTGTCCAGGACCTTTTTGCAGATTTCCCCTACCCCTTTTTGTTGCTCCTCCTTGCAACAGTACTCCAGAGAACACTGAGGGAAAGAAAGGAAACATGGCACCTCTCCCCTTTGCCTGCTGGCATCGCCTCACTCACCATTGCCACTTCAGGCGGGTTTTTGTTAATCTCTTCCTAATTAACTCTAGCTGGTGGCATTAACCACTGCAGGTGACTTGAAGCTTGAGGCCCTCAACTCACCTGAAGCTGTTGATGGCCAGAAGCTTTCTGCAGCCAGTGATGGGATGTGAAGGGAGTCACCATAGAAACATCTTGGGCAATAGATGGAGCCTCAAAAGCTTTGAACTCCTTTTAGCAGAAGCCTGTGTGTGAATGTGGGCACAGGCCAGCAGTGGTGTGCGCGTGGATGGGGAAAGGCGCGTACGCCCAGCAGAGCAGGGAGGTGAGACATTTGGAAACAGCAGCTGCAGGAGCAAGCACAGGATTTAAACACCACTTTGGTAAGCTAGCATTTCCCTGAGGTTTCGATTGCAAAACTGAGTCAGAGGAGGAGTGTGTGATGGGGTCCTGACACCGGTCTGGCAGGAGAGAGCTCGTTCTTGCAGATGAGCTGCATCCCATACCATACAGCTCACAGCCCCTCCTGTGGGCTGCCACCACAGGCTTGGGGGGACAGCCAGGGAAGCCCTGTCCCCCAACGCTCTGCACAGCAGCACCTGGGAGCTCAGCACAGCCTCCGTGGGTGGCATCCGTCTGTCCCCAATCCTCTTTCTTGACCACTGCTGCCCTTCCCTATGGCTTGACGCTCAGGAGCTGTGTGCAGGCAGACCCCTGTATGGTCTGAAGCCCCATGCCCACCGGAGAGGCACTGAAGTTGCGTACCCTGGGACACGCATCCTCCGCCCCCAGGCCCTGTGCCGGGTCTGCTCCTCTCGGTGCCCCCCAGCTGCCCTCCCCGCCAGAGCCCGGATTCCCCTTGCTGGCTGATCGCTCACAGGGCGCTCAGGGGCTGCAGGCTGGCCGGGGAGCCCGGGCTTGCTGATGGCAGGCTGTGGGGCAGATCGCTTCCCTGGGTCTGAGTCCCCACACGGGCCAGAGTCAGGAAGGCTGGGTAAAGGTTTTCCTGCTCCAGAGGCTTAGAAACCCTCATGGTCTGGCCATCCCAGGACAGAAGGGTGCTGGGAGCCCTGGGCCAGGCCCTTGTTCTGGCAGTCTCTTTCTGCTGCGGGACGGCTGTTCCCCCTGTGCGGGACGCCCTGTGTAAGACAGTAGCTTCTGCGTGTGCCCGGGGATGCTGCGCTCGCTTTTCCAGTCCTGCTTCCTTGCATCTCTGTCTGTCACACTGGGATTATCTCTCTCTCTGCTCCTACTGCAGCTGCTTCCCGGAATCCTAAATCCCCAAAATGCTGTTTCTCCAGTAATCCTTGTCATTAAAAGTGGCTCATAAGCTCAGAGCACCTCCTCCTCTCCACAACCAGCACCCTGTCGCCCTCTCTAGAGAGGAGCGGTTTGAGACGGGCACATACTAAAAGTGAGAAAATGAGCTTGTTAACCTGGGACAGGACACTGTCCCCCTCCACCTGCTACCAAACTCCAGTTACCCATGGCCTTGGATCCTTCTGGGTTTTCACTATTCTGTTTTTTAACAGCGTGCAAACACGCTTTCTCCCCTGTTGTTATGGCCCTGACAAGGCATGTGGCTGTTGGTGACAGTGTTGTGCATGCGTGGGAGAGGGAATTGTTTCCCTCTGGAATCTAGAAGGTCGAGGATGTATAGGTGAGGGGCTCCTTCAGGAGCTGGACTTTACCAGCTTTCTGGGCTTGGCTGCCTTCCCACTTATGAAATACAGCTGAACTTTTTGATAGAAGGCAGGCAGGAATAGCTGAGCATCAGCAGAGTCCTTAAGAAATTACATTCCTGCTTAAACTTTTAAAAGTCAACAGAACACCCGTTTCCCACAGCCCCCCTGGGCTGTTCCCCGATGCCATGCCATTTTTTTTTTTTTTGCAATAAAACTCCCGCTCCAGTAGCGCCGTCCAAAGGCAGGGCACACCTTTGCTGGGCATCCTCACCTGCACCGCAACGCAGGAGATGGGGAACAGTCCCATGCCAGACCTGGAGCTGCTGTGGCAGTGCCCATCGCTGAGGTGCCGGGCCAGCTCTGCCCGCCGGTGGGTGCCCGGGATGGCCCCAAGCCCTGGGTGCCCGGACCAGTGGCGGGCTGGCTTTTCCATGGCTTTTCCCTGGCTTTTGGAGAGGAGAGAGGGCGAGGGGCTCCTCCTCGGGCCGCATGCCGGCAGAGGGAGCCATGCATCCTCCTTTCATATGCACAGCCTGACATGTCAATTAACGAATTAATTTGAAAGGTGCTGTGAGAGATGAGATTAGAACCAGGATCCTCCGCTGGGCAGCGGCTCAGGTGGTCTCACTGAGGCTGAGAAGCGACCGTGTCCTTCCCAAATCCCTTCGCTCTGTGTTGCCACCCAAGTTCATCTCTCAGGTAAACCCTTGGGTGGGTTTGATGTGGCCCAGTTTCTGGTGGCTGTGCAAGACACGAACAGCCTCCATGGTAGGTATGGTGGAAGTTGATGCCAGTGCCTTGGCCAGCTGGGTGCATGGGCATGGTTGCAGCCACAGGCACGCAACAGACCAGGGCTGCAACTGTGAGCCTCCACGGACTGTGGGACAAGTGAGCGGGGACTGTGGTTGACCCTGCAGGTGTAGACATGGCCTCGCTTCGCCTTGCCCAGGACTTGGCAAGGGTTTAGCTAAGGCAGACAGGAGCTTGTGAGCCAGATCTGGGGTTGTGAAGTCTGACATCGTTCGTCCTGCCTAGGGGACTGACTGTTGTGCTGGCAGATGCTGCTGCTCCCTTCCTCGGTACCACAAAGTGATTGAGGCATGAAGTGACACGCAAGCAGTGAACCTTCCGCAGCTAGAGTAGCAACCACAGGTGAGCATTTATGGACTTTGTCTGAAAAGGCTGTTTACATTTTTGTGCAGCAGGAGACTCATGTCTGGCTGGGAAGGATGCTGGAACCATCAGTTCAGGCTCGAATAATTGGTTTTGCATCTAGAGTGCTGATGTGCTTTGGTGAATTAGAGAGATGGGTGGGGAGTGCTCCACTGGGAGGTGATGGCAGGCAGATGGGCTGGTGGTGCTGGGCTGCTCCAGGCCAGGAGATACGAGCTCACTTCACAGGACTGAGAGAGTCTCAAAGCGTCATGCGAGGAGAGTGGCAGCTCCTCATTGTGCCATGGCTGCTGCTTTCTGGTTAACGCATTCGGAACAGGGTCAGTCTGACTTCCTCTGCTCTGGCAGTGAACATGGCCAGGAGTGGTGCTGCCATGTGTTTTGGGACTGCTGTGGGTTAACCTTGGTAAGCAGCTGAGCATCACACAGCCGCTTGCTCGCTCCCAAGTGGGACAGGGGAAGAGGAAAGGAAGAGTAAAAGCAAGGAAACTTGTGAGTTGAGATAAAAGTGGTTTAATAAGTGAAGGAGAAGTGGAAGAAGCAAGAAAGAAAACAAAACAAGGGATGCAAAGGCAAACACTTACTGCCTTCCATGGGTAGATCGATGCCCAACCAGTTCCTGAGAAGAAGATGGCTATAACACACCCACACACACACCCCCCTCCACTCCAAGTTCCCTCCTCTCCCTTTTTATTGCTGAGCATGACGTTAGATGGCATGGAATATCTCTTTGGTTAGTTTGGGTCATCCACCTGGTTGTGTCCCCTCCCAACCTCTTGTGCAACCCCAATTTATTTGCTGGGGCCATAGTGAGAAACAGGGAAGGCCTTGCTACTGTGCAAACACTGTTCAGTCATAGCTAAAACATGAGCGCCTTATCAGCGTTGGTTTGGTCACAGATCTAAAACACAGCACCATATGAGCTGTTATGAAGCAAATTAACTCCATCCCAGCCAGATCAAGTACAGGGACTGTTAAACACCTTTTATTGCAAGCCCTTTTGGGGTGCTTGTGCTGTAGGAAGGTGCGTGGTGCCCTTTGCAAGAGAACCTTGTTAGACCTGGGCAGCGCGGTGGGAGATGTGGCCTCTGCCCTGTGGATCTGATGGCAAAGGCACACTCAGACTGTCCTGGGCAGAGCACGGCACTGCCCGCGATGCTGCCAGGCGTGCTCTCTGTTGTGAGAGGACAGAGAGACACCTGAGTGCTGGAAAGCAAGCCCCACAGAGCAGGGCTGCATGTGTGCGGTGAGCTGCTACCGCAGCTGGTGTAAATTATCCTCAGTCCATCCCAGTGGTGGAGCTGGCAGGACAGGATCTGACCTGTGACCACTCTCAGCCGTGGCTGCTGCTGAGTCTCTCCCTCCGGTTCCCGAGCACAGGCTGCAGTTGGGTTTGATGCTTCTAGTGAGGCCTTTGCCAAAGCTTAGGCTATCCCAGAACTAGAAAATCCTGCAGCTGAGTCTGTGTTGCTGACACCAAGCACTGTCCTGGTTGTGAAAAGCTGTCTGCTGTGAAATAGAAATGAGAGGGAGGGACTATGAAGCACCAGGCTGGAAGTCCTTTTCTTTAAACCACAGCTGAGCTGGGCTTGGGCAGAGGTAGGACACAATGTCTGGTCCTGGCTTCCACAAGGCGGCACGTGCGTTTCCCTTGTGAGCGATCAAAGGCTGGTACTGAGACTCATCTCTGTCTTTTTTATATCTAGTCCATCACTGCGCTATCTGGTGCCTCCCAAGTATATTTAGAAATAGTAATGACGGGTTTTCTTTCTCCTTTTCTAGCCGGTGCGTGAAGTGTTTGATAAGTTTTTATGTTCTATATGGTTTTGTGTGTGAGGTCTATCTGTGTCTCTCTGCACCAACATGAGGAAAGCTGTCTCATGAGATAATGATTTTGGTGCACCCCATCATGGGGGCCTGAGGATGGGACAGATGCAGTGCTTGTGTCTGGTTCCGTCCTGAACCTCCCAAAACCTGTCAGTGTTAGGTTAGTGATTGGACTAGATGATCTTACAGGTCTTTTCCAATCTAGGAGATTCTGTGATTCTGTGAAAAGTTTGGTATCAGCGCTGCTCAGGGAAGCTGTCTCTTGTTATTCTGTTTTTGAATCACAGTGACTGCATGTTCAGGTGTGAGTTTTGGTGTCAATTCACTGCAAGGTCTGATGGGAGAGGTGGGTGGCAAGAGAAGTGTACAGCTCTGAGCCCAACATGGGGGAGAATGGCTTTTTGGTTGGACACCGCTTGGCTTTGGATGCCCAAACTCTGCCTGAGGTTGCTGCCCGCCCAGCAGCCTGAGAAGGGTGGTTATTTGGAGGGGAGGACATGAAGGATCACGTTTGTCTGCATAGAATCACTTTGGTTGGAAGAGACCTTTAAGATCAAGGCCAACTGTTAACCTGGCGCTGTCAAGTTACCACTAAACCATGTCCCTCAGCACGACATCTTAGTTGGCTTCAGCCAGGCCAGTGCTTACCTCCCGTGGTGTCGGGAGTGATGGGGGCCCGGAGACTGGTGTGGCAGCATGCAGGGGAATGGCGCGGCATGGCTGGAGTAAGGGTCCCTGTGCAATTCAGCATTTCAGCACTTTTGCATCTGGCTGCTTGGGTTGGGGGTGGTGGGCTCTGGATGGACCTGTTCCTGCTTGAGCCCACACTAGGGACTTTGGGGCTATGTGCATGAGCTCTAACGTGATTGTCATCAAACAAGCTAAAGAGGAGAGTGAGGAGAAAGTGAAACAGCCCAGGGAATAAGGGGAGAGGAGCAAGGGTCTGCAGTGTAGTGACAGAGAGAGCAGGATGCAAACGGACGAGGTGTGTGAGGATGACAAAGCCAGAGAAAGCCACGTTTGCGTGTGGGAAAGCGGGAGTGTGGCCGTGTAGGTGTATGCTGCCAGTTCTCCCCCTCTCAAGCAGAGAACTGCTTTGGGAAAAGGGTAGGCAGTCCTGGTGAAGGTACTCGAAGACAGCTTCTTGCCATTTTTTTGTCTGTGAAGATGTTTCCCTGTCACCAGTGCCGAGTGGCCATTGGGCCGTGCGTGGGATGGAGTGAATTAGGTCACGGGAGTCCTGCGTGTGCGCTGGGGCGTTCTGGGAGAGGCCCCTTGCCGAAGCAGCGCAAGGCTGCGAACGTGCGGTGGGTCTGAAGGACTCGGAGCTGCAAACGCCTTCCACCTGCCCGTGTGGGTTTCCGTGCCCCCTCCTGCGTGCACGCATACTCACGTGTTCCAGCACGATCCTACTTGCTCACGTGTATGCATATCTCTCCTTGGCTCTATTCTTTCATATGCACTTTGTCCATTTGCTTTTCTGTCCTCCCTGTTGCTACTGTAATCTCTCTCTCTCTCTCTCTTTCTCCCTTTGTTCCCTGCGCTGCTTTGCTGCCTCTTACTTCACCATGTCCCTCTTTATTCCTTTTGATAATAATAACATTAGAACCTGCATACGAGGTCCCAAGGTCCTTGCTTTGTGCAGATACATCAGGAAAGGCCCTTCAAAGCCTGTGTGCTGGAGAGAGAAGATTCTCATAGTCCCACTATTGCCAGGACTGGCAGAGGCAAAGGGGTCTGGTTGTGAAATATGACCTGTGCAAAACCCCACACTGTGCCCTGTGTCCACCCTGGAACATCAGAAGTGAAGATGCTGGTCTTGTTTGATGGAGTCTTACACCAAAGCCCTGAATCCTTATGCCTGATTGAGGAATTGGCCAATTAATTTCTCTTTATCATTTGTGCTGAGAAGAGTGGTTGTTCCCAGAGCTCCCAGTCTGCCCCTTCCTCACTGTGCCATTGGTTTGGTAGTGACATTAAAGTGAAGCTACTTGTGGATTCTGTTCTAGTCTGCTGTGTTCACGTGCTTCCAGCTTTCAGAAATGTTCTCCTTTTCAACTGCAATTTGCACATTTGGCCTCTGCTGAGAGCTGATGCTTCAATGGGATGCTGAAGTCTGGTGGTTGGAAAGCAGCGTTTCTAGTGACACACTGAGGCTTTTTGCATATGTGGGGCCCACTACGTTTCCTTTGCTTAAAGGTCCTGTGTGACTGCTGGATTCCGGTCCACAGTCTGTAAACACAATGCTGAAGGGGGTGGAGGAGGAATCGATTTTATTTTTTTTTCTACCTGACAAAGTGGTCGGAGTTTCTTGCAGAGGGAAGGCTAGCACTGTCTCTGGCTTGCAGAATCATATCCAGAAACCTAGGGTGTTCTTGTTGATTTTTCATAAGGCCATGGCTCTGCTGTGCCAGTCCACCGTGATATCAATGATTCAGACTCTAGCTAAGGAAAGACTCTCAAATCAGGAGACAGATTTAACACTTTAATGTTTTTCCTCTTAAAGTCCTCCAAGAAATGTACATCCTTTCTGTAGTGGTCTCTTTCAGCTTTGTTCAGCCACACTCCACAGTTTTCTGATGCTTGTTTCCACTTTGGCGCTCTCGTAGGTGAACCTTTTGTTATGCCTGTGTCGGTGCTTGTGTCCTAAATCTCCTTGCTGAGAACTGGATTTGGGAAAGAGCAAGCAGCAGGCAGTAAAACCAAAAGCCATCACCTGTTCCTGGAGTTTGCTGCTGTCTGCAGCCCTTTGGATTTATACACAGCAAAGGTCACTGAAGCAACAGGCCATTTTGGCTTATTTGCTTGCCCTGTGTATTCTCCTTGAGCAGCATGACCTGGATGTGGTGGCATTACTCAAGAAAAGTAAAATTAACCTGGGGGTGGGGTGTAGCAGCAGGACCCTCATTTCTTGTCTCTCTGCGGTAAAGGGCAGAAAGAGCAGGAGGCTGTAAAGCCTGTGCCAGCTTCTTCTGGGCACTGCTGGCCACCGTGGAGCCTTTTTGCTTGCACTTACGCTGGTGGCTGTATTGGGACTGGCCACCAGCAGGACCATCTCCTTCTCTTTTGAGCTTTGAAGGGTCTCTCCTGCTGTATCTACACAAAGGAGAAACTTGGTAACCCTTCTGAGCCGTATCTGGGGGATGATGTCATTTGCTGACACAGCAGCAGCGTTGGCAACTCTGCTTGGGTCCAAGGCATGAAGATTTCGGGAATCCAGACTGGGAGCGCCTGTATGTCAGTCCTGGCAGCAGACAGCAAAGCAGGGGGCTCCCAGAGCAGATGGCCACGGTCCCTCTTGATGAGGTGTCTGGTTCCATCCAAGGCTCATCACCCTGGGAGAGGGGAACGGGTGGTTTGCCGTTCTCTGGTGTTAGCTGCTGCTGCCCCTAGAGCTCCCCCATGGCGTTTAGAGCTCTCATCTGCTCGGGGCTGCTGTGTACCTGACTGCAGCTCTCAGCAGAGCCCCTAAGAGCTGAAGGTGGAGGAGGAGAGTGATTCCTCCCTGGGCAAGGCATTCTAGTGAAAAATAAACTGGATCTGGCCAGGTAAAGTCTGAACAGCACCTGTAATTACTGATGGGGCTGCCCTGTGGTGGCTGCTTCTCCAAGGGTCTGTGTCCCTTTGGACTCAGCCAGGAGTTGTTTGCAATGCAGAGAGTGGCAGGCATCATTCTGCTTGCAGGGGATGTGTGAGAAGTGATGGAGCTGGCAGAGTAGGGAGAGCCTGGGTTGGTCTGGCCAGTACAGGACACGCTCCCTGGGCAGACGGGACAGAAACGGAGCAGGACTCTGTCACCTTTTGTAGCCTTTACTGCTGTGTGTTGGATCTGCCCTTCCTTAAGGGGAGACGAGAGGACCAGCACTCCTCGCCTCCGTGCGCAGGGGAAGACCGTGGGGCTGGCGTGCCTCTCTTCAAACCATCCCATCGCTCCTGCTCTGCAAACTCTCTCTCTCTTGCTAGTTAGTATTAGTATTCAGTTTGTGGAACGGGCTATGCAATTAACACAAAGGTACAGTCATTCATTCTGACTGGAGGACTCATGGGATCAGATGTACTGGGGATAGGAAGCGGAGGCTTTCTGCTGGGAAAGAATGTCACAGCACAGCGGACACAGAAATGAAAAGCTATTAATAATGATCCCGGAACTTCACTTCCATCAGCTGTTTATTTAAAGGTGCTCCGTATTCAAAGCCTCCTGATTTATGTGGGCAATAACACTCACAGTCCTGGGATCACTTTTTTAAGCAAGGCTAATGGGGTGAAACCATCATACTGCGACAGTAGAGATCAAGCTGGGAAAATGATACTGGAGAGAAAAATAAACTATTGCCTATATTATCCAGGAGCTACGCTGGGCTGGGAGTTGGTGTGAGCTCCCCGCTCTTCCAGCATTTATTAAGGCTTTTACTTCCTTTTTTCTTGTTCTTTGTGAACAGAATTTACCGGGCATGGAAGGATATAAAAATTTGATTCTACCAGACAGGATGCTAAAAGCTTCTGGTTTTGCATTCAAGTGAAGTTGTGTCTGTAGTGCAGCCATGTGTAGCTGTTCTGCCACGCGAGGCCCCAGGGGAGACAGCGTCCCCATCCTTGTCTCCAGGGGTTCCCATCCTGACTCAGCCCCGTTCCTGAGGGACCGGTCCCTCCAGGGGAAGGGGTTTCTGCCCTCTTGTGTCCATTGCTTAGTTTTTGCTTGCACAGCTGGGGTATCGGGGCACCTCTGCCCTCAGCTCTGTGCCTGGAGGAGTAGAGGTGAAACGTTCAGGGCTGTGGCATGGAGGGGGCAAAGGGTCCACTCTGCTCTGGGCAGAGACCAGGTTCCATGCGGATTCTCTTCACGGGGCTGTTCACGCTGGCAGCATCAGTGAGGACTCCTTGGTGGGGCCAGGAGCGCTGGGTCAGCACTGACCTGGCTGATGGATTTGGCACAAACTTGTGATTACCTCTTCCTGTGGCAGGGAGGTTGGGTTCCAGGTGCAAGAAGGTCTTGGGGCGGGAGGAATGCAAGACAGCTGTGCCAGTTTCTTCTGGATCTGCAAAGCAAGCTCTTGGGGGACAATAGTTGGTTTTACCAGCTCCCTCTGGCCGTAGAATCACAGAATATCAGCTGGAAGGGACCTCGAGGATCATCTAATCCAACCTTTCTTGTCAAATCTGGCATGGTGCAGAAGGAGTGCCAGATGTTGGCCATCCAGAGCATACGTGACTTTGCGGTATCTGCGAGGCAGTGAGCAGCTTTTGGCAAAACCTGCCTGTTTTTTCCTGGGGAAGTGAAATAGCACTTTATGCTGCCGAGCAGGGTGCTGGCAGTTGTGGTTTGTGTCGCTCTGGACAGGGTCTGACTCCTGGGACACGACTCCAAGTGCTGTGCATCATCAGAAGCTAGTGGTGGTGGTGTAATTAGTAGAATGAAGCAAACGATTGCAAATAAATAATGCATCTATCATTAATGATCGAATGCAAAATTGTGCCTATTGCTGTTGTCTGCAAGTTGCCTACGAGGAGATTGTAATCTTTTAGTCTGTTACAGGCTGGAGAAAGCCTTTATCTGCAACTCATTGGTGAACAGTGGGCTGTGGGGATTGCTTGCTTAGAGACCTGGCCCATCTGCTCCAGTGTGTGTAGGTCCCTGGCCCAGCAAGAGGGTCAAATTCCTCCTGGTTGTGTTTTGTGAGAGGGAGGTGGGCTTTGCTTTGAAGGAGTCTCTACCCGGGTGACCATCCAGAGGCCCTTTTGGGTCTGTGAAGCTCTGGTAGCCTTTCTCAAGAACCCCTGCTCATTACTGGCCTGTTTCCGCTCCAAGTGCAGCCTTGGGGACCCAAAGAGGAACCTAGAAGGGCTCTGATCGCCTGGGGCAGCCCCGAGGGGTGTGCGGTGGCTCAGTTCTTGCTGTGCTTCTCTTGGAGATGCAGACTTTCAAATAGACTTAGCCAAAATGTGCTACCCTGCGTAGGAGACCCAGCTACCAGGGATTTCTGCCAACTATGGTGGATTTTTCTGAGCAATGTTACATCTTAGCAAAGCATATTTGCTTCCTGTTTAGGGGGATGAGCCTGTGCCACATTCCGCCTCAGGTTCCTGCGTTTCTGTGGTACCAAAGTTCCTTCCTTTCTCCCCAGCGTGTTCGCTCAGGAATTTCTGGAGAGTGGGAAGGTTTGAGGCTGGAGCCTCTTCTTCCACATGCCAGAAAAGCCTGTGTTTAGGCAGGAGAGTGCTGCTCAGGTGGTGTTGGGTGATGGTGATGACTGTGCCTTTGGGAGTGAGATGTGCTGGCGCAGCGCTCTGGCTGCCGCACGGGTGCTACAGGGGCAAGTCTGGTAGCCTGGGTGGCTGAGGAGCGCAAATGCAGAGCAGCGGGTTTTAGCAGGGTATTGTTGCAAAAATAATTTTCTTATCGGTTATACTATCTTGTTTCTCATTCTTATTAATGAGCTCCCCTGAAAATAAGAAAATCATTGCAACAGTTTTCTTAAGTGTGAAAGATCAGGCTGAAATTGGCATTAAAGAGACTAATTACTGTCATTCTTCCACCTTTCTGACAGCTGTTTATTGCTGCAGACCGTGTCCTGAGGTGCTGAGGAAGCCACTTGCCTCTTCAGGCTGCTTTCGGCCTAAGGTACCTGCAACAGAAAGTTGGTGCCTGCTTCTAGTCTGGGCTGGGCACGGCTTGATTGTCCTGTCACACCAGAAAAAAGTTACTGCTACAGCTGCAGGTGTGAGACCCGTGGTGCAACTGCCCCAGGTCTTGTCCTGCTTTCCACTGCTCTCATGACCTCCCCACTCCAGTGTGGGTGATGCTGTGCTGACTTGGTCTTTATCTCAAAATGACAGCGTGCTGCCACAGGAAGAGAATTCCTCGGTTTCATGCATTCCATGAAGAGGGGCCACACACCTCCTGTCACGAGGACTGAGAGATTTCCAGGGTCAAAATTGCCAAGAGGATTAAAATGTATCGGGAAGAAGAGTGAGCAGCAGTGAGACCTTCCTGAAAGCGACGTGTGCCTGCCGTAGTGTTTATTTAACCAGAGGACTGAGCCTGAGCCCGACCTTGGACCCTGTGCACCAAATTGAAGAAAGTTTCTTTGAACCCTTCTGGCTCAGTATAATACCTACTTGTTATTCTCTGTAGGAATTTGGGGGGACTTTCAAGAGAGGTGGAAAGTTGCAGACAAGCAAGCTGTGAACATCTTCAATTTTCCATTTAATCACACAATATTGAATGATAAATAATTCATGCATCTGCCAAACATTTGCTTAAAAGAACTCAATTCCCTCCACATTTGTCAAAGTGTAAGAATTCCATTTGTGGGGTTGTTTTTTTTATTTTAATCTGTCCTTTAACTCTTGTCCAGATGCCCACTTGTCTGGGCTGTCAGCTTTGATTCCACTCGCCCTGTTTTGGGCAGTCCGACGCTCCTGCCTTTTCTTCTTGTCAATTCTGCTGCCCAAACAAGTGGCAGCAGCAGGCAAGGAGAGGAGTGATGGTGGTTCCTGTGTGTCCTTGGGCTGTGCCACAGGGATCAGCCCTGGTGGTGGAGGCTTGTGGGGGTTCTCTGCCCTGCTGTATGGGAGTATTTCTAGCTCCTCATGAGGTAGTGGGGCATAAAAGACACGAGGCTGTTGGGAATGCAACTTCTGACTCTGTGGGGGCCAAGGATCTCTGATGCCCTCTCTGCCGGTGGTGCCAAGCCTAGGGCAAGGACGTGCAGGAAGCGTGGTGGCCGGGTCAACGGCCATTGCTGCGGGCAGGCATGGGAGGAGCAGCAATGCCACCTTGTCCTCCTGCCCAGCTAGAGAGAGAGTCTCCTTCATGTGCTCTCGTTCAGCTTCACATGGGTGTTAATGCCAATTTGGCACTGACTTTCAGTTCCTGTTTGGCCAGTCCCCTGGCTCAGTCCTGTTCTTCAGAAGTTTCTTGCAATAGCCTTGACTAAGATAATCTCCTGTAATTTATGGATTGTGCTTCCTACACGGGGTCCCTTTGCCATTTTCAGCCAGGTCACGACTGAACTTTCTTTTTTTTTTCCCCTTTCAATTTTTGTATCAGATTTGGGCTTGTGGCAATGGGGCTTTTCTTTTTCGCTTGGTTGGGTTTTTGTGTCTCCCTTCTTGTTTGTTTTTTTTTTTCCTCTCCCCTCAGCTGTTGAGAACTCTGATTCTTCTGCCTCTGTTAACGATTCTGTTCACAAGCCTTTGAGAAGCTGGACAGATGTGTCACGTTTCCTTTCCCTGCTGAAGCCATCGGTGGGTCCTGGTGTGCACAGCACTTAGCAGCATACAGCTCTCCTGTGCGAAGGAAAGCCTGGCCATGCTCTGTCAGATCTGGGCGCTCAAGTGCTTTGCTTTGCTTTTTTGCTAGCGCTTCAGGCAGTTTGTCAGATTAGTCAGAGCCTCCGGAGAGCTGTGGTCAGCTGGCTCCTTGCCTGGGGGCTGGCGCAGATGTGCTGGCCATGCCATGTGGCTCGCTTTGCCCACCATGGCTAGTTGTCCTCCTGCAGATGTACAAGGTGCAGAATGGCTCTGAGCTTTCTGTTCCTGCTTGGCTTGGAGGTGGTTTCTCCCAGGCCTGGGCAGAGGGAATGGTGTATGTATGCAGGGCCACAGGAAGATGCCTTTGCTTCCACCTCCTCTCAGAAGTTGTTTTTAAAGGCGAATTAAAAGTATTGTATTCACGTAGACAAGGCATGAAAATTCCATATTTGGAAAAGAATTGCTGCAGAGCGAGACCGTTATGGCTGTAAAACCCTCTTCCCTAAGGCAGACTTTGAGATTTTCTTTGCAATTAAAATTTCTTTGAAACTTGGACCAAAGAAGATTTGGAGGAAAAAATCTCCTGAACTTTGAAAATACTTTTTTTCTAAACAATGCTTGTGTGAAAGCTTTAATAAATACTGTTCCTTCCAGTGTGTCTGGTAGCAGAAAGTGACTGAACAGGAAAAGTCAAAAGGTTGTGAATAGCTCTTGCTCTGACAGTTGCTGCACTCTTCTATTAGAATTTCTCAAGGCAGCATCAAAGGGGACAATAATTAAACTTAAAACAACTTAAAAAGATGGGAGAAAATAGATGTTTAGTCATACAGTCCAGAGAATTGTGTAGATATAAGTTCCTCTGGAAAAACAACTTTACCTGGGCTGTGTGCAAGTTTATCTGAGAAGAAAAGCAGAGGGAAAAGTCCCCTGCTGGGAGAATAATTCCAAGGAAAACAGAAAGAGGAAACTCAGACATTTACTTCAAGAATAAGCATGACTAAACTTTTAGTATGTATAATGGGCTTTCTGTCCTGTTGTCAAAGCTGAGGCTAGGGTGACATTAGCGAGAAAACTTGATTTTTATCATTATCTGCCTGTCTTCTGTGCTCTGTTTCAGGGCTGAAGACTTGCTGAAAGGCAGATTGCTATCAAACATTGCTTTGCACAGTCTGGACCTGCACTTGGGATGTGTTCATCCAGTGACTCTGGTTACACAAGCCTTTCACTGCATAAGTAAAAATAAAAGTAATTTAAATATCCTCTTTCAAAAGCCTCTACAGTTCTGAATCCCTTGGCCACTTATCTCCAGCATTTGTACACACTGTGATGTTATGTGCCATCCACATCAATATCTCCAGCCATCTCTCACTTGATTGGCAAAATGCGTGGAGATTCTGGAAAGGACACTGAATTAGAGTATGCCTTCTGCAGAATGTATTTTAGCAGAGGGATGCTATGGGGGTTCCAGAGCTTGCAGCAGCGAAAACCCATCTAGCTTGCAGTTGCTTTCTCTGGCACCAAAGTATTCTGACACATTGTCCAGCTTTGTTCTATATGTACGTTGGACCTTAAATGTGACATCACTGATGGGATCTGCTATGGAATGGGAACTTGCAGTGCAGTGGCAATGATCGTAAGCTGTCTTGATGTGAGTGGGGCACCCCACACCTTTGCTCTCACCGGTGCTGGCGTCCCTTACAGAATTAGCAATGCATGTTAATGTATTCCAGCCAAAGACAGTGGTTTATGGTGGCTGTGGGTACTGCAGTGTTGCAGAGGCCGTTGGAGCAGCAGCCAGGTTGTGGTGTTGGCCCCTGGTGTTTTAAATCTGCAGAGCACTCCCTGTAGGGCTGAGGGCCGGATGCCCTGATTATTCCATTGTCCAAGGGGTAATTGTAAAATGCCTCTTGGATGCTGGGAAGGAGCTGTGGGAGGTTATGGGGTTATAGGTGGGTGCTTGGCCGTGGTCCAGGGGTGGTGTGGTACTGAGGTGCGTTGTCAGAGGCAGCGTGTGGGGTGTTGGATGCTTACATGCGATAGGCTTGCCGTGTGGTCTAGTCTGGGGTTGATAGTATCTCATGTCTGGCAAGATTGCCTCCTCCCTCGTCTCTAGATTTTGAGGAGAAGTTCGTAAAAGAAAAGAAGTATCTTTGCCTCATCTTGTCTTACAATATCCAGTAGAGAAAGTGAGCTCCAGAGAGCCTGAGTTCATGTCTTAGCCCTAGGCCTGGAGATTATGAACCATCTTAAAGCTTTGCAGCAGCTTTGCCATGCTTGTATTACCTCCATACGACAGATACTGGAAACATGTTCTCGCCAGCCTGTTCCTTTTCCCAGGAAGAGGAGCATTAAGTGGATTTGAATTCCGTTTAACAGGAGGAGATGTGGTTACACACTGCGTGCTGCACTGTAGGCAGTAGTAGAGAAGAATTGCTGTTGAAGTAATTGCAGGCTTTTTGCTGCCCCGTCTCCCAGCAAGGTCCATCTGAGGCTGGGCTGTCATGCTGTCCACGCTCTTGGCTATGAGGCAGGTGGGCTTCCTGTGGATGCAGACTCTGAGCTGACGCAATGTGGTCCCCAGAGCTACTGTTGTACTTGCACGTGGCCTCAGCTGTTCCCTTACGGCTGACACAGCTGGCACGTGTGGATGGTGCTGGACCCTGTGCTGGGCTCCCTGGTCTCTGCTGTTATTGCTGCATGCAGGAGATGGCAGAGCTGCCCTTTGGGCTCACCCTCTGAGCTCTTGGTTGAAGGCACGTTGGGGTCAGGAGGTGCTGGGCAGAGAACAGAGGGGCCTGGTAGGTGCTGGAGGTCTGTCCCGCTGTTGGAGAGGATCTCCAGATAGACTTGCACGTTTGGGGAAGGAGCTGGTGTGAAGCTGTGCTGCTCTTGACACTCCAACAGCAAGGCATGTCTGGCTGCTCGCTGGGGAGTCTAGCAGGAGCTTTTGTCCATCTGACTCCTATCCTGTGTCATCTCCAAAGACGCTGTAGTCCTGCCTGTTGGAAGCAGCACTGCAAACCTCTGACAAGGCTGTGTCTGTGCTCTACATCCATCTCCAACCTGCCTCTTGCATCTCCCCGCACTCTTCTCTCCGCTCTCCCTGTGTAGTAGCTATGCTTGGGGCCAAAGCAGACAGAACCATGCTGGACCAACGTGGCTTCCTCGTGACTGCGATAGAGGTACCAGCTCCAGACCAACAAGGCAGACCTTGGGATGCAGGCACGCCACGGCTCTTCCCCGGCCCCCTTTGCCATTGCATGGTCTGCCCTGGGGAAGCCAGTGGAAAGCACAGTGTGAGGAGCAGCACCAGAGTCCACAAGCTCCCAGTTTTCAGCTGTGAGGTTGGGCTTCTGCGTGCAAGTGCTGGAAGCAACTACTACTCCCTTCCTGGAGACCATCCCTGGCGTGCTGCTGTCTGCTCCTTCCTTGCCTTTGTTGGGTAACAGGGCTGGAGCCGGGTAACTGGTACTCCCCGCCTGAACTCATTCTGCAGCCAGCCAACTGAGCACTGAGGGCCGTGCCCAGGACCACGGGGGTCAGGACTGAGCTGTTGTCTCTGACCAGTGACCTTCCTGCCACAGCGCCCTTGTGTCCTTTGGGGTGTGGGTATGCCATGGAAAAGCAGGAGAAGGCCCAAGCTTTAGGGAGCTCCTGCTTTGTGCTTGGTATTCGTGCTGTGGCTCTGCCTTCCCAAGGGTGGCACAAGCAGTGCCTTACTCTTGCCTTACTCCCCGGCAGCTTTTGTGGCATCCTTGTGGCTGTTCCGAACAGCGGGAGCAGTCCTGATGCTCATGCGGGCACTCCATGCGACCCTGCCGGAAGGTGCTAAAGAGCCAAGGCAGTGCATCCGTGCACCCAGGCCTACATTAGCAAGCCGGGGTCGAGGAGGGAGGGCTCTCCTTCCGCTCGGTTGCATCTTTCCTAGCTGATGGGGAGCTCCGCATTTTCTGCTGGCCGTAAGGGCTTGTCTCAGAGGAACAGCGCTGGTGTGGCAGTCCTTCCAGTAGAGCTGCAGGCACAGGGAGCGCTGTGTGAGCTCCCAGGGCGCTCTCCTGGCCTCTGGTTGGGACCACCCCTCCCTGGGCTCCTGGGACACCACTGCCCTGGCTCCGGGACTGCAGCCGTGTTGGGCAGTGGTACAATTCAGAGGTGTAGGGCTGGGATGTGTTGGGCAGTGCTATCTTTGTGTGCTGTTGCCTGCCTGCGTCTCCCCCCTCCCCCTGCCTGCTTTCCCCTGCATCAGCCTGCATTTGTAAAATGAAATAAATATTGACACGGACGGGATGCTATTCAATTTGTCCTGATCACTGGGCTGCGGTGAGTTCTGACAGAGCACAGTGTAAAACATAAGCTCAGGATGTAATTTCTGCTGTCAACATGATGTACAGTATGGCTGTGCCAAATACACACCGACAAACTGCATAAGCTCTTGTGGGGCGGGGAGAAGGGGGGGGGGGGGTTGTGCTGATAATTGGGAAGCGGGGATGACAGAGCAGCTGGAGAGAGGGCATCACCCTGCGCCCGGGGCGGTGCGAGAGTCTGGTGCTTCACCGCATGCACGAACTCCTGCCTGGCACAGCAAGCGCCTGGGCACGCTGCCCTGCGGGTGCATGCATGCTGTGCACCTGCAGCCAGCCGCATGCTGCTGCCTGCTTGGGATGCTGTGCTGCGGGCTGGTTCCGGCTGCAACAGCAGCAGCTCCCACTAGTTATTTATGGCTCCGCTGCTCACGTGTGGCAGAGAGAAGTGGCACTTCCAGCTGTTGGTGAAAGGTCTTCAATAACACGGGGAAATAAATGCTGTGCTCGTCTTGGCGCCTGTGCTCGGGACCTTCTGTGGTGCTCTGCAGCCCCGGGGTACTTTGAATCCTGCAGCAGCACGTGCAGGCTGCTGCAAGGGCACAAGCAGGACTCGGGGCTCTTGGGTCTGCTGCCTCTGGAAGAGGTCTGTGATGTGACAGCCAGAAAGAAAGACGTGCACACTGAGAAGAGATGTGACACTAACCCTAGCTGTGGCCTGAAGCTGTGACGGAAGAGAAGCGGGCTGAGAATTTACGGGTGGAGAAGAAGAACGCGGTTTGTGGCAATGAGCCTTGCCCCAGCGGTGTCTCTGGGCGAGTGTTTCTAGGTGGCTGGAGCCCACAGTAGGCTGTATAGATGGGCTTTGCAGTCTGAGCGTCTTAGAAGTGCATCGAGGCAAATTGTTTTACACCACCTGCATTGCTGCGCGTAGGAAGAGCGTGCGAACAGCTCAGCTGAGCGTAGCTGAACTTTGGACACGTGAGGCAGCCGCCAGCAAACCACATTAGTTCAGACGTAGCGGTAAGATGAGAAATCTGCTAAATGTAAAAAGCAGCGGAATGGCTGAGACTCTAAACACAAGGTTGTGGTTCCCACAGCAACGGCAGCCCAGCCCATGCCCACTCAGCGGGACTCTCCTCTCTCCCTGGCAGTCGCTGCTCTGTGGCGTGCTCGGATGCAACAGGGCTGAGCAAGTTGCCTTGGGAACTGTGGGCCAGCTTGTCCACCAGCCGGGGAGCAGCTCTGCTGGAGCTGCGCTCGCCCACTGCGGCATCTTTTGCCCTCGCTTCCTTTTTTCTGCCTTGCTTTAGTGCGTGCATTCAAATCGTTGCTTTTACTGGTTTATTGATACCGCTTGGGATGTAGCTGCTTCCATTTATATGCTGTAACACCGTCAAGGCTGAAAGAAAAGGCACAGTGCCCGTTTCCGAATGAGTAGCGGTGCCATCCCTGCGTGCACACGGGGGTGGCTCCAGTGTGTGGCTCAAGCAATGAGGTTGTGGAGGAAACGGGCAGCTTGCAGATGCCTCAGAGGTGTGAAACGGTGCGATGAGAGGGATGAGGATGTCTCCTACTGCCCTCACGGAGCCAGTGTTGATGCTGTCTGCCAGCCGTGTGCCCTGAGCACTGCGTGCTGCCTCCCTGCCAGCTCGGGGACTCGGGATGCTGACGTTGCTCGCAGTGCCTGGATTCGCACCATTGGGCTGGCTTGCTTTCAGCCTCCCCACGCGTTCAGGAGGTCTTCAGTGGCTGCAGGACTGCTCTCCGGCAGTGGCATTGCTGCCTTGTCAGGCTTCTGGCAGGGCTCTATAAACCAGCGTGGAGTAGCCTGGGTGGCAAGGAGAGGGTGTCAGAGTGGGAGACTTCAGCAGCTGGTGACTGCCTCTCCCCAAGGCTCTGCTTACATGGTAGTCCTTGAGAACATATGCAGGTGGACTATCCGTTAAGTTCTTTTTCTGGCAGTTGCATTTACCAGGTACAACCCATTTGCACTGGGACTTTGGACACATCTGGAGGCATTGCCTGCATGAGTGCTGCAGAGTGGCAAGGGCAGAGATGCTGGATAGGGTGTTCTTCCCACACTTACTGCTTGCCCTGGGTGCTGGCCTGAAGCTCTTGCGCTGGCACAGCTCGTGCTGTTCAGTTTATTGACATCTCTCACTGCCTGGGGAACTTACTCCAATATAGCCACAAATTTCCCAGATGGGAGAAATTGGAGAGATGCTGTTTGTGGCAGTGGTGCGCTATATCTTGTTATATGTATCTTTCATATATCCATGTAACCGTGATAAAACAGGTTTATATGTGTCCTGTTAGTGTCTTTGTGAGTGTCTTGCTCTGAAGTCTGCTGCAGGCGGGGCAGCCTCGGCTCCGTTGCTCCAGAGCGGGGACCTTTATATCTGTGTTTGATTGATGAAGGCTGCAGTTATTCTACCCTGCGAGACTTCTAACAGTGCGAAGGAGCGACTCAGTCTGTCACCCATGTACAGGTCATCTCGCTCCCCTGGGTACAGTCTCCGATGTTAAATATGTTGAGTTTTGATGATAGGGCTGCTCACCGGGTTGGCAAGAGGAGCTGGTTCTTCAAGAGCAGTGGCAGGAATGGCTCCGGCCTGGGGGGGCCTGACTGCGGGAGGAGTCGTGCCATTGGGGATGGTGCGGAGATGTCTTAATAACAAACGGTCTGGCAGGGAAGAGGGGCGGGGAGGAATGTTAGTGCTTCTGTACCGTGATTGCTAACATAAAAATACACTGGAGACCCTGGTCCCCTTGGAGCGTGACGTGCACAGGGCTCGCACATGTGACAGCTGACGTGCATGTGTGCGTGGAGTATAGCACGTGTACATGGGGGGGAAAACACATGTATACATCCAAATGAGGCACAAATATGGGCAAAAGAGAACGCCAGTGTGTATGGGTGCTCTGAGCTGTGCATGGGATGGAACATGAGTGTAAGCCCATGTGTGGATAGATTTGTGCACATTGGATGACACGCTACTTGTGAACCGTGAAGAGGCAGTGCGGAATGATGCCTGGCGCTAATGCCCCACGTTTCTGAGTACGGGTTTGTCCAAACAGGCAAATGCAGAGATGATGGTGCAGCTCACTGGGTGCTTTGGTGTGGTCACACTGGGGGAATGGCAAGTGCAAGGAAGAGCAAGGGAAACACTTGCAAGCTACCCCTGCCCTGCACTGTTGGGGCTGTTTAGAATCATGCAGGGGCTATGAAGAGCACAGTCCAGTTCCTCTTCTATGGGGAGTAGATGGCTGTCTAGTCCAGGATCATCCCCCTTTCCATTCATCCTCTTTCCCCCTCCTATTTAGAGTAACAGATGACAGGAGATTAATTCTGCAAACCGGTGCAGATATGCATGTTTCATGAGTAGTTCTGGCTGTGGCTGGTGTTGCAGAGCTCTGGTGGAAGTTCAGGGTGTTGGTGCAGGGGGAGATGGATACTGCATACCCATCCCCATCTCCTGCTCAGGCCTCTTCTCCCCAGGTGCTCACTGAATGCAGCCTACCCTTGGCCACAGGTCCCATGTCTTTATCCTTAGTGCTTTGTGGGTGGCTTAAAGCTTACTCCAGAGCCCTTTCTTAAACTGTTAGCTTTAAAGTCAGACAGGTGGCCAGTCCTTGAAGAGATGTTTTTCTCCTAGCACATGGCTGCAGAAGTGAGATGCCAGGAGAACTTCTGCTGGAAAAACTAGCAGCAGTGGCTGGACAGCCAGCATCTCCCACTGTCAGGCGCTGGCATCCCCCGGCACCAGCCTTGTCTGTGCGCGCAGGGCTGGTGTGGTCTGGCCCTGTGCGGTGCTGGGGGTGCTGCCTCCGCGTCTCCCAGCAGCGTGGGCAGCGACGGTGCAGCAGACCTCATTCCCTTCGGCAGCCAGGGCAGCGTGGTGAGGAGGGGCCCTCGACAGTGGGGCTCCTCGGTCTCGGAATCCCTGCCGGAGCAAATGTCCGTAGTGATGGGAGCTCTGCAGCTTGCTGCCCTCCCTTCTGGGGTACCTGCTCTAGCAGGACCTGTGGGGCTGGGCGCTGTGGTGGGGCACCTGGGGCAGGGCAGGGTGGGAGATACTGACCAAGGCTGCAGGGGCAGCACTGGGGGGGGCACGGGGCCCCATTCTCACACCAGCACTGACACCGTGGCTTTTTCCAGGCTCCTGGGGATGCTCCCGGCTGCCCTGCGCCTCCCTGCATGAGCCAGCAGAGGATGGAAGTGACCGGCATCAGCGGGGCCAAGGACCCTTCGCCAGTTGCTGGGATGTCATCCCCCTGAAGATGGGAGTTACAAATGGGCTTGTGAACTTCACATGCGGTACGGGCGCTGGCACTGCCAGACCCCTGGCGCAGTAGCCCAGGGCCACCGCAGGACAGGCAAGACGTTGGCCACAGCAGCTCCTCCTGTTACCTTCTCTGTGAAACCGTAGGTGGAAAAGCTTCCCTTCGCTTCCCGTGAATGACGGTCGCGGGTGCCTGTGCCCCGCACACGGCTGCGGAGCTCCCTGCCCGCTGGTGGGGTGGGCAGCAGGCTGTGCGTGACCCTGCTCCCCAGCGAGACCGGTGGCAACGGAGCACGGAGCCGTGCAGCTGTGTCCCCGGGGACAAATGCCAGCTGCCAGACTCTTCTCTGGAGACCCAGGAGCAGCCTATGAGGCACCAGCACTGACTGCTCCCTCGCTAGCAGTGGGCAGTCCAGGACGCCTATTGTCACAGATGTGACTCCAGCCTGCTGGGACAGGAGTGCTCCAGCTGCAGGACACGGCATGCAGCAGGGATGGGGATGTTCTGCATTGACCGGTGAGCCCCACGCTGCTAGTGTGGACTTTCTTCCTCCTCCTCTTCCCTAAAGGATGCTAGTTGCCCGTCCAAAAGCTACTGCTCATGCAGCCTCCTAGAGTGCAATGGCGAAGGGTCTGCAGGGCTTCTCGTGGACCATGCTGCTGCTGCTCTGCGCCATCCAGGAGCTGGGGGCCTGGGCCATGCACACTGCGGTGGAGGGCCCTGGCCTAGGGCAGCCGGGGGACCCTGCGCTGCTGGCCGGCGGGCGAGTGAAGCGTGGCTGGGTCTGGAATCAATTCTTTGTGGTGGAGGAGTACACGGGCACGGAGCCGCTGTATGTGGGGAAGGTAAGGTAACCCTGTGTCTCCGTGGGGCTGCCCAAACCAGTGGCAGAGCAGGGCGTGCTGGCAGCACGGTTGAGGCTGGCAGGGGAGAGAGGGCCTGCATGAAGGTTGCTGAAGGGGGTTTGGTTAGCTCTATGGACTGGGATGGCAGAAGCCCGGTCCCTGGCTGGGGGTTGGTGAGGTTAATGTGCTCCCAGAGACTCTAGGGCAGAGGCACACCAAAATTCACATCTATGTTCTTCCAGTTGGGTGCTGGGTTCCTGTGGTGTTTGGGGTAGATACAAGAAGGGGTGCAGCTCTGGGTGTTGTGGGAGCAGTGGGGAAGGCTCAGCCCCATCTCTGTGGGCAGACCTGCTGGATTGGAGCAGATGTGTAGACCGTGCTGGGCAGGTAGGACAGGCATCTGCTCAGGCTGGTCCCTGCCATGTCTTGTCATGTAGAAGTGCTGCTACAGCATGTAGAAGTGCTACTTGGGACGTAGAAGTGCTGCTGTAGCACCAAGGGCCTTCCTGCCCCAGCAGCTGCTGCCGTAGGTGCAACCCTGCCTTTCTGAAGATGGTCCATCCCTGTTCCTGTAGCCCTTTCAGCTTGGGGATAATGTGCTGGGTTTTGTTTTGTGGCCCCTCTCTGTGGCTCTCTCCTGGTCCTGGAAGGACTGTGCTCTGTTGGACCTGCAGGCTACAGCGGCTGTTTCCTGGCTAATTATCTCTGCAGACTGGGGCTGGCAGGGGACATGTCCCACTCTAGTTGTGGCACGGCAATCCCGCTCTTGTTTGTGGCCAGAGTGAGGTTGTTGGTGTGGTTGTGTGGGGCTTGGAGGGACCCTGAGGGCCAGCACTGGTGATGGAGCTCTCCTGGGGCTTGCCCGGAGCTATGCCCATCAGGTCGGTACTGCAGGCGCCCCTGGGTGCTGGCTGGGAGCTGCACTGTGTTACTACGCTGCTCCCAGGGCCAGACCCTCGCTGGGCTTTGCACAGGCGGTGGCACCGATGAACTTCCAGGGAAAGGCACTGAGAGGTTTCAGGCTGGTAACCACCAGCGCATCCTGCTCTGCTGTGAGAAGGTGTGGTACCGGTCACTGGGGCACACTGGTCTCCCTGGGCTGGAAAAGCCCTGATCTCCCTCTGGCAGTCTCCCTTCAAGGGGGTGGCTATTCACAATGTCCTGCCTCTTGCCATTGCTTGCATGCCCTGTGGAGAGCAGTGCCAGCAAACCTGGAGCTGCTGGCAGGTAACAGCACCGTGCTGGGCAGGACTGGGTCTGTCCCTGGGAACTTGCTGCTTCTCTGGTGTGTGACCACCTGGGGCGTGGGGAGGCTGGACATGGACCTCTGTTCCCTCCACTCCTGGTGTCCTGAGGTTGAAAGAGCATTTTACCTTGGGGTTGCTGGGCTTTGTCCTTTTCTGGGAGTTGTGGAGAAGCTGCCCTGTGGTTCCTGTGTGTCAGGAGGATGTACTACTTGTGTATTGATGAAGGCAGCGCTAGGCGTTGGGACCAGTCAGAGGAGCATGCTCAAGCCAGCTAGAGCTGCCCCTGAGGGGACGTGGGCTCTCCCCAAAGGCAAATGCCCAAGAGCTCATGCAGCGGGGCTGTCTGATGGCCTCAGCCGTCTGGTCATGAGTCTGGAGGAGGCTTGAAAATGGGCTTCTTGGCTGGGGGCCAGGTGGGATTTCAGTGGTGATTTGTGTCCATTTCAGCAGACACTCGAAAGGCGCACTCCTCTGCCACGACGCTCAATGCAGTTACAGCTAATTCACAGCTCCCCTGGGATGCGACTCGAAGCATGAGGCCCTGTCAAACTCCAGAGGTAGCCTAGCAACCGCCTCATCTCCAAAACGAACCCAGGAACCTACAACTAACCCATTTTACAGCCCCTTTCCACATCATTCACCGCATCACCCGCCCCGCTCTGAATAAACAGCCAGTCTGCACGGAAAGCCGTTCCCTGTGATTATTATTGCTCCCGAGGGCTGAAAGCAAGCTGGGGCCGGGATTTTCCCCGTGGCTGGGAGAAGCTGGGGTGTCCACCTGGGGCGGCCAGGGCTGGGGTGGCCCCTGGCTTCCCCAGGGCAGTGTGCCAGCCCCCCCCGGGCACAGCCTGTGAGTGCGGGAGCCTTCTTGCACAGGAGACCTTCGGCTCCATGCGGTGTAGCCGGGGCTTGCCCTCCGTGGCCGCCTCTTGCACACCTACGTGTGCTTTTCGAAGGGCGGTTACCATTTCCATAAAATCTGGGTTCTCTAGCTAATCCTTCTTCTGAACTGTAATTTCCCCTGAGGCTGCTGTCAGTTTGATGTGGATTTCTTTGGGTTTTTTTAAATAGAATTATGGGGTCAGCACTAGTTACAAACTTCTGCATGTGGACAGATCTATTTTAGATAGAGGAGAGGATTAAAGGGAAAAAAGCAGATTTAATTAAGTTGCTAATATTTAAAGAAAATTGATGAACTCAGGCTTTATGAGTTGGAGCAAACAGAGTGCGCCTTTATTACGGGCTAGTTTTTATTTGATTTTCTTTCTTTTCCAGCCCCAGAGTCGTTTTTTATTTGTGTATCTTTGCTTTCTGTTTAATCGCTTTTAATAAGGAATGTGCACATTTAATTTCGATTTAATTATTAGTAAGTAATTAATGGCTTCGTAAAATGCCTGATTGTAGCCTTTTTAGGACAAGGAAACTATTTTCCTGTTTAGTAAACCGATGAGCCTTTTGTCCACCTTCCGAATGGCAGCTGTGGACGCTCTTGTCCTTGGCCGGAGGAGCTGAGCCGCAGGCGGGGGAGTCCCTGTGCTCCTGGGGTGCAGCGCTGAGCCGGAGGGAGCTCGGGGGAAGGCGCAGTGGGGGTCCCGGGGCCAGCACGGGTCTGCTCCGTGCCAGGGATGCCCAACTTGGCTCGCCTGCTGTGCCCGCTGGTGGCGGGGGTCCCCAAGCCTTGCGCAGGAGCGTGGCGGTCCCTGAGCCTGCCCGCTGTAACGGGGAGGCTGGGCAGGAGAAAGCATCCCTGGGACGTGGTCTGGGCCTGCGGCATCTCCACTCAGATGTCTGTAGTCTGTTATCCGGCCCTCCCCCATTAGTTGTTGTTTAGTCAAGCAGCACAGATTTAGCTCTTTTAATCTTCCCTTGTAAATCAATCACTACAGCCCCTTGAGCCCAGGCTCCATTTTTCTTCCTGGCGTTCCAGTTTGCAGGGATGCTGGTGTCTGCTCCGAGCAGTCAGCGCTGAGCAAATATGTAAAGAGGAGGTGCTGAGAGCTCAGCGTGGTTCTGGGGAGAGGTGCTGGGTGGTTTATCTCTGGCCTAATTATTAATCATGAGCCTGGTGTTCAGCAGAAAATTGCAGGTTTCTGTTACCTGCGCTGTACAGACCAGGTGCACCTTTTTCTTTCTGAAAAGCTTGATATCTAGCGGAGCGGTAGGCAACATGAGGGGAGAGGATGATGAAGTGGAGGGGGCAGCAAGCTCTCCAGCAGCTGGTGGGGAGGGCTGGGGCAGGACCACCAGGGCAGAATGCTCCTGCAGAGCGGGGCAGACCATCCATCCCTGCAGGTACTTTCCAAGAGGTGCTGCCCAGCACGTCTGTGGTGGCCAAGCCACCACGGTGGTCCCAGCGCAGTGCTGGGCTCGCAGCCCCATTTGCTAGCTGAGCGAAGGTCTCCTTCTCAGGCAAGCCTTGGGAGATGTTTCAACATGGGCAGTAATATGTGAATGTTGTGTAAAATGCATTGAATTGTCTAATGCGTGGGCCCCTCACTCATGAAATAAATATATAAACTGTATCTAACAAGACAAATATAATGAAGGCGTCATAAAAAAGAGGCAGCTCTGGTATAAATTCTTGCTGGTAGAGCTGTATGTCTGAAAGGTGGATTATAGAACTGCAGTTTGGAAGATTGAATGGCCCATAAACATTTTCATATTTCATTAGCCGATTAATGGACGGCTTTTTTTCTTTTTTTTTGAGGGGGGGCCACGACTTTGCTGTTTCTAAGCAGAAATTGTAGGAAGCAAATGAAAGCAGCTGATGAAACCTTTCCGGGGGCCTGTCCCGTTATGGATTGTCCCAATTAATGCCCACGCTGCTCTCTGTCAAGATGCATTCTGCCTGTCCAGTTACTGTTAATAGATTTCTCATAAGTGGCTGGATTGTAAAAACCTCATAACTCAGTTTAATGCCACCAATAAAATTATCTCTGGACGTCTGGCCTGGATTCCAGTCAGCTCCTGGTCCGTGGGGAGCTGCTGTTTACCCTTTCTTTTCCTAATTTCAAACGTTGTCTTAATTAGAAAATGAAGCTGGGATTGGCTACAAAAGCATCTTCCCCAGGGTCTGTTTTTCATCCTGAACACAGGCCTAACTTGCCACGTTCTCCTGCAGGCTTTGCTCAGGTGGGGGCTCTGGGTGTGATGTTGTGAGGGGTTGGCCCCCACCCCGCTACCTTGCCAGGCAAACCCAGTACAGATGTGCAGGGAGACTCGTCAGCACCGACTGCCCAGAAAACGGCGGGGTGGCTGTGGCTGGAGCAGAGCTGGCAGATGAGGATGGGCTTTGGGCAGCTGGGTAGATGGGGACAGATGTTGGTGAGCTGCCTTTACACCCCGGTCTGCTGTGCAGCTTGGGAGAGGTGGTCCTACACTGCCAGGGTCCTGGGTCCCCGCCCACAGGGAAGCTTCTTTTTATTGGGAGTGCTGGTGACTTGGCCTTCCCTTTCCCAGCATCTCCTAACCTTGTAGTGGTGGGGTTTGTCCTTTGGTTTGTGGTGTGGGTGGGTACTGGCAGGATTCGTGATCTGCCAAGCATATGGTGACATGGGCAGGACTGAATTTCCAGTTTATTGGGGCTTCCTGCGTGCACAGGCGTCGTTTGGTGGTGCTCTGTGCTGCTCACCGGTCCAGCAGTAGCAGAGGGAGCAGACGGGCATCATGCAGGGACCGTGGGCACCTTGCACCAGGGGCTCCACACCCACGGGGTCTCGGCTGTGAGGGCACGAGCATGGCCCCAGCCTGCTCCCACCCTCTCCCTCTTTCCCTGGCAGATCCACTCGGACTCGGATGAGGGGGACGGCTCCATCAAGTACACTATCTCCGGGGAGGGCGCAGGGACTATCTTCCTCATCGATGAGATCACGGGTGACATCCATGCCACCGAGCGCCTGGACCGGGAGCAGAAAACCTTCTACACCCTGCGGGCTCAGGCCCGTGACCGGCAGACGGACCAGCTGCTGGAGCCCGAGTCAGAGTTCATCATCAAGGTGCAGGACATCAATGACAGCGAGCCACGCTTCCTGGAGGGGCCCTACATCGGCAGCGTGGCAGAGCTGTCCCCCGTCGGTAGGTCTCCTGGGTGGGAGGAGGTGGGTTGGGAAGCCTGCGCCTCTCTTCTATCAAACCTTGAGCCTGCTGTACCCCACAAAACCGCCTGCAAATCCCAGGGATTCCAGCTGAGACCAGAGCTAGGGAGCCAAAAGGGAAAAATAAATAAGGTGGCTTAAGGAAAACAAGTGAATAAATCCTCTGAGCTGATTGCCAGCCTGTGGCTGAGCGCTCAGTCTCAGCCCTAAGCTGTGCCCTGGAGACAGGTCGTGGTGGTGCCAGCTGCCCGCTGTGCGTTGACCCTGGTTTTGCACAGCGCCCTCGCTCCCAAACGCTGCGGGGGAAACGGACTGAGCCCTTGCATGCCATGGGGCTCACAACTGCCAGTGCTCCAGCTTAGCCTGAGCGGGGTTTCTCCTTCTCTGCCTGCCTGTGCCCCAGCCCCTCCTCAGGCCATCCTCTGCGTGCTGCTTTGCTGCTCTCCAGAGCCCCGCGGCTGCCCGGCCATCCCCTGGGGCACCCCCGTGCAGCGCTGCCGAGCCCTCTCACCTGGCTTAGAATCATAGAATTGTTGAGGTTGAAAGGGACATTTAAGATCATCAAGTCCAACCATTCACCTAACCTGACAAAACCACTTCTAAACCATGTCCCCAAGTACCACGTCTGCCTTTTTTTTAAACACCTCCAGGGATGGCGAATCCACTACCGCCCTGGGCAGCCTATTCCAATGTTTAATAACCCTTTCAGTGAAATTTTTTTTCCTAATATCCAATCTAAATCTCGCCTGGCATAACTTGAACCCATTTCCTCTCGTTCTATCACTTGTCACCCCGGAGAAAAGGTCAGCCCCCACCTCTCTACAACCTCCTTTCAGGTAGTTGTAGAGGGTGATAAGGTCTCCCCTCAGCCTCCTCTTCTCCAGGCTAAACAACCCCAGTTCCCTCAGTCGTTCCTCATCAGCCGTGTCCTCCAGACCCCTCACCAGCTTCATTGCCCTTCTCTGGACACGCTCCAACACCTCAATGTCCTTCTTGTAGTGAGGGGCCCAAAACTTCTGCTCTTCCTCCAAGGGGCCAGGCATTGTCGGCTGAGATTGGGGAATTCATGTCCCCCGTGACAGGAGTGTGGCCTCCCCGTGTTAGCCTGCCCACCCCCTTCCCACCAGGCATCCCTTAAGTCCATTGGTGATCAGCCTCGCTGGGATGTGTGCCATGAGGCTGCGTGAGTCCGTCCCCCCAGGGATGGTGGAGGGGAACAGTGAGCTTTGTGCTCACCTGAGCATCAGGAGGGGTACCAGGGAGGCAATGCATGAGCTGCACTATCGCTGCCCTCACCCCCTGTGCTGGCCCAGTGGTGGGTTCCCACGCTGCCGAGCACAGCAGGGAGAGTGGCTGGCTTGCTGCACTGCCCAGAATGTCACACCATTCCCCATCCACGTCGAGCTATCTGTTATCCCCCATTGACCAGCCAGAGCGTGTAGCAGACCGCACGTGCCGGCGTGCGCTGCGGGCAGGGAACTATAAATCACTCTTCTCCAAAGGCTGCATCACGGTAGAAGACAGCCCGCAAAAGACTGACTGACATCAAAGATAAGGCAGGTCCCCGGCACTGTCAGCAAGGGATGAGTCAGCAAGGGGGAGAGCGACGGTGCCAGGAAGGCGGTGAGCGCGGGGAGGGAGAGTGCCAGGGGGGGTCTGGGCTGGGGGAGCGGGGCTGAGCCCCCGCAAGGAGCTCAGCAGGTCAGGAGAACCATCAGGTGCTGCTGTGTTTGTGCGGGAAGGTCTGGCGGGAGAGGCATCCTGGAAGCGAGCGCAGGGGATGGTGCTTGGGTCTGCGCTGCCTCAGGGCAGACCTCCGGCTCTTCGTGGTTAATGTGCAGCATGTTGTGAGGCTGGTGCACGGCCTCCAGCAGGTACAGGCGGGCAGGAATTGCCCACACCAAAGGAGCTGCTGCTGCCTGGAGTTCTGTTGATGGATGGAGAACAAGCTCCCCTGAGGCATCCCAAGCTCTCCTTCCTCATCCATTTACCTGCACAAATCCTTTCCCGAGTCAGAGAGTGACCCCTTGAACTGCAGCCATGTGCTCCTGGAGAAATGAAAGGCAGCATGTGGGCAGCAAAGCAGGAGGCATCCTGTTCCCAAAGGGAACAAAGAAATTAAATTAATCTATTTTGCTTGAACAACATTTAAAAAGGAAGGAATTCTCAACTCTGAGTATTAGACAAGGATCCCAGTTCTTTGAAAATCACTAACAATTATGGAGCTGCCTGATCAGACTGATGTGAACAAGACATATCAAAGGAGACAGTTTCTATGCGAAATTGGAGATCAGAGGGAGAAAGAAACACGGTTTCACAACATGAAAGGAGGCGATTCCTGCAAATTAAAATACTCAGAAGTTAAAAGTAAAGAGGAGTGCTGTGAACGGCGTGGGCTGTGCTTCCAAGCTGCATGCGCAGAGAGCGGAGCTGGAGCCAAGAGCCTGTTCTGCTTACCAGGCTGATGTTTGTCCGCCTGCGACAACCTTGGAGCTTTCTGTAGCCTAGCCGTGCCAGGGAGTGTAAGGGCTCCTCTGTAGCAGCCCAGCCCTGGAGATGGCCCAGCTAACGGGGCAGGGAGAGCTTCACACAGCATCTTCAAGCGCGTGGTCCCCTGCAGTATGAATGCAGATTTGGAGGGTACCTACATGCTGCTGCTGCAAGTCCCCAGGTCCCTCCTGGTTCTCCCTCAGCTTACCAGTGCTTTGGCCAGGAACACGTAGCGCAAAGGATGGGATGGACACGTCCTGTGAAAGCATAAACAAGTGAGCCTGAGAAGTAGCTTTCTCCTCACCCTTTGGGGTTCAGCAGCTGCCCTGCTTCTCCACTGTGACCCTGGTGTGGACACAGAGGGAGGTGGGGCTGGTCACGGACCTGGTGTGTGAAGTTCAGCTCCAGCCGTTGTAGGAAGGGCTGAGGATGCAGGACATGGGATGCTGCCTGGGCCAGGGAGGTAAAGTTCAGGACTTTCTTATGGGAAATACCCTGCCAGGCTCTGTTTGTGCGGGAACGCTCTTTTTGTGGCATCAAGGCCTGGTGCAGCTGTGATCACGGCTTGTTTTTGTGGTTGGTATTGGTAGTGATCTCTCTGAGCTGGACAAATAATCCCTCCTAGACCTAGATATTTTCATAAGAGTGAATGGGGAGCATGCCTTGCTGCCTTCCTGAATGCGGATGGAGGTGACCCTCTGTCCTGGCCAAGCAGGGGTAGGAAGGCTGGGCAGCCTGGGGAGAGCTTGAGTTGGCTATTGATACGTCAAGATCAAAGTCAAAGCCTGGGGACCTGCTGGGGAACGTGACCGGTCTCAGCTCCATTTGGGCGCAGGTGTTTTCCCGGATCACCGGTGTTTCTGGTTCAGCTGTGCTCTCTGCTGGGGAAGGGGCTGGGATGGGGCCACCGCCGGGGGTAGGGATACTCTCCAGCTTGGATCTTGTTTGTAGAGAGCTGTTCGTTCCCTGACTCCGCTGCTCTGACAGCCTTTGCTCCGTGGCCCAGCCTGAAAAGAGAAGGGTGATCCCCTTCTTCCTCCTCTCGCGCTCCTGCCTTCCAGACCTCGCAGGGGTTTGTGCTGGGGGCTGCCCAAGTGGGTGGTTTTTCTTCTCGCTCATGGCAGCTCTCAGCCACAGTTCCCCAGTCCCTGCCAAAAGCGCGCTATCAGCTCCCAGAGGTGGGTACCTTCCTGGGGCGTAACGAGGAATAAAACAAATACGGTCAGATCCGCTCTCTGACAGCAGGAGCAGATCAAAGGACATTATTTGCATAATGAAGGAGTACTAATTGGGAGGGAAAATCATTTGATTTCCTAGTGTCAAAGAGGGAATAACAAATAAGAGAGGTGCACAAACTCTCACAGAGTAGCTGAGAGTGCATTGCAACACACCTGCCCTTTGCTCTGCGCTGGGGCCGGGGCAGCACGTGTTGGTAGTGACAGCATACGTGCTGCTTGGGACAGTGACACTAAGGGTGGACTAAAGGCCTCTCTCTTCCAGGATCTTGTCCTGACAGTAGCCAAAGTGGATGCTTATGGAGGAGGGGGAACAGCACACACAGCGCATGTGATGCTCAATACTCTCCCAGCCAGCAGCCGGTTTCAGCTTGGGGATTTCTGCAGCTGTAGGTGGTTTCCGTGGGTTTAGTCAACTTCAGCATCTGTCTTCCGTGAACTCATCCAGACTCACTGTAAACCTCCGCAAAGGGAAAGGAAAAGGGATCGGTATTGCTATCTGATGCGTCAAAAATAGCAGACGCAAGATGGCCAGAAGGTAAGGCCACAGTCTGGGATTTGTAAGGGGCAGCGGTGGTGCTTGGAGCTAACCCCAGCCCATGGAGCCAGGCTGAGCATGTGCTATGCCCCTGGAGAAGTCAGTGTTTTCTACACCCAGAGCACAGACCTGAGCCTGGCACTGAGCTCCTGCACTCGGAAGAAGCACATCCGAAATGGAAGCTGACCCAACAGTTTTACCTGGGCTCCCTTGGCGTGGTAGGACCAGCTGCAAGAGCAGGCTTCAGATGGCTTGTGTCCAGAAACCTCATCTGCTCTGGGGTGCTGGGGCATCAGGAGAACTGGCGCAGCTGCTGAGGGACCGCTTTGCAGACAGCAGGGCACAGAGCCATCGCACACGGCTGTCGGGAGGCAGGTTTGACCTGGTGCCGCGTGAGGCTGGCAAGGGAAGGCAGATGGAGCCGCAGCGGGGCTGAGGGCTCTCCCGGCTCAGCCCCCAACGCGGGCTGGCTGGGGACCGCTCTGTCTGCAGGATGGAGCCTGAGCTGCAAACTCTGCTGCAGCCCCACCGCCGTCCCATCACCTTGAGAAGAAGCTGTGGGCTAAGAGCTTGCAGGCTGCTCTGTGCTGGCACCTGAGGCTCAGCCTCTGCCTGGGTACCCCAGTGCACATCACTCCGAAACGCCTGAGCTGAGCAGAGCCCAGTACCAAAGGAAGAGACCTGGAGCTGCAGAAGAAGGTAGGATGGGACCCAGCCAACTGCCTGGGGACTGCAGGAGCTTCACCTTATAACAGGAGATGCTAAAATTAGCTGTGTTTTGGGCTCCCTTCCTGAGCTCCCTGGGGTCTGCTTAACAGCTGTCTGCCGCACACAGGCATGAGCCCAAATCCAGCACACGCTGCCTCCCGCAAGAGAGAGCGGGTGTTGCAGCCCAGAGCTCGCTTCTGGGCTGTTTGGGGAGCAGGCAGAGCCTGGAGTGAGGGACATGCAAGGAAATGTGCATCCCTTCATCAGAACATCGCTCCTCCCTTGCTGCATTTTGCTCTCCTTATTTCTCTGTGTAGCACCAAGTCCAGATTAGAGGCGATTTGGCTGTACAGACAGAAACTTGGGGTCAAGCCCTGACTCTAGCACAAAGCTGGCTGAATGCAGAAGTGATTATTGTGAAGAGAAATTGTTTAATCTCCACGCTGGAAGCAGAGAAAAATACTTTATTTAACATGCAGCCAGAACACTTGCAGGCAGTCTGATTTATTTTTTTTTTTTCCCCCTGATAAGAAAGTGCTCAAAACGCTTGTGTGTGTCTGGAAGCTGCTGGGGCAGCGAGTAGCTGGGAGCTGGGGCTTACCCTGCCTGTTGGTCCTCAGTGGGACTACACCTTCGCGTGCAGCACTGCACTCTTGGTCATGGTGCAAGCTCTGAGCCCTCTGCCCTGCACACCTGAGGACCTGCTACACCCTCTCTGCATCCACTCTGCATGTGCTGAGCCCCTCCGGGAACCTGTTCGCCCTTAACTTAATGCTTTGTCCCCAAGATACCACGTTTACCTGCTTGGTGCCAGGGGCTGGGGCGCCTTGTGCAATGGGTTTCTCTGGCCAGACACCCCAAAGGATGTCTCCACAGTTGTATGTTTGAGCGGTTCCACCACAGCCAGGTTATCTCCCTCAGGCTTGTCCTGCGGGATGCGAGGGCTCTGCAGTGAATCTCTTCTGGGTCGGATTTGGCTTCCTACCAAGTAAGGATGTTCCTCAGATTGTAAGAATGTCACTTCTGCTCCAGTAATTTTTAAGCTCCTCTGGTTTATTTACTTCCCCGACGCCGTGCCTGCCTGCTTCTGGGGTGCATCGGCCACTGCGTGTGTTGGGGGCAAGACGAAAGCTGTAAATTGCATCGTTTATAAAAATCTCAGCTGTCCCCCCAACCCCACAGCAACCAGATCCCTGCGGTGGGAGTGCTGCACCCTGGCATCAGTCCAGGGGCTGTGGCTTTGCATGACAAAGCACTCCTCTCGGGGTTCTTTTATATTCTGTGGGGCTGAAATGACCATGTGCTGTCCTGGAGCTGACCCCCCCTGCACAGAAAGGTGCTCTAAGCCATGGGTGGGGGGTTGTCCTCTGGGTTCAGCCCAAGACGGAGGTGCAGGCTGCAGCCCCAGAGCTGGGCTGGAGGCTCCTACCTGCAGCGGGGACGGGGTGAAGGCTGCCATGAGGAGGGGCAGGCAAATTTAGCAAGTGTTGGCTTTCCCTGCTGTTTGCCTCTCGGCAGGCCAGGAGCCTGGCTGTACTTCTGTCCCCGGGGAAGTGACGGGTCCCCTCGGCTTGCTTCTTGAGAATTCAGTGCAGGGCCTCTTTACTCTTGGATGTGTTTGGAGTTTGCCTGTCGACATTTATTTTAGCTCAACGTGTTTGGAGTGAGTGGCATAGTAAGTGGTCTGGAGCCGTTAGCCTTCTGCGCGCAGGCGGATGGCACCTCCCCGGATCGCTGAAAGCCCAGAGGCTCTGCGTCCTGCGGGGAAGGTGGGGATGGATGCCGGGACAGGTCCGTGTTAGTATTTCAAAGATGCTGCGCAGAGCCCAGGACCTGCGGAGCCCTGTCCGTGCAAGCCAAGGCAGCTGGGGCCGAGCCGCTGTTTGCCAGCCCGGCCGCGAGGGCCGCCCCGTGTGGCACAGGGTGCTGCGGCGGGAGCTGAGTGGGGCTCATCTCTGCGCTCATGGCCGCAGTGGGGAAACCAAACCGCTCCTTGATCCCCGGGGGGACATCGCCAGGCACCTCTCGGTGCAGGGTGCTGGCAGCCCCTCTCTGCGCCGCTGACCGCCACTGATGGGATCCATCTCCCTGCGCTGCGGAGCCACGGGCTGGCTGGTGTCCCCAGCAGGTCTCCAGGATGGCTCCGGGTGGGGAACGGGGACGGCCCCGGTAGGGCCCGTGGCACCGGAGGATGGCTGGCGGCCAGGGTCTGTGTCCCATCCTGCGGCCCCAGCAGGGCCCGTGGCGCCGGAGGATGGCTGGCGGCCAGGGTCTGTGTCCCCTCCTGCGGCCCTGGCAGGGGCTGTGGGGGAGGACTGCTCTGGAAGGTCAGGGTCTTGGCCCCACTTTCCTCTGGGGGGGAAACAGAGTTTGTTTGATCTGCTGTGCCAGATCACACCTCTGCAGCAGGAGAGTAAGAGGTGGACTCCGACTCATTAATTTTTATGTAAAATTGTTGGTTTCCTCCGGTTCTGTGGGGTGAGGTGGCATGGGGAGGAACGAGGTCTTTATCTCCTTTTACACATCTAATTATTCCTCTGGATATTAGTTGAGGATTCCTGGTTATGGGAGCTGGGTTATACAGTACGTGACGGATGTTTAGAGTATATTTATCGTGTTTTTTATGGCTAAGGCACATGCCGGAAAACTAAATAAAAGTCGCACATGCTGTACTTGCTGTGGGCAGTGCTATGCTTGGAGAGCAGGGACTAATATCAAAGCAGGGGTGGGAGCTGGTGTTCCCAGGCTTGTCTCCGCAGGAAGGAGGGGATCAGGTTAAACTGGAATTCCAGATGTTTGTCCTTCAGATTGAAGGAGAGGAGGAGTTAAGGGTAGAAAAGGGATAAGTGGGGGCTAAGAGTGGATGCTGGAAAGTTGGACTCCTAGATTCCAGATATCGTATAGGTGACCTTGAGCAGGCTGCATTGCACCTTCACAGAGTAAAAGTCAAGGCACAAAGTGGGGCTTGTGTTCCCTACCTGCCTGTTGTTGCTCATCCGTTAAAGAGATGATGTGAGAGGAGGTGGGGAAGGGCAGAGCCTTCACCACCTTCAGGGTTGCTGGCACCAGCATGATCCTGCTGCCTCTGAGCAGAAGGTGCCTTGCTGCAACGCTCCCTCGTGCTGTTGGGTTTCCCCTTGCACTGGAGTGGAAAGTGCTGGTCCCAAATACGGGGCTCACACCTGGGACCCAGCAGCCTGGATCTGCCACCCCGCAGCCCTGTTGCTCCAGCGTTTGGAAGTGTACAGGAGCCTCCTGTGCTGGCACTGGAAAACTGAGAGGAGCAACCCACCTGGCTTGTCCAGAGCGTGGCTTAAAAGAGAGAAACAAAGCCCACCTCAGGGTGGGCATGGATTCTGCCTTCCCTTTGGACTCTGGCACTGGTGCAGTTTTGCAGTGTTCAGGTAGATACTGGAACACACGGACTGTAGCTGTTTGATGGGGAGGGATTAGTAGGTGAAGTGTGTGACTGCGCAAACGCATCTGGGGAGAAGCAGCATGAGATGCACAGCCTGATGCAAACTTTTAGTGGCTCGCCCCCCTCTTTAATGAGCACTGGGCTGGCACCTGTGGGCTGACAGCACTGAGATGGCTGGGCTAGAGGGTTGTGGCATAGTCCTTGGGGCACTTGTTCTGTCTGCATGCGTGCAGTCATGATGCAGGTTATACTGTATACCGGGCAAGTGCAGGCAAATAAGTGATAGGCTTGTCTACACGTGGGTGAGTTTTGGATCTCCTAACCCTTTGCCTCTGAGGTGCCTTGGGCTTGTGTACATGTGGGTTTTGGATCTCCTAACCCTTTGCCTCCGAGGTGCCTAGGCAAGAGCAAGTGGTTCTTGGAGTGGGGGTGATCTGCCTTGGCTCGTATTTGGTGAAAGAGTTGTGTGATGGCAGGCAGGGGAAGGAGGGCGAGGAGGCGGCAGGACAGACCCTTTCAAGGAAATGCAGCAATAGTATTTCTTAAACAGTTGTTTGCAAGGCAGGGAGCTAGTGTTGCTGTGGTGTAATCTGGACGTGCCTGGCAGGGATGCACCATAACTTCACTGGAGACAGCAAAGCATAAATAAGGCGACTCGAGGTAGCTTGTTGCTGAAGATCAATGAGGGGGATTCTCATGTTATCAGCGGAGCTGCAGCTCAGAGAAGATGGCCAGGAAGAATGAAAAGCAACCATGGTAACTGCTCATTTTCTTCAGTGAACACCCTTTCCAGGAGATCAGCATGGACTAGGGGGGAGCGTGTGCATCCCAGCTGCTGGCAGCAGCAGTGCTATCTCTGCTGTCTTGTCTCCTGCCTGAGTCCAGGCTGGGCTGGTGCAGAAGCGCCCTGACTGCCTGGCTTGCCTGCAAGCTGTGGGCTTGTGGTCTCCTGACAAGGGAAGAGGAAGGTGCCAGGGACTGGAGCTCCTCGTTGTCCATCTGTATGGCTCCAGCTCCATTTCTGCCCGCTGTGACACGGGAACAGAGTCTTCTTCTGACTTTGTGTGTACCTCTGGTGTATGGGAATATAATGGGTCTAGACTCAGACGCTGACAACTAGTAGTAAGCCTGGCTCTGGGTTATTCATGACATGGGTCTAGCCAAGACCAGCCTGTGTGATTCTTTGCAGCATATGGCACGATGCACTGCAGAACAGAAGCATTTTGGGACCAGAGTGTGGTACTTCTGGTCCTCAGCTGGTGGCACAGCAGCCCTAAGAGGTGCATGAGGCAGAGCAGAGCTGCTGGATGCAGCAGTGTGAGCTGTGAAATGTTCTCTCCTGGCCCCTTCAGTTTGGGCTGGTTTTGTGCCCTGGAGTCATGTCTGACGCGAAACATACCTTCTATCTGCAATCATTGCTGGGCGATCTTGTCCGTTAGAAATTTCTGGCTTCTCTGCCATCCTTTTCAGCTCTTGGCCCTGGCAGTATCATGCAGCAGGGAGTTTCCCAGTTGGTTTGATCTTTCCTATGAGCAGCTCAGGGCTCTTCTCCCTGTCCTGCACCTCATCCCACCAGAGAGGTGACTGGTGCCAGTGCTTGACCTCCAGGGCAGGGATGCTCTGACTCTGGTGGTAGAGGTGGAGCTGGGTAGCCTGTCACACCATCTCGTTTCTCAAGGTAGATGGTCTCCTACATCAGGGTAGGTGGTCACACCATCTCCTTTCTCAGAGGTGTCTGTAGGTAGGATTAGGCTTCCCCTCCTCCCTCCCTTCTGTTCTCTCTGTAAATCTCAGCCCCTTTGCTCCCGGGCCCGTTCTCATGTCCTGGGTCCTGCTTTTGTCAAATTGAACATGATGTCAAATTAAAGCCATCACAGGGACAGTTGGAGTGAAGCACCCAGTTTAATGAGGCAGCGTTGAAAATCAATAACTTAATTGCAGACATTTGATGGACTTTTATCCAATTTATAGTCCTCCTGCCCTGCTACGTGTAGAGCATGAGGACGTGGTGCTGTGTCTGGCTCTGGGCAAGCATAAAACCTTTCCTGCATGGCTGTCGTCCCTTTGCAGGTGTGTCTGCTGCAGAGCTGTGCTGCTGCCGTGTGTGGATCAGGCCCTGGTGGGGAAGTCCCTCTACGGGCTGGAGGTGTCTGTTGCTCAGTGGTGACAGGAAAGGGGCAACTGTGGTGATAACATCTCATCCCCAGCTCCTTCCCAGATGGTCCAGCAAAACTCTTCTGGGAGAAAAGCTCCCAGCTGTTCAGACCAGTGATCTCCTGGAGAGCAGGTCCTGGCTAGACAGCAGCGCCGAGGTGGCCCACGGTCTGGTCCCTCCTGCCGCTCTGCAGGACAAAAGGGGAGTTTGCAGCGGGGTCTGGAGTCCTGGCTCTCCGGCCTTTGGCGGGGGGCAATGCTGCATTTGCACCCAACTGTTCTTGTTTCCATCAGCACGTGTGAGCGATCAGTGTTGGCCCCTGCTCTCCCGTTCTGCCAGCCCCTGGCCCTGAGGTTTGTGTTGCTCTTCTCACCTCCTCCCTGATTTTTTGTTTTCCTCCTTGTCCCCGCTGCAGGCACCTCTGTGATGCAGGTGATGGCATCCGACGCTGATGACCCCACATACGGCAGCAGTGCCCGGGTAGTCTACAGTGTGCTGGAGGGCGAGCAGCACTTTACCGTGGACAGTAAAACAGGTGAGCAGCACCCAACCGGGCTGGGACCGTCTGTGTGGGGCGTCAGGACACCAGACCGTGGCTACATGTCCTGCATCTGTTCGGTGCACGGCTGTGTGCCAGCAGGTCTGCACCTCCGTGCTGTGGCTGTTGGTGCTGGGCTCCCCGTGCCACGGGCGTTACTGGGTGTTGGGGAGGAAGCTCGACAGCCCCGCAGGCTGCTGCTGGTGCCCTGCAGTGCCTGCAGCAGGCAGCGCTGTGGAGTGAGAGCTGCAGCTGCCAGCCCAGAGTGCCCAGAGCTCCTCTGTGCTCTACGCCCAGAGCATGAGTGCACCTGCAGGCACATAAAATCTCAGTGTGAAAGGTTTAAGTACTAGCAGAGGGGCCTTACCAAAGGCTGCATTGTTATCACCAGGGCTTTGATTAAAGGTAACATTTTAAATTAAGGATCGGTTTATAAATGTTCTATTAATATTTAATGAAAGAACAGTAGAAGCTGCTCCATTCCTTAATAACTTATAATAGAGCCTGTTGTAAAATGCCTCTGTAATAAATCCCTGGCAGATGATGCTCTGACATACTGGTTAGAGTAGACCATAACCAGGAGATGTTGGGGTATATATTCTCCTTGCCTCCCAGGAGTGTGACTCTCATTACCCTTAATGGGAGCCTTGCAAGCTTTCTAAGGAGGCAAGACACTCAAATGCTAATAAGAGGTATTTAAGGCACAAAGCATGCAGTAAAGCACCCAGAGCGTAATGAAAAATTATCAAAGGACAAGCAGGCTGGGTAGCTGCAGCTCTTGTTGGAAAGCTGGACAGCAAAGTCCCCCCCACCCTAGTGCTGAGCCGCAGTGACACAGGCTGAGATCAACCCCTGGGCTGAAGTGCCAACTCTCTGTCAGGCTCATTTTCTAAGGCTGTTTTTATGTAAGTCAGAGTGAAATTTGTTCAGAGGCTCTGGCGTAAGGAGAGCGTAAGGAAGGTATGTGTGCCTGAGCCTCTGTCTGCGTGAAACCATGCACCTCCTGAGAACCAGTCTGGTGCACATGGGCAAACCAGTCACAGCCCTGACACTGCCACCAGCCCTGGCTGCCACTGGAGGAAAGCTCAATTTTGGTAGCTCCTAAGCACACCTGAGAGCAGAGTATGCGGTGGAACATGCCATTGTCTGGAGAGAGACTGGTGCGGTGGGTGCACAAGAAGCAGCTTGGGGCTGTACCTACTCCTGGCCCAGGAGCTGCTGCACCTGGGCTTTCTTCTCTCCCGGATTTGTTTTGTTTTACTGGGGGGGCGGCAAGGGAGGAACATGGATGAACAATGGGCTAAACACTGAAAATTCAGGTGCAGGTGAGATCCTGTTAATCTGAGTCAGCTTTGTGTGAGTGGAAGCCTGGCTGCTGGAATGAAGAGGGACCACTGGGAGCAAAATGCACAAGCCAGGACGTGCAGAGGCTCAGCTTCCTGCAACAACATTAATGCTCTGTATTAAGGCATAAACTAAAATGTGCCCTGTGGGACTGCGGTGAGAATTAATGTCACTCTGGGAATCCAAGCTTCTTGATTCCTTGACTTTTTGTGTCTTAATTCTCAAGCTGGTTGTTTCATACACTGGGGGGTTTGATTTACTGTTCTACTTCCTTGTGATTCATCAAAGCAAAACTGCTGACAGTCTGCAAGAAGAGCCCTCGGCCCCTCTTGAGTGTGTCTGTTTCCAGAATATCTGACCACTAAGGCAGGTGCTGGGGCTTTTTCATGATGTCTGAGTTGAGAATAGCCTTTCGTAGCTGCCTCACCTGGGCTGCAGGAATGGGGTGTGCAGCTCTGCCCGTTGGCCGCTTAAGAGGTGGTTGCAGTCTGTCTTGTGGCCTCATGCCTGGCGTGAGCTGCGTGCCCTGCTGTCAGCACTAGCCCCTCTGGACGCGCTGCTGGGGGCAGCAGGTACGGGACTGGCGGTGCCCAGCGGGGATGTTTTGTCTCTTTGATACTTGGCCAGGAAGCCAGCACATCCACCCAAGCAAATCTCATCCCGCTCCCACTCTGCACTTGAATAGGTTTTTAGTGCTCCCCACATGGGAATGCGGGTCCGACTGCCCTGGGTGGCCCCGCTTCTGCCCTGAGCGTAAGATTTAATTATCCATAGCAGCAGCATAACTCTCAGAGCCACCATTGTTATTAATGGCCATAAAAAGAACCATAAAAACCTGGCATGTTACATTTCTTATAATATATGGTAATGAAGAACAATTTGTTTTCCCTTTTTAGTTTTTGACCTCCTCCTTCACCTTTTCTTGCAGGTCCATACACGCACGTGCTCCCTTGCACACCACCTAAGCCCATGACTCCTTCCAGCACAGGTTCTCCCTTCCTTGCCTTTACAACCAGCTCTTTTCACACTGCCCTTCATGGCATGGGTGTTGCATGCACAAGTGTGGTTTGCACACTTGAGTACAGGGTACGGGACAGTGTGTAGGTTGCTTAGTTTGTCTCCTGTTCTTGGATGTTACTAGCTGTAGTATTCAGCTGGAATTTTGGATTCGATGGATGTTTCGAAGGCAGACCCAAACTGTCTGGATGCCATGCTACGCCAAGTCCTACCACTCAATAAGCCCCGAATTCCCGTAGTGGCTCAGACATCTTTTTGGAGGGGGGCGAGGAACTACATGGCCCCACTGGAATAGTGGGAGCTGCAGCACGGCACTTGCTGGTGTCCACAAAGCTGTGAAGAATGATTCCAGTTTCTGCAGTGTTGACTGATGGTGAAGAAAATGCACAGCTGATGCATATGAGCTTTTCTTTCTTTCATATACACCATCCACTACCTCTTGTGCTTGAAGAACTAAGTTTCAGATGCTGAAACTATCTGTTGGTTTGTGTTGTGTCCCTCATATCAGGTCTCAGAACTCACCCTGCGTATGTTGAAGGCCTAGGCTGGCTTTCTTGGTGTAGGAGTGGGGAACTTCGTATGCACAGACTTCGGAGGGATGATTTTCTGCGCCAGCTATGATAATATCCCCCAGGCTCCTCACAAGAGCCTGCAGGCAATAGTCATGTTTAGGCTTTGTGCTGCCTTCCTCGTTCATTCTCAGTTTGCAGACAGAGTGCGGCTGATCTTTGCCTGCTCTTTGTAACAGGTGAGCTGCATCGCGCTGCTTCGTGGCTGCCCCGTTCCCGCTGCGGGAGGCTGTGCTTTTACAGCAGTCTGCACGTATGTCTGCTTGGCTGCTTCTGCTGGGGAAACAGCCGCTTCTGCCGCCGGGGTGAGCGCGCTTCAGTCTGACTGCAGAGAGCCCCTCTCACCCCGCGGCAGGCTGCGGGGCAGGCTGGCGACTGCAGGGGCCACGAGCCCCAGCTTTGCCCAGCAGCACGCGGGTCGGGAGGTTTAGTGCTAGTTCCTATTCCAGCTCCAGGAAGCCCGTCCTCACCAGGATTCTTCTAACTTACACTTTTCAGATGCTGAGATGAGCACAGAGAGTATGTGACTCCCAGTGAATTTACGTGAGAGGAGAATTCAGCGCGCATTTAAATTTGCAGGCCACATTTTCATGTGGCTTTATATCATCCTGCACTCTCTGTACCTCTGCAGATTATTCACCTTTATGGGGCAAAGCTTTTCTTCGGCAGGCAGCTCTGCCTGCCTGCTCATGTCTGTTCCCGTGTTCTTTGCAATGCCCTTTCTTATCTCTGGCCAGCATGGCTGGAGACTTGCTGCTGCCACAATCCCTGCCCACAGCCTTAGGAGGAAACCTGAAAATACTCGACAGCCAAAAGGGGAGCATAACCTGATGCCCTTGGCTCCAGCAGTTTTGTTCATCCCTTTGCAGGGATATTGACCGCTACAGAACAATCACAGCAGGTAACATCATAGGCCTCATGATATTTGGTGCTTTCCTAAAAGCCCAGCTTGTCAGTTCAGGAGAGTGCATGGGAATCTTGGTTTTTACTGAAAGGAAGAGGTTGTTCTTAAAATCTGTCACTCTGCTGTATGCAGGGAAAAGGCAGAAGGTCTCAGAAGGCTAATTGAAATGCAGCCTGGCATTTATGATTACTTACAACAGCTCCTGACTTTCCTGATTTGGAGACTTAGCCCATGAGGGCTTAGGTGGTGCTTGTGCCAGGGAGAGCAGGACAAGAAATAATGGCCTGCTGGCATGAAGTCAATGATTATTTGTGTCCAGTCATTAGTTGTTTCATGCTTACCTGTCAGCCTTGCCCTGTCTGGAGACCGACCACAGCACTAATCCCAGGGTAGTAGGGGTAGACTGGGAGAGGAGTTGTTGCTGTTGGGAACGTGCAGAATTGGGCTGATGAAGTGTTGGATTTGCACGATGCGGTGGTGGGAGGCAGAACGTGTTTCTCTGCCGCTCTTGCCAGTTTGTGAAAAATGCTCCTCGGTGCCTGGAAACACAGATATCAGTACGTGTGTGGTTTTGTGTGCACACGGGGTTATGCAGATCTGTGCCCCATCACCTGAGCTGTGCATAGGGATGAGGGACTCTGAGCATGGGTGACAAGAGCCTGTAGAGAAGCCACGCTTATTTAGGGAGATGGTTCTTATTAGCAAGACTGAATGTTAACAGTCCTTTTCAGAGACTGGTGCAGGAACTTTGGTTGGTTTGGGACCAAATTCCATGTTTGGTCATCTTGAGGAAATTAGGGTGTATCTCCTAAAAGCAGTGGGAATTAATATTAAACGCTGAGAGATTTAGCTGCTAAAAGAAGGGACAAAGGAAGGGTAAGCGTGCTGGCCCATCTGTCGGAGCTCACTGCAGGTGCCCCCCTCCAGGGCACCGCTGCCTCTGCGCTGGCATGGGCAAGGCTGATTCCAGCCAGGAGCAAGCCCCTGCGAGGTGCTCCTCTCTGAGCTGTGGCAGTAGCTCTGTCTCTGGGGGTGCTGCCCTGGAAGCTATGGAGCACACCGGTTTGAAAAGGACTTGGCCACCCGCTATAAAAGGTACCACATTAGAAATCCACAGGTTGCAGCATTCCTCAGCCACAATAGTTGTGTGACTCTGCACCTTTCCAATTAACCTTAGCTTGGTTATGCTGATGCAACCATAATGTTTCCATTTCTGGATCTCAGCTCTGTACCTTATTTGCTGAAGAGCCATGAACCCTTTGAACCTTGTGCCTAGTGCCTTGCTCAGACTGCCTGTAGCTTCTGCCTCCCCAATTGTCCTGAGCTGAAGGACAGGAAGGGGGCTGTGCATGTAGGACAGATGAAGTGCTGGTTCTTGGGGCTAAGACCGCATCTGCAGTGGGCTGACCTCCTCCAGGATGTACACCTCAAGTAGCGTTTGTGTCTTGGCAGATATATTGGTATTTCTATGACCCTGCAGGCAGGTGTGGGCACAGGTGAGGAATCTGCAGCCTAGCTGGCAGATGCCTTGCCACCCCTGGGCTGAGGCAGGGATACGTTTGCTTTAACTGACCAAGCTGCTGAGAGGAGTGAATCTCTTTTGTCTGCCTAAATAGGAGGGCACAGAGAAGGCAGATCCAGACTCTTCTGAGGCATGCACAGTAAAGAGACACAAATGGCAGGAAGAGAAAGCTTGTCAGCATGAAGGTGGCATTTCCATCCTTGGAGATAGAATCATAGAATCATAGAATCATAGAATAAGTAAGGTTGGAAGGGACCATTAAGATCATCAAGTCCAACCGTTAACCTACCCTGATTTAAAAACACCCACTTCTAAACCATGTCCCTAAGCACCTCATCTACCCTTTTCTTAAACACCTCCAGGGATGGTGAATCCACCACCTCTCTGGGCAGCCCATTCCAATGTTTAATAACCCTTTGAGTGAAAAAATGCTTCCTAATATCCAATCTAAACCTGCCCTGACATAACTTGAAGCCGTTTCCTCTTGTCCTATCACTTGCCACATGGGAGAAGAGGTCAGCCCCCATCTCTCTAAAACCTCCCTTCAGGTAGTTGTAGAGGGTGATAAGGTCACCCCTCAGCCTCCTCCTCCCCAGGCTAAACAACCCCAGTTCCCTCAGTCGTTCCTCATAAGGCTTGTCCTCCAGACCCCTCACCAGCCTGGTAGCCCTTCTCTGGACACGCTCCAGCACCTCAATGTCCTTCTTGTAGTGAGGGGCCCAAAACTGAACACAGTACTCGAGGTGAGGCCTCACCAGTGCCGAGTACAGGGGGATGATTACTTCCCTACTCCGGCTCACTACACTATTCCTGATGCAGGCCAGGATGGTGTTGGCCTTCTTGGCTGCCTGGGCACACTGCTGGCTCATACTCAGCCGGCTGTCCACCAACACCCCCAGATCCTTCTCTGCCAGGCAGCTTTCGAGCCACTCTGCCCCCAGTCTGTAGCACTGCATGGGGTTGTTGTGACCCAAGTGCAGGACCCGACACTTGGCCTTGTTGAACCTCATACCATTGGCCTCAGCCCATCTGTCCAGCCTGTCCAGATCTCTCTGCAGAGCCAATCTACCCTCAAGCAGATCAACACGCCCCCCCAGTTTAGTGTCGTCTGCGAACTTACTGAGGGTGCACTCAATCCCCTCATCCAGATCATTAATAAAGATATTAAAGAGAACCGGTCCCAGCACCGATCCCTGGGGGACACCACTTGTCACTGGACGCCAACTAGATTTAACTCCATTTATCACCACTCTCTGGGTATGGCCATCCAACCAGTTTTTTACCCAGCGAAGGGTACACCTGTCCAGGCCACGAGCAGCCAGTTTTTCCAGTAGAATGCTATGGGAAACGGTGTCAAAAGCCTTGCAAAAGTCCAGGTAGACAACATCCACAGCTTTTCCTTCATCCACTAAGCGGGTCACCTCATCATAGAAGGAGATCAGGTTTGACAGGCATGACCTGCCTTTCACAAACCCATGCTGACTGGGCCTGATCACCTTGTTCTCCTGCATGTGCCGTGTGAGGATGATCTGTTCCATGACCTTCCCAGGCACCGATGTCAGACTGACTGGCCTGTAGTTCCCCGGATCCTCCTTCTGGCCCTTCTTATGGACGGGTGTCACATTTGCCAACCTCCAGTCAGCTGGGACCTCCCCGGTTATCCAGGACTGTTCATAAATGATGCAGAGTGGCCTGGTGAGCACTTCCGCCAGCTCCTTCAGTACCCTTGGATGGATCCCATCCGGCCCCATAGATTTGTGCACCTCCAGGTGCTGAAGCAGGTCCCTCACCATTTCCCTTTGGATTACAGGGGCTTCATTCTGCTCCCCATCCCTGTATTCTAGCTCAGGGGTTAGGGAACTCAAGGAACAACTGGTCCTACTGCTGAAGACTGAGGCAAAGACGGCATTAAGTACCTCAGCCTTATCCTCGTCCTTGGTCAATACGTTACCAGCCTGGTCTACTAGAGGACAGAGATTATCCTTAGTCCTCTTTTTATTGCCAATATATTTATAGAAACTTTTTTTGTTGTCCTTGACAACAGAAGCCAGGTTTAGTTCTAGCTGGGCTTTGGCCTTCCTAATTTTTTCCCTACATAGCCTCACTACCTCTTTGTAGTCCTCCTGAGTGGCCTGCCCTTCTTTCCAAAGGCCATATATCCTCTTTTTTTCCCTAAGCTGCAACACTAGCTCCCTGCTTAGCCAGGCCGGTCTTTTTCCCCGACGGCTTGTCTTCCGGCACATGGGGACAGCCTGCTCCTGCGCCTTTAGGACTTCCTTCTTGAAAAACATCCAGGCTTCCTGGGCTCCTTTGCCCTGGAGGACTGCCTCCCAGGGGACTTTTTCAACCAGGCTCCTAAAGAGCCCAAAGTCTGCCCTCCGGAAGTCCAAGGTGGCAGTTCTGCTGACCCCCTTCCTTGCTTCTCCCAGAATTGAGAACTCTATCATTTCGTGGTCACTGTTGCCAAGACGGCCCCCGACCATCACATCCCCCACAAGACCTTCCCTGTTGACAAACAACAGATCCAGCAGGGCACTTTCATACTCAAAATCTGACTGGATGTTGCCCTGAGTAATCTCATCTGCCTTTGAAGACCATCTGTTTTGAGCTGTAGTTGGACCAGGGACCTCCTGAGAATAGGTCCAAACCACGGCTTTCTGGCTTTGCACTTTGTGGCAGGGAGCATGTTGCTCCTGACTGCCGTCAGCTGGAAGGTGCCTTGTCCAGAGGGTCTCTGAGGATGTGGACATTGGAGTTAGAAGTATCTAAGAGCAGAGCAAGGCCCATAGTGATGGGATTCCTGGAAGGCAGTTACCTGCTGAGTGCTTTGTCCCGCTTTTTTTTTATCGCCCAAAGAGTGTCTGCTGTTTGAGCAGTTTTGATGGTATTTATGTGATGCTGTAAGTGTCCCTTTGCCTGGTAATTATACTGATTAATCTGGATCATGCTGGAAAGCCACATGTGCCCTGTACCAGAGGGTATGCCACCATGCGTCTGTATTATTCAACTATAATAGATGCTGACAAGAACTAGGGAGATGAGTCTGAGCTGGAGGTTGTTCTTTGGGAAGGACAAAGTTTGGTAGTTTTTCTGGCTGGAAAGAACGTGAATTTTGGGACATGATAGTGAGTTTTCCATGGTTTACGTACAGCAGTGGAGGTCTCTGAGCCCTGAGAACAGGTCTGCTACCATCACTTGCTGCTGCTTTTGCAGAGCCCCTGGGGGTCAGGTTTTGGGAGCAGAAGTTCTCCTGGCTCTAGGAGATGGAACCGTGTAAGTTTGGTGCTGGTGGGTGTTTATGGCAGCACTCATAGTGCCATATTGAAGGAATTGGTGTGGAGGATGTTTGGAGACTCTGATTTGTCAAGGCCACTGGCAAATGATAAGTGGTTCCTCAGCCTAAAAGACAAAACCAGCCTGATGCTTGGGGTAGTAGCCTGGTGTGGCCCATGCAACTTATGGGGAGCAGCTTTTTCAGTGACAATCCTGCTGGGGCTCTTGGAGGCCTGGGGCAAGGGGCAGTTCATCTGCGTTAGATCCTCACTTTTCCAGGATGGACTGGACAAACAGCACGTGTCTTGGCAGGAGGTGGTTTCTGCTCACAGTCTGCACCCCTGTCAAAGACAAGGATTTTTCTCTGCCTCGTGCCACTAGAAGAATCGGAGCCGTCTGGGGCCATTTGTCCGCCCTGCACGTGCCAAATGGCCTGGACTTGCTCCCTGCTGGGACGGGTGACCTTGGAGCTGTTCTGGGAAGCGCCTGAGCACTTTCCTCCCATCTTGCGTGGCGTATTATGAGCTATATCATTATGAGCAGCTCAGTTAAGTCATTACAGCTTTGGTGAATGCATGAGCTTTTTCCCTCTCATCCCAATTCATCACTATTGTGCTGACATGAATCATTTTCATTATAAAATGCTTCAGACCCTGTTAATTAACAGAATTGCTTAAATTTCAATGAGATAGTGCTTGCCCAGAAATAACGGTTTTGTATTCATAGCGGAGTGGCAGGAGAGGCCTATAAGCACCACGGGCTGAGGCCAGTCCCATGCAGCCCTGGGGAGATGGTGGCTGTGCGAGGCCAGTCCTGCCTGCTCCCGGACGGGGACGCGTGCCGGGAGGTGGCTTCATGGCTCCCTTGTTGGTGCTGCCGCAGCCGCTTTGGATGAGGTGGGGTGGGACTCCTGGTCGAATGGCTTCTTCTGAACAGACCCAGGATGAACAAGGGAGCCCGTGCAGACCCTGGGCCCCATCACAGGGTGTTCCTGTGGAGGGGTTGGGATGCTCCCTAGCAGAAATGCTGCAGTGCTCCGTGCCACGTCTCACCTGCATGCTGGCCCAGAGCAAGGACCTCAGTGATCAAGCAATAGAAGGGTTTGAGAGTTCCCCACGTGTGTAAACAAGCAGATGCTGGAAGTGCTTGAGAGATAGTGGGTGAGACAGAGCCTCCTCAGGATTCATAGGGCTGAAGGCAGTGTAATTACCTGGACTCCCCAGGTAATTGCAGAACCAAAATGACAGAAGGACAAGGGAAGCTGGGTGAAATTGTGCCTATCCATGAGAGCTGGGGAGCTGCAAGGATCTGAAACGGTGGTTATGTCTTTGTAATAAATCCTAACAATGATAATTGTTGGAATAATTGCTAGTTTCAGAAAGCAAGGAGAGATAAATGTCTCCAGAACAAGTGTCACCAGCTCCTGCTGCACCTGTAATGTCATGCAGAGACCGGGGGCGTGGGGGGATTTCATCCTTCCAGCTCAGTGGCATTTCTGACTGCCTTTGGGCCACCACACCAGTGGCTCCTTGGTGTGAGCCGTCCACCCACAGCCTGTCAGGAGGTGCACAACCTCACGTCAGACACATGAACAGGGAAACTGTGGTAACCCACTGGCTGTGGAGGGCTGATGCCTAGAAGCCTCGGGGTATGTCCCTGAAGCCACATCTTGTCTCCTCGCAGCCTGCCGGCACCCAGCTCTCCCCTCCACTGTGCTCAGGTTGTGCTGAAGGCTTCCCAGAAGTGTCTGCCTTGAGCTAGGTGGCTTGGACGGCTGCGATGCTCTGCCATTGCTCGCTTTGTTGCATGTCAGCAAATGCCTTGCAAGTTGCTGAGAGCAATTGGATGAGTCTCTGCTGTTCGCTCGGCAAGGGAGAAGCTCCTTGTTCCCTCCAGGTCGGACCCCCTCGCTGGAGACCCACACCACACAGCCAGGCAGCTCCCAGCATCTCCCCTACCACCAGGCAGGATTACTGGTGAAACAAAGCAAAGATGGATTTTGCAGTTCGCAGTAGGAGGAGGTAAAGCTAATAGTTAAAGAGAAAAGCCTGGAAGAGAGAGCAATTACAGAAACAGAAAACAGTGTCTAAATCTGTGGGAATGTTAAGAAACTGGGCTGGAGGGGATTTTAAGCTGATTCCTAGCTGTTCTGGGGTGTTGCTGGTATATTGGGACTGGGAAAGTGCCACTAGTGACCTTGTATCTGTGTATGCACTCATTGGCATCCCTGGTGCCACCTCAGGGCAGAGTCATTACTTTCTTTCATTCTCAAAATATTTCTTCTCTGCTTTGTTTCCATGTAAATGGAACACTCCTGGGTGACATAGGAAGTCCCAACTTCTGCCTTTCACAGTGTGTTCTGGGTTTTACTACCCTTTGTTTCTTGTTTTACATTCCTTTATATTTTAGTTCTGGTCATTTCCCCCAATTGAGGTGACAACTGAAGACTTATAAACGCTTTTTTGGTTTCTTTTAAGAGACTTAATTTGATAAAAAGTACTAACATACTGTACATTTTGTTAAGCTTTATGGTCTTTAGAGCATTCTCAGCCCCTGACACAGAGCATGTAGATCATCTCCGGTCTCCTTAACTTAGAAGGACACTTGAAAATGAGGGGGTTTGTGCAGACAAACTTTTGGAAATGCACTGCCCCCCCCTTCTCCAAATCAAGTCGGGGGGCCCTCCAGGCATGCTTGGGCCACCGAGGCACCTGTGAAATGGAGCTTGGCACTGTGGGATGTTCTGTTCGGAAGGCTGCGGCAAGCCTGGCTCCTGCCTGAACAGATAAGGATAAGTGGGCTGTTGCAGATTTGTGCCAAAGCGGTTTCGTGACTCAGCCTGGGCTTTTACACAGCCTTTCTGTGCAAACCTTGAGGCTGGCCGCAGTACAGCCCCCGCATTGCATCTGGGCAAGTCCTCTCACTCCTGTGCCTCTGGCCCCCACCAGTCCTTCACCCAGGCTCCTAGCCTCCCAGGAGAGAAGTACCAAACCTCCTCTGAGCTGGAGGTTAACCCCGTGAGAGGTACTGGCAGCTCCGCAGTAGAAGCAGCAGTCGGGAACCTTTCATGCAACACGCCTGTGAATCGGCCGCAGAGACTTGCTGAGATCAGGTTGAGCCTGTGGCCATTCCTGGGCTCTGGGGGGATTTTCAGGATGTTTCCACCTGGCAGACTACCCTCTGGGCTTGTTCTTCTCTCCAGAGCCCTTTTCTCCCCTCAGTCGGCTTTTGCTTACATGATCTCTGTGAAGGCTGCAAGAGGGTTTGCTCCCCTTTGCACCAGGGCCCCGCAGGTCGTGGTGGTTGTTGCCAGCAGCGTGCTGCTGTGGCAAAGGCAGCCAGCAGCACCTCAGGCTGCGTTAGGAAGAGCATCACCAGCGGTCAAGGGAGGTGACCCATCCCTTCTACTCAGCACTGGTGAGACGGTATGAGTGCTGTGTCTGGTTCTGGGCTGCCAAATATTAGAAAGAGAGGGAGTCCAGGGAAGGGCCATGAAGATTGGTGAAGTATTGGAGCATCTGCCGTATGCGGAGAGGCTGGGAGATCTAGCTGATCCTGTTTAGAGCTGGGGCTTGGACGAGGTAATCTCCAGCGGCTCCCTCCAGCCTCACCCCGTCTGTGACTCTGCGGATGCTCTGCGACCTGCCTGCGCTCACACTCTCCTGCTGGTTTCCAGGCGTGATCCGGACAGCCGTGGCTGACCTGGACCGTGAGACGCAGGACCGGTACGAGGTGGTGATCCGCGCAACGGACATGGCGGGACAGCTGGGTGGCCTGTCTGGATCCACCACGGTCACCATCGTAGTCACCGATGTCAATGACAACCCACCACGCTTCCCTCAGAGTAAGTCCTGACAGCAGTGGGGGGTGAGCACTGGCCTTTGTCCTGGCCCTGGCCCCTCGTGGGTGGTGGGACAGAAGCTCAGCTCCCAGCACAGCCTGGCACATGGCTGCAGGGTGAGCCAGCCCTGCTGCTCATGCTGCTTGCAGGGCGGCAGCACCAAGGTACCATAGCACACGCGGCTCCTTACCTGGGTCTGAATGTGTCCCTGCCTGGCAGCGTGATGGAGGGGCAGCTGCCTTGGCTGAGCCTGGCCAGGGCACCGGACAAGACCCCCCACTCCCGGTGCTAATCCTGGGGGTGAGCAGGGCTGTGCGGTGGGGAGAGCAGAGCTGGCCCTTTCCTGATCCCTCTCTGAGCCGTGCTGGGGGAGAAGGCAGCCTGGTCTGTGATGCTGCTGTCCCCTGGGAGCTGGGGCAGGGACTCGGCTGCTGGCCTGGCCCCTCCTGGCTGCTGCGTCAGAGCTTGGCACGCTCTGCCCCACCATGAAGCTGCTCAGCTCACAGACGGCAGCCTGGACACAGGACAGCTCTGTTTTCCACGTTACTGCTAGTGGCCCGTGGCTCAAGCTTGTGTCTTCTCTAGGACCCTCCCCAAACGCGGATGCTTCAGTGAAGAGTGGGCTGTGCAATCTCTGCAGTGCACACCAGCTGCAGAGACCGGCAGCGCATGGCTGGCAGACCAGAAAAGGGTGCTGCAGCTGGAGGAGGATCAGCTCTTTAGCTGCATCTCTTAGAAATTAGAAATGGTAAAGTCTGCAAAGAATCAGAGAACACTGATTGCAGGGCAGTGCCCATACAGAGAAATCAGCCTTTACTTCACCCAGCACCTTGAAATATCAATGTTCCCCAATTATCTTCCCTCAGCCCTTGTTTTTGGCTGGGGTATGTGTTTCTCCTGGTAGAGCATTCTGGACTGTGGACACTGGTAGAGTTTGGGCAGCCCTCGTAGTCCCAGGGTGCCTGCAGGGAGGTTTGCGAAGGGCTGTATCAGGCTGGAGGAAGGTCAGAGGGAGAAGCAGTGACCATAGTACCTTTTTCTCCTCCAGAGATGTATCAGTTCAGCATTGTTGAAACTGCCCCTGTGGGCACTGCCATCGGGAGGGTGAAGGCAGAGGACTCTGACGTCGGGGAGAACACAGACATGACGTATCAGGTGAAGGATGAAGAAGGGGTGGAGATGTTCAAAGTCACCACTGACAGCAATACCCAAGAGGCTGTCATCTCAGTACAGAAGGTGAGAGATGAGGAAGGCTGGTTGGGTAGGGAGGGCACAGATCTCTAGGAGAGCCCGTTCCTTTGGGGACTCCTGCTGCTGCATTTGGGTTGAAATAAACGCTCCTCTCTCAGCACTGCTCTAGCAGTAGCAGTTGCATTTATGCGGCTGCAGGTGCAGGGAGAGACCTGCCTCTGTTCTGCCTGGATGGCAAAATGCAGACCTGTGTCTGGGAGGAAAGGCTGAAAAGGAGCAGCAGCACAGTGCCTGCTGGAGCCCGCACAGGGCGGCTCCCGTGGCGGCAGCGAAGCAGCGAGCCGTGCATAGGGGAAGCCGTGCACAGGGCTACGGAGACGAGTGCTTACGGCTGTTATTGATAGCACCTGTTAGGGGAGAAATGTGCCCACCTAATTCCCATACCTGACCAACAGTGCTTTGACTGTATCTGCGTTTGGTGGCACAAACAATCAAGTGAACACTTGATGCGGGCAAGAAAGAATGATTGTCCACCAAGGCCGCTGCATTCTGCTCGCCTCCCCTGTAGAAATAACAGCAGGGTGATTAATGATCAAAACCTGCTCACTTGCAGCACACAGTGTGCTGTCTTCCCAGTGAATCCTGGCTGCCCGTGCCCTGTGCAGCCTGGACACCCTGGTGGGGGTCCTGGGGGGAGTGGGGTGGAGGCTGCTTCTTCCTCCTGCCCCCCCTTGGTGTGGGTGCTGCTGGGAGGGCAGAGCACAGGCACGAGAGCACCCGACCTCCCATGAGAGCAGTGCTGTCCCCGATGTCTCCAGGGAAGGAAGTTGCAGCAGGGGGGCTCCTCAGGCTGGGTATGGCTAACCCTCTCCTGTTGTCTCAGCCTCTTGACTACGAGTCGAAAAAAGTGCACACCGTCGTGGTGGAAGCCCTCAACAAGTTCGTGGACCCGCGGTTCGTGGACCTGGGCACCTTCCGGGACCAGACCATTGTGCGAGTCTCGGTGCTGGACGTCGACGAGCCCCCTGAATTCCGGCCCCCCTCCAACCTGATGGAGGTGCAGGAGGACGCGCACGTTGGCTCCGTCGTGGGGGTGGTCACTGCCCTTGACCCGGACACAGCGAACCATCCTGTCCGGTAAAGCATCCAACTAAACCTCGCATCATCTTCTGTCCAGTGGTGGGCGTGGGGTCACCTGCAAGGGACACACATGGCCGGGGTCGGGAGGGCTCATGGCCATGGCTGGGGCAGAGGGGAGGTGATGGCAGAGGAGAGGCAGCGCAGGTGGAGGTGACAAGTGCTGCATGCATGGCCAAGCGTGTGAGTGTGTCCTATGGGACAGGCAGCTGGCGGGTGAGTGGCAGCCGGTGCACAAGCAACAGGCAAACAAGAGAAGCCATCTCGCAGGTGACAGATACGTCACTGGCAAGTGATGGGTTTGGGAGCGGCAAGGGAGCGTCGGGGAAGGTGGCCGGGTGATGCTCGCGTGTCCTCGCTGCTGACAGTGAGGCGTCTGCGATGGTGCCTGACCCAGGCCAGATGAGCGACCAGAAATGACAGGAGGGCAGTGATGAAGGATGGCAAATGAGGTGGGACTTGGGAGGTGCAGAGCCACAGCTTGGCTGTGTGTGCATGTGCGTGCATGTGTGCACAGGGATCAAAGATCAGAGGAGTTTATATTTGGGCAGAGGACATAATCCAGGCAGCAGCTTATCTGCACAGGACATTTCCCATTTCCATTTAATTTGTGGCTAAAGAGATTGTTACCTTGTTAAATTGTTATTACCTAAGGCACAAAGCAGCTTTCTGGCTCTGCCAACTGGCCTGAGTCACGAGCAGTTGGGATGGAAAGCTGGTGTTCAGAAAACAGCCTCAATGTGTGGAAAATTTCCTTGAAATGTGTGTTCTCATGCCAGGTGACAGCAGGGCTGCAGGCACCTTGTGCACAGCCGCTTGCTTCAAATGAGCAGCGGTGGCTTTGCATTTGAGAGCTCTGTAGGGAGCCTGTCCCAGGCAGCAATAAACTGGGACACAGCAGGGTCAGGGACGTGGGATGGAGGAGGACATGGCCAGGGAGGGCTCAGTTACGGTACTAATCCCGTTCGATGATGTCCCCGCACGGCTGCTTGAGGTGCTGAGCTCCAGTGCTGTGCAGCTATGGGGAACGCAGCGGTTCAAGGTGGGGTGAGGGGTATCTCCAGATCTTCATGGAAATTAAGATTGAGATGTTTAGAAAGCTCAGAAAAGAATTTACACGTGGAAAGCTGCCATCTGCAGATGCCTGGCAGCTAGCAGAGAGTATCATGTCACAAAGCTGGATGCTGGAAGTTGTCTTTGGGGTGAATGTGAATGAAATCAGACTTCGCGTGCCAGGAACTATGTATGTGAGCATTGCACCACTCGCACTAGTCAGTGCTGTCTGTCGGACTTGTTCTTAAAGTTCCTCTGCTCACCTTGTCATGTGGCTACCCTCTCTGTTCAGGCTACTCATATGATTTCTTTCCTTGTGGCCCGCCCTGAGCGTGTGGCTGTTAGCTTGCGCTCTTCAGATACATGTCTACACATCTGTGTGTGTGTGTACATGTGTGCATGCGCTTTTTCACTTGACTGTTTCTAGCAGTGCTACAGAACAGAGATTTTATTTTCTGATATGTAATTGTAGGAAAGGGGCCTTGGGGAACAGAACTATTCTTATTCTCATTTTTCCTTGTTCTTTGTGCTGCTTCCCCGTGGAGCTTGTTGCATTGTTTGCAGACAGAACAAAAGAAAGCAGAGGAGGGAGGCTTTCTACTGCTGTGCAGAAGGTGATGGGGACTTGGAGCAGAGAGAAGCAGATTCAAGTACTCAGCAGGAGCAAGAGGGCTAGAGCCCAAACTTTGTTACACGATTGTCTCTCTTATAGCAAGCTTAGTGCCAGACAAGGCAATGACTCGTGCTCAGGCACGAGGGCCCAGCCAAGAGGGCTCCCAGGCATCTGCTGCAGCTTGGGGATTGCCATGTGTTTTTCCTTGTCGGGCTTGATGCATTCAAATATGTGTCCTCCCTCCAGCTATCCCCGGGCAGGTAGCTCATCCTGCGTCCCCCGTGCTCCCCTGTGGCATTTGGTCTCTATCCGTCCATCTCTCTGCTCCCCTTTGCTCTTGCAGTGCCTGCTGTCGTGAGCAGTGGCAGCTTCATCCATTTGTGATGCTCCCTTGGCACTTGCCTGGGGCGTGCAGGTAGATGAGCCTTCCCTGCCGTTGTAACGTGTACCAAGTGGAGATGCAGGTTTGTGTTGGTCACACCAATGTGGCACCAATGCAAGAGGAAGGTGCTGTTGGATCTTTCCTGCTTTCCTGTCCTCTGGCTAGCCAGGTAATTTAATAAAATACTTCGCCACATAGGCAGCTGTTCACAGCTTCAAAGCGGTGCACAAACATTAACGCGAGCATCCTGCAGCACCCTGCCAGGATGTGACACTCACCCGTCAGCAGGAGACGGCAGTAAGTCACCTTGCGCTTCAAGTGTGCTACTCCAAAGTACAGTCACAAGAAGCCAGCACTTGTACTTCACCTCTGATACATTAGAGAGCAACTGGTCCTGACAGCATGACCAGTATTTGATCCTCAGCTCCTTGAAGTTGGTATGAAACCTTTCAAGTCGCTGCAGTTCAGTGGATCCCTTTAACTTCCTGATCCTCGTCTGCTAGAGGTGGGAGCAAAGACATGGCTGTGCTTCTGTGGTGGCTGCTGTCTCCTGGACTCTGGTCTGTTTGTTGGCTCTGTGCTGTAAATAGGGGAGAGCCACAACCTTCTGTCATGATGAGATGCACTCTCCCCTTGAGGCAGGAAAGAACAAGGATTGCCAGAGACAGCAGAGCAAAAATCAGCTCTGTCAGCGTTTCCAGGTCCTGCTGACACCAGGCTGCCAATAACGAGGTTTGGGAAGTATTTTTAGCCAAATGGGAAAGGAGATGCCCTTGGCTCTTTGTTTTCATCCCCTGGCCAGCACAAACAGGGTGGTGCAACTCTTGCTGTGCCATCCAGCCTGAAGCGGCTGCTGGAGGCACATTTCAGCCTGACGCTCCCCTGCCCTCCTGGTGATCTGCTTGTCCCACAAGGATGTGGCCACGTGGTGTTGAGAATAAATCCCTTCCAGATGAGCCGGGCTGGGCTGCGAAGTGACCTGTTACAAAGACATGAGCGTTGAAGGGGCATCCAACTCCTCTGTTCTTGGGAAGCATCTCTGAGGCACTGCTCGCTGCCCCTCTCCCAGCTGCATGTGGATATAGAGCCCCTGGCAGCTGCTTGCCCGGGTGGGAGGAGGGTTGGGGCATAGGGTGCCTGGAGAGCACCCCATCTCTCTGGGTGAGCAGCCCCAGCTTGTGGCTGCTCAGAGGGACACCCTCCCTCTGGTGCCGGCACTGCGAAGCGGGGAGCCATGCTGGAGTTCAGCGGGGCTGAGGGGCTGCGCGCATCCTCCGGGGGGAACACAAAAACCCACCGTGGTACAGGCAGGAAATGCCTTTCTAAAGGATCGGTGCTTTTTATTTTATTCCATCCTTGTTTGTTGCCTAACAAAAGCTGGAACCACTCTTTTTTCAGCAAGAATTTAGTTTCCAGTTGGCTTTTTGGCTTTAGCTGTACATTTCCTGGGCGTAGTGCAATTTTTCTCAGTTGAGCCATTGTATGAGGTAATACAGTGATAGACTGTCTGTGTACGTGAGGCTGTTTGTATGGGAGCCTTTTGTTTTTCTCTCTGCAGTGGGAGCCTGTGCTCTGATTGTGTGCATTCCAGGCTTTATCAGCACTGGGAAGATGTTGCTTGGGATTTAAGGTTCTCAAAGATATTCTTGTTTGGCATTCACCAAATCCGGAGACAGGTGTTGGACATGGGCATTTTATAGACTCCAACAGCACAGCAAGAACTACAACCTGCTTCAACACAAAAGGGAGAGGAGGAAAAAAACAAACACAACAAAAAGCTTTTCACACAGTGTTTGAAAAGCTCCCTATTAACAAAACACATGGCATAAAATGTGTTCCTCGTTGCATTCAGGGGGAGAAGTGAAACAAACTGCTTGAGAAATGCGTTCACGAGGAAGATGAGCACCAAGGAAGCTGTCTGAATTAAACAGTCACTTATAACATCCAAACCAACAGGCAGTGCCAGCAGGAAGAGAGGAAAATGGATTACAAGGTCCGCATCCCAATCAGAGCTGGGGACTGCAGTTCCCGATACGGAGCACCAGCGAGCTTTAGGAGGAATGAGCGCGTGTCCTATCTCTGCGTACCTGGAGGACCCCGGGATTAATTGCTTCCCCTTCCCAGGTGAGAAGCACCGTTTGACTTCAGTGGGACGGATGAATACGAAGCTGGACTACCTGAGGTGGAGAGGCTTGTTGGTGGTCAGCACAGACTTTGGTTGGTAAAGATCGTATTGCACAAAAAGACGGAAACCGAGCACAGCTGATAGCTTCTTGTTCTGGCTGCTCTAGCACAGGGTTAGCCACAAGCTCTTGGAAGGAGAGGTCTGTTGTTGTGTAGAGCAGTGTGGAGCGGGTTGATCTGCAGCTCTGAGTGGGTTATGGCTGTGGCTTTGGGGGGACATCCCCGTGCCCCCTCAGTCCCCACCTCTGGTGCCAGCCTACTGCTCCAGAGCCTCCACAGCACTGTGCACAGATAGAGAGCTACAGACCCGCCTGGGACTAGCCACCTCCAAAACCACAGTGTGTAGAAGCCGGCTCAGCTCTGCTTTCATGGCAAAGGCAGGCGACGCTCGGAGCTTTGTCCTCTTCCCCTGATGCCGTGTTGAGAAGGTGGCAGCTCTCCGTGTAGCGGTGGTGACAAAGGGATCAGATTTCTGGTTTGGTTTGTGCCCTGCCAGAGGGTACGGGCAGTCAGTCCTCAGCAGACAATTCTGAAGTGACAGAAGACAACCTTAGAAGCAAAACAATTAGAAGCATGAGAAAAGGTTACCAGTGGCACAAGGCAGAGCGCTCCCCTCCCAGCCTCCTGCCCTCTGGCCATATCAGATGTTTCCAGGCTCAGTGATGTCTCCCATCACTAACTGGGTTTTGCCGTGTAGCTATTTTTTGCAGACATCTTTGTTTATGCAGCAGTGACATGAGTGTGAACAAAACAGGCATGTGCTTACCCGAGAAGCAGGGAAGGCATATGGAGAGTGAAGTACCATCTTGAACTCTAACAGTATTCAAAAGTGGAATGGAAGAACAGGATGCGTTCGAGGTCAGGTGGTGTGGGAGAACAATGGACGCAGTTATGCAAATGCATCAATTATGCTATTGGAAAGATATTAGGTGTTGTCATCCCAGTTTCTGTTCCTCCCTCCAGCAGTACATTGGACTGATGTCTACAAGTCAGAGTGGCCAGACCTCTCCTTTCGCTTTGCAGTGAGCAAGCACAGAGTGGTTGTGAAGCTTCAGTACGTGCCAAGACAGTGTCACTGTCCCTTCTGGAGCTGGCTACGTGCCTGTAGAGGCTCTGTTTCCAGCTGGGAGTTGGGGCAGAAAATGCAGGATAGCTAGGAAGTCCCTGGCAGTCTGTTCAGAGATGCCAGGGCTTGTACCTGGCTTTGTGTGGCAGATCCCCATCGCCCCTAGATGCAAGGAGGGGGAGGAAGCCAGCCACATAGGTGCAGAACGTGCTAGATTGTGCATGTGCGCAGATGCGATTTAGATAGTGATTTTTGAACATTTTTCCTTAACTACAAGCAAGTGCTGTTGTATTTTTCTCTCTCATCCCCATCTGTCTGAAAGGGAGTGAGCTAGGGAGCATAATCTGGTGCTGTGTAACACTTTAAACAGTGTAGAAATGCCTTTGTATGTGCCTCCATCGGAGACAGAGCTGCCAGGCTGTGTGGATAGGCGCCTCTCAGGAAGCACTCTCATCTGCACCTTGTCCCCCTCCCAGGGCATGCGACAGAAAAGCATGGAGGCATTCGATGCCTCTGGGCAGCGTGGCAGTCCTTGCATGCAGAAGGTGAGCTGGTGTTCCTTGGCTGCAACCCATGTGGATGATGGACCCACCGACCACAGCCAGACTGTGCCAGGAGAGATGCAAGCACATGGGAAAGCCGCCCCACAGTGTGCAGAGCACCTTCACGTTCCGAAATGTGCTTCTAGCCTAGAGCCTGTCCTGCTCTGCTCCTCTTGTCTGACATGGCTTCTCAGAACTGTCCTGTCTCATCAGCTTTCCAGCTTGCTTTGTCCCTACATTTATCTTCCTTCTGTTGTTGGACATGTGACTGAAGGCTTTAATTTATTCACAGCCCTCCTTTCAGTAATTTATCCTTTGTACTCTTTGCTGTCTTGTGTTATTTAATTCTGTAAAGCACTCTGGGATGCAGTGTGTATGAAAGATGCTGTACACAATAACATTATGCTGTATTGTTTGTGATTTGTAGGCCTTCTGGATTTCTAATTCTGATTGCAGTGGTGGTGTTTGTTATTTGTGTTACGGCTGTGCTCAAGGGCCTCAGCTGGATTGGGCTTCCCTTCCAGTCCCTTCCCCAAGGAGCAGATATTTAATTGTGCCCTGATTTAATGTTAGCTTGTTTTATTCTGTGTGTAATGTGTGTAATGGTTGGAAATGCAGGACGTGCCACTGGGACTGATTGTGTGGGCTCGTGGTGTCATGGCTAAGGCGCAGGGCTAAACCCCGGTGTCCGACTCGTCTGTGAGCTGTGGCGTTGCCCTTTGGGAAGAGGTGGGAGTCGTGCTCTCCAGAGGTGGCATGGGGAGCGGGTGGGCTGTTGATGGGATGCCCAAGGAGGGGACTGTTTGGGGCAGCACTGGAGCAGCTGAAGGAGCAGAGTGAGAGCTGTGTGTGAAGGGTCTCTGCTGAGCGGCTGGAGCCCGTCGGAGCTGGAGGAGCTCTTCAGCCTGCTCCTGTGAGACTGGGAAGCCCAAACTAGGGCACATCTCAGGGCTTCTGGGGATGGTGTGCTGTGCTGATTTTGGGGATGCTGGCTGTTGCCCACCTCTCTGCTGCCAGGGTTCTCGCTCCAGTTGCACAGGCTCAGTCTGGATTCAGAGGAGACCGTGCTATTTGTCAACTGCTGTAGCTGCAGTTCAGGTCATCTGCAGGTCCAGCTCACAGCCTGCCCGCGTGCCGCTCTGCTGTCCTCCAGGTCTCTCACTTGGGTGGGCGCCGTAGCGGGATCAGGAGAGAGGGTGGTAGGTAAGGTGGGCTCCTCGAGCAGGGCTGCCCTCCTTCGGTTTGGGTTGGTGTTTTTCTTGAACCTATAGCTCAGAAGCTTTCCAGGTTCATGAGTGGAGTTACAGCCCATGATTTCTATATTGCTCTGTCTATCCTCAGCATAAGGTTCCCATCAGAGCAGGTTTTTCCCCTTGTCCGCAGTCTGTGCTTAGTTCCACTTTATGCACCAAAAGCTGCACTTTAATTTTACTCGAGGGCTCTGGGCTTGCAGCCTGGTTGAAATATGGCCTTCGTGTACCGTGCTGCAGCAGGAGAAAAGCGAGAGCAGTGATATAGAGCCTGTTGCATTAGATCCCTGTACTCCTGGGGCTGATGGCAAGGTTGGGCTTGGCACACCCAGCTGTTCACAGTTTCCCTTTTTACCTGGTCTCAGGTACGCCATCGACCGCAGCACAGACGCAGAGAGGATCTTTGACATCGATGCCAACACAGGTGCCATTGTGACGGGAAAGGTCCTGGATCGGGAGACGGCAGGGTGGCACAACATCACTGTCCTGGCGATGGAAGCAGGTGAGATGGAGGAGTGCTGTGTGGAGCAGACACTGTGCTGGACTGGAGTGGGGCAGAGGGGGAAATATGGGTGCATTCACTGCAGAGGTGACCAAGATGCAGGTGTTAATTAACACTGAAGTAAAAAACAAAAAAAAAAAAGGCAGCAGCACTGAGTCTGACATCTCCCTAGACAACCTAAAAATACTCTTCCTGACTCGAGCATTAATAAGGGAGCATGGTCGAATAGTATATTTGATGAACACTAATCAAATTTGTTATCTATGCGCCAGCTCTGCCAGTCATCCCTGTGCAGCTCGCTCCCTGCGTTCGCACCTGCTGAGCGTCTCTGGGGGCTCCCGGGGGATCTGTGTTCACATCACCTGCGTCCCCCCAGTCCAGCCGTCTGCTGTGGGTGGGTGCCCCATCAACTGGAGCCCTGTGGCACAGACGGCTGCCAGCGCTCGCCTCTGCTGGGGGCTCGCGGTAGTTGGGATTTGCAGGCTGTACCTGCACTCTGGGTTTGTGGCTCTGGATGCCTCCCATGCCCTTCCTCCTTGGTCTCCCTGCCCTTGCCATGGCTGCAGGCTTGGCAAGGCACAGCAAGCAGTGGATGGGGGCTCCTGCGACTGCAGCAGTGGCAAAGGGCTGTGGGGGCAATGTCCCTTAGCCCCTGTGCTGGGGATGGGGAGCAGCAGCGCTGCCAGGGTTGGTACCACCAGGCTGCTTTGGCTCTGGCCACAGTGCTTGGTCTCACCCTGCAGCCCACCAGGAAGAGTCTCAGGCGAGAGGATGAGGTGATGCTCTTTTGTCCTTTTCTGGAATTAGCTCCTTTCTGACCCTCCCACGAGAGCCCTGGTGATGGTCTCGTCCTTCCCATACGGCTGTGCTATCCTTTAGCCTGTATTTACAGTAACTGCCAAATCTACTCACACCCAGCTGGGAGAGCCGGGAAGGAACAGCTTAGTGGCTCTGCAGGCTTTGTTAGTTTATCTTCCCTGCATGTGATGGGGGCAGCGGAGCCTGGTGTGGATGCTTCCAGCGGAAGTTCTGTTTGTCTTTTCTTCTCCAGTTGAGAAAGAACAGAACAAACCTGAGTCCTGCTGCTCAAAGGAGCTCTGAATAAACTCCTCTTCAGGAATGAAAAGAAAATAATAGCAGCAAAGGGCAGGCTTTGCTTCCCTGCAGGTGTTCCGCTGCAGGTAGGAACCTGCCCTGGGCATATCCTGCTGCCCTCCATCATGTTTGCACAGTGCCTTGGCTCATGGGCTCCACAGGTCCCCGTGCGTGATGGTGGATATGGCCCCGTGGACCCCAGAGAGTGCTCTATGTTCCTCCTTCTTCCGAGCCTGAAGATGGAGAAGGGGCTTGAATCCCAGGCACCATGCTGGGAAGCAGAAAGGCATTGCTGTATTCTTCAAAGTTTTCCACGTTTTGGATGCGCAAGTCACATGGGTAGCCTGGGACCTGCTGTGCTCTGCTACCCCATGGCAGCTGGCACCAGGGAGCTGCTTCGGCTGCAAAGCACCTTCTGACATCTGCAGACGTGTGCCAAGACCTGTCTGTGGGAAGGAGCCTTCCCTGGGCTTTGCTCCCAGAGACCCCGCAGGAGTTCTGGTTCTTGTTTCTTTGCTCGTTCTTGAGCAGGGAGATGCCATTCACATTCGAGCAGCCGTGTCAGGGCCTGACTTTTGGCCCAGAGCTCGGTTCCTGCTGCGAGGTCACACTACCATGGCACTCTGGCAGGGCTGGGCTGGGAGAGGAGGGAGCAGCATCCCTGGCCAGACCCACACTGCCCCGGGGGGAGGTCCCTGGCCCCGTTGCGTGTCCCAAGCTCCTCTCTGTGCTGATGCTTTGTGCCTGCTGGCCAGGGTGACCTCTGTGCCATCTGGCTGTGGTCGCGAGCCCTGCCAGGCATCAGGCAGCGACGGGCAAGCGTGCCGGTGCTGCCCAGCCACGCCGGAGGGAGGGTAGCCCGCTGCCGAGCCACGGCGTGTTCGGGGGCTCTGCGGGGAGGCTCTGCCAGCAGTGGTCGGGGAGGAGGGGGATCGTGGTGTTGCAGCACAACTCAGCACCCAGAGGAAACTTGAGGTGACAAGAATCAGAAGGACAATATTTACACGCAGCGGCTAGGATTTCAGAACAAGTCAGTAAATGCTGCGGCTCCCCTCCGGCAGGGAAGCCTGTCAGGCTGGATCGCTTCAAAACCTGGGGAGACTCTTCAGCACTCTGCCTTCTCCCGTGGTGAGCTCTGACTCATCCGTTTTAACTGCCCAGACATTCCTCCCAGTGACATTATGCTTAACGTTTTGTAATCATGAAATATTAATGACTGATATTGAATTTAAAGTACAATTTATGTCTGAATCCTCTGGCGGAAAGGGCAGTTGTAAAGGTACAGCCTTCCGAGTGATGGAAGGGGTTCAGAGTGGGGCTGTGCAGCATCTGTCACGCTGTGCCCGGCACAGTGGTATCAGCATGGAACACGTGGCGGCTGGGGGCCTCCGCGCTGGCGTCGGTGTGTCCGGTGCAGCAGTTCCTGGCACGCAGGTATCCGGAGCTGGTGGGGCCCTGCGGTGTTCACCGTGGGCACGCAGGTTGCAGCCGGCTGACACAGGGTCTGCTGCACCGCCAGGCAAGATGTTATCAACTCTGGCAGAGGCAAGTGATAAAATATTCTTCCTTTTTTCCTCAGCGAGATGTAAATTTTGCAGAAGGAATGGAGCGAGCCCACCAGGCATCATCCTGCTGCCCGGGCTCATGCTTGGTGCCCCAGCCTGTCGGGGCTGGTGGGAAGCCATGCCCGCTCAATTCCCATGGCGTTATGGGCACATGGTCTGGAGCGCGTCGCACCAAGGTCTCGCCTCCCTGCAACCTCCTCGAGCTGCCCTCCCTGCCTGCTGGCAGGACTGTCCTGAGAAGGGTTTAATGAACGGCGGCTGATGGAAAGCTCACCCGCTGACAGCACTTGTCCCCGCAGGCAGCCAGTCTGTTAGGTTTGAGCAGCTCGATACAAGAGCTGTCCCCCCACCTTTGACAGCCCCGTCTGGGACCTGGTGCTGCCGCAGCAGAGACCGTGTCCAGGGGTGCATGTCCCACCTCTGGATAACCACAGAGAGTGCATTTGCATCTGAGGAGCAGTACGAGAAGCCGCAGAAGGTGCCTGGCTGCACCTGAGGCTGGCTGGGCTGCGGAGGAGCGGGTCTCCCCCCGCGGAACAGGCTCTCCCCAGCGGGAGCTGCCTCGGCCGGCTGGGGACCAGCAGAATATTTGGCCTTGCATCGTGGCAGCCAGCAGGAAGCATGGGGGCTGTTCAGCAAATCTGGCCTGGGACCAGGCCAAGCGTTTCCAGAGATAAATCTTCATCTCGCTCGCAAGCTGTTTACCTTCCTTGGGCTAATATTAGCGATTCTCTTCCTGTTTTCCTCTTTGCTCATGTAAAATGATGAGGCCTTGACTGCTGTGTCCACTGCTGGTAATTGAGATGATAAATCTTCCTGCTGGAGACTGGCTTTAATCAGAGCATTGTGTTTGGATGCGATTTAATGACTCTCATGCTGCTGAGTTCGGGCAGGACTCAGGAGAGGTGAGAGCCATTTATATGTTACTTGGCTCAACTGCTGCTTCCCCTCAGCTGGGAGCCACGTTTTCGGCTCCAGCCTCTGCTGTAGCCGTCTGTGTCCGACGAGCCGTACCCCTGGCATGCCTCTGCCTTGTCCCTGCCATCAGCGCTCCGCTTCGCAGTCAGGCAGCTGCGCTGACATCCACAAAACCACCCGGTGCTTCACGGCCATGGCGCGAGTGCTGGAAAGCAGAGTGGCCCATCCCAGCCTTCTGATCTGCATTTTGTTCTCCCAGTTTGCTGAGACAGTGAGGATTAAATTCCACTCTTGCCTCTTCTGGCTTCTCTACTAATGTAAAAAACAAAATTGAATTGAGTATTGTACCAATTTGGGCTTGAGGCAGAAGAGAGTGGGTCATACACTGCGCCCAGCAGCGTCCATGAGCCGTGTTTCCCCAGGTGCTGCAGCCCTGCGGTCCGCTGGGCTTTCCTCAAACTGTGCTTCAGCCCCCGGGGAAGCTGCAGAGCACTTTTCTGCATGTGGTATCACTAAACGGCTGTGTGTGCAGGCAGGAGTGCAAATGCTCCGTGTGCTGCAGCACTGGTTGGGTTTGGAGCTTCACAGTAGAGGTTTGGGTGTAAAAATGGAAAAGTGCTTTATTGTGAGTTTGTGTGGGGGGCTGGCAGGGTATGGACTGGATCCCAGTGCAGCGGTAATCACAGATTCCCTCGTTTACTGCCGCAGCAGGGGTGGCCGAGCATCTCAGCAATCCCTTCCCATCACTGTGAGCTTCTGCTGCAAAGCTTCCAGTGCTTGAGAGCAGTTGCCCAGAGATGCTCAGTGTCAGTCTTGCAGGCAGACGGCTGTCCGGAACCTGGGGAGAGGACAAATTGTTGGCATTTTACATCTGAATGTTTAAGACAAGAATGTTGTACTGTTCAGATTACTTTAATGGTTAATTCAATTAAGAAAAAATACTTTGGGATGTGACTGAAGGTTCAGCTGGAGTATTTAAGGCTTGGCCTCAGTGTCGCCATGCAGCAGGACTGTGGCTTTCTCCTGCTCCAAAGCCAGGATGCTGCCCGTCCCGTTCCATCCCGTCCCATCCCTGCGCTGCCCATCCCGTCTGTGTGCTGCCCGTCCCGCAGCACCTCGGCACGGGGGTCCGTGCCGTGCTCCCTGCTCATCCCGAGCCGCACTGTTTGTAGCACTGAGGAAAGTGCAGACGCTGCAGCGTGGAAGTGATGGGCAGAATTCTGTCTCCCGCCCCCGGCAGGCTCCAGCAGCTCCGAAATAATTCAGCCCGTGTTGGCAAAGGCAGCTGCCAGTCATCAGCCTGGAGCTCCCGTACTGCACTGCTGTGTTTCCAGCGTCTCCCCCTTGTTCTGTGTATTTTCCATGTCTCTTTCTTCAGTCTTTTCAGATTAATAGCATTCCAACTCCTGGAGGAAATGCAGAAAAACGGCATGTTTAATTTTAATTTAGGAAAGCGTTTAGGTAGCAGCCTAGTTTCCTCGCTGCTGTCAATCAGGTTTTCTCAAGGCTGACATCAATTAGTTTAAAAATATTGAATGTAATTTTGCCTGACACAACATATTGCAGCCACTGCAAAATATAATTTATTTTAGAAGAAGAAATAATTAAACTAATTTGCATGTCAGTCAGCTGAGCTGGAATACCAAGGAGAGATGCTGCAATGGAAGATGACTTTTTTTTTTTTTCCCTCTCCAGTCGCACTCAGCCTGGCACAAGCAACCCTCCGCCCGACCACTGGCCGAGCGCTGCTTGGCAGAGCCCTTCGAGGGCACGTTCCTGTGCCTTCCCGCAGCCCTCGCCCACCCAGTCTGCTCTTCCTCCCGGCAGTGGTACACGCCTGCCGAATATTTCCTTCTGTGCACCGGAGCACGTGTAGGGGTACATGCGTACATTTCTGCGTATGAAGAGGAAGCACAGGTCAGAGCTTTTGGCCTTGCAGATGTGAAGTCTGCATTATTTAGCCTTTCATCACAGATGTACTCCAACAATCTTACTCGCGCTTCTGACCACCATAAATTCAGTTTATGCCACACAAGTTACAGAAAACATATTTCAGAGATGTTTTGGAGATTTTTTTTTTTTTTCAAATACATCCAACCATTTTTCATATTTTCCACCCATAAATCCAGGTACTGGCTCAAAGGAAGAGGGAGGCCGATAAAGAAAGCATTTGAGGAACCTTCAAGTAGATCATGGTACAGACAAAACAAAAAGCCCATGGGCGCCTCACTGGAAGAGCAGACAGCGATGCAATGGTTGCATTTCTAACCTTGATGTTCCTAGAGATGTCAAATTTTAACCCTGTCACTGAGCCAGGAGTAAGCGTGTGCCTCAGGCTTCAGCAATTTTGGAAGGGGCAAAAGGAGAGCTTTTTTATGCCAGGGTGCATTTAGAAAGGACAACTGTGCTTTGGGCTGCGCTCGGGAGTGAGATGTTAGTTATGGCTCTGGCAGAGGGGTCGGCACGGGTCCTCGGCACTGTGCCATGGCGCATGGATGATCCCACTTGCGTGCACGGCATAAAACACTCCTGGCAGCTGCTCGCTGATGCTGTGGAATAGGACGGACCTATGGCGATGCCCAGCCCTAAATACACTGATCGCACCCCTCCTGATGAGGCTGAGAGAAGTCATCTCAAAGGGAAGCTGCCATGTCCCAACCTGGCCCCGCAGAGCCGCCGTGGCACTCGCCGTGCTGACAGGTCCTGCGGAGAGTTCGGCAGCACCGGGATGGACTCCCGCTCGCAGCCGGCTGCGGCACCGTGGGGCATCGGGGCAAGAGCCGCTCCTGCGGGTCGCAGTTAGGAAGGGGACGTGATGGGGTTCTGGGCTCTTCTTCCTTCTCTTTCTGCCTTTCTCTCGGCAGTGCCTCCAGGGCAATGCCAGCTTGCTTCAGACCTGAGCAGCAGGGTCGGTTATCCATCTTCCTGCGGGCTGAGGAGGGGGTGATGAGATGCTGTCGTCCTTCTTTGTGCAGGAATTGAACACTTTTTCCTCCTGCTCGTTTGTGGCCCCGGTGGGCACCAGGCGCACCCCTCCGCCTCCCCCGGGCTCCCCGCTGCCTCCCCCTCCCTCTCTCCCTGAAAGCAATTGCAGTTTATTTCACTGCACCAACATGCCTTTTAAAATAACACATCGTTCTAGGCTTTTAGTCACGACTTCTGCCTCCCTCCCCCGAAAACAACCATCTAATCACCAGAGCAGCTGGTCTGGGTGAGAAGGAGTGATAACGCGAGAACGGGGTGAAGGCAGCTCTGGGGAGGGGGCTTAGGTTCCCAGCTAATTATGGAGCAGTGCTAAATCTCCTCTCCCCTGGGTCCTCCCCCACCTGATCTGCGGGGGCCAGCATTAATTTTATAGACAAACAGGCAGCAGAGCTCTGCCCGAGCGAGGAGAGAGGCATCGGGTCTGTCACAGTTGCAATCTCTGGGTAAAACAAAGGAGATGGAGTATGAGGGAGTTCTCGTTTCTGGAAGCACATGAGGTGCTTCAGAAAACATTAGGCCCTCCGGAGTGATTTATAATCTTCTAGCGGGGGCTCAATGTACCTTTGCGGTGCCTGCCGTGGGGTAGAGCGGCACTGCAGTGAGTGGAGCTGTAAATGCAATCTATGTCCCATGTGCAGAGCGAGCCCGGAGCAGGACCTCCATGTGCCCCCGAGGGAGGGGAGTGGGCTGCCGGCCCCCCAGGACCACTGTGAGACCCCCAGGACCACTGTGAGACCCCCAGGATCACTGTGAGACCCCCAGGACTGCTGTCTGCGTGAGGCACAGGCCAGCAAGCACGGGGGGGACAGGGCTGCCCCAGATCTTCCTGCACGACCATCTAGCAAACGGTGCTCAAGTTCGAGCTGCTGATGGCAGCGCAAAAACGGGTGTCAGTGTGCGAGGCGCGGGGTCCCCGGGCAGGAGCCTCGTGCCTTGACAGGGAGCGTTCAACCCTGGGTCACCTGGGTGCGCTGGAGGTGCAGGTGGCAGATTTCATCACCACCCTGTGCTCTTACCTGATCCCGGCTGTTTCACGTCCCGGCTCTGCTTGCTCGCCTCTCAGCTGTTGCTGCTATCCCTGGGCTGTAAGGGTCAGGAGCCAAGTCAGGGTGTGATGTTCTTGCATCCGAATTGGCTTGTCCCATCTTGATGCTGCCTGGCTGCAGCACAGATGCTCATCAGTGGTGACTGACCCTCATTGTGGGGACTCGCTCGGGGCTGCTCAGCTTTTCCAGGGGTAGATCAGGCCAACAGCAGCGTTTCGGGAGTCCTTGGTACACAGCCCAGCAGTTGGGTTTCTTTACTGGAAGACAAGCGTGGTGAGGCTGAGTGATGCTCTGCGGGTGCCGCTGACCCACAGACGGTGTGTGCCATGGGTGGGCAGAGGTGCGGAGCTGTGCCACCCTCTGCGCTGGCAGCAGCTGCGCGGCCGCGATGGCCTTTGGATGGACAGACACGAGGAGGGTTTGCTCCCTGCTAGTGGCAGATGGCAATTCCTGCTGAAGCTCTACTTCTTTTTTTTGTTTCAGATAATCACTCACAGGTATCGAGAGCGTCTCTCCGTATCCGTATCCTGGACGTGAACGACAATCCGCCCGAGCTCGCCACCCCCTATGAAGCTGCTGTGTGCGAGGATGCCAAGCCAGGCCAGGTAGTGGGTGTCCCCCAGCCCTTCTCATGAGTCTCCATCAGCGCCTGCAGCAGTCTCGTGCTGCGAGCAGCGCTCTGGACCGGTGCCAGCCTGCCCATCCTTCCCCTTCTGCCTGAACATCTTCCCGTGCAGCTGCTGTCACACTGGGAGCCACTTTGCTGGTGTCCTACAGCTAAGCCTGTCTACAAGGGCAAAGGCTCATCCCTCGCTGTGGCAGATGCTGGTGATGCTCTGCTGGGCTGGACCCTGCGAGCGGGGCCCGTGGAAGAAGCTGCGGAGGCAGCACTGATTCTCACCTCTGCTTTCTCCTCACAGCTGATCCAGACAATAAGTGTTGTGGACCGTGATGAGCCTCAGAGCGGCCATCGTTTCTACTTCACACTGGCACCTGAAGCCACCAACAACCACCATTTTTCTCTGCTGGATATTAAGGGTAAGCCCTGCGGCGCCCTGCCCAGTGCAGGAAGGGAGACGGGGCTGTGGGCTTACGGTCCATCCGTGCCAGCTGGAGCTCAGGATGCTTTGGGCACCCTGCAAGGCTCCTTGCCAACCTGAAATGACTGGTCAGCTAGAAGTTTGGATTTCCTCAAGGAGGCTCAGCCAGCTTTCTTCTCTGCTGCAGACAGGTCCAAAACTCCTCTTGTGCTGCCTGGTTAGCCTTTGATGTTTTCAGGGCTCTCGATCCCTTTCTTGACGCGAAATCTCCAACCTGCCCACAGGCAAGGAGATGATGTGGATTTACAGATGAACACGCTCCTGTTTTGAGCATTAGGATTTAACCCTCTCCATAGTAAATCCTGGACCTGCCGTGCGGGTGGGCAGCCCCTGTGCCCCAACAAACGGGAGCAGCTCAGGAGTCCTGGGAGGCAGCGGGGCCATGCAGCAGCCAGCCCTCGGCCATTGCGGGTTACCTGGGACATGGCCAGCGCAGCCGGGTTCCCCGTTAGGTGGTGGCTCAGGAACGTGGTTCCTCTGCGTTTCCTGAGGCTCATCCTTTGGGAAATGCAGCCAGGCAGGATCTGGCTGTTCCTCTGGGAAGCTCTGGGGTTCTTTGCGCCTCTGGGCGGAGCGGCTCCCGATGACTCGATCCCCGCCTGCTGCTCTAACTGATGGGGTGCGATGCAGGTTTTGCTGGCTGAGCCCTGGCTGCGTTTGTGTGGATGATAACAATCCAGAAAGGTAGTTATCGGGCTGCTTCCTATTTTTGACCAGTGTTTTGGGTGAATTTAGGTACTGATTGCAGCAGTATGTACAGCAGGGACCCTTGCAGATACTGGGATCTTCTCCAGCCAGATGTGCACTTGTCAAAGGGGCCAGCCCAGAAGGAAGCCAGCAGCCCACGTTGAAATGCTTCTTTGTTCTGTTTTGTGGGGTTTTTTAAACCATTTTTTTCTCTGTTTTTGCAGTTTCATCTGTCAAAAGTCTGATTTAGTTTGTTCTGAGCTTATCAAAGGAACCCTCTGCTGATGTAAGATCTTGCTTGCTCAGTTTGGTTCAGCATTATTAGGGATACCCAAAATGGAACTTGCAGCAAAAAGCTTCAGACGTAATCGCAGAAGGACCAATATTGCTTTGTGTCCTAAAAAGTGCAGCTGTCCCTGACCAGAGTCCCTCCTCCTGCACTGATGGGGCAGCTGTTCACGAGACCTTTGCTTCTTATCATGTAAGCAAGCTTTAATCCTCCGCAAGATTTTGTCCCACGCCCAGCGATTAACTTCCTTCACTTTCTCTGAAGGACCTTACGAAAACGCGGTGAGTTACACCCTGGGGTCTGTCCCTACCCAGACCCCTCCAGAAGCTGCGAGGGGCCCGGGGCCGCGCTCCCCGCTCCGAGCCGGGATATCTGCTGCGGCTGTGTTGCGATCCCAGAGCCATCACTGCTGCTCCTCCTGTCTGGCAGGAGGGACCTGGCCAGGGGTGGCTGGAGCTCGGCGGGGGCTGCTTCGCTGCCCGGTGCTGTGTGGGAATCGCCCCCCGTTCGCTCAGCCGGGGTTCACCAGCAGCAGCCCGAGAGCTGCCGTTGCAGGAGGGTGCAGGACGCAGGCTCACGCGCCGCTATCTCCTCCGGAGCTGCTGCTCTCTTGAGTGGGATGAGGCTCTCGTTGCACGGGGTAATCCTTCGTGCTAAACGATCCCACAAACTTTGCATGTGGTGCAACACTGCATAAAATGAGTAAAAGCTGGCATCACCTCCCGCCTTCTGTTCTCAGGAAAACAAATGCTGTTCCTGCAGGGTTATTCCCAGGGTGTTTGGAGACCCTCACAATTGCCAAGCGATGCTGTCTTCCACAGCAAGAGGAGGCGGCTGCCTGGGCAGATGGAGGCACCCCTCATTTCTAACGCGTGTGTGTTTTGTGTCATCTCCCTTCCTTTGATTTCTCCCCCCTCTCCTTTTCTCCAGTCCATTGAGTGCCCTGGGTGCGCTCACCTTCGCCGCCTGCTCTCGTGGGTTCCCTTGCTGCATTCTCCTTTGTCCCCCCGCTTGCCTCCCTCACGTGCGTTCACCCCTCTTGCACTTGTCTCTGCTCCTCCGTATAAATATCAGTGGTGACAAACTGCTACCACCAGCCCATCTGTTTCTTTGTACAAATTTGTAGCCAGTTTTGAAACGTGATTTATAAATATTGCTTTTGCAGCCAAGGAGTGACACTGATGGATGTCAGCACAGATGGATTCACTAAGCTCTCGCTTAAATCCTTCTTCTCTCTTTTGCTTTGCACCTACATCCCTTGGCTCCTGCAAGGCAGCAGAAAGCCACCTCGGGAGGGTGACTTGTCCTCAGCACGGCAGGGACCAGCATCTCCTCGGGAATGTTTCCTGTTAGGGTTCGTCAGGCAGGGCAGGAGCACCCAGCCCTGGCAGGGCTGGTAGGTGTGGAGCCTGGGTGGCTCCGGCCAGCAGCGAGTTAAAGTTCCATCTTAACATGAGGAGGACCTTCTTTCCTTTGAGGGTGGCAGAGCAGTGGCACAGCTGCCCAGAGAGGTGGGGGAGTCTCCCACACTGGAGCCATCCCAAACCCGCCTGGACGCCGTCCTGTGCAATGTGCTGTAGGTGTCCCTGCTCTGGCAGGGGGTTGGACTGGGGGAGCTCCAGAGGTCCCTTCCAACCCTGACCATTCTGTGATTCTGCGAACTGTGAGCTGCTGTAGAGATGTCCAAGCGGACGGCTGCTTGGGCAGGCACCTCGCTGACCCCGCAGGGGGCTGGAGAAGCAGAAGGAGTGAGAAGCGGTTAAATGTTAAAGCGCAGAGTGCTGTCGCAGGGGTGGCAGCAGACCCAGGCAGGGTAGTGCGGGAGGGGACACTGAACGCTGCCTTGGCTCTTCTAGGGCTCCTCATGGGCAGCGTGGAGGAAGGCTGCGAGGGTTTTAGGGAAAGCCCGAGGTGATCGATGGGGCAGCCTGTCCATCAGATGAAGAGCTTGTGGAGTGAGTACCTGCTAGTAAGTGAGCGTATGGCAGTGGTCACAGGGCAGGTCTGCCTCAGCCTGATACCACCGCGACGCAGTCAGGACACTGCTGCTTGCCCAAAACCTGCTGGGTCAGTCCCCAGTGCACCCAAAACGGGTGGGAGTGGGGATGGCCGTAGTAAAGGGCCTGCAGTTAACATCCGCAGCCCCGCTCGTCAGCTCCCAGCGGCACGCAGACCTGCCTTGGCTCTGATGCTCTGGGTCAGACCTACAAGAGCGAAAGGTGACCCTGCAGGAGACCTTGCGTTACCCAAATTATAGCTGGTTTGCAGGAGTCAGGCTTTTGGAAACAGTGCCATTTCCTACTGGCATCTCTCTTTCCTTGCTTTTGTTCCGTCCAAGGGAGTGCTGAAGCACTTCCTAATTCATCAGACAAGGAATAAATGCCGTGTGTGGTAACAACGACCCCAATCCAGAAGGAAGATGCCCGGCAGATGAAGTGCCTAAAGGAAGAGAGAGAATTGGAAAAGCTGACCTCACCCAGGTCCAACTGGTGCCATTCCAAAGGCATTCACCATCCTCTGCCTCCTAACTCACCTTTTGCTGGGTCTTTCTGGCCTGAGAAAATTGATTACAGAAGAATCAAAGGCAATTAAAGCCCGAAATCGTGTTCTCCAAGAAATGCTAATTGTGTTGGAAGGGATGGTAGAAAGCATCCAAGCCTGGCAACCTGGAAGGGGTGCTAGATAATATGGAGCGACACATGGAGCTACTGACTCCAGAGCTCAAGGGCTAGGCAAGCAGATGTCTGAACTCTCTGCAGGTCTCATTAAGAGCATGTAATGGGTGATAGAAGATCTGAAAATCATAACAATCAAAAGCAAAATGTTAGGATTTGAGGATTGCCTCAGGATAGAGGAAGCCTCCTCCAGCCCCGCAGGGATGCCGTTCACAGCAGGAGCAGCACAGATGCTGATCTGTCAGGGGGTGAAAAAGAGCATCAAATCTCCGAGGGGGCTGAGCGAAAGGTAAACGAGCAGCAGTGGTGCTGTGGCCTGGCACCCAGAGAATTTGGGAGAAGGAAGAGGCAAAAGGGAAAAGTCGGATTATTCTCCTACCAGCTGCAACTGCCTGGGGCTGGAGCGGGGCTCTGCTCCTTTTGGGCAGCTCCAGCGGCAGCATGGCCACGGGCCCGGTCGGGAGCCCTCTGCACGTCCCCGGAGCTGGCGTGCCCGGGCATCGGAGCTGCAGAACAACTGCCGGAGAAGGGGAAGGCAGACGCTCGTGTGGTCCCAGGAGTGTGGGAGAGGGCAGGGATATCGAAATCCAAACTGGAGGCAGCTTGCTTCCTTCTGCTACCCTAACGCTGTTCAAGATTGAGTTATGAGAAGGATTTATTAGTTCTGTCTTTGAAGCTGCCAAGAGCCTCTTTGGAGAGGGAGCCTGAGAGACAATTATTTTTTTTTATTCCTAGTGATGTTACACTACCACCGGCGTATATTGGCTTCCTAAACTTTCCTCTTACAGCAGTATTGACTGGTCCCTGCACGTACTTGACCCACCTTGGTTTCTGCCCTTGTCTGGTGACTTGCTCCTCAGGCAGGCAGAGGTGCCGTCTCCTGTCCATCGCACAAGGTGGTATGATGCAACACGGGATAATATCGTCGTGTGGTCAGGGAGAGGGTGGCATAGGAAATCTGCAGAGGGGATGTCAGTTTGCGTAGCAAGATGGCAATGACAGTAAATGGTTTGGCTTGGGGCTTCAGAGAACACATGGCACAACCCTTAGAGTGGTGTGACCGTAACTCAGAGTGCAACCAGGTGAGGACTGGGCAGGAAAACATAAGTGTGTCGATCCAAGCTTGTCTGTGCAGGAATGCTGTGGATTACCGTCTGCTCGAATTTCAGTACCACCTCCTGGGAAACACTGCTCCTTAACCTCGTGACCCCAAAAATGGACTTAGCTGCTTCAGAGAAAGAGACAGGAGAGGCTGCAGGGCCAGCCCTGCCTGGTTTTTCTTTGCAACGATTCGGGCTGTGCCAATACTAACAAATCTACACCGAGACACACATCCTGAAGCAACTGCCTTGGGTCAGCTGCATGTAAAGAAACAACTGTAACCAAGAGAAATGATGATGTTTTGTAGGAGGTTGCTTTAGATACATTTTCCAGGATACATTTTCCCAGATCTGCGCAAAATTTTCTTCGCTTCTGTGGTCAAATAGACTATATTGCACGGCAGCAGCGCTGCTTTTTCCAGAGTATCTTGGAAGGGAACACAGAAGAAGTTTGCAAGTAACAGCGGTGTAAACACCTGACAGAGAAAACAGTTGTCCAGGGCGCCGGGGGAGCCGTGCGCGCAGCGGGTGGGCAGCAGGGAGGAGGCTGGAGCCGTCTCAGTGCCTGGAGGGGGCTGGTCCCTGCCAGAGCGGGGTCTTGGCCGTCCAGCCCCGGTGAGCAATGTCATAGGTGTAAACGTGACATTTCTGTGGATCTCCCTCCTGTAGGAAGTGCTCGTGTCACCCTGTTCAAGAGAGAAAATGTCGTTTCATGATGTTTTGTAGTTGTGATTTTTGTCTCTCTCCCTAGCACTGAGTTTTGGGTTACAGAGATGGACCTCAGCCCCTTCCTGAGTTGAGGTTTCTCAGAGCAGAGCTGTCTGTCGTGCTGCTGACATATTTAAGCGCTGGCTGCTTTATTTTGACTTTGTGGGTTCAGCAGTGAAAATATTTCTCCTTCCCTTCCTCGGAGGTGAAGGGGCTCAGCGGTGCAACGCACTGTCTGAGCGGTCTCAGCTGAGCTGAGGTTAGTGGCCGCCTCTCTGCGACTTGGACATGTATTTCCTCTTGATTTCTAGAGACTGTTCCTAAAAATACAGTGTGCCTTGTGGCAGGTCCCTCGCAGGAGCTGGAGCTGGCTGTAAACAGAAAGGGAGTCGCCAGCCTTCTGCTGCGTTTCCAGAGAGGTGAGGAGCTGGTGCTGCACCTGCATTTACGCAGCGCTGAAGAGGTGCTCGCCCGGGCGGCTGGGAGAGCTCCCAAGCACAGCGGTCCATCAGACCTGGGCCAGAGATGGGCTGAGCGGCACGTGGAGGTACAGGGCTGTGTGCACGGGGATCCTCCGAGCCGGCATCCGACCACGAGCTCAGGCTGGTTACTTGAGTGGTGTGACGGTGCCAGCAAAGGCGACCTTCCTGGGCTGAGGGCCAGAACCTTTCGTGCTCGCAGCGAGTGAGTCTGTCGCATTGGTCCTGTGGCTTCATCTCCACTGGATCCAAATGCCCGAGGCTTATGTTTAGCTGGGCTAGCTAGGAGTTGGTCCTAGCCTCTTACTGACATGGTGCCATTAACGTTATTTATATCTCCCTGCTATGCTGCAGCAAGATGAGGGAGCAGCACCAAATTAGATCTTGTTACCTTTGTGCAAACGATTAGCATAACAATAATTTATATTTTTTTTCCTAGCTCATCCTTGGTAGGCAACAGGCAGCTTCTCAGCAGGTCCTGCTGCGGGCAGGCTGCTGCACTTGCTTCAGCCTCCCGGCTGCCCGGGGCTCTGGTGCTCCCCTGCTCCTCCTGACAGCTCTGCCGAGTTGCCTCCGTGCTGGGGCCACGTGCTGCTCCAGAAGTCTCAGCCGCGGTGGCAGATGTCCTGCAGGACCAGGTGGCTGCCCAGGCAGAGGGTCGGCGGTCCCTGCCTCGCGTACAGAGAAGCCAGGCAATGCATGTCATGCAGAAAGATCGTGCTCTCCGCTGTGGGCAATCCCCTCCATGGGCTGGCGACGCTGCAGCACTCGGATCACGTCTGACTCGAAGCATGGGTTGGTGTTGGGGCTGCAGCCTTGCAGGTGGAGCGCTGACATTGCATCCAGTATCTCCCTTCTGAGGCAAACTGTCTCCAGATCAACTCGTACAAGCCTTGGCCTTACTGCTGTCTTCTGCTCTGTGCTCCTGAGGATGTCGCCTGCCTGAAGTCTGCAGCCCTGGGCAGGGATGAGTGAGGTTACCTGGAAAATTCCCTTAATGGATAAAAGATGCTACATACAAAGGAAGAGTTTTTTCTAGTGACCTGCAGCACAGTTCTGTGTGCATGAATAAGATCGGGTTTTGAATATGACCCTTGTGGCATTCAGTGCAGCCTCCAAATGTTGGCTGGTGTGGTCTTCTCTCCGGTGTCCTTGCCTTTCCCGCACTGAGCTCTTCAAGGCAGACCTGTGCTCTCAGGTGAACTGGAAGAGATGACTTTCTCCCTGTCTCCTTTATGCCGGAATCCGAGCTCTCCCCAGCCAGGGTGCCAAAGGCTCTGCTCTCCCCAGCAACACGGCTGTATTCAGGCACCACAGAAAACTCTGGTGGGCTGAGTCCAGAAACCTGACGATAGGAAGCAGCAATCTGGTGTTTAGCACCATGGCAGCTGGGCGCTGTTCTGGGCACAAGCCCGTGCGCTTCTGCCTCCCCTCTGGGCACAGACAGCCCATCTTCCGCGCTCTTGCTGCACGTAGCCATGCTCAGCTCCAGCACACGCCGGGTGGGCTTCGCCTCTGCACCTCCGTGTCAGCACGGATTGCCCCAGCTCCTCTTCCAGACCGCCCTGAAGCAGAGACCAGCCTTGCCCTCGCTTGGCCTTTGCTGGCGTTGGTTGCAGCAGTCCTGCGGGCAGGTGGTCTGTGCCTCTGCCGTTTGTACTGGCAGAGCTGGGTGAGGGCTCAGCACTGGGATCCTGGCAGACTCTGCCCAAACTGCGTTGCCCCCAGCCCCGAGCAGCTCGGCGGGGGGAGATGGGCTCCGTGCTCTGCCCCAGCTGCTGCGCAGCGTCTCCGGGATCTGCCCCGCTTCCCATCTGGCCGGTGGATCTTCCCTGTCCCGCGGCTCGGCGTGTGCCTGCCCCTCTGCTCTGCTCTTGGCTCGCCTCCTGTCCCCGCCGTGCCCCGTGTGCTCCCGTGCAGCACCCGATCCATACGGCAATTTCCGCGGTGGCAGGCAGCCCAAGAGCCAGAATTAGAATAGATGTCTTTTCCGATCGAAGAGCTGATTGATACAGAAAGGGGCCAGTCCAGCATAAATCAGGTGCAATGAGGAGAGAGTCTGTAGACAGCAGCACCTTGCTGTGAGCGGGCCAATCTACGTTTTATTAGATAAAGACTGCAGACAGTCGGCAGCCACTTCTGACATCTGGCCGCACTCGTTCAGCTACTGTTCAATCCCTTCCCCGCTCTGCTGCTGGCTGGCAGCGAGTAGCACACATGAGCAAGGAGCCGAGCTGATCTTCAGTCCCTGTTCCTACCCTCCCTCCTCCGGGTCGTCTGGGCGCAGCTGCTGCTTGGGTTCATCTCTGGCGCCCGGGCCCTGGAGGGGCCCATGGAGTGGCCGTGTTAATGGGATCGTAATGGGTTATGCTGTGCCGGCTGAGCCCCTGAAACAGCAGGGTTTGAGCAGATGGGGAGGAGGATGGCTGGCTCGGCTGGCAGGCTTGGAAGGAGCTCTGCCTGCTCCTTCAGAAGTTACAAAGGATCCTGAGGGTCTTCGGCCCTCCAGCTGAGGTATGACCCTTCGCCCATGGCTCTTGGGTTTGGAAGCAATAACTGCTCTTGCAGGTTCAGTGCCACCTGCAGACCCCCGTCCGCTCTGGTCTCCATGTTGGCAACTGATTTTTATCCTGATTCCTGCTCTGTGCCACCCTCGGAGGGTCTTCTGGAAGGTTTTTTCCCCTCTCTCTGCTCCAACTGCATCGTTTGTCAGCACGGCTCAGATACCCACGTGCTGTTGCTCCTGTGTTGAGTTCGCCGTGCCCTGGCCGCACTGGCGGGGGAGACGCCGGGCTGGCCCTGAGGTGCTCAGTGAAGGGGCATGTGCTGGAGCGGAGCTGGCCACCTCCAGGCGCTCAGGCTGCTGAGGGGCTCCGGTGCATGAGCCAGCCATGAGCTGGCTCCCTGCTCCCCCGTGATGGAGAGGAGGGAGACCCCATCCCCTCTTTGGGCAGTTGCTGGAGTTGGCACATGAACGACCCCTGTTTGTCTTGAGCGTGGATGAGCTCCTGGTGAGTCCTGCTGGCTGTGCTATGGGAGTGACTTTGCTGTGGTTTTACTTGTTCCCTGCAGACAACACGGCTGCAGTGCACACGCAGCGAATGGGCTTCAATCGCCAGGAGCAGGACGTGTACTTGCTCCCCATTTTGGTGGTGGACAGCGGCCCGCCGGCCCTCAGCAGCACGGGGACTCTGACCATCCGCATCTGTGGCTGTGACAGCAACGGGGCCATCCAGTCCTGCAACAGCACAGCCTACGTCGTGTCAGCTACGCTGAGCCCCGGTGCCCTCATCGCGCTGCTGGTGTGCATCCTCATTCTGGTCGGTGAGTGCCCGCCTGTCCCCCGGCGTCCTCCTGTCCTGGCCCTTCTCCTCTCCACCCAGCATCACACCAATGAGCGCAGGCGGTTGCTGTGGGCATGGTGCCGGCTCCTCTGCCACCCGTCTCCTTGCTGGTAGCTGCAGCGTGTGGGGCAAGAAGCCTGGCCCCCCCCCCCGTGCCAGTGGGGGACCATCGGAGAAGCTCCCACGTTTGCCCCAGCTCCCACGCGCTGGGCTCGCAGGGCAGACACAGCAGGGCTCCCTGTGGGCAGGCAGGTGGGCTGCTGCCCCGCGGAGGCTGGAGAGGTGCTGGCTTGCTCCCTGCGTCGCGGGGCAAGAGCCAAGAGCTGCTCGCAGGCTGCCGTGCCATGCCCACAGCAGACGGGGCACGTGTGCATCCCAGTGCGGTGGCCAAGGATGGCAAATGTGGGGGCACGCAGTTGTGCTCTTACCTCGGAGCGTGGGGATGGTCAGTGTTAGAGTGTGCGTGAGCGTGCGGGCAGGACGCTCAGCTGGGGTGTTCGCAAACCAGAGCATTGCCCGCACCCTGGGAATGTGGGCAGGAGCTGGGGTGTTCGCAAACCAGAGCATTGCCCGCACCCTGGGAATGCTGCTGGCTGCCACTGGCACGCTGGCAGAAGCTTGTGCTGGGCCACCATGGCACGGTGTGAAGGTGCAGGGGAGGTGTGGGCTTGTGCGCGCGTGGGAAGGGGCTCTGAGAGAGGGGTGTTGCAGTGCCCTCAGATTTAGCATAGGGCAGTTGATGGATGCTGCTGCTGAAAGTCCTCCAGCATTGGTGTGGGCTCACAGCTGGGTCCTGAGGGCTGTCCGGACATCTGCGGAAGCCAGCGTGTTGTTCAGTGAAGTCTCCTCTCCTTGGCACAACTCCGCTCCCTGTCTCCTGCTGTGTCTCCGTTTAGAAAACCCTTTCCCACAGGGTGCACTTTACACTGGTTTCATTTTCCAACGCAGCGCAAACAAATTTCTGCCTAATTGCCCAAACGAATAAAGTGCACATCGGTGCTTTAAAGGTGATGGGATGAATGGATGATGATCCAGGACACATCTGCGGCTCATTGCTCAGGCTCTGTGCCATCTGCTCCACATTCACCCTCCCAACATTTGGCTGCTGCTGTGATTCATGCACCCCCTTTTCCTACTCATCTTCTGCAGAATCCATCCGTTTGTCTGTCCAGCCGTGCGTTCATCCATCTGTCCCTCCTGTCTCAGCGGTCACGCTGCATGGGGAAGGAAGCTCCTGGTCTGCACTGGAGCCTGGGCAAACCTCTCTCCCAGCCAGTGACAGCACAGCTGCTACTTGATGAGCCTGGCTGATAGGAACGGGCTGGCACGCCGGTGGTCTCGGCTCTGGGGGTCCCTGTGCCGGAGGATGCTGTGCCTCTGCACCCCGCCGCTGAGCACCGGCCGTCCTTGCCCTGGCAGGAGCGCGTCTTTCACAAGCCCCTGCGCCCATCTGACCGTCTCTTCCTTTCCCAGTGCTGGTCCTTCTGATCCTCACGCTGAAGCGACACCACAAAAGCCACCTGACATCCGAGGATGACGAGGACATGAGGGACAATGTCATCAAATACAACGATGAAGGGGGTGGCGAGCAGGACACAGAGGCCTATGACATGTCAGCTCTGCGCAGCCTCTATGACTTCAGTGAGATCAAAGGCGGTGATGGAGGTGGGGGACCGGGAGAGGGCGGCCCGAGTGCAAACCCGGCCTCCGAGCTCCATGCCCTCCCGCAGTGGGTGCAGAGCCCGGACCTGGATTTCTCCGTGTTCAGAGACTATATCTGCAAGAAGGTGGAGCAGGCGGATGAGGACCTCTCCGTGCCACCCTACGACTCGTTCCAGACCTACGCCTTCGAGGGCTCAGACTCCCCCGTGCCCTCCCTGAGCTCCATCAACACCTGGTCCAGCGGCTCGGACCAGGACTTCTCCTACCTGGGGGTCTGGGGGCCACGGTTCCGGCAGCTGGCAGCTCTGTACGCTGGGCGCAGGGGCGAGGAGGACAGCGAGGAGTCCTAGCCGTCCCGCCAGCACCTCGCGAGGCTCCCGGTGCCTCCTGGACTGGGGCTCTGTGCCATGAGGTGCCATGCGGGGACAGCGTGCGCCTCCGGCCGGGCTCCGTGGCTGCCGGAGAGGGGCTGCACCGTGGGGCCGGGGAGCGCCAGGCGATGTGCTCCTCGGCAGCTGCCTCCTGCTCAGGGCACCTCTGCACCCGCATGGCAATGCCGGGGTGCCCAAAGGAGCCGCTGTGGCCATCGTCATCTTCTTAATACCGGTCTCCATTAAAGCACTACACATTAATTTAAGAAAGAGAAAATCTAATTCAAGAGAGTTTGGAGGGGGTTTCTCCCCCACAAATTATCATTTAAATAGATCTGTTCAGTGAGCCCAGTTCAGGAGAGGAAGAGCAAACCGGGAGCCTTTTGTCGTCTAAATTGTTTTTGTCACTTGAGTCAGAGCATTTGAAGTGCTTTGATTTCTTTAAGAGCTTTCCTTGCAGAGGGAAACAAGCTTTTAACTTCTGTTCAGCTTTTCCCCCCTTAGGTTCACTCGCTTTTTGGAGTCCTTCTCTGCGCGTGGGCTCCTCGGCAGCATCAGAGGGAGCGTGTGGCACTGGGGATGCACGTGCTGGATGTGGGCTCCGGGGTCATATCCTGCACGGAGCGACCGCTGCACTAGAGTTCACTTCAAAACACACTTTGCCTCTAAGCCGCAATTGCTTCACCTCTCAGTTCTTACACCTTTCTTGGGGTTATCAAAGACGCTTGTGATTTTGAAGGGGCTCTCCCTGCACAGTGGACGGTGTCTGCAAGGTCCTGATGTGCCCCATGGCACCGGTGATGGACAGGGATGTCCCATCCGCTGCCGAGGCACGGTGCTGTGGCCTGAGCCGTGGAGCAGCCGCGGTGCTGGGGAGCGCCGTCGGAGGGGTGCGGAGCCGCACTCCCCGGGTCGGCTCTGCCAGCCCCTGGGGCAGGCTGGGCACGGGTCTGCAGGGCTCTCGGCCAAGCGCTGGCTTTCTACCAAATGGCGTGGGCTGCGCAGGGCAGAAGGTGGGATGTCAGCACACCCTGGCCTTCAGTGGTGGGGGAGAGCTGTGTCCCAGCTAGAGGACCATGCTGTAGGGCGCGAGAGAACCGCAGCCCCCTGGTTTGGAGGGATAATTCCTGCTTACAACCAGCTGACAGCAAAGTGTCACCATCAGCGATAGAAAAGCCATCCCCAGGACATGGGCATGAGGCCAGATCCTGCTGGCGCTGCTGCACGGGCGCACTGGTTGGTGCGGGCTGGGCAGTGGGTCTGTGACACCTCGGGGTACCCGGGGTGTCCCCACCCCGGCACGGTGCCCTGAAAGAAACCTGCACAAGCTTCCACAGCAGGGCTGCCTTTGCATGAAATCTCTGGTTTTGAGAGGCAGATCAGGAGGAGCCGTTGGGCTGTGCAGTTGCTCCTCGGGCTGCAGATGATGCTGGAGGAAAGCACTCAGTGCCCTGCGCTTTTCCACTCTGCTGATTTCCCCTGGGGTAAATTGAGCAACACCCCTGTGCAGCTTCTCAGGCTGTGCTGGCTAGTGCAGCTCCTTATCTGTTCCTGTTGGGAAAAAAAAATCAATTATATCATTGATAGGTAACTGATAAGGTCTCCCAAGGCCTGACACATCCTGGGCTTGTCATTGGGTTTGTCCTTTTAGTTTAGCCACAGACAGTGTTTTCTATCCTTGGAGAGGGTTTAAATGTAAACGTACCTGCGTGTTTATTTTTTACTGTGTTTTACTTCCCGGCTGCTGGTGTTGGTCCTTTGGCTGCAGCACGAGACCTGACAGCGGAGAAAGGCAGGACACATCTTTGCCATGGCCCCTGCCCTCGGCTCCTCCTGCCCTCGGCTGCTCCTGCCCGCTGCTGCCACGTCCACCCACGCGGGAGCCGCAGCTCGGCTTTTGCGCTGGGTCCAGGAGCTGCTCGCTTCTCAGGGTCTCTCCGGTCTCCCCCCCAAAGGAGGCGGCAGGCACCCCGCTGCTGGCACCCACGCTCCGGCGTGCTGCTGGTTCACTGTGATGATGCTGGGAAGGCAGCGGGGCCAACGGGCTACTTAACGCTGGTCCTCGAGTGCTGGCTCTGGCCACTCCGCCTCAGGCAGGTGATGCCCCAAACCCCGGAGCAGGAGAATGGAGAAAGCCCTTTCTTTCCTCAGGAACGTGTTCGTCTTTTCCCTCTGGGCTGAAGAGCTGTGCCCTCTCCCCTCCGGAGCTGGCCCTTCCTCTAGCAAAAGTGTTGTGCAATAGCAGGGCTCTGTCCCTAGGAGATGGGGTCTGACAGGGTACGTGTTTAGTAACCCTCCCACCGGGTTATTCTCCATCCCCGACCAGCCAGTCCTCCCCCAACGCGCATGCACGCACGCTTGCGGTTTAATTTCTATCCCACATGTAAATATGGGAGGAGCGCGGTGCCGAGCGAGCCGGCCGCTCCACGCAGCGCTGCCCCGCACTCCCTGCCCACCCGCACCCGGCAGGAGGAGCTGGCAGCTGCCACAATGTCTGATGGAGTCACTTTGGTTTCCTTTCTCTACCCAAATGAAATTAGGAGGTTGATTTCCTCACCCTTGTTATTTTTTCAAGGTCTTTCTAGGACCTGGAAATAAATTATTTCCTTGTCGTCTAGCCTGAGTCTTATTTGCTTATTTTGTCTTGTTTCGTTTCCTCATATTGCACTGTCAACATGGTCCCATCAGCACCTTCCCAGAGGGACCGGGCAGGCTGCCTCGCCAGCAGGATGGGCCACGGCACAGCCTGGCACGACATCTTCCCTGCCAGGAGCCGGCAGCCAAACCGCCTGCCTCCTGCAGCAAGTTCCCACCAGCAGGACGCTGCTTCTCTAGCTTCTTCCTGATTTCCATTAAAATGCTCATCAGAAGAAGCTTCTTCAAGAGAAGGGTCAGTTATTCTGTCTGAATTTGAGGGAAATGATGAAAAAAAAAAATGCCCTTGGCTTTCTCCATCTCTTCAGGAAGAGAAAAACGGGTTGTGCTGTGAGTAGCACGAGGTGGTGGGTGCGTGCTCCAGGCTGGCTGCGGTGCCTGCCTGCCGTGTCTGCTCCCAGCAGGAGCCACCCCAGCACTGGGGTCCGGGGTCTGAGCCACCACAGCCGGGCAAAGGCTCCTCAGCGCAGTCCCAGAAGCACTGCCCCCGTGGGAGGGTGGCAGCAGCTCATCCTGCGAGGGTGTCATCATTCCTTCGTCCTGCAGAACAGCAACAGAAAGAGCAAGAGGCAAACTGCACGCCAAGTGACAAAAAGTCCGATGATGCATCTTCACGATCTTCCTGTTTCAGCCAACGGAGTTCCTTAGTGTTCTTTAAAAGGTGCATCTTCAGTGTTGTTCTCTTGAAGTTCATGAACAGCCTTGTAGCTGACCAGCTGATCTCTCATGGGCACGGATCCAGGTCATGTACTTCTTCCCAGCTTCAATACAGCTGGGAATGGGTTGTCAATCATCAACGAGTTTTGTTACCATGACCCGTCCTCATGTTGGCAATGGCGTGTATTACAGCAGTGTGCAGTTACTGGCTGCAGCAAAAATCCCCTTCATATTCAGTTTTAATACTGAAATGATGAAAATAAATGTCACTCTAGCCTTACCACAGGTAAATCAATCGCTGGTGGTTTTCTTGATGGCAAGGGACTGGGGAACGAGCAACGTGTTAATGGAAAACAAGCGTGAACCTCCATGAGCCCAGGAAGCCTGGCCAAGGGGTGCAGCTGCGAATGCTCCGGCACCCGTCGGTGGTGCCGGCACGCCGCAGAGGGCTGGATGTGGCACACAGCAGCTGGACGGCACAGAGAGAGGGGGACGCGTGCTAAACTCCGTGGTGGCATCAGTGTAGGTCAGCAGATAGCACAGGCAGAATTTAAACCTCTCCGTAAAGTGACAGTCGTTTAAATAGCATCTTGCAGTCCTTGCTCCGAAACAGACTTATTGATCCCTGAGGTCTTTAAGCGTTTCCACATCCTTCACCATCCCCGTGCCTCCGCTCCCATCCTGCTCCCTTGATTATTCACTAAATGTTGTGGAAGAAGCATCTGGTGACCTTTGACGACAGCAGTTAGTGGGATGCTGTAACAGAACGAAGGAGTCTTGAGGCCAGAGGGTTTTTCAGACGTGCAAGGGGTGCTGCCAGACCTCAATATACGCCCTACTTTTCTTTTCACAGTTGCAGCGAGTGCCTCAATAGCCGCCAGCCTTGAGGAGGCCTCTTTGCGAGCATCATCATTAATGGCCCCCACACAGCAAGTGTGTCAGCAGCGCTCTCACAGCTGTATGCTCCGGCCGTTCTGGACGCATTGGCCAGTTGCTGTTTGCAGAGGTACTGACGGTTGCCGGGTGTTTGTACCCCGGGTTTTCAGCCCAGGACCTTAGCAACAAGAGCTCTCATGTCCCAGCTGCAGCCAGATGTGCTCTCTTTGACTCCTGCTGTCCAACTTCAGGCACGCAAACAAGCAGCCTAGCTACCTTGGGACTCTGGGGATCAGGTGGGCTGGATTGTCCTAGGAACTCCCCGTTGGCAGAGGAAGCGCCTGCAGTTAGTGTGCTCCTAACGAAGGAGGTAACAAGTGCTGAGCATTGAGTGTGATGAGCCTGGGCCACGCAGAAGGATTTGCTGCTTGATATTGTGGAGGAATGGAGAGAGCTCAAAGCAACAAATTGCCAGCCAGAACCAGACCCTTGACTACAAAAGAGGAGGATTATTGAGAGCTCTGATTGCAGAAGCATCTGTGAAGATGTTTTAAGAGCTCCATGCCCCCTCAACGGAGCCCCTTTTGAGGAAATCTTTCTATAGCAACTTCTCTCTTTCCAGCAGTTGCACAGCAGCCTCTGGCTCCTGGCAGGGCAGGGCAAGGGCAGGTTGATCTCCTCCTTGCTTCTGCAGGAGAGGAAGCCAGTTCTGCTCCGCAGACTGGCGTCCAGCGCCAGGACTCTCTGAGATCCAGGGGCCGAGCTGGCTGGCTGGGCAGAGCCCAGGGCTGCTCTGCTGGCGAGTGTGGAATGACGATGATGCTTCCAAGTCAGTTTTCTCACATCAGAGGCAGCCCCGGGGGTATGGAACACGCAGCACCATGGGCCAAGGGCTCCCAGCTCGTTAACGACGCCCGTGTTTGTCTGCGTGGAGTGGGGCAGGGGGTGCACAGAACAGGCAGTCGCTGGGCAGAGCGGGCTGCTGTAGGAGCAAAGCGGTGCGTGTGGAGGGCACTGCCACGTGCTCGGAAGGTGATGGCGGCGGTGGAAACCCGGCCGTGCCGTGCCCGGCGTGCTGACGCCTGCAGCTTCGGGAGGTTCTTTGCCTGAAGGCAGTCTGCTGCGGCCAGCTGCTTTGCAGGAGCAGACCATGACAGCTCCAGTGGTGCTACTTTGTCCGGTGTTTTGGCTAAAGAGTGACTGCTCGACGGGTGCCCTGGTTCCTGCGGTGCTCCATGTCCTTCCACAGGGCTCCTGGCACCTGCGTGCGGGTCACCCCCTCACTACCCCACTCCGAGGCTGAGGCATGACCCAGCCGCATGGGATGTGGCCTGTGGCTGTCTGCTGGCAGAGGACGGTGGCATTTGCCACTATCGCATTCTGAACGAGTCCTGCAAGGTCGGTGCCCCTGTGCTACGCTGGCGGCTGGATAGCACAGCTCCGCTCCCAGCCCCAGCACAGGGACGCTGCAGCGGTCACCTCTAACGCCTTCGCTCTGAGCCACGGCGAGCTCCAGAAGGCAAGGTGTCCAAGCCTCCTCCAGAGAGTTATTTACAAAAGATGGATGCAATCCGCTGGGATCATTAAGGGGAAATGAAAAAAGGGCAGTGATATCTGCGCCCCCAGGAGAAAAATACATCTCTGGTAACTGAGTGCAAGCAAGGCCGTGTAAGCCTCTGCCTCCTGCTCGTGTTGGTAATACGCTGCTCAGGAAGGTGATCACTTTTCCCCCCATATCCTCCAAGGAAGCTGCTCTGTCACCAGAAAGCTGACTCCTTTAACCACCTCTGCCACAGCTAATATCACAGCTCCCTGCATCCTTTCATTTACCGAGCCCTTGAGCTTTCTTTAGGGTTGGTATCAGGCTCTCGCTGCTCAGCATAATCTCAATTTTGTATCTCTGCTCTTTGTGCTCAGTGCAGACAGCAGCTGTGTCTTGTTAGAGGTTTCTTGCTGTGCTGCGGTGCTCCAGTTTGTGCTCTCTCCTTGCTTGTGGCTCCACTGCCTCCCAGTCTATCCCAGGAGTGTTTCCAGCATCCCGGAGGTGCCCTAGGCTTGTGGTCTGCAGCAGCAGGTATTCCTTCCCGCTCACTGGCAGGGACGGGAGCTGAGTTTCCAGGCAGCTGTCACAGCTATGTGTTGCCACAGCCAGAGAAGTTAGAGAGAAACAAAATCATTGAATTTTACTTGGCCTTGGAGTCTTGCTCCTGGGCAGTCAGACAGTGGGGCTGACATCTCCCCCTCGTCTTGCTGAGCACGCCGGGGCAGTGCGGTGGAGAATGGGCTGTTGCTGCTGTTTGCCAGGACTGCTTCCCGCTCAGGACACCGGTGCCGTGCGGGGCGGCCAGGCTGGCTATCGGCCACACGCGCATCCCAGCCTGGGCTTTCTCCCGGCCTCACGGTCCTTCTCCAGATGGGCATGGATTTAATCACTGTTCTTCAAATTCTTAGGGAAAGACCTTGGGTTTTGCAGAGCTGGATCCAACACAGAGTGGGCAGAGCCTGCAGCAGTCGGGGTACGCAGCCATTGTATCAACACAGCAAAGCAAAACCAGGGGGGGCCCGGCAGTAATCGCACAGCCCCAGCTTCACAAAGGACCTCAGCCTGCCCTCGCCGTTGCCCTCACTGATGCTGGAACCCAGGTGCGAGGAGGGGGTCAGCTTCTGGCATTTAATGTCACAACACTGGGCAGCGGGGAAGGGGAAAATATGGCAGCAGGAGCCGAGTGCCTCAGCATTTGCCTCTCCTGGGCTGTGCAGCGTGGCACGCTGCCCATCCGCCTCTTCTGCTAGCGCGTTTGCCAGGCGTCTGCGGTTAGGATGCCAAGCGGTCGTTCTTAGACATCCCTCATCTATTGCCAGCGACAGCGAGTGTTTGTGGCTCGGGGATTGTTAACTGCCCTGTCCAGCTACGCTGCGGTTTTATGGACATATATTTTTCATCTGTCTCCATCGCTGCTGTAGAGGAGCTGCTCAGGTGAGCATGAATTAGCCCAGCTGTTCGCTGGGGGGGGGGGGGCAAGCAGACACCAGCCATTTCTAAGCAGAATGCATCCCCTTAGCTAGTGTTTTAACCATGGTAATTGGAGAAGTTTTAATCCCTCTTCTGCTGGGGGAAGCACGCATCGCTAACAGAAACGATCCACCCCGACTTATCCCCAGCTGAGTCAGCCTACAGCAGCTTCCTCCGCGGTCAGAGGAGTCACTCACCTTTAGCCAGGAACCAGGCAGCTGTTGAAATCCCTTCACATTGCACGCAAATTAGGCATTGAAAATACTCATTACAGCCAACATGACACGCCTTCATTATTCCAGAATAATTGTCTGAAAGGCTCAGCTCGCAGCACAAGCTTCACTTGGTGCAGAAATGTGATAAAAAGAAAACAGGAAGTGCAATCAATGCTTGTAATCCTTTTAAATAAAAAGGTACTTGCTAGTAGCTGCCAACATCTTTAAAAAGCTGTGATTTCCCTGGAGAGAGCCCTTATCAGCTATGACTGCATGTCATTCTGGCTGTCTGTCAATCCATCAGACTTCAGTGCCACTGACATTAAGAAGCCAGGCGTTAAGATTATCACATTTAGCCGTAATGTAGCACAGATTGTGTTGACATTTGGAAAGTATTCCACCACAGGAGCCATTTGACTTCAATACTTTCTTCCCAAAGAAAAAAAAAACAAAAAAACAAAAAAACCAAAACAAAACGCTTTGAACCGTTTCAGGGAGGGAGCCCACTCTGCCTGCAGGGTGCTGGGTGGCCGTGCCACCCTGCCATTGCGGTGAAGAGGAGGAGGAGGGTGAGATGGCCGCGAGCAGGAGGGACCCCGGCACAGTGGGCTGCTTGCGGCTTTCTCCAGAGCCCTGCCATGCGTCGAGTCCGGGCAGGGCTTGCTTTTTGGAGGTTCATTTCCCAGAACTGCTGCCCAGCCCTGGTCTGAGGGGACTGCTTCCCGGAAACGCTATTCTCCAGTTCCTTTGCCGCAGCCGGCGCAAAGCACGCTTGTCCTTTCGTTAGCTGAGGAGGTGTCCCCTGTGCACACCCTGGGCAGCCATAGTGCAGCACCTGCTCTGCCGGCAGGGACCAGGAGAGCAGCACCCTGTGCACGTACCATGGGGACAAGGGCTCCTTCCCTCCTCCTGGCATTCCTCCTCCTGGGAAGGCAGCTCTCCCCGCAATGGAGAGGGGGACATTCCAGGCCATGCGCTGGGGGGGAGGGGGGGAGTCCAGGCCATAGAAACAATGGTAAACGAGTTGAAATGAACTGATTAATCTCTTTAAATAACTGTGAAACCATTTTCCAGAAAAAGTTAATCTACTCTAAATGGCTCTGGTGCTTTTCCTGGGCTCCAATCAATATGTGGTCGCTTGCTTTTCATGTGTGATTCACAGTAATTGCAAAAGAGCATTTTCTGAAGAAAATTACATTCTGCAAGCAGAAATGCAAAGAGACACTAGGACCAATTAGCATTAAATCCCAGAACAAGGCATGCTGTCGGGTGCACGGGCGAGCTGGAGATGCTGCAGCATCACAGCTCGGTGTCCTGGGTTCCTCTCCGGGAAGCGGCTGGAGGTGCTGGAGCGTGTTATGTCCAGCTGGCTTGCTCAGGAGTCTCTGCTGCTTCTAGGTCTGGCTGCCGGGACCCCGGCCTGTGGACCCCCAGCCCACCAGCTGCAGAGGGACGGTGGCTGCAGGATTACAAGGTTAGGCAGAGACACATCCCTTTCCTACCACCACAGCAACAGACATCACTGTGCCCCGGAGGCAGCCGTGCTCCCCTGCCAGGCTGTCCTGTCCAGGGCTGCACAGCAACACCCTCCCATCACCCCGGGGCCGCTGTGGTCCAGGATGGGTCTCTGTGTGCAGAGCCAAAGGAGCCCAACCGCATGTGAGATCCCCAGGTCTGTCCTATCCCCTTCATCTCCTGCTTAGGTTTGCATGTGCCGGGTTCGCCCCATCCTTGCCCAGCCTGCTAGCACGTGCCCACACACCCGGCTCCTGGTTTGCTGCGGAGGGCTGGTGTGGGGCAGGCAGGGGGGCAGATGTCCCCAGCAGGGCAGAGCTTCTCCAAGGCTGCCCAACACGCGGTGCGGAGGTCCTGCCCAGCCTCGAGCTGTGGCTGCCTGACGGGAGGACAGGCACTCCCTCCTAAGGAGTCCATTGCTTTTCCGTCATCTGCTGTAAAAACCAGAGCATAATTTTCCAGGATGTCATTCTAATTCTAGTGGGAAAGCTTATTACTTGTGATTTACCCATAAAAAAGCCTGGTGACTTATGACTGTGTATCTGTGGGTTTGCCCATCAATCCATCACGGGGGCTGCGGGCGGGCTCTCCGCAGGGCAGGGGGAGCACGATATGGGGACTAAGGTGAGCATGCCACTGTGATTGACATGCTGCTTTTACCATCCGTAAAGCTTCTGACATATTCCTTTTGGCTCGGTGCAGATCCGCACTGCTGAGCTCCAGCACAAATGTCATTAAAACATGTTCTACCCATGGTACCTATAAATAATTGAGGCAGCAGGTCTGCACTAAGCTTTGTGCTGCAGCTTTCTGCTCCTCCAGTGAGGGGGCCCAGGAAGATGACCTTTCCTTCTCCCATTTACCATCTTTGAAATTAAGGGGTGCCTGGCACTTTGTCCCCACGCTCATTTCTCTGTTGGATCCCCCAGGCCATGCAGGATGCTCCCAGGGCTTGGAAGGGGGGGTGTCTGGTGTGCTCCCTGCAGTGGGGTGAGCACAGACCCGTCGGGCTCCAGACGTTGCCCTTAAGGGCAGCCAAATGGAGGGTGGTAGAGAGAGTCGTAAGTGGTGCCTGGCTCCTGCCCCGAGCGCTGCCGCGTGTGGATGGGTGGGAAGCGCCTGGCACCCAGGCAGAGGGGTCCGGTGGTCTCAGTGACCCAGGCCACCTCCTGCTGATGCGGGGGTCGGCAGCCCCTGCCCCTGCGCTGTCACAGCCCACGGTTCCCGGCTGCTGATGCCCACCGCTCCCCCACCCGCGCACGGTTCCCAGAGCTGCCCAGGGCAGCGCCTGCGGGTTTCACTGCACCGGTGCGTGACCTGCACAGGTGTTGGTGCGTAGTAAATACCACCTGAAATAGCTTAATGCACTCGGATGCATTTCCAGTACTGTCACTAATTATGTGGGGAATTCACAAGCCTGGCAGGGAAACCCGTGGCTGAGAATGTTTGTCGCTGCTGTGGCCTTGGCAGTGCCTGCTACGAAGCAATCAGTCCCTGAGCACAGCTTTCCTTGCCTGGCCAAGGCTGCCGGGAGCACCCCGTCTCTGTGTGACACCCAGCAGGCTGCTGGCACGGTGGGACGGTGCAGTGCCGGCCACGCATCCCGGTCACGGAACGGACTGCTCCAGCCCTTCTGCATGTCCTGGCACAAAGGGTAAGTGCCGTCCTTGATCCGGGCTCTTGCAGGCCAGCAGGCACCGACCGTGGGCTGGCAGATGAGCCTGCAGGCAAGGCAGCAGCGTGGGACAGTAGTGTGGGACAGCAGCAGGCTGCTCAGCCCCTGCTGAGAGGACGAGCTCACGCCTTCAGCATCAGCCCCCCAACACCTCCCGTCACGCAGGTGCTGTCTCCCTCTGTGCCCACGAGCAAGTTGCTGCTTTTCTCCCTTCTCATGACAGCCACCAGCTCCCCCGTGTCAGTGGGAGTCATTAGCAAGCCTGACGTTGGGAACACGCAGTATAAATACAGAGTGCTAATATCACCGCTTCGCGGTGCCGGTAGCGGTAATCCCGGCGTGACGCCGTCTCCCCCCCGCAGCCCACACCCTGCCGCCCCTCGGCCCCGCCAGCGGGCAGCCAGGGGCTCCCTGGGGGTTCAGGTGCCCACACGTGGGAGAGAGCTGCGTCACGGCCACAGGCGGAGGCGTGCAGGAGCACACCCCCATCGCCCAGCACCGAGGCACGCAGGGAGCCGTAGCCGGGTGTTCTGGTGATGGAGGAACACCCTTCTGCCCCAGCGGCAGACCCGTAGCGCCGTGTCCCGGGCCAGGCTGGCGGCACGGGGAAGCCGGGCTGAGCGTGGCTGTCCTGCCCGCCCTGCACGCACGCCTGCACAGCGGCCGTGCCTGCACCGCGGCGGGCACGTGCAGAGGCAGGTGCTGTTGTCTGCATGTGGAGGCGTGCAGCCATGCAGAAGCATGTGTGTGCTGAGGCACAGCCGCTACGCTATGCAGCATGCATATGCCCTGACAGATCATGAAGGTATATTAAATAGCAGCTGTCGGGCTCTTCCTGAGCGCAGCGGTAACACAGTTGGGACCATTGTGATGTCTTCTTAATTTAAACTCGTGTTGTCTTTCAGCCACGTGCTAATGAGGGCTAATGGGGAGATCAGCTTGCTGTTTGCCAGCGTCGCTGTGTGCTTTGCCATGGCTCTGTCACTCCTGCAGCCTGGCTGTCCTCGCTAGCTGGTTCCTTTCCCTGCCTCGCTGCTCCAGTGGGGAGGGGGACACGGGGTCCGCTCCCCAGGGAGCGAGCTCCAGCTCAGCATGTCAAAACCTGCTCGGCTGAGCCGCCTTCTCCGGCCGCAGAGCAGCAGGACTCATTCGGGCAGTTAAACCTCCTTGTGCTGTTGGTGGGCAGCCCCCCGCGGTCTCCAGGGCTCCCCTGTATCGCAGCATCAACAGCCCAAGAGCCCTGACCAGACCCTGTGGCTGCGATGTCCGCGGTGGTGGCACGGCCCCTGGTGCCCCGGGACAGACACACCTTCGGGACCCTCCCTACAGAGAAGGGGGCAGCCGAATGCTCGTGCAGCCCCTGTCAACCCCTCGTACTGCCCCACCGTGCCTCAGGGTCCGCACAGGGCGCAGCGGTCTCTGGTAACCAGAGGAGTTACCTGGCTGGTTTGGCCACGGGTCGGTAACTTCTTGTCACCTGCGTGCCTGTCCTGGCTTGCGTGGCTGTGGTGCTGATGCTCGGGGATGGAGCAGCCCTGCGTGGGAAATCTGTGTTTCGCAGGGCTGCTGTAGGCTTCCCAGGAAGGATGGAGCTCTGGGAGCAGCCCCAGGGGCCCATCGTCCCCTCTCCCTGCCTGTCCCACACTCCAGGGCTGCCTGCTCTCCCCTCTCCACAGCCGCAGGTGCCGGGTACACAGCAAGACCTTGTCCCAGGGGCTGCAGCAGGGACCCGGCAGCGCCGTCGGGCACGGCTGGAGGACGGGCAGCCCGATGGGAGTGGGAGCAGGGCGCTGGAAGCTCAGCGCTGCCATCATCCTTGGAGCTCCTTCTTCTCCCAGCCCAGTCTCCCCAGCCCTGTATAGCACTAATCCACATATTTATCAGGATTAATGAAGCATGCAATAAATGTATAGGCGAGCCAAAGCAAGTGGCAGAAAGACAGAGACAATGGATGACAGCAGGCGAGGAGGAAGATAAGGCAGTGTATTGTGCAGACCTGGGGAGCCGTACGAAGCCACATGCACGCTCGCTGGCCAGGGCTGCCCGCGAGCAATGCGCGCTCCCTGTGTACACACTCCCAAACACCTGCACAGACATGCCAAAATTCTTCTGTTTGCTCACGTTTCTGTGGACACAGGCATAAAGAAAAAAGAGAGATAGTCTTACCAGAGCTCAGCCATCAATGTTTAAAAAAAGCCGTCGAATACTAACACAGCCACTTACGCCATATTTGCATACTCGCTTAATAAAAAATTATGGCTGTTCAAAGCCCAATCATTAATTACCCAGCATATTTTCTTTTAACTCCCTCCCTTTTTTATTACAGACTAAGCTGTTTTCCTGCTTATTCAGCAAAAGCTCCTCACTATTCCACCAGGACAAGACGTGCAATAAATATGTACTTATTAAGTGCGCGTTACAACTACACAAGCTGAGAGAAGTAATAACAGGCCCAACATAAAGCTGAAGTATTTATGCATGTACCTAGGGCCACTTTAGCTATTTATTTTCACAAAGAAATTAAATTAGATAGTTTGATAGCTCTCGGTGTGATTATGGTGGGAATTTACATGGGGCCCAGCCTATCAAGCGGAGATGGGTGTGAAGGAACAAAGCCTACGCTGAGGACGGGCTGCGGATGTCCTGCCAAGCCCTGTGCGCAGGGCAAGGACCCTCTGCCAGCATGGCACGATGCCCCGCAGCGCCCAGCCAGCCTGCCCTGCATCCCGTGCCAGGCATCCCGCGGGGACCGCGGGCAGCGAGGACGTCGGCCCCACGCACGCTCACCGCCGGCACCGCGCAGCCACGCTTTGTGGGAAACGCGGCCCTTGGAGAAAAAATCTTGGGCCATGGAAGAGGAGCGAGTTTGCTCAGAAAAAAAAAAAAATAAATTGCCTTTTAAAAGCGTTTTCGCTTGAAAGACTCGCAGCGTCTTTGTGAGTTTTGAACTCTCATTCCTTATAAATGCTTTTAGAGCAAAGCCGTGACATCTGCCCCGGACGGGAGGCGCTGGGGATGTGCGGGAGGGGCCGCTGGAGCCCTCCAACCATCACCGCCCTGCAGGAGGCCCAGCAATTAGTGAGCTCTCTGATTAGCGCTGATTGCGCACCCTGCCGCCCCCCTCCCCGGTACCCCCCCCCCTCCCCGCTCCGAGCCCGGTGCTGCCTGCGGCGCTGCCTGCTCCGCCCCGCCGCCACCGCGCACCGGCACCGGGGGCGACAGCGGGGGGCACCGAGCCCGGGGCGGGGGGGGGGGCACCGAGCCCCGGGAGCCACCCGTCTGCACCCTCGGGGCCGGGGCCGCCTGCAGCCCCCCCTGCTCTCCAGGGACCGGCTTCCCCCGTGCGCTTGTCCCCGTCGTGCCTGATGCCCCCCTGTGCCTGTCCTGCAGGTTCCTGATGTCTCTGACTTATTAAAGATGGGATTTTTTTTTTAAATAGCACGGAGGAGGATGTACAAGTTTTGCGGCGTCAGCACGGGGGAGTGACGGGGAGCTGCTGGGAACCAGCCCAGCCCCTCCAGTGACAGTGTCCTTTAATTACAGTTGATAAGCTGGCATCTCCCTCCCTCGGTGCTCAGCAGCTCATCACCTTGCAGTGGGAGAGTGGGCACCCCAGGCCCCGTCCTGCCGGTCCTCCGGGCTCAGGCACAGTCTGCTCTGCCCCTCCCTTTGCACAAATTTTATCTAATCACAACGAAACGTTGGCAAGATGCCTTCCAAGGAGGCAGAGGCGTCTCTTGGAGAAGTGCCCTGCGCCTGCCCAGCCAGGCATCCCATGGCGTGACGGTGCCTGGTCACCCTGTGCCCTCTGGCAACTGCTTCCAGCGGGGGCTCCTAGGGGGACCAGCAGCTTCCAGGCAGGGGAGATGGTGTTTGCTGGCAGGGGGAGTCAGAAGAAAAATGCTTCTTCTCGGGGGCACGGCTGGGGTGGGAGCAAGGGGGCTGGGCGATGGGGCCGACCGCGGGATGTGCCGGCTTGCCAAGAGGAGTATAAGAACCACCGCTCTCTGGTGAAACAGGAGGGAGCACAGCTCAGCAATTACAGCACAATTAGCTCAAACAGCAGGTTGATTGTAAATTGCAGCTCTGTGCCAGCTACAAGCGCGGAGCGAAAGGCAGGCGGGAGCTCTCCCGCAGCCCTGCTGTCTCTGCTGGCGGCCCGAGCCAAGCTGGGGGTGTCGGGCCAAAGCCCCCGGCATCCCCCGTGGGGTCTCCTGGCACCCAGCCTCACTCCCCCACCCCGTCAGGCCGCTGTGGACAAAGGCGCGGTGGTGAGGAGCACCACGGGCTTGCTGCAGCCGCGGTTCCTCGGTGGGAGGGCTGCCAGGAGTGGCTTCGCAGGCACCTGGTGCAGCTGCAGTGGCGGACGTTGTTGGACCTTCCCGGGGCGCTGGGGAATGGGAACCACACTGCCTGCCCAGGAGCATCGCTGCTCTGTGCCGGGGATCAGGGGCTTGGCCCGTGGTGGCCGGGACTGCTGCTGGCTCAGGGTCCAGGATGAGCAGTGCCACCGACTGCCTCTGTCATGGAGCCCCAAACCAGGTTTCCCGAGAGCGGCAGCCTTACTGGGAAGCTGGGAGTGGTAACAGCCCTCCTGCACCCAGTGTGGGGAGCGGGGTGGGGGGGAGAGCAGCTCGCAGGGAGGGGACCCCCCTCTGCCCGGTCCCTGTGGTGGCAGGGAGGGACGGGGCTGAGCGTGGGCTCGCCTTGCCGGAGCTGCCGCAGCCCAGCAGAGGAGTGTGGGTGTTTTGCTGGCGAGGGGACGAGTGGCAATTAACGTCTGCTCTTTTCCTGGGGGGTGACCCTGCCTCAACGCAGGCTGTTCCCTGGAGCTGTGGGTTTCCAGTGCTGATCTGCCTGGAGTAAAGAGGACAGCCACCTCCAGGGGAGGGGACCACGCGCTGGAGTCCCACGCGCTCGGCTGCGCTGTGGGGGGAATCCATGGCAGAGGTGCAGGAGGGCACAGCTCTGCCCACGGAGACTGCGGCAGCGCCCGTCCCTGGGGATGGCACCCCTCTGAGGGACGGCCGGGGAGCAGCTCCCAGCCGGCTCCGGGGACGGCCGTGCCCTCAGCGGAGTGTCCCGCGGGCTCTGTCCCACAGATTGTGCCGGTGGTGGGGCCGGCGCGTGTGGAGCCACGTGCTCGGCTGGAGTCAGCAGAATGTCACCACGTCTGCGCTGGGGAGGGGCAGGAGGAGCCCCCGTATCCTGGCTGTCCCTTCTGCGTGGGACGTGGAGGGGCCTGGGGCTGGCGGGGGGCAGCGCCTGTCAGCCTGCTGAGGCTGATGCCTTTCATCTCCGAGTTACTGGCTCGTGTCAGGGCAGAGCTGGAAATGTCAGGGACTGCTGCAGGGTGACCGTGCAGAGTGGCAGATGGTCAATGATGGATTTGTCACTTCAGATTCAGGCGGTTTTTAAATATTCAGCAGAATCGGAGGTGACAGCTCATGGCAGCAGGCAGAATTTCTGTACCGTCTCAGTAAGACCTCCCGGCCCCCTGGGAACGGGAGCACAGCAGGACAAACCCTGGCACCTCGAGGCGGTGGCTGGGGACAGTGCAGCCTGGGACGGTGCCGCGCTCGGCCAGGGCTCTCTGTGCTCCCCGTTGCTGGTGACCAGTGGCTCTGTGGGCACGAAGCCGGTGCTGTGCCTGGTCTGCCCCTGGCTGCCCCCTGCGAGCCCGGGGGCTGGAGCATCCATGCAGCACCCGTGCTGCCCGTGGCTGCCGCGCTTTGTGAGCACCAGCCGGGCCTGCGTGTGTCTCGTGGGCGCTGGGGGCTCTCACCGGCTCCGCGCAGGGGGTTGGGGCACCCCAGCCCTTTGGTGATGGCCATGCAGCCACGTCCTGAGGAGAGGTCCAGCGAGCAGAGGGTCCTGGGACCAGAGGAATGGGGGCCCGGGGAGGCCAGCGGTGCCGGGGGCACGGGCAGAGCCAGCCGTGGGCTCGGCTGGGTGTGCGGAGTAGCCCGGTCAGCAGGGAAGAGGGATGTGTGGCAGAGCCACCACCCCCTGGAGAGATGTCCATCCAGACAGGGAACCTGGCGGCCTGTCGGGGCACGCACAGATGCTCTGCAAACTCACAATGGCAGCAGCATTAAGGCGGGAGCCGGCGCTGCTGCGGTGCTGTGCAGCAGTCGGCAGGGCTGCTTGGGGCCAGCGAGGAGCCGGCTGTCAAGAGAGATTCTCCTTCCAGAGCTGCCGGCGGCAGCCCTGATCCCACCGATGGTTATGGGGGAGCAGTCACCATCCGGTTCTCCCGCGAGCTTAGGAGAGCCCAGCGGCACACACTGTCCTGCAAATACTGCTTTCTGCCCGGCCAGGGTCCCTGCGGGGTGTGGGGAAGGACATAGCCCTGCAGAAGGACACACAAGCCAGCATGGGAAACGTCTCCTGTTGCAGGAGGAGAAGAGCCAGGACAGAGCCCTGGTTGATGGACACGGGGCTTCCCCACCCTGGGGAGATGCATGGCTACGGCTGCGCTATAGATGCCGGCAGGGGAGGGAGGCAGCGAGGTCAGTGCACTAACGAACGCGCAGGGCTTTGAGGGCAGGCGATGTATTATTCACTCTGCATCCCGTGTGCCTGCTGCCTAGCAGAGAGCTCTCGCCCATGCCAGCTTGATTGGCTCGGCTGTCCTCGTGCCGCAGCTCATCAGGTGGAGGCCCTGACTGCAGGGCACTGCCGACCATGCGCATTTTCATCAAACTTTGCGAACGGTGTGAGTCCTCCTCCGGTGCTCACGTCTGCCACGTGCGCAGGGGTGCCTGCACGGCGCAGCCTGGCTGGGGGAGATGAGCGGGGGCGGACGGCACGCTCTCCCCGGCCTTCCTCTGCTGCAGGTGGGTCCTGCAGGTCCGGTGGGGGGGGACGCTGCCAGCACGGTGGCCAAAGTCCAGTGCAGTGAGGGACCCCAACCAGGCAGGAAAGAGAGCAGTAAGCTCCCTGCCTGCTTGCCGGCGCACTCCCTCGCCGTGCTGAGCCGCCGGCTGGGCTGCCCACGCCATGCCCCGGGGAGGGCTGCACTGTGCGGGGACTGCCCCATCCCGCAGGGACATCACCTGGTCCGGCAAGGTGTCCTGGTTTGAGCGACACAGGACTAATCTCTCTTCTAGTGCCTGGGAAAACTGTACTTTTAAAAGGCTCTGGTGTCTGAATTTCTGCAAATATTTACTTTTACAGCCAGCGATGGGATGTGGGTTTCAAGGTCTCAGTGTTTTCGAGCTCTCCAGGCGTGGGGATGAGGGGGAGCGAGACCTGGGCACTTGACCCAAGCTGGGCAACGGGATTATTTCATACCATGAACATCACATTCAATACAAATTAGAAAGTTTGCTGTGAAGTTCTCTCTTCCTTGATGCCTGTGATCCTGAGAACGTCTTACCCTGGTGCCAGAACCCTGAGGCCTCCCCTTCCTCCCAAAGACGGAGTGCTCCCAGTGTCCAACGTTTGCTGTCCCCTGCTGGGAGTGCACAGCTTCCTACTGGTGTGGTTGGCTGAGTATAGTCCTTGTATATTTTATATTGGTATCGCGATCAATACTGGTTCTTTAGTATTATTAATGTTCATTATTTAGTCTTATTCTATCAAATCTGTTTATATTTCAACCCTCGAGTTTCCTTATTTTTTCCCAATTCCCCTTCCTGGGGTCGGGAGGAGCCATCGGGTGATAGAATAATTGTCTAAATGACAATAAATTGTTGTGGCTTTCTCAAACCATAACACAAGCCAGCCAGCCTTCCTCCAGCCTGGCGCAGGGAGAGCCGGGCGCCGGGGGAGCACCTCAGCTCGGGAGCGTGCTGGGGAGCCTGGCAGACCCAGCTCTGCTGCCAGGGGCAGAACTGCAGCCCCTTCCCACCGCTGCCTCTTCCCTGCCGGGACCATGATAGACAGTCAATGATTAATGCTAAAGTAAAGCCAAAGTGGTACCAGCCTTTCCCACCAGCTCCAACTTCGAGGGCGCTCTGCGTTAAACCAGCGACTCCCCAGGAACCAGCGTGTTCACAGACCACCCCAAATGCACCCCGCTGTCTGCAGCGCCGCAGAGCTTTGCGGAGCTGACTCCTCTTCATTACTGTTGTCTGTTGTCAACAGCTTGCGCCTCTCTTCTGCACGGTCTGCGTGATCGCAGCAGCTTCCAGCAGGGCCAGCTCTCTGCAGCCCAGCCCAGTGCCAAACTCTTCTTCACCCGGTAGGTGCTTCTCTGATCAGCAAGCAGAAGGCAACTTGCTGGCCAGCCTCTCCTGGAAGAGCTGAGCTTGGCTCTGGCGCTAGCCCGTGCTTAGAGCAATTTAATATCAGCAGCAGGAGGGGATGGGGAATTAATTTTGGTTGCTGCCACCCCTTTAGGCCACACCTGCGGGTGCGCGCGTGGTGCCACGAACTGCAGTGTGCTGGCTCCCTCCTTCCTCTGCTCTCACAGCTGCTTGAATTTCCACACCCTGCCTTCATCACTCCTTGAATTAACTGTTTCTTGGCCATCAAACACTGAAAGGACTGCAGTCTGCTCTGCCCAACAGGCTTTTCCCTTCTGGTGATGGAAAAAGCACGAAGCTGTCAAGGAAACCACAGGCTATAAATCAAGGGCGGCGGCAGCATCAGGCAGCCCTTGGCTCTGAAGAGGCAGTGCAGGACTCGCTAGCAAAGCTCAGGTGCTTGGTGGTACCCGTCCGCTCCGGGGCACTCGCAGTCCTGAGGGATACGGGAGGAAATTGCTGTGGGACGCTCGCTGTGGTGCAAAGGCAAGGCTTTACCGTGGACCCGGAATGGCTGGCCAGCAGAGTGTCCAGCCAGCGTCCCACCACGTGCTGTGTCCCCCTCCCCAAGTGGCAGCACAGAACGTGTCCCAGCACGGCCCGGCGGTGGTGGGGCTGGGGGGGGGGACACTGCCCGAGGCAGTGGGGCTGAGCCCTCGCCCCGCAGAGGGTCACGCAGCTCCGGCTGGGTCTGAAGAGGTTAAATCTTTCTAATCGCTCAGTAAGACCTTCTCTAAGAATTTATCTACTTTCTGCCTTCCAAGAACATATGGATAAAATCCCCCTGAGCGGGACTTACATTTATAGCATCTATTACTGAGATCAAGGTTAATCCAGAGTAATCTAATGGGGTGAAAAGGACTTTATATAAATCTGTTTTAATCTACGGGACATGATAGCCTGACAAGGCCATCGGAAAGCTCGTGCGCCACGGGCTGGGGCAGGGAGAGGTGCCAGGGTTGCTCGGGGAATGCGTGAGGGCGAGCTGGCTTGTCAAGCGCCCGCATCTCCGTAGCACAGCGGGGCAGTGTCGGGCAGTCAGCGCGGCTGGGATGTGGCTCGCCAGGCCAGAGCTGTGCTCGCTGTCCTGGTGTGCAGCTGCTGCTGGTGGCTTCAGAGAGATTTAGTGGCTCTGCCCCTGTTGGGATGTTGTGCCATGGGACAGGGAGGCTGTAAATGCTCTTCCTACTAAGTTATGAGCCGTCCCTGGTAGGTGTAATTTATCCATGCTTAGAGAGAGGGGGTGTTCAGCAGACAGAGGCAGAAGGTGAACTTCACACGGCTCCCAGTGCTGTGGCCGCATCCTGCGTGTGTGCCCCATGCTGAGGACCAGTGCTCCGTCGGAGCCCAGTGCCTGCAGCACCGCGCTCTGGGTGCTGCCAAGCAAGCAGAGCGGAAGGACTTCCCCTGCCGGGATGTCACGCTGTGGTCCTTGCTGCACCCCACGTCCCCCACGGCTGAGCCAGCATCACCTCTGCCACCTCTGGGCTCGCTCCAGCTGCTCCCCATGCGAGTCCCCCAGCACTGCACCCGGCGCCTGGGGATGCACAGTGCCCGCATGGCGCTGCCTGCCCGGGCCAACGAGCCGCAGGAGCGAGTCCTGCGGACATGGGAGGCCAAATAAGACAGTTCTCCAGAGCATGGCATGTCGTTTTACATCTGCTCAGATGGAGACTGAGTTATACAGGTCCCTGAGTCCCAGACCCGCCAGAAGACAGTATCTCAGCTAAACGATGCAAAAATGATTTAATGGAGGGAACTAATCAAGGAATCCAAGAGAGACTGCTCACCAAGGGCTGATGCAAGATTCAATTAAACTGCAGCCTTTGTGGGCTCACCATTTTAATTTTCCACAAATTAGCTTAAAAAAGGTATGGAAATGAAGATATTAGATTTTTTTTTTAAGTCAAAAGGAAAAATCCTTTGAGGATTATATTAGCTATTTCGCTTTAACAAACATCATTTCTATACTCGTTTTCTTGTTTTAATCTCAGCTGTTTCCATTTCAGCTCCAGTGTCAGTGTTTTGAGAACAAGATGGGGAAGGCTGTTAACTCTTCCAGGAGCAGGCCCTGCAGCCCGGCTGCCGCAGCTCCCCGGGTTCCCGCGCCAGCCCGCGGCGCTGCAGCGAGGGGGAACGCTACGGCACGGGCAGCCCTGCCCGTCCCCTCCTGGGGCAGCTGGGGGCTGATGCGGGAGCACTTGCTGCACCTCCAAAGGAAGCTTTGCCACCCAGCCTTGCCGACCGCCGCAGCACCGGAGGGTACAGCTCAGCTCTGCAGTGGTGCAGCCGGCGGCGGTGGCACGGCTGCGTGGGACCGGCACAGCGGCCAGGTCCCCCACGCTTTGCTTGGGACCTGCAGAGCAAGCCCCTCCTCAAAAACGCTGTCCCCCATATGTGGCTGCATCCCTGGGGACTCCTGGTGGGGCAGCCCCGTGGTTCGTTAGCGGCAGCCAGCCCTGCCCCACGGTAGCGATGGAGATTTCTGCCTGCCCGGCGCAAGGGCGAAGCTCTGCTCCATCCCTGCCTGCACCCAGCTGGCTGGGCAGAGGCTGGTGGTGAGCGAGCCCAGTGCTGGGGCAGGATGGGGCCGGGGATCTGCTTGGGGCTGTGGCAGCTCTTGGCTCCAGCAGTCCCACGTCTTTTGTAACTTCACCTGCTCTTGCCCTCAGGCAGCTGGAGATAAACATAGAGCAACAGTGTTGTGTGTCGGCTGCGATTTGTCTTCTGTGAGAGTGTGTCTTGCGCTAAGGATCTCCCCTGAATAATAACAGCTGCCGTTACTGCCGTGCCTCTGTTGGGATCCACTGGGCTGGCACAGCCGTCCTCTCCCTGCTCCGTGCGGCACAGCCCTTTTGCGGCGGCTCCCGCTCTGCCGGGCGGCTGCATCACCGGGCTCGGCCGGAGGCTGCTCTCCGGTGGGAACGGTGCCTTGAAAGCAGCAGGACTGGTGGCCGCTTCGCCGGGCTTTGCCTGGGTGGATAGCCTGCTTCCCACCCCAAGAACCGTGTTCCCATCCCTGGGTCCAGCGTTCCTCGGTGGGAAACGAGTCCCCGGCAGCATCGCTTACCAGCACAGGGGCTCGGGCAGGACCGTGGCAGATCTGGCAGCACCACTTTGGGCAGGGCTGGCACGGTCAGACCACGGCCCCAGGCACTTACCACAATGCTCAGGAGCATCATCCACAGGTCCCCTGCTACCTGCCCGTCCTCTCCTGGGGTCAGGATGACTCCTGCTCCCCCTTTCCTCCCACCACTGCCTGCATCTCTGGCGCTGCCCATCGGGGTCCCGCACCCGCCATCCCACCCTGCTCACACCCTCCCATCCCTCACCGTCCCCTCCCGGGCCCTCCTCACCCCATGGCAGCATCGTCCATCTCCTGGGTGACCTTCAGCTCGTGGCTCCTGGAAGCGCCTCCCTGCCCCCTTCCTCTGCGCCTCGAGCTGGAAGGGAGCTTCATTTGTCACTGTCTCTTTTAAAAGGTCCAATCTCTTCTGCAGGGTCACCTGGCTGCTCTGCCAGCAGCTCCTCATGCTGGCACAGCTCTGCTGCAGCCACCGCAGCTGCCAGCCCGGGACACGTCATCCCTGTCCCCTCGTCCTTGGGGTCCTGCTGCGGTCCCCCTCCCCCTGTAGGCAGAGGAGTGCTCAGAGTGGGGGCCCAGGGGGTGCCTGGGGTGGCTGCACCCCCTCTCCTCAGCCAGCACAGGGGGCTCGTGGAGCCGGCACAGTATCACAGAATGGTCAGGCTTGGAAGGGACCTCTGGAGATCATCTAAGCCCAACCCCCTGCCACAGCAGGGACACCTACAGCAGTTGCACGGGACGGCGTCCAGGCGGGTTTTGTCTCCAGTGTGGGAGACTCCACAACCTCTCTGGGCAGCCTGTGCCACTGCTCTGCCACCCTCAAAGAAAAGAAATCCCTCCTCATGTTAAGATGGAAGAGCCGAGCCCATGGGACCACAAGCAGACCCTCCGTGCAGCAGCAGCCCCTGGCCGGGGCCGGGCTCTAGCTGGCACAGTGGGTGGCTATGGGGTGGCAGGGCCACCCCCACTGGCGTGCTCGCCACGCTGAGCCCCACCGCTGGCCACGGAGAGGGGCTGCAGAGCTGGCCTGTGGCTCCTGGCCGAGGGCGGCTGCCGGAGATGTGGGGCCTCTCCAGCGCCGCCCTCCAGGAGATGCTCCCGGAGCAACAGGTTGTGGAGTCCCGGCTTCGCCCCACGGCGCGGATCTGGCAGGGGAGGCTGTGGCCGGGACTCTGCCACTCCGTTGGTCCCTCCCCGCCCTGCACACGCTGAATGGAGCTCAATGCAGAATTAATTTGTCATATTGACACTGATCGTTTATTACGGAGCAGAGTGGAGCCCATTCATTTGAACAGAAAACATTTCATCTTATCTCCTGCCTTTTCATGCCTCAGCTCTCACTCTTTAACCTTGGACAACGAGACATTCATAATTTCCTCACTGGCTCTATGGCTCCTTTAGATAAGAAACTTATTTTTTAATCTTTCTTTCTATTGAATTTTAAACATGTTCCATTACAAAACCTGATGCACATAACAACACGTTTCACCCAGCATTAATGTAGCCACGTTGTGCTTGCAGCCTCCGCTCTGAGCCAGGCTCCTGGCCCCGCTGTGCCCGCCGGGCTCCGAGGGCCGGGGGACCAGCGCTGCTTTCCCAAATGGCCGCAGGGGCTGCCCGCGGTGGTGCTGGGGCCCACCGAGCACCCCGGTCTGGGGGACAGCATGCGCGTGTGGGGGTGCTGCCAGCAGCCGCGGGGAGGGCACGCAGGGCTGGCTCTGCCCGCGCTGGGGATTGCAGCCTGGCGGGGCTGCACGAGAGGAAGATGCTGTGACCACCTGATTGTTTCCAGCGGTTCCAGTTTGCTCTAATATAGTCTGAGTTTGGGGGGGATATTTGTTGTTCGGGGACAGTCACCGGAGAGCCACTGTGTGACCGGGAGCCTTTGCAGCCCCGCGCATGAGCCCCACTGCAGCCTCGGGCACAGCGGCGCAGGTTCTGGCTTGGCCCGGGGCCACGTGCGGCCGCGGAGGGAACCGATCATATCTCCAGTCCACGTAGCCACTGCTCCGACACTAAATAGCTCCGTCAGGGCCCCTACAAGGAGAGGCCATGGAAAGCCGAGTGCCGGAGAACCGCATTAGATAAGGCTTTCACCTCCAAGGCTCTGCTGAAAAATTAGGGATGGGAGGTGGGAGGGAGCAAATTGAGATAAATGAGTGTGCTGCGTGGCATCCTGCCCACAGGATGCTGAAATAAAAAAATCAGTAAATAAAAAATCACCAGTCTTTATCTGGTCAGAGCCTGAATGGGCTGCGTGATAACTATAACGGATGAGCCTGCCGTAAGGGCCTCAGAGAGGGACCTGCCGTCCCTCACCGCCGCGCGGGAAGGCACCTGCCGGTGCTGGCGTGCCAGGGAAACGGCTGCTGTGTGCGTGAAGGGCCGGGGCAGGCGGCTCTGCCGCGGCACACCGGGTCCTGTCCTTCCGAATACACCGCACTGACTGCCGTGCCGGTCCCAGACAGCTCTGGGAAGGGCTCGGCTCCTGCCTCAGCGTGAAATGCACTTTTCCAAGTCGTCCTTCACAGCGAGGGAAAAGGCAGATCAGATGCCGAATTAGCCTGCGAGAGCCGTGTTCCCGTCTCTCTTATCTAACTCCCTGTAACAAGCTCTTTGCATTTATTCTACCAAATGTGCTGCAGAATTGCGTTACAGCTCATGGCTGCGAGCCATCTGTGGAGAGAAATCCAGTTATACCTTGTATAATAAGTTCCTGACAATCTTACAGAGGACTCCGGGTCATAAAAGTCTCCCAGTTTTATCGCCAGTAACAGACACGGAGAGAAATTAAGTTGTCTTATCAAATTTAGATAATATATATCCCTCTGGAGTGGAAGGTTTCTGATGGATCTTTTACAGTATTAGAACATTTAGAGGGGTGAATAGAAATGCACAGCGAAGGGTGGGAGAGCACCGGGGAGCAGAAAGCCCCGGGGTACCCAGGGAGCTGGAGTCCAGGAGCCGCCAGGCAGAGACGGGCCTTGGGGAGCCCTTGAAATGCAAGACGAGGTGAAGGCTGTTTGCAGGCAGGAGCTGTGCTGAGAGACGGGCTCTCCTCCTGTCTTGCTTACCTCGAGCGCTTGCACGCCATCTATTTATGAATGCAATAACCTCCAGCAGTCCTGATATGCAAACTCCTTCCCCGCTGCCTCCTGTGCTAGTCGTTGCGGGAAGACGGAGCCACAGGACGTTTGCTGAGTTTCTAAGTCCTGGGGTCTGCTGGAAATCAGCAGCAAAGCCCTGCAGGGAGGCTGGACATGGGATATCTCTACCGCGTATCCTCCATCCCTGGGGTGCCATCTGCTTTGGGCCAGTGCGCTGAGTCCCCTCCACCTTCCCTGCTGCGGGCAGACACGGCAAAACACCCAGCACAGGGGAGGAGGATCCCCAGTGCTGGGAAGGGTCCCGCTCCCGCAGCCTTTGCAGGGCTGGTCGGCGCCCGGTGAGGTCCCGGCTGGGCTCTCCCTGCCACTGCTGGCAGAGAAAGGAGCTCTGCTCCACTCAGGCAGCAATTTTAAGCTCCCTGGAGAAAGGTCTCCTGCTGATCCCGTTGCCCAGGGCTTGGCCTGGTCCCTGTCCCCGTGGCTCAGGTGTGAAGATTCCCGTGGCCGGGCACACAGGACGGGGACACTGGCTGCCTGGGCTGGCCCACAGCCCCACGGCCAAGAGTTCCCTCCCGGGGGACGTGGCTGGCTGCGGAGACAGCGCTGATGGCTTGGGAGGGCTGGGATCCTCCGCGCACCTGCTCTCTGTTCAATATTTAGTTTTCTGTAAAAGCAGAGTGCAGTAGTCATGGTAATGAAGCGGGCTGGCCCAGCATCGCTGGCGTGCCATTTATTAAGAGCTGTGCAGTCTCAGGCACTGGGGATGCAGACGCGTGCCTCCCCTGAGATCCCTGTGCTAATAAAAAAATGAATCCTCACTTACTGATCTCTGTATTTTTAAAGACTGGTTACTCTGTCTTTTCTTTTTTCTATTCACTTTTTAAAAAACTACCTTGCCCTTCAGTGCAGAATTATCTTGTTTAGCGCCATCGTTACTTTAATCACAATTAGCTTTCCCACTCCATTAATAAGACTCTAAACGGTGCTAGATCATGGGAATGGGCTTTCACAGCCATCCCGGCGTTTTGCTGGGTCCGATGCCCAGGGTCTGTTCTCCTGCCAGAGCCGGTGGCCGGTGCTCACCGTGCCATGTGCTCTTGCCTGGCCCCTCGGGTCTCCGAGAGATGCCGAGCCCCGCGGCCGGGCGGGCTCCGGGGACGGGCAGGCGCTGGCAGTGTTTCCCTGGCAGGCTGTACAGCTGGGCTGGAGTCGTTCCCGCTCATCGCGGCAAGAGCAGAGAGGCTGGGAATTAGGATTTAACCAGAAGAGTGGGTCAAGAGCCTGCCTCGCTTCCCCACATCTTTTCTTCAGAGCATTTGGTGAACAATGCATGCAGAAGGCTTTTTATTTTTGTGTAGAAACGTGTGTCTAATGAATTAGCCACGGATTGCAGCCTAACATGGGTAATTTACACTGAACATTCGCTCGCTCAGAATCATCCATCAATTTCTTACCACATTAAAAACGACGTCCCACTCTGGGAGTGCATGGCCGGTGCTGCCCCCCTCCCAAGACTTCTCCCAGCACATCCCTCGGCGCAGTGCGACTGCACGGGTTCCCCTCTGCAGAGTGGGGGGCCGGTGTGCCGCAGGCTGCAATCGCTCCGATCCGGCCCCTGCACAGCTCCGTGGGCAACGGGCCGTGCCATGCCTGGGACCCGTCAGCACAAGACAGGCAGATGCGAGGATGGGCACAGGCTCCCGGTCCTGTGGGGTACCGGCGGCGTGCAGGGGGAAGGGGGATTTGCCATGTCCCGTTGGCTGCTCCAGCAATCTGGGAGCAGTGCTGGGTGATGCAGCAGGGTCCCAGGCGGCCGACACGGCCATTATCACCCCTGCGCGGGGGTGAGAGCCGTGGAGGGCTGGCCACGGGTAGCAAAGCCGCTGCCCCGAGGCTGTGCATCAAGCGCTGGGGCCGGTGGGGAGCCCTGCCGTGTGCTGGACCTCCCCCAAAGACCCACGTCCCCTCAGTGCACAGTGCGGCGTGAGCTTCATTTGCTTGCCTGGGGACCCGCGCCAGACCCAGGGGAGGACACCAACGCCAGAAGCCACCGGAGCGTGGAGCGTGGAGGCATCTGCGGCGGGGCGGGCAGCGGGTTGGGGGAGCACAGCCGTGCTGCAGGGTTGGTGCATGGCCATGCCCGGGGTGCAGCACTGGTCTCCCTCCTCCCGCTGGCCTGCCCGCCGCTGCAGGGACACCGCCGGGGAGGGGGATTACACGGGGGAAGTGTTGGTGCAGATGTAATTGCTGAGATAACTGCTGATTGCGGAGTTTGCAGACAAAAAATAGAGTGGCCGGGGTCAGTCATAATTGGTAAATATTTGTCTATCTAATCAAAAGGCCTTTTAATTAACAATTTTGTTCTTGCAACTGGTTTAATTTTTTTTAAGAACTTCTGCAGGAAGTCAATTAAACCCAACAGATGGTGCAGAACATCCCGGCATCAGCACATCCTGCCATCTGCCACCGTTGGAGAGCGGGGCAGCCCTGCCAGGCCCACGCGCCCCGTGGCAGCCCCCTTCCCTGGGACAGGGCAGCCGCAGACCCTCACCTCCGCCACGGGGCCACAGACTGGGGCTCTCCCTCAACGGGGGCCATGTTCAGCCGGCGGCGCTGCAGGCGCAGGGGGCGAGCGGAGGGGCCAGGGCTGCCTGAGCCACGCGTGCCAGGGCTTTCGGGGCTGCAACTTTGCTCGGGGCTGTTGCGCTTCTCCCTGGGCAGCTCTTGAGAGCCCCGGTCCTGGGCAAGGGGCAGGCACAAATGGCATCTCTGCGCTTTGCCGTGCCTCGGGACTGGCTCCCTGGCAGCACCAGCAGCTGGCACAGCTCGTGGCAAGCATGGCTCGCTGCGCCGACACGTGCTGTCCCCTCAGCTGGGGACCGTGACCTGGTACCCCTGACCTCTCCTCCCCGCGGGGCTGCCCGGCATGTGGTCCCCAGGCGGTCGGTCCCTGCAAGGCTGGAGCGGAGCTGCCCGGCCCTCAGGAGAGAAATGCCTGCAGGGACGCAGGGCACTGCCACGCAGGGACGCAGGGCACACGCCGTGCAGGGACATCGGGCACCGCCACGCAGGGATGCAGGGCACACGCTGTGCAGGGACATCGGGCACTGCTGTGCGGGGATGCAGGGCACACGCTGTGCAGGGACATCGGGCACTGCCACGCAGGGATGCAGGGCACACGCTGTGCAGGGACATCGGGCACTGCTGTGCAGGGACATCGGGCACTGCTGTGCGGGGATGCAGGGCACACACTGTAGAGGGACGCAGGGCACACACTGTGCAGGGACACCGGTCACACACTGTCCTGCATCCCCCCTGCCCTCGCGCTGCCCTTGCCTCTCTCTCTGCAGGCAGGGCTGCGTCTCCATCTCCGCAGGTGAGCTGGCAGCACCCGCACCTGCGGCTCTCCACAATCAGGAGATTGCTTTGCACAAGAGGCATCTGACGTGTCTCTTCCTCAATCAGCTGCTCTTCACGCCCAGCTCCGTGCCACTCGCCGCTGATTGCCCTTTGTCTCCTGCAAGGCCGCACTCTGCGGCGGTGCAGGCAGCGGGGCCGTGGCGCTCTGGCAGCAGGCACAGCGCTGCTCCCAGCACGCCTTTGCCCTCCTCTCCCCATGTTCCCTGTGTCTCCTGCAGCTCCCAGCAAGGGCTCTCCCAGCTCCAGGGGCTTATCCCAGTGCCAGGCTCTGGCTTTGGCTCCACGTGGGTGCAGGGTGCTGCTGCTCCTGCTCTGCTCCCTGCCCGCAGGAAGGTGAGCACACGGCTTGCCAGTTCTCCGGGTCTGTATGGAGACCAGGCATGGGCTAAGTGGCTGGTCCCCCAAACGGCAGGGCAAGGAGGAGATGCGGGCAAGCGGAGGGCTGGGCTGGGCACAGTGCAGAGCGCCCATGCCCCAGGGCTGAGCTGGCAGCAGGGCAGGAGGTGGGCACGGCCACCCTGAGCATCACTCCTGAGCCACCGCTGGAATGTGTCCAAGGCAGCAGGGAGCAAAGCACCTAAATCTCTCCTGCCAGGCCCTCCAGAGATGTCCCCCTTTATTCACAACTGCTTTTTAATTGCCTTTTGTCAATTACAACGAGATGGATCGGGTTCCTCAGGGAGGCAGTAATTAGCGCAGGGATGAATGCAGAGGCAGCCAAGCTCCCTCTTCACACAGCAATGGTGATTTGTAAACCTGTCACCGAGACACTGAGCTCGGCTCCCTCTCGCCGCCGCACAGCCTCGCAGGGGCAGCGGCAGCGCCGTGCACTGCCTGGGGAGTCACCCGTGTCCACTCAGCCCCCCCGGAGCGAGCAGGACCCGGGCACCCGCCCCAGCCTCTCCCTGCGGAGACCCTCGCCGTGCCCCCCTGGCACGCAGGGCTCAGCACGCAGCTCCACGGAGGGGGGTTTCGGCGACCAGCGTCCGGGCGGCATGCACCCTGCCGATGGGGAACGGCCATGTGTGTGGGGCTGGAGGGGTGAGGACTGCGGCACAGCACCAGGGCAGGCAGGGCCTCTGCGGGCAGCTGGGGAGAGGACCTGCTCCGGGCAGGCTGGGGCGCAGGAGCCCCTCCAGACGGGACACCACTCCCACCAGAAAGAATTAACACCTACAGTTTTCAGCTGGCTGTGGCCAGCCTCCTAATTAGGTTTGGTGACAATAGCAATTAGTCATCCAGGTTCCTGGTGCGGTGCCTGGCACCTGCAGGGAGCTCTGACCAAGTCACCGCTTTCCATGCAGCATCTCCAGGTGTCCTGCCCGGGGCTCAGCCTGCGCAGATGCTCCGCCAGCTGCTGCCTGGCCTCCATGGCTGACTGGGCTTGGGCTTGGGATGGTCTCACTCATGTTGCCAAAATTCATCCCTCCGGATAACCTGGTCAGTCATGGGACAACCTGCGCAGTGGTCAACTTGGCTGCACCCAGAGCCACAGCCTGCCGGGGGCTTGCTCTTGCTCAGCCTGGTCTCCTTGTGGCACTCATTGACATCTCCCATGTGCATGGGCGGCACAATCCTGGTGCCAGTTCTGCAGGGCTTTGGGCATCAGAGGAGGATGTGGCCACCAGCCACAGGCCATGACCAGGCTGCAAGGACAAGCCAGCGTGCCAGCCTGGCCCGGCTTAGATGAGCCCACAGGATGCTGCATACGGTGGCATCGCCCGGCCAGTGCTGGGATGGGTCCGGCTGGGATGCTCCCGGTGGGAGGGAGCTGTGAGACCCCCGCCGTGCTTGGTGGCACCGCAACACGCGGCGCCGCAGCCTCAGCAAGTGCAAGTCACATCCCCAACCACATCTTTCCAGAGTGAGGTTGGAGCAGCGCAGACAAGCATCCTGCAGCTCTCGCAGGTGACAGGACAGGGGGGACAGCCGTGAACGCTGTCTGCCCCACTGACCGCAGAGCTGGGGAGAGCCCCGGCGGCTCATGGCCCTGCAGACACTTGCCGCAGAGGCAGCGCAGGGCCGGGGCAGGAGGGAAGGGAGCCGCTGAGGAAGGTCTGGCTGGAGAAAGGCGCAGCTGAGCCCTTCACACCATGGGGCTCTGCCCTACACCGGTGGCAGCATCAGCCCTGCCCACGCTGGGACTGCCATGGGCCACCGCCTGCTGTCCCCAACTCCCCCCGCACCCTCCCTTTCTGCTTCGTGGCTTTTGTCTAATTCCCTACGCCCCTTTCCTATTTTTCTTCTTGACAGAAGAAGCAGGCTCATGCATCTAGAGACTCCACAGCCCTTTCTTGTAGCTGTAGATTAAATTTCCTAGCGCAATGTCTGCTGGCCTCTGGCTGAGTCAGTGTGCGTGGGTGTCCTCCCCGTCCCCGGTCCTGGTGGTGCCGGGTCCTTGGGAAAGGATCTGGGCAGAGGCACGGGGCAATCCCTGCCAGCAGAGCCGAGTCGAGCCGAGCCCAGCCGAGCCCTGCCAGCCCTCCGGGCCACAGCTCTGGGCACAAAGAAGGGGTAAATCTTGCATGATCCCAGCAGCCAAACTCTGCCGAGCATCCCCCAGCTCCCGCTTCCCTTGCTCTGCTCTGTCCTTGACCCCGGGGAGGGTGCAGCGTGTGGAGGGAGCCCGGCTGCTCTAATTAAACCATGTTTGCAAACTCCCATGGTAAGCATCACTAATTATAATTAGGGAGAGCAGATCTGCCTTCCCTGCCTCTGGGAGATGTGAACAAGCTTCCTGCATGCCGACCAGGCTTGGAGGGCACTGAGGGCTGGCACGCGGCACTGCTCGGCGTCCCCTGGGGTGGGCACGTGCCCCGGAACAGCCCCTGTGGGGCAATGGCCCCATCGGGGACCCTTGGGCCGGGGGTGCCAGGCCAGGGGCAGGGTGCCCCGGTGCAGCTGGCAACGAGCCCTCCGTCTGTGCATGGCGTGACTGCCACCCCGCTCCCTCGGCACGTTTTCTTCATGCTTGAACCATTGGCCTAACGATTTCAGGTTTTTCCCCATTTTCCTGTATTATTATTTGTCGTTGTTCCTGTTGCAGTTCAGTGACCATGAATTATTGAACGTCTGCTTGCTCAGTAACTCTTTACTTCCACCTCGGCACACTGCTGCCTTGCTGCCTGCACGGGACGGCCGCCAGCTCCTGCCCCCAGCCTGCTGCCACGGGACCCCTCGCCACGCTGCGGCACGCACGGCACGGCACGGCCCCGCTCGCTGGCAAGGCTGCGGGCGAGGGGCTGTGCAGGCTTCTGGGTCCAGAAAAATGCTTTTCCTGGGCTCTGCTTCATCGGCCACGGGGGCTGGGGAAGGCTGCTCATCCGTGGGAGCTCTGGGTGAGATGTGGGCAGCGCTGGGATGCACTGGGGGCCGTGCAAGCAGCGGGGGCAGTCATCTGGAGCTCATTTGCTCCCTGAGTGGATGCGATCCAGGCCGTTAGGTGCACATGGGGCTGATTCAGAGCAGCGGCCACCACGTCCCTCCCAGGTGGTAAGAGGAGGAGAGGGGGGGCACTGCCTCCCTGCCCAGCCTGGGGCGGTGTGGTGGGAGGAAGCCCAGCCTGCTCCTCCAGGGAAGAGAGTCTAAGGGGAGGGAGCAGTGCTCGGCAGGCTGGTGGAGCAGGTAGGGGGGGGGCGCAGGCATGGTCTGGCTCTGGGATGCGATGGGTCTACGCTGCTGCTGAGGACTGCCGTGGGTGCCGGGACCACCGGCTCCCTGCAGCTGCCTGTGCGTTGCCATGCTGATGCCATGTGCTGCAGGTGAGTCTGCTCCGCTTGCCGGGTCCGGCAGGGCTGGATCCCCCAGGGGCCCTGCAGCCCCTCCATCCTGTCTCTCCCCGGGCTGTGCCAGGGAAGGGGCTGGTGGTTATGGCTGCTGCAAACACAGCACCTCTGGCTGAGCCGCAGAGGCCCCAGATGCCGGGACGCCCCTTCCCAACAGCCTCGCCAGCTTGGCCCAGCAAGGGCGGGGGCTCTGCAGCGAGCGCTGGCTGGGCAGCATGAGCTGGTGTGAGGACATGCCCAGCATCCCGTCCCGCTCTCAGGAGTTCTGTGCCCATCAGTGGTCAGGGATGTTCCGGTTGAGTGAGTGGGTCCTGAGTTGGCCCAGTGCTGGTGGCAGGACAGGGGCTGGAGCTGGGGCTGTGCCGCGGCGTTTGCAGGAGCGAGGAGGTTCTTGGTGGGTGACAGTGTCTGGCCAGGCCATCAAAGCATGGGGGAGGCTCAGGCAGAGCCCGCTGGTGCCCTGGGGCTGCCCAGGGCAGTGGCACAAGTGGCTGGGGATGAGCGAGGGAGGCTCTTGCCAGCACCCAGCCCTCCCTGGGAGGATGGGGCTTTCCCGGGACCAGGGAAACATTTCCCTCCTCCCCTGTGCGGTGCTCGGAGTGTGTCTGCTGGGGCAGAGGGGAGCCCCTGGGTTTAGTAGGGCCCTGGGCGGGGGTGAGGACATGGGTGTACCCGGTGCCAGGCTGAGCTGTGCCATCAGGAGCCGGTCCCGCCAGTGCTGGGGTGGCCGGGATGCGCTATGGCTGGAAGCTGGCTGGCACCTCAGCCCCGCAAAGCCGCTGCTTTCTCCACGCTGCTTTTGTGCTTAGGGCAGAGCTGAGAAATCTCTACTGGTATTGTGGGATTTCACAGAAGTGAAGAATAAAGTCTCTGAACTCCCTACAGCTGCATTTTCTGAGCACTGCAACACTCTGATACCTCTGAAACACTATTAAGCACCTGGTGCTGGGTTGTCTTTGCAACCATGTGTCCTAAATAAATCCCTTCCCCATGCTGAGCCGTGCTAATGGCCCATTGTTAAATGGCCAGCCAACACAGTATAAAATGAAGTTATTATTTTTTTCCAATCACCCCAGAAAAAAAAAAATAATCTCTCCTGTGTCTTTCTTATAGGGTGAGACTGAAACTGGGAAGCTGCAAATCCCTGCGCGGTGCACTCGCTCAGCTGTGCCCCCCTGCCTCGTGTGAACTGGAGCATCAAGATGTGGGGAGTGATGGTCGCTGGGGCTCTCCTTGCAGTGCTCGTCGTGGGAAGCGTTTGCTGGTTCGAGCCAGGCTGGGCACCCTCCGCTATGGGGCAGGACAGCCCTCGGTGGCACCAGGGCTGGGGAGCAGTGTCTGTCTCGCTGGCTGCTGCACTCCTGTGCAGCAACTGTGCCAACTCCTCCGTCAGGGTGAGCCGGCGGCACCCACAGGGATGCTCAGCCTCCTCGGGCTCTCCTGGACACTGGCCTCCCACCGTGAGCCCACAGCAAGTGCCACCTGCTCTGCCATAGCCATGCCCAGCTGGGCGTCCTGCGGGGCCAGCAAGCCCCGGTCCCTGCCTGCATCCACAGCCCCGCTCCTGCCTTGCGCCTGAGCCGGCGGTGCGGCTCGGCAGGGAGCCCGGCATCGGCTGTGCCCTGCGCTGGCAGGCCGGGCCTTGCACACGCAGCACTGGCCCTTTGCACACGTGTGTGCAAGGCGCTGCCTCCAGCCTGGGCCCTGGCCTGGCTGCTCTCCGGCACCTGCACGCTTGTCTCCGTCTGCCGCCGTCTTGCACGTAAGCGGGCTCCCTGGGAGACTCGCTCCATTTTTTTTCCTTTAACCTTGAAATGCAATTTCCTCCCCAAAATACCCTTTTTCCTGTAAACAACATCTCTTTAGTGAGATTACCGCAAAAATCCCTGAGCTACCAGGTCCCGGGCGCTTTATCACCCGGTGAGCCCCATCCGTCACGGCTGCGCGTGTGTTCCCGGTGCCCCGCCCTTGCCGCCGGGTGATGGTCTTTTCATCATTTTTACAGATTTATTTTACAATAATTTAATTTCATCCTCAGCCCTGGGAAGACGAATTGGCCCCTGATGTGACTGGGGATTCGGAGCCAGTCTCATAAATTTGCTGCCTCTACACAAGGCTCTTTCTGGAGTCCCCACCGCCGCCGTGAGCGAGAGTCTTTAAACAACGGGGGACGGGCTGTAAATCTCACGCGGCGGTGGAGGGGTGTTGACGGTGCCGCTGCTTCTCCCCGAACCTCAGCCATGCTTGGTGGCCACGGGTGGCCCAGGATGGCCGGCAGGGCTGGGTAGGGACATGGGGCAGGCAGGGCTCTGCGCGCTGCCACAGCAGCTCTCCTGCGGGACCCGGTGCTGCCAGTGGCCGCGTGCCAGGGCTCTTGCTGTGTGCCGGGACACGCGGCCACCCGCTGCTGGGGGCCCAGGAGCGGCCAGTGCCCGGCATCCATCCCTGCAGGCATGTGCCTCGCTTTCCTGAGTGGACGGAACCGGTGCGGTGCTGGTGCCGTGCCGGGCACGGGGTTCGGGGCGGTGCCGCCAGCCCTGCCGTGGAGCTGTGCCCGCTCCTGCACATCTGCGCTCGCCGCATGTGGGACTCGCCGCGCTTCCGTTGCGAGAGGCTTGCCAATGTAATTAAACTCGAGTGACTCCCCTGCCCCCAGGCGCAGCCCCTCATTTCCCTTTGATTTATTATGTCTTCTTAATTTATTTAAATGAGTCTCGGTGTTTGCACAGGCTGGGAGGGTGCTGGCTGGAGCTCTAATTGCTGGAGCGAAGGGAAGGCAGCAGGAGGGGCTCTGCGGGAGCTCAGCCCGGACCGGGCAGCCACGTCCAACCCCTGGGCACCTGCTGGGCTCCGCTGCCTCTGGGCACATCTGGGGCTGCAGGGGCGTGCGTGGTGGGGAATGCGCATGGGAAGCGCCGTCGGAGCAAAGCTGGTGGGGGCTGTTTGGTTCCCGGTGTTATGCTGCACCGGTACCTGGGGCTCTGCAACAAGAATGTCTGAGCAGCTTTTGTGGCCGTGCGGGACCCCAGGAGAGCCCGTGGCATGGCTCTGAGGGGTCAGTCTGTGCTGAAGGCCAGAGGCGGTTCCTCTCCTCTCACTCCCTCCATCCCTTCCTCCTGCCTCCCTGCGTGCCCCGCTCATCAGGTTCCCAAAGGGCCACCAGGCTGAGCAGGCAGCGCGCCTCCTGCCTGCCCCATTCCTGCCCGAGCGCCTGCGCGGTCTCATGCCCGGCTGGGCTCCGTGCCGCCGGCCCTGCCATCCCCAGCCTGTGTTTGCACAGCTGATTGTTCCCGGCTCAGCGTACTGCCTTGCACTTGTCCCTGTTGAATTTCATCCTATTTTTTCCAGTCCATTTCTCCAATTTGTCAAGATCATTTTGAATTCTAATCCTGTCCTCCAAGATACTTGTAGTCCCTCCCAGCTTTGTGTCATCTGCAAATTTAATAAGCACTTTCTCTATTCCATCATCCAGGTCCTTAATGAAAACATTGAGCAAACCAGAACCAGGGCGAGCCCTTGGCCATCCAAGCAGCCTGACGCTCATGCCGCACTCGCCATACTTGCTGTCCAAATGTGATGAGAGATGGTGCCAGAGCTTTGCCATGTCCACTGTGCCTCACTGCGTCCTCCAGTTCACATGGGACCTCTCTGCCTCGCTGCCCTGAAGCGGTGCCACGACCATGGTATGCTGCTGGCTCTGCAGTTTCCCCCCAGTGCCTGCGGGATAATGGGGGTGCCAGAGCTGGGGTGAGACTGGGAGGGGGCAGAGATACATGTCAAGGAGGGTTCCAGCTCGAGTGGCTGCCGGCCAGCGCGGTGCCAATGCTGGGGGCCAGCCCGTGGGTCTGCACAACGTCCCGTGTAGTGGGGAGCCCAGCGGCTGTGTGGTAAATGCTGTGGGGCCGTACCCCACAAACCCCCCCCTGTGGTGGTGCCAGCGGTGCGAGGAGGACGTGCGGTGTGGCAGTGGGACACGGCTCCGGTGGCGGCTGGTCCATCCCAGCCTGGGGCAGCAGTGACCACAGCCACAAGCGGGGTGCGGAGGGGAGCAGGCGTCCGGCAGCAGGAGGGCGAGAGCCCCCTCACCCAGGTAATCGGTGCGGGCATGGGGGCAGCAGAGCAGCCCGGGATGGAGCCGTCCTCCCCCCCTCACAGCACAGCAGAGGGCAGCAGCCCACGTCCTTTTCTGTCGGGTGCCCCACGGTCCCCCTGTGCCAAGGCTGCTCTCTTGGGGACCAAGACTGCTCCTCTGGGCTGCACGGCAGGGACCTGGAGCCAGCCCAAAGAGGAGCCATCCCGTGTGCCCCCCAGGCCACCAGCCATCTCTTTTCTTTAATTGATTGTAGAAAGCAATTTGCAAAACACAAACTGCTGCCTATGCCAAGCTCTGCGTGTCCAGGCATAGCTTAATTTCACAGTAAAATTTCAAATGCAATGAACGGCTTTTCCCAGCACCAGTCCGTGTCCAAGCCAAGAGCTTTGCTACCTGCATGGGCTGTGCTGAGCAGCCCAGAAATGGCTTTTGCGCTGCCCTGCAGAGCACACAACTCCCCAGGCCGGCTGTCATGATGGCCATGGCAGCTCTGCCAGCGCTCATGTCGCTGATGCTGTGCGGGACTCACCATGGCTGCAACCGAGTCTGCGGGGAGCTGCGGGCCCTGGCTTTCCGTGCAGCCAGCTGGATGTGGACCTTGCTGCAGGCGTCCCGTGAGATGCCGCCTCTCCACACGGCCATCGGGGAGGTGTCCCGGCAGGGCTGGCTGGCACTGCGGTGGCAGGGGCTCAGCTGAGAGCTGGTGCTCCCGCTCTGTCTCCTTTCATGTCAGAGTTATAATTTCATGGTCAGGGTCTAGGAGGTTTGTACACACAGATGCATTAGTTCTGCATTTAGTGATACTTGAATAATTGGTGTCACATCAATTAGATCGGTTCTTGGATACTGCAGTGATAAGTGCTGTGCAAAAACCTCTGGGCTGCAGGGTGTGAGGAACCCTGATGGCTGGTGGGGCTGGAGACAGCGGGCGGAGTGGGGCCAGCGGGGATGTTGAGTGCTGAGAGAGCGACAGGGGAACACAGCCCATTTGTCCTCTGCAGGAGAGCGGCAAGACCTGGGGCTCTCGAGGTAGTTGGGGCTGCTGTGCTGGGGGGACGCTGCCCTGGCTGTGCAGTATGGGGGTGCAGATGTGCACTCGGGGAGGTGCTACCAACGTTGCAAACCTCTGAGCTCCTCAATGCCCCAGTTGTCCCATCATGGTGCTCCTCTGTGTCAAGCCACTTGCTGGGTACCTAGTTCAGCATCATCTGCTGCTTCCCTCATCCCTTTGGGCTGCCGCTGCGGCCTGTGGCATGGATTTGCACGCACGGTGGATTTCCCAGCACGGTGTTGCCCACCCTGCCAGCTAACGGGGAGGAGGCTCAGGTGGGTCTGGGGCAGCGTGGAGAGCCCCAGGGCTCACGTGCCCGCAATACAGAGCAGCGCTGTCAGTCCTGTCCCTGCTGCGGCTTGTAGGCAGAGGTAATTTGCAGATGACAAATATCCCCGACAGTAAATATTTTTCCCACCCTCATCTTTCTACAAGCAGATAAGGTGGCAGCGCTGTGGCAATACGGTTGCTGGAGGGAGACAAACTCTTTGGCAGTCTTAAAAGTCTATTGTGTCCCTGCAATTATTTATAGATAAACAGAAGAAAGCCAATAAGCACAGAATGGAGCTGCACAGCTGCATTTGTTATGATGATGATGATGTTATCTCTCCCTCACACCCACACACACATCTCCAGTGCATGGAAACTCTCTGCTGGCAACAATCAAATCCCCATCCCGTATGAGGCAGGACCGGCTGGAGGTTTTGCCCTCGCCTTGCTGACTTGCTGCTGGTCTGTTTTCCCCCACAGTGACCCAACCGCACAACTGCTCCAGCAGTTTCTCACCCCCTCAGCGAGCCGGGGAGCCACAGCACCCGGAATGCTGCAGCATCCCGGGGTTCCCACACAGTAGAGTGGTCCCTCCTTGGGGCATGCTGGGGCTGCTCCGTCCCTGTTCCTGGTGGCAGCAAGATGTGGAGACCAGGTGGCCTTCATCCCAGTAAACCAGCCCCCATGGTGCTGGGTGCCTTGCGGTGAGGGGTGCCCCGGTGTTGCTTGTGGGGAGTGTGGGACTGGCTGGGTCCTCACCAGCTCGTGCAGCAGGACCCCAGGGTGCGGGTGCTCCCCACTGCAGGGAAGGGTGTGGGGGGCAGCCTGTCTGCTTTCCCTGCTCTGCGTGGCCAGGACCTCCTCTCCCATCCCACACTCCTGCCAAGGTCAGAAACGGGTGTGTTTGGAGGAAACTGTGTGAGGGATGTGGGATTAAACGATGTGGCAGGGAAGAGTGATGGAGATCACAGCTAATGAGCACATTTCTCCAGCCTGTGGACCGGAGACGCTGAGGAGAGAGTAACGCTGACTCTGGCATGGGCAGAGGTCAGGAAGCGCTGTGCCCTCCCCGTTCGGTGAGTGCTTGGAGAGGCCTCTGAGCTCTGCGGGAGCCTGCAGAGAGGGGCTGGGGGCCTGACAGGGCTGGACCCACCGAAGGGGAGGGCAGGAAAGTTGCAGGCACGAGGCTCGGGGTGCCTCTGCGCTGGGCACTGGGGTCCCCAGGTGAGCTGTCAATCCTGTGGCATTGGGGTCCTCGACCAGCCTGAGTCTCCCCATGTCCTGGGATGCTGCACGGCATCATGTCGCTCCCACTGGGGCAGGAGCCCCACAGCTCCCCAAGGCATGGCAGTCACTGCTCCCCCAGGGCCAGGGGTGCAGGAGTGATGTGCATCCCTGCCGAGCACTCAGCCTTGTCTCTGTAGGACCTCTGCCCGGGGAAAGCACCAGGATGAGCTCTCCGGCTGCAGACAGCATCCGAGGCAGCGACTGGGAGCCCTTAACTGGACGGGAGAACGGGATGATTTTTCATTGCTTCCTCATAATAAGAGGACAGGAGTAAGTGACTAGTACAGTTTGTTCACTCGGTAAAGATTTATACAATCACTTCATCCGGTAATTGGTATTCTGGGGAGAGAGGGAGCTGCAGCTCCAGCATCCGCCTCTATTTGTTTTCTCTCTGTCTTTCTCTCTTTCTCTCCCCTTTTCAGAATGAGTAATTCTGTCCCTCACAATCCCATTTAAACAGAGCATTTGCGGAGTGAATAATTAGTTACATTCAATTAGGTCTCACGCACTCTCCCTTCTCACTTTGGGGGACAGACGTGCTAATGAGATGGCACATGTCTGACATGCGGGAGCAGGCATTAAACACGCTGCGTGTCGGCAGGGAGAGGTCAGCACTGGGGGAGGCAAGGAGCCAGAGGGGCCATCCCGCTGCCATAGCGCAACAGCCCTTTGGGGGCTGTTTGTGGCCCACATGATGACAGCTATCTCTGCCAGCAGGACTGGCAGGGCCAGCAGGAATCAGGGTCGCGTCTGTCCCCAGGGCAGGGTGTTCACTGGGCCGGTGTCAAGGGGACACTGCCCAGCCCTGGGACCACACCGCCGGCAATGTGGGAACGCTGAGCCCTGAGAGGGAGAGCTGCTGACGTGCTTTTATCTCCCTTATTAAACCTAACATTAGGTTTTAAGAGGAGCCTTAAATAATGTGCCACTGCCTTTACAGTAAAAGTCACTCCGTATTCCAGCTGTTCCTGGCTCTGGGATTTACGGCCTTTCTTATGCCACGCTACATGCGCTTGTGCGGTGGCGGGTCACAGGCTGCATCTGGTCTCTACCCCTGGGGTCTGGGCTGGGCTCGGTGGCACTGCAGTCCAGCCCCACGCCAGCGAGTCAGGGCTCACGACAGCTCCTCTGCTGCCCCCCACCCACCTTCCCCAGCACCCACCAGCAGTGAAACGGGCTCCACACGGTGCGGGTGGTGATGGACTGGCAAGGCGAGGTGTGCTGGACCTGCCTGCTGCAGGCAGCCCTGCCTGTCCCCTGCCACGCAGGGCTGAGGTCGGGGCACGCACGGTGGGGCTGTGTTGGACTGGAGCCCATGTGCTCTCTCCTCGCACACGGGGGTCAGCGGGTGGGAGTTGTCACACCGCCTGGCAGTGTCAGGGGACACTAACTACGGATGCAGGGGGAGCACACCCAGGCTCAGGGTGTGCTGGAGGCTGGGGAGCGGTGTAGGGAAGGGCTGGGGCGAAGCACAGCTGATGGTGTCTCTTCCCTTCCCTTCCCTGGTGGGAGCATCTGTCCCTGGGCGCACCCGTCCCCACAGCATCCCCCCCCCAGGAGCCAGTGAAGCGGGGAGGCTGCAGGCCGCCCTGCTCAGCGCACGGGGAAGAAGAGTAAAGTTTAATTACAGCTTTTTGTCCAGCGGTGCGGTGGAAAAAATAATCGAGTCCAGCCGTTCCCGCCGCGACGGAGCTGCCAGTGCGGCAGCTCCCCCCGCGGGCTGCGCGGGGACCGGCGCCAGCGTGTGCCCTCCGTGCGTGGGTGTCCGGGGAGGGGACGGGGGACGACCCACGCTGGGCAGCCCTCCCCCCCGACACCCGCGGACCCCCCCCTCCCCGCCGCCCCGACCGGCGGAGGGAGCCCGGACCCCCCCCCCCCACGCGGGGCGGTGCCACGCTCCGCCGCTACCGGAGGCGGTGGCGGACAGTGCCGCCCCACGCCGGTCCCGCAGCACCATCTCCCGGCCGCCGCACGTCGGTGTTCGGGGGGTTCTCGGCCCCCCTGGCCCGGGCACCAGTCCCTGTCCCCCCACCCCGTCCCACTGCCGGGACGGCGAGTCCCGCCGTTGTTCGGCTGCGCTGGGCTAGCACAGGGCGCCCGGGGGCCAGGGCGACATGGGGGCTGCTGTCCCGGCCCAGGTTGCCACTGTGCCAGCAGCCATCTGGTCTCCATCACGCTCCGGGCACAGCTCCAGCACAGGACCCCTGTGCGGGTGGCCCCGCTGGGTGCTGCTGCAGCCTCCCTGGGGACGTGGCTGAACCGTGCCCTGGCGTGGTGGTCCCACAGCAGCAGCCCACACTCTCCAGGGGCCCTGGCATCCCCAGCAGGGCTCTACTATGGGGTCCTCACACGAGCACCTGCGCTCTGCTCCACCACAGCATCCCCAGCGTGGTCACCGTACCAGGCTCTGCCAGGAGGTCAGCCCCTGAGCAGCCACGCTGCGCTCTGCCGCACCACCCAGGGCAGGCGGCGAGACCAGGCTCTGCTCTTGCATCCCTGCGCCCGCCATGGCAGCCCTGGGCAAGCAGCCAGACCAGGTGCTGCTGCGGGTGGTCACGCTATGGTCCACTGCAGCATCACATCATATGCAGCCAGGCCAGACGCTCGATTTCCTCCCCAGATGGAGAGGGGACAGAGGAGATGGTGCTGGCCCCAGTCCGTGCTCCCGTTGGAGGCAGTGCCCTGTGCCCTCACAGCTTCTCCTGCTCCGAGATGCGGCTCTCCTTGCCATCCTCCTGGGCCACAGGCTGGCCCCTGAGCAGGGTCTCTTGCATAGGGGGCATGTCCTCCCCGTCCTCCGTGGGCTGCTGGGCCTCTAGGTTCTCTGTGGGCTTCCCAGCCTCTATCTGCACAGGAGCAGGGGTCAGGGGCAGGTACCTATAACCCCCCTCCCACAGCCAGATCTTTCCACAGATTCCTGCTATGCTCCCATGCAGGTCAGACCTCGCCCTGTGTGGGTCCCCTCCCGCCTCAGCATTTGCTAGCAGCACCCCAGGGTTGCCCCAGCCCTCGTCGTGTCCCAGCCCAGCAGCCCCAGGACAGCCCTGCAGAGCCACAGCCCCTGCTCTGCCGCTGGCATATCACAGGCCGTGCCCAGGAGGGACCCCAAACCCACTGCTGGAGGGGGGCATCGACGCAAACTCACCTGCTTCTGCACCCGCCGCCTGGGATCTGGATGGAAAGAGGGACAGAGAAAGCAACAGTCAGGCGAGCGAGTGGTCCTGCCCTGCAGTGAGCTCTCAGGAGTCAGAGCTGGGGCTGGTGCTGCTGCACCACAAGTCCTGCGGCTCATGTTGTGCCTGCTGCTGCTGCCAGGCTGTAGAGGCTGGGGGCCACGGCAAAGCAACCGCACTGGACCCACAGGGCACCGGTGCCTTCCTCTAAAAGCTGGCCCGGCTTGGGCTGCAGCAGTGCAAACATGCCTGCTCTCGAGCACGGAGCCCACTGACCCGGCAGGGCAACAGGCTCAGGGAGCCATGCCCTGGCGGTGTCCCCAGAGGGGCTGCCCCCCTCTCGGCAGAGCTGTCGCTATCCTGCCTGCTCGGCTCCTCAGCCCCACGTGGCCCCTCTGGCCAAGGCACTGCTCCCAGTGTCCCAGCCCCTTACCTGTGTGGACCAGGCAGTAGATGCAGACACCCACGAGGCACGTGACAACCGCAGCCGTGATAGGGATCAGCACCGACAGCGAGGAGTGCCTGCCCGACTCTGCGGAGGAAGATGGGGTCAGTGAAAGCACCCACTTGACACTCCCGCCGCGACGCCAAGGTCCCCAAGTTGCCTCTGCTCCAGGCCCAGTCCCACAGAGACTCCCTCATGGGGACAGAGAAGAGCAGGAAGGCATCATGCCAGCACTCCCTCCCAAAAACACCCACGGGCCAAGTCAGCTCCTCCGAGTGCTGTGGGAGCTGGAGCACCAGGAGATCTCTGTTCTGCACCAGACCAGCCCTGGGCACCGGGCACTTACCGCAGATTACGTCCGAGGTGTTCGTCCCTTTCACCTTCACCACCAGCCCCTTTTCCTCACAGCTGCACGGAAGAACAAGACCATGTAACCACAGCAGCAGCCTGAGCACACGGAAAGCCCCCGAGGAGGAACTGCCGGGGCTGAGCAGCCACCAGCGCTGCACGAGAAAGCATCTTGTGCGGAGCCAGCCGGGCTGCGGAGGGGCGAGCGGCTGGGGACCCTGGCAAACACCAGGGCCTGTGCTGTGTGACAGGGACAACGGGTACATAGCAGGGCCCAACCCTGGAGTCCTGGTCTGGAGTTGCTGATGCTGCCAAAGATGGGGAGAAGTTTGGGGACAAGGCACAGGAGGGAGCGGATATTTGAGACCTGCCCCGTCGGGGAGACCCTGGGGCTTGGGCACTGCAGCTACTGCTGAGCAGCTCAGAGATGACTCGATGACAGGCTACAAGTGGCTCCATGGGGAGGTAATTTCTGGGCACAGATAAAAGCAAAGTGAAATCCAATGGCTGGCAGCTGAAGCGAGACTAATTCAGCCTGGAAATAAGGCTCACGTTTCTACCAGGGAGCGCAATTAACCCTGAAGCAGCTTTCTAAAGACAGGGACAACCTGCCAGCCCATGGCATTCTCAAAGCCAGACTCCCCACAGAGAGGGCTGGTGCGATGGCTGATGAATACATCCAAGGAGCGTGCTGGGAGGGAGAGCCTGGACAGGGCATGGGGGGGGTCCCCATAGCCCCTCATCCCTTGCTCCCCAGTGCAAACAGCAGCGTGAGCATCCCTGGAGGGGCCAGCACTCTGTGCACATGCTGAGGGACAGTCACAGGGGCCTGGATACCTGCCTCGTGCTCAGCCACACCGCCCTGGACCTCACCACCATCATAGCCCCGCTCCTCAAGCTCCTGCCCTACACTAGCCTGATGCCGTGTCCCTCAGAGACTATCCCGGCTGCCCGATCCCCAAAGCCCCTAAGGAGGCTGGCAGCAGAGGATGTGCTCACAGGGACTGGGCACAGCTGGGGACGGGTGAAGGATGTGGTCAGCACTCAGACAATACCTCGTCCAGGGATGGCACGGCTCGGTTTTAGAAGAGACATTGGAGAAGGTGCCTTCTGCACAGGGCTCGCAGGGGGATGACATCCGGGCCACAGCCTTGGCTGGAGAGAAGCAGCGGTTGCAGGAAGGTCAGTACGGGCTGCGGGAGGTGAGGGGCTGCGGGGGTCGGGTGAGCAGCCCTCCCTGTGGCAACGCTGCCAGGGCACAGCGGCAGACACAGCTCTCCCAGACCTTGCTGGGGGGAGTCCCCCTTTCCCTGGGGGACCCGAGGTCAATGCTGCCAGGGCATCGGTCCCGCTGAGAGGGAGGAGCTGCTCGGACTCACCCGCCACGAAGCCGAAGCCGCGCTGGCAGGGCTGGTTCTCCACACAGGTCTGGCAGCTGCTGTCAGAGCAGTGCATGCCAGCCCGGCACTGGCACACCGTGTTGTGCGTTGCATTTCCTTGCGTCTTCACGATGAGGCCAGCGTCTGGGCAAAGGGAGCATGGGCAAGGTGAGGCACCAGGCCGGTGAGCCTGAGGGGACACCAGCCCCTCCAGCCCCCGCCGGCTGGGGCCGGTGGGCACAGGGAGCACTTACTGTCTTCACAGATATCGTGGGGGGCACAGTGCCTCTCCTTGGTCCAGCTCTGCTGATAGTGCCCGCTCTCACAGCGGGTGCAGACAGAGTCTTCCGTGCCACTGCACTCAGAGACCAGCTTTTCCCCTGCAATAGAGGCCAGTGAGGACGGGACGAGGGGGCTTTCCCCCTCTCCAGGCAGCAGCTTTTCCAGCAGGACAGGGGAGCACTAGCAGCTGTGGATGCCAGGACCGCCACCAAGCAGCATCTTGGTAGCCTGATGCCACTCCAGTGACTACACATGGAGCCAGGTGGAAAAGGCTACTGGGTGCTGGGGCAGGAGAGCAAGGGGGGGCCATTCACTGCCTCCAGCGCTCCAAGGACTGGGAAACAATCTGGGAGTGACAGCAGGAGCCGGCAAATACCATCACAGTCTGGTAGTGCCAGTGGGCAGCACTCTTCCTGCGAGGTGCCCATGCCACGGGGTCCTGCGGCTGCAGGAGCACAGGCAGTCCCAAGAGAGCTCTGGCAGATTTGGTGAGGTCCAGGGGTTTTCCCAGGGCACCCATGAGGTCCCCAGTTGCTGTAGCACTGAGGCGATAGAGGGAGGTGAAGCTGTTGGCACTGATGGCAACAGGGTGGGGTGTGGATTGGTCACACCGAGCTGGGCTCGCTCCGCCGTGGTCAGGCAGAGGGCCCTGGCACAGCCGGGCCCTGTGGCCCCAGGAAGGGGAAGGGGTCTCCGTACCTGGTTGACACCGGTTGCAGCACCTGCCCTTGTGTTCATACTGCTTATCAAAGCACGGTATGGCGTTACCAGCTTCCCAGCACTGGAAAAAACAAGACCTGCAAATTCATGTTGTTCCCCAGCGCTCCGGCACCGCCTCGCTTCTGCAAGCACGCGTGTGCTAACCTGTGCACTAACCCACGTCCCGAAGCGCGGGCTTCCTCGTACCGCTCTTCCCATGCCTGCGCTAACCACAGACCACAGCAGAGCCGCCTGCACTGCCTGATGCCACTACTGCTCTCTTTGAAGTGGGGTGGCAGTGATTCCGGTCGGGCAGCCCCATGTTTCCCCAGATTTCCTAACAGATTCTGATCTCGCATCGCCCTGCACCCCTGCCAACAGCGCCAGGGCCCTGGGCAGGGGCAGCCTGAGCCTCCCATTCCCAGAACACTGCTAACCCCTTCCCAAGGCAGATGGGCCCGCCCTGCGGGGCTGGAAAGCCCCGGGCATGTATAGCAAGTAGCAGACTCCCATGGGGCCCCTCAGGCAGCCCTGGTTCGATGGGGCAGTGATAGGGCTGTGGGACATCCCAAGATCCAACCTGGGGATTCCTGACCCAGTGGAAGGGAACTGGTCCCACTATCGCATCCATCTGACACTGGGCAGAAAGGGAAGCATAAGGGCCTGTCCCTACACTCCTGCAAGCCTCCCAGCACCCGACCCGTGTCCCGGGCTGGGGGGACATGGGCTGAGGGCTCAGGCTGTGCCCCAGATTGCAGAACCCCCGGGCTGGACGCTGCCCGTCCCTGCCCGCGGGGACCCGCGCCCCGTCCCCGGGCCGGGCCGGGCTGCGGACCCCGCCGCGCCCCGCTCCCTCGGATGGAAAGCGAAAGTGAGGTGTGGGGCCGGAGGGCGGCGAGCAGAGACATGCCCGCCATACCCGCCCTCGCCGCCTCCCCGCATCCCCACCCGCGCTCCCGGGCGCCGGACGGGGCGGCCCAGACCCGCCTGGCTCGGGCTGTGCGGGGCGGCGGCACCACCGGGGCTTCCTCCACCGCCACCATCACCGCCACCGCCCCGGGCCTCCCGCCGGGGCGGGCCGCGCCGAAGGGACGGACCAGAACGGCCGGACCGTACCCTTTCCCGGAAAGCCCCGCAGCTCTGCCCCGAGGGATGGATGGATGGAGGGAGAGAAAGAACAGCCCCAGCCCCACTCACGCCCAGCAGCAGCACCGCGCCGAGGAGCCCCAACATCCCGAGTTTCTTCATGGCGCTGTACCCCACCACCGCGCCCGCCCGCCCTATAACGCCCCGGCCCGTTCCCGCCCAGGAAGGGGGCGTTGGGCCGCCCGCCACCGCCCCCAGGGCTTCCCCGCGCGGGGCCGGGCTTGGGGGGGGCGAGCCCACGGGGGCAGCTCCCCGCCAGCCATCCCTGCTGGGAAACACGGTGTGTGTCCCCCCCGCCGGGGGTCTGGGCAGAGCCGCTGGGGCTGGGGGTGGCCCTGCGCGATGGCTGTGTGTGCCATGCTGTCGCTGGAGGTGGGGAGGTGGCTCCCGGCAGCTCCCTGCCAGCCCCATCGAGCCGCAGCCCTGCCTGCAACCTTCCCGGGGTGAAAGGAGGTGCTGGCAGCGGTGGGAGTCAGCTGTGGGCCATGACGAGGAAAGCGTTCACGCTCGCCTCCGCCAGCTCATTCCTGAAGCAGAAGTTCGAGGTTTCACTTCATTTTTCTCAACGGTAACGTAGGGCTGTGGCCCTGGAGAGCCCCCCTCGCCGCTGCCCGCAGGCCCTGGCCTCCGCATGGAGCCCCCACAAATACGTCAGCCCAGAAACGAGAAGGGGCAAAAAGCGCTGGAGGCCTGGCGGTGCCTCTGGCTGGCCACCCGCCTCTGGCTCAGTTCCCTCGGAGGAGTCCCCGAGCGGTCCCCAGGGAAGTTCCAGGCTCCCTTGTCTGCCCTGGAGACTTTCCCCGGACTCTCCTTCCCAGTGCGGGATGTGGCTGGGCAGGGAGCGGTGGCTTCTCGGCATCCCCGTCACACGCTATGGCCGTGCTGCAGCGATGCCTGCATGGCCACGCTCCTCCACAGCCGTCCTGGCCACGGTCATGGTCTCAGCCCCGGCTCGGAGGCTGCCCGCCACGCGTTGCCCGTGGCCTTCGCCCGCTCTGTCCGGCGGGAGGGGAGGGCAGCGTGCTTCCCCGAGCGCTTGGCGGCAGTGGGAACCGCGTGCTCTGGATTCCCCGGGCCTGCCGTCACTTCCCAAAACTGACTCGCTCCAGTGCGCAAAGGGTCCCAGGGGAGTCTCGAGGGCAGAGCCGAGGAGGCAAAGGTGGGGAGGGGATTTCTGGGCCCCTCTCCCGCAGGACCGGCCTGGGAAGTCCCCCACAGCCCTGGGCACCGGCTGCGTTTGCGGGTCCAGGCTGTGAGCGCTCCCCGCTCCCGGGCCCGAGCGGCGGAGGGGGTGGCGGGGCACGGTGCTCCCTGCCCGGCAGGAGCCCCGGCGGGAGCCCCCAGCCCGCGCAGCCAGCCCCGGTCCCGGTGGCCGCGCAGCTGGCGCTGCTGCCCGGGGAGGCCGCGGAGCCCGACCCTTCCGCTGAGCGGAGCTGCGACGGCAACGGCGAGGGCCCGGTCCGTCCCGGTCCCGCTCCCGGCCACCTCACCCCGCACCGCCCGGTCCCGGTCCCGGTTCCGGCCACCTCGCCCCCCTACCCCCAGCCATCATCCCGGTGCCGCCCCGCCCCGATCCCGGTCCCGGTCCCGGTCCCGGTCCCGCCCCGCCCCGCCCCTCCTCTCCTCGCGCGGGGTCTGGTGGCGCCACCCAGCGGTCTCGCCCCGCCGCGCTCCGCGGGACTACAAGTCCCAGCCTGCCTTGCGGCCGCGGCAGCTCGCGGGGCATGCCGGGAGCCAGGCAAGGCGCGCAGCCCCACCCGCCGGCCCCTTTGCCTCGGTAGTCATGGCGGCGGGCCGTAAAGCGCCGAGGTGTCGCCATCCCGGCTGTGCTCCCCCTCCGCTTTGCGACGGCGCCGTGCGGCAGCGGTGGTTGGCGCCTTTGTCCTGGCGGGCGGCGGCCTGAGGCGGACCGGGCCCGGCGTGGCGGTAAGTCTGCGGGCGGGCGGCCGGCCCTGCGGCTTCGGTGCGGCTTTAAGCGGAGCGCTCGAATAAAAGACGTACCATAGCAAACCTGGTGGAGGGCTGAGTCCTTCCCGGGCCGGGACCGGGCTGGGCGGCCCCCGCGGCCTGCGGGCGGGCCCGCGCCTCTGCCTCACCGCGTCCGGGAAGTGGCAGTGGGGAGCGCGGCCTCGTTGGAGCTCCTCTGCTCTCCCGGCGGCTTGGGGCCGGTCGGTACGTAGGGTTAACGCAGATGAAAAGCGCCTTTTCCCTAGTCAAGGTGTGCAGCGGGTGATGTCGTTGTCGCTGTCGCGGGGAGCGCAGCCCCCGGCCTGCTGTGAGAACTCCGCGGGCACCGACGAAGCGTCAGGGATGTGTTTTTTCCCTCACTGCTCCTTGAAAAAGCTGTGAGGAGCGACAAGCGCAAAGGTGCTGGGCAGAGCAGGTGAGGAGGGCCCTGGGGAGCTGTGCTTTGAGAAGCCTCGACAAGCGCAAAGGTGCTGGGCAGAGCAGGTGAGGAGGGCCCTGGGGAGCTGTGCTTTGAGAAGCCTGGCTCGCATTCCCACAGCAGCAGTAGGGTCCTCGGGAAGGAAGGCAAAAGCGTTCTCCATATGAGCGTTCTCCTTGTGGGCAGCTCTGCATCTGCTTGCTGCCCTGGGTGCAGAGGACCAAAGCGAGTGGGTGCTAGTGCTGCCTGAGAACGGCCCTGCTGGCCCCAGGCCCGGCTTTTGGGGTAGCTGCCGGGTGGGTTTTGGCTCCAAGGTGCTGAGAGCCACTGGTGCTGGGTGGGAAGCTCGCTGCTCCTCCAGCAGCATTCCTTTCTGTGGTGGATGGCTTTATTGTTTCTGCCTTGCCCAGGAACTTCTTGCAGGTTTCTGTGTCATGTTTCACTTGTGTCAAATTAGTTTCAACATCCTACTTCAGCTCTGTTTTGCTTTCTGAAACTGTGTCACTATTAATAAATAACTTTGGTTTTCAATATAAGATTTCTAGGGAAACGTGGCTCTAATAAACTTCCAGAGGATTTACCGGCACATGAGCTGGTGTGGGCTGTTCTGTTGTAGTAACCTGCTCAGCCTGGCGCTGGGTTTCTGCAGGGGGGATTGGCAGCTTTAAGCTGCCCAGGTGCCTAGTTGACTTCTGTGGCTGCATTCGTAGAAAAAGACTTAATGTGGAAATTAGTCATTCACCTGGTATAGTGTGCCTAAAGCTGGGACAACATTCACTTATACTGGTTGTGTGATTACTAAATGGCCCTTAACTATGTAATCTACCAAGTGGAAAATGGTAAGAGACAGTAAATGCTCTTATATGAAAGTTGTGTAGTAATTCAACCCCTCTGAGTGCTTGGGATTTATTGTTTTGCTTTGAAAGTGACCTGCAAGTGGAAAAATAGCTCCCTGTTTTTCTTCATACGGAAAGCTCTTGCACCCTCTTCCCCAGCCATTCTCTACTATCCCCACCCTTAAGAAAAAGAAAAGGGAAGTTCTTGCTGCTTTTTATACTGGAAGTGAAATGTCCTGCCCGCAGCAGTTACGGGTCTTGTTGACCCCTGTTTGCTGTGTGTATACATGACATCCCGAGACCGTATGCACAGGTTGTGCTGCCTGAGCAGGGGCTCGCAGGGGCTCCGAGTCCCCATTCCTGGTAGTGCTTGGAGCCCGGCTCAAGAAGGCTGTGGCAACTGGATCCAACTTGGACATCAGCCTGTTCCAAATGGGAACTTGGACTGGATGGGTCTTTCCGTGTTTTGTAGCCACTTAATTGTTTTGGGAGAATTTTGAAAACTTCTTTCCCATCAACTGATGAGAACTCGAGCTGCAATAGTAGAATAGAAGAGAAATCTACTGCTTCCATACAGAAAAATGGGATAAGATTTGGTACTTCTGATGGGAAAGGTAAAACTCTTGTGTGTGCACAAACTTACGGGAGGATTGAGGCAAATACGTTAAAAAAAATGACTTTTTTTTTTTGTTTGATTTTGGTTTGACTGTTGGAGTTTTTTTCCTCCTCCCTGTTCTGGCAGTTCAGCTCATTTAAAAAAAATTAAGACTGGGAGGCGTTCTCTACCTTCTGTCCCTGCAGGGTTTCCTAAAAGAAGAAGAGTGATATGAGCGTAAAGTTGATTGATCTTAAAAAAGCCCCAAAACTTTATGCTCAGATCTGGAGTAGATGTATTTTTCATGCCAGTTTAGTGTTGTAGAAGTATTTATGTAAAACCGTTTTATATTTTTGGACATATACCTTTTTTATTTAGCGGCTACTTCTCAATTGTAATGAATATAGGTTACCGTTATGGAATATGTTGGTTATAGGCATCTCATGATTACAGTAGAAGTTTCTGTTGATATATTCAATTTCATCAGCTTTCTTTTACCAGGTTTCTTGCATGTTATAAACAGAAAATCACATCCTGCATCCCTGTAGATGAATGTTTAGGAAATGTGATGACTTTATTAAATAGTTTTCAAACTCTCAAGTTCACCTTGACAGTTTCAGTGTTTTTCTTTTTCATTTTTTTAAGCTTTATGCAGTGGTGACTTTTAAACCAGAAAGTGTGAATCCTGGGTAGGGTTTGCTGGGGTTTTTTTGTTGGCTTGGTAGAGTTTGTTATGATGGTTTTTTGTTTGGTGGGTTTTTTTGCTGTAATTCTTTGGGTAAGTTTGTGCAGTGAATGTTGCTGACCGCTTCAGCTTTGTCTGCGATAGTGTGGGTTAATGAAGTTGTCATGGTTTAACCCCAGCCAGCAACTAGGACAACAAAGCCGCTTGCTCACCGCACCTTCCCCGAGTAGGGTGGGGAGAAGAGGGAGAAAAGCAGGGTGGAAGAAGAAACTCATGGGTTAAGATAAAGACAGTTTAACAGAACAGTAACAAAAGAGGAAAATAGTAATGGTAAGAATATACAAAATAATGCCATACAACACAAGCTGCTCTCACCACCTGATGACCGATTGCCCAGCCTGTCCTGAGCAGTGATTGCAGATTCCTGCCCCCCCGGCCAACCCCAATTTGTATACTGAGCATGACGTCCAACAAATAAAACCATATGTGTTATCAACATTATTCTCAGACTAAATCCAAAACACAGCAGCTACTAGGAAGAAAATTAACTCTATTCCAGCTGAAACGAGGACAGAAGTGTACTTCTGCGGTATTGAGGGAGATGAGGTAGCAGTACAGCCTTTACATGGGGGATGGTTAAATTCCCAGCTGTGGACCCGCCTTCTGTGGAAGCTGACGTCTCTGTGGGGATGAGGATATGTTTAGTAGGAGTATGAATGGGAAACTGTGTTTTCTGGTATTGGAAAGCTAAGATTTCAAAGTTAAGTAACTAGGCTTGGATCACTTCATGAGCATTTAAACAGTACTTCCTGATGTCTCATTCAAAGCCTGTATTGAAATATTTGGGTCCTGTTATGCAATGTTGGGATGAGTGTTTCCTTTCCGCTTATTAAAATATTGCATAAATTTCAACACTTCTTACCAGTGGACTGAAGAAATAGATATGACAACAATGGGTGTATTGAAAAGCTTAAAGTAAAAAGGTTTTAGTGGAAAATTAGTTTTATTTGTATCTTAGTTTAGAGTTAAACCATTAAAACTTATCTGCAAAATAATTAGGTTTACTACCTTTCAGTATTACATTAAAGCTCAACCAAAATGCTGCGGTATGCGTTTTTGCCAGACCTCTGTATCCCTTGTATTAAGATTTCTCTGGAGTGAAGTTTGCGTCAAGCAGACCCAGTTGGCTTCTAGTCTGCAAAGCTGTTAAGTTTAATCTTGTTCCAGTTTAATTTTAATGTCATGGATTGAAATTATATGCATGGCCATTTTTCTTTTTTGCGAAGAGTTGGATTTGGAACGAAAGCAAAATGGCTCGAGGACGCAAGAGCAATAGCATCAATCAGAGCGACTTCACTAACAGCACCAATCCTCAGGATTTAGAGAGAAGACTTTTTATCGGCAATTTGCCCACAGACCACATGACTCGTGAAGAAATGCAGGAGATATTTTCAAAATATGGCAAAATCAGGGGTTAGTATATTATCTTATGCCTTTTTGTGGCTGGGAATTCAGTGAGAAATATAACTTTCATGCTTGTCTAATGCTATTTGATGATGATGAGAGGAGTGACTAATGTTCCTAAAAAGTGACCTTTTAATGATAATTTTCTCTGTCTGCATTTTCTCTGATTCCTTCAGTACAGCTGAAACGTAATGCGTATATATCAGCTATGTTTTAGCTTTTGGGGTTGCAGTGTGATGTTATAGTATTCTTCCAAGTGACTTTGTAGTCTCTTAATCAAATCTTGGTCACTTCATGGGCTGTATTTTGGTCACTGCCTTGTCAGAAGGAAGTTGATCTACGAAATATATTTCAGAGTCTGAGCTCTGCATTTTGATCCTGGTAGATCTGGTTTTCCCAGGAAACTTGCATAGTCATTTCTGGGTAGAGCCCCTTTGCTTGTTCATCCTGGTGGGGTTACGTGATGGCCTGGGTGTGGGTTAGTACTGTCCCTTAGTTGTAACCGGTCTTGCCCTGCTGTTAACTTTTCCAGCCCTCAGCATGTACCATGGCTATGGGTTCGTGCAGTATGACCGTCTAGAAGATGTCCAGGCCGCTCTGGACGGTGAGAAGGGTCGCCTTTATAAAGGGTATAGATTAGGTAAGGAAAACTGATCCGTGCTCTCCTACTGACCCCAGCATGCATTCTGGTAGAAAGAGTGCTTTTGTTTTAAAGCTCTCTGGAAAGATCACTATGTGAAACTTGCCTGGCGTTAGTCTAAAAATGACTTTTACTAGGTACGTATTTGCTTTCTGAGTTATTTGCTGTACGTGCTGTGTGGTTCATCTGCAGTGTTTTCTTTTACTACCTAGGTCTTACTCTGAACTTATTTTTATGTGTTAGTATTTCAAAAGCTCTCTTATCCTGTGTAAGTAACTGTTCAACATGTAAGCCCTGGAAAGCGGTCATTGGAACCTCATGCATGCAGTTTTAAAAACATTTGTAAACCAGTATTTGGCTTCATCTTGACAGGTTCAGAGGAATTGGTCACAGCACTTAGTGGCTTGTTAGATAAGTAATCTTAACTTGGGGTTTTTTGCACATGTGAAATCAATCTGTAAATAGTGCTATAAATAGTAGGTGCTTTAAAAAGCTGTTTTCGTAAAGATGAAAATAATTCTGCTAAATATGCTGGGAGCAAACTTAAACAGAAATGAATGGTTAGAAATCTAAGAGTAATCTGTTAAAATGCAAGTAAAAAAAAATACTTTCAAAGTAAGCCTATGCTAATTTGAAGAAAAACACTTTGACTTAGAAAGGAATGAAAGGAGCAATAAATAATAACTTGTGGGAATGTGTGTATGCAGTAGCAAATATGACCCTGAAGATGGAAATGGAGGCAAATAGACAAGGAGGGTAGAAGAATACAGGAAGAAATTAGGCCAGCATTGTCGAAGTCTGGAAGCTTATGTAGGAACAACTGTGGCTGTTTTAGAAGTTAAGGTGTGCCTGTCTGGAAGTGATAAAATTTCTAGCCTTCAGTTAGTGTTTCTGCTGTCTATTTTTGAAGAGGCAGGAGGTGTTTTTAATATAATTTCCATTTCAATAGCAAACTAAAAAAGGTAAAACAGCACCAAAACTACATCTCTACAAAAAATAAAATCTAACATCTATGAGGCCCAGTGAAATGAAGACCTGTCTAGAATATTAATGTTGTTTTTCCACAAGCTTTGGAAAACTAGGGAGTTTCCAGGGACCTAGCAGAGTGCTACAGATGTGCCAGTAGGCAGCATAAATGGGATAAGCCTGGCATCAGCCCCTGATAACAAAGGGATTCTTTCACCTGACTCTCAATGATAAGTGAATTAATTAATGCCAATCAAAATAAATCCTGTCAAACTAACGTATTCTTATGATACTGCAAGTTTTATGGCTGAAAGTAGCAGTGTTGATGTAAAAGACTTCTGTAAGATGTTTTATTTGATTAAGAAACTAGAACAATTAAAACCAACAGAGGGTTAAATGGATTTCAAATTAATCTCAGTGTAACGTAGATGGAATTGCTCAGTGCTTTGAGTGGTGTTCTGGAAAAATTGATTCCTGGCCATACAGTGCTTTTATAAGTGACTTGGGAAGAAAACACGCAATCATGTTTTAAAAAGAGAATGAAATAATGAAGATTGAGTTGCTGATGGTGAAATGACTCGGACTTTTTCCTAAGCTGGATGCAGGCAGAACTGAGCTTTCAGTAAAGCCAAAAGGGAAGATCTGCACCCAGTCAGAGTGATTTTTGTCATCCTTAGCTGTACAAAACACAGATTTGTAAGTAGGGAAGTTTTGGTACCTGTGGGTTTCTGCTGCTGGAATACTGTGTTCAGTTCTGGTATGCCTGGTTCAAAAAGGATAATGCTAAATTGGAGAAGTCTCAGAAAAATCTGAAGAAGGCTTAAAGAGTTGAAGAACAAGCCCTAGCAAAAGCCTCAAGATATAGGAGTGATGTGATCTGTGTGTTACAGACATGAAGATAAGTGAGTTTTAATCTAGTAGGCATAGGCCTGACAAGTCCTTAAATGGAAATAAATAGTTTTCTCTAACAGCAAAGTAATTTGTTTCTGGAATAACTTATTGGAGCTTTGGTGGTTTCTGTGCTCTGCAGACTTTCAAATTGGAATTGGATGTTTTACTAAAAGATAAGCTCTAGTTCAATGGCACTGCTGCACTTGAGATAGGAACGTGATTCAAGAAACTCTTGTCAGCTGTGTTTATTCAGAAGGTTACACTGTATGATTACAGTGGCCCTGTCATCACAAAATCCTACAGGACAGAAGACTAATTTTTTTTTTCTTGGAAGTTTTGTCAATGTTCAAATGCTTAACCTGTAAATGCTGTTGGCATTAAATAAAATGTTATTAAATCTGTTCGTTTTGCACAATAGAAGGATCCCTGTCAAAGGTGTTTTTTCTTCTAGTAAAATATTTTTGTTCGGATTTAAGTACTTTTTTTTTTTATTTGAAAGAAATGTATGGTATTGAGTGTAAAAACAATAGGTTTCTGCAATGGCATCTTAAAACAGAAAATAAAAATAATCTTAAACCAAAGAAAGCAGATAGTGTCTTGCTTAAAGATAACATTTGACTTTAAGGGAGGGGGGGAACTCTCAACTAAAAAATAAATGCAAGGAGAACAGTTGTTTCAGTTATACAGTCTGAGTATTAAATATAATTGCTAATAACACAATAAGGTAAAAGGCTTTGGGAGAGTTTAACCTCCAGTGTTGCATTATACTAATACTTCCACAAAGGCATAGAAATGTTTTCATATCTTTTAAAGAATAAAACTATATAGGGAATAAATGTCCATCAAATTTACTTTGTGATAGTAAACAATGCAGCTGTATTTGATCCTGGAGAGACTGCTTTGTGGTCCTGTGAATGTTGTCATGCTGCATTTGTAGTTAATGTTCAGATTGCACTTGCCTCTCCCCCGCGCCCCAAAAGACAACTGTGCTGCTTCTTGATTGACAAGAAGAGTAAAAATTAGAACTAATCCCTTAATTCTAATTGTAATCTTGAAAGTGATGAAGGATAGCTTGGGAAGTTACAGAAGATGTTAAGACTGAGTCTGCCTTAAGACATTGTGGTACATTTATTCACTTGCAAGGACTCTGAAGGTAGTTAATCTAAATAACTAAAAAGAAATTTTAATTGTTGATAGGTTCTCAGGGAGCAGATAGGCCCTAGGTTTGTTTTGTTCTTTTCCTTAAAAGGGTCTCGGAGTAAAACATGTGAGGTCATTTCTGTTTGTTCTTGCCCCCCTCCAATACATTATTTCATCTTCAATCAGCTGTTACGGACGGCTTTGTCTCTTCACAGTAGAATAATATGGGTCCCTGCCAGTTCTGGGCAACTTCACTTTTTCTGGTTGAGGACAAGACTCTGTTTTCTTCAGCTCTTACTTCTTTGTATTTCATTTCATGGTGTGTTTCCTGGAGATGCTCAGAAGCCAACCAATTTTCAAATTTCTGATCTGTTGCATCAGTTTGCATCATGTTAACAGCGGTGTTTTGAATGCACCATGTTGACTTCATAAGGAGCTTGTGCTTCAGGCTCCTTGGATCCCCTTTTCTCACTGGTGGAGGCTGTACAACTTAACGCTGCAGCAGTCCCGTGGAAGGCAGTTGCACATGCCACTTGAGAACCCTTGGACTATTTTCAACAAGGGTAGCAGCATGCTCCATTGAACAGGACTCGCTGTGAATTTAAGAATGTGCTGGCCATCAGCTTCCTTTCTTGGAGGTTTTCAGACTCTGATTTTTCTCCTACAGTCCCTGAGTCGCTTTCTGCTTGCTCATAGACTGCAGAAGAAAGAGGTTCTCTTATGGAGTGAAGAGTCTGGCTGTAGGCCTGAATGTAAAGGGTTAAAACTTCACCCAAGCTGTCTCCCCTATTTTGAAGTCAGAAAAATCATGAAAAACTCATTATGTTGTACTACCTAAACTTAATAAAATATTGTCAAAGTGACAATGTCTCTCTGCTGAATGGATTTTCTTGCACCATCTGGATGTTGTTGAGCTTAAGTTGCTTTCATTTGAATTGTGCTGATGATCTTTTTTTTGTTCCATAGCATTGAACAGATGGGTTGATTATTCTTTACAGATATTAAAAAAGCAGTGGAAAGAAGAAATATGAATAAGGCTTCATCAAGGTCCAGTCCGGCACGAAGGTAAAGTACCTGGAAGCAGTGAGTTATACTAGGAAGGTCAGGCTTTTAGGGCATGAGCCCAGCGGCCTGTGCTAAATGTCTGTGTCTCTTCCCTACCACCACCTCCCCAGTCAAACGGAGATACTCAAGCGAGACAGTTGGGACATGGCCGCTCCACCTCTAAGAGCCCTTCTGGCGCTAACACCTCAGGAGGCACGAGGGAAACCTCGTGTCTGCTGCTGTTACTACAGCTAAGTGTTATGTTTTGCAGCACAGGTTGTAAAAGACTTGTGAGGAAGAATACACTTGATGTTTTCTCCTGCCTCAAATATCAGAGAAGCCAAGGCATGTCTAGAGAACGCCGAGGGGCTGTAGCATTCCCAGTGCCATGCTGCAGAGGACTTTGGGATCTTGTCTCTTCTGATGTCAAAAACTTCCAGTGCTGAAATGAGACTGGAAAAGAGCGTATGAGCGAAGCACGAGATAGAGCAAACGTCTCTATTGCACTGTCTCATCGCACCTGTGCTTGCGTTGTCAGTACCTGGAGCCAGCCCCCTCGGTGCAGTTAGTGATGTATACCTGCCAGCTTCTCCTGGTTTCCCACCCCTCAGCAGGCACAGCATGTGCAGCTCCTGCATTTCCTCTGTGTGTGAAGTCACTGGCAACTGGAGAAGACATGGGCTGTCCTGTCACGGGAAGATGACTTCAGTTTCCTTTCCATGGCGTTACTAGGGAGCACACGAAGACACGCTGTGGTTACAGTTTGCTGTAAGGGATGCATCTTCTATGCATATACTGTAAAGCTCTCAACACAAAGGAGTGTTGCGTGTTGGACTTGAAGGTAATCAAGCTCTCACAGGTCTGGTGTGCTCTATTAACTTGACTTGTTAAATTCCCAAAAATGGGGAAAAAGCACAATAGCAAGATACCTACCACCACCAAAAAAAACAGAGAATGAGTAGCTGCTGTCATCTAGGTCTTTCGTATGTGTTGCACTTAACCTGCACAGGGCCAGATGTGCTTGCAGAGACCAGCATGTGGGCATCGCCCGGGAAGTGCTTCGGCACACAGCTGGGCGTTCCCACTACAGATGCGGCAAGCCGTGGGCCTGGGCAGTGTCAGGTGTGCGCAGTGCTGCCGTGAGGCCCCAAGAATACTGCAAGTACATGAGCAGCAGGTGCTGATGGCACATCTTTGGCCTCAGTGGCACTGCGGGTGCGTAGCAGCGAAGGCACCAGGCAGCACTGTGGCCGTGAGAGGCAGGCGCCTGTGCCATCACCGTTGGTCCTTGGACCACGTTGCAGAGCAACAAGCGGCAGGCACTGATGCCGTGGGCATTGGGACCTGTGTCATCCTGCATGTATGCGAGAGCAGGTGCCCATGTCACGGGCCCTAAGGAGCACTGGAGGTGCATGAGCCATGGGCAGTGGTGCTGTGGGCACCGGGCCGTGGACTGGACTACCGCCACGGCTGCCGAAGGCTTTGGTGCCGCTGTGACAGGCACTGGATTCCAGCTGGCACTGCAGGTACCGTGTTGCTAGCACCAGGCCCCAAGCAGCCTCATGGGCACAGGCGGCAATAAGGTCACGGGCATCGAGTCCTGCGCATGGCTGCGAAGGATGGACTCTGGACCGTGCTGCAGGTGCGTGAACGGCAGCTGCTGATGCCGGAGTGTGAAGTCCCATGCCGCGCTGCAGGTGGCGGTGCCGGGCCAGCAGTACTGAGTCCCGAGCAGATGGCGGTCAGCAGTGCCGATGTTGCAGGAGTCAGACCATGGTGACAGAGGAGTGGAAGCAGAAGGCTGCTCTGCCTTCATGGTGCTGCCTCTCCGCAAGCAGCAGGGCAGCGACGCAGATGCAAGAGCAGAGGGGACCCGCGCCACGTCGCCACGTCTCTACTTCTGTTGCAGTTGTGCGTTGTTCATTCTGGATCTTTTTGTCTCTGCAGATAATGAATATGGCCTGTTCTGGGCGCCCCCTCGCCAGCTGGAATAAATGTCATATGCCAAACAATTACACTGCATCTGGCTCTTTTGCTGTATAGTCTTACAACTACGGAAAGATCAGTTACTCAATATCCATTAGAGCAAATCAGAAGTTTCCCCTGAGCTTCTGCCATCGTTCATTGTAGTTTGGGAGGGAAGTGGGCGATGATGTGTATCTCTCATGGGATGTGGTTTCAATACAGACCACAAACAAGAAGTGGATTTGTGTGTCCAAGAGGCGGAGGGTGTTTACACTTGTGTGCGAATACAGTGTTTCTTTTAAAGGAGGGGACTATATGTGCTCTTAGTGGCAGCACTGTCATTTCTCCCAAGATGTATTTTGTACCTGACATAAAACTAGAGAATGCCAGCACTCCTGTGTGTGCCCCTGCACAGCTGGGTGTCTAACCACCCAAGTTCATGCACAAAACTCTGCACATCCATCTTGTACTGTCTGCTCTACCTGACACTGAACTTGGGCACATCTGACTTGCTGCTCTTGCAGTCCTGTCCAGGTGACTACAACATGAATGCTCTGGAGCGGAATCAGACTTACGTTTTGCTTACCTTTCATAAACTAGATTAGGCTGGTAGAGGACTTTCAACGTCTGTCAAGTTTTGGAAATAAAAAGATTTTAAAAGCTGGGGTTTTTTTTCTGATGGTTGTTAGTATCTTGGGGAAAGACCATTCCAAACACGTGAAGCTCGGTAGTTTCTCTGCAAGACTTTATGTTTGGCTTAGACTACAGTGAAGTTATGTTTTTTTCCTGGAAAACAAAATATGACCTGGGAGAAACCCTGCTGTTTTGGGAAAAGATGAAGACTGGATCGTTATTATTCCTTGCCTCCGAAGACTGCAGTGCAAAGTCTGAATGAGAGGGATCATTCAGATGTGACAGAGAAGCCTGTTGCTGCTGAGGATGCCATGCTGGTTGGGTTTAGTACCCTCTTAACATGGGGCGTCGTAAACATAAGACTGGCTTTCTACGGAAACTATCCCTTCAAATCCAGGACACAGTGGTAGCTATCAATGCTTTCTGCTAGCAGCACAAACCCAACCACACCATGGAACCTCCAGTGTCTTTGGTCACAACAAGCTCCTTTTTTAATCGTATGCCAATAACAGGTGTTCTGCTGTCATTGACTAGTGAATTTAATGGATCCCTTCAATGCTCCTGGCTATTGCATATTTGTGGGTATTAGGCTCCAACACCTTGAATTCTCTCAAAGAATTTGCAAAAATATGTTTGGTAGATGATTTGTGGCTAATGTTGGAGGCCAGACGCCTTGAAACAGTGGTTTCTGAGGTGCCTGTTCACTTCTTCCAAAGGTGCTCTACACTTTTAGTGATGCTTCGTTAAGGAGCTTTCTGGGTCTTGTTTGGCTATGATAAACAGAATTAAGAAGCTTCCCCAGGCTGCTTCAACAAATACGTTTTTTGGGCAATTCTTGCTGTTGTGGGATAGGAGGGAGGATTCAGCTCCTGAGAGAAGGGTCGCTTTGGCACCTCAGGTAAGAGATATAGGGGAAAGAGTACTCATGTTGTTAGCAGTCTAATGGAATTTCCCTGCTACTTTCCTCAGAGAGCCATATGCCTATGGGGATGGCCGAGATGCCAGACGCGACCGCTCCCCTCTTCGGGGGAGCCCACGGAGAGACCCCAGAGATGGCAGGGATGGTAGAAACGGGCGAGATTCCAGAGACACTCGAGACATTCGAGCTAGAGACATGCGTGACGCCAGAGACCACAGGGACCGACGGGACATGCGAGACCCACGGGATATCAGGGATCCAAGAGACTTGCGGGACCCTCGTGATGTTAGAGATCTTCGTGACCCACGGGAGCCGCTGTATGATCGATACAGGGATCCACGCGATATGAGGGATCCACGCGATATGAGGGATCCACGTGATATGAGAGACCCTCGGGACCCTTTGTGCAGGTAATTTCCGCGGGATTGCATTTGCCCACACATTTTTATGGTGATCCTGCCTCAATGGCTGCACTGGTTTCAGTAGTGTCAGGTATTTGAGATAAGGAAGATGCTCTGACTGTTGACAGCTGGGTGTCTGCTTCGTGTCTTGTGGGGAGCAGGTCGGTACTTCAGAAATTAAACTTGAGGAAGGTCTGCATGTGATGCATTGGCCAAAGTTACTGCCAGGGGTTGTGCTGGAGCGTGGAAACCTTTGCTTCTTCTGTAAATCTTGCAGACGAGATGAAGCTTATGACCGTTACCTTCACCTTGAAGACTACTGTCGGCGGAAGGATGACTCTTACTACGACCGTTACAAAGAGCATTTTGATAGAGCACCAGGGAATTCAGAAGGTGAGTGCCTGTAACGTTATAATGGGCAGATTCACATTCTGCATCTGGGAGATGCCTGCAGTGCTGAGTGCGTTATACATTCTTGACACTGGATGGTTCCGAGATTTAGACAGACTGGCCGTGTGCACCTCATTGCTTCAAGCAGGTCCCAAGGGCATTACTTGTTCTATCCCTGTGGCTTGCTTTCAGACCGTCTGAAGCGTGAGGAGCGGCGCCGAGAGGAGCTATACCGTCAGTACTACGAGGAAATCAAGAGACGTTTTGATGCAGAGAGACCTGTGGATTGTTCTGTGATAGTGGTGAATAAACAGACAAAGTAAGAAAATAGTTATGACCAATTTTATTATTGCATGGTAGAAGAAAATATAATTAAACTTAGTCCTGCCTTGAGGCTGTGTGTTTTACAGGTTGCTATTGAGGAGGGTGGCTTTAGAGCCCTCAGAAAGCGACAGCTTCTGTTCCTGTTCTGGCAATATGTATTGATTAGATGGAGAAATGTTGTATCTTGTGCTTTACGTTTATTTCCTTCTTGTCACCTATCACTATACCTTCTCCTGATACTTTCCTACCTACTCTTCGTATCAGCCTACTGTCACAAGAGGTTATAGTGGCCTGTACTTGTTATTCATGCGTTGACTGATACGGAACTTATTAATGTGTGCCAACAGCAGCTAGTACAGAGCAGGTGTCAGGGTGGAGTCAGGGCGCTGTTCGTTTCAGAGCTCCTGTCAGATTGGTGACTAGGTGAGATACCAGTCAACACCGTTCATCCAACACGCAAGAAGTATAAAATCACTGCTGAAAGTAGTCATGAAGGGTATCAAAAGCATATGTAAGTAGTAACCAGAGCAATCTCATGTGGCAATCTGAACACTTACTGAGGTGCCTGCACTTAAACAGTGTGTCTTTTTATTCTGCTGATGCAAGACTGTTTATCTACAAACAAAAATGCAGGCAATCGCTCTAGAACAGCGTGCCTTCTCTTGGAACGTAAGGACTTAGAACAACTTTAGGAGTCAGAGAGACTCGTGTCAAAAATGTTAGAATGTCCTTATTTTGGAGAGTGGGTGCTGTGGTGGGAACAGAGGGGTACACCTATGCCTGGTACAGTGGGAGGGGGGCTGTGACAATGGCACCAGTCTGATGTCTATGTCTTTACAAATAAATGTAGTGAAGAATGACAAAGATGTAAATAAATCATAGATCTGGCTTGGGGTCTGAAGAAAATGTTGGTCAAGGGGTAATCTAAAGCTCTGTCTCCTTAGCCCTTTGGAAAAAAGATCAAGAGTTGCTTTTATTTAACTTTGCTGTATCTGTGAGGCAGAAGGGGAGAGCTGGCACTTGCCTGATCTGGTGGTAGAAGACAAAATCGGAACAAGGGAAACAGTGAAACTAGCAATAAAATTCTGTGGTTTGCTTTTAATGGAGTTGATTATCTATTGGAACAAATCTTGAAAGGAAATTTTAGATTCTTGATGACATCCCTTGGTGACAAGAAGTCTTTGGAAGATATTCTAATAGACCACAGGTTATTGTATTTGATACAGGGAGATTTTTTTTTGTGCACTAGGATCAGCTTGATATCCTAAGGATTGTTGTGGTCTGTAACAGCTACAAACCTTAAGAGCTGGAGCGTGTTAGTAAATCTTGGGTATTGAAGCATTGATGTCACCTACTATAGCCCTGTTGAAAGATGGCTCCTGAATAACTTAGATACACAATCAGTGTAACTTAGAAATCCTTAAAAAGACAGTTAGCAGGGGGGCAACAATTTTAGTCACCATTACAATGTTCGCATTCAAAGATGATAAATTGAACCTCTTTCAAAAGGTGGGGGTGCATGCAGACTAGACTTCTCAGAATGCTCATGGACTCAGTATCGCAGTTTAGGTACTGACTATAGTAAACTTAAAAAAAAAAAAGACTCAAAAACTTTAAGCTCAGCCTTGTGAGCTATGGTTTGTGTTTGGAATGGGAAGTCTGCAGGACAGCGGATACAGGAACAGCGGATCCATAGATGCTGTATTGATACTGGGTTAGAGCAGAAAGCAGCTAGTAGAACAAAGAACAAGAGAAAATGTATTTGGAACTCAAGTGAGTGTTATGGATGGGTAGCTCTCCTCTGAAAATTAATCTTCAAGCCCAGAAGTTGGGCTGTGCTACAGTGAATTAGGATAAGGCGTGTTTGAACAGTTAAGACACTGAACGTAGCATAAGTAACTGATTTCTGTAGGTTAGCTGCTCTGCCGTGTACCCCTTAGATCTCTGCAGGCATAAATTACCTAACTGAATGAGTTCAGTTTAAACACATTCATATGTAAGCAAATTTATAATAGTGTAAATCTCTGCAAACGCTCTGTTTCTCAGCTAGGCTGAGGCTTGATTTGTAATCTAATTCAGTTAAACTGAAATGACTGATTCAAACCAAACTAAGGGTAGGATATGGGCTTTTATATTATTGTAATGAGATTGCTGTAATACTGTCCTGTTAAACGTTATGAAGTTTGGCAAGTCATCAGAAAAGTGAATCTGAGATGACGGAGAGGGTGAATGTGCCAGGGTTTCTGTTTCTGTATGCGACTGACTTGTTAAACTCTGCTGGCTTTGCTTTGTGGTAGGGAGTACGCGGAGTCAGTGGGGCGGAAGGTGCGGGATCTGGGCATGGTAGTGGACCTGATCTTCCTCAACACAGAGATGTCACTGACGCAAGCCCTGGACGATGTGAGCAGAGGAGGGTCTCCTTTTGCCATTGTCATCACCCAGCAGCATCAAGTTCACCGCTCTTGCACTGTTAACATCATGTTTGGCACCCCACAAGGTACTGAGGTCTCAGTAGGCCGTGTAGCTCTGTGGTCACCTGAACCGCTCAAAGTGCTGCTTTAGAACACTTTCTTTCAAGCAGAATCACACAGGACACAGTTCATCCTTGCTGTGACATAAGTAGTTATTAATGATTTGACACCATGTCATAAATGTGAATATCGTTATTTACAAGTTTCCATAATACTTTATTTGTCCCTTGTCAAAAGGACTGTCTAATTTCTGCCAAGAGAGAATCTCAGCTGCGTTCTTAGCACCTAACATCACCAGCCTTTGCATTTTAGGGCGAGTCATGAACCCCAGCTCTAGAAATGACTGCGTTGCCTTGGTAGATTTCTGAGTAATACCAGTCCAACCTCAGTTTATCACTTGTTGCTCTCAAAGAGAGCATGTTTAAAATGTGACAAATTACAGAACAGATTTTAAAACTAAATGTGATTTAAGGAAAACAGAATAAGGATAGCGTATTCGGTCAAGGCAAAGATCTGGTTGTGAAACTGGGAAGTGTTATAAAAAGATACAACTATAAAGTGATTTGGTGTACGTGCTCCACCTTTTTAGCATTTTAGCACCATTTCCACTTGTCACATCACTTTCCGTCTCCGGGTGTGACTTCGTTATTGTGAGCGTGAGGGTGGGCGTAGGCATTAAAAAAAGGTCTTGTCAGAATGTGATCTCAGAAAGCAGCCTTTTGCTCTGATCAGGTTGTTTCTTCCTTCTTGTGTTCTCAACTAATGTTTTGTGAGGTTCATCTGGGAGAGTAAACTTCTGAATGCACAGTCACTGTTTTTTGCATGCTTACTGACTGAAGCAGCCTGGTTTCCTTAACATCGGATGCAGATGTGATAGGAGGGTTCTCTCATTTCCTGCACAAATACAGCTCATGCACACGTTCACTGGGCTTTCCACTGCCCTTAGTTTTAACTCTTAACTCCTTTGGTTTAACAGCTGTCCTCCCTCCAAAGCTTCTCTTCTTCTTTATTGGATCTAACAGTGTATCAGATCTGATAAGAACAGCAGTCATCAGCTCACCCACAGCTCTTTCTAGGGATTAAATACGCTCAATTGAACTGCACGTGGCCATTCACATGAGTTTCAGGGAACTCTTTCACAACTTGTACAAAGCATAATGTTAAAATGAACGCCAGTTTCCTGTTATGAGGAAGAGGGTGGCAGGATTTGATTATCTGCAGGTGCGAAAAGTGCTCAGCGCTTTGGGCTTTTTTTTTTTTTTAACTTTTTGGAAGGTAAAGGCCTTCTCTTTTGATCTCCCTGCTTAAATCTGCGTTCAGGAAATAATGACCTCAAAAACTTGAAAAGGCAAGTGCAAAAAAAAAGAAGTCGGAATAGATCATTATTCATTGTATTACAGAAGAACTTGATTACTGCTTATTGCCCCAGAGTATTAAACGTAAGCAGCAATGTGACACTGAGCCAGTGCTTCTTTCCTCCCCATCTCCTGCGTGCACCCACACTATGTTAAGGCATTGGCAGTACAGAACCAAAAAAGTATTCCCATCACTGTCCTGCTCTGGGAAGCTTTAGCAGCCTTCAGAGGGCACGTTTTGGATCTGTCCAAGGCTTTAGCAGTAGAATGGCTGGAACTGTCCCCTTTTGGAGCACGGAGAATGTATGTGAGAGGTAGAGGGAGCTGCTTTCCCTTTTAATTGGGTGAGAGGCAAGAAAGACATTTCTTGGGCTGATACGGTACCTTCTTAGAGCCCTCAGCTATGGAAGAAAAGGATGGCCTTGCTGGGCGATAGCCTTGAGCCTTCTGTTGGCTTAGGAAATTGAACTGTTACTGTGTGCCTAGGAAGCTTTCCAAGCCTACGCTTGCAGTCCCAAAGCGGTGCCTGCCTGCTGAATGAGATGTGCTGGTGCGTGTGAGGCGAGGCATCTCTTGTTAACATCCCTTTGGTTTACTGAAAACGCTTCTTTTCCTTGTGCAGAACACCGCAACATGCCCCAAGCTGATGCCATGGTGCTGGTGGCAAGGAATTACGAGCGCTACAAAACAGAGTCCCGGGAGAAGGAGCGCGAGGAAATCGCCCGGCAGGCTGCCAAGATGGCAGATGAAGCTGTTCTGCAGGAGCGGGAGCGCCCACCCCCCATGGAGGAGGGTGTCAGAGGGGGTCACCCTCCAGGGATTCAGACTCTCTTGAACCTGCTGGCAGACAATCGCTATCTAACTGCCGAGGAGACTGATAAAGTAATTAATTACTTGAGAGACCGGAAGGAACGGTTACTGAGGGGAAGCACTGATTCTCTGCAGGGTAAGTTTCTCAGCCCCAGACAAGGCTATTAATCATATGGGTTGTGGGCCCTCTGAGCTGGGACCCAAAACCAGTTCTGGGACCGCAGTGGAGTCCTAGGGTCTTAACTTCCTCACGCAGCGTCTCATTTCATTGAGATGGACCTGCCCTCGGGAGTCCTGAGAGGATTCGGATCTTTCCTGGGAAAGAACGTTTATATTGGATTCTCTCAGGGAAACCACAGCACTGCCGTAACTGGTTTGGCTGCTACGCGAAGCGCAGTAGTTCTGCGGGATGGTTTGGGTTCCCCAGAGCTGTGCAGCTCTGCTCTTCAGAGCGTGGGTATTCATTGATGCTTGTGTCTTTGGTAGGTGTTTCACTAATTTTCTTTAGGTGACGCTTCAAGGGCATTTGCAGAGCTTTAACCCTCTTTCCTTTCTTTCCCAGCATCCATGTCAAGACAGTCTTTGGGGGCACCTTCAGCATCATCTCTGGGTAGTCAGTCCAGCCTTCCAAGCTCTCAGGCTCATCAGGGTTCACAGCCTCTGGTCTCTGCTCCTTCTGTTCCAGTGTCCTCTTCTAATCCTCAGCAGGAGCTTCAAGCAAAAATCCTCAGCCTCTTCAACAGCGGGGCAGCAGCGGCAGCAGCTGCTGTGGCAAACAGCAGTTCTGCAGCCTCTGCAGGCACTTCAGGTGGCACTCCAAACCAGAACTTTGCTAACATGGCCAGCAGTCAGGCCCGGTCAGCACCCATGAGTGCTGGAAATTTAAACCAGGCTCAGCAGAGATTGCAGACTCCAAGCACGCAGCTTCCTGCTCTCCAAGGCCCTTCAAGAAACGCAGGTCCGAGACCCGGAGCTCCTCCACAAGCTCAGTCGCTCTATGGTCAGCACCAAAATCGTCTCCCTGCGCCTGGCAATGTACCTGCTCAAAGGCCAGTGTCTTCTGGTATCAACTTTGACAACCCGAGCGTACAGAAAGCCTTGGACACCCTTATCCAGAGCGGTCCTGCACTCTCCCACCTAGTGAGCCAAACCGTGGCCCAGGGGCGAGCAGGGTCCTCAGCCCAGCAACCTATGGGTTCCTACCAGCGGCACTATTAAAGCTGAGCTGTCAGGCCCTTTCCCTTTCCCTTTGCCATTCCATACTTATAGCTGTTTAAAGAGTCTCCTGTCCTTGACATGGGACAAATGCCCCTGGATATGCATGTCCTCTCCACTTCGGCGAGAGTGTACCCCCAGTGGCATTGCTGCTGACTGTTGCTAGTGCTGCCCTTCCTCACCTTGGTCTGGTTAGCAGTGTTTGGAGAAGTATGCTCTGTTTTCTCAGTGGCACAATGTGCTAAGAGCCGCTTTGGATAATCGGTTGTTTTGTCCAGTCCCAGAAGCTGCTGCAATGACAGTCCTTCTCAGTTTTCCTCACTCCCAGTAGCTGGTGCATCTTCACCTTGCGGTGCAGTCTGGTCTCGCTGAATGGTCTTGGCATAGTTTTGGGTCAGTGGTTTTGAGGAAATAGGGGACTGCACAGAGCAGTACGCTGGCTGGGCCTTCTTGGAGACCCACGTTTTTGGAATGGGCTCTATTTTTCTTTGGATTTCTTTTTTTTTATTTCTTTTTTTAATGGCATAGAAGCCAGTTGGAAAGTACAGTGGTAGCGGTAGCAGCTGAACTCATGAAGCACATGCCTGACCACTACTCGGTAACCCAGGACCGTGCCGTTTGGTCCTTCTGTAGCTGGACTGTCATGTCCTGGCAGAGTGAGGCAGAGAAACGCTCCTCACCTCACCCAGCTCACGGAAACCGGCAGCTTTTGTCTGAGTACTGTGGCAGATCTGAAACAAGAGCTTCCAGCCAAGGCAGAGATTTCAAATGGTCTGTAAATTTTCCTACACCAAGTAGCCAGCGTTAAGATCAGTCGGTTAAATTTGGCATATAAATTCTCTTTTCTTATAATCTTGCTTTGGGACGGTTGGTTACTATAGCCCAACAGCTCAGCCGCAGCCACGCTGACGAGCTGCTGGCCCTCCCTTGGGAATACCTGCAGCCAGTTACAGGTGGTGGAAGTCTGCTCTCTGAAACTCCACCTCACTGCTGATGGGTGTTTTGTCCATCTAGGGTGGAGAGGCAGTGCCAAGATGCAATACCATAATTTTATACCTTTTTTTCAACACTTTGGTAGCTGCAGTGGACAGTTGAGTGGAAAATCGGGCAGTGATTCTTCACCGTGTTTTTAACCAGTAACATACTTTGATACCAGAACACAAAACATCTCTTCACTCTGTGGTCCTCCCCGTCACGGCCTTCTTAGAGTCTGTAGGCTTCCTGCAGAGAACCGAACGAAGCTGAGAAAGCAGTGTTCTTGGAGCAGAGGATTTTGTCCCAGGTGGTTTGTGTTGTAGCATTATTTTTTTTCTCTGTGCTGTTAACAAGAGGACATTACTTTTTAATAAAAAGGCAGGAAAAACGTTTTGTTGCATTTTTGACACTTGACAGCTTGAGTACTACTGGAATACATTATTCCGCTGCGTTTGCCATTACTCTCTTCTTCCAGATAAGCTCTGTCAGACACTGCCCTGCACTGGATGCTAAGCGGAACGTGTACAAACCTTACTGTGACAATATTGTAGTCGGTCTCAGTTTATAACACTTTGGTTTTGAAGTACCTCAGAGGTACTTATTCTCACACAGTGGACTGGGACGCTCGGGCAGAGCGGCCCACGTGCCCGCTCAGGGACCCGCGCGCGGGAGCAGTGTGTGGCAGGGGCCGGCAGGAGAGGTCCGAGGCCTCTCGGGCTGGTGGTGGTGGGAAGGGAGGGCGTGCGCTCGGGCCAGCAGCGAGCTGGTCCGGTGTCCGTGCTTCATTGCTGCTAATTGTGCGGCTGCTGCGTGAAGTTGGGGCTGCAAGTCCCTGTGCGTTTAGCACTGGCCTTCCTTGTGCTGCCGTCACTGCACAACCTGAAATTGGACGGAAGTATGTCTGTCTGCCATCTTTCCTCCTCCCGTTTTTGTTAGATCCCTTTCTCCGTCTCTACAGCCCCACAGACAGGCAAAGCATATTTGCTGGGATGATCGGAAATTTGTGTGAGCTTAAACACGGGAACTGTGGCACTTGGGAGAGGCTGTTCCCCTCCTGACGTTTTGCTGCCTCTGCCATCTGCTGCTCCCTGTCGGGGCTTGCTCCTTGGTATGGAAATGGTAGCAGCCAAGTGCAAAATAGCTGTGGAAACCCTGGAAGCGAGTGAAAAATCCCCGTGCAAGTAGTGAAGGGTGTAATAAAATCATTTATTGCATTTTGTGCAGACAGGAGTCTAGAAAAATGAATACAGTTAAAGCAGTAAAGCATTAACAGGGAGCATTCAACAGCCGAGGAGCCACTCCTCCATTAATACCTGCACAGAGAACACGGGGTCTCTACTGAGGCGGCCTAATGCACGATACTGAAACACTCACAGAAATTAAATGCAAGCCTAATACTCCTTTTTTTTTTTTTTTTTTTTTGGTTTGCAACCTCTTTTATTTACAAGGTTTTAAACTTAATTGCATTGCTCTGCACACAGATTCTCTAAAACACAAAGCATACTAGGTCACTACATGTCTATTGAAATATTGCACTCGAATAAAAGTCACTTGAATGGACGTAGAACATCTAGCTACAGTGATTAAAAGATTATTGAATGAACTGACTTTGTGATAACATTCATAACAAATATATTGCACATGTAGCACAGAAAGTGGTGTAACCAGCAAATCTCAGACCTTTTGGTCTTTCTGCTAGTTTTTAGTCCTGCTACACAGAGGAGGGTCTTGACTCTTCTAGTGCAACTCTTACCCTTGTGCAGTATCTACTCCTTCCTCTCGTCCAGCCACGGACCAACACCCGCCCAGGCTGGACGCTGCCTGCGCCTCCTGCAAGTGCTGTCCTGTGCCTTGTTGCCTGTACCGCATGGTGGCTGCAGCGACGTTAGCCGCATCCTGCTGCTGCTGCTGCTGCTGCTGCTGCTGCTGCTGCTGCACGCCGGGGCCTGCTCCCGCCCAGCGGACAGGGACAGGGCAGCTCAGCGCTCCCGCAGCAGCAACTGGAGCATACGCCACCGCCGGCCCGGTGCTGTGCGCTGCCCGAACGCGGCTGCGGGGTACGTGCGCTCCCCGCCTGCTGCGGGCCACGCTGCCATCCCACCGTCCCGGCGGGTCGTGTCTGCTGGGCGCTGCTCCCGGCGGCAGCAGCCTGCCTGCGAAACGAACTTGGGGGGTCAAGACCTTCCTGTCTGGAACAAAAACCGAAATGTGTCTGCGCATGTGCCAAGGAGGAACTTGCATGTCTACCAGAGGAGGACACTGTCTTCACCAAGGTGGAACGGCAGAAGGGTGCTCCGTGGGGAAACTGAACACTCACAGAGGCCAAACGTGCAGGGCTGGGTTTGTAAACTAACATGCAGTGCTGTCTGCTAAAACTGGCCCTCTCCAGCCAGCGGCGAGCGAGAACTCGCTGCGGAAACCAGCACCTTTCTTGCCACAGCCAATTTTTGCCTGGCAGGGGTGGTGAGGCAGCCCTGGCTCTGTCCGGAGCTGTGCCCCTGCTCCTGCTGGAGGATGAGGAAGGGGAATGCCTTTTCTTCAGCGGTAGCGATGGGAAGGGCTCGCCTTCCTGCTCTCTGGGGGAGCCGGGACTGCGACTTTACCGTCGGGGGTTGAAGTGGTGCTGAGGGGGAATGGGATCCGCGGGTGATGCTGGGGAGGCGAGGAAGCAAACCTCTCAGCGGAGACGCGTGCCCTGGCCCGCTGTCTCACCGCCACGCTGCAGACGATGCCATTCCCTGCTACCCTGTACCTGCTGCCAAAGGAGCAGCTCTTTTCCCCCCGACGCTGCCGGGGGTGGATGCTGTCTGCGGCCTCAGCAGAGGCAGGTGCTGGAAGCCCTGGCGCCGACCGGCTCCGTGCACCGGGATGGCTGCAGGACGGCACCCGCAGCTGCAAGGCCCCGCGGCGCGGCAGGGCAATAACCAAGCTGTGATCAGAGGGTGACTGCAGGGAGCGGGTGGCATCTTTTGAAGAGGCAGAGCAGCCAACAAGCACTCTAGGCCCAACAAGCGCGGTGCTAGCACATGAGAGGAGCGGGCAGGTTGCTGTGCATGCCTCCCCCGTTGCTGCAGAAATGCCTCAAAGAATTTGGGGAGGCTGGAAACAGCACGTGAGCTTGTGCATGGCGGTGTAGGACCAGCTCCACGGGCAGAGGGCTAGATGCTGGCAAATCCCGGTTCCCGTGGGGCTGCCCTTCCCAAAGCTAAAGGAACTTTTCACTTGCAGACGCCTGCCTGCGCTTTCAACAGCTCCCGAGCGGGTGAGGCGGTAGCAGGACCAGGGAATGCGACCCTGTGCGCCTGCACCATTCATCAGCCTGGAGCTCCTGCGCTGAAACCCGGTCTCAGCTCACCCTGACGGTCACCTCCTGTAAACGCTGAGCTCCCCATGCCCTTGGGACGAGCTTCCACACCAGTCTGCAACACAGACCGATGCAGCTGTGCAGGTAGCTGAGCTACCATGGCAGAAGGTCTGGCTGTGGCTGTGGCTGCTGCTGGAGAGAAGGGAGGCACTTTGGGAGTGATGGAAATGTAGGAGCAAGGTATGAGCAGGCACAGATGTGCAGCTGGGGCTTGGTTTTGGTCTGGGAGTGTGTCCAAGTAGTATCTTAAAGGAAAAAAATAAAAAAAAAAAAAACAAAACAAAAACCCAACATCAAAAAACCCACTGCTTTTTATCCAGGCAGCACCAAATAGCTTTGGGCTGGACCTGGAGGCGTAGAGAAGCTCTGCAGAGGGAGCGGGGACTGGAGTCGTCCAGTGCAGAGGGAGTTTCCCACCATCGGTGAGGCAGGAACCGAGGGCTGCGGCCGCTCTCGGCGGGCAGGAGGGACGGGCAGGCAGGGGGCTGGACGCTGGGACCAGCCGTGCCGGGCAGGAGGCAGCCACCGCCACCCATGGGGACGCTGTGGCAGCCTCCCGCACCCTCTGCACCGGCCGGGAGGCTGCTGGGGCGCGGGGCGGCGTTGGGGAGCGGGTTGGGGGGGTGCCGAGGAGGTGAGCGCTCCAGCACAGGGGCTCAGCTCTGGCCGGAGGACAAAGCGCTGCCGCTTCGGGCCAGGCTGGTGCAAAGCAGCCAGCACTGCCGGGAGAGGGCAACTCTTAGCAGGCTGCACTTCGAGTGGAAGCTCAAATCTGCTGTGAAACAAGTTCAGAAAAGTCTGTGACTTCTTTTCCCTGAAAACTCTTAAGAAGCTAAATTGAGAAGAGAATGAAGCTGTGACCTGGCCCTTTCCCAGGGGCTGCCGGTGGCCGGGGAAGGCTGTAGCCTTCACCACCGCTCCAAAGCACTCGGTGCGACCGATGGGCGCCCGTTTCGTGCAGGAGCAGCCCGTCTCGGCTCTCTGTCCCCGCGGCCTGGTGCTAGCAGAGCCCTGCATCTCTCAGAATAGATATAGATCTCTATATATAGACTTCATCTGGTTCTATTAACATAAATATGATCACTTTAAAAATACACGTACTGTATTATGTACACTATATACATGGGGCCAGGGCGGGCGCCGGCGGGCACCCTGGCTGCCCTCGGCACCGCTTCCTGCGTGGTTCCTGGAACCGTTCACATTTGTTAAAAGCTCCTCAGTTTCTCTGTAGTGAGAGATGCTGGGGGGGACGACGATGGGGCTGGGGGAAGGCGGGGGGGGGGGGGAGTGACCCTGCAGCTGCTGCCAAAGGTAAGACGTGTTTGAACCACCCCGGTGCGCCCTGCTGCCTGTGCGCGGGGGCTGCCTGCTGCCGTGCGGGCCAGCGGGAAGGGACAGGCTTCGGGCTGCAGCGGCCACATGGCCAGTGCCCGGGTCGCCCTGGCCAGCCGGGTGAGGGAGTGCCGTGATGCCGGGGGAGGCTGGGGCGGTGGGACCCCTTAGAGCCACCCCCTCGCTGCGGGGTCTGGCCCTGTCAGACCAGGCAAACAGACTTTGCATATGTTAAAACTACGCACAGATCCGGACTTCCCTACAGCCCCCACGGCAGCGTCTGCGTCTGCCGGGTTAGCAGCGAAGCCCTGGGGAGCAGCAGGAGCACAGCGGGGGCACGGGGGGGACCCAGATGCACGTGCAGGTGCTGCGGCCAGCCGGGCTGCTTGGTGCCAGGGGCCCGAGAGCCCCCCAGTGCCCCCCAGTGCAGTGTGGCTGGGGAGCGGGGTGGGGGGGGACGGGACGGCTCTGCACCCAGGCCAAGAGTAGGCGCCGGTGCCTCAGGGGGGGGACAGTGGCACCCGCGCAGCGCCAGCAGCCAGAGAGCGGCTCCGACTGCGCACAGCGGGGCCTCTGCTCCGCTTCCGACACCGCAGCTCCACGCCGCGACCGCTGCACAAGCACCGGGAGAGCACCAGGGCAGAGAGAGCCTGGAGTCAGCGGGGAGGGGGGACAGGGAGCACCCCCACCCACCCACCCCAGGTCGGGGCTCACACTGTCACCAGATTGCCGCGCTCCAGCACCCACCCCCCCCCCCCTGCAGCTGCCCCCCCACCCCCTGCCCCCTCCAAACCATCACGCTGCGTCTCCGCAAGCTCGGCCCACGGCCTCCAGAGACGAGCGGCACCGAGGCCCATCCTGGCGAGGGGCGGCCGGGAGGGGGGCAACGCCATGGGAGGCAGCCCCGGGCACTGCCGGAGGTGGGGAGAGGAGCGTCCGGCGAGGAAAGCGTGCTGGTGACCTCTCTCTTCTCCCAGCGCCTCCGCGGGGAGGCATGGCGTGAGCGGCGGGGTGGCAGGCGGTCACAGGGCACAGGCGCGTCCAGCCAAGCTCCGCGCAGGGGTAGCGGCACGGCGGGGCCAGGCGCCCATCTCGGCACAGCCACCCTCCTGCCCGGCCGGCGGCCGCAAGCAGCAGTGCTGGGGCTGGCCCTGCCGGGGACGGGCGGTGGCAGCAGCGCTGGGCTCTGGTGCTCAGTCCGTGGTACAGTGTATATATTTATATATAAACAAGGACAGCAGTGCTGTGATGTTGCAATGAGGAACAGCTGCTCTGGTGCTGGATGCTCCCGGAAGATCTGGTGCTGCAGTTCGAATGGAGAGATCAGGGGCACGGCCAAAGCCAGGTGAAGTTTCTGCACACCAGCTGCCATCAGGCCTTCCCTCCTCCCCTCCAGGAGCACGGTGCAAAGGGGTGGCGGGGCTCTCAGCGTGCAGACAAACCTCTCTTGCGCGCCGTGTTTCAGGAGTAGATGGTGATGACCTCCCGGCCCCCACCGCGCACCAGGAGCACTCGGTCCAGGTGCTCCGTCAACACCTCCAGGAACTCCATGTCTGCACGGCCGTCAAGGAGGACCATCACCACGGTGGAGTACGGGGGCAGCCCTGTGCCATCCCTGCCCAGCCCCGCGCCCAGGGAGCCAAGCCTGCAGCATGACACCCCCACACCAGCACCAGGAGCCGGTGAGGTCAAGCCTGAGCCGAGGGGCCAGAGGAGCCCACCCATGCTGGCACCACGCGATGGGGACCGTGGCTGAGCCCTCCCCAGCAGGCAGCCAAACCCCGCGGATCTCTGCCAGGATGCCCACACTGTGCCATCACACTCAGGCGTGTGGGTGCACTGTCGTATGGCCCCACCACCCGCCCCACGTGCACCGGCTCTGCCGGAGAGGCAGGCTGGTGCCAGCGATGGCTGTCGGACCCAGCCAGGGGCAGGAGGCATGCAGGGGGGTCCGGGCTCAGTCACTGGACCTGTGCCCTGACACTCGCCTGCAAGAGCCACCAGCCTTGCGGGAGTCACGGGCCCCTGGCCACCGGTCCCCCCTTGCGGAGAGGGGTCTTGGCGCCAGCCCCGAGGGAGCAGCCCTGAGGGAAGGATACAGTTCTCATCCCCTTTCCGATTGCGGGGAGGCCCCGGCATGTTCAGCAGGACCAGCTTGGCATCCTGGGACTTCTTCACGATCACCTCGTTGAGCTTCACGGCCGTGTGCATCCTCCGCACATTAGACTGGTTCCTGCGGGGGGGACAGCACACGTGGGAACAGAGATAGGCATAGCCGGCCTCCGGCCCCACGCCGGCCCCAAGGGGACACGGGGCGGGCTGGCCTCCTGCCCCAGACCAGTGCAGGGGTGGGCTGCGGCACGAGCTCGGGGAGCAGCAAGCTTTGCCCAGCACGGCTGCCGGCAACTCTGAGCCCACACTGGTGGCCACGAGCTGCAGGGCCATGCATGGTGCCCACGGCTAGCAGCACACCGCGGCTGCTTGGGGCCGAGCCGTGTGGGAGCGAGCAGGAGCAGACGGTGCCCGTGCCACCGCAGGAGCCCGAGCCCAGGCTTGCAGGAAGCTGCCGGCAGCGTAACGGGGCAGGCGGGAAGCACGCGGTGCGGACACTGCGTGGCACGCAGAGTCTGCGCAGGGGCTGGCAGCTGCAGCCCCCGCACGCCGACTGGATGAGCTGTCTAGCACGGCACCGGCAGCAGCTGTCACGGTGCACGGAGCCGCTCTGGTGCATGGGGGCAACCCCGACGGTACCCCGACGGGCATGTCGCCCCACGAGCGTGGCCCAGCTCCCCCTGCCCTTGGACCCGACACCCAGCCCAACCCAGACTTACAGGTTCTCCCACTCGCTGCCAGGAGCACCACGGGGCCGAGGGGGTGGGGGGAGAGAGAGAGAGAGAGAGAGAAGAGGTGAGCGCCGGGTGTGCACCCCGAGTCCCTGCAGCACACGCTGCCCAGGCACCCCATCCCTCGTCAGCGCAGGTCTGCGCAGGGACCCCCCCCACCTCCCACCCAACCCCTCTGCAGGGGTGAGCTCAGGGCACCCGGGGCCGCCAGACAGCCCTCAGAGCCAGGACCATGCCGGTGCTGCCAGGGCCCTGCCTGCACCGCCTGGCTGGGGCAGGCAGGGATGGCCAGGGCTGCGGGGCGCGGGTGAGACGGGGTGGCAGCATGCGGGGCCGTACGGCTTCATGTTGAAGAAGTCCTTGATGCCCTCAGGGCTGACGGGGCTCTTGCTCTTGTTCTTCTCAGCGACAGACTTCTCCTTGGTCCAGGTGAGATGCACCTTCTCTGGCGCCGTCTCCACCTCGTCGCCAGGGGACTGGGAGCTGCTGGAGAAGGTGGTGGCGTTTTTGTCGTGGATGAGCTGGACCTGCAGAGAGAGGGGGACTGTGGGCACGGGCCGGGGCCAGCTGCCTGCCCTGGCCCTGTCCTGGTGCAGCCGCTCACCTCCTCCTCCGGCTTCTCCTCGCCATCGCCCACCTGCTCCTCAGGGACGCTCAGGCGTAGGCGCGTGTTGGCCGGGTTCTTGCGCCGGATGGAGCCGCGGGACTCATCTGTGATGCTCTGAATCTGTGCAGGACAGGGTCAGCCAGGGGAGCAGGGCAGAATCGGACTTGGCCGGGCAGACCCCAGCCTGCAGCCCCAGCTCCCCGGCAGGATGAGTGTGCAGAGCCACGGGGCAGTTTGGCCGGTGGCACAGCCACCACGGGGCCCGGATCCCACCCAGGCTGTCCTGCATCCTCACCTCCCGCTCCCGCTCATTCTTGGTGAGGTGCATTTGCTTGAGGATCTGGGAGCGCTGCTCCATCACTAGCGTCTTCTCATAGGTGTAGGCAGAGATGTCACTCTCGTGCTGCAGTGGGGGACAGAGACACCATGGGGCAGGGTGAGCTGCATCCACTGCTCCCAGCCTGGCCCTGTGTGTCCCTGTGGACCTACATGTCCCCATGGTGCTGTGTCCCCCTGTGGAGCTGTGCGTCCCCCCATGGTGTTGTGTCCCTCTGTGGCAGGGTCTGTCTGGCTCTCCCATGCGCAGCATCGCAGACTGTGACACATGCCACCATCCCAGCACTCACCATCTCCACCACCTCCACCTCTGCGGTGATGCGCAGGTGGTACAGGAATGTGGTCAGGTCCTTCTTCATCTGGATGCTGTTGTCATCCATCTGGGCCACCGTGAAGATACGCATCTTGCACTTGCGCCAGACCTGCGAGGGAGGGCGGCATGGGCACAGCTCGGCAGGGATGGGCCCGGCTCCACGCCCCGTGCCACGGGACCTGAGCTACCTTGTGGTGCCTCAGAAGGAAGGGCAGCAGCATGAGCATCCCCCCATCGTGGACAATCCACCAGACATCAATGTGGCCTTCTGAGAACCGCTCCTGGTTGCCCGGGAACATGGCGACATTCTTGGCCACCAGCAAGGCCAGGTGCCCAGCCGTGGTCTCTCGCACCAGCTCTGGGAGGGGGAAGGACCACGTCAGCTGGGGTGGCTCGCAGTTTCCCCCCAGCCCGGCAGCACCCGTCCTCCGCAGTGCCTACCGATGAAGTTCCTCCAGGTCTGGTGGTCCTCCTTCTGGCGCCAGCTGCGGGGCCAGCCCACCAGCACCGTGTTGTGCTGCAGCCCCCCCAGCCCGCTGGACTGGATGAGGTGGGACATGCCATCCCGCAGGTTGGAGGAGATCACCACCTGGCAAAAGCCCTTCACCTTCTCCGCTTCCATCAGGCGACGGATGGACTGGTGGCAGGAGAGGGGGGGTCAGAGACCACAGCGCCCGGGGATGGGCACCCACCACAGGCACAGCAGCTGCCAGCCCCGGCAGCGGCACCCTGGCCAGGCAGGGTGCAGGGTGCAGGGTGTGGGGTGAGGGGTGCAGGTCCCCACGGGCTGCCCAGGTCTCCATGCCCCATGGCAGGCTGGTGGCCCTGGGCCAGGAGGGGTGAGACCCGGCGGTGAGCAGAGCTGGCGCATGGCTCTGCGCCGTGCCGAGCGGAGGGTGTCCCCGTGCCAGGGCTCTGATGGGCGGCGGAGCAGCAATTAAGAGTTATTTACTCAGAGAAATTATAACATGTCTGCATGGGAGAGAAACTGTTTGCTTCCAAGGGCTTAATCTCATTAATGTGCCGCCCGGCTGGTGCAGAAGTGCTGGGGGGGGGGGTGGGCGGGCAGAGAGGGCTCTCCCTCCAGCAGGGAAAGGCTCCCGTCACCCACCCTGCCTGGCACCGGGGCCGTGGGGACCGTGGGGGGCCCTGGGGGCTGCGGGGAGGGTCAGGGCTGTAGTGGCCACGGGGCTGCTCAGCACAGCAGCACCTGGCCAGGTGCCATGCCATGCCATGCCGTGCCGTGCCGTGCCGTGCCCTGCAGCAGCTGGCCAAGACTGGGACCAGTGCCCGGTTGGTGCTGGTGTCTCTGGCTTGTGGGGAGGGGGGGCAGGCGTCTGGAGGTGCCCTGAGCACCGGTGAAGAGTAGAGTCTCCGAGCTCCGCCTGGTGCCACCCCAGGGCTCTCCCGGCCAGCCAGGGCCACCAGCCCTGGCCAGGGGGCAGAAACGCCACCAGGCTCCCAGGGACAGCCGCGGGCACCTGCCGCTGGCAGAACCCAGCCCGGCGTGGGCAGCAGCCCCCACGCGGGAAGCTCTCACCTCCTCTGCCCTCTGCGCCTGCGGGTGGTTGTCCAGGAAGGTCCCTTCCAGCACGGAGGCCACGATGGTGAGACCCTTGCCAGCCTTGAGCTGCGACGTGAAGGACAGGAGCTGCGGGTGCACCACATTCTGCTCCTGATCCCCACGCACCAGGACCAGCAGCTGCGGCCTGGAAGGACGGTCCTGCAGTCAGCACCCGCGCCCCGGCTGGCCCCTGCCCCGGTCCCCCCCAGTCCCCTGGCCCAGCCTCACCTCCAGTTCTTGGTGTGGGGGGGACCCTCCTCCAGCCGCAGCAGGGCGTAGCGGGCTGCGCTCAGGGACAACCCCCGGATCCCATCGCCCCACTCCTTCTCTGCCCTGTGGGAACCAGCATGTAAGGGATGCCCATGGCTCCGGCCACGGAGCGCCGTGCCAGCATGAGGAGCAGCCCAGGGAAGCTGAGCCGCCCCCACCGAGGGGCCGAGGGGTGGCTGTGAGTGGTGGCGAGGGTCTGCGGCACGGCGGCCGCCCTTACCCGCGGTACTCGATGTATTTGTAGATGAGGCCAGCAATCAGCATGGCGACCAGCGCGTAGTACCAGGAGCAGATGAACATCAGCGCCAGGCAGAGGCTCATGCCCAGGAAGGACAGGGTCCTGCGGAGAGCACTGCGCTGTCAGCGCACCCCGGCCCCTGCAGTGGTGCCAGGGTCCCCAGCCCGGGGTGGCCTGGAGGGTGGCAGGACACCCCGTCCCGTCCCGTCCCGTCCCGTCCCGTCCCATCCCATCCCGGCTCACCAGTGGTAGTAGCGGAAGCGGGGCCGCCAGTTGGGCGTGCGCAGCAGCGTCTGCACCGCACACGCCAGGTTGACAAACATATAGCACATGAGGAAAAACCTGCAGGAGAAAGCGTGAGGCTGAGCCGAGCGCGCCGGGCTAAACCAGGGCTGCAGCCGGGCCCCACCGCATCTCCCAGCCCCAGGGTGGCCACCGCCGGAGCGTGCCCCGCCGACGGACAGGGGAGCTGGGGCTGCTGAGCAACCAGGGCACAACGCTGGCTGAGGAGCGTCCCTGGGCTCCCTGTGGGGCTCCCCTCTTCCTAGGCAGGGGCTGGGGTGGCGGTGGCGTCCCCCCCACCCGAGGATCGGAGACCCGCAACGTGCCAGCCGGCTGGCCGGGACGAGGGGGCGCGGGCCCGTCCGCCGCTCGCGAAGGTGCGGGTGGACAGAGCATGCTGCCTACATGGAGAGGATGGGAGCCACCTCGTCCAGGGAGGCGATCAGGATCCCGATCTCGCAGATGCAGGCTGTGAGCAGCAGCGCCCACGTCGGCTCCCCGTTGGCTTTGCCGTGGCCGAAGACCTGGGAGGAGGTTAGGGGGGAGAGAGGGGGATGTCAGGGCTCTGTGATGCTGGCACCTCGTGGCCCTGGGCGAGGGGTCCTTGGCACCACCCGATGGAGCCGGACCCTCCCACGCACCGAGCCCTGGCAGAGCCCGCAGCCCTCCCTGCACCCACAGCAGCCCCTGTCCCCCCCCAGGACCCCCACCCAGGGACGAGCCCCAGCTCAGCCCGGCCACAGCAGGCACGGAGTTGGGTACCCCATGCCCGGGACAGACACGCTGCCGGTGGAGATCAGCTCCTCCTGTGGCTGCGGGGACACAGAGGGGGGTCCGGGCACGAAGGTGGGAGCCGGAGGCGCGTGTCCGCACTCATTAGAGGGTGCAGGCAGCGCGCGCCAGCGAGAGCTCGGGCTGGGGCTGGCAGGGTGCAGGAGGGAGGATAAAATTAGCCCACTCTTCCCTGGGGGGAGCTGTCGGGTTGGATTTGGAGAGATGAGGCTGTGAGAACGCGTCTTCAGAGAGCAGATAAAATATGAAGCGGCACAGCAGCGAGGGGGGAGGGGATTCTGACCTTTCCCAGTACTCCTCTCCCACCGACACCGCTGCCAGACCCACCACGGCCGCCCACCGCCACGCCGGTGCCACCAGGACAAGGGCAGGGAAGAGTTATTGTGGGTACCCCACGGTGTCCCATGCTGACGGGAGCCGCAGCCGTGGTGGGCGCTCAGGGCCGGCAGTGCCAGGCTCGGGGGGACACCTACCCTGAGGAAGGGCACGATCCCATCCCTGGAGATGGCTTGCAGGAGGCGGGGGGCTCCGGTGAGGCTCTGCAGCCCAGCCCCACACGTGGAGAAGAAGGAGCCGATGACAATGACCCATGGGGACGGCCACGCCAGGGTGCCAACCACCAGGTTTCCATTGACAGCTTCACCGAACCTGCGGGGCACCGGCATCACCCGTGGTTTCGTCCCGTGGCTGAGTCCCAAGAGCACCCGCAGGGGACAAGCAGGGGAGCGGGGTCTCAGGTAGCTGGGGTCTGTCCCCATCCCCTACTCGTGGCCGTGGGGGGGACAAGGGGGAGGTGTGGGACAGGGGGGGGGTCCCCATCCCCTGTGCCGGGAGGAGGCCGATTAAGGCTGCGTGCGGTTGGATCCCGTTTGTGTCGGTGCTGGCGACCCAGAAGTGTCACCTGCCACGTGCAGCGCGCTGGGCTGCCCCAGATAACACAGGCAGCGCAGGCAGCCCTGCCTGTTGACAAACAAGCACGCTGCCTGCAGCCCTGGAGCAGGAGGAAGGACTGCGGATGTGCAGCAAAACATTGCGGGGGGGAAACAGGGTACGCACGAGTCCCCAGCGCCTGTTATGAGCTTGGGCCCCCCCAAGAGCCCACCCCCACACCAGTGCTCTCACCCCAGGACCCCCGCAGACCCCCCAGTGCCACCCCGTCTGCCCAGTGTGTCCCAGCTGCAGCCTCCCCACACACCCCCACCTCTCCCCGGGCTGCCCTTCCCCAGCCTGTTCCTGCGGGCTGCTCCTGGGGGGCTGCCGGGGTCCCCCCACGCCTGCCCCGCACGGCCCCAGGACACTCACTTGTCGCGCAGGACGACCCCCTCAATACATGCCCCAAAGAGGACGACGGAGCTGATATCTGCCAGGCGGTCAAGGAGAGCCAGGAGGATGTGGAGTCCCGCTCACCCACCCCCCCTGGGACCCCCAGCCCAGCCCGGCGGGGCACCCGAGTGGGTCTGCCCCGTGCAGCAAGCCCACCCGCCCTCAGCCCCACGGCTCAGGCTCCGGTGAGCCCTGAAGGATACAGACTGCAGAGGTGGTGGCGATGGCCAGGATGGTGCCCGTGGGGATGGACTTCTGGGCGTCCCGCAGGTCTCCGGAGCGGTTGGAGCCAGCCATGATGCCTGGGGAAAGAGGGGACGGTGCCGCAGCAGGCAGAGGCACGGCGCTCGCCCATCCCAGCCGGCAGGACAGCTCGCACTGGGCACCGGCTTGGTGGCATGCCAGGACGGGGAGCAGCCACCCAGCACCCAGCCCGCTCCCTGCATCCCCCCAACCCCCCCGACACAGAGCCGCAGTCTGACGCCATTCAAGGATTAGGCTCAAAACGCTCTTAAGTGACTTGTCTCATTAGCCCTTAATTAGCTCAAGCAGGGATGGTGACTGCAGCAGTGACAGGGATAGAGTCCGGCCCCGGCGCTGCTCCGGGAAGGCAGGAGGCCAGGCAGGGACATGGCTGACACCGGCAAGTCCGGCACAGCCCGAGGGATGACCTGTGCTCCCGCTGCAGCAGCAGCCGGGGCGGTCGTCCCACCAGGTCCGGCAGGGCAGGACCCCGCAGCCGGGACATGGCCACCTGTAGCTCTGCCAGCATCACTGAGGGCACACGTACCGCGGAAAAAACAGGACCTGCCGGTAAGCGGGCACCGCGTGGGAGGGTGCCAGGCACCGTGTGCCAAGCGGCATCGCAGGGCTTGACCGGTGCCGGACCCCACCAGTGATGCCATGCCTGGGACAGCCCTGGGGGTCCCCACAGGCTCCAGGGCACCGGCAGAGCTGCGGGTGGGATCCGGTGGCTGCGACGGCTCCGCAGCGGGACTGGGTGGTGGGGGGGGGCTCCTCCGCCCCCGGGGAGCTATAAATACCGGAGCTGCGGGACGTCAGCGCGGCGCCCGAGCGGCATCGTCAGATGTGGAGCGCGGGCGGCTGCGTGGGAGGCGCAGGCTGCGATCCACCCCCGCACCCCGCGCGGGGGGCAGGCGCACGTGGGGCTGCGCGGGAGCACGCCCGGTGGCACGTGGGCCAGACGGTGCCCCACGGCACGCGAACGGGGCCGGCGGCGGCTCCCACCTGTGACCGAGGGGAAGTAGATGCCAACGAGCAGGGTGAAGTAGGAGGTCATGTCGCTGAAGACGTAGGGCTGGTCCATGTCCACCGGGGTGTCGGGCGGGCTCACGGAGGGCAGCCCCCGCTTCTCCACGATCACACCCTTGGTCAGGTACGAGCTCCAGAGGTTCTCTGCGAGGAGGCAGGAGGCCGGGCAGTGCAACCAGCATGAGGAGGTGCCGGAGAGCCGCCCGCACCCGCCACAGCACCCTCTTGTCCTGCAGCCCAAAGGGACGAAGTATGGGGGCGTCCAGCACTGCCTCCCCCCGCCCCAGCCTCACTCAGCAGCCGGCATGGCCGGCCGCCGGGGCCACTGGCATCCAGCGGGCGAGGGGTGGCACGTCCCCAGCCTGTCACAGATGTGCAGAAACACACAGCCCGGGGACAGGCCCGGCAGCGCAGGTGAGTGACCAGCACAGGTCCATCCTCCCGCTGGCATTGTCCCTGCAAGGTACTGGAGCAGATGACATGGGATTGCAGTAGCAAATAATTAAGAGGGTAATATAATTAATGCCGATCAACACAGGTTTAAGGAAAGTGGATCGTGTCAAAGTAACTTGATAATGTTTTTGATGGGATTACGAGTGCGGGGCTGATGTAACAGACTTAGCATCCCTCCGCGTGCTGCCTTGGCCGCAGATCGCGGTGAGAAACTGGAGCAGCGAAGAGCAGCCAGCACCCAGGCGTGGTAGGCAGAGGCTGACAGCCCTCGGCGCAGCATTGCAAAGGGGCTGCTGAGCAGGTCCAAAGGGGCCCCACAGGGACCTGCCCTCAGCACCCGGCGCTGGGCACCCCTCACCACCCGCGTGACCTCCCCTGACTGCCCTCCGGTGACAGACGGGGCTGGCAGTCCCCACTGACACAGCCCTGCTTGGCGCGTCCTCCCAGAAAGGCACGTTTCTCCCGCAGGGAGACCCAGTGCCTGCGGCGCAGCCAGCCCCAGCCACCTCCGCCGGGGCCGCGCAGTGACATCCCGTCTCAAGACGCTGCCAGCCCCGTCACTCTCACCACCAGCCCACCCAGAGCTGGGTCCTGGCTCTGTCCCGCGCACCCCGCGTGCAGAACCATTTGCTACCTGCTGCCCTGACAAAGACTGGCTGGGCTGGGGGGGTCGTCTGCGTCCCCTCCCCAGCAGGACCATCGCCAGCAGGAACAGACTGTACCCAGCAGCCAGGGACTCCTCATCTGCCCCATGAGACCTCAGCGTGGGACGCCATGGGGAGCCTCCCAAACACCCAGCAAACGTGCTCCACCGCATTGCCGTGATGCGGCCTGGCAGCTCTAGCCCCGAGCACCACGCACTCAGCAAAGTCTGCGCTCCCGCGCCTGCGTCCACGCAGCCACCGGGGCAGGGACGGACTGGAGTTGTCCGGCAGCTGCCCCGGTGCAGTCTCAGCCTCAGCACCCAGCAGAGATGTGGCTCAGGCTGCCCGATGGCACGCACTAGCCATGCCCAGGCACCCAAGCCCCTGCCCTGCTCCGTGGGACCCACCAGAGATGAAGCCACCACAAGCTCACCGCGTGCACCCGGCGCACCGCACAGCCACCACCCTGACACCCAGCCCGGCACCGCAGGAGCACCCGGCCCGGCTGCTGCACTGGGGAAGAGCTGATCCTGCTTACGGCTCCACGGGCAGGGAAGCCCAACAGGGTACTGTGCTCCTGAGCCCCGACGCCCGCCCTACCACAGCAGCACCCAGAGCAGGTCCTGCCGGCACGGCCCCATGGAGCAGGGGTCTGCAAACGCTCTCTGAGCGCGGCACTGAGCATCAACCTCCGCCGCCCACTGCGGAGTGTGAGCACCTGGCAAATGTACCGGCAGCTCTGGGAAAAACAGGTCAAAAGTGGCTCCTCCCAGCAAATTCACAAGTTTTTCTGCGGCCCTGGCCACTCTCCTGGTGTGGCTGCGGCCGCAGCAGCGAAGTGCCCCCGAGGGACGACTCCTCCTCGCAAAACCTCAGATCGATACCAAAGAGGAATCAGAAGGAGGATTTATTCCTCCCCAGCCTTCGGGCATCCTCCAGAGCTGTCCTACTGTGGCCTGGCCCAGCTCAGTCGCACGGTGCAGGAGTCCGTCCCGCTGCCCAGCGTGGCCTGAGCGTGGCTCACTGTGCCCACGGGGCAGAGCAGACCACAGCGGGGATCACCTGCACACTCCCTCACCCAGACCCGGCACTGCCCGCCTGCGCCCACACCACCTGCCTGGCATGCCCGAGGGACCGGCCGCCCACTTGCACAATGGTTCCCGCCACGGCACCAGACCCTCCATCAGCCCTGCCAGCAGAGCCGCCTGGCAGGCACGGCCGCTGCACCACCACGGCTCCCCTGGGACTTGTCCTGCACCTCCATCCCCACTCCTCCATCCCTACGCTTCCATCCCCACGCCTCCATCCCCATGCCATGCTCACCTTGGATGAGGCCACTGGCAGCGCCGGGGATGCCCTCGATCTCGGTCACGTTGTTCATGGTGAAGTACTCGTCACAGGTGGCGTTGAGGAAGCGGGAGGTGCAGAAGAGCTCCCAGAGCTTGGAGCCCACTGTCTCGTTCCCCTCCACCACCATCTTGGTGCAGAGGTCGAAGCCGTGGCGCGAGAGGGTCCTGTTGCCCAGGAGGCAGATCCTGGCGGGGGGGAAGGGGGCAGGCATTCAGCCGTGCGCTTGCACGCCCCAGCCCCGCTGCAGCCCCATGGCACGCTGTACTCACGGGAAGCTTGGTGGGTCAAAGGCCGACTTGATGACACCGGCATAGATGGCGAGGATGGAGAGGATGACACAGCCCAGGAAGACCAGGGCAAACTTGTTGACGTACTTGACCCCCACGAACACCACGGTGGCCATGCAGGTCAGCACGCAGGTGCCGTACACACGCATGTTGTTGAGCATCGCAGCTGCTTCCCCACTGGCATCCTCTGCCTTGAAGATGGCCATGGCTGGGAAGATGTAGGCCTGGGAGAGAGTCATGGCATCACCGCCCAGCTAACGGCCCCGCGGAGGGGTCCCCGGGGAAGCCACAAGTAGCGGGCAGCACGGGCAGGAGAGGGCAGAGCTGCCCTGCCGGGACCTGAGCCCTCGGCACCGCATGGGGAGAAGGACCAGGCACGTACCAGCAGGATTTCGATGGTGCCCAGGATGTACATGGCGCCGGCAAAGGTGGTGCCCAGGTAGAAGCAGAGCCCCACGGCCCCACCAAACTCAGGTCCCAGGGAGCGCGAAATCATGTAGTAGGAGCCACCCGCTGCCAGAGAGAGGAAAGGTGGGTCCCAGTAAGACCCCAGTGGCACCCCAGCTCTGCCAGGCGTCCCTGAGGGCAGGATGGAGCCAGGGCAGCCCTGGACCCCGCTCCAGCACAGAGCAGAACACAGTCCCCAGGGCCCCGGAGCAGCGGGAGCGACCACATTGGCAGAGCCATTCCCCGGGAGCCCAGCAGCCAGGTGTGATGGCCGCAGGGACGCATGTCCCCTGGGACGCCAAACAGGCGCTAGAGCCCCAGGGACATGGGCCATGCCCCGCTCCGTCCTCCCAGAGGAGCCTTTAGAGCTGGGCTGCCGGGATCTACAGTCCCGCTGTGGCAGCAGGATGATAAATAGCTTTAATTACACCCTGCAGTGGGGCTGCCAGCGCCATGCCCAGCCCGGCGGACCAGCTGGACCGGCACATCTCACCCGCTCCCAGCTCCCCGGAGTTCTGCGGGGCTGGGGATGCTCTGGGGGAGGTAGCCCAGGGGCACCCACATGACGAGACCCTGCCGGTGCCTCCCCGGGGGTACAGACTGCATACAGCAGCGTCCTCGCTCCTGGCACGGCTCGAGGAGGCCGGCGGGAGAGGCGACCCCACTGCCCAGCCCGCAGCTCCCGGCACACCCGGCTCTCCATCCTCCTGCCGGCGTGTCTCCCCCATGGCCTCGCCAGTCTGGCAGAGGGAGGAGCCGTGGCTGGCGGCTCTCGCTGCCATCTGCACCTCGCGGCTCTGGGGACGGGTGACGGCTCCAGCTCCACGCTCCCCCCGGGGCCATGGGGAACCCGGGCGGGCTGGTGGCAGAAGGCGGGGGAGCGACTGACGGTGATGTCCGCCCTCCCGTGTGTGGTGCTGGGCAGCCTCAGAGCTCGGCCGGCACAACCCAGGGAGAAGGATGTCCTCAGGGGATGCTCTCTGGGAAAAGCCCTTTGCCACACTCGGCCCAGCCCTTTTGGGGCACAGGGGCCCCTGCAGGCACCCGACCCGGTGGGGAGCCAGCTCCCCTTGCCCCCGGCGCACACACGGACACGGGCTCGGCTCTACCTGGCACCACGCCGTTGGTGGCGATCGCGCTCATGGAAATGGCCGTCAGCATTGTCTGCGGGAAGAAACACAGTGTTGGCACCCATCAGAGCTCCTGCCTCACTGGACAGGGGAGTGGGAAGGGAGACCTGGGGCCATGCCGGGACACAGGACTCCCCAGGGACACGCTGAGATGCGCCACAGGGCTGGGACGCCCGGGAGAGAGCCGGATGGATGGATGGATGGATGGGCAGGCTGGATTGCTGGCTGGCAGCGCAGCTGAGGGGCTGAGCCCCTTGGAGGAACTGGCAGTGCTGTGAGGGTTGGGGGGTCCCCGGATTGCCCAGGACACTGCCCGTGTTCAGCCCCCAGCCTCTGCCCTGGGGTCACTGTCCTGGCTGGGCGGCTCACTGGAGCACAGCATTGCAGGACCAGGACAGGGGACCCCCCGCCACATCCCCCCTGTATGGCAGTTACAATCTGGGTCGCCTTTTGAGCACCATTCTGCTGCTGACTCCCTTGGGAAGCCGCAGGCTTCTCCTTGCTGTAAGTGGGGCAGGAGCACGGGCAGGGCAGGGTGGGCCGGCAGCTAGTGCACCTCTCCACAGCCCGGCCAGCCTGGCTGGTGACCCCCAGACCCTGGGCAAGGCCAGCAGGGGCCCAGCCAGCTCTGTCACTTACGCAGGAGCAGCAGAGGAAGACCATGCAGAAGGACTCCATGATGCCAGCGATCCCCACCACCCAGGTGAGGCGCAGGAAGAGAATGACCCCAAAGATGTTCTGGAGGCAGGGCAGGTAGACGCCCATGAAGGTGCCCATCCGTGGGGCCTGCCAAGAGAGCGGGCAGCCATCAGGGCTCACAGGCCTGGCTGGCAGAGGAGCGAGGGGTCCTGCTCCTCCTGCAACGCAGTCAGGGACCCCGGGTGAAACCGCTTCCCTGGCAGGGGCCGAGGGACCCGGCTGTCCCCGGGGCAGCCCGTGGCCTGGCACTGCACAGGCAGGGGCCGGGAGAAGGGGCTGCATCCCTCCTGCATCCCTCACCTGCACCGGCTTCTTCTTGCCCCCGTCATTGTTCTCGGCCTCCTCGTGCTCCCGGCTGCCCTGCGGCAGGTTGGTGTAGTTGGCCAGCCCGCTCAGCAGGGACGAGACCATGGGGCTGGTGTCCATCTCCTCCTGCGGAGAGCAGAGCCCGGAGCCGTGAGGACAGTCCCTCGGGACTCTGGCCAGCCCTGGGACTTTGCCAGATGCCACCCCACCGCCCGCCCCATCGAGCACGGCTGCGGCAGTGGGGGACCCTGTCCCGGGGCTCTGGCATGTCCCCACTGCCCAGGGCACGGGTCGAGGTGCTGTGGGACAGCTGCCCAGCTTGGCCCCCTCCCCAGGGACCCTCCCTGCCCCACCACCCACGCGCCCTACCTCAAAGAGGGCCATGTTCTTGCCATCATACTCTTTCCCCTTCTCCAGGTCCGTGCTGTTGATGAAGGGGCTGCTCTCCTTGGGATTGCCATCGCCTGCAGAGATGCCACCGGGTCAGCCAGGCAGCCCCTGCCCACAGCGGGAGAGCATCCGCCCCGCGGAGCTGCCGCTGCGAGGGGTCGCGGCTGCACCCCAGCTCCCACAGGAGGGCTGCCGGGGCCGTGGGCACCATGCTCGCACCCGGTCCCAGGACAGGCGATGGCAGCATCCCAGCTGCCAGTAGCGCCTCCCGCACCACGTACGGGCAGGGGCCACCCATCCCCAGGAGCCACACGCTGCCCTGCCGGCACGTGGACCCGCCGGAGCGCATCCACGCAGTGAGGTGAGCGGTGTGGATCCAGGGGGAACCCTCCCGGCGGGACGGCTGGCAGCAATAACTCACGGCACGGGGCGCCTGCGGGTCAGCGTGCCGGGGGCTGCCCGCAGCGCTGCGTCTGCAGGGGCGGGATCCAGCCAGCTGCCCAGCGTGCCACCACGGAGGGAGACGGTCCCGGCACAGTGCCTGGGAGCGGGACGAGTGGCTGGATGTCTGTTCCTGCTCCCTGACATGCACCACAGGAGCAGGGGCCGCGGCCTCCAGCGGTGCCACCACCGAGGGCAGAGCTGCTGGGACGGGGCCGCGGCTGCTCGCTGCATTAACAACCTCATGCAGAAGAAACCCGGAGTCGGCTTAATAGCAAGGAAAACAGCCGAGCTGCAGAGCAGCAGAAATAAATCAGACTGGAAATGGAGCGGCAGCGAGGACAGCGCTGCCGGAGCGGCGCATCCCTGAGCGGAGGCCCAGAGGGGAGGGGGGAGAGGGGCCGCGTGGGGCCAGGGAGCCAAAAGACATGGTGCTGGGCAGAGCTGCTCAGCGGGTGATGGCCCCCGTGGCACAGGGAAACCCGGGCAGCCGGGTCTGGTCCCTGGCCCTGGGCGGGAGGAGAGGGGCTCCCTGCCACACACCCATCCTCACCACCATGGCCCTGCAGCCATGGCAATCACACTGCCGCCAGCAGCGGCACCGCCGGACAGACTGCCTGCACAGGTAGGGTTACAGACCTGCTCCACAGCCCGGGCCCGGGGCAAGAGCTGTCCCCTCCACCGGCCTTGAACGTGGAGCCCAGGAGCACCCAGGGGCGCAGGGACGGTACAGGGGCCACCCATGGGCCAGGGCTGTGCAGCCACCCATGCAGCACAGCAGCCCCGGGAGAGACCCCGCGACCGTTTGGAGCAGTCGGGTCCTTTGAAGAACGCCTGCCTCCTGCCAGTTGACTCATATTCGGGATCCTGGGAGCCGGTTTGCCTGCGTGCGGTGGTGATTCACCATCTGCAATTTCCCCAGCAGACACACCGCTCCTGGCTGACCGGGAGGTGAAGCCCTGAGCACCGCAGGTGATGCCAACCCTCGGGGCTGGCCCCCCACCTCCTGCCAGTCCCCGGGCTCCTCCGGGCTGGGGCAGTGGGGCAGCACTGTCCCTGACGGCGCAGACAAACTGTGGGGCAGAGCTCGCAGGCTCCTCCTGTGCGAGAATGGCCGTGGCGGCAGCACCGGGACACCCCAGCCCACGAGTCCAGCCGATCTCACGCCGGACCCCCCTCGGTGCAGGACTGGGGGTGTCCGTAGCCAACCTCCCCCGCAACCGGGACCGAGCGGTGCCGGGCGGCACCCCGGGGGCACGGGGGGACGCACTCGCAGCCTGGCGAGGCCCTGGGACCCCATTGGGAGAGCGGAGCCCGCGGGGGCCTCGCCTCACCGCCTGGTACCCGGCCGACGACATCACCGTGCTGGTTTCCATGGCAACGGCGAGCCACGGCCGCCTCGGCTCCCGCTCTTATGTAACGGCGCAGGCGACCGGACTCCGGCCCCGCACAGCATCCTCGCCCCGGCCCGCCACCACCCGCCCGTGCCCCCCGGCCCCAGCCCGCCCCGACCCCAAAGGACCGACACTGCCCAGCTCCGCACGTCAGACGCCAGCAGCACCCTGGGGTGCCCACGCTCCAACCCGCCGGCACCATAACAGCACCCACAAACCTGGCAGTCCCTCCACCCCCCTGGCGCGGGGCACGGCAGGGACCGCAGCCCTGTGCTGGCATCACCCGGGCTGTCAGGACCAGCGCAGGGCACAGAAGCCCCTCGCCTGGTGATGCCACCGGGAGGACCAGCACCGGGAGAAACCCAGGGTTGACAGGAGGTGGGGACATGGGGATGTGAACACAGCACAGCTCAGCGTCCCCAGGGGACCCCCGGCCACCCACCTCGCCCCTGGCCCCACAGGCTGGAAGGAGTTAAGGGGCACGGGGGCCCAGGTGATGCTCCCCACTCCTGCCGGAGACCATTTTGCCGCAGAGGTTCAGCCTCTCCCCGGCAGCTGCCACAGGATTTGTGGTTTGTGCAGGCAGAGGCGGGCAGCGCCCACCCCGTCCCCCACGCTGCCCAGCACCGCCAAGGCGGTGACACCAGCCGGCCATGGGGGGACACAGGGGCACTGCCAGGTCCCCCCCAGCGTCTGCCAGGCCTGCCTGTGCCCCACTGCCCCAGCACAGCCCGGGGACGAGCGGTACTGGGGCAGGATCACAGGACGGGGCTGGGCAGCGTGAGAGGCAGCGTGAGCGGAGCAGAGCCGAGCCGTGCCAGGCTTCGATCCCGGCGCTCAGCCGCCCCCCTCCCCAGGGATCACTCAACATGAATCGGCCTTTTAATTTGCTGCGGCGGCTGGAAGGGCTGGCGGCGGGATTGCTGGCAGGAACCCACAGCCCCACTGTGGGCACTGCGCAGTCCTGCTCATGGCAGGGGTTCCCACCAACCCTGCCTGCCCAGGGCATCCCAAAACTGACCCTGCTGCCCACCCTGGCAGCCCGGGGCCCCCTGAGCCATGGGACTGTCCCTGCACCCCTGGGAGCTCACCTGCCCCACAGGGCAGCGCTTGGGCTGCAGCACCAGCCACAATGTGGTCTCCTAATGGCTTTTTACTCAGCCCTAAATTGGGTTGGGAAGCGCCATGTCCCTTATCCCAAATCCTCCCTAATCGCTTTACATGGCGCAGGGCGCTGAGCACTGCCTGGGGGGAGCCCAGGCAGCCAAACCCTACAGGCTAATTAATCAGAGCTGCTGCCTGCTCCTGCCCGGCCACAGCCAGCCTGTCCCCTCCACGGCACACCGCGAGGCCACGGCAAGCCCTGGACAGGGACATCAGGTGCTGGGGTTGCAGTGCAGTGGGCGAGGGGGGAGACGCAGCGCCCCAGGACCTGCCGGGTGCTGGCACAGGGGTGCTGACAGCTCAGGGACCCCCTGCGCAGGCCTGGCCACTGACCCCTTCTGCGCCACCCCCTTGCACCAGTCCCACCAGCTCCAGGGGCAGCAGCAGTGCGGTGGCCGCTCACGGTGCCCAGGGACGCCCCGGGGCTCCCCTGGAGGTGCACAGGGCACCTTGACTTCTGCCAGAGTGTATGACAGCACCGGCTGGCGAGCAGCCTCCTCCCGCTCTCCGGGGCTCTGCCCACAGCCAGCAGCAAGGGGCACCCCAGGGTGACCCCAGCAGCCCGGTGAGCACGCGGGTGAGCACGTGGCCCTGGCTGATGTCCCCAGCTGCTGCCGTTTTGCAGGAGCTGCTGCTGGCCAAGGAGGCCACGGTGCTGTTCTGTCACCCTTGGCCATCAAGGGGACTTGGCCGTGTGTCCACTGGCCTGGCCCTGTGCTGCTGGCCTGGGGGTGCCTAAGGCACTATCTAGGGGTGGCCAAGGAGCCCTTATGGCACCTGGCATCTCTGCTCCCACCCAGGCTTCCTTCTCCCCTGAGCAACGGTACCTGCCAGCTGCCCCGGGTAGGGTAACCCTTGGAGAGGCCATGGAGCCCCCATGCCCCCTACCGAGGTAGAGACCACCGGTGGCCGGAGCAGCGCTGGCTCGTGTTGGCAGCATGCACAGCAGTGCCGGCTCCCTTCTGCAGCACGGCAGTGAGGTGGGGTGTGGGGGTGCTCCCCCCGCTCCGGGGCTGCGCTTTGCCCCTCCAGCCATCGGGCACAGCGAGTGGCCTTTTGGGCTGGATTCTTTCACTGCCTGACCCAAATTGGACCAACTGCTACTTCAGACCTATCCTCTTCCTTCCTAAACCCGGGATTATCCTCCCTTTGATCAGCCGGCCCTGCAGGCGCAGGATTTCCAGCACAGGCGCTTTGGCTGGCTGCATTTAAACAGCTTCCCAGATTCTCCGACAGCCCGAGCCCTGCCTTGGAAATGGCCACGGACACAAGCTCCAGCAAAACTCCCGGCCCCAGGTCTCCCCTCCTTGGACAGCCCGGTGCCTCCAGGCTGGAGCGCCGGCACGGAAGCCTGCAGTGGGGCTGCGTCTGACATTTCCACACCCCAAACAGAGTGGTGCAAGCTGCCAGCCTGGACACTGCAGGCAGCAGCCTTGCCTGCTCCCCCGCTCCCCACCACCTCCCCAGAGGGTCCGCCACCAGCCCAGCCCTCGCCGGACTGCCAGGGCTGGAGTCCTTCCAGCCCTTGTCATGGGGCTCTCACAGGCTGTCCAGAGCAGAGATGCTGCATGGCCTTTCCAACAGAAATGGCCTAAGTGGCATCCAGGGCTTCAGCAGCTCCGCTGGACTCGGCAAGTCACCGGCTGGCCAGCACCAGAGCAGCCCAGATGTGTGGGGGGAGCCCCACTGGCATGCAACAGCTCTGCAACTCCCCCCGGCTCATCCACGGTCCCCACGGACAGACCCCACGCAGAGAGCTCAGTGCAACCCTGGGCAGGGGGGAGGCAGTCCCACCCCCCCACAGCCGCCACCCTCTGCACAGGTGCAGAGGGCGCTGCCGTGACCCTTCCTGCAGACCATCCCCTGCTCTCCCAAGCCCCCCAGGGCTCCCGCTGCCGCCAGCCCTGTGCCCGCTGACCCACAGGACACCATCTCGCCAGGCCCAGCTCCAGGGACAGTCTGCCTGGTCCATCTGTAGTGGCACTGTGTCCAGCCCTCCCGCTAGACCCCAGCAAGGCAGAAACGCCTGCCGCCACGCCACCGGCACTGCTTCGATGGAAACGCAGCCAGTGGGATAGATCCTGCTGCTGCAGAGGGCAAGGGGAGGGCAAGAGCCCAGGGAAGGGCACGACCAGGGGCCAGCACTGCTCCCCCCAGCCCGGCAAGGTGCCCCCAGAAGACTCCTGCCAGCCCTGACCTTGAGTGGAGCCGTGAATAAACAAGCAAATAAACAGGCTCAGGTCGGCAGAGCAGAGCGAACACCAAAAGCCTCGTCGTGGCTGTGCCCAGAGCCTCACTGCAGGCAGCCGGGGACTTCTGCAGCGACTGCCAGAGCCGGCTGTCCCCTCCTGTCCGAGGCTTTCAGCAGACCCTGTGAGGGGACCTGGTGGGGGGCTGGGGGGAGTCAGAGAGGCACTGCAGGTCCCCTCGGGCACATCACTGCATTTCCCTGGCTCCAACCCACCCCTGTGCCCGACAGAAACACCTGCAGGAGAAGGTGCTGCACTGGCCCAGCCGCCTGGGGCTGGACATGGCCCCGCAGCGGCCTGAGGACCCTCCGCAGCAGCTCGGCTGTTGGCGAGTGCCCCGGGGACAGCTCAGACCCAAAGTGCCAGCAGTCATATGTTCGCTGCCAGGGCCTGGAGGCCCCACCGCCAGCGGGGCCGCAGCCCCGTCCCCTCGCCCGCAGCGGCCCTGCCCGCCTGCACTGCGCCGGGGCTGCAGCATGCCCGGCACGGCACGGGTTGGTCGGGAAAGGCACAGCTTGGACCGGACTGCCAGAGCACGGTACGGGCTAAACCGTGCGGACCGACTCGGCTCGGTTTGGCTCGGGAGGGCAGTTCAAGGCTCGGCACGGCTCGGCTCGGCACAGCACAGCCCGGTACAGCCCGGCACAGCCCGGCACAGCCCGGCACAGCCCGGCACTGCGGAGCGCAGCGGCCCCGGACCGAGCGGCTCCTGGCGGCCCCGGCGCAGGGCCCGGGCGGCCGCTTCAGCACCGCGGACAGCGGCGGCGGCGGCGGGCGGGCAGAGCCCCCGCGCGGCCCCGGGGGGCGGCGGATGCGGAGGGGGGGGGGGGGGGGAGAAGGGGGGAGCGGGGATGGGGGGGCGGCAGCGAGGAGGGACCGGGGGGGGGGGGCGACTGCCAAGGATCGGGGGGGCGGCAGCGGGGAGGAATGGGGTGGGGGGAGGATGAGGAAGGCGGTAGGGAGGGTTGGGGGGGCGGCAGCCGGAGATGGGGGGCGGCGGTAGGGAGGGCTTGGGGGGGGGGGGCAGCAGCGGGAATGGGGGAGGCGGTAGGAAGGGATGGGGAGAAGGTAGGCAGGAATAGGTGGGCGGCAGCCGGAGGGGGAAGGCGGTAGGGAGGGATGGGTAGGAGGTAGCCGGAGTAGGGGGGGGGAGGCAGTCGGGCGCGGGGGTCCCTGCGGGGGTCCCAGGCGGGCAGGAGCGGGCCGGTGCGGCGGCCGCCGGTGGTTACCCGGGAGAGGTCAGGGGCCGGCGCCCGGCGGGATCGCCCGGAGAGCAGCCCGCAGCCCCCGCCCGGGAAGAAGGCTCCCCGGCAAGCCCCGGGCACGGTTCGGCCCCGCCGCGGCCACTGCTCCAGCCGCGCTGCCGTTTCCCGGGGCTGCCGCAGCGGCGGGAGCAGGGCCGGGGCTGTGCGGAGGCGCCCGCCGCGGGAAGCCGCAGCCGCGGACCGGCAGCGGGAGCGGCACCGCACCGCCCGCCGCAGCCCCGCGGGGCCGCGGACCGAGAGCCGCCGTCGCGGCCGGTGCTGGTGGTGTCCGCCTGCCCGTGGCGGAGTCCGGCGGCCGCGGTCCCCCCAGCCTTCGCGGTCCCCGGCTCCGCGCCGCCTCTGCCACCCGCTCGGCGTCGAACCCCAGACCCCAGCCCCAGCAAGAGCGGCCGCTCCGGACTCCCCCGGTCCCCCCGGTCCCTCACCTTGGCTGGCGCCGCCGTCGCCGTCCTCGCAGTCGGCCAGGTTGTTCAGCATGGCGCCGGCTGCCCGCGGCCGCACGCTGCTGCCCGGGAGCTGCGAGCTCCGCGCTCCGCAGCCAGCCGCGTCCCCGCGCCGCCCCCCGCCGCCGCCGGTGGGAGGGGGCTGCAGTGCGGAGGCGCCCGGGCTCTCGGCTCGCTGCTGCCGGCGGAGCCCAGCCCGGCCGCTCACTTCATCACGTATGCAGGAGGCATTGCCCCCGCCGCTGTGGGGAGGGGAGAGCAGCGGCAGGCAGGGGCGAGGCGGGGGAGGGCGCGGAGCGGAGCGCAGCGCACGCCGCCTCCCGGCTGAGCCAGGCGGGGGGGAGGAACTAGGGCACGGCAGCGCTGCGGGACCCTGCTGGCGCGGGCGGGACGGCCCCGCAACCCCGCACCGGCCTCCGCATCCCGAACCGGCCCCCGCAACCCCGCACCGGCCCCTGCAACCGGCCCCCCGCACCCCGCCGCCGACCCCCGCACCTGGCTCGGGGTGTGCAATGGGGCAGACGCTGCGCCTGCAGCGCCTCAGCATCCCCAAGGGATCCTTGGGTCAGGGCAGCGCACCCACCACCACCCCCCGGGCTGCCGCAGCCCCTGCCCGCAGCAGGGAGCAGCTGCGGGGGGCACTGCCAGCCGCACCGAGGACCCCTCTGCAGGCAGCAGGGCCCCGGCGAGGGGCAAAGCCCCCCCGCCACAGCTTGCAGCCACCATCATCCAAGCCCACCCCAGGGAGGAGGGGGGCGGCCAGACCACCCAACAGTGGGGCAAGGGGTCCGGCAGAGGCTGCAGAGCGGGGAATGCTGCCCGCAGACAGCAGCGGGCTTGGTCTGACATCCCCCTCGGGTCTCCAGGGGGACCAGGGTCACACCACACCCAGGAACACCCCGGCACAGCACCCCCCCGCTCAGATCCACGGTGCAGCAGGTCCGGGGCTGACGCCAGATAAGGCCCGCGGGGCTCAGGGCCACCTTTGGGCTGGGGGGCTGCCGACAGGACACTGCGCTGACCCCTCAGGGCCGCTCACAGCCCCCCCCTTCTCTCACCCACTTAATCCGGGAGGATCCCAGAGCCGGAGCTGGCTGCAGCTCCCGGCATCTCCTCCGGAGCAGGCTGAGATCATGACAGCCCGCTGGCGTTAGTTACTTCTTGACGGCTGTAATTAATTGTTTACTTTCTCCTGGTACGGGGCCAGCTGCTCTGCAGCGCGGAGGCTCCCCAGCCCTCACCTTGCGAGCCGGGAGGGCTCAGACCCCTCGCACCCACCACACCGCCAGCCCCAGCCCCTGCCCTGCCTGCTGCTGCCGGGACCCCTGGGCCTGACGTCCCACGGGAGCCACGCAGGCGCAGCCCCAGCTCCGCAGCAAACGATGCAGGACAGCCCGCAGGCAGGGTGGGCAGCTCAGGGGCTGCCCCAGCGCAGGCAGAGCGCTGCCACCCCTACCCTTCTCGCCCCCCAGCACCCCCTCCTTGCCCAGGACCCCGCACGCTGGCCGCAGCAGCTCGGTCCCCTCGCCCCCACATCCCTTGGCCTTGAGCGGGAGCCAGCGCTGGACCAAGGGGCTGGCACGCTCCCAAGGGACAGGACGGGCCCCCGCGCACTGCCTGCACAGCCAGGGCCGCAGGCAGGACGCAGCAGGCCGAGCTGCTCGGGTCCTGGGGGATTTGCAGAGCTCCCCCCCACGCATGGAGGCCATGGACGGGCAGAGGGGCAGCGGGCCGGGGGCCGCATGGGGGCCAGCCAGCCCCGGCGAGTGCCGAGATGATGGTTTTGCGCATGAGGCCGCAGCGCGTGGGCACGGCACAAGAGGGATTTTCCTGCTAAAACAGATGGGGGGGAGGGAGCACGTGAAAAAACACTAATCCCCTAATCCCTGGATTATGGCTCCATTTCAGGGGCTGGGATTTGCCAGCAGCGCAGGGGGGCTACACTATCAACTGAATTTGCTTACGCCATACACAGGGTCCCACCAGCGTGGGGGGGGGCACATTGGGGGTATCCCTGGGGCCGAGCCAGACTGAGGGGGCTCGACCCCCCCAGCACAGTACGGACCTAACCCTGACCCGTGAGCGTGGTGCCCTGGGGCTGGGGTACACGGCCACTGCACGCCGGGAGCAGAGAGGCTTGGCATGGCTTGGGGAGCACCCATGCCCTTGCGCTGCCGGCAAGTGCAAGGGCATGGGCAGAGGAGCTGGGGACGGAGAGAGGCAGACGGCTTTCCCTGAGCATTGAGGGGGGGGTCAGCTGCAAGTGGCCCCTGAGCCCGGGCGCAGGCAGGATCCTGGCATGGTGCCAGGAATGGCATCAGTGCCCCACTTAACTGCAAGAGCTGCCCGGGAATGACGAGGGAGAGCTGTGCAGCTCCTCTGCCAGGCCAAGGGGTTGGCACAGCACGGCCAAATCATTCCCCCGTGTCACCTCTGCACCCCTCCCTGGGATGGAGACAGCTGAGCTGTGTGAGACTCCCAAAAGCCAGAGCCAGCCCAGGACATGCAGCATCCTTGCAATCCACCCTGTGCCACTGCAGACCCCGCAGAGCCCCCTGAGCATGTCCCCACTCCCAGACCCCCTGCACCCACCATGCCATGCAGACCCCGGGTGGGGGGAACCATCCCCGCAGCCCTTCCCAGGGCAGGTGTCCCAGCAGCCGGCTGCACAGCCCTTGCCTGACCTGTCACCAGCAGCGGTCAAACCTCCCAGGAGCGAGACACGTGCCGGAGGTGCTGGAAACCTCCTGAGGGCACCGAGCGGGCAGCCTGGCAGCAGCCCGCCCTGGAGGTGAGGGTGGCCATGCCGATGGGCATGCTGCACCACCTGCAGCGATCCTCGGGCACTGTCGGCAGCCTGCCCCAACCCACGCAGGGGGACAGGGTGGGGGGAACCCCGTAGCGCAGCAGGGCACAGAGGGCAGCAATGCACACACACAGCCAGGGGCTGTGCTGGAGGATTTGCACCATGGTGTGCCCCGCATCGCTCTGCCCTGCTGGCCCCATGAGCCTGGGGGCAGCACGTCGCGCAGCACTTTGGTGGGACGGAGGGGTCTTGCTCATCCCTATCCAGACAGGTCAGCGCCCTGCCACCAACACCAGGGCAAAAACAAAGCCTGGAGGCGGCACGAGTGCCAGGTCCAACCTGTCACCAGCTCCAGCAGCATGGAGGGAGGGATGGTGTCCCGTGGGGCTGAGAATGGAGCCACAGGGAGATAGGAGCCGGTGCAGCTGCCCAAGGCCAAGAGCAGAAGGGTGGCAGTAGGGCAGGGTAGAAGGCAGTGGGACAGGGCAGGAGGACATGAACTCCTGCATCACGACAGCCCCACACTGCACGCAGCTGCCGCGGCGTCCCCGGCTGCCCTGCCCAAATGTGTTGCCGGCAGCAGGGCCATGGCAGCGGGCGGCTGAGCAGCCCAGCACAGGGATCAGCCACCCAAGCGACCTTCTCCTGCTGGGCCCTGCTCCCGGGCAGCACAGCCGAGGAGCCCCCGAACAGCCCCACGCCGGCTGCAGCGCCTCGGGGACGGCAGGCTGCCGCAGCTGAGCAAAGGCCGGAGGGCACAGTGACGGCCGAGGAGCGGCTGCACAGCCATCGCCGGCTGCTCCCAAAAGTGTTTGGCTCAGGAGCACGGTTGGCCAAGGCTCTGGGGTGTCGTGTGTCCCACTCGGCACCCCGTGCCCAGCCCTGGGCTGTGGGGGTGCAGCAGCCAGGGGATGGGGGCAATGGAGGCTGGGCCCCCCACGCACCCTTCTGTTCCCCGTGCCTGCTGCCTCGAGCAGGGGCTGCGGGACCTCTGTCCCGGCACCCCGCAGGGGGCCCTGCCCTACCCCTGCACCCCGGGCCCCCCACGGCCGCGGCCCCACAGCAGGGTGCCCCTGTGGGTAGCAGATGCAGGGCCAGGATGCAGCCAGGACTAATGGGGTCCCCCCACCACCACCCAAGCCCACCCGTGGGTGCCCATCACCCCACCCGGAGCCAATCCCCAGCACGGCTGCCCCACACAGCGCTACCCACGGCCTCACGGTGGGTCTGGGCGACCGGCTGAGCCCACCCCCCCCACCCCGGCATCAGGAGCCGTCGGCAAGGATGACACCGGTCCCGGTTTCCATGACAACGAGAGAGGCTCCTTAACCAGTTGGTTGCCATGGTGACTGCCGCCGAGCCCGGCTGCCTCGGGACACGGAGGGGGCTCCGCTTCAGGGATGCCCCGGTACCCACCCCCCCCCCCGAGCCGGAGCAGCCGCCCCACGGCCAGCGCCCCCGCGGGACGGCGGCGGGGGGGGGGGGGCAGCGCCACGATCAGCGGTCCCGTGGGAGGAGGGGGGGGGGGGGGGGGCCCAGCCCCGCAAGGCTCGGTCCCACGGGAGGCCCACCCGATCCCTGGCCCCGCGGGATGCCCGGACCCCCCCCCCCCCAGCCCAACGCCGTCGGTGCTGGGGGACACCCCCGTGGGGGCGTCCGCAGCGGCCGGGGCCCCCAGCGGGGCGGGGCGGGGCGGGGCGGGGCACACCCCCCCGTCGGAGGCCGTCCCGTCCCGGCAGCGCCCCCTGGCGGCGGCGAGGCCCCGCGCTGCCCCCGCTCGCCCCGGACAGACCCCACCGCCGACCGCGGCCGTCCCGTCCCGACGCCCACCCCCCCCCTCCCGGGCCCAGCCCCGGCTCCGGCCCTGGGCCAAGCAGCAACGTACGCCCCGGCCCCCGGGGCCCCCCGCAGCGGCGCCGTGCCCGCACCCTGCCCGGCACCGGGAAGTCCCTTCCCGGGACTGCAGAGCCGGCCGGCAGGGGCGGCAGCCAGGCGGCCCCACGGCCCCGGGAGAGTGGCACCAACCCGCCGGGCAAGCTGCCCCCGGGCCGGGCCGGCAGGGAGCGAGGCCCCGCGGGGACCGGGTGGTCCCGCAAGCGCCGGGGTCTGTGCCAGAGCAGAGGGTCCCCACGCCGTCCCCGGCACCGAGCAGCATGGCTGGCTGCAGCCCCACCCCGCTTCTGCCCCAACATCTGCTGCAAAGATGCCATCACCCCTGCGCCGCCGCCAGCCCCGCGTGTGACGCTGGGAAGGGGCCAGGCAGCAGAGCACCCGCCTGGCGCCCCATCCCTCCCCGGTGCCACGCAGCCAGCTCTGCCATCCGTGACCCCACGGCAGCCCCGTGGGCACCCAGCACCACAGCACAGCCTCCCATCCCTCACCCCAGGAGGCTTTATCCACAGCCCCAGGGCCACAGAGCAACACAGGGCACGAAATCAGGGCAGCCCAGGGGGTCTCCAGCACTGCCCTGACCCCTTGGCACACCCCCCGCCGTGGCTGCGGCTGACCCGCGGTGCAGCGTCAGTCCTGAGGTGCCTACTGGCAGGGCCAGACCACTGGCTGTCCTCTGTGAGGGCGCAAGGTCACAGCTCAATCGGGAAGGGACGCAATCCCCGCGCCTCCCCTGCCGCGGCCCCCGCGGCATGCCCACCCCAGCTCCCCCCCAGCCAGGCCTGCTCCTCGCCTGGCCCCCTGTGAGTAGCTCAGCCGCCAAGCTGATAAGCTGTTCCTGGAGGGCCACGGGCTCCAGCCACGGCTCCAGCTCAGCACCGGCTGCTCAGGCCCTGGCGCAGCTCATGGGCCAGGCGCAGGCACCCCGGGGATGCCGTGGGGTGACAAGTGGCCCCACGCCCGCCTGCTGCTGGGTCCAGCCCCGCGCCGCCCCACCACGGCCGGGATCCCGGGCAGGGGGGCCCAGGGGCCAGAGCCCACTTGCGGGGGCACAGCGCGGCCCAACCATCGCGGCGCCCGTCCAGCTGCTCGCCGCCTCCCACCAGCGCCCTTCGCTGAGGGTGCAAGGTCACAGCTCCGCGCAGCACGGTGCTGCCGTCGGCCGGTTTTCTGGGATCGATACGGCTCCGGTGACAGCGCAGCCCTGCCGCCACGTCCCCCCAGGCACCGTGAGGCGACGGCCTGCCAGCCCCAGCGCCTGCACCCACCGCAGTCCGGTGGGGCGTCACGGCCACGGGCTGGCCGCAGCCTGCCCTCCCCATGCCCGCAGCCCACCCTCCTCCATGGCTCCCCAAGGAGCAGCGCTCAGCCTCGCACCCCACAGCCGGCCACAATCCCGGCTCCATCCCGCTGCCAGTCCCGCAGGAGTGAGGCCTTGCTCCGACAGACCCTGGGATGGGGACAGGGCAGGGGAGCTTCCCAGGGAGCGGGGGCCGCCTCAGGGGAGAGCCCGGGGATGAGGGGTCCCGCCCAGGCAGCCGAGCCCTGCTCTGTGCTCTGCACCCCCCCCCCGCCCCACGTCCCCTGAGCCCCGCACCAGCCCCGCTCCGAGGGTCCCCCTCTGCCTCCGAGGGGCCCAGCTGAACAACCGCCATCCCAAGGTGACTCCACAACCCCCCCGGTGCCCCGACGGCTCTGCCCTGCGGACCCTCCCCACGGACCCTGCCCTGGGAACTCAGCCCCCCCCCCCACACACACACACACCCGCCCTGCAGACCCTCCCCACGGGCTGCTCCACCGCTTCTATCCTACCTGCTCTGCCCCACAGACCCCCTCCCCACCGACCCTGCCCCGCCGGACCCTGCCCACGGACCTTCCCTGTCCCACGGAGCCTCCCACGGAACCCCCCCCCCCCCCCCGGCGCCCGCCCCGCCGGCCGTGCCCGGGCGCTCACCTCTGCCGTCGCGGCCGGGCAGGCGGCCGCCCCCAGCGCCGCGGTCGGGTCCGCGGTCGGCCGTGGGGCCGTGGCGGGGCAGCGCGGTGACGGTGAACCGCCGGCTCATGGCCCCGCCGCCTCCACAAGTGGCTCCGGGGCCCCGGCGGCCGCCGAGCGCGGCCCCGCCGGGCGCTGACCGGGGTCCTAGTGCCCGCGGCACCGCCCGCCGCGCCGCCCCCGCGGCTGCAGGGCCGGCACGGCTCGGCTCGGCGGGCTCGGCTCGGTTCGGCTCGGCGAAGCTCGGTACGGCACGGCACGGCACGGCACGGCACGGCTCGACGGGACGGACCGCCGGTCGCTCCGCCCCGCCCGACCCCACGCCGCCCCGCAGCCGCCCGCCGCACGGGGGGTGCTGGAATCGGATCCCGGCGGGACGAGACCGTGCTCTACCCCCGCCCTACGGCGGAGCCGCGGCCGCTAATTACAGCTAATTACAGCCCCGGGGCTGTGGGCCCGCCCCACCCTGCCCGTGGCCCCGGGCAGCCCCCGGAGACGGCCCCGGCCCCGCCGCGGGGCTCCGCGGGCCGCGTTGGGACAGGCCGGGGCGGGCCGGGACAGGGCGGCTCTGCGGGACCAGCCCGCAGCCGGGGGGGGGTCCGGGCTGCAAAGCGGGGCCCGGCCACACGCCGTGTCCCGGCCTGTGGCAAACGCACGTCCCTCGCTGCTGGTGGAGAACCGGCGACACAGGAGAGGGCCGGGGGCTGGTGGGGTACAGGGGAGCCAGAGCTTGGGGAGGGGAGACCAGGGGGCAGGAGGGGCTCTGGAGGGTGGAGGGGCACGTGGTGGGGGATGTTGGGACCGAGGGACATCCTCCTTGGTGGGACCTGGTGTCTCTTAGAGAGCCCAGAGCGCTCAGTAGAAGGGGGGGACTTGATAGCAGCCCCCCTGCCCAGCACCCCCTTCCCCACCGACACTGGCTCCCCAAACTCTGGGGGAAGACGATGCCCCCCAGCCCGGCACCTCGGGGATTTGCCACACCGTGGCCCCAGCCAGTTGACAGAGCACTCAGAGGCAGTGTCCAAAGGATTGTCTTTATTAAAAAAGGGCAGATGGAGGTTGGCAGAGTGGGCAGCAGGCAGGACGGAGGCAGAGTCCCGCGTCCCTGCCCCGGCCGAGTCCCTGGGCACCAGCTCCTGGTGGAGCCTGGCCCGACCCGGCCCGGCTGGCTCAGGAGAAAGACAAAGTCATTATAAATCCATGTGTGGTTTGCACCAGGCAAACGCCTCTGCACGGCAGAGCCGGTGCTGGCAGGGTGAGAGTCCTGCTGCCCCACAGGGGCTCCCCAGGCCGGGCAGCTCCCAAGGGGCAACCCCAGGACTCCCTGTCCCTTCCTGCTGGGCAGACGGCAAAGCCCCCACCTCGTCGGGGGCTGCCCCATGGCTGCAAGGCTGTGCAGCCCCCGGTGCCCCGGGGGATCAGGCTGCAAGACAGGAGCCTGGGGATTGGCAGCAGTGGGCAGGGAGCAGTGCGCCGATCGTGTCCTCAGTGCTGGGGACACTGCAGGATGTCGTACTTGACGTAGCCTACCCGGTCCACCTGGTAGCGTGGTGTCATTCTCCAGTAGAAGCTGCCCTGGCAGAAGTGGTACTTGTCTGCATGAGGAGTGAGGTGGAAGGAACGGAGGGTGAGCAGGGACGAGGACCTGTCCCGGCGGCCACCCAAGCAATGCGGGCACATGGAAATATGGCCCCAAGACACAGCCCTTGCCAAGGCCCGGCCAGCCCCACCACAGGGACCCACCAGTGCCGATGGCATGCCCCGCACCGGTGCCATTCCCCACAGTGCAGCCCCTGTCCTGCGCCAGGCGCGGAGGGGCAGCCTGGGGGTGACAGCGTGGCCCCCGCCCACCAGGTCCATGCTCACCTTGGTAGAGGAAGACATTGCGTGCATCGAGGGGGACACCGGTGAAGACATCGTCGGTAGCGCGGGGGTAGCCCTTGTCCACCCTCTGGACCTTCACGTCCAGCCTGCGGGGAGAGCAGAGCCGTGCTGAGGGCTGCTGGGAGCCCTCTGTCCAAGCGCCTCGCGCAGGGAGCCAGCAGCCACCACCGCGGCCATCCGGACCCGCTCACCTCCAGTAGCTCTCCCCACTGAAGAGCAGCACTTTGCCGCGGCCCCGCTGCAGGGCCCCCGAGATGCGTCCGGCGTCCTTCCCGATGCCCAGCTTCTCGATCCCCCGGGGGCCCAGCATGTTCTTGCCAGAAAATACCCAGAACTGCCGACCTGCAGCCGGGAGAGAGCATGGGTGTCAGCCAGCCCTGAGGGTGCCAGAGCAGGAGCGGGCTCCTCGTAATGCCAGTGGCACCAGGGTCCAGGGCGGCAGGGGCAGAGCTCACCTGCAAAGAAGAAGACCCTCTTGGTGAGCACGTCCTGGAAAGCAGCATCGATGACAGCCGGAAGGCCGGGCCAGGTGTCTGCAATGGAGTAGGCGCCCTGGATGCCTGACTTCCAGAAGGACGAGTGGGTCCAGTATTTCCTGGTGGGGAAGGTCAGCTGTCCTGGTAACCCCAGCATGGCACAGCTGTGTTTCCCCCCCACACCCCCTCATCGCCCCGGCACTCATCAGGGCAGGAGGCGCCGGGCACTGCTGCTCACCCATCCTTGAAGAAATGCAGCTCCCCATTGATCTCTGTGATGGCATCAAAGTTCTTCTCCATGCAGGCGTCCCGGCTGGGGTCCACAGGAACAGGCTCAGCCGTGGGCTCCGGTGTCTGCTCCTCCTCCTCCTCCTCGGTGGTGGAGGTGCTGCCGGCCTCCGTGGGCATGGGCTGGGGCTCCTCAGTGGGCATGGGCGCAGGGGCAGTGGGCTCAGGGCCGGAGCCACGACCTGAACAAATACAGTGGAGGGTATGATGCCGGGGGCTGGCCCAGCACCGCGGGACCCCCAGCACGCCTGGCCGCGGTGCAGCTGCTCACCGTAGAGGTACTGGATGCCCTGGACATCATCTGGGTCCAGCTGGAAGTCCTGGACGTAGCTGTACATGGGGTACATCAAGGCCTCGCGCACACTGGAGTGGTCCAGCCCCAGTGAGTGCCCGAACTCGTGGGCAGCCACCAGGAAGATGCTGTAACCTGGGGGAAAGCACTGGCCTCAGCGCCCGGCGGGACGGGACTCACTGGCCAGGGACTGCGACCCCTGTGGGGACCACAGCAGCACGGCGTGGGGCCAGAGGGTGTGGGCAGGGGGGTTGGTACCTCTGTCTGGGCAGAAGCCCCACTTCTTGTCGGTGTCGTAGTTGCTGGTGGTGGCACACCAGAGTTTGCCATCCTGCCGGCCCTGGCTGGTGCAGGCGCTGTAGGACTGCCCCAGGAAAGTGAAGGGGAAGACACACGGGTCCCCCTGGGAGTTGCCGCCGATCACCGCCGTGTCTGCAGTACAGCGTCAGTGGGGCTGGCTGCGGCCCCTGGCCAGGCCCCGGGACAGCCCCGAGACCCCTCGGGTGTCCCCCCTGTGCACCATGGCTGGGATTTGGCAAACCCACATGCCCCCTCCCCACGTATCCCCTCTCTGCTCGCACCTCGGTTGGGGCAGAAGCCGTATTTCTTGTCCTGGTCAAAGTTGGCAGTGGTGGCACACCAGCGGTAGCCGTCAGAGCGCCCGTCCGTGGTGCAGGTGTTGTAGGAGGTGCCGTCAAAGATGAAGGGGAAGACGCAAGGGGACCCGTCACTGTTGCCGCCGTTGGTGTAGAGGACTACAGGGCAAGGAAGGGTGAGGATGGCCCCGGGCACCCGCGAGGCTGGGCAGGGGCTGCAGCCACCGATACTCACGTTCGCTGGGGCAGAAACCATATTTCTTGTCCTGGTCGTAGCTGGCGGTGGTGGCACACCAGGGCAGCCCATCTGTGCGCCCCTCCGTGATGCACCGGGAGTAGGAATGGCCCTCGAAGATGAAGGGGAAGTGGCAGTTGGCCCCGTTGGCGTTCCCATAGCGGGTCTTCACCACTGCTCAGGAAAGGGGCAGCTCAGTGGTGGGGCTGGGGCAGGCGCTGTCAGCCCCCTGCCAACCTGCTGGACCCTGCCCTTACCTAAGCCAGTTCCCAGTGTCCAGAACTCGTCGTCATCGAAGTGGGCATCACCCTGGATCCCCTGTCCCGGGGGAAAGGCGTGGGCCAAGAGCCCGTCCTTGCCATCGAAGGGGTACCCGTCCCCGTGCTCTGTGGGAACAAGCACCCTCAGAGCCAGCCCCACCAGAGGAGCCCCCGGCGTGCGCATGGACCCCGAGCACGTGAGCCCTGCGCGCTCCCTGCGTGCCCACATGCGCCCGTTGGCATGCACAGGGGCGGAGGGACCCCCTGCACGTGGGGACACAGCCTGGGGAGGTGCGGGCTGATGGTCCCACGGGCAGGGCAGGTCGCCAGCCCTCTCCCCACGGCTGAGCCGGCTCCCGGCTCCCTGCCTGCCCACGGGATGTCACCTTGGCTGCCGAACATGATCATGATGTCTGCCTCGCCGCTGTATATCTGGGTGAAGGTGAGGGGCGTCACGTCGCTCCAGACTTTGAACGCCCGCTTGAAGGCGTCATCGATCACGGCACGGTCCAGGTCAGGGGAGTAGTTCATCACCCTACCGGGGGGAGGCGGAGGGTCAGCACTGCCAGGTCCCAGCTCGTGCTGCAGGAGTGACCCTGCTCCGGGTGCACAGCGGGGATGTGCCCCTAGCCTGGGAGGGGACAGCAGGACTGGCATGGCCAGGCAGAACAGCCGGCCACCACCCCTCAGGCCAGGGCTCAGATGCTCTCCCGGGCACCGGGGAGCAGATGCTGCCACTGTGCTGGCTTGGCCCTGGCTGCACCGAGACCCAGCTGTGCCAGCAGCACCGAGGCATGGTTGATGGGCTGGGCTGACGCTGCCGTCCCGCCTGGACCCTTGTGCCTGTCTCCATCCCCCGGGGACCATCACTCTGTGGGCACGAGCCTCGGTCTCCTGGGGCAGAGACTCACCGGTACGTCAGATCCATGTGGTCCCACTTGAGGTCCCCCTCGAAAGTGAGGAAGGTTCCTACATCGGGGACGCCACAGCGGGGTGCTCGCATGGCCTCCAGCGTGCCGGCATCCAGCTCCCCGGTCTCCTGCAGGCCCAGCTGCTTCTGCATCTTGCGCAGCGCCTTGGCCAGAGACACATGCTTGATGCCCGTCCTCGCCTCCGCCTCCGTGGTGTAGCCGAACCGCAGCAGGTAGTTCTGGGGAGGAAAGGCAGCCGGAGGGGCTGAGCGAGGCAGGAGGGGGCTTGGGCAGTCCTGGGCACTGCAGACCCCCAGTGCCCGACCCCAGCCTGGGCATCTCCCAGGGCTCAGGGAGACATGCAGCCCCGGAGCTCGGCCGGCAGCCCCACGCTGCCACCGCGGGAGCCCCTCGGGGTCCTGGGTGCCAGGAGGGGGCCGTGGGGCCGCGCTCCCCTCACCTCCGCCAGCTCCAGGTCCGACAAGGTGCTGACCAGCTCCCCCGGGAAGGTGACAACCGCCTGGGGTTTGCTCTGGAGAGGGGCCGCACCGCAGGAAAGGGCCATCAGCCCCACAGCAAGAGGGGCCAGGAGGATGAGTGCCATGGTGTGGTGATGGCAGGAGGGCTGTGGCTGTGCCGGGTCCCTGCCGCTCTGCTCTGGGTGCCGCCGGGGCTCCCGCTCCTATTTATGGTGTGGGGAGGGCAGTGAGTCACCCTCAGACCCCTCAGCCGCCGACTCACGCTCCCTTCCCACGGTGACGAAACGCACACTCAGGCTCCTCCGTTCTCTGCCTTAACTGTTTCATCACCTTGTTTACTAAACACGCTCGGTCCCGCGGCCACGCAAGGCACAAGGATGGGTGCGAGGGAGAGCGGTGGGGTGGCTGCGCTGGGGCACAGCACAGCATGCCCTGGGGCTGCCCCGCGGCGGGGTGGCTGGTGGTGAGAGGCATTGCCCTGACAGCCCCAAAGCCATGGTGGCAGCAGGGACAGCAGGAGGTCCTGGAGGCTGGGGGACAGCCCGGGCGCTTGGGACCCTGCAACCGTGTTGCCGCACCGGCTGATGCTGAGCTTGGTCAGGCCAGGGCCGATGCCACCAGAGCCAGACCCGCGGAGGCCTCGGTGGGCACCGGGGCTGCACAGGCAGAGCCGGCAGGAGAGCCCCTGCCCAGAGCCCCGGTGTCTGCAGCCCACCTGCCTGTCAGCCGGATGCCAAAGCTTGGACCCTCCCTGGGGCACAGCGTCCATCAACCGTGACTGTGTCACCCCCATGGGGCAGCGCGTTTCTGGCACAGGAGGTCCCCATGGCTCACCCCGTGGGTGCCTATAAACCTCACTCACTGGCAACCACCTGGCAGAGCCCCATGGGACCGGGGGCAGTGCCTTCCCGGGAGCAGCTCCGTGCTCAGGGACGCTGAAGCCAGTGCTGTGGGACAGGGGGGTGCCCCGTCCTCGCTGCCTGATGCTCGGCATAGCGCTGCTGACTCAGGTTCCCACCCAGCACAGCATAAACCTTGCCATGGGATGATGTTTTCCGGCTTCTCTCAAAGTGCCGACGCTTGTGGGAACAGGAACGCTGAAGAGGAAAGCAAACAGGGATGAGGAGTGAGAGGAAAACAGATGGCAGAGCATAGAGAAAGGCGCAGCGTCAGCCGGGGGAGGCAGGAGGGCCAGTGCAGCCCAGCGACGCTGCCCAAGACACATGTCCCAGGATGGGTCCCCCTTCCCCAGCTCTTGCTAAGCCCAGGCTGCACCTCTGCAGCCACCCCCAGCTCTGCATCACCCCGGGCTCTGGCTGAGTTATGCTGGGGTCCCGCAAGGCCGCAGTACGGCGAGAGGAGAGGGGCCGCGCTCCCCTGTGCCTTTGCACAGGAGCCCCGATGCCCGAGGGAGGGCTCATCCCTGGGGGACCATCACCCACACAGACCAGACGGGCTCACTGGGTGGGCTCACCCCGGGTGCGGGCTCTGCTCCGGACCCCCTCCCTGCCCAGCCGGGGTCCCACAGCCCCACTCCCAGCCCAGCCTCGTGCAGGGGAGCTGCCAAGCGGCGGGTGCCCGGTGCCGGTGGGATGCGGTGCCCGATGCCGGTTGGATGCAGCGCCAGGGCCGTGAGCCGGGAGCAGGGAGCTCACAGGCAGCAGAAGCCCCGCCGGGAGGAAGCGGGGCTGAGAAATCATGGGGTTGCCTCACTCCCCGCCACAGTCCTGCAAGAGCAGCCCCAGTTCCCGGGCAGAGGAAGTTGCTCCACACACAGCCGCCATCCTGCTCCCCGGCGCGACAAACACCTCCAGCCTGCGGTGCCAGCACGCAACATCCTCCCAGCACAACACAGGCCAAGGAGCCCCATAGCCAAGCTACCCCCCTCCCCACAGGGTCCAGGCTGCCGTCCCTCACCCCTGTGCACAGCCCTGCTCTTTGCAAGGCGGGAGTCAGCGGCTCACAGTGCTCCCTGCCTGGCCAGCAGCCGGGGCAAGGACAGGGCTCTACCCAGGCACCCTGAGGCCCCCACTGCAGCCAACGGCTCCTGGGGGGCACGGGGAGCAGGCACCGCTCCATGTCTGCCACTCTCCAACCCGCCAGGACCTCAGCCTGCAGCGCACAGGGCTGGCGCCAAAGCTGGATGCAAAAGCATCCCTGGGAGGATGCCCCCCTGGGACAGCCAGTCAAGGGGACAGCTGGTACAGGCTTCAGGGTGCAGGCAGGGGGGCCAGATCTGGCTCTGGCCTCCCTGGTGCTGTGGCGGATCCCTGGGCCTTTCTCATGCTATTCCCATCCCTCGTTTCTGCCGCTCGCAGGAGCCGCAGCTCCCACAGCCTGGGCACACCGCCACGGCACCGCCTGCACCACCACAGCACCACTCGCACCGCACCACACTGCCTGCGGCACCCCTGAGGGCAGCGCCACATCCCAGCACAGCAGAGCAGCACTGGCAGGGATGGGGCTTGGAGGAGAGTGGGGGCTTGGAGCAAGCAATGGCAGGAGGAGCCAAGAGCCGGGGTCCGGCACACCCCACAGCCCATCCTGGCAAGCCCACGCTTGCCCAGCCCCGGCTGCCTCCAGGGTGCACCGGCGGGTCCGTGGCTAACAGCCCCGAGCATCCTCAAGCTGGGCAGCTGCCGTCCTGGCGGGGGGCTGAGGGCTGCAGCTCTGCCCCCCAGCCCGGCCTCTCCCACTGACTCACAGCCCTGCTTGCCAGCTTCCTCCTGGCACTGGCCCGGGGGATTTTCTGGTGACTCTCTGGAGGCTCCACAGGGAGCCGGGGCAGGGCCAGGGCAGCAGGGAATCCCCCGTGTCTGGCAGCGCCGGCAGCCTCAGAGCTGGGCAGGGGAACTCCACGGGGACAGGCTCGGTGCTGCCAGCACAAACCTCGCAGGCAGCACCGGCCCCATGTGGGGCCAGGCCGGGTTGCTGGGGCAAGGCACGGGTCCCTCGGCATGGGCACATGCAAAGGGATGCTCGGGGCAGCGGCCGTTGCTGGTGGGAGAGGAGGGCGGTGGGGAACATGGGCAGTGCAGCAGGCAGGAGAGGGCTTTTGGCTGCCAAGGACCCCAAGAGCATCTGGGTGCTGTGCCCAGCCTGCATCTGCCCCCAGGCACCGTTTACACCCAGAGCCCCTGTAAGGACAAAGGATATGGAAAAACCCATGTGGACATCCTCCATCCCAGCCGGCTGCCCAAGCCACGAGGCTGCCTGTCACCACCACCACCGCCAAAAGGGGAAGGAACAGCCACCGCAGCCCCTTCCCGCACCCTTACTCATGGCCACCCTCATGCAGGCGGCCACCGTGGGAAACAGGTCTGGTACCCTGGCCGGCGCCGGACGCCTGCCTGGTTCCCTGCCGGCGGGGAGGCAGCAGCCCTGCCTGGGGCAGGGGCTGGCGGGACGTGTCGGCACCTTGGCCAGGCTGCAGATCTCCAGCCGGGAGGTGCTGGCTGAGCCAGCAGCGAGGTTTCGGGGGAGATGGATGGAGCTGGGTCTGGACCCTCCCCAGCTCCGTTCCCCCAGCGTAGGCAAAGCAGGGTGGGGGCCAGCTGGGGAGACAGCACAACAGCTGCCCAGGGAAGAGATACGACAGCCGCGGCCATGGGGTGCACCAAGGTGGAAAGATGGCGGCAGAGGGGGGACAAGGGGACACCTGGCTGCCACAGTCGCTGCCTCACACCTGGGAGCCCAAAGATCCAGGCAGGGGACAGAGGGGACAAAGAAGCAAAGGGCAAGCCCAGGCGTGTGGACGGCATCAGACGCCTTCCTGATGCAAGGAGCCGGGGAAGAGGGCGGCAGAGGGGAAGCGGGGTGGGAGGTAGTCAGCATCTTGTGCGGGTGAGACAGCGCTGGGTTGGGAAGAGCACAGCGTCAACTGCCGTGGGGAAGCACGGCCTGTGCAGAGGGCAGGGAGCTGCTCGGACCTCTCAGCTGCCACACACAGTGCCGGCGCCGCAGCCACCGCGGCAGCTTCCCTGGCAGGCGGGCAGGGCACCGGCGTGTGCCCCCAGCCAAGCCGTGCAGCCACAGCTGCCAGCCCCACAACCCCGAGCCGCAGCGCCCCGAGTCCAGCCCTGTTCCCATCCCGTGGGCTTTGCAGCACCCCGTGCCCGGGGAGCAGAGCTGCCACCCGTGCACCAGCTGCCCCGGCCAGCACCAGCCCGCTGTATGGCACAGCGTCCCAGGCACGGGCACACTTGGCACAGGAGTGAGACCGAAGGCAGCAGGAGCAACTCTGCGTCAGAGGCTTGGAAGCCCCATTGCTCCTGCTCAAGGGCTCCAGACAGAAACAACATTCCTGCACACGCTTCCCGTATCTGCTGCCGCGACGCCGGGCCGCGCGTGGGCTGGGATCGCGTCCTCCAGCTGGGCCCAGGACCCTTCTTGGCAAACCGCACTGCATGCCACGGCCCCACAGCGCTCCCAGCACTGCTGGTCCCTGGTCCCACACGTCTTCCCCGCCTGCCCAATGCTCCACGGATGCACCTGCTTGTCTCCCTGCCTGTCCCTGCCAGACCCTACCTGTCCCTTGCCTCACCTGGGGAACTCCCCATCCCCTCAATGCCAGATTCTTGAAAATCCTTCACCCCCGTTTACCCGGGCAGGAGGCAGCGTCCTGCCCCCCAGCCCCGGTGCTGCTGCTCTCCACAGCCTCTTGTCTGGGTGAGGATGACGAAGCCCGTGTCAGCTGGGCGGATCGCCTCCACCCTGCAGGCACTGAAACCAGCAGCACTCCAGTTTCATCACCCAGCAGCACCGATCCCAGCTGCAAACCGCACATGACGGATTCCCCCTGGCTGCCACACCAGCTCCAGGCACCCAGGTGGGTGGCACAGTCACCTCCCCACCTTGGGCTGGGACATCCCCCTTCCACGTCTTCCCAGGCCCCTTCACGCCGTCTGTTCCGGTCCCACAAGGATGCTGGAGCGGGAATCTTCCACCCAGTGCTCTGCTCTTCCAGGCACCAGGGCTGGCAGCAGGCACAGCGGCACAGCCTGTGTCGAGGCAGCCGGGCAGCTTCCCTGCCAGACATTGCCATGCCGATGCTGGGAGGGGACCCAGCACCTCGCAGACCCCCGCGCAGAGCTGTCGCTGCACAGCACAACCCCTGTGCTCACCGGTGCCGTGGGATGGAGAGGAAACCACGCTCCCGTTTGCTGGGAAGCCCACAAGGTGGGAAATCCAGGAAGGGTTTGAACAAACAAAACAGCCCAGACTGTCCCATCTGCTGGAGAGTGGCATGAAGAGCCCGGCAGCCACAGGTGGCCCCAGGGCCATAGGAAAGGAGTGCAAGAGCTCCAAATGCCGTGGGGCTCTTGTTGTGTTTCACAACTGACTTTTCTGTAAACTTATTCCCCATCCCTTGAACCTCATCCCATCTCAGCTTTTGCCTCTGGCTTTGACCAACTTTTGTTTTACCAAACTTTCCCCACCTGCCAGGAGCAGGAGCGCGGTGCATCCAGGAACATGAGACCGGGACTGCCCTGGCTCCCAGGGGCTGCATGGGGCAGCACCGAGACTTTGTCACCCACGGTGGCTTTGGGAAGGGGTGCCCACAGCCAGCCCTGCTGCTGTCATCGCCTCAGCCAACTGGGGCTGTCCCCTCTGGGATGACCTGCAGGATCAGGCCCGCGGAGGCCACCTCTTGCACCCCACAGGGGTAAGGCAGGGGCCGGTAGGGGACCGGGGCTGGACGGGGCTGGGTGGCCGCAGGCTCCTTGAGGCACAGCTGCTGCACGGGACCGTCAGCTGGCACGGCACGGCACGGGTGGGCAGCGCTTTGTTCCCCGGCGGTGAGACGGGCACAGCAGCTGCCTGCTAAAACGGGAAGAGCAGCAATTGTGACAATGACGATGAACCTGTCCGGCACGCGAAGGGGACAATGCGGCGCCGGGGACCTGGCGGCTGTCAGCGACGAAGCGGCTCAGGAATAAGAAGCGGGGGTTTGTAGAAGGTGAAATATGGGCAAAACTGGTTGTATTTAATTGTAAACTACAAGAAGCAGAAGGAAGAGTGGTAGATGCAACATGCTCGGATTTCAGTAAAACATTTGACAACTGTTCTAACGCTTGCTGCCAAATTAATTCAGAGTGGCTCAGTTGTCAACACAGGCATATGGACAAAACCCAGGCAGCCCGGGGAACAGCAAACGGCCTGGCCGTCAGCCGGGGAGCTGCCGGGGCCGCACGACCCTTGGGGGCCTTTTAAAACCTCTCCTGCAGGCATCAGTGCTGCGGGAGGGGAGGAAGGCAGCCGCCAGGCTGTGGGAGCACTGAGGACAGAGCGAGCTGCCACGCTGCCAGGGGAGGAGAAGGGCTGGAGAGCACCCGGGCGAGAGCCACCAGCCCTTCAGGAGCTGCCATGTCCCGAGCACTACGGGTGCGTTCGAAAACCACGTGGCAGAGAGCAGCCCTGGAGCCTGCTCGCTCAGCCCCAGGGTCTGGCGACCCCTTTCCATGGGGCAGGGGGGCCCGACCAGACCAACATCGCACCCGGTCACTGGCTGGTGGGGCTCAGGACCGCCGCCGTGCGAGACCTGCAGGGACCCTCTGGCCTCCGAGGGGGTCCGGCCGCAGGCAGGGCTGCGGGGGTGGCACAGGCGGGGAGCCCCCACGGCAGTGCCGGGGTATCGAGCTCCCCAGTTCCACGGGTGCTCGGCAGGGCGAAGCCCTGCACAGGCGATGAGCGCAGGCGATGGGAACGGTCCGGCACAGCATGTGTTTAAGGCCTCTGGGGCCCTGCTACACACAGTTCTCCTGCCCACCTTGTTTATTTTACTTATATTTCAGTAATTTGCTGATTACCCTTTTTTTAACTAACCAGCACTGATGAATCAGCAGCACAGGAGAGGGTGGAAGCCGGCGGCCTTGGACCATGGCTCCGAGGTCTCAGGTTCTGGGAAGGAAGCCACAGGATCCCTCCAGAAGGGGAAAAAAAACAACCAGCAGCAGCACTTCTGGCAGGCGAGGAGGGGCCAGGCAGGGCCGCAGCCGCGGCTGTTTGCATTTCAGCAGCTCCAAACACATCCTGGAAAGGCCGTCAATGGTCCCGAAGCCCTGCGGGAACGGCAGCCATGGCTCCAACCCGGGCGCAAGGCGAGACACACGGGACGGGCAGCATACGGCACGGCTCAGCGCCGCCATCGCTCCAGCCTGCATGCAGGACGGCGGGCACAGACAGCCCTCGAGGCAGCGGGACACAAGGAGGGCACCCTCGGGCAGGCAGGAGCACCCGGCAGAGCGGTAGCAGGGGTGCCGGCAGGGAGCTGGGCTGCACGCTCCATCCAGGGCCAGCCCGGCCACGCAGCACTGCCTTGTCCCGAGGAGAGCCCCTCCATGCCCACGGCACAGCCGTTGGCAGCACCTCCTCGTCCAGCCAGGCTTGGCACACCCCAGGGCCAGCGAACCACCTCCTGCCAAGGGGAGCTTGCAAGGATATAAGTGGCCTCACCACAGGCTTTGGTCGGCTCCTCCAAACCCCTGGGGAGCAGCTGGGAGCGGCTCCTGCCTGTCTCGGGAGTGCCCTGCCTGAGCCCAAGGGTGGCATTACGGCTGAGGCCACGGGTTCAGCCGCAGCTTCGGTGGCCACAGAAGACGGAGCATTATCCTGTGACACTCCCACCCGCGCCAGCGCCCTGCGAAGCGGAGATCCCAGCAGGAACAGCCGGCACCAGAGGGAGGCTGTTCCCCGCAGAATCGCCGGTGGCCCAGCAAGCCCCGGGCACACGGCAGAGGGGCCAGAGCGGTGCCCGTCGGGAAGCTATCCCGGCTCGCCGCCATCCCAGCACAGAGCAATCCCCCGGGAGAGCCCCAGGCGCCTTCTTCAGGAGCCGCTGTTGCTGGGAAGGAGCTGAGTGGTGAAGCAATTTGGTGTGAAGAAAAACCCATTTCCTGCAGCAAGGGCTTTTTTGCTCAACGTTTTACAAAATGTGCTGATGCAACTGCCCTTCCCAGGTGGGATATAAATATGAGCCTGGTTGATGTGGATTAATGCCCTGCAGCTACACAAACATCACCAGCAATGTTTTCTTAAAAAAAAAAAAAAAAAAGGAAACAAGGAGGAACAAACAGCACAGACGACAAAATCACTAACTGTGGAAATCCGGGGGCTCGGGTTGCAGGGAGGCTGGAGGGGCACAGCCCTGGGCACCATGCTCAGCACAAGCCACCACCTATTCTGGGACACTGACTGAAGCCATGAGCTCATGGGGAAGCTATTGTGGGAGCAGGGCAAACCCACGAGGCAGGTCAGTACAGTGAACAAACCGCCGCTGGCGATGGGGCAGACTGGTGCGGCCGAGCGGGCCGGAGAGAGCAGGACCCCAACCAGAGTCACTCGATTGGCAGACTCTCGCCCTGCGCTGAGCAGCAGCTTGTCTGGCTGTAGCTCCTTCCAAGAGCCGTATCCAGGCTGGAAAGTGTGGAGCTGGGAAACTTTCCACCACCTGGGACAGCCTGTCAGTGCAGCTGATCAACCAGCCTGTTAAAAATCAGCTTGGTATCCCACTCGAGTCTTATCTCTTTATTCTCCAGGCACAAGCGTTTGTGTTGTCTTCTCAGCCCGTTCCCCAAAGGCCTTTAACCTGGCGCTCCCCCTGCTAAGGTATTTGGACACACATCCAATGTGTGCCACATCCATTTTTGGATTCTCTTAAGCCTCTTGCCGAGACGTCTTTGTTTTCTTTGGCCCTGAAATGATTTCAGTCACGGAGACCGCAATGGCAGAGCATTATCAGAGAGGAGCTGTGCTTTGCCTGGCTTGGAAATTCTCTGCTCACCCTTGCTCGGGGGCATGCAGCATTTTTAAAAATAGCAGGTTACCCATCTCAGCAAAGCTCCCGCTGGTACAATCCTTTGAGACAGAGGACATGGGGTATCTCTGCAGGTAACAGGGAAGCTTTAAGAAACTTTCCATCAGTCCAGCCAGCATCAGGAGGGTCCACACTAGCCCCTGAGGCTCCCAGAGGTCTGGCTGCTTTGCTCTGGAACCATCATCTGTTGGGAAAATCCTTTACCTGTTGCAGACAGCAGCTGAATGAAGTAAAAAAAAGAGGAAACCTGCTAGCCCAACACAAATCCACCCTGTTTCCTCTGCCTGGGAGGCAGCTTTTGCCGCAGGTTCCTCCAACCCCCCACCCCCAAAAGAAACATGGACCCTCCCCCAAGAGGGAGCACAGGGATGCCCCAAGCCCACAGACAGAGCCGGCCCCATGACTGGTCACAGACAGCGCCAGGCTCCGCCAGCGTGAGCTACAGAGAGAGGGGACACTGCCCACAGGAGCCCCCCACATCCTCCCTGGCTCCACTTCACACCGAGCAACTGCGGAGCTACGGAGAATTGCTTTAAAAAGGAGCAATGGGGGAAAAAAAAACCCAACCCCTTGGTCTCTCTTGGCCTCTGGCACAACGGTGATCGCAGCAGCCGGCTGCATGCAGGGACTCGGCACCCAAGCCACTGGCACACACTGCTGCTGCAGCAGGAGCGCTCATGCAGCCAGCCCCTTCTCAGCTCACGCCAGCCCAGGGATGGATTCCACTGATGCTGTCGCCCTGTGATAGACGAGGGCATAAACCTTTCAAGGATGTATTTAATTAGCTTGAAAAAGAGCCGGAAGCTGCAGGCGCACCGCACTGGCGGTTCAGCAGCAGCTCCTCTGCTGCCTCTACTGACGACACCTCCGAGAAGCCTCACCCGAGGTAGGACGTGCTGGATGGACATGAGGGACCCACACAGCTCCATGGAAGAGCTCCAGGCCAAGGGGGGGATGAATCCAGCCATCACTCTCCTCGTCCTGGACCAGAAGCACCACTGTCAAACGATGCAGAGTGCTGACCCAGGCCACCCTGCTCGTCCACTCGGCTTTCTGGCAGGCTAACTCCGCACTCACAGACTGTGCCAGATGAGACACTGTCCTTCTGTAGCTGGCACCATGTCAGCACCAGCTCTGTACCGGCCGTTCTGGCCAGTGAGACAATGCAACCGCCTGCCCAGACCTGCTCTGGATGGAGCCGCACTGCGGGCTGACTCAGTCCTAGTGGCCCCAGGACCTGTCTGGGATGCGAAGCCTTGGTCCCCTCACTCAGCCAGCGCATCCCTTCCATGGGGACTGAGCAGCCAGGTTCAGCCCAAACACGTTCCTGCCTCAAAAGAGCATAGGCACAACATGGCTGCCTGCCTGCCAGAAAAAAAAAAAACGGGATAGAGGTGTTCTCAGTAGAGCACTGCAACATGACAAAAAAATCAGTGAGAGCAAGGAGACACCCAAGCCAGGGGTTCATTAAACACGTCAGTGCAGAACAGGGGCTGGCTGGGCCAGTGGCCTCAGCCAGAAGAGGCCAAGCCCAGGCTCTCCTTCCATAGCTGAACTCAACCAGAGGAGACGGCACATCACCATGCTCGATGGCACTGCTAGAGAGCTGGGGCAGCAACAGGCTCACTAGTGCCTCCCTGCCAGGACGTCATGGCGGCAGGAGGTGCCACCAAAGCCTCACCACCCACGGCATGCTGGGAGCCCCCGGCCAGACCAGAGCAGCCCTCAGCTTGTGTAGCTCAAGCACAGGGCCTGGAGGTGCTGCCAGCAGCCAGCGCAGCTGGCCCAGGCCTGCCAAACCAGGCGCCCATCGCCATCTGTGGTAGGGCATAAACCAACCCGGATGGTTAGGGAGAAAGCAAAGGAAGATGGCTATTGCTGAGCTGCAGAACTGCCACAAGAAGAGGCAAATTTGGCTCTTCTAAGACAGAGCAAACTTGCAGCGCCCGTCAGCCACCATTCCCACACCGGAGAACGAGGGGAAAAGTGCTTAACAAACAGTCTGAGACTGTGCAGCCACCTGGGCCGATCACAGTAAGGCCCCCAGACCCTGCAGGGAAGGGCAGGGCAGAGGACCCCGCAGCTCGGCCAGGGCCACTCCGGGGAACGGCAGCCCCAGCTGGATCCACACAAGCGACCACGAACCGCGCCGGGCTCCGTGCCTACCGCGGGCTATAGAAAGGGAGCCCGAGCGCCAGGGCTCACAGCACCGCCCGACATGCGGCCGCCCGCTGGGGGGGCGCTGCGCCGCGACAGGGCCAGGCCGGGTGGGGGCCAGTCAGTACCACAGAGCCCCCACGGCGCGACAGGGCTCCGACTGGGGGCTGCGAGGGAGTCGCAGAGCACAGCCACCGCCGCCGGGCCGGGCCGACAGCGCCAGAGCCCGAGACCGGCCCGCCACGGCAACTTCCGCTTCCGCCTTCTCATCACGTGACGGGCGCAACCCGGCGCGACGCCGACGCTCAGGGCCCGGGCGCCGCTTCGTGACGCCATGACGCAGGTTCGCAGCGCCGTCTCCATGATCCCTCCGCGGAGAAAGTAGTCCTCCCCCGGCGGGGAGCTGAGGCCTACCCCGGCCCGCGGGCTGCGGGCGGCGCCGCTCGGTGCCGGGAGGCGGCGGCGGTGGTCGGAGCGAGGAGCGCTTCCCCGCGGTGGCGATCCCCCCGGGCAGGGGGGGGGGGGGGGGCCGGAGTAAGTAGTCCCGGCGCGGGGCCCGCGCGGCTGTACCGCTGCGCGGCGCGAGGGCGGGGGGGCATGGCGGCCGCTGTGATGCCGGCTCCGGCGGAGGCGCGGCAGGGCCGCGGCAGGCCGGGTGAGGGCGCGGGCCGGCGGGCGGGCGGCGGCGGCGGGCCCCTTCGCCCCGCCGCAGCGGCGGCTCCCCCGCCCCGGCGCATCGGGGCCGCCCCGCCGTGTGCGCGCGCGCGGAGGCGGCGGGGGGGGACCCCGCGGCAAGATGGCGGCCAAGGGCCGGGCGGGGCCGCGGGGCATGACGGGACCGGGGGCGCCGGGAGGCGCCGGGGCCCCCCGTGAGGGCGACCGGGACCCCCGAGCATGGCGCCGCGGCGGTTCCGGCCCCTCCGCGGGTGCCCCCAGGGGCGGCCCGGAACTCCGGGCCGGGGCTCCCGCAGCGGCCGGGGGCGGCGGGGAGCGGGCGGCGGGCTGCGGCCCTGACGGCGGCGGCCTCCCCCCTCAGGTCGATCCTAGGCGGCCCCGGCAAGGCGGGCATGGAGGATAATGCGGTGGAGAGCAGCAGCGACGCGGCCCCGCAGGCGGCGCGGGAGGAGCCCTCCGAGAGCGGCCTGGGCGTTGGGACCTCGGAGGCCGTGTCGGCGGACAGCAGCGACGCCGCCTCGACCGCCGGCCCCCTCTCCCGGGCGGATGACTCCGGCGTGGGCCAGAGCTCTGACAGCAGCGGGGTCTCCTTGGTAGGAGGTGATGGGGAAGGATGGGGCAGCAGTCAGCTTGGGGAAGGGAGAGCGACTGCGGTTCTGGTTACTGACAATTTCTCTAGACGTTTCTGGCAAACTGAGCTTAGGAGCCAACTCTGTAGCTCAGCAGCCTCAGCAGGCGCTGTTACACCAGTCAGGTGTCTGCTTGCCGGTCTGAGGAGAGCTCTCCTTGGTAGCAAGAGGAACCCTGGAGTTTCAGGGTCCTTGGCAACACCAGAGGAATTGCTCTGATGCCTTTTCTGGCAGTTCTGCAGTGACACACCAGTGTTGTTTGCATACGCTGTCTCCTCTGAGGGCCTGGCCCGGGAAAGGTCTCTCAGCTGAGCTCTTCTGGCCTCTTTTTTTTTCCACCAGGAAGAGGTGTCGGAGAGCAGCTCCAGCACAGATGCCATTCCCCGGATTTACCTGCCAGATTCATCCTCCATCGCCCAGTCCACCTTGGTTTCCAGTGTCTCCACCGTGAGCCAGTCCATCATGGTGTCAGAGTCCCCGCAAGTCCTGGTCCACTCTAGTGTCATCACTGATGGAGCCACAATCGTGTCAGACTCCACCGCATCTACTTCCTCGGACCTCGGTTCTGCCATTGACAAAATCATCGAGTCCACAATTGGACCTGACATCATCCAGAGTGAGTGCGTGCTCCCAGCTGCTCGTGTGCGTGGCAGACCTGCCTGCTCTCCCTCTGGAGTGCCCCACGTGCAAACGGCTCAGGGTACTGGGGCTGGGGAAGGGAGCTGCTGGTGTGCCAGATCTTGGGAGGTTAGGGAGAACTACGTACGTGCATGTGTATGCACCTCAATCAGCAGGGGTTTCTCTTCTTGCGTTGCTGCAGTAGCTGGAGAGTTTGAGTAGAAGCTTGTGGCTGCTGTGGCTGCCGGACAGCCCTCCCTCTGTCTGGCTGCTCCTTCTGCCGTGGTGCCAGCAGCCCAGGGCAGGCCCCATCCCTGAAGCCAGACCTTCCTCCTGCTTTCCCGCTTGTGTCTGAACCTGGGAGAGCTCTAGTGAGCCCTAGTGACCATACAGCCCTCGCGTCTGGCAGTTACCACTCTGCTGTCCTCTTCTCCCAGGCTGCATCGCTGTGACCAGTGCGGAGGATGGCGGGGCAGAGACTACACAGTACCTCATCCTGCAAGGCCCCGATGATGGTAAGAGTGTGCCCTGGGGCGTCTGGTCGTGGCTGTCTCTACCTCTTGAGTCTGTTTTCCAAGAGTAGGGCCTGGAATGGGTATCCCAGCTACATCGGCCACAGTGCCCGTATCAGAGTCTTCATGGATGTGCTGGCTGTTGGGAGCTTGTTACTGAGCTCATGTTCAGCCCTGTGCGCCGGGTGTGGGTGCAGCTGGGATGCAGGTGAGGGTCTGCTCCTTGGCTGAGCTGGTTTTGGTGTTTCAGGTGCACCCATGGTGTCCCAGATGGCCACCTCTGCTCTGGCCAATAGCTTGGCAATAGAAGCTGTCGCTGATGGACCTACCTCCACATGCCTTGACCAGCCCGGCCCTTCAGACCCTTCTGAGCAGTTGGAAGTGCTGGAGCTACCCGCACAGCCAGATCAGGCCCGAGAGGCGGATGGTGGGGAGGAGCTGGACCAGCCAGACATGGAGACCCTCGAAGAGATGATGGAGGTGGTGGTGGTGCAGCAGTTCAAGTGCAAGATGTGTCAGTACAAGAGTGTCTCCAAGAAAACGCTAATTAACCACATGAAAGAGCGGCATTTCCAGCCAGGTGTGTGCTGAGGGTGGAGGAAAATTTATCTTACTGCAGACAGGTTCTGCTCTCTCCAGGGAAGAAACAGGGGTAGGAGTATGAGTGTAAAGACCTGTTCCACAATACAGTCTGGTAAAGTTTTCATTCTACTCTCTGTGGCAGTGGGTTCAGCTCTGGCTTTGAAGAAAGGACGTCCACGAAAGGGGGGATCAGCTCCAAAGACTGCAGACGAGGAGGTCCCAGAAGAAGAAGAAGATGATGATATCATGGATGCTGGTGCTATCGATGACCCTGAAGGTAGGAGTCATCCTCCCCACATCTTACGTAGCTTAGACTTTTCCCAGTCTCTGTCTGATGTTTTGGGCCTCTTACCTCCAGAGGACAGTGACTATAACCCAGCTGAGGATGAGCCGCGTGGGCGACAGCCCAAGTACAGCCGCACTGTCCCCACATCCAGTGAGGAGAGGCCACGTCGACGCCCAGGAAGACCCCGCAAGTTTCCTCGTCTGGAGGACATGCCCCAGGACATGCCTGAGGGTGAGGGAAGCGGGAGGCATCAGCCCTGTGCTGGGCTGGAGCAGGGAGCGGTACGCGAGCTCCTGGGAGCCCACAGGGAGGGTGTGTGACGGAGCTGTGCTGTGTTCTGTCGAGCAGGAGGGGAGGTGGAGCCCTTGGTGACATCCCAAAGCACACCGAACCATGAGCTGCAGAACTCTGAAGCAGCCAGTTCCTCTGGCCTGGAGAACGGGAGCAGTGAGAGCCTGGCGGAGCCCAGCATCAGCCAGTCTGACTCCGAGAACAAGGATCCTTCCTCCAACACTGGCCCTGAGGAGGCAGATGTCATCCCCAGGAGGCGAGGGCGGCCCTCCCGCCGCTTCCTGGGCAAGAAATACCGCAAGTACATGGGGCGCAGGTGAGGGGTGTGTGCTGAGCCAGCGCTGGGCCCTCTGGCCTATGCCCAGGGCCGGTCCAGCCCCTGTTTGCCACCACAGTTCTCAGTCCCAGTCCTGTTTCCGCAGGTACTACTACAAGTCACCCAAGCCCCTGATGAGGCCCTATCTTTGTCGGATCTGTGGCTCACGTTTCCTCACGCACGATGATCTGCGTTTCCACGTCAACTCACACGAGGCCAATGACCCGCAGCTCTTCAAGTGTCTTCAGTGCAGCTACCGCTCCCGGCGCTGGTCCTCCCTCAAGGTGAGCACCGTTTGTCCTGCGCCGGTACCCATGAGGGTGGCTGGTAGCCCCAGGTCTCACAGCCTGCATTCTGCTCCTTGCAGGAACACATGTTCAACCACGTGGGCAGCAAGCCGTACAAGTGCGAGGAGTGCAATTACACCAGCGTGTACAAGAAGGACGTCATCCGGCACTCCACAGTGCACAGCCGAGACAGGTAAGGGGAGCGCAGTCCTAAAGACTGTCTTGCAGCCTGGCTGAACGGCACTGACACTGTTCCTCCTGACCTGGGAGGGCAGCCACGGCTGCCCCTTCTCCTGACCTCTGTCCCTTCCCAAAACGGGTAGTTTTGGTGTCTGGGTGCAAGGGAGCTCAGACTTGGGATGTGGCTGACACAAAGGGGTTTTCTTCTTTCTTTTTCAGGAAAAAGAGAGCTGATCCGGTGAGTTTGAGTACCCTGTTGGCTTGTCTCTCAGCACTGTTGTGTGGGAAGAGGCATGTCTTCTGGGTCTTCCACAAATTCTTGGTGCCTCGTTGAAGGCAGTGTTTCTGGATCACCTGAGGAAAGGCAGCCCAGGTCCTGCAGTGGGGAGAGGGTAAGGAAACTGGTGAGCCCCTGCCAGATGAGCTCATCTTTGTGCTCTCCCTCCAGCCCCCAAAGCTGAACTCCTTCCCATGCCCCGTATGCAACCGTATCTACCCCATGCAGAAGAGGCTTACGCAGCACATGAAGACACACAGCACGGAGAAGCCACACATGTGTGACAAGGTGAGATGGAGGGGACAGCCTGGGGAAGGGCTGGTGGCGAGTGAGGCTGAATGGGAGGTGAATGCTCCTTTTCTTTGTTCTGCTGCAGTGCGGGAAGTCCTTTAAGAAGCGCTACACCTTCAAGATGCACCTACTGACGCACATCCAGGCCATAGCCAACCGCAGGTAGGAGCCTGGCAACAGCCCGTGGTGTGTCCTGATAGAGCCCCTGTCCCAGCTCCTCCTCAGAGGGGAGGGCAGAAGGTCTCTGCTGCCCGTGTGACAGGTGGCGTTGTCCTGGCAGGTTCAAGTGTGAGTTCTGTGACTATGTCTGCGAGGACAAAAAGGTCCTGCTGAACCACCAGCTGTCGCACATGAACGACAAACCCTACAAGTGCAGCTTCTGCAAGTACTCCACCTTCCGGGAGGATTTCCTGGTCTCGCACATGGCTGTCAAGCACACAGGTGAGAGGAGCTGCCTGCCTGCCCGGTGCCTGACTTCCTACATCCCCACTTCTCCAGGAGGCAGTCTGCTCTCCCTGCTGTCCCTCGGCAACCCCCTGCTTCATTCCCACCTCCCTTGTCCCGCAGGAGGGAAGCCGTTTGCCTGCGAGTTCTGTCACTTCACCACCAAGCACAAGAAGAACCTGCGCCTCCACGTGCATTGCCGCCACGCTGACTCCTTTGAGGAGTGGGCACAGAGGCACCCCGAGGAGCCGCCCTGCCGCCGCCGCCCCTTCTTCACCTTGCAGCAGATCGAGGAGCTGAAGCAGCAGCACAGCCAGGTGCAGGCCCCGGCTGAGCCAGAGGCTAGTTCACCGGTGAGTGCCGCTGCCCATGCCCCAGCTCCTCCTGGTGCTCACTGGCCCCGGCCACGCTGTCAGCGCTCTCTCTCACGCAGGCGCCTGTTGTCCCCGTCACTTACCATGCTGTCCAGGCCGTCCCAGGAGCAGAGCCACCCATCCTCTCGCAGGATTCCCTGGGAGGGGCCACCATCATTTATGAACAAGGCGAGTGAGCTCCCAGGGAAGGGGGGCGAGGATGGGGAGCAGGTGGACGAGCATGTGCCTGACCCTCTCCTTCTGACCCCGGCAGATGTGGTGGGATCAGCAGAACTGGCCACGCAGACAGCCCTGGATCTCCTGCTGAACATGAGCACGCAGCGAGAGCTGGCCACGGGCTCGCTGCAGGTGAGGAGGGCTGAGGAGGGGACTACGCCTGCTGCGGGGTGGCAGGGGGAGGCTTCCCAGCCCTCCACAGTCCCCAGCTCTGTTCTGCTTCAGGGAGTGTTTTGCAAGACTCCTGCCCTCCTCCAGCTGAGCTGCTGTTCCCCCCGGCAGGTGGCAGTGGTGAAGCCTGGGGATGCAGGAGAAGCACAGGCCCCCTGTGAACCGCAGGCACAGGAGGAGGGGACAGAGATGGTCTCTGAGGAGCAGCAAGAGCAGAAGTTGGTGACGCTCCACATGGAAGAGCCTGGGGAGACGTTAGTGCAGGAGGCTTATGAGGAGGCAACCCTGGGTGGCTCAGAGCTGCAGCAGATCACTATCCCCTTCGGCGGGACGACAGAGTACAGCATCATCACACCCATCAGTGAGGAGATGCAGGCGCCAGGCACGCTGTACAGGTCAGCTGTATGGGAGGAGCGGGGAGATGGAGGCAGTGCTGACCTCAAATGAGGAGGCTTTAGTGGTGAGGAGGACGAGGCAGATCCTCCCTGACCCTGTCCTTTCCAGCAGCGAGGAGGAGAGCCCTGCGGAGACCTCCCACGCAGTCGTGGTGAGCGAAGCTGTGATGACGGAGGAGGCTCTGAAGGACCATAACAATCACTATATCATGTCATCCAGTGTTCCAGGGAGCCAGTTCCATCACATTGAGGTAAGGAGCTGAGCTTTCTCCCCGTCTCGGGCAGCAGTGTGAGCAGGTGTGACTGGGTGTTTCTCTCTCAGCCCCTCAGCGGGGACGCTGCCTTTCCCTCGCCTGCGGAGGGCCAGGAGGCACAGCCCGCCGGCGTCAAGTGGCCCCTGGTGCAGTGTGTCACCAGGCAGCTCCAGAAGGACTCGTCTTTATCCCCAGCATCCGAGGGGCAGGAAATCTCATCCCCAAAGGTCAAGTGGCCTGCGCTCCAAGGCGTGGCCAAGAAGCTCTCGTGCAAGGTTTCCACAGCCAAGAAGCTCTCGTGCAAGATTTCCACAGCCAAAAAGTTTTCATGCAAGATTTGCACAGCCATGTTCACAGGGAGAGCAGAAATGGAGAGTCACAAGAGAGCCCACATTGGGCCCAGCACCTTCAAGTGTCCTGACTGTCCGTTCACTGCAGCCCTCTGGCCGGAGGTTCGGGTAGGTTCCCTGGCACAGAGCAGTTCTGGGAACAAGAGGTTTAGAGAAACGGGGACTTTCTGAACCCTGCACTTGTCTTTCTGCCCTCAGAGCCACATGGTCCAGCATGCCAGCCTTCGGCCGCACAAGTGCACCCACTGCAGCTTCGCCTCCAAGAACAAGAAGGACCTGCGCAGGCACATGCTGACGCACACCAACGAGAAGCCCTTCGCCTGCCAGATCTGTGGGCAGAGGTGAGTGAAGCCTGCTAGTTTGTTGCTGCTTTGAGAGATCTTCTAGATCTAAGGCTGAAGAGAAGATGAGATATTGGCAAAGAGCTGACTGCCCTGCCCCTGCCCCTGGGAGCAGTCCATGTTAGAGGGCACTGTGCCCCTGAGAATGGTTCCTACTGCAGGTGGACCCAGCTTCGTCTCCAAGGAACTTCTGCATGGGGAGGTTCAGTACTTAGGCCCGATGGGGGCGTTTTGGGAGCTGGGACAGGCTGTGTCATAGGACGTGCTTGCGGTGCCCATGGCCTCGGTCTCTGCAGAGAGCGCAGAGGCCCTGTGCTGCCCGTGGCGCATACCACCTCGCTCTTGTTCCTCCCATAGGTTCAACCGTAACGGGCACCTCAAATTCCACATGCAGCGTTTGCACAGCTCGGAGGGGAAGAGACCAGGGGCGCCTGCAGCCGCTGCCCAGCAGACCATCATACTGAACAGCGACGAGGACACGCTGGCCACCCTGCAGAGTAAGATGTGTCCCTGTGACCAGGGGTGACCTGCGGCTTTCCTGTGGCCGGAGCCCCGTGCAGGGATTCACTCAGCTTGTGGGCCGAGCAGGGCTGAGATGGGTCAGGGCCGGGAGATTCCTGCTGGAGGTTAGGATTGCCAGCGGTGGCAGGACTCGGCGGGTGCAAAGACAAGGGGTCTGGGTGCCAGGAGCTCTCCTGGTGAGGTGCTAACTGTGTTTCTGTGCAGAATTAGGGGTGCAGTGTTTCCTCCAAGCAGGTCCCAATAGATCAGTGCATTGCAGGAAGGGCGGTGCAGTGACCAACTCATGGCTGAAATGGGAAGCGGAGTTTGTGGTCTGATTTGGAGGTTGTGTTTTGCCCACGATGATCTCTAGTTTCCTTCATGTTGGGAGAATTTAGTTTATCTGTGAGCAGAGCTGAGACTGTCCTGTGCTCCTCACTGGGGTGGGCACCTGGCAGGGGCCGCTTGGGCGCAGGGCTGGCCGGCCGCCCCGGCAGTGTCTGCACTGGCTTTCTCCGCGTTCCAGCGGCTCTGCAGTCCGGCCAGGCAGTGCTGGCTCCCGAGCGGCTGCAGCAGGCCCTGGGGCAGGAACACATCATCGTCGCGCAGGAGCAGAGCGTCACGAGCCAGGTGAGTCAGGCCCACCGGTCGCATCCTCCTGCCCTGTGCAGCTGCTCCCCACGAGCTGCGCGGGTTCCCTTGTCAGAGGGCTCGCGGTCAGGCCCAGCTCCGCTGACAGCACTGGGCTCTTGCTGATCTGCAGGAGGAGGCTACGTACATCCAGGAGATCACGACTGCCGATGGACAGACAGTACAGCACTTAGTGACCTCTGACAACCAGGTGAGGGTGGGGGGCACGCCCCAGGAGCTGAAGGGTTCTGTGCAGCTGGAGCAGGGAGAGTTGGGGACAGTGGGGAGAGGTGAGGTGGAAGCAGGCACAGAAGACAGGCAAGAACCAGCCCTGTGGGCGGGGTGGGCATTGGTTACCTTTTTTGGGTCTGAATCCCTGTGTTTGCAGGTTCAGTACATCATTGCCCAGGATGGTGTACAGCACTTGCTTCCCCACGAGTATGTTGTTGTCCCAGAGGGACATCACATCCAGGTAAGCTTCAGGCTGTCCGCTGCCTTTGCGTGGGGATGGGGCTCCTGAGGGTGCCGTGTGTGGGACTGGGCCTCCTCCTGCTCCCCGTGGCTTGCTTCGTTCCGAGTCACAGCTTTGTGTAGGGGCAGGAACGCCCACTAGCCCTAACGCAGCCTCACTGTGGCTCTTGTCCCCAGGTGCAGGATGGTCAGGTCACCCACATCCAGTATGAGCAGGGCAGCCAGTTCCTGCAGGAGCCGCAGGTAAGGGGCCAGGCGTGGTGGCTGGAGCTGACGGGGCTGCCGTGAGATGGAGAGGGAGGGATGGGAAAGAGAAGGTGCATGTGGGATGGCGACTCGCTGCAGCAGCTGTGGGACTCTCCTGTTCTCTCCTTGCAGATCCAGTACATGCCCGTCTCGCCCGAGCAGCAGCTTGTCACCCAGGCACAGCTGGAAGCAGCTGCACACTCAGCAGTCTCAGGTAGGAGGACGAGGGCCCCGGGGCTGAGCTCTGGCGTAGCTCTGGCAGCCCCATCTCCCTCTGCGTCTCAGGGTGCCCGTCCTGCCCGGCAATTTGCCATGGCTGTTAGCAGCCACTGAGGCACTGTGGGCTCAGCCCCGCTCTGCCTGCACGGGCTGCTCGTTTGCGGTGGGCTGTAGGCAGCCCTGCAGCGGCCCTTGGCAGAAGGGCCAGGGTAAGCCAGGCGAGATTGCCACCGTGCTGCCTGCGTCCCTGTGATTCTGGGACGTGGCCAGCCGTGGTGTCTGAGGGGAGATTTTCGCTGGTCCCAGCGTATCAGTTCTGGAACAGTACCGGCTCCCTTCCCCTGGAGGCGAGTTGCGTGCTGGGAGGTGCAGCAGCTTCCACAGGGTGGAGACGCCGTGCTGTGTGTTTACAGAGTTAACCGGAGCCGGGCTCCCCGCTGGCGCCTGGCGTGAGGCGCGGTGGCACTTGTGCTCCCGTGTGCCTGCCCCTTCCCCTGGAGGCGGGTGGCGAACGTGGCGGGGGGCCCTGGGCGGCCGCCTGCTCTCCTCTGCCCTCGGACGGGGAGGCACTGACTCCCCCTCTCCTCTGCAGCAGTGGCTGATGCCGCGATGGCGCAAGCACAGGGAGTGTTCACCGCCGAGGCGACGGCCGAGCAGCTCCAGCAGCTGCAGCAGGGGATCCACTACGATGTCATCACGCTGGCGGATTAGCGCTGGAGCCAGGCCCGGCTGGCGCTGGGACACCCGTGCTGAGCAGGACCGCTGCACCAGGCAGGAGCCTCCTCAGCCAGCAGTTGCCTTATTGCTTTGGGGCTACGAGGGACGCGCCTGAGCATGCCGCGGCAGAGGCACGCTGCTGCTTGGCCGTGCGGGTCCTGCGCATCCTCCCCGGCACAGGCAGCTGTCTCCAGCAGAGACTGCTCCGCAGACGAGGCAGGCTGAGCGGTGGCAGCGCTCTCGCGTGGCCGGTCTTTTTGCCTGTTGCACTTGATGGTTTGAAATCCCTTTTCCCGAATCATGTCTCTGTGGGCCAAACCGGGATCGACATCTGCCTGGCACGCGAGGATCCTGGGAGAGCGCCGTGGGGCCGAGCACAGCTGCGCGGTACGGTGTGAGGTGTGTGTGCGGCCGCAGCAACGTGCTCCCCACTTTGGAGCTGTGGGGTGCGCGGTCCTGGTGTGAGGGCAGCTGTCCCTTCCTTGGCTTCTCCGGCCTGCAGGCAGGCAGCAGTAGGGCTTTGGACTGGAGGAACCCAGGGTAGGAAGAAGCATAGGTGGAAGAGGTTCTATTTTTCTTCTGAAGAGGGATGGACTCTGGAGTTGGTCCGTAGGTGGTTGCGGGAGGTGTTCGATTCTGACGTTCTCGAGCTTTGACTATGCTTATGAATAAAAAGGGATTGAAACCTGCGTGTGTGCGCTTGCCTGCGGGCTCTGCGGTCCCGTACCAGCCCCTGCCCAGTGGGGATGGGCAAACGCAGCCTTCCCCCTGCCTCCTGCGGGGCTGGGGCGCGGGGGTCCCAGCGCCTGGCGCTGGGGTTGCTGCTGGCGGATGCCGCTGCCCTGTGCTATCGGCTTCCTCCTGCCTGAGTGACCTTGACTTCTGGGAAGTGAGCCGGGCATCTGGAACAACGGTGGGTTTGGGGCTGGGGTCATGAAATTAATCGAGTGGTAAACAGCCTAAATCCCGTGTAACTCTGTCCCAAACTACACACGCCACCCCTCCCTGAGCGGATTGTCTGGAAGTATTTACATGTGATTATAACAGCTAATCTCAGAGTTTTAGTTCTGTGCTTTTGCATTAAACTGATTATCTGCAGAGGGGGGAAAAGGCCTGGAACCACCCAACTTCAGCAAGAGCCTCCACGGGGCCGCAGCCACAGGACTGCTGTGGTGTGATCACCGGGCTCGCAGCTGCACTCCCCGTCCGGCTCTTGGAGGGGACAGGGACAGCACAGGGGCTGGAGGTGTGAACACAGAGCCTCTGCTCTGCCCGAAATGACAGCAGCGTCCTCCTGCCCTGGCTGCTGGGGGTGCGCGCTGTCCCCGGGGAGCCCACAGCTCGTCCCCTGCCTGCACAGCGGACACACGGGCCGGACCCCGACCTTCCTGCCCAGCGGGGAAGGGGGGTGTGGGTGGCCCCGCGCCTCCCCTGGGCGAGCAGCCTCGGCCGCCGTGGGTTGTGGCTCTGTCCCCACCGTGGCTGTGTCCTGCTGCCTTCACCTCCGGCTGCCGCCCTGTCCGTGCTGAGCCATGCCGGCGTGCGGCTGTGCCCGTCCGGCCGTGGCTCGGTCGGCGTCCAGCTGTGTCTATTCACCATGTCGGTGACTGGCTGCGGCCGCGGCACAGCTGGAGAGGGAGGGCCAGGGCCTGCCATCGGTATGGTGGACGGACACAGCTGGACGCCGCAGCAATCCACAGGCGCTTTCCTAGATTACAGCCCCATTATCTAATAAAGCGGATCCACAGCGCTGCCGGCGTCGCTGATTAGGGCCGGAGGAGTCCCGTGGGGACAAGGTTACGGGACTGCCGTGGGGCTGTGGCCAGGACTGGGCCTGGATGTACCCTCCCGGCTGGCGGCACAGGCTCCTGGCTGCCCCGCGGCTTCCACGCCTGGGGCTGCCGAGAGCACGGGACCAGCCCGAGGTGGGGACGGCGCTGGGACGGATGGGACCAGGGCACCTGGGAGCTCCGGGGGCTGCTGGGGCTCTGCCCATGGGGCACAGCGGGGCCACGGGGGCTCAGGGCCCCTCAGCGCTGGCATCTCAGCCCTTGGACTTCTTCTGTCACCGGGGACCTGTGGGGAGCCCAGGGATGCAGCAGGGATAGCACCAGTGACCTTCCCCTTCCCGTCCCCGGCCAGCGCTAAGCGGGTTTGTTACATATTTAATATCCTGAGAGCGTTATTAGTCGGTATTTAATGACGGATACAACCTGTGGGATAATCCCAGTCTGAGCAGGGAGGCGCAGCGGCAGGAGCCGGGCAGCTCGGGGGGTCGCGGGCTCTTGGGGCCCCTCGCCCAGCTGCCCACCGCTGCCCTGCCTGCCCACTGTCCCCGCTCCGCCAGCAGGCAGGAAGACCCCGGTGCCTGTGGGGTCAGGTCCCCACGCAGGCAAAGGGTCCCCAGTGCTGCGGGACCCCTTCCCCTTCGTTCCTCTCCAGCTGGGAATCCAGCTGCAGGCATGGCGGCACTGGGGCTTGGGCGAGGACCTGGCCAAGCCAGAGGAGGAGCGGGCTCTGGGGCAGCACCTCGCGCTGCCGGCATCCTCCCGGGCCATGCACGAGTTCTCCCACCAGTCCCCAGCGCTCCGACCCGACCCGCCGCGATGTGGGGGGCTCTGCCGACTCCTGCCCCGGGGCCAGGTCGGGGCTGGGGGTCAAGGATGGGGACTGATGGCTCTTGGCACTGCAGTAGAGCCCAATGTGTGCTGTGTCCCATGCGCGTCCCTGTGCGTGCTGCATCCCCGTGGGGGGCCGTGGGGCTCACGTGGGCCCCGTGCACCAACCCCCAGTGCCGCTGCACCCCATTCCTGGGGGCTGAGTGGGCTGTGCTGGGGGGCTGGTGTCCCGGCGTGGGTCCTGGACACGTCCTGGCTGGTGGCAGGCAGGCAGGGAGGATGCTCCCCACCAGTCCGTGCCCAGCACTAGCTGGGGAGGGGTCGGTATCGGCTGCCCCAGATCCCTGCTGCCGCTCTCGTGGGTGCTAATACCCCCTAATCAGCTGTCAGTCACCGCGGACCCCGGCAGCTATAAAACACCCGGGAGCCGCTCCCCGGCTCCTCTCCCTGCAGCATGGCAGCTCCTCGGGGCGAGGGGAGCCCAGGCCGAGAGCCGGGGAGCTGCGGGGGGCCCTGGGGAGCCATGCGGGGCCCCCCCCAAGCTCTGCTGCCCTGTCCCTGCCCCATGTTGGCAGGCTACAGCCTGCTGCCGCCCACCCTGAGCCTCCTGGCGCCCTCGGTAAGTGCTGCACCGCAGTTCCTGGGGGGGGCCGGGACATGGGACCCCTCCTGGGACCAGACTGGGGCTGTGTGGGGTGGTCGGGGTCGGGGCTGGGGAGCTGCTGTCCCGGGTTCCCTGCACCCCCCCCGCACTGTGGTACCTTGGGGTGTGCAGTGCCAGGCGCAGGAGAGGACGAGGACAGGCAGCACCCAGCTCTGCTCCTTCCCGTGTACGAAGGGCTAAGCCCCCATGTCCCCCTGCCCCATCCTGCCCTGACACCCCTGTGTCCCCTCCAGGTCTCACCAGCTTACGAGGTGCCACCGGGGCTGCTGCCCAGCGCCGGGCTCTGCCCGCCCTGCTGCCGGCAGCCCCTTCCCGTGGAGCCGGGGCGGGCGAAGGCGGCAATGGCACGGGAGAGCACCGGGGCGCTGAAGGCCTGGCTGGCGCGGCACCCCAGGAACCCCTACCCCAGCAAAGGGGAGAAGGTGATGCTGGCCGTGGTCAGCCGGATGAGCCTCACCCAGGTCTCCACGTGGTTCGCCAACGCTCGCCGGCGCCTCAAGAAGGAGAACAAGGCGGGCTGGGCACCCCGCGGCGCCTCGGACGGCGAGGACAGCGAAGGCGAGGGGGCCCCGCCGGGTGCCCCCACCGGCCCTGATCCCAGCCCCGTGCAGGATGGGTGCGGGGGCAGCCCCGAGGGGGAGGCGGGTCCTGGGCAGGACAAGCAGCCCCAGAAACCCAAGATCTGGAGCGTGGCGGCGATGCTGGCGTCTCCCCCTGGTGAGAGCGGGTGTCCCCCAGGGGTGCTGGCGGTGCCGGAGCAGGGGTAAGGCTGGGGCAGTCATGCCCTGTCCCCGAGGGCCCGGTGGGGACCAAGGCTGTGGCCGTGGGGAGGGGACAGCCCCATGTCTGGGCAGGGCAGGACAGACGGCCACGGGACGTGGTGGCTGCCTGGACAAGGAGAGCGGGAGGTGTGAGCAGGGAGGGACATGGGGCACTAATAAACGTGACTGTGTCTTGGACACCCTGGTGTTGCCTGTCCGTGGAGGGGATGCCAGTGGGGATGTCAGCGGGGGTGCGGGGATGCCAGTGAGGGTGCGGGGATGCCAGTGAGGGTGCGGGGATGCCGGTGGGGATGCAGACATCTCCACTGCCAGCACTGCTGTGCTCGGCTCCACCACCCCCCGGGAGCAGGGCAAGTCCTGCCCCGAGCCCCTCTGGCTGCCCGAAGCCGGACCCTCCTGCGCCCCCGGCCAGGCTGCCGGGGCTTCGCTGGCCCCACCGCTGGCTGAGCTCCCCACAGGGCTCCCCCCATTCAGCAGAGGAAGACCCACAGCGTTTCCAAGCAATTTGGTACCTTCCTGATGCCTCTTCCCCTTTCCCCTCCCTGGACATCCAGGATCACGCATGGGGTGGGCTCACGCGTGGGACACAGGGCTGTGGTGGCCGTGACCACCAGCACAGCCCTGCACCATGGGGCAGCACAGGAAGGGACACGCAGGGACAGGGACATGTGTTGATGGGGACATGCGGGAGGCACCACACACAAGGAGTGTGGGAGTGCACGGTAGCGTCCATCCACTCGCCGAACGGGACATCGGCTGCCAGGAACGGGCTCGGACTTGCCAGGCTCCCACCGGTCCCCTGGGGCCAGGCTCTGGCAGGCGGCTCCACGCAGCCCCAGGGTGACCAGCGGGGCTGGGAGAGCTGGCTGGGGAGGGGAGAGGGGACCAGGAGCCCCGGGAAGGCACGGACATGGGGCAGAGCTCTATGCGGGCTTTTAATGTGCCTAAGAGCTAGGAAACAGAAACCAAAAATAGACTTTGCTCTTCTTGATAAAAGTAATAAAATGGTTAGCGGTGTTAAATTAATCCTTACAAAACAAAACCCAAGGAGGTTAAATAAAGCCCGGAGGCTCCGCATAAAAACCACAACGACTACAAAACAGCTGCAAAGACGTCTTTACACACCAAAGAAACTCCTCTCCTCCACTCCTCCCCTCTACGGTACACAGCGGCGGCGAACACGGGACTCACACATGTGGGAAAGAAACACGGATGCGATGGGAGCAGCCCTGCGAGGAGCACGGGCGCCACGGACAGAACTATTTACACTATGGACACGGAGCTGTGCTGGTGCCAGTCCGGCCGCAGGAGCCCCCGGGCTCTGCCCGTCCTTCTCCTGCCGGCGCCGGGCTGCGGCGCCAGGCACCCAGCGCTCGCGCTTCCCTAGTTGGGATTAGTTTCCCGGCTGCTGCTTTGCTCTCAGCCCAGCTCCTGCTCTTTGTCTGATGTAGAGGTTGACGAGGAGGAGGAGGATGAGGAGCTGAGGGTCCGGCCTGAATGCTTGTAGGCTGCAACGAGCTCCTGCCACCGCTCCGGCGTGGGCTCCCACTTGGCAAAGCCTGCACTGTTCTGCACGGGAATCATAGACTCATAGAACGGTTTGGGTTGGAAGGGACATTTAAAGGTCATCTAGTCCAACCCCCCCTGCCATGAGCAGGGACGTTTTTAACTAGATCAGGTTGCTCAAAGCCCCGTCCAACCTGACCTTGAGTGTTTCCAGGGATGGGGCATCGACCACCTCTCTGTGCAACCTGGGCCAGTGTCTCACCACCCTCATTATAGAAAATGTCTTCCTTATATCTAGATCTATCTAAATCTAATCTATCTATCTATCTCCCCTCTTTCAGTTTACAGCCATTACCCCTCGTCCTATCACAACAGTCTCTGTTAAAAAGTTTGTCCCCATCTTTCTCATAAGCCCCCGTTAAGTACTGAAAGGCCGCAATAAGGTCTCCCCGGAGCCTTCCCTTCTCCGGACTGAACAACCCCAACTCTCCCAGCCTGTCCTCACAGCAGAGGGGCTCCAGCCCCTGAGCACCTTCATGGCCTCCTCTGGCCCCACTCCACCAGGTCCGTGTCTCTGCTGTGCTGAGGCCCCCGAGCTGGAGGCAGCGCTGCAGGGGGGTCTCCCCAGCGCAGAGGGGCAGCATCCCCTCCCTCGCCCTGCTGGCCACGCCGCTGGGGATGCAGCTCGGGATGCGATTGTCTTTCTGGGCTGCCAGCGCACATTGTCGGCTCATGTCCAGCTGTACCCCCAAATCCTTCTCGTCAGGGCCGCTCTAAATCCCTTCATCCCCCAGGCAACAGGCACTGAGCATCTCCCTGTGGTCCAGGCAGCCCTCCACGCTGTGGTTCAGCCATGGTTCAGGGAACACCTGTACCCCAAGGGACAACGCTCCAAGGTGCCCAAAGCCTCCCCGGCGCTCAGGCTCAGCTGTTGCAGAGTCAGGAGTGGGGGAACCCAAAGACCTCCCGGCACAGACACTGGCAGAGGCTGTAGATGATGCAGAGGAGGAGGGTGGAGGGCACGAGGCTGACCAGGACAATGCCCAGGCTGTGGTGCTCGATCAGCAGGAGGTAGATGCCAAAGGGCAGGGAGCTGAAGTAGAGGAGGCAGAGGACACCCAGGATGAAGCGGGGAACAGCTCGCCACCCCCAGGAGCGGCACTTCTGCCCGGGGCCATGGCAGGGCAGCGTGCCCAGGCTGGCGGGGCGGTACAGCCGCACCACCTCCAGCCCACCCAGGCCCTCTGGCGGGGCCACGTCCTCTGGCACCTCCAGGATGGTGACAACCAGGCAGTCAGGGCTGGCCGTGGGCTCCAGTACGCTGGGGCAGAGGAGGACCTCGGGGGACCGGGGCGGACCCTGCTTCTTGGCCTTCTCACAGCCTGTCAGCAGTGCCAGCACCTTGCCGTCGTCCTGCAGCTGTTGAACGTCCCCACCGGGCACCGGGCTGTGCTGGCGGCAGAAGGGGCAGCGGAGCTGGCGGGGCGACGCGTTCCCCAGCACCACCATCTTGCGCAGGCACTTGGCGCAGACACGGTGGCCGCAGCGGAGCAGCTTGGGCCTGCGGGCGCGGGCATCGTAGCGGCTGTAGCAGATCTTGCACTCCAGCTCGGGGGTTGCACGTACCGGCGGCTGCAGCCCTGGGTCGCCATCCTGGTGGGCCATGATGCCGGAGGGTTGGCCAGAGGCTGTCCGGGCTGGGGGAGAGGGAAAGGGCTGTGAGCGAGGGCTCGGGGAGGGGGGGCAAGTTCTGGGGTCTGCTGTACCCCACAGGCTGGGTCCTGGTCAGCCCCTTGGACTCCATGACAGAGCAGCGATGGGGGAGCGGGAGACCACCAGCAGCCCCCTCCCAGGGCCAGCACAGCCTGGCTCTCGCCACCGCCAGCGCCGGGACTCATCCCCTCCGCGTCTGGGCAAGGAGGGATACATCTTTCCCAGGGGTCAGGGCTGGCTCTGGAGCCCTTTTGTGCTGTAGGGTGGGGGGGGTGCCCAGGATCCCGGGTGGGGCTTGTCCCTCCCCGCGTGTCCAGGTCCCCCAGGGCCCCGGGGCTGCAGACACCGGGCTCTGCCGGCTGCAGGGACCCCCCCCATGCCCTGCAGGGACCCCCCCCATGCCCTGCAGCCCCCCTCCCTTTCCCTTCTCTTCCCCTCCCCGTACCGTACCTGCCGTCTGCGCCGGGGGTCCCGGGTGGGACGCAGCCGTGGGTCGGTCCCCGTCCCCGCGGCCCTGTCGGCGGAGGCAGGCGGGGTGCCGGCGGCAGCGTGGCCCCCATGGGAGAGGCGTGGGGCAGGCTGCCCGCCACGCTGCGGAGGCAGCCCCGGCGCAGGGGCTGGCAGCATCCTCCGCGGCGTTGGCCTGGCAACGCGGAGCGGGAGGCGGATGCTCGGCCGGTGCCGGTGCCGGTGCCGTGCGGAGGGTGCCGGGTGGGTCAGGCCCACGCACGCCGCAGGGCACAGCCGGGTTCCCCCGGGCCCCCGCCGGGCTGCAGTGGGTCGGTGCCGGGCAGGGGTCGGTGAGGGTCCCTGCAGCCCCACTGCCCCTTCGCTCTTGGGCAGCCCTGAGGATGCTCCTGCCCTGCCCGGGGGCTGCGGGGCCCCAGGGCCCACTGCTCTAAGGGAGAGGTGGCCACAGAGTGGGGTCCTGAGGGTCCCCGCAGGACGGGCAGACCCTCTCCCATTCCCTGGCCCGGGAACGGGCGGCTCCCGCACGGCCGCGGGGAGAGAAGCTGCTTCAGGCATAAAGTGCCCAGTGGGGAAGGCTCTGCACACCCATCCTGGAGCCCAGCGTGTCACCCTCAGGACAGGGATTTTGGGGCGCCGAGAAACGCTCGGCACTGCCATTTACATGCCTGGCCACCTCACCCCATTCCTGCGCCCCGGGGAGCCAGGGCCGAGGGCACCTGGGGGCCACAGCACTTGCCAGAGCCAGGCTGGGCACGGCTGAGCCCTTGTCACATCCCTCTCTGCCGCTGGGTCTCCCCAGCCCGCGCCAAATCCCCCCACACTGCCTGCAGACCTCGCCGGGGCGTCTCCAGCAGCCCCGAGGGGCAGCAGCCACCACAGACCCCCCCTCGCTGCCCAGGGCTGGAGGCGGGCTGGCAGCACGGATTCCTCCCCAGCACGGACAGGGCAAACCTCCCTCCCGCTGCGCCGCTGGCCAGAAGAGCGGCAGTGAGCACCCATCACGGGCGGCAGTGCTGGCGGGGGCGACGACGGGGACCCCCACGCAGCCATGGCCCCACCAGGGGCCACGCCTGAGCCCTGGCAGTACCGGGGGTTTCCAGCCCCTCGTCGGTCACAGGATCGCACCGTGCTGCTCTCAGCCCCCTCGGGGTGCAGGATGGGTTTTCTATGCCAGTTTACAATTACTTTTTTTTTTTCTCCATGCTCTGCCCTGTTTGCTGAGCTCTGTGAGCTGCCCAGGTAATTATTGCCCACACCCTAACGAGCACCGTGCTGGGCTGCAGCACCGGCCTGCGCCAGAGCAGCCACTTGGGCTGGCGCTGCCCCTGAGCAGCATTAGCGAGGGGCCATTTAGTTCAAATCATCAAGGTTTGGCAAAGTCTGAAAGAGCTTTTATTCCAGGGGACCAGGCAACATCCAGCTCCCGGTGTGACCGCTGACCTCGTCCCCCAAAGTCCTGCTTGTACCCCGCACCACTCCCGGCTGTGTGCCCCGGCTGCCCCCGCCACCGCAGCCCCTCACACAGCTCGGCCCGGCCTCGCTCACCTGCCCTTGGCTTCGCCCTTGGTACAGGCTCGGCTGGGCAGGGAGCAGTCCCGATGCCGTGGGATGGCCACCGCCGTGTCTCTGTGGGAAGCGTCACGTCCATCTTGGCACCGGGCTGACGGGGGTGCCCTGTGCTGGCCGGTCTCTGCCTCGAGGATTGGGCAGCTCAGTCCTGCGAGCAGAACTTGCTCCTTGTCCCAGCCACCCACCCCGGCCCCGAGAGCCCCACCAGATCCCCCACCAGCTGTCGGTTTGTCCCTGTGCTCCTCTGGAGCCGGAGCCCGCCAACCTCTGCCGCTGGGGCTCCCGGTGTGCTCCGGCAATTAAATACGTAACAAGGTAATTGGCCATCACCCAAGGGAGCAAGACAAAGGACTTGGTGAGGACAGACTGACCAAGGAGTAGGTCGGCTGACAGTTCCCAGCATCAAGGTTTGTATCTGGTCACCTGCACTTCAGAAGCAGCCTGCCTTGGCTCAAAATAATGAATAAAAGGGGAAAAAAAAAGGCTCTACAAACTGCTGCTTTCACTGCCAGAGCTCCCAACTCTTCTGAGTGTAATTAAAGGAGGTTAACGATCTCCTTTAATCTCGTCTCTGTCGCTGAAAGCATCCCTGGAGAGCTGTGGAGATACTGGGAGCAGGCTGAGCAGGCAGCGCGTGGGGCTGGGCTGTTGCGGCGCTGCCGGCTGCAGAGTGCCATGTGCGCAACGCGGACCCAGGATTCACGGCGCTTCCTCAGCTCCTGGCCTTCAACTAACAAACCTTGCACCCTGTGTGACCTGTGCTGAGAAACGCAGCCCCGCAAGGCTGCAGAATTACAGGCTTCCCGGCAATGCTAATGCATCCCGCAGCCAAATTTCCTTCGGGACATTAAAACCCATCCGGGCAGGACAGGTTTCCACGGTTCCTGCGGGCTGTCCAGAGGCAGAGGGGCTCTAGAGGTAAAGCCATAGAATTCCCAAAGTTAGCTCTGAGAACTACCACTGCTTTTAACCCCCAGAGCCACCCTCGCCTCGTTAGACCAGAGGACACTGGTGGCAGTAAATGAGTCTTTAATCCAACAGCCAGGGCCAGGGCGAGATCAACGACTGGAAGCTGAAGCCAGACCAGTTCCGCTGGGGAAGGTCTGTGCTTCGAGAGCGCGGTGCGTCGACCCCCAGGCCGCTCTACCCAGGAAAGGCCCCCGCTCACCACGGACACCCCCCGCCAGGCCCGCGTGAGGGACTGACTGCGGGGAAGCCCCGCCAAGCTCTCCCACCACCCCATCGGCCGCTGCTCCGTGCCAATGCTGCCGGACCTGCAACACCGCTGCGCCTGGGGGCCTCCCCGAGCTGGGGGCAAAGCGCCGAGAGCCCCGGGCACAGAGACCACGCGAGGAGAAGCCGGCTTGTTCTGCCCTGAAGAGGCTGAGGGCGATTACAGCTGCCTGCAGTTCTTGGAGGGCCGTTACAGGGAATAGAAAGCCAAACTCCTGACCTTAGCCACAGATAATGAACCAAGAGGATAATGGTCAAGTTGCTTTAGAGGGTTCACACAGGTTATTAGGAAACAGAAATTCACCAGGAGGGCACCACAGCACGGAATGGGTCAGATGACAAATTGTTCTGAAAAAAAAAACAAAAAACCCCAACGTTTTTCAGCCTTTCAGCCAGAGCGAGACAGGTGAGGGGAGAAGGTGACCAAAGGCCCTTGGCCAACAGAGAAGGAAAGGCACAGACACAGGGCAGAGCTGTATGCTGGTTTTTAATGTTCCTAAGAACTAGGAAACAGAAATCAAAAATAGACTTTGCTCTTCTTGATAAAAGTAATAAAATGGTTAGCGGTGTTAAATTAATCCTTACAAAACAAAACCCAAGGAGGTTAAATAAAGCCCGGAGGCTCCGCATAAAAACCACAACGACTACAAAACAGCTGCAAAGACGTCTTTACACACCAAAGAAACTCCTCTCCTCCACTCCTCCCCTCTACGGTACACAGCGGCGGCGAACACGGGACTCACACATGTAGGAAAGAAACACGGATGCGATGGGAGCAGCCCTGCAAGGAGCATGGGCGCCACGGACAGAACTATTTACACTATGGACACGGAGCTGTGCTGGTGCCAGTCCGGCCGCAGGAGCCCCCGGGCTCTGCCCGTCCTTCTCCTGCCGGCGCCGGGCTGCGGCCAGCTGCCGGGGCCCCTCCAGCCACGGCGCCAGGCACCCAGCACTCGCGCTTGCCATCCGTCCCTCCATCTGTCCCGCCGTCCTTCCGCCCGTGCATGCATCCCAGCTCCGGCTGCCCCTTCCCTCGGTGCTCCGGCATCGAAGGGGCTGCCTGCTCCTCCTGCTGCGCCATGCTGGGTTCCCTTGCCCTCCGGTGAGGGCTGCAGCCGAGCTTCTTCTCCCCGCCGGCGGACGGGCGCTCCCTGGCGCTCCCGGGCGGGGGTGGCATGCAGTTCGCAGAGGAAAGCAGGTGCCGTGGAGCTGCTGCGCACGAGTCCCCCGGGCTGGTGCTCTGCAGCCAGCAGTCTCTCCACTGCCCCGGCAAGCCTCCTCGGGGCCGCCGGCACCTCCCCTGCTGCCTCGCACCTCTGCACCTTAGTTGGGATTAGTCTCCCGGCTGCTGCTTTGCTCTCGGCCCAGCTCCCGCTCTTTGTCTGCTGTGGAGGAGGAGGAGGAGGACGATGACGAGGAGGAGGAGGATGAGGAGCTGAGGGTCCGGCCTGAATGCTTATAGGCTGCAACGAGCTCCTGCAGCCGCTCCGGCGTGGGCTCCCACTTGGCAAAGCCTGCACTGTTCTGCAGGAAGAGGACGGCCGTGTTGTGCACAGCCTTGTAGTACATCTCCTCTCTGCAAGGGAAGGTAACAGACACTCAGCATCTCCCCATCGCCCACCTGCCCAGAAGTCACACAACCGCCACCCAGAAACACTTTGAGCACCCACCCCGCCTCTTCCCGCGGGTCCTGTTTAGGACAGGTATTCATCTCTGTCCTTTTCTCTCATTATTCTGATGAAAAGAGCAGGCAGAGTACAGCATCAGGCAATAATCTGAATAAAGGCAGAGGTTCGCAAACTTTCAGAGGAGAAGCACTGACGCTGCGTAGCCACGTTGCTCTCTACCATCTCTGCTCTGTGACATTGCTGTCCCTGAAGAAGGAGAGCCATCACAGTCGGGCTCCAATCGTACAGAGAACTTAACTGTTTAAGCACTTGTTGCTTAAACAAGCTGCTGCTTGAACTTGTTGCTTAAACAGCAGCGCAACGGCCAGCTCGTTCCACTGAGGTCCAAGATCCCACCTGCCCCTTGCTTCTGCTTCTCCCCCAGTGACACGGAGTTGCTGCAGCATTCGGCAGCCCAGAAAACGCTGCTCAGTGGGCTCACCAGATCAGGGGCTGGCAGAGGAGCACAGGTGATCACCGCAGCACCGCACATATGACCTGTTCAGACTGGAATTGTACCCAAGGAACACACCCCTCACAAGCTTTTTGTTGTGAAATACCTCAGAAGTCATTAAACGAACATGAAATTCACAACACTGTACGCCTGTCTTAAAAATCCAGGGTGATTATGTGCTGCGTTTTTTTCCTTGCCTGCTCCCTATTTCTCATCGATTTCAACTTGGGATGGCATATTTCTGTCATATGGCTTCAGAAACGCATTCCCAGAAGGACCCGAGAAAAAGGCCTACTTTTTGCAGACGTGCTGAGACCCGCTGCGGTATTCGTGATCAAAGGCTGGCAGGATGAGCTGGTGCCGCTTGAACTTGCTCTGCTCCATGCGGGTCAGGGCTGGTGTAGGAGGGTCCCGCCACTCGGGGATGAAGACGATAAAGGAGAGAGGCTCACTGGAGTTCTCCAGCAGTTTCTAGTTCAATAAGAAAGTGAACAATCTTAGCGCTGGCTGAGCAATGAGTTCTACTAAAAGGAAACATTCCTGCTTGGTCCCACAGCAGTCACCGTCCTTTGCCTTCTGCATTACAGCGCCGCTGTGAGGGTGGAGGAGCAGCGGGGAGAAGAGGACTGACTGCACAGCTCCATTCGGAACAACTCCACAGGTGAGCAAACATACCTCGAAGTGAGAGACCATGGCATCCATCAGCTCCTCACAGAACGGAGGATTTGCCTCAAAAGAGCCACTTATAGGGAAGAAATCCAGGCACGGGCTGGAAGAAAAAGGCAAAGATATCAGAGAGGCTAGAATTCTAATTTCATACCTTAAAAAGCAACTGTTTCCTCAGAAAAGGCAGTCATACTCTCAGAAAGCCTAAATCCCCAGCAGCACAGGGCCTGCTGCTTCTAACAGCAGGACTGGTCACTGGGGACATCCTCCATCTGTAGTCACTGAAGGTGACTGCTCATTCAAGCTGACTGCTTGAGGGCCCAGGTCTCCCATCGTTCAGAACAAGGGCAAGCGCCGGCAGACTATAAAACTGCATTACTCCAGGGACCGCAGCCCTCTAACGAGACCAACGGCACGCTCCTGACGGTTTCACAGCCAGCCTGCATCCACTCATTGCCTTTAGGCAGGCCTGGAGTCCACATCCTTCTGAGCAGACACCACACAAGCAGGTACAACCCTGAACACACAGACACGTCAGCCCGACTTGAGTCATCGCACGTGCACACACCCACACAGAAACGCAGCAAGGGCACCGGAACGTAAGACTCACCCCCTGGATCCAAAATACCCGTCTGTATCCAAGAAGGCCGAACAGTACTGTTTAAAATAGCAATTCAGGGGCGAGGCAAAGCATTCAAAACTCACTCCAAAGAGTTTGTGGAGGGCTTCGAAGACGTGCACAGGAAGTGCCCCCTGCAGACCAGTTCCTTCGTACAGACCCACACCGAACATCATCTGAGGAGAGCAAACCCCGGTGAGCCGTGCCTGTACTCGCTGTTCCTGCTGCTCCCTTCACTGACCACGGACCCAGGGCCACACGTCCATGCACCCACTCCTCTAGGTATGCAGGGCCCCCTCGTCCTTTCTCAAATTCGTGTAGGTCCCCTGCATGTACCCAAGAATGCTCTTTAGATATTTCATCCAACTCAGGCCCCGCAAATGAACTGTCAATTTTCACATATATCCCCCATGAACCTTCAGCTGGCACTCAAAGTCAAGAACTACTGAAGGTTTCTTTCATAAAAATTTATCTTTACCACCCCTGAGGTCCCCTGTCAAGATCACAATTGCTCCTCAGACACCAGTCCTATCTCAAAACACCAGGAGCAGACGATGGACCCAGTCTAAGCCCTATTTTGCATCAGGCTCCCAGAGCTGTGGACCTCCCCCAGAGCAAAGACAAGTTCAGTTCCCCACTATTACTGAGGCTTTCTGATGTACAACAACTGTGATGAGACAGTACCTGGTATCGACGGAGAAGGCACCAAACCCTGGGCAGAAACTTTTCAAAGCCAGAGTCATCAATGCAACTGTACCGATAGAGAAGCCACTGGAAGAGAAAGCCCAACTATTAAACACAAACAGAATCAACAAAGGTAAGACAGTACACAAACACACCGTGACATGGAGAGGGACACTGATGAACAGGAGCGGGTGGGGCTCTGCACGGAGGCTTTTCAGCACATTTGCTTTTACCGTGTGAGCAAACCACAAGCTCTTTGCTAGCGTGAATGAATGTACATCAGCAAGCGTCTCTCAGCAAGGGCAGCCTTGCCGCGAGTATGACCGTTCTTGCAGCACAGTACGTATCCAAAGCGTACACGCAACACCTCGTAACTATTCCCAGCACAAGCCTGACCCTGACTAAGGTGAAAGTAGCTGTCCTCATTTCGGCTACTATTAGGGCAGCGTCTGCCAGCCTCTGCCAGGTCAGCACTCCATCCCTCCGCACAGTCCCTCCTCTCGGAGGACAAGGAGAAATGAAACCACTCACCAAAGAGCAGTTCGTGACAAGTCATGCAGGACTAGCAGTCAGCCCTTACCAGCTTGCTGAAGTAGTTGCGGCTCACTTTCACCATCTCCCCTTTGTACCGCACACATGCCACATTGTTTTCCATGTGCATTTCCACGCTGGGGAGTGGCGGGGAGGGGATGGCCAGTCTCACCGGGTAACAGTATACGAGCCTGTCCTGGACTTCAGGAGCTTCTATCTCAGCTACGGAGAATAAAGAGAAAGGCAGCCCATTAGAATCCAAGTAGGCCTGGGACAGATCTTCCTTCTACCTCCAAACACGCAGTGACAGGAATAGGGCTGAAGAGCAGACTGGTCACCCCAAAAACACTGTGGTACTCCTTCACAGATCTTGTAGGCAGCTACCTAGGTTCAGAGCTGATTCCCCAAATTAATTCCATCATCCACTGCTAGAGCATAGAGAGGACCCATTTCACAGTATTTCTCCATCTCTAACACAGCAGACCTGTAGACTGTACACAAGCATTCCAGCATCGTGATGCATGTTCCGGATGAGTAAAACACCTTCCTTGTCGTTACTGCTGTTATTTCGGTTTGCGTCAAGCTCATTCAAAGCACAACAAACATTCCCAGGCTGTCAAGTGCAGGAGGCAAAGGAATCTTCCTGCCACCTTGTGGTAACCCACTGCAGACAGCAGCTTAGCATCGGCTTCAGCAGGAAAAAAGAGAGCTCACAGGAAAGATCAATCAGAAGGAATCACAGATTCCATCAGGTGGGAAGACAAGCAGGAAAAACAAGCAGCAAAAGGCAGACACTGGGATCTGAAAGGAGTCTGAGGAGGGCTGGGACCCTAAGAGGAAAAGGACTAAAAGAACGGTGGTGATGAAAGAAGCAGGGACCATGGAAGAAGCAAAGGTGACTAGAGGCAGAAGTATAGACATAAACCAGGAAGAAAACAGAGAAAAGATCAAGGAACATGAATCCTCAGCTGGGAAAGGAAGAAGGGTGCACAATGACGCACTGGGAGGCAGAGGAGTGCAGAAGGTGCTTAGAACCCAAGAAATGTGGCAGGGAGGCGAGCGTACTTGGCATTAGGAAGGGGAGCATCAGCTGTCCCCAGGAATTCATGAAGAAGTAGAACAAAAAAAACACGGTCCAGGGAAATGAATTAATGCCCTGTTCAGTGTGGTCAGCTCCTAGCAAGCTACTTAACCCTGACAAATCAAACATTCATATTTGATGTTACAGCCAGTAACAGCACCTAACAGAGACACCTTGCCACTGCACAGGCACTGTGTGACTCTTATCAGCGGAGACCTACGTGGGACCGGCTATTTCTGACTCTCCTAAAGCCAACCCCAACCCTGTGGACTCAGAGCAGCCCTCCCAAGAGATAACGCTATTTGAATGGGGACAGGCCAGAGTGCATTGCCTTTATGTTGCAGTGCTGTAGCTCTATACAGCTCTTCAGAGCTGACTGCGTACCAGATATATTGTTCTCTTTGAGGATGGCAAGATGCTTCTCGCGGATCCGTTTGACGTATTCAAGGGATATGTAGTAAATCTTACTGCAGATGCCTTCAACGGAGTCCTTTGCTGCAGCAGATACATGGGGCCCACACTGTTTGCGTAAGTGCTCCAGGCGGTCCTGCAGAACCAGAGAACCAGAGTCCCTTACACAACGCACCACTGGACTCCCAGAGGTATGCAGAGTCTCCATGCTGCTGTCACTCCCATTTCACCAAGCAAAGGAAAGCAATCGCAGCCTTCTCCAGAAGGACCTTTATCTGGCCCCCAACACGCCCCCCATCCTTTCACAGGCTCCCTGTGCTCAGCTGCCCGAGCAGAGGGATACTGACCATGTAGTCCTCCTTAGAGGCAGAATGGTCCCGTCGCAGCCAGCTGAAGGTGTCCTCCACGTTCCACTTCACCACCTTCCTGCTGTCTGGTGAAGCACTCCTGCACAAAACGGAGAAGCAAATTTTAACCCACAGCTGCATGGCAACATATTCCATCCCACCACAACGGTCTTCTGTCAGTGGGGAAACACAGCTGCTGACTCTTCCTCAAGGCCCTACCCTGTCACTCCCCTCCAGGCCTCCTCTAGAAAGTGCTTCCAGACATTTGCATGACTAGGGACTGCCATGCTTTCTCCAAAACACAGTGTAGCTGTCTGCTGTCCTCTCTGCAACAGGAGAGGCAGCTAAAAGCATTTATCTGTCATGGAAATATCCCACTGCAATCTTGCTTCTCATTTTCAAATGCAGCCACTGCTAGGAGCCTGTGACCCTGAGAAAACTACCCCGTTAACGAGCTTTTTATTTTCCCCACAAGGCTATCTTCCTCAATCCTGTCCTGTGGCAGAACTTGTCAGAAAAATCATACATGGTATAATAATACACCACTCTAAGCTTTTTGCTCTTTAATAGCAGTGAGTACCCAAGTCCTCTTGTTTTCTCAGGGATAACTGACAGAAGGCGTTCCATGTCAAGTACTTCATTCGAGATTCTCACTTATCTCTGCATACATTCAGCTTCCCAACATCAGACTTTACTGTAACATTACTATCGAAAGATGCCTCCAGCATGACTGTTTTTCTTCTGTACGTTCCTAACCTTGCTTTTCCTCAGTAAGACGATGACCAACGCTGAATAAGGTGGGATGCAGCAGCCCCTTCTAAAAGTCCCTATAACCTTTTTCTCTCTTCTGAACATGACAGCACTGTAAGAGGAACTCCCACCTGGATTCAATCAGCCGTTTCGCAGCCTCGGCATACTTGAAGAGCAGTCTCTTGGCTTCCTCCCGGAATTTGATTCTGGATAACCTGAGGTAAGTATAAATTCACATGCATCAGTTCCACAGCTGCCACGAAGGTATGGAGGCCAGGTCCACTTCCCAAGCTCTATATCACCAGCACCCTACCACTTCATCAGCGAAAGTAAAACACAAAAGCACAGAACCGCAGCAGGTAAATCACTGGACTAGCCCAAGACAAAAATATCCCAGCAAGATGCCCTGTCTTTGAACAGTACCTGATGGGAATGTCATTCATGATCTCTCTGAACATGGAAGGAGACACTACTGGCTCGCAGTCACTGGGTAAAAGAGGATCTGTCCCTTTATCAACCACCTTCCTCTCCAACATCCAGCGATTAAAGGACTCCCTTGGGGGGTCAATCCCTGGAGAAGCACAGAAAAAGGGTCTAATCAGTATGATGAAGAGATGCCCACAAGCTCTGATAAAGATCATCACATTGGAGTTCTGCTTAATAAGTTCACAACCAGCAATGTCACAGAGAGTATAACCATCACAAAAAGCGATCATAAGGACAAGACAGACATAAACCAGAAGAACCCTACAGTACTGCAGGATTGAGAAGATAAATAAGAGGAACCCCATAGAAACTTACCTTCTCGCTGCTGACAGAGCTCACGATAATGTTGCCGCAGCTTGAGAATGAGCTGGGATCGAAGCAGCTCCACCTCAGGGTGTGGAGAAAGCACTTCGGATGGTGCTCTCTGCTTAATCACTGCATTTGTCTGAATATCCAGGTCCCAATATACTCTACAGCAGAAGCAAATGTCATCAGAACGGCCAGATCATTGGCTAATTATCAAATGTTACTTCTAAAGATGCTTCCTTGGGCTGTTTCACCAGCCAGGAAACTGAACTATCAAGACTCTTTTCTAACATATAGGAGGGTGTTATGTCCCTCAGGTTCTTCAAAGATGTCTGGAAAACCAGGTGTCTCTAATCTACCACCAAGAAAAGAACAGAAGACAAACGGAGACAACTCACTCAGTTGGTCGTAAAAGAGCTGCCTGCTGTTTATCTTCAGGTGAAACACACCATGACTTCAAGACAGAGGTTCCTGGAATACTGGGAGAGCTCGGGACTGGCTGAGCAGCTGGGTTCCCTGGGACATCCGCCTGGGTTTATAAAAGATTAATTACTGCCCCACAGAGACAGGTAAAGGGGAAACAGCCCAGTACACCTAACAATCCTGCACCAGTACACCACTCAGGATACCCCCGTGAACTTCTACAGCACATTTTGCCCGCTGTTGGCATGTTAACATGGACATGCAAGCTACCATGTTTCTCAGTCATAACGTTATCTCCCAACTCCCATACTCCACCTCAGGCTGTAAGAAAGAAATGGCAACTTGGCAGGACCTGAGTCTGCTTCCACTTTTGTACTTTCTAAGTGTCAGTTGCCACAGCTTGAGTTCTACGTAGGTGGCATGACCTTGCAGTTCAAAAAAAAAACCAGGTCCAAGCTCCAGACTCTCGGTTTCAGTTTGAACATTCTTAAGCCTATTTGTTTCACAGCACCAGACCCACCTTGGGTTTTTTCACACTGTTGCCACTTGGTGGAACCTCCTCAGAGAATCTCCTCTTCCTTTGCTTGCTCTCCACAGAGGTATCTATCATCCCACCTTCCAGTGGCATAGGAGCCGCATTCAGTCCCAGAGGATCTGACTGTAAGTGTCCAAACAACAATAGCACACATTAGTTCATCAGCTGCCACTGCAAAGTCCCAAACAAAGGTAATAACCCCTCATAATTTCCCATTCCACTGTCCCAGGCTCCCACATCGATGGAAATAAGGACACCAGTACTCACACCTGCAGAAAGCTAAAAAATTCTCTTCTAAACCTGCGTTTGTATGCTTTTTTTAAAAGACTTAAATGAGAAAAATGCAACACAGCTCCACCAGGTTGAGTGTTCTTTGAGCAGTGCACTACACTGGAACAGTACTACCTCAGCATCCACCTGAAGGATTTCATCAGAACCAAGCCAGATGCTGGACTCAGCAAGCAGTTCTGAAGGTAGAGAAGACCCTCCCACATGTGCAGTCTGAAGTCCACAAGACCATGGCATCTTCCCCTGCAGAATATCTCAGTATTTGCACAGCCCCTCGAGACAAGTGCTTACTTACAATGACATCGTGTTGTCCCAAAACAGGCATTTCCCACAGAGACTGGTTAGTGAAGCGGTTGAAGTAGTAAGGGCGATTCTCCCGCTTGCTCCAGCACTTCTCCCAGCCAGCCTGCACCAGCTCATCTGAGAATACAGTGAGGGAGTGAGGACAAAAGCAGCCCCAAACAACAGTCCTGCCCTTCAGGTCCCCATTACTGTCACAGTGCACTCTGGAATATGCATCATTCCTAGCCTCCCTTGGCAGCCCCACTTCACCTTCTCTCCCCTGCTACCAGGGCCCTGCAGAACTCCGCGCTGAGCCCTCCCAAAAGCAGAAGCAGTACCTGGCAGGTCCTGTACCAGTCGCATAGGTTTGGGGGAGCTGGGCTGGTTCTGGTTGGAGGTGCCAGGTGAGTGACTCATGAGAGACGCTTCCTCCGCAGGGCTTCCGTGATTCTCATTGGCCATTTCTCAGCAACCGCACTAGAAAAAAAATACACATAAAATCTGTGTTACAGCAGGGAAGATCCCAGATCCACTTGGCCCACTCAGCTGTAGCACTACAAGTTCATTCTGATAATAAAACAGGGTTTGAACCAGTACACACAAAACAGGACCTAAGCCCTGAAAAATACGTTATCCTAGATACAACTAGCTATGAGGAATGCTGAGCTTTAACTGGTGTCAACCAGGAAGTTCTTAAGGCCAGCATTCAAAATACTCACTTTTCAGCTAGATCTCTCCTAAGAGTGCAGCGTCTGGTCCCACACATCAGGACTGAGAGCATAAAAATAAAATACACTCTTCTGTGAACATGTACCACCTTCTGCCGTGCTAATACTACTAGCCATATCCGATCTGTTATCCTCAGGGACAGTTTAAATCAACATTTATACACAAATAACTGCACATAATTTAAACCAAAGGCTTTTATTTTAAAAAATCTGCTATACAAAATAGCCCTAGTGCTTCACTAATAACAACTTCTGTGGTTCAGAGACTCCTGAATTACTTTCCTCAGTATGTCCCAGGCCCTGACTAGCTGTAAAGCCTCAGCCGGGCTGTTTTAGCTTTTGGTACTTCTTCATCTTCATAACAACAGTTATGCAAAAGAAGGTCTGTTGAAACAATAAAACTCATCTTAATCATTATTTAATGTTGCCAGCTGGAGAGAAACAGCCTGGCTTTTCCTCTCTTAGTCACCGTTCTTCCCCCCGGGGAAGTTTCTGAAACAGCGCTGCAGATTGCTCCTCTCTGGCAGCCCTAAATACAGTGGCAATGAACTGAGGGGAAACAAGGCATTTTAAATAATTACCATCTACCTCAGTTACTTAACTCTATTCAGGCCTGTGGAGACACCCTACACAACAACTAACTTAAGGCCGCAGTAGCGCAATTGTATACAGAAGTATGTTTTTTAACTGAACACCATGGTAGCCCTAGCAATAGGCTCCCTTGTATATCATCTCTTAAGTAAAAACTCCGGTTTGGTTTGCATGCGAAGTTATTTTGGATTTATTCACCCTTGTTCCCCTCCCTGTCTATAAAAACGCTGCTGGCTATTTCAGAAGAGCAGAACAGTAGGAGCCAACAACGATCAAGAATTAGCAGGCACTAGCTGTCTATAGGACCAGTTGTGGAATCAGTGTGATGCAGGCCAGGGCTGAGGAACACTTCACCCTTCCAGCACCTCGGAAGACATTTCCATCCTTCTAGCAAGGGTAAGCAAGAAAAGGTGTGGGACGCTGCAGAAACCTGGAGTTTCGGTCTCCGCTTAGAAATAGGCAGATAACAATAACCAAGCCCACGGGCAAAAGTGTCTGCTACAGAGCGTGCCAATGCAATCATGGCCATTTAATTGCCTCAGCAGGTGAGTGTTGTGCAATATTTGTTTACTCACACTTCCTCCTGAACTCCAACCCCAGCATGCCCTCTACAATCACTTCACTTCAGCTAGCTGCCAGAAAGGCAGCAAGGTTAGCCCAGCCACCTCAAAGAGACACGGCAGCAGCTCAGACTCGAGTCGAGTCGGGACGTCAGTGGAAGGAACCACACCAGAGCCCAAGGGGCTGCAAGGCGTAAGCCTCATCAGGCAGTACTGCAGGCGCAGTAACTTTTGAAGGACGTGTTTAGAGCCCCTCCTCCTTAAACTAAAGGCACATTTGCACATGCACATTTGCTGATGTGTCCTGCACATTACACAGACAACACATTATAAGGAACCGGTAAGTACTGACAGGACCAGACTTCCCAAAGTGAGCCAAGGATGTATTTCAAGAAGTTACAGATAGTGCTGGGTATCAAGATCTTCCTAGACTGGATGGCACACACCAGCTGCAGCAACTTGCCAGTGTTTTTCACTGCTGATCACTCAAAGTAGCTGTCAAGTAGGGTTCATTCTTTTTGCCTTCTCCCATTAATAGATAAACTAGAACGGGAAAAGTAGACAAGAAGCTTTATCACTTGATCAGCGTTGATGAGTATTAAATCCAAGTACCCTTAGGGTCTGGGAAAAGGAGAAAAGCAAACTAACAGGAACCCTGACAGAAGCAACTCTATTTTTATGTAACTAATGTTGGGACTTAGACAGTGAAAGGGATCCAGAGTAAGCATTTTATGGTGATTATGGTATTGTTTTTATACACCATGGCAATGCATACAGTACTTCACAGACACAGTAGAACGCTGTCCCTGCCCAGAGAGCTTACAACCTAGGAGCAGCAGCACAACCAGAGAGACCACAGTAAGGCAGAAAAAGACACAAAGTAAAGAAGTACAGCAAACAGGATCATTATTTGTTTCCATTTCACCGAGGTAGGACTTTACACAAGACAACAGCAAATGCAGACAAAGGAGAGCAGCGACAGCCCCCTGGGACACAGCAAGGTTCTCCCTTATCCCAGAAACACGGCTGCTTCAGGAGGCTGGAAGCCAGGAGGCCACCACCTCTTTCCATCAGCGTTCTCCCTCTCCTGAGAGCCAGCCCTTGTGCCTGCCTAGGCGGGACAAGGGCTGAACAGGACACAGAGCTCCCGAGGCGGCACGCACACGTGCGGCGAGCACGCTGGGGACCAAGGGACCGTGTCTGCCGAGGGAAAGTATGCTGCCGGGCAGCGTAGAGGCAGCTCCCAGGGCTGCGGTGACGGGACGGAGCTCCTCGGCGCGGCGGGCCGGGAACGGCGGGCAGCCACGGGCGCCGGGGCCCAGAGAGTGCGGAGCGGAGGCGGCGACGGCGACAACTCTGTAGGCTGGACGGGAGCAGTCCGGGGACACGGTCTAAGCGGGGCGGAGGCCGGACGGCCCCGCGACCGGGCAGGCGAGTACTTACGGTGGCGAGCTGCCTGGCGGGACGCGTGGCCGTCGCTCCGTGCTCGCCGCTGGCGTGCCGGGGCCGCATCCTCATAGCGGGGCGTCCCGCGCCTGGCCCGCGGGGGCCGCTGCGGAGACAGGAGGCCGTTACGGCGCGCCGCGGGGGAGGAGCCGCCAGAACGCGCGCAGGCGCGGCGGAAGCGGCGGGAGCGCGGCGACCGGCGCAGCCGGGGCAGGCGCAGCGGCGGCGGCGGCCGCGATCTAAGATGGCGGCCGCGGGCCTGCGCCGCCTCACCTCCGCCGCCCGCCTGTCGCCGCCCGCCACCACCCCCTCCTTCTCCTCCTCCTCCAGGGCAGGCCCCGGCCGCGCGGGAGCACCGCTTACCTGGGCGTGAGGTCGGGGAGCTGTAGGCACCGGGCACCGCTGCGTCTCCCGCCGCCGCCCCACCTCCGCCTCGCCCGCCCCACCGCCGCCATCTTGCGCCGGGACCGCGGGCTGCCGGTGCGCAGGCGCGGGGCCGCCCCACCCTCGACACTGCGCAGGCGCCGCCACCCGGCCACCGCCCGGCGCATGCGCACTATTCCCCGCGCGCCGGCCCGGCGGCGAAGCGCCTGCGCCGAGCCTGGCCCGCGCTTTGGCGGGCGGGCAGGCGCATGCGCGGAGGGCGGGCGGCGGCCTCGCCTGCCCCGGCGCCATCTTTGGTGTGGCGCGGCGGCGGCCCGCCCCGTTGTGGGCGCGGACGCGCCGCCGTCGCTATTTCGGGCCGCGCAGCCTGTCATTGCGGCCCCGCGGTGGTCGCCGCGGAGCTGCCCTGCCCGCCCGCCGCGGGCGGTTCCTGTCATAGGCAGGGCGAGGCCGCAGGCGGTCGCCACCAAAGGGCCTTTTGAAGTGTGGCGGCGCCGGGGCGGAGCGGGCGGCCGGACCCGAGGGCGGGGGCAGCGCATTGATGTGCCGTGCCGGCCGGCGGCAACGGCCCAGCTGGGTGCTCGCAGCGGGGCTTCCGCCGCCCGGCGGGGCCCAGCGGCCGCTCCCTGCCGGTGCCTCAGCCCGCGGGGCGGCCCCTGGCAGCCAGCCGCCCCGAGCGCTGTTCGTGCCCGTGTGCCTGCTGACAGGAACCCCTCTGTTTAGGAGCATCCACTTACACTGCCTACACACCCGCTCATTTAGTTGTTAATTTGGCCCACAAGGTCAGGTTTCAGAAAGGCTGTGGTGGCGTGCACGCCTCGGCCGCCGTTACCGCTGGCGGGCGGTGGCTGTGTGCAGGTGTGCGCCCCGCTGTGTGCCTGCCCCACGCCGGCTGCAGGGCTTTGCAAGTGGAGCTGAGCCCTGGCACCGAGATGGGTGGCCGCGCTCCTACGCCAGCCCTTGGGATCGCTCCTTTGCCCTGAGGAGCGTAGCTGCTGCTGCAGGAGCCGTGGCGTGGCTGCTTTCCTGCACGTCCTGTTGGGATGTGTTCCTGGCTGTGCTCCCCAGCGTGGCCGGACACAGGGGCAGCCGTGCGGCCGTCACCCCCAGCCACGGGGCCCTTTCCTGCCCTTTGCCTCTGGGGCATCCCCGCTGCCCAGCTTTCTGAGGGGCTTTCTGTCTTCCTGGGCAGCGGCTCGACCTGCTCGCTCTCCCAGAAGTCCTGCCCTCTGCTCTGAGAGCACCGGGGTCAGTTTAATGAGTTAATGCTGGCAAAGCAGTTCTGGAGGGATAAGTGCTGTGTAAGCACTAAGTCTCCCAAGTCTCCCTGTGTTTGCCGCATGAGCCCCTCACAGCCCGGCTCTGCTGCCCTACAGCACAGATAATCGCCCAGAGCACAAAGCGCCGGCTCAGACCAACCCCTTGTTGCACAGCCTTGGGAGGGGGGAGAGGGGACTCTGTGGAGGGACGGCGTGAAGCCTCCATCCTTGGAGCGAGGGGGTGGTGAGGGCAGGGGCAGCCCCTCGGCTGTGCCCCTTCAACTCGCTGAGGCAGGGCCCTGGGGAGGAAGCCCCAGCCTGAGGAGCTGCCCGTCTGCTTCCTGATGGCTGTTTGCAGGGGTGGGATGGAGCAGGATGGCAGCGTGGGCCGCTGCTGTGGCCACTTCGGCAGTGCCCCTCGTGGTTCCACGAGCCCTGGTGCCTGCCAAGCTGCCTGCAGCAAGCCGGGCAACTCCAGGCAGAGGCATGTCCTGCAGACCCCGAGGGGCCCAGTTTGTGCCAGGGGCCCTGAGCAGCGGCTGTCGGAGCAGCACTGAGGAGCCGGCAGCCTCGGCATCTTCTCTGCCCGGGGTTCACCTCACAGATTGGGGCACAAACCAGCCTCCGCTGGTGCCCGGGGCCTGTGTTAGGCTCCAGCCCTGGCACAGATCTGACCAGGCAGGGCTGGAGCTGGCGGAGGGTGGCTGGGGGAGCTCCGCACCGGCAGAGATTTCATTATGCAGACTGGGGTGGCAGCTTCCCTGACACGACAGACCTCTCAGACCCCGTTTGCACGCATGTCCCATGCTGGAATGAGCAGTGCTGGCGTGCCGGGGAGGCCCAGGGAGGTGGTGCGTGGCTGCGTGTGTGGGACACGCAGAGAGCTGTGTTTGTGGTGGGGGAGGAAGGCTGCGTGCTCAGCCTGGAGTCTGGGTGTCTGAGCAACCCCGCTGTCTTTCTGCCTGTGCTGGCAGGCAGCCGGGGCTCAGCGTGCTGGAGACCTGCATCCTCCCCGTCCCGCTGTCTCCTCCCAGCTGTGGGCTCGCAAGGAGTGGCAGCTGGTGGGATATATAAAGGCAGGGGAACCTCAGCCAGCTCAAAAGAAACTCCTGGAACTACTGGTGTTCTCCCTCCCTCCTTTCGCGTGATTCAGCTTCCCCACACCAGGGGAGCTGAGGACAAGCCTCACTGTAAGTACCCGAACTGAGCCGGCATTGTGCAGGCAAACCCCCGGTCTGTGCACTGCCTCGGGGAAGGATGGCGGCTCTGGACCCTGAGCAGGAGGGTTCCCCGTCCTCTCCTTTGCAGAGAATGGGGGGAAAATGCTGTGGGGGGGGGGAGCTGTGGACCATCCCCACAGTCTTGCAGGGAGCTCTGCCTGTTGCTGCTGCAATGGGCAGGCTCCAGGTCCCGCCTCAGCCCAGCACCCGGAGCGTGTGGGGCTTGTGGGCAGGCAGCACATCTCCATGGCACACGGGGCTGGGAGGGCTGTGGGGCGGCCCTACAGGAGAGGGCTCCCTTCTCTGGGGGGTGCTGGGGTTCCCTGCTGCAGCAGCACATGCTGGGCTTGCACTTCACCATGCAGTTTTGGGAGCTGGGTGTGTTCGGGGCAGAGTGGGACGCTGCTGGGGCCGGCAGGCGCTGACTCGAGCGAGCGTTCCCAGGGAACGTGAGACCCTCTGGACCCTGCAGGGTCTGCGCTGGGGGCTTGTGCGCAGCACACGAGGGTGGGGGCTGTGCCACTCGTGGGCTGCTGGTCCATGGGGGTTCAGGTGGTGACCTGGGCATCACTGGGGGGTTTTGGGGTGTGGGGAGCAGTGAAGCCATGGGGTGTTCCTCCGGGCCATCCCCTGCCCTGAGGGTGTGAGCAGGTTGGGCTTCAGCTGCCTCCCTCACAGGGTGGCCTGGTGGCCTCTGTGTGCCTCTCTGGGCCAGCCCGTGCTGACCCTGCTCTCTGCTTCCAGGTGTGAGATGGCTGCCAGCAGCTGCCTCCTCCTCCTCCTCCTGCCCTGGCTGGTCATGGCCTCGCACAGCCCACCTGCCTGCAAGATCCGGATTACCTCCAAGGGGCTGGACCTGGGTAAGGGGCCGGCCAGGACCCTGCTCCCGGGGCCTGGGTAAGAGGCAGTTTGGGATGCTGCTCCTGGGGTCTGCACCTGGGTAAGGCTGTTGGCTGGGACCCCTGCCTGCACCGCCCATACGTGGGCTGAACGGAGAGGAGCTGGAGGACTGGCTGGGGGCGATGCTGCCAGGAGGGCAGCACAGCCTGGCTGTGGCCAGCCCGGGCTCACTTTGCTTTGCAGTGAAGCAGGAGGGGCTGCGCTTCGTGGAGCAGGAGCTGCAGAACATGACAATGGCGGACCTGCATGGGAAGGAGGGGCAGTTCCACTACAATATCAGCCAGTAAGTGCTGCCTGCTCCCCACGCACGCGGCTCCCCGTGTCCATCTGTCTGTCCCACCATCTCTGTCCTCTCCCCTGCAGGGTCAAGGTGATGGACCTGCAGCTGGCGTTTTCCGACCTGTACTTCCAGCCTCAGCAGCACCTTGTCTTCAACATCAACAACGCCTCCATCAGCCTGCGCTTCCGGAGACAGCTGCTCTACTGGTTCTTGTGAGCTACCTCCCGCTCCCGTGGGCACCAGCCTAACCCATGGCTGGGCCGCAGCTTGGCCATGCCTGCTGGGTGCCTTGCTGTCCTGCCCTGCAGCTGGTAGGAGCTGTGTGATCCTCTCATCTGCTCTCCTTGCTTCCAGCTATGACATTGGGTCTATCAATGCTTCTGCGGATGGCGTCTACATCCACACAGTGCTGCAGCTGGCCAAGGACGAGGCTGGGCGCCTGAAGATCTCCAACATGACCTGCAATGCCTCCATTGCCAAAATGCATGCAGGCTTCTCTGGCACACTCAGGTACACCCAACCCCACAGCAGCAGCCCTGTCCCTCCACTGGGCCAGCTCCTCCTGCGCCAGGCTCCCCGGCCCCTCTTTCTACACTCTCGGGACTTCCCCAGCCCAGGCTGTGTTCTCACACGGGGATGGAGGGGCAGGGCTGGAGCTGCAGGGGAAGGCAGGCTGCTGCAGAGCTGCTGTTGTGTCCTGCAGAAAGGTCTACGAGTTCCTGAGCACCTTCATCGTCACCGGGATGCGCTTCCTCCTCAGCCAGCAGGTATGGCTGAGTGGAGACGGGTGATGGAACCCCGGGGAGCCTGGCCTTGCCCCACAGTGGGAGGAGGGTCCAGGTCCTCATACGCACCCAGAGCAATTCCCCTCTTAGCCCAGCCTCTTGCCTTTCAGATCTGCCCATCCCTGGAGCACGCCAGCCTGGTGCTGCTGAACTCTGTGCTGGACACAGTGCCAGGTGAGTCTTGCCCTGAGGGAAGGGACCAGACCCTGCTCACCGTGGGGAGGGCAGAGCTGGGCATTGGGCTGCCAGGTGGCCCACAGGCTTGGTCATGACAGCACATCTTCCCTGGCAGTGAGGAACTATGTGGATGAGCACATTGGAATTGACTACTCCCTCCTGCGGGATCCAGCAGTCTCCACAGACACCCTCGATCTAGACTTCAAGGTGAACACTGGGTCCTGCCCTGCCGACCCTCCCAGCCCCCAAGGGAGCGGCTGTGCCAGCCTGCACGCTGGGCACAATGGAGCAGGCAGGGTTGGCTGTGCAGAAACATCTCCTGTTCTTGGCCTAGGGCATGTTCTTCCACCGTGCAAGAGAGAACCAGGAGCTGGAGAACCACGCGGTGGAGCCGGTGATCAAGGAGACTGAGCGCATGGTCTACGTTGCCTTTTCCGAGTACTTCTTTGACTCAGCCATGCACGCATACTTCCAGGCGGGTGTGCTGGCCATAGAGCTCGAGGGGGAGAAGGTAAGCAGTGCCAGGTCACCCAGCTGTGCACAGGCAGCTCTCCTGCCGGGCAGGAGGGAGAGCTGGGCTCTGCCCACTGAGCAGAGGAGGTTCCATCCAGGGAGCAGCTCTGCTGGGATCAACAGCGACTGCTTGCTTATCCTCCGGTGGTTTGTCCTCCCTGCAGGTGCCCAAGGACCTGGAGGTTTTGCTGAGAGCGACCTTCTTTGGGACCATCTTCATGCTGGTGAGAGGAGCACCTGGCAGAGGCGGGAGGGACAGGGGAGCCCCCGAGGCAGAGCGCAGCCCCGCTCAGCTCCGTGCCTCCGGCTCACCTGCCCTCCCCAGAGCCCCACTGTGGATGCTCCCCTGCGGCTGGTGCTGCAGGTGTCGGCTCCCCCCCGCTGCATCATTAAACCCTCGGGCACTTCTGTCTCCGTCTCTGCCTTCCTCAACATCTCACTGGTGCCCCCGGGCCGCCCTGCCGTCCAGCTCTCCAGCATGGCCATGGTGAGTGGGGGGCTGGCTGGGAGGGGCGCGTATGGCGGGGGCTCCCTGTGCAGCCACCCCAGCACACAGGGAAGGAGCATTTCCCACCCCTCACGGGAAGGCTCCGCTGTCCCAAAGCAGAGGGACAGCTGGGCCTGCGGAGCAAGAGGAGCAGCCAGCCTGGCCAGCTGCCTGCCTGCGGTGGGCACAGCAGGGCTGTGATTCGGACTTCTCTCTCCTTAGGAAACAAAGCTGAGCGCCAAGGTGTTTCTACAAGGGAAGGCGCTGCGCGTGCAGCTGGACCTGCGACGGTACGGCCCGTGCTGGGGTCCCACGGAGGCTGCGGGGAAGGTCCCCTCCGCGTCTCCCTCACGGCTGCTTTCTCCTCTGCAGGTTTCGCATCTACTCCAAGCAATCTGCGCTGGAGTCGCTAGCGGTGAGCAGGCCCCGTGCCAGCCCAGGGGGGGCCTGGCCTCCCTCGCTAGTCCCCAGCCACAGCACAGGGCAGGCTCAGGCAGGGGCTGTGCATCGCAGGACACCCCTTGTAGCCCACCCAGTGCGAAGTGCAGGCGTGTCTGCTGCTGGTGCGCTCAACCACACTCCTCTCTCCCCAGCTGTTCTCCCTGCAGGCCCCACTGAAGACCTTGCTGCAGCTGACGATCATGCCCATCATTAACGGTAGGCACCACTGCTGCCCACACACAGCTGGGCTTGGGGCAGAGTGGGATTCGGCTTCACTGCATCTCTCCCTCCCTGCAGAGAGGACTAAAAAGGGGGTGCAGATCCCACTGCCAGAAGGCATGGACTTCACCAAGGAGGTGGTCACCAACCACGCGGTACGTGGCAGGATGGGGACAGCCTGGGCCCCCTCCTCAGCAGGCGTAAGGACCATGTCCTTTGTGCCGGGAACACTGTGCGCAGTCACACTCAGCCTTGTGCTAATCCTCTTCGCCTTTGCAGGGATTCCTCACGGTGGGAGCTGATCTCCACTTCTCCAAGGGGCTGCGGGAGGTGATTGAGAAATACCGCCCAGCCCCTACTGCCCACACCTACCCCAGCTCATGGCCAGCAGAGCCCAGCACGGAGCCCCACCAGCTCTAGCTCTTCTCCCCACTCGCTCCTTCACCCCGGACCGAGGGCAGATCCTGGGCTGGACCCATAGACTGTAGGTAGGAAGCAGCTTTCCTGGTACCACTGGCATGTCCTGCAGGGCGTCCGTGCCCTGGTGGGTAGCAGCAAGGCGGAGACGGCTGCTCTGGGAACCCCTGCTGCACCCCTTCTCATTACACTAATAAACCACTCGACTCCAACCCACACGGCCTCGTTGCTTGGAGGATGTGCCCACGCCAGACTGCATGGCTGCCAACATGCGGGGAGAGATGGGGAAGGAGGCAGACACCGCTGCTCTCCCGGCTCAGGTACTCGGGAGGCAGACACAGTGCAGAACAGTGGCAGAGGGGCTCAGAGCAACTGCACTTCTCCTGCTCTCATGGGTGGCTTTTTTCCAGGCCTCAGTGACCCCCTGCAGCGAGGGGGGGGCACAGACCACAGTGGGTGCTGGCTGCCCAGCACGGCATGTCGGCACTCACCTCTGCTGGATGCTCAGCCCGTAGTGTTATTCCTCAAAGAGCAAAGGAAAGCAAAGCAGGGGGTGGCAGAGCAGTGCAAGGAGCTGGGCAATGAGGAGCAGAACCACCTTGTTCAGAGAGTTTATTGTGAGTTCCCAGGAGCACTACGTTGCCCCAGGCAGTGAGCAGGTGGTGGGATTGTCTTCATGGTAAGTCTCCTTTCACCAGGATCAGATGTGGGAACAGTTTGGAGAGGAGCAGAAAGTCCCTGCAGGAGCAGTGCCCAGCTGCCCGCAGCCACCACGTGAACTGTGCTTCCCTAGCAGGGGGCAGCTGCCTCGGAGCCTGCCCAGGGCTATGTGCGTGCAGGGGCTGCGGGGCGGAGGGGAAGTGGTGGGGACTGCTCCCTTCCCAGGAGGGAAGTAGCTGCCTCCCCAGACAGGGGGGGAGGCGAGACAGGAAGCCACAAGCGAGGAGGCAGCTGCAGCAGGGGTACGACTCCTCACCCAGCAAGGACAGAGCCCCAGGGACTCCTCGCCCCCACCCACTGCAGGCAGCCCCGTCTTCTACCCTGTCCAGCTGGGCACAGTCGTGCAGGGCCTGGCAGAGCTCCTGGGCTGGAGTGGGGAGCCCCACCGGCTGCAGGAGTGACTCGTTTCATGGCACGGGGAGCCCGGGCGCAGCTGAGCAGCAGCGAGGACGGGCTGTGCAGGAGGTGCCAGGTGGTGAGGGCACCTGGGGTGCCAGGCGCTGCCTTCCCAGCTCCTAGTAAGGCTCGTTTTTAATGAAGCGGCTGAACATGGTGAAGGCAGCGAGTGGCCGATCCGTGGGCACCATATGGCCGGCTCCCTGCGGGAAACAGGCAGCAGCAGGTCAGTGCCAGCCATGGGGCTGCCACTGCCTTGCGAATGCCTTCTGCCCCACGCTGCCCGCAGCCCAGCCAGCACCGCCCCATTCTGACCACAGCACTGGTGTCTGGCACTCCCGCCTGCGCCACAGCCAGCAGCCCTACCGCCGTCTTCCCCAGAGCCCCTCAGCCCTACCTTGACAGTGAGGAAGGCGATGTTGGTGAATTCCTTCACGAAACCTCCGATCTGGTTCTCACCTCGTTCAGTGTAGAGCCAGGGCCGGCGAGCCACCTGCACCTGGGACCAGCAGCACCTCCTCAGCGCCCCGAGTGCCCAAGGCAGGCGGCCAGCCCTGCCCACGCTCCGGCCGCAGCCAGCCTTGTTGGCACAGCCGACTGCACAGTCCGGAGCCGGTCACCAGCCTGGCCCAGGCCCTGCCCGTTTACCTTCTGGCACAGGGAGTCCACAAACCACTCGTCCCCGAGGAAGTTGCAGGCCATGTCGACGTCCCCGTTGTACACCAGGATCCGGTATTTCTGCAGAACAGGAGGAGGGTGAGCGTTTCACCGGGCAGCAGCCCCAGCCAGGCAGGAGGCTGGTTTGGCAGAGCGGGTCCCACGGCGCGGTGGGCTCCCCTGCACGCACCGTGGCTCCGAGCAGCTTCAGGTACTGGTCGTTCATCTGCATGTACAGGCGCTTGTAGCTGCGGTTCACCTCAAAGCTGCGGAGGAAGTGTTTGCATCATGCGGCTGCGCCCACTTGCAGCAGTCCCTCCCCACCTGGAGCTTGCTCACCTGCACACCTGCCACTCTGGAGCACTGGGGGAGATGTGAATAGCCTTCTTCACCTCCGGGGCGTTTAGATATGTGCTGAGGGCTGTGGAATTCGTGCAGGGAGGGTCCATCCGGACCTTATTCCGGGCTACCGGCATCCGGAACAGGTTCTGGGAGAGAGTTGGGAGAGTCTCTGCCACAGCAGCATCTGGTACCACCCCATGGGAACAGCCACTCTCTGCCACCTTCTGCCCATGGGCAGCACCGATGGCCGGGCAGAGGATGCTCACAGCCTGGTGGCACAGCACCCGGGCTCACCTGCCGCCAGGAGAACCTCATCGGCATCCGGATGAAGGAGTTGCCCAGGTCATGTGTGATGAGATAGTCACCCTCGTACCTGCAGCCGGAAAGAGCATGGGGACAGGCTGAAAGCTCTGGAGGAACAAGGGCCCTCCTTAGGGGAGTCCTCGACAGCAGCCAGACATGGTCCACCTGTCCCAGAGCCCCTGCACAGCTCACCGCATCCCTCTGCCAGTGGGGACCCCACACACTGCAAACCAAAGCGAGCCAGTGCCTGGAGACCTGTCTGCCCTGAGGCCACTCTCACCTCATGCTCCCAGGGACACCGCCATCACATGGGGCGTAAAGGTTGTAGATGTTGAGGCCGGACTCCTCTACAATCTGAATCACCTCCTCCATCTGCAACGAGCCGCAAGAAGGGTTTGGGACTCAGGATGCTTGAGGGACCGCGGGCCCATCCAGAGCCGGGTGGCTGGGTGCTGCTCACAGACACTGGTGCTGGGCAGGTGCTCGGTGGCTCTGGCTCCTCTCACCTTGAGCGTACAGTTCAGGTTGGAGCTATCATGGAAGTTGCACTTCCCTTGGGAGCAGCAGAAGGCCTGCAAATCCCTCCACAGCCTGCGGGCAGAGACCAGGGGACTTGGACCGCACTGCCCGGATGGCAACACCAACACAAAGCCAGCAGCCATGGCTCCAGCCGCGCTGCGGGCTCCCTGCCCAGCAGCGACACAGCACACGGCTCAGCCTGGTGCCCTGTGCACCGCACAAACAAATGTGCTCAAGAGAGCTGCCCAGGGCGAGGCAGCCCCGTGCCATGCCGTATCCCCCTCCTGCTCGCACAGGGATCTAGCAGCAGCACTCCCCCTGCTCTTACTCAGTCCCCAGCAGGCCGTGGTAATAGGCAAAGTAAACCAGGGAGTTGTCATTGATCTCGTAGGAGGAGAGGCCATTTCCCACAGCGATTCCCTGCAAGGCAAGAAGAAAACAACTCTGTTGTGTTCCAGCTCCCCACAGGGCAGCCACAGCAGCAGCAGCGGCAGGCAGGAAGCAGATGCGGCACTGTTTACTCCACAGAGGGAACAGGAAGGGTCGGGGGGTGCTTAAGAACGCTCCCCTGGTCGCACACGGCAGGGATGGACACGTCCGCCAGCAGCTGCTGCCAGCACCCCAGGAGAAGATGAAAGGCCGCAGGGCCAGACCCGCCCTACGCTCTGGAGGGTGGCCCCGCACACCGGCTGCACAGCCGGTCCCCACCCCGGTATCCGCTCGAGAGCCCCAGTGAGGCCGTGCCAAGCCCTTCGGCTCCACAGCTCAGCCCAAGGCCGGCGGCAGAGTCCAGCCGCTCACCTTCAGGTTGAGGCTGGGGTCCTGCATCACCCACTCTGCCAGCGTGGGGATGTAGACCCCCCCATAGCTCTCCCCCGTGAGGAAGAGATCGTTCTTGGAGTACTCGGGGAAGAGCCGGAGGAAATCCTTCAGCGCCAGGTAGTTGTTGTGAGCAACCTGGAGGCAGGAGGAGACAGGGGTCAGGCAGCAAGGCAGGGACCCCAGCACCCAGGCTGGGCCAGGCAGGAGGCAGGTCCCTCCCAGCAGCCCGGGTCACTTGCCTCAGTGTCGTTCGTGGTATACTTCTTATCCTCAGAGTATGAGAAGCCAACACCAGCGGGGGACTCCAGGTAGAGCACATTGGCAATCTGCAGGGACGCAGAGGAGGTGGAGATCAGGGAATAACATCGCTCCCGGCTCGGCGAGGCAGAGTGCTGCCGGCCTTGCCAGTGGCGGCACCCATGGGTGCCTGGCCTGCCCCAGGGCTGTGCTGGTGGGGCCACATTCCTGCCCAGCTCGACAGCAGACTTGAGAGGAGGGTGTGTTGGGCAGGGGGGGGTCTGTGGGAGGTTTGGCTCCATGGAGAGGGCAGGAGGAACCGGCTCAGGGCCATCCCCTCCCCACAGCGGTGGAGGGCTGCAGCGCCTGCACCCATACCTTGTTCCACGCGTAGTCGTTATACTTCAGCGTGGCTCCATCAGGCTGGATCTGGGGAAGCACAAGGCAGTGACCAATGGGCACAGCCAGGCTGGCCTCAGCGGGATGGCACGTGCCACGCAGCCCGCCAGGCCCTGAGCCACGGGACAGCCACGACTACTAACCTGGAAGGGGCCATGCTCCTTCAGAAAGCCCTCCATGGAGCTGCAGCCGGGGCCCCCATTCAGCCACAGCACCAGGGGGCTGCTCTGGGGGTTACTCTGGGCCTCCACAAACCTGCAGATGCACCGCTGTCAGTGCCCAGCCAGGCCCCTGCCCCGGCTGCTTGGGGCGCAGCCCGGCAACCAGCCCCGGTACCGGCACAGCCCCACGTACCAGTAGTGCAGGTGCTTGCCCGGCCCAGCGCAGAGGTAGCCCGAGAAGTGCCGGAAGGAGGGCTGCTTGGCCAACCCCGGCAGGAAGGTCACCTCGTCGCCCGGGGGGGCGGCCCGGCTCAGCCCCAGCAGCAGCAGCAGCAGCGCGCACAGCACCACCGGCGCCATCTGCGGGGGTGGGAGGGGAGGTCGGGGCGCTGCTCGCCGGGAACGGCCCCGACCCCAGCAGCGCCCCACGGTTGCCCCGGGCCCGGCTGCCCCCAGCCCGCCCCGATCCCCCCACACCGGCCCCGGTCGGTGCCGCTTCCGCCGCCGCCACCCCCCCCCCCCGCTCCCCGTCCCGCTGACCTCGGCCGCTCCCGGCGCGGCTCTCGCAGGCGGCGGTCCCGGCGGGCACATGACACCCGCCCATATGACCTCCGCTGCTCACGTGAGCGGGGCGGGGCCTCGCCGTGGCCAATCAGCGCCCCGCCGGGGGCGGCCGGTGCTTGCCCGGCTCCCGCGCGCGCACGTGGGAGCGGCTCCGGTCCGGTCCGCGGGACGGGACACCCCCCCCCCCCCCATCCCCACCCCGCTCCCGGCGCCACGCCGTGCCCTCTCCCGGGACACCGCGCGGGAGCCCCCGCCGTGCCCGACCCTCACCCCCCTGCGGGCGCGGCGGCGGGGGTGCGGTGCCCCGGTGGGCACAGATGGGCGCTTACCGGTGCCACCGGTCACAGCAGGGACGGGTGGGCGCCGCCGGTTATAGCTGGGTGCCACCGGGCACTGCCACAAGCAGCACCGTGTGGGCGCTGCATGGAGCGCCTGCAGGCCCGGAGAGCCCGGTGGGGCCCGGAGAGCCCGGTGGGGCTCGGTTGTGCCCTGGCAGGCGCGGGGGCCCGTCCCACCCTCCCCCGCGGCGCTAGGACCCCTCTGAGCCAAGTCCGCCGGGGCTGTCACCGCCTGGCAGCAGCTGTGACGGGGACGGTTAAAAATAGCGGCGTCGGCGATGGCTGCCCGGTGCCGCCTCGCCGCGCGCTTCCACCGCGTCCATGGCACCAACGTCCGCCTGGACGCCTCGCGCACGCGGGCCACCCGGGTGGAGAGCTTCGCCAACGGGCTCTGCTTCAGCCAGGAGCCGCTGGCGCCGGGGCAGATCTTCCTGGTGGAGATTGAGGAGAAGGAGCTGGGCTGGTGCGGCCACCTGCGCGTGGGGCTGACGGCCCACGACCCCCAGAGCCTGGAGGTGGTGCCTGAGTACTCCCTGCCGGACCTGGTCAACATGGGGGACACCTGGGTGTTTGCCATCACCCGGAGCCACAACCGCGTCACGGAGGATGGGGAGGAGGTGCGGCCGCGGGCGCAGGGTTCCCCGTGGGAGCCCTTCTTGCTGATTGAGAAGGTGAGGATCCCCCGCGACACCCTGGTGGGGCGCAGCAAGCCCGGGCGCTACAGCCACATCCTGGATGACCTGTACAAGATGAACGTGCTGCCCGCGACTGCCCGGCGCAGCCGAATCGGCGTGCTGTACGCCCCGCAGCCTGACGGCACCGCCGACATGCACATCATCATCAACGGAGAGGACATGGGGCCAAGCGCCAGGCGCCTGCCCACCACCCGCCCGCTCTACGCTGTGGTCGACGTCTTTGCCTCCACCAAGAGCGTCCGGGTCATCCCGGTGGAATACGGCTGTAGGTACCTGCTCCCTCCCCAGGGCATGTCCTGCACGGGCCAGGAGCTTGGGGGGTGGGGTGGGCTCCGGTGGGGTCACCCCATAGTGCCCAGCAGCAGGAGTGTCAGAGCATGCCACAGGACAGAGGGACAAGGGGTAGAGAGCACGGGAGAGCCCCCGGCCCCTGCACAGCGCGGGTGGGACCCCACACTGCCACTCATGGGCGGTGTCTCCCAAAAACTCTGCCATGGCGGTTGAGGAAGAGCCCAGCCTGGTCGCCCTTCCCGAGCAGAGCCATGGGGGTGGGTGTTCTGGGCTGCTCCAGACCTGGGACTGCGGAGCTGTGTCCCCACAGCACCACGCTCATCCCCAGCCAGACGGGACACCCCCGACTGGAGCGCAACGCCGGCGCTCACGGAGCTGCGTCTCGGGGTCTGGCGAGCCCTCGCCGTGCCCAGCCTCACCCCACGGGCACGCGGCAGCCCGGAGCCAAGCAACATCCTGCCTTGGCATCAAAACATCCGGCTGCGCCCCGCTGCTCGCCCTGGCACGCACGCCATCCCCCCGTGGCTGCCGCGTGCCCCTGCCGCGGGGTGCCCTGGGCAGACACCCCGTGATGCCATGGGAGATTGGGCAATATCCAGCATCCCTCAACCGGCTGGGGAGGAGCCGGGAAGGCCGGTGCTGGTCTCTGGGTCTTGTGAGGAGTCAGGCTAATAAGCGCTAATTAGCACCACACTGGAAAAATCAGCAGACGCTGAGAATTAGGTGAGACAAGAGCTAGAAGAGGAGCTCGTGCCTGGGTGCTGCCTGCCCCTGACTGCCGGGAGCTGCCGCTTCTCTTGCTGGTGCAAAGTTCAGCTGCTTCCGTCTCAAGGCTGAAATCCAGGATTCCCCCTGCCAGCTGCTGTGAGCCGGATTATCCAAACAGGGAGGTTAAAGGTGCCCGGCCACCCAGGACCCCCTGTCCTGGCAGCGTGCTGAGGGCGACCGGCCGGAACACGCTGCAGGAGGCCACAGAACCGCCTCGGAGGGCCCATCCCCGGCCGCTCGTGAGGAACTCGCGCTGGCAGCACATACCTCTGGGAAAGTTGCCCCCTCCCGCCGTGGCCCCGCAAACGCCATGGCTGGCACAGGCACCGCTCCAGAGGTGCAATCTGGCTTCTCCCCTCCGCTAAGATTTCAGTAGCTCCGTTTTCTGCAACACTTCCGCTGGGTTGAAAACTCAGTCTCAGTTCTGTTCCTGGCCGGGGCCTGGCCGGTGAAGCAAAAAACCAGAAGTGAGCAGCTGAGCTGCTGGTGACATGCGATGTGGCATGGGGGGGCTGGGGATAGGAGAGGAAAGGGCATCTGCTGCCCGTCACGCAGCACTCGGCACGACAAAGCCCTGCGCCGCCGAGGCAGAGATAAGCACTCCAGCCATCCGAAAACAGCCCCAAGGTCGGGAGCCGGCTGGGCACGGTGTGGTTGTTCTCGGCAGAGCCCTGCTCTGCCCGATGCCGGCGTGAGCCCCCAGAGGCACCAACCCCGCAGCCAGAGAGGCGCTCAGCCACGTGCAGGCGAAATGACGGGGTCCCACCCGTGGCTCCGCTCTGGCCGAGCACAACGCCCTGTGGTGCTCTCCTCCAGTTTGGCTCTTGGAGGCAGCGGATGAACCAAGGCCCACAGGTTTGAGTCAGCTCTTAAAATCCGGGGAGAGTGCTGGCCGCAGCTAATTGCAACCACACTGCTGAGCCACCAAGGGCTCCGGAAAGAGGAATCCCACAGGGGCACGTGTCACAGGAATAAGAACCGGGCAGAGCCCATGCGGGCGGCCATGGGAACAGCTCAGAAGATGATGGTTGTCTCAAAGGCATCGCAGGAGCTGTCTCCGCAGACAGCACAGCCCTGGCCCACAGGCGCCCACTCGGCAGCCTGGCACCGGCGCCGGTGGAAGCAGACCAAGGGAACGGGATGAAAGGAGAGCGCATCATGGGCATGTGAGACCCCAGGGAGCCGCTCCACAGCTCCCAGAGAAAACAAATGCAAACCAGCCATGGTAACACACAGCTTGGGCACATAACTGTCCTCCCAACCTTCCTCCCAGTGACGGGAAGAACTTCACTGCCCCAGGCCCTCGAGATCTCATCCCAGCCGGAGCAGCCGGCTTGAGCCCGGGGCAGGATGATGCCTGCTCCTGCCGCAGAGCAAGCTCACCCACCGCTATCCTAAAACATGGTGCCCCCGGGGAGCCTCGGGGCCCGTCTCCTCCACACCCCTCTGTTCTCAGCCTCGCTGGCAACTTGGCCAGCTCAGCTGCCTCTTTCTGTTCTTTTCCAGTTCCCTCCCTGCAGACCCTCTGCCGGCTGGTCATCCAGAAGCACATCGTCCACCGCCTGGCCATCGATGGCCTGGACCTGCCCCCACCGCTGAAGAGCTTCTGCAAACACGAGTGAGGTGTTGAGGGCGCCCCCGGTGCGGACAGCCCCGCCAGCAACAGCCAGCGGGCTGCCTGGGCAGGATCCGTGCCCCGAGCTGCCCACTCTGCCCCCCATGCCCTCGCCCCCGGGGCGCCGGCGTGCACGGCACGTGCCGCTGAAGGGCTGACACGAGAGCTCAAGCAGCATGGCAGAGCATCAGAGGGACTTTCCTCCACGCAGAGAAGTGTGGCAAGGCCGGTGCGTGGGCAGGAGGGTGGCACAGGTCAGAGTGAGCAATAAAGCGCTTCCAGCCAGAAAGCAAGCGCGCTGTGGGGGGTGCCGGCGCACAGAGCGATGCAGGGGGAAGCAAGGATTGCTGCCGAACCCGTGGCTGTTGGGGCTGTGCGAACCGCTGGCGCTGCCCACGGCGGGATGCCCTGTGCGCCAGGGTGCCGGTGGAGCGGGGCTGGCTGGGGCAGAGCCCCTGCAGCCAGGAGAGCCGGCCCCGCCGGTGGGATCGGCACCCCACGGCACAAGGCTTCAAGAGAAGCCCGGCTCCAGGCCAGTCCTCGATGGGGCAAGGCCAGCGCTGGGCAGCTCTGGGGGCTGGTGTGCTGCCCGGCTCGGAGAGGAAGCCGTGGATTTGGGTTTTTTAGTCCCTGGCCAAGGGGACTTTCTTCCCTCCTACATCAGGGAATTTCATGTGGCTTCAGGGGAGCTGCCTTCCAGTAAGAAAGGAAGAGTCCTGCCAAAGGAGAGCTCGGCGGGGCTGGGACGTCCCCATGCTCCAGCAGCCGCTCATGGGAGCACTTCCCCCTCCAGCGAGGAGCAGAGCCGGGCCCGTGAGCACGGCTCTCACGCTGCTGGGCTTGGGACGTGTCCTTGTCCCAGGAACGAAGCTGGGATTGCCGGGGCGGATCAGAGCGAGGGCCAGGCTGGGTGCAGCACGGGAGGGCATGGCACGATGCTCACGTGGAGGGTTAATTACAGCGCTTCTCCTGGCCGGGCAGTTTCGCTGTTGGGAAAGATGTTTACCCTGAGAGCAGGGATGAGTTATTTCCTGTGCTCCCAGCGGGGAGGGGGATGGGGGCGGAGGCCGGAGGGAAACCCGCAGCACCCGGGGAGCCGCGCTGGCAGCAGCCGTTGCTCAGGCACATGCCTGTGACCACGCAGCTGGTCACGGTGACCTGGCACAGCGTCCCGCCGGATGAGGAGGGGAGCCCAGTGCTTCCCAGCTCCAGGAGCCGGCACCGAGCCCTCCTCCAGACCCCGCATCCTCTAGCTAGCGGGGATGGCGGCCGGCTGTCCTGCAGCCCCTCTGCCGGGCTGGGAGGGGAGGCCGGCACACAGAGGGGCAAGGGGCAGAGGGAAGAGCCCTCCGAAAATCAGAGGGGTGCCCACAGGCACCAGGAGGAGAGATGGTGAAGGGGGGCAGCAGGCAGGGCCCTCCAGGCCTCTTCTATGGCACAGCGCGAGGGCTGAAACAAGCAGCTCCAAGCTTACTGAAAGGTGTTTTAGGAAACACTACACTATATTTAGTCAAAGCGATTTGATAGTATCAGGTAATGTTACAAAACCCTTGATCAAGAGGAAATCCCCAACCACTCACTAGTCCTACTCCTGCGATGCCAAAAATCAAAGTGTTAATGAAGAAAGCGCCAAGAGGGGGGGGGTGTTCATGACTAAACCACAGCGATGAGTGAGATCTCCAACACCCCAACCCCCAGGATGCAGCCTGCAGCATCACAACACGATGGGCCTGGGGGCCCTTGGAGCTGCTCTCGCTGGCGAGGGGGGGGATGGGGCCTTCACCCACCCCGCAGCAACGCCTGAAGGCTGGGGCTTGTTTGCTCTTCTCGGTATTCTTTTTCCTCCCCCACCCCCATGTGTTTAAAGCCTTTGCTCTCCACCTCCCCGCAGCTTTGTTTGCACTGCTGTGACCCCCTAGCATCCCTCCCGCCTCCCCCCAGCGCACAAGGGAGGGCGGGTTCCCCTTTTCTGAGTCACCGAGAGCAGCTGGCGAAACCAGACAAACAACTCCTCTGCTCCAGCCCGCGGGCTGCGCTGCTGGCAGCCGAGATTGCCACCCTCCGGAGTTGCTGCCTCCTGACAAGGAGGTTGGCTCCACTAACCGCAGGGCACTGCCATGAGGCGAGACCACCAAGAAGCACCATCCAAAGCCCTGCTTGATCTCACGGGCTGAGTGAGCCCCACCATCCCGTCCTGCCAGCAGGGAGGGGTGACCACAGCTGGCACAGAGACAGACGCAGCTCCTGAGTGATACAAGGCCGATTTATTGGCTTTGTTGCACAACACATCACAGCTGGATGCTGGAAGGACCTGCAGGCGCTGGCTGCAGATCAAATAATTTTGTCACATGTTATTATACCATCACCTCCCACACCACACCACTCGTGGCCGGCTCCCGCCCACGTCTCCTCTTAGCCAGGTCAGCGGCTGGTTACCCATTCCAGCACAATCTGGAGTTCCCAATCCAGTTCCTCAGCTGCCCCATGCAAGAGGCAATGCTCACTCGGCAGATTAAGGGCTCAAACTGCCCCCTTCCATGCTGAGCCCCGAGGGAGTGACAGGCCGAGGGGAGTAAAGGGGGAAGCCAGGACACCAGTGGAGTGAGGAACAGGCCTCCTACACATCTGCTGCCCCACTGCTCCAGAGGACCCCCACATAAAGTGGCCAGCTCAGCTTCCGCTTGGTGCTAGAGCTTCACCTTCACGTAGGGCCCAATCCAGCCGTCAGCCAGCTCCCGAAGGGTCCTGTACCTGCACTCAAACTCCTCCCCGCTGCAGTGAGTGAGAAGCCGGCTGATCTCTGCCATGAGGAAGGACACCACCAGGGATTTATCCAAAGATTCATTCCATGAGCTCTTCAGGATCTCCAAGAGGCCAGCAGCACTGTCTTGCCCATCAGGCTGGGCATCACTTCCTTCCTGCTGCTGTCTGCTGAGCATCTCCAGCTGCAAGGTCTTCCTGTCCGAATTCAGCACAGCCAGGATGTGCCGGCAGGGCACCTGGAAGACCTGGTTGAAGTGGCAAGTGCAGCTGCTCAGGCCTTTAAGGTCCACACTGTGGGCATCCTCCAGGACCTGTACGCTGATGGCATCCTCCCCAGCGCCTATCAGCTGCACAGACTTCTGAACCACCGCAAACTCACTCAAGCACAGCCTGGCAGCTGGCTCTGTGCAAATATCCTTTAAAGACTGCTTGATGCGTTCTTCAGTCCTTTGGTTAATCTCCTCATCGCCATCACCCTCTGGGTTTTCTGTGGCCTCCACTTTAACCACAGGAGCTGAAGGATCTAACGAGGACAGAGGGCTCACAGGCTTGCTCTGGAGGAGGAGAGCCTGGGGGGGTTCTGGCTGATGCTGAAGATCCATAGGGAGCTGAGAAGCTGCTAGTGGACTCTCGAGAAAAACCCTAGGACTCTCAGCTGCTGTGAGAGAGACTGCCACCAGCCACTGCTGCTGAGCTCCTGCTGTGGTGAGGCAGGCCTGGTCAGAGCTCTGAGATGGCTCACCCTGGCACACCAGAGGGGTGAGAAGCAGATCCAAGGCAGGCAAGCTTTGGGGAGCTGCCTGAGCAGCATAGTGATGGGGAGTAGAGCACATCACAGCATCAGGAGGGCTCTTAGAAACACACTTTTCGTAGTGCTGGGCTAAGGAGGTGATGCAGCTCTCCAGAGAGTGCCCAGCACTGAAAACCTCACTTAACCTCTGGAGGACCATCTCCAGCTCCCTGAAGTAGACAGTGCACCCCCCCCAAAGCCTCTCCCCGTGTGTGGCCCAGATCTTACCATCAAGCAGCCAGTTAATATGGAGCTGAGGCAGCAAGTCTGGTGTCACGAGGTTGTTCAGGAGGGCATGCATCCTCCTGCGGCTGCTCTCAGTGGTTGCACACATGGCGTCGCTCATGGCAGCCAGGATCAGGCGTTCGGTATGGTCCTCCAAGGCCAGCTGCTGGATCTGCTGCTGCAGGCGCTTGCAGAGGTGGAAGATGGAGAGCTGCACCTCTGCTGCGGGAAAGGCCTGGGCGAGCGCTGGCAGCTGGGGGAGGCCGGGAGCCACCAGGAGGAGTCGGGTCTCGGCCCAGGCAGGGTTGAAGGCCCTGAACGCCTCATACATGTGGGCCAGGCTTCTCGCGGACTCATCCTGCAGGACAGCGAGATGCACCACTCTGGCCATGCCGTCCTGCAGCTCCGGGGCCGGCCCGGCCACCAGGAAGATGTAGAGCACCCGTCCCGCCGGCCCACGAACTCGGTGCACCAGCAGCGCCCGGGGGAAGCAGGCAAAGATGCCACCCATGGCAGCGCTCTGGAAGCTGACGGAGACCATGCCACCACCCTCGTCCCGCTCGTAGGCTACCAGGGAGCCAGGGCCCAGGTCTGGCGGGGCCTCCGCCATTGCCAGTGCCGGGCCGGTCGCGCTCGGCCCCGGGCTTACAGCCGCACGACCTCCCTCGCGGTCGCTGCTACCGCGGCAACATATCCCAGCATGCCCCGCTCCGCCTCCTCCCCCCGCGGGGGGTGTATCCCGGCATGCCCCGCTCCTTTCCGGGGGAGTATATCCCGGCATGCCCCGCTCTCTCCCAGGGACGCCACCAATCACCGTGGGGTGCGCCATGACGTCCGGGCAACGCTCGCGGGGGCCCTCTGCCGGCTCGGCGCGGCCCTCGTCAGCAGCCGCCGGTACCGGCTGATCGCTGCCGGGGCGGCGGGACCGAGCACTGCCCGGAGCAGCCTCTGTGCAGCGCAGAGGGCCGAGGACCGCCGGGAGTTCCCCTCCGCCACCGCACATCTCCTCGGTGCCGCCGTTACCTGGAGCAGTGGGGGGACACCGGCTCCTTCCCGGCCGCCTCCTGCGGTGATCGATCCCAGGCAGCCAAGATCGCTGCCAGCGTGGAACTGCGCTCCTCCAGCTCCTCCCCCTGGCACTGCATCAGCAGGTTGGCCAGCTCGAGGCTGAGGGACTGGATTTTCTCCCCTCTGCCCTCCGGCCAGCTGCCCACCGAGTCCCCACCGTGGCCCGGGAGCTGCTGGTACCTCTTCTGCCAGCGCCTGCATACCATGTCTTCCTCCACACACCCCCCGTGTGCCTGCAGCACGGCCAGGACATGCCTGCAGGGGAGCTGGTAGCGGCGGTGGAAGCAGCAGGTGCAGCTCCGGCAGTCCTGGCTCACCTGGTGCATGTCTTCCAGCAGCTGAACGGTGAGGCTGCCCGGTGCAGGGCTGAGCAACTGGGTGGACATCTGCACCACCTCCCACTCCTTCAGGCACAGCCAGGAGTCCAGGTCTGTGCAGTTCTCCGGGAGAGTGGCCACCATGCATCCCATCTCCATGGCAGCAGCCTGCCCCGTGGGCTCGGCAAGAGTTGGAGAGCCAGAAATGGGGCCTGGGTCTGCTGCAGCACCAGAGCACACAGCAAGCTTCTCCCAGAGGCTGCTCTGACCATCCTCGGTGCTCAAGAAACCCCAGTTTGTGCTTTCCAAGCCTCTGGAATCAAGGCAGTCTGCACACTCCATAAAACGAAGAATGCTCGCCTCCAAGGATGGCTGCTGGCCAAAGAGACTGGATATTCGGTGCGTGATGAGATCCAGGCTGTCCATGTGCATGTTGCAGGAGTGCAGACCTTTCTCTGTGTGCATGCACCACAGCAGCTCGCAGGAGAACCAGTTGGCTTGCAAGTAGTTGTACAGCTCCGGGCTGACCACATGCTTCACCAGCTGGGACAGGGCATCCAGGCTTGCAGCCGAAGTGGCAAACACGGCCTTCTGCAAGGCCAGTGTCAAGTTCTGCTTGAAGGAAGAGGAGATTTCCGCTTCCTTCACATTCTTCTCGAGCAGTCGGACAGTGTGATAGACAGAAAGGAGCACCTGAGCAGACGGAAAGAGCTCGTGGAGGATGGCTTTGTGAAAGAAGGACACGTCCACGAAAATAGCGCGGACCTTTTGCCACTCAGGGTTGAACTCCTTGAAGACAGTCAGCATTTTCCTGACACTGTGTCCTGTGTCATCCTTCAGCAGTGACAAGTGCACCACTTTCCCCACTCGCTCCTCACTCTCTACGATGAAAGCGTAGAGAACATGTCCCCCCTTGCTCAGCACCCTGTGCAGCAGGAGTCTCTCAGGGAACTGCATAAAGAAGCTCTTCATCTTGCTGGTCTGAAAGCTGAGTCTGTCCAAGCCATGGTCACTGTCTGTGCTAATTGAGGCCCGTGAGCCCCTGTCCACCCTCAGGAAGGTTTTCATGACCTCAGCAACCCTGACAAGCACTGAGGCCGAGGCATTTTCCTTCACTGCTTCAGGGAGCGTGTGAGCCTTGTATGGAGCAGAAACCCTATCCACCGGTTGTCCTGCAACTGTGCGAGAGTCCTCATCCAGCACAGCACCACTGCCAGTCCCACCTGCCTGCTGCTGCTTACGCAGTTTTGTTGCGGGGCCGTCGCATGCTGCAGTGCTTGCTGTCGCAGCAGTGGCTTCTGTCAGGGAAAACACCGGGTCCGCGTGGACATGGTTGCTGTCCACTTCACTGATCACAAGCCGGTCAATGTCCTCCTTATATTGCAACAGAAAATAAGCCGGACACAAGCTGGGCTGCTGGTTTCTCACATTGCTGCATTTTTGGGCACAGACACAACCAAACTTCACCTGCATGAACCTGAAAGTGTTGAGAAAGCGTTAATGAGGGAAGCAATGGTGGTGTAGGCTGACAACATTTAGTTTTGACTTTTCTTGCATGCCAACTCTATATTCAATTAGCGAGCACAAAAAAAACCCCACATATGCCAGTCAGACATGCAGGCTGGCTTTCTACTCAGCAAAACCTGGGGTAACAAAGCTCAAACACAGGAGAAACTAAGGAATTGAGAGTCAACAGCCACAATCAGACACTACAAAGCAGCCCCAGCTCTTGTTCCCAACAGCGCCTCTATTTCTGCTCTCCAGAAACAGCAAAGCCATCAACGAAAATTTGATACCTGTGTGTTTGTGTTTTACTCTCTTAAAGCACGTGACATTTCTGGAACTCCTCTGCATCTGGAGGAGCAAACTAGAACACAGCAAGAAAGGCTTCAAGGCATGAGATTAAATTATATTTTAAGAAGGCAAGGGGAGCAGTTGTGTAACTGGAGAATGACCTTGCAGCCTTTGCACACATGAGCAGATCCACCAACTTGGACAGTGTCACGGCATCACTACACCCGTTCAGATAAGCAAAGACTGCGGAATTGAATACTGCGAGAGGGAAACATGACAACACCTTTCCATTGCAGTGAGGTAAAGGCAGCTAGGGAATGCTAACAGTTGCCAATATTTAGTGTCCCGCTACTTGAGCGGAAAAAGGCAGCAGCTGTAGTTTGCCAGCAGTTTCAAAGATCAAAGCTACAGGTTTTGCCACAAGAGGCAGAGAGTACTGTTGAACTGAAAGGCAGATTAAAACAGAGCTTTAATATTAAAGCAGCAGACACAGGACAGCAGAGTGCTATCCAGGGGACGAGGAGGGCAGTGAGAGGGCTGGGACACAGCTAGACAGTGAGGGGGGAGGCAAGAGTGATACAAAAACAGTTGAGACTATGAATATAGCAAGTGCATGACATAACCAACATTATTCTTCTCTGCAGGTGTATTACACTATCAGGATCGGCCCTTTTGAAGTCACAAATAGCCTGGTTATAAAAGCATTCATCCAGGTACAGACAAGAGCTTATAGAATCATAGAATAGTTTGGGTTGGAAGGGACCTTTAAAGGTCATCTAGTCCAACCTCCCTGCCACAAGCAGAGACATCTTCAACTAGATCAGGTTGCTTGGAGCCCCATCCAACCTGACCTGGAATGTTTCCAGGAATGGGGCATCTACCACCTCTCTGGGCAGCCTGGGCCAGTGTTTCACCACCCTCATTGTAAAAAACGTCTTCCTTGTATCTAGTCTAAATCTTCCCTCTTTCAGTTTACAGCCATTACCCCTCATCCTATCACAACCGGCTTTGTTAAAAACTTTGTCCCCATCTTTCCTGTAGGCCCCCATTAAATACTGGAAGGCTGCAGTAAGGTCTCCCTGGAGCCTTCTCTTCTCCGGGCTGAACACCCCCAACTCCCTCAGCCTGTCCTCCCAGCAGAGGGGCTCAGCCCTCTGATCGTCTTTGTGGCCTCCTCCGGACACACTCCACCAGGTCCATGTCTCTCCTGTGCCAAGGGCCCCAGAGCTGGATGAGGTACTCCACGTGGGGTCTCACCAGAGCAGAGGGGCAGCATGACCTCCCTCGACCTCCTGGCCACACTGCTTTTAATGCAGCCCAGGATGCAGTTGACCTTCCAGGCTGTGAGCACGCATTGTCAGCTCACATCCAGCTTTTCATCCACCAGTACCCCCAAGTACCCAGGGCTGCTCTCCATTCCTTCACCCCCCAGCCTGCACGGATACCGGGGCTTGCCCCGACACAGGTGCAGGACCCTGCACTTGGCCTTGTTGAACCTCATGATGCTCACGGCTTGCGCCCTGTGGAACAGCGCTGGTTTGGGGTTTGAGAGCTGTCTGATGGCTCTGCCTGCAGCCTGCTCCACCGCCGGCAGGGCGCTCCCGCCTGCACCCCTTCCCCGAGCCCGCCTGGGGCCTCCTCCGGGAGCACCGGCACCCCCCGGAGAACGGCGCTAGGCCCACAGCCCTGCCTCAGGGACTGCTGCTGCGAGGCACCGAGCCAGCCCGGCCTGGCGGGGCAGTGCAGGGCCGCGCACCGCGGGAGGGGGACGGGCCGCGGCGGCGGAGCAGCCTTACATGACATCCTCGCGGACGGCGGTGCCGTGCCGCCGGTTGTGGCAACGGACGGAGACGCAGCTCCGCAGGACGTAGCCGCACCCCTGCGCCAGCTTGTAGGCGCGGAAGCGTTCCCTGAAGTCCTCGTAGCTCCTGAAGCTGGCTCCCAGCTCCATGGCGGGCGCCAAAGCCCGGGGCCGCCACAGCCCAGCCCACCACCACAGCCTCCGCTCCCCCGGGAAAGACCACGCTACCCCCGCCGCCTGTATTAAACCAGCTGGGGCACCGCCTACACCCTGAAATATGGCCAATCAGAGGCACTCTCTCCGGATTGGCAGGAGGCAAGCCAACCAGCTCAGAGTGTTCTGCCGCCACCCGGCTGACTGACTGCTAAACAGCCCAATGAGCTGGCGGTGGCCCCGCCCCGGGGGTAGGCGGTACTTCCTGCTCCGCGCGGCTGCCGGATGTTGCCGCTGTCAGTGGCGCCGGTGCGGGGTCGCTGAGGGGATGGCAGCACGGGGTGACGGCGGGGGGGGTGGCGCAGGGCCGGGGTCGGGGTCGGTGGTGGGGCGGCCGCCGCCCGGGGACCTACGGAGCGTGCTGATCACCAGCGTGCTGAACCTGGAGCGGCTGGAGCTCGACCTCTTCAGGTACGCGGGCGGCGCCGGGCCGCCGGAACCGGGCCGCCCTCCCCGCCGCCGCCACTCTCACTGCCGCCGCCTTCTCCCCCGCAGGGGACGGCACCACTGGGTGCCCGCTACGCAGCGCCTCTTCGGCGGGCAGATCGTGGGCCAGGCCCTGGTGGCGGCCGCCCGCGCCGTTAGCCGCGACGAACAGGTCCACTCGCTGCACTGCTACTTCGTGCGGGCAGGTGGGCCGGGCCCGGGGGGAACCGGGCTGCGGGAAGAGGGGCCGAGGCGGTGAGCCCCGGCGGCTGGGGAGCCGGGGTGGGAGAAGCAGGTCAGGGACCCGGGGGGGCGCCGGGCTGTTGATCCCAGCGCCGGCGGGTGCCCGGGGCTGAGAGACGGCGGTGGGGCGGGGAGCAGGATGCAGGGAGTCAGGGAGGCCGGGGCTTATGGCGGGACTGGGGCCAGGCAGTGAATCCAGCAGCTGAAGGGCTGGGGAAGCCAGAACTGAGGCCCACAGGGTTGAACAAGTGCCACCATCCCGGCTCCAGCACAGCAGAGAGAGGGTGTGGGTGGCACTGCCAGCTCAGGGCACAGCAGGCTCAACCTACCTGGCCCCACTGCTCGGCTTGTGTACATCGGGTTCCCTCTGTGGTGCATGGTTGCCCAATGGCAGAACACCCCTTGTTTGTCCTAGGGGACCCCAAGGTGCCGGTGCTGTACGAGGTGGAACGGACCCGTACAGGGAAGAGCTTCTCTGTTCGTTCTGTAAAGGCCATCCAGCATGGAAAGCCGATCTTCACCTGCCAGGCCTCCTTCCAGCTCTCCCAGGGGAGCCCAGTGCAGCACCAGTTCACTATGCCTGCTGTGCCACCCCCTGAGGAGCTGCTGACACAAGAGGAGCTCATCCAGAAGTTCTTGCAGTGAGTAGGGTAGAAGGGGCACGCCAAGGACACCCTTCTCTGCAGCTGGGGCTTAGGGAGACTGCCTGAGGAGTTCCCAAATATGCATGGGAGGGAAGTATTGAAGCAGGACAGGACAGGGCAGGAGCCATGCCTGTCCTCTGTGTGGCCCTGGGTCCCTGGGCTGAAGGCAGCTGAAGCCACTGCCAGCAGGATGAGCCCCTGGCCTGCCTGGCATTAACCTCTCTTCTCCGTGCTGGTCTACAGGAATCCTAACTTGGCGGAGAGATACAGAAAGCATCTCAACAAGATTCAAGCTGAAGATGTGCCGATTGATATCAAACCTGTGAACCCACCAGATATATTCTGCTCAGAGCCGCAGGAGCCAAAGCAGCTCTTCTGGGTGCGAGCACGAGGCTACATAGGTGGGTCCCACCAGGAGGGTGGTCCAGCTGCCTCATGAGCTGAGGGCTTGGGCTCATGCTTACGCTGTTAGAGCACGCTTGCGATGGAGTGGGCCAAGAGGGCTGTGATTCGGAGGCTGTCTGCGCCCCAAGCCTGTGGAGAAGCCTGAGGATTTCAAGGCTGACATACAGGTGTGGGTGCCAGACCATGAATCAATGCCCATGTGCTGTGCTCAGGCACGGCTGGCTTTCCCCAGGGAGCACGGCAAGGGGAGCAGGTTTGAAAGAGCATCTCAGCTCTGCTTGGCCAGCAGCTTGCCCTCGGGGAAGCAGAGCTCCTGGGGCTTTGCCTAACGCTACCTGCCCAGGATTGTCCCACGGCCACCCCCGGCAGTGCCAGTTGCTTTGCAGGAGAGACTGACATGAAGGTGCACTGCTGTGTGGCCGCCTACATCTCCGACTATGCCTTCCTGGGCACGGCCCTGCTCCCGCACCGGCAGTACCACATCAAGTTCATGGTGTCTCTCGACCATTCCATGTGGTTCCATGCGCCCTTCCGAGCAGACCACTGGATGCTGTACGAGTGCGAGAGCCCCTGGGCTGGTGAGTCCTCACCTTGTTCCCTGGGGACCCGCGTGGCGAAGGCCAGCCCTGCCTGTCCTGAGGGGCGGTGGGCCGCAGTCTGACAGGCCCTCTCTGCAGGTGGGTGCCGGGGACTGGTGCAGGGACGGCTCTGGCGAAGGGACGGGGTCCTGGCTGTCAGCTGTGCGCAGGAAGGAGTCATCAGGGTGGAGCAAACACCAGCCCAGAGCAAGCTCTAGCTGAGGAACCCCTGTGGGCTGGGGCTGAGGCACGCCGAGGAGGGACCCCAGGACCAAAATGGATGTGGGCAAGGCGGGACCCTGGGCGGCAGCGGGAAGGAGTCTGGAAGGAGACCGGGCTGGATCCAGCACTGCGGGGATGGGGACCTGCAGAGGCATCCGCTGTGACCGACTGCCAGCTGCAATCAGCCACCCTTCACCTGCCTTGAATAAAGCCATCAGGTGAACAACTGGGCTCTGTCCCCTGGAGTTTGTCCCCTTGGCCCCCGTGATTGCGCTCACCTGAGAAAGCCTCTCCTGGCAGGGGAAGGGCAAGCAGCACTGGGGGCCAGCTCTGCCCCGGCAGCAGTCTGGGTCACAGGAGGGGAAAGTGCTACTACGGCACATGTGGCTTCCCCTTCTCACTTCTCTTGCCCTCTTCGTGCCCCAGCGCTTGTCAGTCGCTGCTTCTGCTTACCCTCCGTCTCTTCCCCAGGGCCAGGCCCGCGACGGCACCCAGCCCCTGGGAGCCGAGGGAAGGGGACAAGGCAGCTCCAGCCTCGGGGTGGGGGGCCTGAGGCTTCCTGCTGATGGTACCCTGGGGGAAGTGAAGCCGAACAGACACAGCAGGCGCCCCGCCCTTCTTCCTACCAAGACTTTATTAAATAAAGTCCTTTTTATTATATAAGTTTTACGGGAAGTTCCTGGCAAGAGCTCCGGACCCTGCCAGAAGCCTTCCCGTTCCCTTACGCAGTGCCAGCATGTCCCAGCTAAAGTCCCATCCACTCCAGACACCCCCCCCCCGCAGTGGGGGCGCCGGCTCCCGGCGGTGCGGGTGGTGAGCACCGGTGAGCACCCGGTCCCGCGGGACAGACTAACCACAGAGAAAGTGCATTTTCGAGGCAGCTCCCAGGTGCGGGCCATGCTGGCCACGGCAGCGCGGCGCTGCCTCCCTGCCCCAGCCCCACCAGCAGCATCGCCCTCGCTGCTCCCGGCCGCCCGGGGGCATGAAACCCACGCGGCCCCCTGCCCTTCTGCCAGCACGGGTGCCGGCGGTGGGATGCTCACTCCAGAGGCTCCTTGATCAGGCACTCCTTCAGGGTGGGCTGCGGCTGCAGGGGTGGCCCGGCCTCCCGCAGGTCCTGCAGCCGGGCCTCCGAGCGCCGCTTGTCCTTCCCCACCTTCCAGGCCAGGTGGATGTGAGCCTGCAGGAAGGGCCCCAGCAGCGGGTGGCTGCCTTGGGCCTCCAGCAGCTGCAGCGCCTGCTCGCAGCAGCCGTGGGCCTCGCCGAGCTCGTCCAGCTCTTGGTGACACACAGCCAGCCCGGCCAGCGTCAGGAGGAAGCGGCCGGAGCTGCAGACCCCCAGCCGGTCCTGCAACCGGTAGGCGTTGGCCCAAGTGGCCAGGGCCTCACGGTACATGCCGGTGCAGGTCAGGCGCTGCGCGACTCGCAGGTCCTGCAGGAAGAAGAACTCCAGGAACTCAGGGGAACGGCGGATCTCAGCGATGGAGTGCAGGTGGGACAGGAACTGCTCGAAGGCTCGGCTTCGCTTAGCAATGGTCTCGGCGGTGAAATTCCGGCGCAGCCTCTTCCTGGGGAAGGCGATGCCGGCCATGTCACAGCCGAAGCGGCAGCGCAGGCGGCGGTTCAGCCGCTCAAAGTCCGAATAGCGCCGGGTGATGGCGGCAGGGGCCTTGTCAAACTGGCCAGAGCGAATCAGGTAGATGGTGTAGAGCTGGAGGGGGAGCCAGGCGTCAAGGCGGTGCCACAGGCACGCTGCTCCCGCGGGACTGGGCAGAGCCGGGCGCACGGCTGCGGAGGGGCCGTGGCGGGGTTTGCCCAGGCAGGAGGGAGCAGGCTGGGCTGCCGCAGCCGCAGCACCCATCAGCGATAGTTACCTGAGGCTCATCTGAGCCGCCAGCACCATCCGAGCAGCACGGGGAAAGACAGAGAGAAATAAGCACCAGCCCGGTGGGACCCCTACCCCGGGAGAGAGCAGGACCCGCACCCACCCCTGCAGCCCCTGCGCCCGCCCAGCCCCGCCGGGCTCACTCACCACGTACTTGGAGGAGCGTTCGTTGACCACGCTGGCGCTGGTGACCTCGAAGAGCAGCCGCTGCGGTACCAGGCTGCCCCGTGACTTTCTCCACAATTCCTGCAGCTGCCGGGTCAGCAGGCTGCTGCCGGGGCGCTCCGCCGCGGAGCCCCACTCTGCACCGGGAGAGGGGTGTCAGCACGCCCACCACGAGGATGGGGCTCTCCCAGCGCCCCAATGTCTCCAGGTCACTGGTCCCCACCATTGCTTGGGTACCCCCCGGGGTGCTGCTGCCCCGGCCCACCCACCACATCGTCCCCAGCACCTGCCTCCGTCCTCTGCACCCGCTGCCGCCCCCGTCGCCTGCGCCGGCTCCCCCAACTCCTCTCCGGCACCCTCCTCCTCCTCGTTCTCGTCCTCCTCCTCTTCGTGGCTGGTGAAGCTCAGGGTGCCGCTGAGGCGCGTCGACAGCCCCTCTGTGTCGTCCTCCAGCTCCGAGCTCTCCGGGAAGTCCTCGGCCTCAGAGCCACCATGCGCCCGCTCCTCCCGGCCGCCTTCGCCGGCCAGCGCATGCCGCAGGCGGTGCAGGATGCGGGCGGCCATCCCGTCCGGCCCAGCTGCCAAAGTCGGGGGAGGGGAGGGGGGGGTCAGGCCCAGTTACCCCAACATAGTGGGACGGGCAGGGGGACAGGCGCTGCCCACCGCCGCCGCACTGGGCTGCCCACCGCAAACCGGTGCGGCACAGACAGCCAAGGGCACCGCACGGGCCTCCGCTGGGACAGCCCGTCCGCGGGACACCCCGGCCTTGGGGTAACCCCTCCGGTGCAGCCCCGGTCCGTGTCGCCCCCGTCCCCAACCCGCCCCGGCCCCGCTGCAGCCGCGTCCCCGCTGCGGGCGGTACCGGCCCGGTGCGTACCGTGCTGGCCGGGGCCGTGGCGAGCCGGGCGGTGCCCGAGCGATGGCTGCTCCGCCGCGGTTCGTCCCGGGATCCTCCTTGCGCGGCTCCGCCTCCGCCGGGAACCCGGATCGCGGCGGCGGGGTCGGCACGGCCGGGATCGGCACGGCCCGGCACGGCTCAGGGCGGCTCTGCCCGGCGCCCCTGCCCTCCGCTGCCAGCCCCGGGGCTGTCCTGGCAGGCACCCGGGTCCCCCCGCCTTGGGGGTCACAGGAGCCCCTCACCCCGGTGCCTGGCACTGCGGGATCCCACGGTCCTGATACCCCGGTACCCCCATATCCCGGTGCCCCGCTATCCCGCTACTCCGCACCCAGGCTCCCGATCCCTGCGGGACGTCCCCTGGGCTGCCCTGGCACCCCGCCGAACTTGCCCTGCTTGGCCTCGCCACGCGCCCCGTGCAGTTGGGCTGCACCCCCGGCGCTCGCCCTGCCTTATTTAGCACCGTGCCCGCTCCCTCCTTGCCGCTTCCTTGGGAATGTCTATTAATATCGAGGAACCAGCCCAGCTGCTGCCATCGCTCTGCCTCTGCTCGCCCGCTGCGCCCTGCTCCAGCATCCCGCACCCTGCCCGGGCTCGGATGGGGATCCCTGCGCTCCCCTGGGCGCAGATGGGTCTGTGGGGGCTTCTGCACCCAGTGCTCGGGGCTCCCAAAGCCTCCCCAGCCCCTTCCTGCCCGGCTGCTGGGCAGGGGGGGGATGCAAGGGGAGTCTTGGCTGCCCCCCAAATCCCAGCTGGCAAATCCCTTCTGGCAAAACCAGAAGCCAGGGAACCTCCTGGATGTCCCCGGTGCTGGGACCTTGCAGGACAAGGGTGCTGCCAGCCTGATCCTGCTGCAGCCCCAACCCACCATGCAACCCCCCTCGGAGCACTGCAGGGCATGGTCCACTTGGCCAGCACATCCCCAAAGCCACTAGCCCTGGCCAGGTCCTGGCAAAGGTGGCTGGCATGGGCTGCGGTGTGCGAGGGCAGAGCCTTCGAGGAGGCACCTGGGCAGATTTCCCACTCTCCCGGCAGCACGGAAAGACGGGGCCTTTTCCGGCTCTGGGAGCTGGGTGCCAACGGTGCCGGGGACCCCGTACCGCGGGGCCGGGGGGGGATGCTCCATTCAGGGGCTTCGCACCGGGGGGGGCCCTTCCTCATCTGGGGTAGGGTGCTGCAACGCAGCTCTGCCCTTGCCCACCCGAGCAGAAAACGGGGATGAAGGGAGGGGGCTGGAGGTGGCAGGGTGAGGCTGGAGCCCCTGGGGTCTTGGGGGGGTGAGGGAGGGGACGCCGCACCAGGGGAGCCCGGTGCTGGGAGCCTGCCCCCAGGCAGGGCTGCGGGTTCGGCAGGGGCGATGGTCCGTGCCCGCGGCGCTGGGGTAGACAGCTCGGTGAGGGTGGAAGCCCTGGCCCCATGATCTGGGTGATGCTGGCGGCTCTGGGGCTATTTTTAACCCCCTCCTTGCTGAGCCGCCCTGGGCGGGGGGGGGGTGTGCTGCGGGGGGGGGGACAGAGCCATCCTCCTGCCAAGGCTCCGGTGTCCCTCCCCAGAGGGCTTGAATTTCTATCCCAGCTTCAGACCCACGTTTAATCCCCAGCTCTTGGCCAATAACGCTTTGGCTAAATTAGGTAAAATGCGCCCCTTGCCAATGAGCGGGGCCGGATTTCCACCGGGGAGCTGATAGGCTGCCGGGGCCGGGGGGCCAGCGGCTTGGGGGCACACCAGGCGGCGGGGACGCTACAAATTGGGGTGCCAGGGGCACCAGGGAGCTTCTGGGGGCTTCTGCTGCAGGAGGTGGTGACTCCCTGGGGGAGGGAAGCAGCAGAAATGGCTTCAATGGTAAGAGCCCCCATGCTGCTGCGTGCCGTGTACCATGTGCTGCATGCTGCGTGTCATGAGCTGCGTGCCAGGGCGAGACCCGGCAGGGCGGGAGGCGCTGGGCACTGCATGAGCCCAGGGGAACCACAGGCGCCCGGAGGATCTGGGCTGCCAAGGTGTCTCCGCAGATGGTGATGGGGAGACAGTCCCCGGGACCGGGCTGACCGTGTTGGGTGAGGGCAGGGAGGTGTTTGGGTGGCACAGGGTCCCCACAGGACGTGTCCTGGGGGGGGACTGTGCGGCTGCCCAAGGGGTGCGGGTACCTGGGGACGCTGGATCAGCCCCGGCTGGAGCTCGGGGCTGTGTGGAGGCGGCGGTGGCAGGGAATGGTTGAAAGCCGAGCGCTGGGTCATGCGACACGGCGTCGCCGCCGGCTCTGCGTCCGGCCCGCGCCTCCAGGAGAAACTCAATCGGGGCCGACAGGTGCCTGTGGCCATGGCCCCACTGCTCCCTATAAGGGGAGCCGAGGAGATCACAAAAATAGCGCCGCGTGCCTGGGATGCCAAGGCTGCACACAGGGACCATGGCCCCTGCGTCATGGAGCCACCCCGGCTGGTGGGGGGCCCCAAGCAGGCGGATCCCCACAGCCCACCGTGGCACCGGAGCTGCGGGGATTGCCGGGGGCCACAGCTCAGCCTGGCACAGCATCGTCCTCCAGCTGGGCAGGGGCTCTCCCTGCACCCCTGTGCCATCGGCTCTGCGCTACGTGAGGGGCTCCCAGGCATGATGCGGGCGGCCGCGGTGACCCCGCTCCCTTGCCTTGCAGACGGACCAGCAGGCTGAAGCCCGTGCCTTCCTCAGCGAGGAGATGATTGCGGGTGAGCGTGGGGACAGTGGGCAGAGGGATCAGACCCGGCCAAGGCACAGGGCCAGGCTCTGTCCCACCATCGCCGCCCTGTCCTGTGCAATTCCCGGCCCTAACCCCGTTCCCTGCAGAGTTCAAGGCCGCCTTCGACATGTTTGATGCGGACGGCGGTGGGGACATCAGCACCAAGGAGCTGGGGACGGTGATGAGGATGCTGGGCCAGAACCCCACCAAGGAGGAGCTGGACGCCATCATAGAGGAGGTGGATGAGGACGGTGAGCAGCCCTCGGCGGCGGGCGGCAGGGTGGCGGGCGGGCAGGCAGCGTGACCCACGCTCGGCTTCCTTGCTGCAGGCAGCGGCACCATCGACTTTGAGGAGTTCCTGGTGATGATGGTGCGCCAGATGAAAGAGGATGCCAAGGGCAAATCCGAGGAGGAGTTGGCCAACTGCTTCCGCATCTTTGACCGGTGAGTGTGGGGGGGTGATGCCTGCCTGTCCTGCTCACAGGGGCGAGCGGGACCGCATCCTGCCCTCATCCTCCTGCAGGAATGCGGATGGGTTCATCGACATTGAGGAGCTGGGCGAGATCCTGAGGGCCACGGGGGAGCCCGTCACCGATGAGGACATAGAAGACATGATGAAGGACTCGGACAAAAACAACGATGGTCGCATCGACTTTGATGGTGAGCAATGGCCCCGGCCCTCACCTGGCAGCTGCCCCGGTGAAGTGCCCATACTGCCCACCCCGGGCACGGCCATGGGCTGACAGTGCCGCTCTCTTGCAGAGTTCCTGAAGATGATGGAGGGTGTGCAGTAAGGGACCAGACATTCCTCGGGCCGGCTGCTGCGCCCAGCCCTGCTCCACCGCTGCCCAAGGAGCAGCAGCTCCGCAGTGCCCGGTCCCTGGCCGCCGGTGCTAGCTGGGACCCTGCCCCGCGCCGGGGCCCCAGTCTCGCCCCACTGCTGGCGGCAGACTTTCTCCCCCAGCCTGTCACACGTGTTTTCGGTCTGAGCCTCAATAAAAGGGGAAAGGCTTGAGCTGCTGGTGCAGAACTCCACTGGGTTTGCGTGGGGAGGGGACTGCACCTCTGTGCCCCCCGTTACTGCTCCCCAGGGATGGAGGGACATGTCTGCGTGGGTGCTTGGTGCCAGCTGGGCTCACGCCGCGGTGCCGTGCCGGGGCGGTGCAGGGGCAGCACGGGGCTGCGGTTCCCACGGACTGCTGGGCGGGCGCCAGCGCTGAGCTCAGACTTTCCATGCGGAGCAGCCGGTTCACACACCAGCGGGCGAGGGAGCGCGGTCCCAAGGGGTCCTGGCGAGCAACAAAGCTCCAGGAGCCGGGGGCCCTGCGGGGGCTGCTTCTGCCCGCTCTGGGGCAGGGCTGCGTGACCACAGGGGATCTGGGGAGCCACCACCGCCTGCCCCACACCAGGACCCCTCTGTGTCCCACCCAGAAGGGTGGGGAGGACCTGGGTGTAAGGTGGGGGGGGGCAGCAACATCCCCTCCCTGCAGGGTGAAGACGATGTTGGAGCCTCTGTGCCTGGACAGCATGTGCCAGCCCGCCCTGCATCACTGCTCCCCGGGGACCTGCTCCTCCCCAGGCACTCGCAGCGGCTCTGCACAGTCTCTCCAGCCGGGGTGGGACAAGGAGGGCACACTCCCCGAGCTGGGGCTGGTGGGGACAAAGCAGTGCCTGGCCCATATCGGGACGGTGGGACCAGCACCACGCAGCTAGCGGGACACAGGGACATGGCTTGGAGCGCGTTGCGTGCCTGAGGCGCAGCGCTGCGACACGGAGGAAGCTGAGCTCCTCAGAGAGCCGGGGGTCACTGCGGAGGATCCCAGCCCTGCCCTGTCCTCGTGGGGTGCGATGGCACTGGGGAGAGGAGATGTGTGTCGCACACAGGGGGCAGCGGGGACATGCGCGGCCACCCAGGCTGCCCTCTGCAAAGCCACGGCTGGGCACCGGCAGCTGGTGCTGCAGCTCGGGGGCAGCGCCGACAGCCCCCGGCTGCGGGAGGAGCGGCGCAGGAGGAGCGCAGAGGCCCGTGAGCTTAGCACAGGTAAGGAGGGGGCTGCTGCAGCGGAGAAGCGGGGGGGGCCCAGGGTAGCGGCCATGGTTCCCCCCCCCCCTGCACCCACACCAGCCTGGTGGAGGGGTTCCAGGGCCACCCCAGCTCAGTGTTCCCCACCCCGCAGGGCTGCGGCGGGCGCTGCTGGTGGGGCTGCGGCAGGCACCGGTGAGCCCTGAGGAGCGGCGGGAGCTGGAACGGCTGTGGGTGCTCTTCCTCTCCGCCCTGGAGCTCTTCCTGCAGGACCTGCACCGAGCCCACCACCTCTGCCAGCTCTTCTCCGTGCAGGGGGGTGGCACGGCCCCACTGCGCACCGGACTGGGGGGCCGGGGGCTGCCCAGCCACAAGGGAAGCCGGCGAGGGGGGTGTCCCACGCAGCCCCTGGCCACCCCGTGCCTGGAGGAGGAGATCGAGCAGGTGAAGGCCACACTGGCAGAGATGGAGAGCAGAGCCAACATCCCTCTGTGGACGGTGGAAGCCACGCAGCCAGCGGGGACAGGCGGCACCGCAGCGCCCACAGCTGGGTCTGCTCAGGGGGGGCCTCATGCTGGGCTCTGCTGCAGGGTCCTCTGACTGGGGAGCAGGAGAGGAGGTGGCAGGGCTGGCACCCCCCCATGCCCGTTCAGGCATCATGGGGCAGGGTGTACCCCCCCCGCCTGGGCAGGCGATGCTGGGGGGTTGCCCCCACTCGGTGGAGGGAACAGAACGAGCTTTTGTCACCCCAAGTGTTAAAAAAGCCCATGGGGGTCAGTGTCCCCCCCTTCCTGCCCGTGCTTGCAGAGGGGCCGGCAGGGCTGGGCTGAGAGAAGGCGCCTCCGGGCACTCACGGGGTGTCAGGCTGTAACAGAAGCCCCAGAAGAGTTATAAACATGCATTTATTTATACATTAACCGTGGCTCGGACTGCAAAATTAATTTAAAAACAGCCTATGATACAGAAAGCCGGGGGAAGCGGCCGGACGGGGAGTGGGCAGAGACCCAAGTATGACGGGGAGAGGCGGCGCGGGTCAGGTTTCCTGGCTCTTGGCCTGCTTGGCGTATGTCTCCCGCACGTACTTCTTGTAGGCTGTGGAGAGAGAGGAGACATGGGGCTGTGGGTCCTGGGGCAGCCATGGGACCGGGCAGGCAGTGGGGTCAGGGGGTTGTGCTGCTGCCCACCCTGGAGGGAGCGAGGTGGGGGCTTTTACCCCGGGCACTCACCCACTTGGTTCTTCCAGAGCTCGGCGGCGTGTGTGTTCAGGGGGCTCTCGATGTTTGGCTCTGGGGACAAGGGCTGGGTCAGTGGGTGGGGTGGGTTGGATCCCTGAGCCCTGCCACCCAGTGCTGCACTGGGGAGGGGGGGAAAGAGACCCCCACCACCCCCTGCCTGAGCACCCCACTGCAGCGTGGCTGTAGGACTCACCTGCCAACAGGCTCTGGATGGAGAGCAAGATGGTGCGGACGTCGTAGAGGGCTGACCACTTGTCTTTGAGGATATCGAGGCAGATGTTGCCCTGGGTGTCGACGTTGGGGTGGTAGCAGGGTGTCAGGAACCGCACCGTCGGCGCCGTGTAGGGGTACCCGCTGGGGAACTCCAGCGACAGCTTGTACCGCAGCTCCTCGTAGGCCTGGGGGCGGGAGTCAGGGACGGGGGCCACAGCCCCGGGGGGGGGCCGGGCAGCTCCAGGGGAACCCCAGATTGGGGGGGGCACGGGGAGGAGAGGACTGAGACCGCCCTCCATCCCGGGGGGGGACCAGGGTGGACCGCGGACCCCGACTGCTCACCGTGCCGGCAGCACCGTCGATGGTCCCAATCCACTTGAAGAGGTTGTCGGACTCGGGGAAGGCGGAGATGCCTTTGTCACCGGACATCTACGGGAACAGCGCGTCAGGACGGCCCGGGACCCCCCCGGCCGGGCCCTGGGAACCGCCCCCCCCCCCCCCGGCCCCGGGACCCGACTCACCATGAGCGCCATCAGCTCCTGCTGCAGCCTGTGGGGGAAGCACACGTTACCGAGCCGGTCCGGTGGGGCAACCCCCCCAGCCCCCACTCCGGCCCCGGCCCGGCCCCAGCTCACCTCTTCCCCACCGAGCCGCGGGCCGCCGTTGCCCCCGCCTCAGCCGCTTTGTGGGCGGCCGCGCTAGACACTGCAGCGGGGTCGGCGTTCTGCGAGGCCATGGCGGCTCCCGGGGGCGCTAGGCGACACTACCCGGCGGTTCACGGGCTCTGGACGCGGCTCCCGCTCCGGGGTGGCGCCGCACCGGTCTTCGCTTCCTCCCTCCCGCCGCTGACCCGGACCCGGACGGGGCTCTCCCGATCCCGAGCGGCGGCCTGGGCTGTCCTAGCGGGGGCTCCTCGGTGCGAAGGGGCGGTGCGGGGGGCTCTGCGGTGCGGCGGCCCGGTGCCGGTGCGGCGCGGTTCAGTCTCCGGTGCGGCGGCTCCGCCTCGTCCCGTCCGGTCCCGCCCCGCCTCCCGCGCCCCGTTTGAATGTTTCCAACGTGCGGCGTCTCCGCCAATCAGCGCGCAGCTGCGTTCGAGCCGACCAATCGTCGCTCGCCTGGGATGCGGCTGCCACGGTAACTGCCGGCGAGCCGCTGATTGGCCGCTGGGCGCCGCCGCGGAAACGTCGCGATTGGGCGCTGCCCCGCGAGGCGGAGCCGCGGGTCCCGGTGAGCCTTAAAGGGCCACACACCCCCACCACCATCACCCCCCCCAGCCCCAGGAGGCGGCGGAGGCGGCGAGTGCGAAGCGGCTTTATTGGGGGCTCAGGGGAGCCCTCGGGGAGCGGGGCCTCAGGGCTCTGGGGGACCCTCGGGGGGCGGCGCGTCCCCCCCACGGCGAAGCGTCTCCATGTGCTTCTGCATCTTCTCCGTCATCCATGCCGGCGGGACGAACGGCTTCAGCTCCTCCAGCCGCAGGTCGACGGAGTCCCTGGGGAGAGGTGGGGGTGAGACAGCGGGGACCCCGGCACCCAGCGTGGACCCTCAGCCAGCAGCGAGCCCAAACCCCCACCACCCACCCTGGCACCAACCACAGACCCCCAAGCATCACCGAGCCCAAACCCCCAGCACCCATCACAGACCCCCAAGCATCACTGGGTCCGAACCCCCAGCACCAATCACACACCCTGGCACCCATCACGGACCCCCAAGCAGCACCGAGCCCAAACCCCTGGCACCCACCGTGGAGCCTGGACCCCACCATGGACCCCTGGCACCAATCCCCAACCAGCACCGAGCCCCCAAACCCCGGCACCGAGACCCCCAGCCGGCACAGAGCAGGGTCGCTCCAGCAGAGGCCCCCCCTGCAGTGGAGCAGCAAGGGCAGGCATGGTGGAGACCCCCCAGGGCAGCAGCCCCAGCCACACACGGCACCTCTGCTCTGGTCCTCACCTGTAATCGTCACTGGCAGCCAAATCCCGAATGTCCTCTTCAATGAGGAGGTAGGCCTGCAGCACAAGGGGACACACACCTCAGGGCTGCCACGCACCCGCTCCAGCGGCAGCGAGGGCGGCACCGCATCCCCTGCTCCCGGCCGGCGCAGACCCGCTGCTCCCCGGCGGAGCCAGGGTTGCCTCCTGGCCTGCGCTACTCGCCTTCGCGTGTGCCCCAATCCCGAGGGGCAGCGGACGGACCGCCGCAGCACCCCGGGAGCACCTCTGCCTCCGCGCGCCCTGCCTAGCCTCCTGCCAAAGCCGCCTTTCCCGCAGCAGGCCGCTGGCCGCTCCTCCGCCCATCCTAAGCCCTGCGGGTGGGTCTCTGCGCGGTCCCCGCTGGCTGCGGGAGCCGCCAGCCCGGGCGTACTCACCATCTTGCCCCCAGTGGCCCTCATGTGCTGCTGCTCTGCCAGCCAGTGCTTATCTTGCGGGTCGGCTGCGTACTGCAATAAAGCAGCAAGGACCTAGCTGAACACAGGCAACAGACCTTCCGCTCTGACCACCCTCCTGCTGCGATGCTGCGCCCCCGTTCCAGCGCTCCCTCAAGCACGTTGTGCCCCACGGTGCTGCCCACCGGGGGTGAGGGGGGGCTCAGCTCTGCCTGCTGTTTCTCCAACCTCAAGCCCTGGCTCCAGGCAAACCCACCACCTCAGAGGCTGAGCTAAGCCGTTAACTTATGTTCCGGTGTGCTAGCCATACCGTGTGCATACGTGCTCTAAGACAACAAACAAGGGTGCTGGGGAGGAAGAAGACATGTGAGCCGAAGCACACGCTCCCGATCGCCATCAGAAACTCTTTCTGAGCAAACCCCGAAGGAAGAAGTGTCCTGCTGCAGCACCTGACCTTAAAGAGGTGGGGATGCTTGATGTAGAGTCGCCCTCTTGTTCCTCCCATCCCGAGAGCTCTGAAAGAGGAACACGGGGGGGTGTTACACCCGTGCGGAGGGTGGCCGCGGTGGTACAGGGACACCTCCTCTCCTCCCCAAGCCCTTCCTACTGCTTTCGAGGCAGAGAAGCGAAGTGACGGGAGGAGTCTTACGGGCTCCTGCCTTGGAGACACCACCCTCCATCGACAGGGCCATTCCTTACTTGTTTGCTCGAGATCCCAGCACAAAGGTTGTGGTTTCAGTCAGTCGGGATGGATCCCACTACAGAGCAATTGGAAAAGGGGCAACATTAGAAATGAAGCTGGTGCCGGCCCATGCTCCACGAGCCTCAGCTCTCTGACGGGGAACCTCAGAACCGCCCCCAGCCTGGGAGGGAGGGAGCTGGCCACAGACCTCCGGGCTTCCGCAGAAGAGGGAAGCTACATTCCCTCAGGGCTGATCTAAGCAGTTTCCCTTGTGGGAAACCCTTGTGGGATCCTCCTGGCTACTACTGCTCTCCCCAGGTCTAACAGCAGCACCACTCCGCAGAGCTACAGGCTACAGTGCCTGGGGGAGACAAGCAAAGGCCTCCAGGCACTTCGCTCCTCTTCTTGCTTCTCTCCTGCACTGCAGGGGTCCGTCGGGGCAGAGCACAGATCGGCGCTGAGCTCCGCTCCCGCAGCAGTAGGGCTCTGCTGGCAGAAGTAAAGGGGAGGAGAGGGTGAGCCCAGCAGTGTCAGCCAGCCAATACCTTTGGTCCATCCCTTCTCACGGGCTCAGAGACTTTGAGCTTCCACCTGAGGGGAAAGGAAAAGGCAGTAAGAACGAATCCCTGCAGGACCAGCGCAGACACCACCACAGCACCAGCAGCAGGTACTGAGGCCCAGCCCTTCCAGATCCGCCTTCGTTCACACCCTCCGTTCCCCTGCAGTGCCCAGCTCCAGACCCTCATCTTTGCTGCACGTTCTCCTCTCCCCAGCTGCCAAGATCTCACCACCACCCGTGTCTCACACTGCTCACTCTGAATAGTCCATCTGGACCTTTTCACCCCTTCAGAGCCATTTAAAACCGTTTCCTTGAAGGCCTTTGCCTCCCAGGGAGAACAGCTCAACCTAAATCCCTCCTGCCCGCCCTCTGGCACTCCCCCTGCACCTCTCCTTTCTGCAGGAGTGGAAAGAGACCACAGGGTTTCTGTACTCCCTGATTTGGGGAGCCTCATTTCCCCCCTGCCCCCACAACCACAGGCTCTAGCTCAGAACCCATACTCACGCAGCCATGCCCGAGACCCCGCGATCGTTTGACAGGCTCTGTCCTGGAGGCCGCCCCTTTCTCTGCATGGAAGAAATCCTTCAGTGACTCAGCTGTGCAGGTGAAGAGAACCCTCTTGGTTACCCAACCCCTCCCAGGGAAGCTGCTCTTTTTGTCACGAGCAGAAATGCCGACTGGCACAAGAGTGAGCACCTCTGAGGCACCCCAAAAGCTGCCTGTACATTCGCACGTGTTCGTACTGTGGGAACGGCCAGGAACGAGGAACAGGTTTCCCAAAACATAAAATCCCTTGTGCGGAAAACCATCCTACCTTTTTGGGAATGGGGCTCCCTCGACGATTCAGCTCCTCATCCATCTGTCGAGCACGCTGGAAGAGAAATGTCAGGGCCATGGGATGAGCAGGGCCCTTCTCCTCGCCAGGCACGGAGGGCCCCACGCATCGAGCCGGCCGCTTTCCCCTGTGCCACACTTGAGGCGGAGAGCACAAGCGCACAGGGTGAGGCTAACCTCACCCTGTCTCGGTGAGAAGCACCGAACTCCAACAAGCAGCGACTCTGCTTGGGATTTTCATTGCCCTGTAGGTACTGCTCCCTCTTAGCCTAACGCCCCCCAGCTCTGCCTCCTCGCCGGTGCACTGATGGACAAGAAGAGGCAGAGAACAAAGCAATTCCAACCCTTATCCTCCTCTTCCCAGCTCTTACAAGTCACTCAAGCCTCTGGGAACAATAGCAACTTTTACCTTTGGTACCACCTGCTCATGGGGCAACCTGGGAACAACTTTTTTGCCATCAGAGAACAGCAGTTTGGCCTGCAGGAAGAGAAGGGTTACTCAATTCTGGGCCCAGAGAGGGACCTGCCAGCAACCCCCACTTTCACGGATCTGCCCGAAAGCCCTGTAACAGCTCTGCTTTCACAGTGCTGCTATGCAGTGCGTTCACAGATGGAGAGATGCAAAAGCTCAATCTGAGTGTGGTAAAGTCTGGGCAACTGGGACAAAATCAAGATGTGAAAGAAAAAAATTCTGCCCCCCCCAGGACTCCTACGGGTGTTGGGGGGTCAGTCGCTGTGGAAGCTCCAGCTGTGTGACACATCCCGACAGCAGCAGTAGAAATCAACAGCATGAGCTGCCCGGCCCTGACTGTTCCTCTCTTCCCAGGGAGAATGAAGCCAAGCACAGCAACCACAGAAGGCCTGTGGGTGTCCCCCCCACCCCGGCTAATGGCAAAGCCATCAAGAGGGATGTGTCCTAGCTGTGCTGCTCTGCACAGCCAGGTGCCAGGCTCTGCTGAGGGAGCAGAGCCCCTCAGTAGTGCCCACCTGCTCCAGGCAGCTCCGACATGTCTCCTGGATGAGCTGCTCTGGGTCCACCTCCTCTCCAACATTATCACGCACGTTGATTGCTGCCTTCTGGAAAAACTGGAGAAAAGGCGGCAGGAGAGGGTTAGAGCCCGAGCTGTCAGGCAGCATCAGGGCAGGCACATGAGCCTGGCTCCCATGCTGCACCCACCCACCAGGAGACAGGCACGACAGCCTCGTGTGGCAGCTGGGAGCAGTGCTCTCTCTACACAGCCCCTGATGGGACCGGGCCTGTCCCCGCGGCTCTCACCTTCATGTACTTGTTGAAGACGGCCCGGATTTCCTCATTGATGCTGGGCTGCAGGACAGCTCGCAGCAGGTCCATGGATACAGCGGGGTCCGTGAAGCTGAAGGTGGAGGAGTCAGGTGTGTGTGGGGGTCCCCCAGTCAGATCCTCCCCCTCCGGTCTGGTGCCCAGTCCGGTCCAGCTCAGTCCCTCTGTTCAACCTTCCCGCTCGGGTCCGGACTCCCCCCCCGCCACTCCTGCCCAGCTCCCCACCGTCCCGGCCCCTCCGGTCCAGGCCGCGGTCCTCCCCGTACCTGGTGGTCATCTGGGAGCGTCGGCCGCGCCGCTGTACCTGCCGGTGCTTGATCATGATGTTCCAGGGGCTCTGCGGGACACAGGCGTCAGCCGCCACCCTCCCGCTGCCCGCTCCCCGCCCGCCCCCGGCCCCCCCCCCCGCCTCACCGTGCTGACCAGCTGCTCCTCGGCGCCGCCCAGGCCCTCCTCGCCCGGCGGCCCCGGCTGCTGCTCCGCATCGCGGGCGGCGCCCATGGTGGCGGCGGCGGCCCCGCTCCCGCCCGGCGCAACCGGAAGCGCCGGGCCCAGCGTACGTCATCGGCCCGCGACGCACGGGCCGCGCGCCGGAAGTGACGGCGCTGCCATGGTAACGGCGGCGGGGGTCGCGGTGGGGGGTGCGGGGGAGCCCCGGGGACACACACACACACTCTCTGTGTATTTGGGGATGGGGCCGGCGGGGCAGAGCGGCGGAGCCGAATGCAAACAGCCCGAGAGGGCGAGGCGGGCTGACACGGCCGCTGCGTGTTTAACACACCCGCGTTTGCTTGCCTCCGGGCCTCCGGCATTGTTTTAGCCCCACGGCTCGTTTTAAACCTCGCCCCTTGGTTTGTGTAGTCTCTTACATACGTTGGCGCGGGTCGTGTGTAAAAACAGCACTAAAGAAATCCTTAGTTCTAAATAAGCGCAGCTTCATGGTTGAATGCAGTGATGGACGCTCAGCTCTAAAATAAGCGTAAGTCCCAAAGCTGTAAAAAGTCATGCTGTTCCCCCCTGTTCTGCCTTGGAACAGGGCCTGGCTCAGGTGAAACTAGTCACACTTTGACCCTGCCCGTGAGACCCAAGTAACTGCTGCTGCAGAAATGTGAATGTTTGTCCCTCCATGATCTGTGCGTTCCTTGTTGTATTATATTCTACACCTGAAATGGAAAATAAACTTGTGCCATGGTTTAACCCCAGCCAGCAACTAAGGACCACACAGCCACCCGCTCGCTTCCCGCCCCTGTGGAGAGAATCAGTAGAGTAAAAGTGAGAAAACTTGTGGGTTGAGATAGAGACAGTTTAATAGGTAGAGCAAAAGCCCTGCACCAACAAAGGAAAACAAGGAATTCATTCACTGCTTCCCATTGGCAGGTGGGTGTTCAGCCATCCCCAGGACAGCAGGTCTACATCATGCTAACAGTTACTTGGGAAGACAAACGCCATAACTAGGAACATCCTCCCCTTCCTTCTTCCACCAGCTTTATATACTGAGCATGATGGATATCCCTGTGGTCAGCTGGGGTCAGCTGTCCCAGCTGTGTCCCCTCCCAGCTTTCTGTGCTCGCCCCGCCTCCTCGCCAGCAGGGTGGTGTGAGGAGCAGAAAAGGCCTTGACTCCTTTGTAAGCCCTGCTCAGCAGTAACAAAAACATCCCTGTGTTATCAAGCTGTTTCCAACACAAATCCAAAACATAACCCCATACTAGCTACTATGAAGAAAATTAACTCTACCCCAGCCCAAACCAGCACAACTCATTGCAGTTCCAGCTGACTTTTTCCTGTAAGTCTCTCATCTTTCTGGAATCTCATTGTTTATCTGAGGAAACACTTGAAACCAGCATTTCCTCATCTCATCTAATACTTGCAGAATAGTCTAAAATACTTGTCTGTTATTTTCTAGACCTTCTTACCCTGTGTCATGGTCAGCAAGAGGCTTTTCCATTGGGTCAGCTGGATAATAATGTTTTCTTTGGTTAAATAACATTTGCTGGTTTGATGGTAATATTTTCCCATGTTACTTCCAAGGTGATTGTGAGATAAAAACAAACGTGATTTCCCAAAGCACACAATGTTGAGGCTGTTTGGTGCCTTGCATTCAGAGTGTCCGGTGTGGAGGACAGTGCAGAACAGGCGTATGCTCAAGCAGTCATTTCCAGTTTGATGTCCACATGCGCTCTGTGTGCAAGTGGGGAAGCACTTCGCTGTGCCATGGAGAGGGCAAGCAGATTCTCCTTCTCCGCCAGCTTTGCTATACGCTCCAGACCAGTGTCTGCATTGCAGGCATGATGCTGGGGCCTCCAGAGGGTGGTCTGTTGGTGTCTCTCAGCATTTGTCGCTGCAGCCTGTGGCTGCATCCCCACAGCGTGACCAGTGTGATTCTTCCTCTGTAGCTGTCGGCCCAGCAGTAATCATGCTCAGCACCCATGGGAGAACGGAGGCAACTGCAGGAGTAGAAGCTGGGTGACTCACAGCTCACACACTGGAAAAGGCTCCTGCCTTCATTGTCTCTTTCCTGCCGCTTTGGCCGGGACTGCATCGGCCCGGGATGAGATCAGGCTGTTACACAAACCTGACCTGCGGATGTGGAGCCAATCAAGTCATCATCAGTGTTGCCATAACTTCATTATTATCAGCACTGGGCTTTTTATATGCTTATTATGGTTGCTCCAAATTGTTAGTAACAAAAATTGGACATCATCCAGAGGAGAGGAAAAATAACTATGGGTGTAGAAACTGATGGGGAAAGGTGAAAAGAATGTTTTTGTTTAACATCTGAAAGCTCGTTGGAGAGAGGGCTCAGCTTTGTATGTGTGCTACAGAGACGACAGTGGTTGGTTGTATCTACCGTGAGCAGAGAAGAAGTCCTTGTGTTTGTTTGAATCAAGTGAGACTGGATTGGATCTTTGGAAAAACTTTGCAGTTACAAGATGACTTAAATACTGGAACAAATTCTCAATAAAGGAGTCCCCGTCTTTGGAGGGATAAGGGTGTCTTTTTGAGAGCACGTCAGAACAATGCCTGTCAGGGATCACCTAAATATAACTGATGAGGTGACTTGTTTGGATCTCCTCCAGTCCTCATTTTTTAGTGGTAATTTTTCCATGTATCTGTGCGGTAGGTGCACATGACAAAACACGCCAGCCTGCGAATGTCTGCCAGACATGAACAGCCGTTTCACAGCTGAGGTTACCCGAGCTCTTCTTTGATTCACAGAGAGACTTTGGACAAGTCCTGTCCATCCGCAGTGTCCTCAGTACGGGCAGGCCTACAGGGCGGGCAGGCTTTTGGCGGGAGCAGAAAGCTTGTTGAACCCAATCCCACATCCTGGTTTGGCAGCGAGACTCTTGCAGGCAAAGCTTCGTTATCCTGCTGGATCTTCACGGTGGTGTTGGGTCTGCCCTTGGAGGAGACCACAGGGTTGCGATGTAGGAGGATGAGCAGCACAGGGGGTCAGGAAGGAGGAATGGGATTGTAGTCTGTAAACTTTAACTGCATAACATTACTTCTCAGCATCAAACGCTGTAAAATTATGTCAGCCTTCACAGAAAGACAGCGGGCAGGACATCGCAGAGGAGTCTGTGTTTTAGTGGGCTGAGGTGGGTAGGAAGGGGAACAGAAGAGGGAGAGAAACCAAGCGGTTTGAATGTCAAGAGCTCCTTTCCCATCGATCTGTGTCAGCCTCGGGACATTCCATGTCTGGGGAGCTGGGTGGGTGTATGGAAGTCAAGCTCCTGCCACCCCGTGGAAGTGCGATTTCTGTGGATGTTGTGAGCTTTGTGTCAGTTTAGCGATGACTTGCCCCAGCCACAGCCCAACCATCCCCAGGAGGACCTGGGTGGAGGAGCAGCGCTGTGTGTCACTGCAAGCATTTGCTTTTTCTTCTGGCTTCTTTTGCAAATGACCATGGAACCATTGTCTGTAAGATCCCGGTGAGGGGCCACACACACCTGCCATGTCCTGCTGCTGCAGCAGATGTGCTTTTTTGGTTTACTTTTCTCTATTCACCCTCTGACCTCTCATGAGACTGATGCTGCACTGCAGGTAATCAATGAGAGTCAGGAAACAGCTGATGAGGAGAGGAGGCACAGGACTAAAAAGCATTCAGAGACACAAATAATGTTCCTGGTGGGCACACAGCGATCTCCAGTCATTCTTGAGAGTGAGCCGGAGGGCTCTGGTGCACATCCCGCTCTCCATGGACCTGTGCTGCCGTGTGCGATGGGTGCAGGTGCTATCCTGCTCTGCAGGATCCAAGTCATGTGGCTCGAACAGGACCTGCATCTCTCTGAGGTGTTTATTTCACTAGAGAAATGTGCTTGTAAGGCATTCTCCTTCATTGGTTCCCTAAATGTTAACCAAGGTTACGGCCTGCTGAAACAGAAACGTGCCAAAATGATGGCATTGTTCCCAAAGAGGGGGCGCTGCCAGGTGAGCGTGGGGGCAGAGGCAGAGCTCTCCTCTGTGGGAGTCCCTGGGTTGGAAGGAGCCCCACAGTCCCGCAAGTTGTTCCAGATGGTTTGCTGGGTGCGTGGAAGGGAGTCGACGCTGCCGATACTGGCAGAACGGCACAGGTTACTCCGCGGGGTGTCATGCTCTACAGTGATTAACAGCGACAGCAATGCGTGATAAGCACTGAGCCGTTGGGTTAAGCCATGGAGCTGCAAGGTGTGAAGCACTGGATCTTCAACAGGCACGGGCGGTTCACATAGAAATTGCATCCAAATTGAGTCACGGCCACGAGGAGAAGACAAAACCTGTGTTTAAAGCATATTTCTTGCAATGAGCCCTCTTCCCACACAGGTTTGGCAGCACGGAGCTGTGCACCTTCCTGCTCCTGAGTCGCATCGCTTGAACTGCCCCTGCATCGCTTTGGCATGAATTTGATGGAAAGCTCTTTAAGTAGGAACTTTGCTTTTCAGTTTTCCTGTCAAGTGGCACAAAGTTAGAGTTGTAGAAGTAATGTTGAGCTCAAACCAATTAATTTCACTCGCCCCACAGCTGCAGATTTAAACTTTGTCTTTTGATCCAGCAAGTCTGACCCATTCTTGCCTGGTGCTGGTGTGTCTTGGCTAGACCAATCCTGAAGTTCTCGTATAATTTTGATTGTACTTTGGCTTGTGTGCAATTCAAGAAGAAATAATTAAATTGGGAAGGACAAAATTGCAAAATCAGATTCCAGCTAGCACTTGTGTGACTTGAGAATAACTTAATTTAAATGGGTTGACACTCACATAATTGAAGGCACTGCTTAATCTGTTATCTCAGACATGTTAAATAAGTCTTTACCCTGAAATCAGATGCAGAGAAAAGGGAAGTAAGTGTGGCAGTGCATTTAATTTTTCATTTGCAGTTTGAACCTGGGGTTTGAAGGCAGATTCCCATGCTCTTCTTGCCTTGGGTGAGCTCTCGTCCATGAAATCCTGAGACTTTTCCCTCCAGAGAGCTCCGTTTCACTGGACCATCATTTCACTGGAGCAGACCTTTCCACTGGGTTCGCAGCAGGGGGGAGCAGCCTGAGCTCCAGGCCCCAGCCGCTGAGGGGAAACAGTTCCTCTGTGTACGGTTCTCCCGGGACTGTGGGCACTTGGCCTGGTGAGGGGCTGCTCAGCCTTGTCTTTAGGCTGGGCAGTCTTGGCCACGGGCAAAGTAGTCTTGACTCAAGGGAATGTTTAATTAATTTAATCTATTGCCAGTTAACACAAACTTCTAATGACTGATTAGAGGTAACAGACGTGCCCATCGACTGCGGCTTGGGGCAGCCTATGGCATCCTCCCACACAGGCGCTGCTGCTTAAACTACGCAATTCATGCCCAAAACAGCCCTCAGGTGTGAATGGGTAGGGTGCTCGTGCGTGCACTAGCTGGGCACTGATGCTGCCTACAGGCGTTGCGTGCTCCCCTGCGTCCTCATGCCGTGCTGTTTGGGGGCTCCTACAGGAACGAATTTGGTGTTTGTGCATGCGATAACTGTGCGCTCCTGCGTGAACTCATTTGGTGCTCGTGCAATTACGTGGGGCCAGGGGACAGCGTTAATTTGCTGAGGAGACTTTGAGCTCGCTCATTTGGATGCCTAAACCTGGGGATTTACATTAGTAATATTGAAAGAGCTGGAGTGCGCTGCTCATGAACGGAGCAAACAAATGAGGTATTTTGTTTAGAGACAGATATTCAAATGAAGTCTTGAATATTGGGCCTGTAAAAATCTGCAGATAGCATCTCATACATGAAACAGCAGCCTTGGGAATAAAGGGCATTTGCATGTGGAAGGAGGGAGCTCCTCAGTGCTGCTGCCCGGGTGGGTGCTCATCCCCTGCGCCCGTTTTGGCTGGGACTGCGGGGCAGGGATGGGCTGGGGCAGGGCAGGTGGCTGCTGCTGTTGATGAAGTTCACTCACAGTTTCCCAAATATCTGGCTCCTGAGTGATGGTGTGATGTGCCAGCAGATGCCCTGTCTCGGTTGAGAGCTCTCGTCTTTAAAACTGCACCAGGTTTTGCATGTAAGCGATCCTCACCGTACTCTCCCTCACGGTTTTAACACAGCAGTGACACGATGAAAAGAAACTGGTGGTGCTGCAGTATGAGGAGTGGTCTGGCTGCCAGGGATGTTTATTCCTGCTGGTTTTTAAATACAGCAGTTCACCAAGGTACAAGACCTGTGCAGCGAGCGCTGTGCTCCTGCGGGACGGTGGCAGACGGTGCTGTGCAGGACAGGGCTGCCTCTGGGCTGGCGCTTTCCTTCCCTGCAGCTAACTTGGACTGCCTTTGCAAATCCCATCTAATAAAGCAACGGCGCTGGAGGCCCGCTCCTTCACACACCTCCCAGAATGCTCTCGGGAGGTGGGAGATGGTAGGGCTGGTGGCCGGACCGGCACCTTCTGAAGCACCCCAGACCCCGGGTTGGGGACCTGCCCAAAGGGACCATCAGGAGCAGAGCTGATCGGGAGCAGGCGCGGGCAGCCCTGCCTTTTCCCACTCAGCATCGCAGGGAGGCACTGGCAGCATCCTGCTCGCTGGAGCGCAGGGAGGATGCTTTGTCCCTGGGTGCTGCTGGGTGGCAGTGGTGGAGGGGTCTGTCACAGCCTTCAGCAAGATGGTGTGCATTCCTGTCAAGAGCAGCGGTGAAGAATCTGCCTCCCTGCAGCCGGGGTTCCCCCTTCCCTCCTCCCTGTCCCTGTGCAGTGTGCAGCCGAGTCTGGATCCTGCTCCTGCCTTGGTTGTGGGTGGAGAAACACAGCTGGAGTGGCTCTTTAGAAAACAGAATTACAGTAAAACGTGGGAGGTTCCTACAAGTCACCTGTGAGCTGCTTCCTCCCATTCCTGGACCCGGGCTGCCTGGGAGGAACTTTAAATTGCCACCCGGCTCAGCCCTGGCCACTGGCTCCGGCAGCATGACGGTGAGAGGCATCTTCCTGCTGGGGCTCCTCGCCCTGTGGGCAGAGCTGCAGGCAGCACCTACCACAGGCAAGTACAGGCACGCTGGAAACACCCAGCCTCTCTAGATTTTAAGAATATTTTCTGGATTTTCATAGAATCATAGAGTAGTTTGGGTTGCAATGGAAATTTAAAGTTCATCTAGTCCAATCCCCTTCAATGAGCAGGGACACCTTCAACTAGATCAGCGTTGATGATGATGTTCAATGATATGTGTTTAAATGTCTGGTTTCATCCTTGTATTTATGAAAACTTCCTGTGAAGAGTTGTAACCCTTGTGAGGTTTAGCCCTTGCTTAAATTTTATAATCTTCGAGTTCTGCAAAACTCCTGTCGAGGACGGAGACGGCGGTGGTACCAGCGTGCAGGCGTAGGGATGCTCGGGAGGAGGTTTGTCAGTTGAACCAGTGAGCAGGGCAGGGACTGGTGGAAACATCAGCCTGGCCAGAGCCTGGGGGTGCTGCAGATGGGACCAAGATGAGCTGGACCAGACCCAGACTGGTCCCTCCTGGCTGGGCAGAGCAGCTTCCATCCATGGGGCTGGGACCCCCCTGGGGCGAGTGGGGACCTCCACCCCTCACAGCCCTGCTCGGGGCATCTCTAACCAAAACAAGAACCTGCAGGTTGTTAGAGCTGAGCTCCAGCGGGCTGAGCTCTGCTGCCCACCTGCCTGTGCCTGCCTCGGACCGGAGCGCAGCATGGTCCTCGCCCGGGCTGGCGGCTGCCCCTGTGCTTTGCTTCATGGCAAGTTCAGGGCATCTCCTCCCCGCAATCAGCCCTCCGAAAGCACCAGCCCTGCTGGGGAGGTGCAGCTCTGGGAGAAAGGAAATTCTCAAAGAAGAATTATTTTTCCTTTTCTTTTTTCTTTTGAAAAATGGCCAGCTTTCAAAGAAGTGAAAATTGCACTGCTTTTGAATGAGCTGTGAAGTGATTTTGAGAGCAGTGTTTGAGATTTTACAGAACCCTTTCTTTCCAAATGCTCCTGCACGTGTGTCCAGCTGGGCTGTTTTCTTCTAAAGCTCAAACCCCGAGGCAGCGACGGTTTGCTGTTGCTCTGTAACAAGATGCTGGGGCCATCGCACGCTGATGAAAATGTGTTGGAGAAACTTGAGTTGCTTTTAGTCTCAGTTTATAGGCTGTTTTTAAGCCTTATGACACAACCTGCCTTTTTCCAGCAAGCTGACAGTGCTGGTGCCTCCATTGCTAACGTGTTGGTCCCCTTCCCTGTCTCAGGGCGATGTCTGAGGGCCAGCACTGCCCGTGGGGAGCCTTGTGCTGTGCCACTCTGCCGCTGAGCGGGGATCACCTGCTGCTGCTCAACAGGAGAGTGTGCAGCCTGACTTCCTAAACGTGCTTAGTGATATATTTATGCCCTGGTTAAATAGCACATGCTGTATTTGTATTTGTTTTGCTAAGAAGTTGCTGCAGTCACACACGCAAACAGACGCGCACACACACTTTCTTGCTTTTCCTTTCCAAGTTCTGACCCAGGTCTCCCAGCCCTGTGCCCGCAATCAGCCCGGCGGCTGTCTGCGGATGGGCAGGAGTCGGGGTGCTGCAGGAGCGGCCGGCGGCAGGCTGGGTGCTTTGGGGGTGCTGGCAGCTGCCAGCGTCTCTGCCTGCGAGGGTCGGGGAAGCCACGGGAGGAGCAGGGTGGGGACATGCCCAGGGGATGCTGGGCTCACCGTGGGTGGCAGGGTGTGCTATGGCACAGTGCTATCTTTCCAAACTCCCCTCGGGCACTGGCCCCTCCACGACACTTCCATGTGCTGGGAGGCGCTGGCGTGGCCCCGGGGGGCTGTGTCACTCGGGCTGGGTGGGCAGGAGTGGTCAGGCAGAGCCCTGAAAACCAACTGGGAAAAACCACAGGGGAGAAGGCAGCAGCATGGCACCGTGGCAAACCCAGCTGCTGCGAGTGCGGGGAGCGTCCTGCCCTCCATGCCCCGGCTCGGCATCACAGTGCCGAGTCTGAGACCCTGAGCCATCAAGGGGCAGATCCCTGGGGGCTTTGCCCGTCCAGGAGCCCTGTGCGGTGACACAAGGTGCTGGTGGGTGGGAGCCATGTGTGGGCGCTGTGGGTGGGATGCATGGGTTGGAGCCACGGGTGGGAGTGCAGCGCAGGGCTGATGCCCCGGGGCTGACGCTGCTGCTTTCTGCTCCCTTCCAGGGCTTCCCGGAGCAGCCCCTGCCAGGCGGCCGCAGCCAGGGCAGCCTGGAAGTGCTCTGCTGGGGAGGTGCCCTTTGCCTGGGGAAGAGCCCAACACGGTGCCCGGTCCGCAGCCCGGCGGGAGCACCCTGGATGGGAAGAGAGAGCCGGGTGCGGAGCGGGTGGGTAAGGACCAGTGCCCTCCCGGGGCTAAACCAGTGGCTGCTGCGACACCCGCACTGGGGAAGAAGCCGGTGACTGGGGGAGAGCCTGTGGCAGGGAAGAAGCCCACACTGGCTGAGCAGCCAGACACTGGGAAGAAACCTAGTTCAGGGAAAAAGCCAGCATGTGGGGAAAAGACTGAGACTAGGGAAAAGCCAGAGGTCGTAGCAAAGCCAGGAGGGAAGCCAAACGCCGGGGGGAAGCCGGAGACCGGAGTGAAGCCGGAGACTGTGGGGCAGGTGGAGACTGGTGGGAAACCAGTAGCTGGGGGGAAGCCGGAGGCTGGAGGGAAGCCAGAGACCAGTGGGAAACCAGCGGCTGGGGGGAAGCCGGCATCTGTGGAGAAGCCAGAGGCTGGGGGGAAGCCGGAGGCTGGGGAGAAACCTGTGCTGGGGGAGAAGCCAGAGTCAGGGGGGAAGCCAGAGAGTGAGGGGAAGCCTGAAGCAGGAGAGAAGCCTGAGTCTGACCAGGGTGACAGTGGGGAGGATGATGACAGTGATGATGATGATGATGATGATGACGACGATGAGAAAAATGAGCATGGTGATGGCGATGATGATGGCGACAATGGTGGGGATGACGATGGCGACGACGATGGCGACGACGATGGCGATGACAATGGTGATGATGACGGTGATGACAATGATGACTACGACGATGATGACGACTATGGAGATGATGATGATGATGACGACGACGATGATGATGATGACAGTGATGATGGCGGTGACAGCGATGACGCTTGGTGACCGATGCCTCAGGATGTGTGAGGAGCATGTGGGGCAAGGAGAGCTTGCGGCAGGTGGGCACAGGGGCAGCCACCCCTGGCCTCCTCCTCTGCCTCACACTGCCAGGGCCGGTCCCGGACACCAATGGCATTTTGGGCAGGACTTTGTCTTTCCTAATAAATCCCACATTGGGCCACTAGCTTGATGTGACAAGCTGTCCCTGGTCAAAGTACTTGGCACGGCCAGGCCATTAGGGCTGCCAAGCCCTGCGCCAGGCGCAGGGAGCCCCTGTGCCCGCTCCTGCCTGGCATGGGCTCGGCAGAGCCCTTTGCACAGGGTCGTGACTCTGTCCCCCATGGGAGAGCCACAGGGACAGCCCTGACTAGGCACATGCCAAGGACCAGCAGAGCATCTCTGGGCCAGGAGAAACCTCCCTGTGGGGTCTGTCCTGTCCCCGGACCCCTGGGGCTCCCTGGGGTGAGCTGCCCCGTGGCCAAGACCCCCCAGCATCCTCCGAAGGCAGCTGCCGTGGCAGGGCTTGGCCAGGAGCCATGCGGGCATGGACACCCACGGGTCACAGATCTGGCGGTTTTGCACAGGTGGTCTACCACTGTGCCCCTTAGAGCTTTGCCTGTGCCCACTGTGCTGTGCCATGCCAGCAGCGGGGCCAGGAGCTGGGGTACCACTGCCCATTCCAGATGAGAGGGGCACCCCCAGCTGACCCCCAAGGGCTCAGGGCAGCCCCAACACGCTCCTGCTGTGGAGCTGCACCAAGGCGAGGTCGGGGCTGGCTGTGTCACCATGGCCCTGGGGTGAGCCTGGGTCCTCTCTGGCGACACGATGGGGTCCTGCCGGGTGCCTGCTCCCAGGAGGGTCTCTGGGAATAGGAACAAGCCCAGTCCTGGCAGGAATGGCTGGACCCGTGGGGTTTGGGCAGGACTCGAGTGCAGGTCCCCCGGGACCTGCCAGCTGCAGTGGCACAGCCCCTACCTGGGACCCCAACCCTCCCACAGGGGCCGAGGTGGTCCATGGAGGCTCGGCAGCAGACTGACACAGTGGGGCCAGCCAGTGCTCATCACAGACTGGGTTTACTGGGAACTGAGGGGGACACAGAGACCCCTGTGCTCAGCGCTGAGCAGAGGGTGAGGTGGTGGAGGTGGGATGGGGGAGACGGGTGCTCATCCTGTAGCTGATGGAGCCCTCCATGGTCAGCTGTCTGCCTGTCTGCCTGTCCGACACACGTGGGTTCCTCAGTCCTGGTCCAGGCAGGGGCTAGGTGAATCCTGGGGGAAGACGGGAGCATCCATGTCCCAAACCCTCACCTCTGAAGGTGCCAAGGCACAACCATCGGCCCCACGGCAGCACCCTGGGAGCCAGGGGGGCCCAACACCCTGGTCACCCCCTCCCGGGGGAGCTGTCGGGGGGGGGGTTCCCGGTCACCTCTGCAGCGTGCTGTGCGGGGAGACGGCACTGTGGTGCAGGATGCTGAACCCCGGCCACAGCCACCCTCATCCCTTTACATGTGGCCGCAGATCCTCCCGCAACCCCATCCCGCAGGGTCCCCGCGCCCGCCCCGTGCTCACCTGTGGACACCAGCCGGGCCCAGAGGCAGCAGAGCCCCAGGAGCAGGAGCAGCGACAGCAGCCGCATGGCGGGGACGGGCAGCGTGGGGGCCGCCTGCCCAGGCATAGGCAGGGGTTTAAATCTTCCCAGGGCTGGAGGTTGGTCCCAGTGACCCCGTCCGTGCCCCAGCGCCCGGCACACTCCGTCCGAGCGTGAACCGCCCCCCCCCATCCCCTCCCTCCCGTGGGCTGCTGCCACTGCATGAACTGTGCAGGGAGGCACAAAGGTGCTGCTGTTCAGCATTGGGCTCTGTTGCAGCCCCGAGGGAGCTGTGCCGTGCCATGCCGTGCCACACCATGCCATGCCAAGAGCGGCTGGCACAGCTTCCCGCTGCAGGGGACAGGTACAGGCCAGGTGGCAGCGAGGGTCCGGGGGGGATCCCGGCGTGAGGCTGGCCCTGCTGAGGCAGCAGCGGTGGCTCCCCGGCCGGGCGCTGTGGAGCAGCCCATGGTGCCCTGGCAGCTCTCCGGGCATTGTTCTGCCTCCAGGAACAATCGTTGGCTCCCGAGGGACGTACTGTGACTGGACACGGTCCACAGCCCGGCACTGCCACCGGGCCCCTCAGCCCCGCACCTCCCGGCCCGCCGGTGCCCACCCGGCCCCACGCCTTGGGGTGGCAGCCGGGGACCAGTGCTGGCCACGGATCATGGGGCCCTGGTGCTGGGGGCAGGGGGCTGGAGTCTGTGTGGGGGAAAGGGGCTCTGCTTGGGCACCAGGGCTGTGGAGCCGTAGCATTGGGTCCCGCGTCCTCGTCAGAGCCGGGATGGGTGCCTGGGTGGGTGCTGTATGTGTCCCTGCTGTGGCAGGGGGGTTGGACTTAGATGATCTCCAGAGGTCCCTTCCAACCCTGACGATACTGTGATACTGTCCCCATCACGCAGTGCCGGAGCTGCCTTTCTCCTCCTGCTCCCTTCCATGGGGCTGGCAGGACCAGCCACCCTGGACCCTGTGGCTACCTGCTGCCGGGGACTCCAGGCAGCGGTATGCATCTGCACCAGCACCATCACTCAGAGGGACACGGCCCTTCTCGGGGTCTGGCTGCACTTCCCACCCACGACTCTGCCCATGCCCAGGGCCCCACGGCAATTGCTTCGGCCCCGGTTCTCCAGGGGGGCCCTGGAGCCACCCCTAACACTGCGCTGCTCGGGGGTATCTGCAAGCATGCCACGGGCTGCACTGGTGGCAGGGGCTGTCCCGGGATCTGCTGCCCATCCCCAGGGCTGCATCGTACCAGCGCCGCATGGGGCTGCAGGTGGGTCTGCTGGTGCAGTGTGTCGCAAGGATGGAGGCACCGGAGCCGCCGGGGCTTTCCCTGCCGGCTCCCTTCCGGGAGCGCCTGTCCCTGCGAGAGGCAGGAGGGCTCCAGCGTGCTCGGCCGGGCAGGCTGCCTGCATGTGCTTGTGCACGTGCAATCCAAGCCGGCCAGGTGTGGACACGTGTGCCTGCGTGCGTGTGCAGTCCGTGCTCCGTGTGTACGTGCATGCGTGGGTGTGTGTACAGTCCACACTGCGTGTGTGTGCCCTCTAAACCCTGCGTGCCCCTGTGTGCCAGCAGCTGGCTGCGTGGGGACCCTCTCCCATCGGTGTGTCCCTGTGTGCGGGATGGAGGTGACACGCAGGTGGGTTGACCCATCCTGGGAGCACATGGAGCCGCGAGAAGAGGAGCAGTGGGGAGCGCTGGTTTCACTGTACCGGGACATCCCTGCTCCCCACAGGACCTCTCCCTGTCCCTGTCCCTGTCCCTGTCCCTGGGTGGGCAGCAGGGACAGTGCCCAGCTTGTGTCAGCCCTGGGGGGCATCGGTCTTGACAGAGCAGCAGGGTCCATGTGGGGCCAGCTGGGACATGCTGCAGTCAGGGGGCCCCACTCTCCCAGCGCCTCTCTGCTGCGCACCCTTGTGCGGGCAGGAGCAGCATCCTGGTGGCACAGTGCTGTCTCTCTCCCTGTCCCTGCTGGGTGCCTGCCCTGGGAGGTGCCACATTCCTGGGTGCTCCCTGGGCCGGGCTGCCCTTGTTGCTATTTCCTCCACAGTGGACATGGTGGCAGGGCAGGGGTCACCAACACGGGTCCCCCATGCGGCACAATTTTCTGTTGCCCAACATCTGCCTGGAAGCAGCCCCCCTTCACCCCCTCATGATGCCCCAAACACCAGCGCCCCTGGGACTGGCTCCCGCATCCACTGCAGTGTCACCCCGGCTTGCTCATGGCATTACCGCCAGCGCAGGGACAGCAGGGGCTGCTCTGGAAGACGATGTCGGTCGTTACAGTGATCACCTGGGTGGCTGAGATACCGTGGAGAGATAGCAGGGAAAAATGTAGCCCTGGTGGATTTTGGTGCCGTGGCCCTTCCCTCCTGTGGGGCTGAGAGTCTCTGTGCCACTGGGAACGTCCGAGACAGCTCAAGGTTGTGGGAGATGCACTGAGGGCGGCCACTGAGCCGCAGCTCCGGGACCACTGCCGTCCCTGTGGAGGGGTCCCCTTCCCACTGCCCACCCTGACCCTGCGCCCCCTGATTGCCACCAGCACGTCCCTCTGGCTTTGCTCCTGCCCTGCTCAGGCTTTGCCACGTCACCGTGTCCCGTGCTGGGGACACTGCTGGGGTCCCCATCCTGGGGCTTTGGAGGAGAGGCAGGGAAAAGCTGCGGTGGGGCGCGGGCGGGTTGCGGCACCTCCCTCCAAACCCCACCCCGGGTCCGACTTTCCTGGCCTCTCCCCGTGGAGCTTTCCTCGCCCTCCACTTCCCCCTTGGGACAGTAATTACGGCAGTAATTAGGAAGACAATTATTCCTGCTGAATGGGAACAGCTTAATCTGTTTCTCCCTCCTTTTTGGCAGGTTTCACCCCACACCCGCCCACGGCTCCCGGCGGGATGCCGGGGACCCGCCTGCCACCCAGCCCAGTGCCGGGAGCCCTGCGCTGCTGTGGGTCCGACCTCCGGCAGTGAGCGGAGCAAGGTGTGAGCCGTGTCCCGTCCCCAGGGGATGCCCCTCGTGCCAGCACGACGCAGCCACTGGACCCCAAGCTGCTACCGGGAGTAGGGGGCTGCCGGAGGGGACAGGGCACGGCTTTGCGTGGGCAGTTCCCCAGGAGGAGAGCTGGTGAAGGGGATGGCTCCAAGCTGGGAGAGGGTGCTCAAGCGGGTGGCAAAGGGCCAATGGTACCTGCAGGGTGGGAACGGACGGAGCATCACCGTCCTGCGGGACCTCCCTTCCACAACGGGCGAGTTGGTACCCACGGGCTCAGCCCTGCGTGTGGGACCACCCCGCCTGGGATGCTCTCCATCAACCGGGACGGAGTGTGGGGGAAAGGGAAGAAGGGGCACGTCCCCCACAGGGCTCTTGTGCAGCCTTTCCCCGAGGACCTGCACCGCAGGGAGAGCAGTGCCACGGTGCGCGGTGCCCCAGATCCTTTCCTGGCTGACGGCTGCACCAGAGCCAGCGGCTTTCCATGCCCTGGCATGGCACTGCCGCACTCACTGTCAGTGGAGAGCCCAGCGCCGACCTCCCCTTGCCCGTCCCCATCACTGGCTTGTCCCCAAGAGGCTGCGGGTCGGCACCAGCGGTGCCCCCAGCCCAGCCCAGGCATGCTGCTGCCACCTGGCCGGGCTCCCCGAGGGCCACGCCGGGGCAGCCGTCCTGTCCTACCGGTCCCCCCGGCTCAAGGGCTGTGGCCGGGATGCTGCCGGGGAGGCCGGGCCCTGCCTGGGTGCGGCTCGTTACCCGCATGGCAGGAATTATCCAGGCTTGGGCGCCAGCCCCGCTCCCTCCGCCCTGCTGGCGCACCTTAAATCCCAGCCCGCCGCACCCGGGGTGCAGACCCGGCAGCCCAGGGCACCATGGAGCTGCCGCCCGGCCGCCTCCTCCACCTCCTCCTCCTCCTCACAGCCCTGCTCCCGCTCGCCGCACGCTCTGGCCCGGCCCCGCATGCGGTTGGAAGAGAGCAGCCAGGGACGGGTGAGTGTGACCGGGGTACGCCCCGGGGACAGGGATGCTCTGGGTGCCGCTGCCGCCTGGTGCTCCCTGCTGCTCCGCATGGTGCCGGGTATCCGTGGGGACGTGGGGCTGCGGGTGATCGAGGTCCAGCCCTGGGGTGCTGTGGGGCTGCTCAGCCCCTTGCTCCGCGTCCCTCCCCAGCATCCCGGCCGCTGTGTCCCACAGTGAAGCCCGGGTACTGCTACCACATCCCGGAGGTGGAGAACCCGCTGGACGAGGACTGCAGCGTCTGTCGCAGGGACGCCTCCTGCTCCCGCTGCACCGGTGATGCCGGCTGCCCCGGTGCCACCAAGTGCTGCCCCAGCAAATGCGGCTACACGTGCCAGGAGCCAGTGCTGGGTGAGGGCTCGGCGCTGCGGCGGTGGGGCTCTGGAGTGGCGGCGTGGTGAGCGCAGGGGTGGGCAACAGGAGGGGTGAGCCAGAGGAAGGGGGGGTCCCTGGGGTGCCCCTGAGCTCCTGCCAGGTCCTGCAAACCCTGGTGGGTCCGTGCAGTGGAGGAGCACGTGGGCAGCGGGCGCAGAACCGGCTGCCAGAGGGAAGAGTTTGGCGGGGAGAGGGGAGTGGAGCTGCGCACACTTCTGCGAGGGCTCCTGGGAGCGCCAAGCCCGGTGGCATTCCCGTCCTGTCCCTGGCTCAGTCTGTCCCCCTTGGACCATGCAGATTTCTGCTACCTGCCCTCCGTCTGCGGGAACTGCAAGGCGCTCTTCCGCCGCTTCTTCTTCAACGCCTCCAGCCAGCAGTGCGAGGAGTTCATCTATGGTGGCTGCGGCGGCAACAGGAACAACTTTGAGACCGAGGGCGAGTGCTTCCAGGCCTGCTCCCACGTCGGTAACTAGCTGTGTGCTGTGTGCTGTGTGCCATGTGCTGTGGCCGGCGGCTGCTCCTGCCCCCGGCAATGCCCAGCCTGGCGCCGCTCCTGACCCCCCATCTCTCAGTTCCAGGTGCCCGATAGCACCGGCCTGGGGAGCGCGGTGGCCTCTGCACTGCCCCTGCTCGGGGGAAGCTGCTGCCAGCGGCCACATCCCTGTCCCCGCAGGGAGATGTTCCTCATGGGGCTGGCGGCAGTGAGCGCTCCTGCCTGGAGTGGCTGTGTCGGGGGCTGTGGCTCGCCTGGGGATGCTTGCCAGCCTGAGGGCAGGGACGTGCGTCCACGGCAGTGTGGCTGTGCCCTCCTGCACCATGGTGCCTGCTTGGAGGAGCCCCCCTGGGGCTGTGACACTTCAATACAAGGACAGGTCCTTGGATGAGCACGTCTGGGTCTTGTCCTTCCTGCCCGCGCAGGCAGGAGTAGGCAGTGCCCGTCCCTCGGGGCTGATCCTCCTTGCTGGGACCGGGCGATGGGTGCCTTCAGCAGCACCGCGCGGCAGCCCCAGGGCTCACCCCGGCCACCACCCCGCAGCTCCCGCTGCCTCTGGACGGGCTCCCAGCCCCGGCTCTGCCCTCAAGCTGCTGACATGACCTGGCTGGGAGATAAAGCGACCGAACGGAGGAGGAATAACCCTGACCTCGATGGATGGTGCCCATCCCACAGCCTGCTCCTGGCCCCACGGGTCTGTGTCTGCACGGCTTCGCTGGCCCCATGGCACTGACCCCAGCGTGGGCTAAGCCCCCGGCCCCAGCCCTGGTGGGACCATCCCTTCCCCAGCGAGCCGCAGGTGATGCCGGCGCTGCTCCAGGAGCGTGAGGGGCTGTCCCAGGGCCTGGTGGGACCAGCCCAGCACTGCCAAGACTCAGGGGCTGCTGGAGGGGGCCACACACATGTTTTATTGCTGGAGGTGGTGGGGAGGGGACAGGCCAACTGGAGCCTATGACCACTCCATGTCCCCTAACGAAGGTGTTTTTCTGCCATGGAGGAGCTGCTCTCCCATCACACACCGTCTGAAAAGGAGGACACGGTTTTAGGGAGCCCTGAGGCCGCAGGGGCGAGGGACCGGTGGCCACGGTTGCAGCCAAGCATGGCTGGTTCTAGCGAGAGCTTCATCCTGCTCCGTGTCCCTTCGGGTCCCCTTGCCCCGAATGCGTGTCTCTGCCTGGAGCAGGGTGACGGGGCAGCAGCAGGAGCCGGCCCCGCCGTGACGCTGAGCCGGCAGCATGCTGAGGGCTGTGCCCTTCACGCAGCTCTGGCTAGCACCCCGCGTGCCCCCATGCCAGCCCTGGTGCCGGCCCCGGCTCAGCAGCCCTGGGCCCCCTTACCACCAGGCACCCGCGTGCAGACATGGCCGCAGCCGTTGCTGCAGCATTTGTGGCCCCAGGGACACTCCTCGTCCAGGCTGCACAGGTCCAGGCACGTCCCGCGGCCACTGGGGACAGGGCACGCTCCCTCTCTGCCTGCAAAGCAGAGCACCCCGCCATGAAGCACCCTGACTAGGGGGCACCCCATGGCTCCCGGGGCAGCACCGGGGTCCTGGCTGGCTGAGCTGCATCTCACCTCCGGGGATGTCCATGCAGACTCGGCCGCAGCTGATGCGGGTGCACCTCTGTCCCCAGGGACACTGCGAGTCGGCCTGGCACTCCTCCGTGCACTGCTTGGCACCGTGCTGCGGCACAGCCGCATCGTCGCGCTCTGCGGGCAGGAGAGGACAGTTACGTGGTGGTGGCTCTGAGCTGAGGCCGTGCATGCTCATCGCTTGCATGGGAAGAGGGGGGTGTGTGGAAAGAAGGACGGGGCAGATCACGTCCCTGGAGCGAGGAGGGGCAGCACCCCATGGGCACAGCCGCCTCGGCAGCCCCCAGCACGGGGCTCCAGCGCGGTGATGGCACAGGGTCCTTGTTAGGGAGGGAAGTCCAGGATCCCCTGGCGCGTTCGGTGCCAGGGGGACCCTGGGCTCTGTCCCCGCCGGGCTCAGACAGGCAGGGGGGGGACCTGCGCCCCCGTGCAAGGGGCTGACCTTGCAGAGAGGCTGGCATGCAGACGTGGCCGCAGCCGTTGCTGCAGCACTTGTGGCCCCAGGGACACTCCTCGTCGAAGCTGCAGAGGTCCAGGCACGTCCCCCCTTCCCTGGGGATGGGGCACACTCCCACTCTGCCTGCAAGGCAAGCACTCGGCTGGGGGCGCCCGGCTGGGAGCACCCCACTGTGGGGCACCCCGGGGTGGCCCCGCACAGCCCCCGGGGGGCCTGGCTGGCTCTCACCTCCAGGGATGTCCATGCAGATGCGGCCGCAGCCGGTGCTCGTGCACCTCTGTCCCCGGGGACACTGTGAGTCGGCCTCGCACTCCTCTGTGCACCGGCTGCCGGCCTTGTCCCGGCTCTCTGCAGGGGCATGGGCGACCTGCTGTCACCTGGCTGCCCTGGGGGGCTGGTGGCCGGCTCCCCCCCGAGAGGCTGCTCCCACTACCTCTGGGCACGGCCATGCACTCCCAGCCGCAGCCGCTGTCACAGCACTTCTCCTCTCGCTGGCAGACACTGTCATCCAGGCACTGGCTTCTGCGCCTGCGCCGGGGGTCCCAGCACGGCTCTGCCCGGGGGCACTCCCCGGGGTGCTCTGTGGGAGGAAGGCACCCAGGAGAGGAGATGGGGTCCCAGCCCCGCTCGGGCACCGCTGCCCCGTGCCGGTGGCGGGGCTGCCTGCGCTCACCTCGGGCAGGGCGGGTGCAGTGCATGGCACAGCCGGAGAAGCAGCACTTCTCCTGCCGGGGACAGTCTCTGTCGTGGGTGCAGGAGTCCTCCTCCACGCACGGCTCCGGCGTCTGCCGCGGCCTCACCTTCGGGCACTCGCCGGGTTTGTCTGAGAGGGGTGGGAAGGGGCAGCAGGGGCAGGGGCAAGCACCCCTCCAGCGCTGCAGGCCCTTGCCTTACCAGAGCCTCTGGGCACCCTGACGGCTGCGCCCCAGGGGTGCTGAGTGCTTTCCCTGCAGCAGCACTGCCCCACATCCAGCCCCGTGCGAGGTTTTCCAGTGTGCCCAGCAGCACGTGGCACCTCCGTCCCGGTGACTGTCCCCTCACCTTGTTCGGGGGCCAAGCACGCACGGCCACATCTGCTCCTGCAGCACTTCTCAGCCCCTGGGCACTGCCAGTCCCCAGCGCAGGTGGTGCCACATGGGGCTGCGGTGGTCAGTGCCCCCTCGGCCAAGGGACAGATGCCTGGTTTCTCTGCGGGGCAGGAGGCAGCGGGGCTGGGGGCACGGGGAACGATGTCGGGTCTCCCCTACCCAGACCCGCAGACCCCAGAGCTGGGGCGGGGGGATCCCTGCCCGCTGCTTCCCTGCCCTGCCCGCTGCGGGACAGAGCGGCGCGTACCTCGGGACGGAGGCAGGCAGACGTAGTCGCAGCCTTGCAGGCAGCACTTCTCCTCCCCGGGGCACTCAGCATCGCGCCAGCACCAGGCTCTGCAGTCGTAGCTGGGGAACAGCCCGGCGCGGGTTGGGCAGAAGCCCGCCTTCCCTGGAGGACACGGCGCTGGGTGGCTCTGGTGCCCCCGGGATGGCTGTGCGGACCCGCGCCACAGCCCAGCCGCCCCCGCGGGTCGTGCAGCCCCCTTTGGCACCGCAGCCCTGGGCACACCGGGCACGGCAGCTACAGCATCTCCTCCCGCGGGGGCTGTGGGGCTGGCACCAGACCCCTCAGCTGAGGGGCACGGGGGCTGCAGAGAGGGGCCGTGCTTGGCCCCATGGCTCACCGGGCTCGGCTGCCCTCCACGTCCCACCTTGGTGCTCAGCACTGCACAACTCTGCGCACCGGCCGCCGCAGCATGTCTCCCCGCCACCGCAGTCCCTGTTGCTCCGGCACCTTGTCCCCTCCTGCCAGGCTGGCACGGCTGTGGGGGTCCCTGAGAGGCAGATGGGGCCAGGGATGCCAGTGGGGACCAGGACACATCCATCCCCTCCATCAGTCCTGGGCTCCCACCCAGCCCAGCTCTGCGGGGGGAGGCAGCTCAGCTCCAGGGACACTGAGGCGGCCGGGGTGCTCCTGCTGCCCTCACCCTGGCCGTGCGTGTGGCACTCCTGGCTGCACCGCTGGTGACAGCACACCTCAGGCGGGGAACAGTCCTGATCCTGATGGCATCTCTGCTGGTGGTACGGCTGCGGGGTGGCCGGGACAGGGCTGGTGTCCTCTGTGCCACAGAGCGGCGCCCGGCCAGTGGTGTAGGCAAGGAGAAGGTGAGAGTGGGACGGTGGCGTCACCGGTGGGTGGCCTCACTGTCCCCTCCCTGCCCCAGTGCCCACCCGGGAGCCACGCAGTGGGTCCCCACCCCGGCCCCTCTCTGCCTGCTGTGGGTAATGCCCCTGTGGCACTGCGACTCCCAGCACTGTGTCCCTCTGGAGGGGGTGTCCGGGCAATGCACTGGGGACAGCAGCAAGAGGTCAGGGACAGGCAGTCCCAGCAGAGCCCACCCCGGTATGCCTGGAGGGAGGGGACCCCCGTTGTGCCACAGTTCTCTGCCACAGCCCCATGGCATCACCCCTCATCCCGAGCCACAGCCCTGCCCACACTCCCCGTCCCATCCCATCTCACCGGCCGGGGCTGCAGGCAGGCACTGGTGGCCACAGCTGCTGTTGCAGCATTTCTGCACGTCGGGGCAGTCGCTGTCGCCTCGGCACCGCTCCTGGCACGGCCCCGGCTGCGCCGTGGGGCACTCCCCGGGTTTGGGCTGCTCTGATGGAGCAGAGCAGGCATAAGGCTTCAGCATCCCTGACTGGCTGCCCTGCTCGCCCTGGGGCTCCCCAGCCCCTCGCCGTGGCCAACGCACACTCAGTGCCCACGTCCCAGTGCTGGGGTTCATGGGCAGCCACCAGGAGCTGCTGATGTAGGGGAAATGGTGCACGGCTGCTGCGGGGGCCCGTGGCAGCGGGGAGGTGCAGATGTCTACGGCACGGAGGGGCCCCACAGTGAGCCGGGGCTCTCCAGCTGGTCCCCGTGGAGGCCTTACCCTGCACCGGCTCCATGCAGGCAGCGCCGCAGCCCAGCAGGCAGCACTTCTGCGCTCCCAGGCAGTCCTTGTCCTCCAGGCATGGGAAGGAGCAGGGGTAAAAGAGCCCCTCGGGGGCCGCCGCCGGGCAGGCGCCGGGTTTCTCTGCAATGCCGAGCAGCACGGGGCCGAGAGGTGAGGCTGCACCCTGCCAGGGCAGTGCCGGGAAATCCACGCAGGCTGGACCCCACCGCCTGCCCATTGCTGACCCCCCTCTGTGTGCTCCATCCCAGACCCCTCCCCGTGCCCCATCCCAGCCCTGGGAGCTGCGGCGGGAGGCTGCCAGCAGCACATGGAGAGCTGCTCCATGGTGATGGGGATGGCACAAGGATGGGGAGAGGGACAGGGGCTGCCCCGTGACAGAGGAGGTGCCGGTGGCTGTGCCCCAGTGCCGTACCTTCTGCTGGGGGGGTGCAGCGGAGCCGGCACTCTCGGTGGCAGCACTTGTGCCAGCCGGGGCAGCTGGAGTCGTTGGCGCAGAGAGGGGGCTCCAGGCGCAGGCAGCGCGTGAAGTCCCGCGGGCACCTCCCCGGCTTCTGCGCCTCCCCTGCGGTGGGATGACGGTGTCAGGGCAGCGCCGGGGGCAGAGCTCCGTCCCCCAGGGAGCAGGACATGGGTCCCTGCTGAGGGGGACGGGGGACCAGAGAGGGCGGTGCAGCCCAGGGGGGGCAGGGTCCTGGCAAGACCCTCCTTCGCTGGCGTGGCAGTGCCGGGCCGATGGCAACGCCTGGGGCTGCCAGGCAGAGCCTGGGGTGCGGGCAGCGCTGCTGCCGTGGCAGGAAAGGGACTGGTTGGAGCGGGGCTGGAGTCTCCCCTGTGGTACGGCCCCGGGGCTGCCGTACCCCCACACCGAGACCTGCATGGCACAGCATGGCACGGCACGTAGCTGCGTGCGCCCTTGCAAGGCAGCGAGTGCCACACGGAGTGTTGTTGGCCCTGCCAGGGAGAAGCCAGCACCGAGCCAGCGCTGGCTGGAGGTCAGGATCCATCCCTGAGCATCCTGCTCTGCCATGCATCCTCACTGCAAGGAGCGTGGTCCTCACTACTGCCTCCTCCTCCTCTTCTTCCTCCCACTCCTCCTCTTCTTCCTCCTCCTCCTCCTGCTGGCAACCTGTGCTCATCTTGGCCATGCTGGGAAAACCGGGACAGCCCTGCCTGTGGCACAGGCGAGCTCCAGCTGGAGCTGGCAGCTGTGCCCCGCTCCTGCCCGCCCAGGTGGGAGATGCCGAGGGAGCAGCAGTTTCTGCAAACACCCCTTGCGGGCTCCTGGCAGGGCCGCGCTGTTTGGGCTGCAAACAGAGACGCTGCCGGGAGGTTTCATTCCAAACAGCAGCTGTTTGGTTAAAACAAAGAAGGAACCTGGCTGTTGTTTCGGGGTGGGCAGAACAGCCACAGCTGGGCACAACCAACCGCCCCCGGCATCACACCCATGGCAGGGGGGGGGAGCCGGTAATGGGGGTCTGTGCCCAGGAAGCGGCACCCACATCCCGGCTCCCTCCGCCGGGGTTTAGGTCGGTCCCCGTGGTCAGGGGCTGTGTGCAGGGGTGGGGAAGGGATGGGAGGTGTGAGGAGCAGAGCCTGGACGCTGCAGGGGCATGGGTGCAGGGGTCTGTGCATCCCCGGCCCACTGCCCAGCCCCTGACAGACCCCTCCTTGCTCCTGCCTTCGCCGCGCAGCCCCTGCTCTGCCCAGAGACCCCTCCTCGGCGCTGGGCCGGGCGCTGGGCTCTGCGGGCACAGGCAGCCCAAGCCCAGGTCTGCCAGCGTCAGTGCGGGGGTGTGCAGGGAGGGCAGGAGGGTCCCTGCCACACGCGGCACCCCTGGGTGCTGAGAGCTGCTGGGCACGCAGGGTGCAGGGGGCGCACGTAGGGGTGCAGGGGGTGCACACATGCCCATGTAGCCCGGGGTGGGAGTGTGCTCCCCGGGGCAGCGGGGCTGCGGTGCAGGTACTGCAGCCGGCCAGGACACGGTGCCCACCAGCGTGTGCCAGGCAGCGCCAGCATGTGCTGGGCAGGGACAGAGGGGACATGGCAGGGGCACGGGGGGGCTGGGGAGCAAGGAGCCGGCCCCAGGGTGCCTGTGCCTGGCAGCTGCCGGGTTACTCACCGCCCGTCTCCTCCGGTGCAGTGCCCAGCTCTGCCCTGAGGACGAGGAGCCCCAGGAGGAGGAAAACCCCTGGCCTCATGGTGCTGCCAGGGATGCCGTGTGTGTCCAGCTCTGGCGGGGGTGCGCGGGGTGACAGGGCAGCTGCAGCCGGGCTGTGGGCCGTGGCAGGCTGGCCGTGCCGCAGGCAGGAGGGGCAGGAGGAGGGGCAGTTCCCAGAACCTGCCGGCGCCCCGCCAGCCACCCCGCTTATCTCTGACCGAGCCACGCTTTTGGGTCAGGGCGACCCGCGGGGCTGGGGAGGGCAGCTGGGGTCAGGCAGCTGCTGTCCCCCATGGCACGCAGCCCCGTCTCTGCCGTAGCTCACTGCGACCCCCTGCCTGGGTGTCCATCCAGCCCCACTTGTCCCTCTCCTCCTTGGGGTGAGAGCAGCAGACAGACCCCGTGGCTTGGCCCCGATGTTGCAACGGGAGCGGCTGGAGGGGCTCTGCCGCCACGGTGCTGCCTGGATCCACGAGGTGGGAGAGGTGTCCCAGCAGGGTGATGGGGCTGGGCTGGGACCAGAGAGCGAGCAGGTCCTGCCGTGGCCCCCGGCACGTGGGTGCTGCTCCCTGCCCCCTCCCCATGACTGCTTTTCCAACCAGGGGTTCGCACTCCGGGATGCAAATGAGCCCTTCCTCGATTCAAGGAATCTGAGGGAACTGGTTCCTGCACTTCCATCCGTGACTGCTGAGGGGACTTCGGGATGGTCACCGTGGGGCGATGGTGGCCGGAGGGCACCCGCATGGAAAAGGGAACCTCTCCCTGCCCCAGGGCAGCACCTGCCTGCAGGGACGGCTGCGGGTGCCTGCCTGCATCTCCCTGCCTGTGCGTGGCCCAGGGCTGCCCGCGCCTCCTGGGAACCCCGCAGCAGAGCACAGGGATGGCGAGCCAGAGCAGAAGGCAGCGATGTGCCAGTTTATTCTGTTCCAGTGCTGCTAAGCGGCTGGGGCTGACGGGGATGCAGGGGTTTGCCTCCATTCCCAGGCTGCTGGGAGCCTTGGCCTGGCGTGGGGCAGTGCGGGCAGTGCGCAGCCCTCAATGGCATGGCTGGAAGGAGCTGGGGGTGCTGGGGGCCCCGGCCAGGACCCATCAGAGCGATGCTTGTGCCCTCTCACTGACGGTGCAGGGATGGGTGCAGGTGTGTTGCTCACCCACGGGCATGCAATGGCAGCAGGGTGGGGAGCAATCCCCAAAAACGGCAGTTCCCAGCGCAGCCCTCCCCGGCCAGGGCTAGGCTGTGCCTGGAAGAGATGGATGAGGCAGGGAGTGCAGGATGAGTGGTCCCTCCCTGAGGGATCTGGGATCCCGGGGGGTGCCCCCCACCCTGGTGCCCCCCAGCCTCCCTTAGTCCCCTCCAGTCTGGACCCGCTGCAGGGGCAAGACCCTGCTGGGCTGCTGGGGCCCAGGAGGTGGAAAGCTGGGGGGGTGCCTTACCCCGCAGCGGGGGGACGCATGCCCGGCCGCAGTCCCGCAGGCAGCACTTCTGACTGGCGGGGCAATCCTTGTCCTGCAGGCACAGGAGGAGGCACTCGGCCGCCCGGTTGCCATCGGTCGCGGGGGGACAGAGCCCGGGCCGTGCTGGCACGTGCAGAGAGATGGAGGGGTGAGGGGCTCTCCCCCCGTGGACAGGACACCCCTCCGGGCTGGGGGAGCTGCCCTGCCCACAGGCGGTGAGCCCCTCAACCAGTTCTGCCCCGTGGGGACAGCAGTTGGGTCTCTGACCCCCATGTTGTCCCCCAGGAGGGTCACAGCGAGGGGCCCTGGGGAGGGCAGGTACCGTCAAGGGGGTGCTGGCCCTGGCCGGGGGGGCTCAGCCTGGGATCGGGCAGGGTGAGGACGTGCAGGGGTCTCGGCCCCACAGGACGCCAGTGGCTTTACCCTCAGTGGGTGGTTTGCAGACGTGGCCACAGCCGGTGGTGCAGCACTTCGCAGCCCCGGGGCAGTCGCCATCGGTGTCACACAGCTCCAGACAGGGTCCCAGGGAGCCCCGCAGCACCACAGGGCACGCGCCAGGCTTCGCTGCAGCACGGCGGCTCCCTGGTGACAACGGGGACAGCAGCTGTACCAGGATCCTGCTTCCCCCAGCCCCTCTCCTAGCACGGCCTTGGTCTACAGCCTGCCCCCATCGTGGCTTCATCATCCCCGTCCTGCCCCCCGTCCTGCACCCCATCCTCCCTCCCAGAGCCCAGTGCTGCCCTCAGCCGCCAACCTCACACCCACACCAGTCTGACCCAGTGAGACCAGTCACAGCGGCACGTGGGATGCCAGCTGGCAGCTGGAGCGGTGAGGGACAACCCTGGCCACAATCCCCGCCAGCATCCAGCCCGAGTGGGGTGCAGGATGGGGGTGTCAGGAAGGGGGTGCAGAATGAGGTGCAGCCCCTCGCCCGCTCGGTGCCATCACCCACCCGTCACGGAGGAGCGGGGCATGGCAATCCCTTCCTGCCGCGCTCCGAGAGCCTGCTCCTGCGTGGGGGCTCCCAAGGGCTGCGGCTGTGCCCGGGGCAGGTGCGTGGCACCGGGAGCCGCAGCCAGCGGCACATGGCTCCCTGGGGCCTGGACGGCTGCCACCGCCTGCACACTCGGCCAGGCACAACCTCTGGGGCTTGTCCGGCGGCACGGCCGGGCACACGCCGGGCTTTGCAGGGGAGGAGGAGCCGTGCCACCAACAGTGCGGCTGTGGGGTGGATGCGGGGTGGCTGTGGGGTGGCCGTGGGGCAGCCATGGGCAGTGCCGGGGCTGCACCCGCTTGGGCAGAGGGATGAAGGTCTGGCGAGCCCAGCCCCAGGAGGAGGGATGGTGGAGCTGTACCTGTGTCCGGGGGGGTGCAGGCCAGCCCGCAGCCGGAGAAGCAGCACTTGCGGTTCCCAGGGCAGTCCCGGTCATCGGTGCAGCGGTTGGGGCAGGCAGCGGTGCTCCTCTGGGCATGCTTCCGCGGGCAGATGCCGGGTTTGGCTGGAGGGGAGGGGAGGCTTGGGGCTCGGTGTGCAGCTAGCCTGACACCATGGCACCCACGTCTCCCCCACAGAGCGATGGGGGGCTGGCACTGCCAGCCTGCCATGGGGACACCCAGGCCACCTTACCTGGCTCGGCACGCACGCAGCGGGCGCAGCAGCCGCGGGTGCAGCACTTCTCCCCGGGGCCGCACGCCGTATCGTTGCGACAGCTCATCCTGCAGCTGTCCCCACTGGTGCTGCCGGCACGGGGGCAGTAGCCTGGGCTCTCTGCAGAGGGAGATGCTCAGTGCGGCCGCATGCCTGGGGAGCGGGGCTCGCACTGGGGGCACGCAACACGGCTATCAGTCCCTGCCTGCATCCCACCCGTCGCCCTGTCCCCACGCTGGCATTTCTTGGGGGGAGCCGGCAGTACCTGTGGTGGGGAGGAGGCAGGTCCTGACCTGCCCGCTCTGGCAGCACTTCTCAGCACCGGGACAGCCGTGGTCGGAGAGGCAGTACAGCCTAGGGGGGCGCAGGGCCCTGCTCCCCACTGCTGGGCATTCGCCTGCTTTGCGGGGGACAGGCAGGGTGGCGGGGTGCCGGTGTCCCCGCAGGGCCCGGCGTGGTGCTGGGGTGACCGCAGGGACAGTGCCCTGGTCCCCAGTGCGGTGCTGCTGGGCCGGGGTGGGTGGCAGCTCTGCAAACAGCGCCAGGAGCACCAGGAGGAGGGTGTGCTCGCCTGGCTTCATGCTGCTGCTGGAGGGCTGTGCTGCTGGGCCCGCCGACCGGGATTTAAACCCTGCTGGGGTGGGGGCCGGCTGAGCCGAGCTGCTCCTTCCCACGGCAGCACCGTATCAGGACCGTGGGAGCGCCGGGCACAAACAATCCGGCTTGGGGGAGACTCCCAGGGCAGTGCTGGGCTCATGGCCCACAGCTGACGCATCCTCCACAGTGTGCCCTTTCCAGGTCACTGGTGACCCACGAGCAGCAAGGCCGGGGGGACGGGCAGCAGTCCCGGAGCCCCATTGCCTGCGCTCCCCAATGGTGAGCAGGGATGGGACACAGGGGAGCAGTGTCCTGTCCCCAGTCCTCAGCATCCACCTGGTCCGGCCTAGGGAGCATCGCCGGTCGCCTCCTGGCACGCACGGAGCAGGGACAGCTGCTGCAGAGAGCCATGGCGCTGAGCTGGGGCGCACCAGCCTGCACCCACGCCGCAGGGAGAGGGGGAACTGGCACTGGGCATCAGGCACGGGGCTCTGCCAGGTGGAGTGCGGGGCTCACTCTGCTCCAGGAGAGAGCTGTGCTCTGTCCCCTGCCAAAGGCGGTGCCGGTGGTGCCGGCCCCTCGAAGGCATGTGGGACTGCTTTCTTTGGTCCCAGGGTCTGGAGCAGGAGCGGAGTGGGTGCGGGAGGGCCGGGGCACCAGGAGCCCTGCAGGGAGCAGACAGTGCCAGGGAGAGTAGGGCAGGAGCAGGAGCATGGCCCAGCTCTGAGCAGGCAGGGGAGGGATGGGGCAGGGGGAGGCATGGGGCAGGCATGGGGTAGGGATGGGGCAGGGATGGGGCAGGGATGGGGCAGGGGCATGTGGGCTTCCCTGCCCACAGCTCCTTTGGGCTCCTGCCATGGGCTACGTGCCACTACTGAGCTGGGAGTACATAGGGCAGGAGCCGGTTTGGGCGATGCTCATGCCATGGCACACGCCAGCAGCCTCCCTGGCCATTGCAGAGCAGAGAGCAGCTCTGCTTCAGTGGGACACAGATGTGGCTGCACTGCAATGGCCCCACAGCTGCACACAGGTGGAGAAGCCGGCGTGCCGGGGCAGCCCTGGATGTGGGGCCATGGGGCAGCCCCGGGCAGGGGCACAGGCTGGGGACCCTTGGCGGCATGGTGCAGCCAGTCGGCGCTGGCGCTTGTGTGCAGCCAGGCAGCCCCAGCACTTGGCACCGGTGCCCAGCGGCAGCTGCGGCAGGCAGGATGCGGCCGGGAGCAGGCAGAGCGGCTGCCTAGCTGGGGACGCAGCGGGACAGAGAGGCGGCCATCAACGCGGCAGGGAGAGGCTGCTTTATTGGTGAGAGTGTGGGGGGCTGTGGTGCACCCCAAGCAGGGGACCCCGGAGAGGAAGCTGAGGCTGAAGGCTCCGAGCCAGGAGCGCGGCTGGGCCGGGGGAGGACGGTGCGGGGCCGGGGCCTGGGCATGCGGGACTCGCATCAGGCAGCAGCTTCCCTGTGGCCGGGCTGGCAGGAGGCGGCTGTGCCTGCAAAGGGAGCAGAGGGCCGTGAGTGGGACAGGCGTACCAGTGCCATGCCGTGGGTGCCGCGGGCTCCCTGGGGTCGGCGGGTGTCCAACTGACCTCAGTGGAGGGGCGTCACGCAGGAAACCTTGCCGCAGCCATTCCTGCAGCACTTCTGGCTCCCAGAGCAGTTGGAGTCCGTCTTGCACTGGTTCGTACAGACACCCAGCATGGGGATCCCTGGACTGACGGGCGGGCAGGTGCCGGGCTTCTCTGCAAAGGCAAAGGGACATGGCCTGAGACCCGCAGGCCTTGGCATGAGGGACAGGGCCAGCTCTGCGGCTCCCAGAGCCCTGGGCATGGCCCTGGCCCCTGGCTGCCGTGGAGGAGAGACCCCTGTGCCAGCTGGCAGCTCCCCTGCCGCGCGGCTCTGCCTGTTGGCACTCCTACCAGCCTGACCCGATGGGGATACATTGGGGAGGCCACGTGGTGTGGTGGTCCCCCATGGTCCCCGTGCTCAGCCTCTCGCTCAGGGGTGCGCGGCCAGCACAGGACGCACAGCCATGGCATGCAGCCCCGATGGCAGCCTTGGCTCTGCTTTCCCCCGCAGCTGCCGCACACAGCCCTGGTGTGTGGGCTTAGCTCAGGCCTGGGCGAGGGGCACATGTCCCCCAGACAGCCTGTGCCCTGTCTGCGTGCGGCCCCTGCCCTGCCATCCTGCTGCCTGCCCACTGCCTGCCACCGGTGCTGGGCTCCCAGCTCTGCACCACGCCGTCCTCCGCTGCAGCACAGCCGGGCCAGTTCTGTCCTTGCAGACGGTGATGGAGGTACCAGAGCCTCTGGTTCACATCCACGTGTTTGCTGCTGGAGATCCCAAATCCTGTGCCTGCCTACCCAGGCTACTCTCTGGCAGGACGGTCGAGGGGAGCGTACTCAGCTGGGTGGCTGTGGGGCTGTGTCCGGCACAGGGCCAGGGACGACGCCATTGGGAGACTCATCCCAGGTGCAGAGTCAGGAGGCAGGACAGTGCCCACGTCCCGGGCTGGTGGCTGCTTGTGACGAATCTGAGCGGTCAACAAGGGCAGCGTAGACCCCTGCCCTCTGCACCTGCCCCAACATCGTTCGGAGGTGTCTGTTCAACCCCTGTGTCACCAAGAGGAGGAAGGGGTGAGCATGGTCCCGGCAAGCCCAGGTGGAGGGTGCACCGTGCCGGGAGGACGCCCCACGGGAGAACACCCTGACCCCTCTGGGCTCCCCATGCAGCCCCTGATAACCGCGCTGCAGCCGGACATGCAAGGGGTGCCTGGGCCTATGGCCGCTACCGCGCCCCGGAGCACCGGTCCCACCGGCTGGGACGGGCTGTCAGCTCGCAGCAGCGGGTCCGGCTCCGGGCAGCGGGGCCAGGAGCAGGAGGGAGCGTTACCGTCGGGCTTCTGGCAGGCCTTGCCGCAGGCCGCCGGGCAGCACTTGAGGGTGCTCTCGCAGTCGCCATCGGACTGGCACCCCACCGTGCAGTTCACTGCTTCCGTCGTCGCCGGGTCCGGGCACACGCCGGCTTTCGCTGCAAGGCAAAGGCGGAGGGCGTGGGCTGACGCCGGGACTGCCGGCCCTGCGGCAGGCTGAGGGCTGCCGTCCCGAGGCGGGAGATGCTACCGCCAGTCCCAGGGCTGGGTCCAGGGATGCTGCTGGAGCCCAACCGCGCCGGGCGCCGTCTGGCTCTCGGCCCCGGCCCCCACCCCAGCAGGCCCTGGGGCTGGGAGTGATGCTGGCCGCTCGCCCGGGGCGTGCCGAGCCGTGCCGTGCCGTGCCGTGCCGAGATGTGCGCTCATACTCACTGGTGACATTCTGGGCGGATGCTGGAGGCAGCTCTGCCCAGAGAGCCAGGAGCCCCGCCAGGACGAGCACGCTGCGGGCCTTGGGCATGGTGCGGGTGCCGGCGCTGCGCCTACGGGGCCGCCTGGCCGGCCTTTAAGCTCCTCTCCAGGTGGGGCCGGCGGGCGGGAGGGCTCGGCCTTCCGGGTGGCTCCCAAGGGCCGGGCAGGGCCAGGCTCCCCCTTCGTGCTTGCACAACCCGAGTATCAGGTATCTGCCGCTGCTGGCTGCCGACCAGGAAGGGGGAGCCTCGAGGAGACCGGGCGGCCATGCCGAAAACTTGCCCGGCAGGAACAGCAGCCAACCGCCACCGGCCGCGGCCCCCGTGGGCCGCACGCCGGACCCAGGCCAGCCCCTGAGGCAGCCGGGGCACAAGGCTGCCATGGACCCGCGTGGGGCTCAGCTGCCAGAGGCCGTGGGGATGTGGCTTGTACCGCCGTCGGGGAGCGCGGCAGCCACCAGGGACAGGGCACGGTCCATGCCTGCCACCACCCTGGCCATAGCTGGGAGCTCAAGTGGAGCCCCCGGCCTGGGCCACTGATGCCCAGAGGCCAGGATAAGCCGGTGGCACAGCCTGGGGCTGCGGCTCAGTGGTGGCTGCCACTCTCCCAGCTCCTGCTCCAGCCACTTGTTCTCCTCCAGCTTTCCCTCCTTGACTGAAGGGCCCTCCAGGCTGCCTGCGCCTCTGGGCAGGCGCCCGCCCCGGGGCTCCCCCGCACCTCCCCTGCAGCCTCGGGAGCTCCTTCTGCCCGGCCGCAGCCTCATCCCGTGGCCCCTGCCATCCTCGTAGCCTCCAACAGCCCCAGGGATGCGGCCTGGACCAGCCGGCAGCGCCGGTCGGGCGAGTGGCTGGCAGGGAGCGAGCTGCCGGCGTGCTCTGGCTGTGTGCCCGGTGCTCCGGGTCATGGCGGTGCCAGGGGCCGTATGACCCCAGACCCCCTCAGTCTGGTGGCTGCCTGGGATACCCCTCCTGCGGCATGTGTGCCGCCCTTCGGCGGGCCGGGATGCTTCGCGGTGCCTGGCAGCACCGAGCTGGGGTTCGTTTGGATAGGCCCAGCTAGCTAAGCGGCCCAGATGACCCGGCGTGGCTGCCCTGCTCTCATCAGTGTTTGCCGCTCTGCCAGTTCCTGTGTCCTCCGCAGGCGCTGTTGGTGGTGGCTTTAATTCCTGGGGGCTACTGACAGAAGGGGAGCAGCCCAGCACTCTGGCAGGGGAACCTGAGGACCCCAGCCCCTTTGCTCATGGCTCCTGGTTTGGGATCAACACCTTGGGTTGTTTGGCTGCCATCGCGGCACGGGTCCCTCTGTGCGGTGCCGTTTCTGCCTGTATGGGGTCATGGGCTGGACCCCTCTGCTGGGAGGCAATCCCAGAGCATCCCAGCTCCCTGGGTCCCATCCGGGGCACAGTCGCAGGCTGAGCCTCTCCTGCGTGGAGAGGTGGATGAGATCTGCCCCGTCTCCGGGGATGATGTGCCCTTGTCACTGGCAGACGCTCCAGGGGCAGCCCCAGCTCCGGGCTGGAGCATCCCGCAGCCCCACACGGGCTGGGGGTGCATGGAGCTGGGGACGTGGTCTCTGCCCTGAGTCACGAGCCAGTGTCTGCTCTGCCGGGATCCGTCTCCAGGTAATTTAACCCCACAGTCAACAATGCAGCACAGAGCGGTGTGGCAGTAAATCAGTAACTGTTTGCCTTCGCCTGCAGTTCCCTCCCCGCCGCGGGTGTTTATGCAGTAACAGGAGCCGGTGCGGATGGCCCAGCTGCCTGCCCAGCCGCCGCTCTGCGCTTCACCACCGTTGATAGCGGGAGACAATGCGTGGGGACAGGGGACAGGCCTGGGGCAGTGGGGAGAGCGGCAGAGCAGTCCCCATCCGTGCACCTTCCAGGTGAGGGTGCTCGGTGGCTGGGTGCCGGGGAGCTGCCGGGGGGGCCGCTGGGACCTGACCACGCTCAAGCTGGCCGGGATGCTCCTTCTTGCTCCTACTCTGCCTGTGCGGCTGGGCCCTGCTGGGGACAACACTTCGGGGAAGTGGGCTGGGCTGGTGTTTCTAGCCCAGGGCCGATGCTGGGACTCCCTGAATAAAGGTGGCCGCGTTGCAGCCTGGTGGCCCCCATTGCCAGGGCTGGGGCACGCTGCTCCGGTGGATGGGGTGGGATGGGGGTGGTGACATGGCCGCTGCAGGTATGAGCGTCGGCTGGGCTGTGTCACCGCTACCCTCCAGGATGCAGGTAAGGGACCCGTGCTGCCTGTGCTGTGCAGGGACAGAGCGCACCCGGACCCAGCGCTGGCACTCCTGGAGCAGCAGTGCTGCTGCCAGTCCAACGCTGCCTGCCCACGGGTGCCATCCCCGCTGCCAGGGCAGGGGCTGCCCCGGTGTCCTGCCATGACTGAGCTGCTGCTCCAGTGCTGGCGTTTGCCTTTGAGAGTTATTGCCCTGGTCTGACCCTGTAATTGCTCTGCCCCGGCATGCGAGATGACCTTGGTGCCGACAGCGAGCAGCTGGAGCTGGGAGGCTGCGAGCATGAATGCCAGCAGCCGGGCTGCACCGGAGCAGCTGGATGGGAGCAGACGGGAGCCCAGAAACGGGCTTGTGGCAGGAGACGAAGGGGAAACCGCAGAGGAAGGTGAGAGCTGCAGGGAGCAGCGTGGGCGTTGGCGGGTTTGCCCAAGGTTGTGCCTTGGCCCTGGCATGCCCGGCTGGCTGCCAAGTGGCCGATCCACTAGCCCTGCCGCCAGCACGTTCAGTCTGGCCAGAGCAGCTGAAGAGCGACTGAACGTGCTGGTGGCAGGGCCAGCGGCTGAGCCGGGCTCCAGCCCATGCAGTCAGCATTGCTTTCCGGGAGACAGAAATGCTTTGGCTCCCGTCCCTAATGTGTGGCATTCGGGATGCTGCCGTCCCCACCCTGACTCTGCCAGGTGCTTCCTCGACAGAGGCTGAAGACGGCCGTGAGCAGCATGGAGTGCAGCCGCGGGCAGCCATCCCTGTGCCAAAGCACGTCCCGGGGGAGGATTCTGGCTGAGGACGTGGGATCAGCGATCCTGAGCCCAACTCCCAGAGCTCTTCCCCGCAGCATCCCTGGGTGCCAGTGCCCACCACTGCTAAGCCCGGTCACGCTGGCTGCCCCCAAGCCCCGCAGGTGACCGTGGCTCCTTCATGGCAGCAGGAAAGGTGCTGGAGTCACGTCTCCCTGCCCGCCGAGGGAGGGCGGTCAATGATTAAAAGGAGAGTGTTGCTGGGCCGGGCAAGGTGCCCCCAGAGCCAGCACGGAACGGGGAAAGCAGGGGACAGGGATAGAGAGGGACACCCCTTCCTCTGGGAGACACTTGGCAGCTCAGGGTCCCGGCGCTGTGAGCATGGTCTGACGCACGAGGAATTATCTGACCTTTCTGGGGCCCAGCCGTGCACCCAGCTGGCAGCCGAAGGCCGGTACACCCCGCGGGCAGGACTCCTGCCGCACCACTGTGTCCTGCTGCTGCCGCCAAGCCCTCCCTGCCCGCCCACGCTGCCCACATGGCACAGACCTCAGCGGCCCCTCTCCGTGCTGCAGAGCCGGAGCCTCACGGCTTGGTGGCAGTGTGTGGCCCAGGTCACCCCGGTCCATCATGGGGTGCCCTGAAGCCGAGGATGTGCCTGGCTCTGTGCCGGTGTGATCGGTCTTACCTGCTCATCCCATGAGGGACCCCCGGCCCGAGCCAGCCCCGCAGTGCCCCGAGAGCCAGCCGGACACAGCCGCCCCGTGTCCCCCGAGCACTCACCTGTACCCCCGGCAGCCACAGTGGCCGGCTGCAGCTGGGCACACAGGGCGAGGATGCCCACGAGCAATATGCCAGCAGTCTTCATGGTGTTCCCCGTGGGTGCCAGATAGCCAGCGCAGGTCGGCGGGGGTTTATATCCACGTGGGGCCGGGGAGGGGCCACTGCACACATAACCTTCGGGTACCGAAACTCTTGTTGCACTTCACAGTTGTGCCCGAGGCAGTGACAGCCCCACGACGTGTTGTTGCCTGAGAAATCATTTACCACGGCCCCATTCCAGCCCCAGCAGCCAGGCTACAGCCAGGGTGGGGATGTCAGCACCCAACAGCACCCTCCCTGGGGGAAAGGGAGATCAGGGCCACGGGCCAGGGCCACCCCAGCGGCCATGGGGAGCCCAGAGGAAGGGATTGGAGATCTCCGGCTTGGGAAAGAGGGTACAGAAGGGACAAGGGGAGGCTTGTACTTCCAGAGTGGCTCAAAGGGTGCAGATGGGACTTTCTTCCCATGGCTGCAGAAGCTGGGGGTGCTGGGGGAGATCCACGGGTGAGGGGCAGAGGGCGGTGGGTCTCCTCACCGAGCTGTGGGACTCAATACTGCAGATGTGAAGCGCTGCCCAGCTGTGACAAGCGATTAGATAAGTTTATGGGACAGGAACCCAGGAAGGACTGAACAGGAGGATGCTCCCCTGGGGTAGTGGCCGTCCTGGCAGTGCGTCACGGGAGCATTCTGGGATGGAGCAGCTGGGGGATCTGCCCCCGGCCATGTCTGCCCTGGAGACCCGGTGCCCACCTGCCCTGGTCCCAGCCTGATGCCCACATCCTGCTGTGTTTCCCTCGGAGCCGCGGGTGACAGCTGGCCAGGTCCCCACGGGCGAGCGTGGCCTCAGGGGGAGCGGAGCGTGGGAAGCCTGTGCGACGTGCCAGGCTGGGCGCACCCGCTGCCTCACGCCGTGCGCTGAGCACCATTCCTCTGCGGGGACAGACGGATGGCTGGGTGCCATCACGTCGGCTGGCTGCAGACATGTCCCGGCAGATGGGTGCTCCAACGGGGTCAGCACCGGGGCTGCCTTTCACCCCGCCGTGCACCGGGACCAGTGAGAAGCAGCTCTAAACAGGATGGGAAAGCCCAAGGTTAACATTGCGGGGAGGTTGCAGAGAGCCCAGCGCAGCCAAGCGTGCGAAGGGTGACAGTGCTGAGCGTGAGGTGTGCTCCGTGTCTGTGGGAACCCCGCGGCACTGCTGCTGCCGCGCCCCAAGACTCTGCCGAGAGAGGCCTTTGCTCCGGGCTCACCGTCCCACACGGTGCGAGGGCACAGCCGGGCTGCGTGCATCCCTGCTGGGGAGGGGGCACCGTGGCGCCTCTCGCTGCTGAATTGTGGCCATGCTCACATGTGGCACAGCTCGCCTTGCCCCACTGAATGGCAAACGGCACAGGCAGGTGGTGCTGGCAGGTCAGGTAGAGGCAGCCTGGCTTTCGGGGTGTGTGTGGGGGGCTAGCAGGGCTGCAGCAAGGCGTGGGGGTTAGCCCATGGCCGTGGTGGGTGGAGAGGGGCAGGACTTGGGTTTTTGAGGGGCTGGTGGAAGGAGCTGGTCCTCTGCTGGAGCTGGAGATGGGGAGAAAGACCGCAGCTGAGATCCCTGTGTGCAGGGGAGGACGCTCGCTGCCTGGGGGTTTGTCGCAAGGCCAGCCCGGCTCGAAACAGTCATCTTTGTGCTGAGGCCGATGTGACCTCTGCGGTCTCATATGGGGTTTTACAGCTCAACGATCATATTTTCCTGCTTGGAAATTCCTGTTTGCGTCATCTTGGCTCCAAGTGGCCAAATGCACATGTTGCTACAGAAACTCCGGATCTGAAATAAAGGGAACCTGTAGCAAGAAAACGGAGCTGTGAAAGCAGTCCTGTCCCCAGTTTATGTACACAGGGTCCCTCTCAGTGACACCTTTGCCCCGAAGTGGCATGTGCCGCAGTACTGCGGTGGTGATGCGGGGAGTCACCAGCCTTCGGCTGGTGCTGGCAGCTCCTTGCCCGGGGGGCTTCGGCCTCATGCCCTCCCTCCCCTGGCTGCCGCACGCCCCTTGTGTGTCACTGCGCGTAGCTGCGTGTTAATGACGGCGTGTTCGAGTCCTGCTGGCACACGGCGGCGTGAAGCCTGGCGTGTCCTCCTGCCACTGTGCCCCGACCATGGGGAACAGTCCCCCCAGCCTGTGCAGCCCCCTCCCTGCCTGCAGCCCCCTCCCTGCTGTGCCTTGCTGGTCCCGGGGCTGGGGCTCCCCCCTGCGCCCCCGCCCGCGGTGTCTCGCAGCTCCGTGGGCTGCGTGGGCTTCGGGGCCCGATCCCGGCGCAGCATCCCGGGCGGCGGCCGGCAGAGGAGGCTGTTGCTCCGTCAGTGCGGGCCGGGCCGGGGAGCGGGGCCGGACTCCGCCGTGCTCCGGGAATCCCGTCCCCGTTCCCGGAGGCGGGGACCGGCGAGGGGCGCTGCGCCAGCCCGCACCGGGGCCGGGGCTCCCGGGCTGTACTTAAGGGGCGGCGGGCGGCGATGGGGGGGGGCACAGCGCCACGAAGCCGGGACTGCTCCTACCGTTGCTGCTGCTGCTGACCCCCCCGGGCCCCCCCGGCCACTGCCGGTCGGCCTCGGGGCACCGCCTGCCAGGTGAGCCCCGGCCCGGGGGTGCGCTCTGAGCCCGGCCCCGCACCCCGCCACCGCTCCGGTGTCCCCTCGACCCACCGGTGGCGGGGGGTGCCACGGCTTCCGAGCTGGGACATCCCGCCGGGACACCTTGCCCAGCCCCGCGGTCCCCCGTGCGGCGGAGCCCGCACCCGAGCGGTAGGGCTGGACCCCCCCGGGGGCCCGGGGAGGTGACCCCCCCACACACACACACCGGCAGCTCCGGCGGGCTCTGGAAGCGGCGGCTCCACCGGTGCCACTGCAGCGCGACGTGTCCCCACTGCCAGGGCAGAGCCCTGCCACCCCCGCCGAGGGGGGACCCTGCCCAGGCTGGGGGGGGCCCTGTCCGCTCACCGTAACCCCCTGCCCGCCCCTCCCAGGGAGGTATGGCGATTGTCCCCCGCCCAGCAGGATCCCCCTGAAGGCCTGCGACAACTTCTGCTCCTCGGACGAGGACTGCCCGGGCCGCGAGCGCTGCTGCAGCACCGGCTGCGGACGGGAGTGCCGGCTCTCCGTGGGAGGTGAGAGTTGGGGGGTCCCTTCCCCCCAGCAGCCCTGAACGAGCCCGTGCTCTGCCCTCCGAGGGGACACACGCACACACACACTGCAGCCCTGCCAGCCCCGACACCCCGTTCCCGGCACGTGGATGAGGTGCATCGGGTCTGGGGTCTTCCAAGCTCAACCGCTGCCTGTGGGGTGCATCACCCACAAGGGCCGTCACGGAGCACCCACCCCCTGCTCTCAGCCCGCTGGTGTAGGGGGACAGGGGTGCCTGTTGCGCCCTGCCACACGGATCTGGGGGAGATGGGCACCCAGGGGTGGGCCAGGCTGTGGGACTGGGCAGGGGCTGGTGGGGCTCTGACCCTGCTGGCCACCCCCAGTCAAGAGGGGCTTCTGCCCACGGCTGGACTCTGGCATGGTGACCATCTGCCTGGTGGAGTGCAGCAGTGACAGCCAGTGCCGAGGCCACGAGAAGTGCTGCAGCATGGGCTGCCACATCCACTGCACGCGGCCGGTGCCAGGTAAGGGTGGCCCTGGGGGCTTGGTGGGAGGGGGCCCGCAGCCAGGACAGACCCCACCTGTGAGCCGGTCTCCTTTGCCACCCGCAGCCAAACCGGGCATCTGCCCCAAGAGAAAGGTGCTGCACACCTTTGCCCCCTGCAACAGCTCCTGCAGAGACGACTCCGACTGTCCCCGTCGCGAGAAGTGCTGCTTCACGGGCTGTGGCCTCGGCTGCCTGCCTCCGGAGAGAGGTACCGCGGCCCCGGTCCTGCCCGCTGGTTGGGGCCACCAGCTGGGTCCTGCTGCCTCCAACATCCCCGTGTCCTCGGGTGACATCTGTCACCTCCCGCCGGTGCCTGGTCCGTGCAGGGGACGCTTCCTTCGCTATGCCTACAACCCTGCCACGGGGACGTGCCAGCAGTTCACCTACAGCGGCTGCGGGGGGAACCCCAACAACTTCAAGACGGTGGAGGAGTGCCAGCAGGTCTGCCAGCAACTGGGTGAGAGGAGGGGCTGCACTGGGGCACACTGGGCTGGACTGGGACAGACTGGGCTGCCCCTGCCCGGGCAGAGGTGGGGCCCAGGCAGGGGGTGGGTGCGCAGAGTGGGCAGCCAAACCCGGAGGGTCTGCTGTAGCTCCCCACGGAGCGAGGGCAGCCTCCCCGCGGCAGGGAGAGTGGCAGCATCCCGCATCGCCCCGGCACACGCTGTGCCTGGGCCTCGGTACGCGGCACGGGGGCCTCTGGGTGTTCATGCTGGGTGTTTTCAACCAGCTCGCAGCTCCATCCTGGGAGCCGGTGTCATCTTTGAACCATCTTTGAACCAGGCAATAGTGTTAGTAATCATAATTTCTCAGCCCGATTGTCAAAGTAGGAATCCTGAGCACCGAGGCGCTCAGCGGGCACGGGCTGGGGCAAAAGCCTGCGCTTGCACTTTGCCTTTCCACATCTCTGCTGAAGATATTTGGCACAGGGAAGAGTTGGCAGCCGGCGGAGCCGTGGTGACCCCTGTGGGGGGGGTGTGGGGCTGGCACCCTGTGGGCACTGGCCTGGTTGTGACACTCATTTCCGAGCGGAGCTGTGGGCGGTTGGGGCTGTTGGTGGTTGAGCAGTCGCTGTGGCTGCTCGGCTTCCCTGGCACGGCGGTTGTGTCTCCATGCAACACCGGAATCATGATTGCTGCTCCCGGCTGTGCCACGTCCCTGGTGGTGTCGGCCGGGGGGGCAGCCTGTGCCCGGGGCTGGGGGGCAGATGCTGCAGGGGTGAAGGCACCGGGCGTTAGTGCAGCAGCCGGGCTGGGGCCAGCTCTGCTCCCTGTTGCCAGCACTCCGCTGTCTCTCCCCGCCATGCCTACACTCCCCTCCTCACCGTCCCCTTTTGTCCCCCAGGGAGAGCAAAGGAGTGACCCCCAAGGAGGAGGCGGCAGCGGGGCACGGGCCCCTTCGTGGGGCTGGCAGCCCGAGGGCCGGGGTCTGCGGCGGTGCTGGCCGCCGCGCTCTGCCGCATGCAATAAAGCCGCCAGGACGCCTGGCTTGCAGCAGCCCAGCCTCCACCGTCTCCCCTGACCCGCGGCCCCGTGGTGCCAGCGGCTCCACGTGCTGCCCAGCGCCTTCCCGCTTCCCTTCCCGGTGCATCCACTCGCGCTGGAGCTGTGAGCCCGGACCCCGGCCGAGCCCAGGGACCCCGTGCCCGGCACGCATGGTGTGGGCTTGCTCGTGGTGGCAGGTGGCTCCAACCAGCCCCTCGCTCCCGGCTCTCAGCCTGTCCCCCCCCCAGCAGGCAGCCGGTGCGGGAGCCCTGGCATGGCTGCACAGAGCCGGGCAGCACCGGCCCTGGTGTGAAATGTCCCTCCCGGACATGTCCCCTTCCCTGGTTCATGGGGGTCCTGTGGGGATGGCCCCGTGGTGCTGCCCTGGCCCAGCACCTGCAGCTACTCGCTCCCAGCTCGGTCCCTCGGGGGAGCACGGCTGGGGGATGCAGGTGATGCTGCTGTGCCACGGGTGGGACTGTCCTGCAAGCCAGAGACTGCAGGTCTTCCCCAGAAACACCTCCTGTCAGAGCTCATACTGTCTTATTTATTTGCTAATTAATGAGAGCCCAGAGAGGGAAGCGGGCTGTGGATGAGTGCGCTGCCTGCAGATGCTGGGGACATTCCCAGGAAGGCTGAGGGAGGGCACAGAGTGCCCCAGTGTGCTCCAGGACAGCGGCACCTCCACGGCCGTCCCGCAGTGGGGACCCTCGGGCTGGGCTCTGGGGGTGGAGAGAGCGGGGGGGTTGCACTGGGTCCTCTGCGCCGGGTGCGGCAGCCACCGGGCATGGGGGCGATGGATCACAGAGCAGCCGCAGGAGAGCCCTCGCTCCAGGCATCGCTCCGGGCATCACCAGGGAGCTGGTGCTGGACTGGTGGGTGATGCTCGCACACTCTGGCAGTGTCTCGGTGTCCCCGGCCTCCTGGGGACAGGTCTGGGGAGCTGGGGGCTGGGGGGCAGGAGTGGCTCAGAGGTGGTGTTTGCTCGGGGGGAGCGGCAGCCAGACAGTGCCATGCATACTCCCTCCCCGTGCGCCGCTGACTGTGGCTGCTGGCGAGCTCTGCAGGCAGAGACAGCGAGGAACTTGAAACAGAAAAGATGAAAACCTCCTGAAAGTGCCAATTTATTATTCAGCTCCCTCCCCACCTGCTCCCACTCGGCCCGGAGTCGGCACCGTGGATGCTGCCGGCTGCCGAGATGAAAGTCCCCATGTGGGGCAGGCAGGAGGGGGGTGGCACCCCATCCACAGCACTCTGTCCCCCTGTCCTCAGCACCCCGTCCCCAGTACCCCAACCCCGGAGCTGGTGGGGGCTGTGACCGCTGTATGGGGAGCTCAGGCAGGGCCATGGTGTGTCACCTCAGGGCTGTCCCCCAGCTCTGGGTGAGGAGGGTGCCCGGCACAGGCATGGTGCTGCTCACTCCAGCCCCCTGTCCCCCACAATCCAGCTCTTGGGGGTTAACGCCACCGGCTGCCTGAACGCGGCACGGAGGCTGCTGCTTCATACCAGCTCTAATAACTCCTATCCATAACCGCCGGCCGCGGTGAGACCGAGAAGGCAGCGCGGGGGGGCCGGGGTGGGATGGCGCTGGCTGCCCGCGGGCAGGCGGCAGCCCAGGCCCCGTGGCGCAGCCTGGCCGGCGGCATGGCCACGCATGGCGCGCCGGCTGGCGGCACGGGGAAGGCGGCCTCCCAAAATGGGGTTTTTATTACAGCCATACATCACCGCGGCGGCCTGATGCGGGCAGACGGTGGTGATTTTTCTTCATGGTTTACAGACAAATGAGGGGAAGGAAAATTGATGTGAACTTTGTTATAGCGAGAGGTCGGGTGCGGGCAGGGAGCTGGTTATGGATGAGCCAGGGGCTGCTGGGGCCACCTGCCCCCGGGCCCCTGCCGGCCCCCTTCTCCGGGCTGGATGGATGGGAGCACCGGCAGCGGTGGGAGCGGGAGCATCGTGTCCAGCATGGGGACTGTGCTGCTGCTCCGGGGGGCTGCAGGAGGAGGGGGGTCCAGCTTCCCTGGCCCCGCCATCGCCCGCAGCACGGCACTGAGCGGGCAGCTGCACCGGTCCCTCCTCGGAGGGATGCTCAGCTGCTCTGGGAGGGGGTGGTGAGGACCACGTGGGCAGGGTTATTAATTCCAGTGGATATTCGTTAGCACTGCCACCGTGGTTTGGATGTGCAGCATCGGGTGGGCTGCTGTTACTGGCTTCTGGCGAGTTCTCGACTGCATTCAACACAATCAAAGTTGCCTCCAAACACCACGGTCCTGTCCAGTATAAGATAACAGTTAATACTCTCAAATAGCGACTATCAACTTCTCCATAAGGTCCATAAATATTAATATAATTCTAATTAGTTCCTTTAAATACATTGCCTAAATTAAGCATTTCCTCGGCAATAAATCAGCGGTGGTTTGGCACCCTGCTAACACCCATTAAGCAGATGACGAGCTCTCCCTGCCTGCCCCATGGCCAGTCCCTGCCTGCCAGGGGACGGGACCGCGGCAGCCCGGGGCTGTGCCATGCCGTGCCGGTGTGAGTGCTGGCAGTGCTCCCGCTTCGGGAGTTTGAAGCTTCGGGATGGGGAAAGGTGGGTGGGTTTTGGGGCTGGAGGAGGGTCGTCCCTATGGCTCCTCCCGCAGCACAGCACGGCGGGGCTGTTTTCAGGCTAAACCCTGGGGCTTGGCCAACGAACGCCCCAGCGGGCTCCAGCACCGTCTCTGATCCCGCGCCCCAAGGAGGGCAGCCGGCGCTGCCAGTGGTATCTTGTTGAGTGACTGCAAGAGTGCAGTTTGAAAGCGCCTGATAAAATATCTCCTGAGGACCCCACAGTCACAGATATAAAAATAAATCAACCATTAGATTCAGAAGAGGAAAGGAAGCCCAGGCTTCACTGAAAAAGCAGAAAGTGCCCTGTGACCTTAATCAGGAGTAATATTGTTAATACATTTTTTCCCCAGGAGCACCCAGATTTGCATTCCCAGCAATTTGCACAATAATGAGGCGAGCTGACCATGCCTCACCCCGGCAGCAATCACCTCCAAATCGATGGCACCGTGCCGGAGAGCTCGTCTGAAAGCTCGTTTGCTCCAGCTGCAGCGGTGCCGTGCGTCCCCGGTGCTGCTCTGCCCCGGCCGCCCTTCACGCCTGCAGCCCCGACACCGCAGGGTGAGAAGGGCCGTCAGCCTCGGGGGGCTGCAGGACTGCAGGGAGCGGGAGTCGTGTGCCTATGGGAGCCTACCCACCTCCGTGGAGCCCGGCTGGGTGCTCCTGCCAGCCTCCTCCGGCCTTCATCCCCAGCTCCGAGTCCTCCTCCTGGGAGGTGGCTGCGGTGGCCATCCTGCTCAGACCTCTCCCCAGAGCTGGAGGAGTGAGGATCCCTTCAAAGGTGCTTGTGCGTGCACACGGGGGTTTCAGCGTGTGCAAGGGTGAGTGTGAACACAGCGGCACGCACGGGATGAGCGAGCGCAGGGTGAGCGCGCAGGCTGCAGGTCTGGGGGAGCGCTGGACGCGGCGCACATCCTCCCCGCTCTCTGGCATTGGTGGTACTGGAAAAGAGCAAATACCAAACTCATTTGCTTGAGGAGAAATTAATATGGTGTGAAGCCTGTAGTGGGTGATTTAAGAAGTGAATTTAAAATCTCAACACAAATAGATTTTTTTATAAGGTCAGAACAAAGATTAAACGCTACAGACAAGCACAGCACTTGCCATTTCCAGCATCGCTTTTACCATAAATATTTTGTGCTGGCGCCGTGTCCCCGCGCTGCCCACGTGGGTGAGAACCCGCTCGCCCCGAGCAGGGATGTCCCTGGGGAGGGCCCAAGCCCTGGTGCCACCATGGCGAGGCGTGCACCCGCTGCTGGCTTCCCCTCCCGCCGCCCGGCAGGGACCAGGATTGATGGCAAGAGATTTGAAAGGCTCCAAATGTGGAGGTTATATCGCTGAGCCACCCCCATCCATCACGAGACGTTCATTATTAAGTAACACCCTGCACGCCGGGCTGATTTCACACCTTATCTGAACCCAGCAGCTGTGCCCTAAATCCTGAGCGCCGCGACTGTCTGGAGGAATTCGTCTGCCTGTGCTTAAAATTAGTGTTAGCATCTATCATTTCCCCACACCAAATGGCTTTTGTGTCGGCACTTGGCAGCACTCATCCGTCACCGGGGCTCTGGGCTGCCCAGCTCCGTACCCTCTCTGTCACTGTCACAGGACCCCTCGTTGGCAAAATGTCACCCAAAGGACAAATGCAACAGTTTGGCCTCTCCCTTCCGCCCTGGCCAGCGGTACTGCCGGCGGTGAGGGTGTCCTCCATCCCCTCGGGCATGGTGGGCACCAGCTCTGCTCCCGGCAGGGCTGTTCCCGTCCCTCCAGCCCCACCGCTGCTGGGCACATGGTGCAGGCACAGCCTGAAACCCCCACCCTGGGCACAGTGGCTCGCCGCCTCCCGCGGTGATAGCCACAGCCACGTGCCCGGGCCCCTCCTGGCCACTGCTGCCGGCAGCCGTCCCTGGCGAGGAGCTCCTGCCAGGCAGGTGATGCTGGAGCTGTCGGCGTGATGAAAAGCCTCCCGCAGCAATGCAGATAACATACAAGCACAGGTCAGGCGAGGCCCGTGTAGCCCATCCATCAGGCGCAGCAGCTACAGGCGCTCCCCGTGCCACCATCTGATGCACGTTATCCGGCACAAATGTGTTTCTTCCCCCAAGGTTAAACGGATGAGTGAGGTTCAGGCACTGACAGCTCTGCCTGCCCCGTGGAAGCGATAAACGAGCTGGAAGAACTGGAGGGAAAAAAAAAAAAAAGGTTTGTTTTCCGTCAAATGCTCCTTTTGATGGCGCTGGCACGAGGATGGCGGCACCACAGAGATGGGTGCGAGGATGGGGATCCGCTCCTGGCGCGGCCACGGGGCAGCTGGCGATGGGCACCGTCACCGCCACGTTGGGTGCCACCATGTTCCCGGCAGGGACAGATGGGCAAGAGCAAGGACTCGGTGAGACACCGGAGCACCAAGCGGCCCTGGTGGCAGGTGCTCGGTGCAGCCCCATCGAGGCGTGCTGGGGTTGGTGGGGATCGGGTGGGACGGCAGCGAGCCAGCATGTCCCCCCCCATGGCTCCCACCGGCAGCAGAGCTGATGCTGCAGCCGGGCAGGGGCCGGTGCTGCCCTCTGCATCTCCAGGTCTGTCCCAGCTCGTGATGCCCAGGGGCTGATCCTGCCTGGGACTTCCCGCCCGCTTCGGGCGCTGGGAGCAGCCACGGCTGAGCCGCAGTGCCCCAGGGTGCGTGCCCGGGTGAGGGTCTGCCTCCCCACACGCTGTCGCCACTGGGCTGCCGCTGCCCTCGCTCAATGTCACACTTGGAGCCTGTCAACTTGAAAAAAGGTTTGCAGCCGATAAGCGATCGGGCTGTCAGCTGCGGAGTGCCGCTCGCTCGTGATTTACTGCAACGTCGCTAACGGAGCACAGATTTTTCTTAATCTAAATTGAAAACTACTCAAGTAGAAAAATAATTTCATTGCTTCATCTTGAAGGGGCGGGGGGGAGAGGAAGGGGAAGAGCTGTGCCAGGGCAGGCAGGTCCAGGGCTGCCTGTGCCCTCCGTGCCCTCTTGCGGCTCTGCGCCCCGACTGGGCCACCAGCCCCGGTCGCCTTGGGCAGCTCCTACGCCAGGGACAAGCTGCGACTTCTCAGGCTCAGGCAGTAAAACTCTGATTTGATGCCCCACACCTGAGCCGGATGGGAGCCGCTGGCATGTGCCCGGGGTCGGGGGGAGGTGGGCGGCAGGAGCTGCATCCCCCACCTGTGGGGCACGGGAAAGGCCTCGGAGCATCCCCTTGGGGACACGGGACAATGCCACATCCCTGCAGCATCCTGGAGTAGCACCAGAGGTGGCATGGAGCTGCAGTGCTTCATGTGCCACGGTGCTTTGCTGTGGCATGGTGGTGGTGCTTTGGCTCCTGTGTGCAATGCAGCCGGCAAAGCTGCGCACCCACAACCCCGTGCCAACACGGTGGGTCCACGGATGCTCCTGGGGCTCCGGGGCAAGCACCTGAGTCAGCCCTACATTTGGGAACGGACTGTACTAGCCATCCCGGTGGTTGGGGACATTGTGCGTGGCAGTGTCACGGGGATGCCGGAGCAGCCACCATCCTCACCACACGGCGCAGGAGACCCCAGCAGAGCCGGCGTGGGGGTCCCAGAGCATGGCTTTGCTGGCTGGGGCTGGGCTCATCCTGTGCAGGATCAGGATCAGGCCAATCTTCACTGGCCAGGAGCTGGGATGGGGCATGGGGAGGGGGTACCCACCAGGGCTCGGCTCTGGGGTGGCGGGGCGCTGTGCCACAGGCCCCTGGTGCCAGTGGACACCGGTGCAGGCGGGGATGCAGGCAGTAATTTGGAGCGCGACTGAATTCTGGGAGCATTTGCTGAGCTGGATAATAACGTGCCCAGTGAGCTGCATCCCAAGCACGCCGCCAAATTAAAGAAATTTTTTTCCCCTTTAATTTAAAAGTCACCGTTGGGAAATCTCTGTCGGCCTCAGCAGTGATTTCCCCCCAGGCTGCCTTTCTGGAGAAATCTTTAATTTTGATTGTCACACTTTGTGGAGTTTAACTCGGGGAAGCAGAGCCATAAATAAGGTGCCGCTCTGGCACCGAGGCTCCAGCTGTGCCGGGACAGCGAGTGGCACTGGTGTGGGAAGGATGGAGGGAGCAGTCTGGCCATGGCCACCCCACCAAGGCTCATGGGCACCAGCCACCCTCTCCCCTTGCCCACCCTCCCCTCTGCTCACCCAGGCCCCTCCCAGCCCGATTTCACAGGTCAGCTGCCTTTAATTAGCTGGGTCCCATCCACCTGCCAAACGAATCGGCAGGTTCATGAAAATCTCATTAACCTTAATGCCACAGCGGGCTTCTCCCACCAGCTCTTGCACCTCCCGGCCCTCGCGGTGCTGGCCGGCTCAGCCAGCGCTCTGCCCTGGCACCCCAGCACCCTGCGACCCCGGCACCCCAGCACCCCGGGACCATGCCCAGGAGTCACAGCAGGCATTACACCAAACCCCTTCAGGCTGGGAAGGCGGCAGTAGAGAGAGAGGACAAAGGCTGCAAGTTTTGCGCCGTGCTCTGCTCTGTCACTGGGGTGCCCGGTCCCTGCGGCCCCGGCTCGGCCGTCCGTGGGTCTGTGCCGTGGGGATGGAGCAGGCGTCACGGCCAGCCTGGGGCCGCCCCAGTGTCCCCGCTGCCTCCAGCTTGGTGAAACCGGCGTGCAACCCTGCAGAGGGGCTTCTCCCCTCCCTCCTGGCGCCTTGGGAGGGCATCGCCCGGCAGCTCCATCAGCAATTAAGAAAAAGGGGAAGAAATGCAGGCACCTCCTTTTCGGTGCAGAGCCGGTGCGAGCTCCGGAAAGGTTACAGCCCATTTGCATTTTACCCTTCAGTAATTTCAACACTTACGGGTGCAATTAAGAGGCAAGCCTGGCGTTATGAAGCTATCAGCGCAGAGAGACCTGAATACTAACAAACTCTCGTGCGTGTTCCCATCGCGGGCCGTCCGATCTATCCATGATAACACCGCAGTAACGCCAGCAGATTTCCACCGGCTGTAGTAATGGGCCTTCACTACATTAAATGCACATTTTTTTAAACTTGTCTGATAGCCCAGCCCTCCCCAAAGCATTCAGGTGGATGGGTTCGGTGCTTACTGCGGACGGGGCACATACGGCTGTGGCGGGGAGCAGGCAGCCATTCCCCTTTTCCCGCTTCGGTGGGACGCCAGGCTCAGAGAACGGCCGTCTTCCCCTTTAAGCTTCATCCCAGTTTAATTGGATGGTTTTGAGCCCTGGCTCATGATTTCTGCAGCAATTTGGTCTGAGATTTCTTTCTTTCCCTCCATTATCCACTCTGATTAACTCAGCTGCACCTGTCAGCTTTTATTCGGCGGCGCGGGGAGCGCCTGCAAGAACCTGTTAAAATGCATGAGTTTTATCACAGCCACTTTTTTCTGACCAGTGATGCTGAACTGGGAGGGAAGGGGCTTGCAGGGAACGGGGCTGCGGCGGGGGAGCCGTGGGCTGCGGGGGGTCCCTGAGGTTGGGGTGCGAGTGCTGGGGGGGGTGCCCGGCTCGGGGTGCGGGTGCTGCGGGGGTGCCCGGCTGGGAGCTGGCCCAGGCTGGTGGCGGTGGGGAGCCCACGGGGCGCAGGCAGCGGCGGGCAGGGCCCTGCCACCACCCTCCGCTGCCAGGGTGCTTTGCGGCTGCAGCTTTGCCGCTTTGCAAACGCTCATTTTACATTCCAGCTATAACTTGTTCCCTTTTTTCTCATTTTAATAAAAACGAAAGCATCCGGAAACGCTGCTGCACCCAAGAAAGAGCGAGATCTGACATAATTAAAAAGTGGCTTCAATCAGGCTGTTTTCCTAATGGTTTGTCATATCAGCCCACACCGCCCTGCACCCCCCCGTGCCCCCCCCCCCCGCCCGTGCTCCCAACCCCCTGAGGCATCATTTACATTTCTTAATAACCCCTCATTAATATTCATGACGTGGGGAGGGTAATAATGGCTGAGTGCACACCACTAATTCAATTTCAGCGAGCCTCAGTGTGTTTAGTTAATCACCGGGGGACCTGGGTTACTCAGTACAATTATTTATTCGGAATTAGATCTCGAGGCATCTGGATTGAAACCTGAACTTGGAATAAAATGAAACCGGGATTCTCCTCCTCCCTTCCTCCTCCTCCCGCCGCCATTCCCAGCTGCGGTGCTGAGCATCCTCCCCGCGGCCCTGCCGCGCTGAGCACCTGGGGACGCGGAGCCAGGCTTCTGCTGGGGACCTCGCTCTCCTGACCAAGCTAAGTCACAGGGTTTGCTCCAGCCTGTCCAGAGCCTCCAGCACCTTCCCGCTGCTCCCCAGGAGAGGCTGGTGCTGGCCCCACGCAGAGCCCACCACCCAGGCTGGCCGGCTCGTCCCCATCCTTTCATTTCCTTGAGGGCTTTTTTTTATACTTTGATTTTGCTCTTGGTTTTGCTTTTAAATTCAATATTTTGTCCCTGTGCTCCAACTCCCCTTATTGGATAAAAACCTGTCTGTTATTGAATCCTGCCCTGCAGCAGCTTGGTGAGAATTGGGTTTCCCGCTCAGCAATACGGCTGTTTCGGAGCATGATGAGGCCGGCAGAGCACGGGGACAGGAGGGGGGGACGGGAGAAGGTAGCGGAGCTGGTGGCTGTTTCAGTGACAACTGCACTGCGCTGCGCTCTGCGGTTCCCCACACTGCCTCCGTCTGACCCAGCACCCCGAGGGCTCCCAGCGCTGGGCAAAAACATGGCAAAAGGAAAGCCTTTGCGGGTTACTTCTAGAGGCTGTTTGCAGCTAGAGGGGCTTTAAAGATGGCCTGGGAACCAGGGGTGCATGGGCTGGGCCCCTTCCCACGATGGCTCAGTGGATCCGTAGAGCTCCCACCTGCCCTCCGCCACCATCGGCCTCCCGGTGCTGCCTCCGGCTGAGCCCTGCTGCAGCCGGCACCCCGGCCACGTCCCCAGCCGCGTCCCAGGGGCTTCGACTGTCCTCCCCGCACGGCAGAAGGGACGGGAGGTGCTGGCACCCAGCGTCCGGTTTGCATTCGTTCTTCTCAGTGCTGGTGTTTTCACAATTAATTTGCTTTCACAGGCATGACGCACCACGCCATGCCTCTGCCGGATTTCCAGCCGTCAGGGTAAGAAATGGCACCTGAGCTTTTGTGCCTTTCCCACGAGGCTATAGATTTCTGGCTATCAAGTTTTATTTAAGCCGGTTAATGCAGCATCCGCTTCTCAAATTCCTGACTTTGTTTTTCTGAACATCCTCCCCTAGCCTACACTGTCCTGCCAGGGAAGTGAATAGACCATTTTCTATCCCTTTTCGTAACGAGGAGAAGCTTTAGGCAGGAGGTGCCCGCCTCACTTGCTGTGCTCAGGTTGGGTCTCTTCTCCAATTTGAAGATTATTCCCTTTGTCCTGGGCGTGTTCACAGACTGATGTTGTCAGCAAACCCTCCGCATCCCGGGGCTGCCGTCACGCTGCCTGACGCAGGCACAGGGCAGCCGCCCCACACAAATCAAAGGCGGCTGATAAAGGGGTGTTTGCAGCTCCGGTGTGGCGGTCGTGCCGTGCCTCGCCCCCCAGTGCCAGCGCTGCACACCAGCTCCTGCCGCTGCGTCTCCCGGCCCCGCACCGAGGGTCCCATGTTCTCCCGGAGCTGTTGGGGTTCGCGGCTGTGCAGCTGTGCCCCATCCTGCACGGGGGCTGCGAGGCTCACTTCATTCTGCCCATCAACCGCCTCGAGATGTGGGTAAAATACAGGTTCAAAGTGCTGTTCCGGAGTGAAAGGAAAAACATGATTTTAGGGAGATAACATCGTCCTGTGGGAACAGCGATGTGGGAAGGGAACGGGGAGGAGAAACCTCGGAGCAGGCGAAGATCATCGTGCCCGGTGTTTCTGTCGGTAGATGGAGGGTCAGTTCTCATCTCCCGCTGCACTTCACGTGCTTTACAACTGCTTGGTGTGCCTATTGACATGGCTGGTCAGGCTTCCCCATAGCTGTATCATGTTCGCAAGTACGTGTCAATACTCCTCGAGTGACTGCGAATGTTCTGGTTTCACAGCTGGTGAATTATCTGAACACTCAATAAAGGAAAGCCAGATGATCCAATAATTATCTTCTATTTATCTCATCCTTAACATGCAGATTTGTCGAGTTAATTTTGTCATGACTGATGTCTCCTACATTTTATTGAAACAACAGGGGATGTGAGGGACTTCTTTGAAAACATTATATATATTTTTAATTTCGTGAATGTTCTCAAACCAGACTCCTACTGAGATAACTGCATAATAGCTACGACCATTATGTTATGAAAAATTATTTTAGCTCAAAGCTGTTTTTTAAGGCATAGTTGAAATAAATTCAGTAAGATTTTGGCCAAGTTGACTCTCTTCTAATTATTCATATTTGTTAAATTGAAAAATGCCTCTATCTGTCTGTGGTTCTGCATCTTGTTGAATTACAGAACTATTTGTCACGACCTCAGCAAACAGAGGGATCGGCACGTCCCCTCCTGCTGCATTCAGTGCTCAGTTATTGGCCTCTTTTCAAGGTGACAGCGGTTAATGATGCTGTATATAAATAGAAGTGTGTTGTCAATAAGCGTTGGCAACAGCCTTCTGCATTTCCAAGCCTGCCTCAGCCCCGGGAAGGATTCATAGAAGGTTACAGAAAACGCGTCAAAAGAAACCACTGATTTTTGGTGTCTGCGCTTTGCAGCGGAGAGGGTTGGCTCCCAGGGGGCTTTGCCGGGGTGCCGCGCTCCCCAGCCTCAGGTGATGGCAGCCCCAGCCCGACCCAGCTCCGGTGGCACAGCTGCAGACGGGACCCAAGGTCCCCGCTTCACCCCCAGCACCCACCACCAGGGCACGGCCGCCCCGTGGGGCAGCCACTCGGGTCTCTGAGGGCTCGAGTGGCTCCCGTCCCCCGGGAGGGGACTTGCCCTCTCCCAGTTCTGCAGCAGGCAGCACACTCGGCCGCTCTCCCTCGGGCCCGGTCAGTCACGTTTAGCCCCGGCCCAGCGGCTCCCCTGACCAGGCCGCTGCAGCAGGCCCAGCCCACGGGCGGCCTCGGGGCAGGTGGTGGCCAGGCCAGGGGCAGAGCAGGGTCCACCCCCGCGACCCCTGAGCCGCTGCCCCAGCCGAGGGGCAGTGGGGTGACCCCCGGCGTCGGCACGGCCCGTGGGACGGGGCTGCCGCCCACGCCGCGCCGGGGTTACCCGGCCCTCTGTCCATCCCGGGGCTGCTTTGCGACAGTGTGGCGCCTCTCACTTTCCGGCAGCACCCCTCCCGCCTCGCTTTCCGGCAGAGTGGCGCCCTCCCGGCTCGCCTGCGCTCCCTGCCTTACGGCACGGTGTCGCGCGGCCCCGGTTGTTGGCGACAGTTTCCCGGTGGCGGGGCCCGGTCGGTGTCATGGATGTCGGGGAGCTCCTCAGCTACCAGGTGAGCGGCACCGCGGCGGCTGCCAGGGCGCTGGGGGGGGGGGCGCCGAGCGGGGCCTGTCAGGGCGGCGGGGCCCGGCTGATCCCGCGGGGCCCGGCCCGGCCCCGCTCCAGCCCCGGTGCGGCGGCGGGCCCGGGGCAGGCCGCTGTGCAGAGCTTGCCCAGCCGCTCTCGGTGCGCTCTCTCAGGGGACCCGCTTACGGTGTCGCTAAGTTTTGGGGGCCTCCCCACCCCGCCCACCGCCCTTTGGAGAAGCGGTGCCTCGGTGGGACCCAGTTACCGGGGGCTCTTCGGGAGCGTGGCTCTGCTGGTGCGGTTTTTTCCACAGACGGGCACGGTTGGATGTTTTTGCTGGTGTGTGCCTGTTCCTGAAGTAAAGCCTATGCTTGTTTTTTGGCTTGCGTTCTCGTTCTTTTTTTTTTTTCTACCTGTTTTCCTACAAACCCCATTGGATTTGATTTTTACCAAAGTTTTTTGAAAAAGTTTTTCTTCTTCTAACAGTTTCCTTTTATCTCGTGAGCGTTTCTGTTCTCTCAGCATGTGATTGTTCCTTATTCGTTGTTTGGAGGTCAAATTTATAAGCAGGTGTGGTAAATTTCATATTTCTTGAGATGAGAGTGGATTTAGCGTGTTCCCCTGTGGATTGGGGAATGAGAGCGCTGATTTGCAATAATGTTTTGATACTTTGCTGGGATTTGTGCACGTGATGGTGTTGGCTTGTGTTTTAATTCTTAGACAAACTGCGTCAGTGGCCTTTCTCTGCTGAATCAGTAGGTAAGAAAAGCACTCTAAGACATTATCTGCCTTCTAAGTAATTGAGTAGGGGAGTTACTTGACTAGATCTATATCTTAATTTGGAACACAGGATTCTGTGTGGAACTCCTTTCTACGTGCTGTCCTGGTATGCATTAGTCTGTGGAGGCACTGCACGTATTCAGAGGCGAGAAGAGCATCCTACGGTTCAGGACATGTCTGTACTTTCAGAATGTATTATTTTGAGATGCACAGTGAAAGAGGGAAAATTACCTTTGGGTTTGAGAAATTTCCCATCTTCTTTTCCCAGTGGGATCAAAATATTCTGAAGTATGGCTGTAAGAATAGTCTTTCTCTGAGAACTCCACTAGATTCCAACTTAATTCAGCTCCAGGATGTTCTCTTCTGCATGTTGCTCTGTCTCTTAACATCCTCCCTACTTCATCTGTGTGGTGCTGACCACGTAGTCCTGCTGTTCCGAGTTCTGCTCTACTTTTGTATTCCTCTACCTACCACTTTCCCCAGTGTTTTTTTTCTATCAAATTAGAATGATAATTTCTCATGTTCCTTTAATTCTCTGGCCTTCTCCACCTCAGTTATGGTTAATGATACTGTCCTTTACTTGTTCTGTGATGTAATTTACACCTAAGGTGCAGAAAGGTAAACCTGTGTTGAACTTCTGTTTGTTGTAATTTTTTAACCAGGCTCTAGTTTGGGGTTTTGCTTGTTGGTTTTTCTCTTGCTCTAAACATGTGAAGTCTGCAGGATTCCCTTCTGCTGTGGAGGAGAGTGCACATCCACTTTGCTTTGATCCTTTTGATTTCTGCATGGCTTTCTGCTGGATGAGCTTTCTACACTGCGATGAGGCTAGAAGTAAAGAAATGCTGCTTAGCTGCTGGGTATTACAATTTTAATTTCCTCTCTTGCTGATGAAATTATTCTTAGCTGCGGGACAAAACATTCTGCAGCTTTCAACCAGCAACTGAAATTGTTTCTGAAGGTGTTCTCCTGGCTCTGTGCTCTTCTGGTTTCTCGCCCGAATACAGATGGTTCCTGTGTCTGTAGATGAGGTAACACTTCGGAGTAAGTGTTGGATTTCAGTGTCACTGAATTCAGACCTCAAGAATTAGGTGTAACGGTGAATACAGGTGAAAGGGGTGGAGGAACAGAAGGCAGATAAATAGGTCTGATTCTGAGAAAATGAGATCCCCTTCTGTGAGGGCACTTCTGGCTGAAAGATGGAACCAAAAGTTGGAAACAACAGGTTTCGCTGCCTCCCATCCTGCGCGGGTCAGGCGTCTGCCACGGCTCTCTGAGACAGGCGAAGCAGGTGCCTTCCTGTATCATTTTTAGAAATGTACATTGTTGTTCACTGAATGTGTAAAATTCAGAATAATCAGACTTCTGTTGTGCCTGTGCCCCAGAGAGAATGCTGACATGTGCGTGGCAGATAAATGAAGTGAGCGTTGCTCCAGGCTGCCTGCTGTACCTAGCTGACACGCAGCTGCTCTTGAGAGGAGGATGGCTCGGTGGCTCGTACAACAGCTCCTGACCTGCTCCAGTTTTCTGTCTGGTGTTGTAAGGTTAACTGGAGCGCAGGTCTGGGAGCTTTCCTGCATTGGGCTGAGGAGCGGGCTGGCTCAAGATCTCCTCATCCATCCTTGGTGCAGGGGTGGCACCGGCTGTCAGAAGAGTGGGCTGGATGATGGGTGATGTGCACCTCCGCTGTCTGATTTTAATCTCTTGCTGCAAATGAGTCGGTCTTCTCAGCTTCCCTCAGCACAACCCAAAATAATTGCTTTTCTCTTACATTGTTTTGATTTTGTCTCCTCTAAATGCCTAATCTGTGCCCTTGCTTGATCAAGATGATGTTCTCCCTCAGTGCCAAACTTGGCATGGAAGATTTCAGGCCCTGTGCCACCAATTCAGAACCAAGTGTCTGTCAGAGTGGGAAAAGGAACCACTTGCAACAAAAAATACAATTAAACAGCACCTGGCAGTTTATACAAAGCTCAGGAATCCATAAACTTTATGTGTTGCTGCAAAACAGTTGCAGATGGTCTAAACTGATGATTAAATATTGCTGCTGTTCTGCCCAGAAAGACTGTTCCCAGATCCTCTGTGCCTGGTCTCTGATTACAGAGGGTAATTAAGGGGACAAAGCCAACTCCAGCTCTTTTCAGAGATCTCTTTCGATTGTCTTGGGAGGGAATAAGGGAGATTATTTTAATTCTCATTAAATGCAGATTTCACCACTGTGAGTGATCATTACAAATTGCTAATTTTTTTAATGGAATATTAGTAAAACCAAATAACAAAAGAAGCGGTAAATAATGGGATAAGGTCTGACTTTGCTGAGCTGGGCGGTCTCCCCATTGTCTGAATGGGTTGAGTGCAGTTGGTAGTGGGATGGATCTCAGCGTGTCAGTGGAGGCACAATTATCTATACCTACTGCTGGTATAGATAATTTACTGTAAATTTGCAATGTAATGGATGCATCTGATGGCAGAGGCAGCTCAGCTGAGCAGGTTGTTGATGACTTAACGGCCTTATTACCCTGGTAGCTCTTGTCCTGCCTGCAGGTTAAAATGAGGAGCTTTCACCGGATCAGCTTCTGGCCCACTGGGCTCGGCTCTGCTCCTGGGGAGTACAGGCTCCACACTACGGAGCTTGTGTTGGGACGCTAACGGGGTTGCAAGTGAACCTTTAATTTGCTTTTCAGTGTGTAATCTCTGGCTACCAAACCAGAGTGTGTGTAAAAGTCTGTCAAGGCAAATTCCTGCCCTTGCGCACCTCCCCTCATGGGTCTGATGGCTGTGCTCCTCCTCAGGGGCATTATAGGATTGTAGAATCGTAGAATTGTCTAGGTTGGAAGGGACTTTTAAGATCATCAAGTCCAACCATCGATCCAACACTGCCAAAACCACCACGAAACCATGTCCCTAGGCACTGTGTCTACCCATCTTTTAAATACCTCCAGGGATGGCAACTCCACCACTTCCTTGGGCAGCCTGTTCCGATGCTTAACCACCCTTTCTGGTAAGAGCTTTTCAGGAGTTTGGAGCCTCCTGAGCGAGGCTGGTACCTCAGGCTGCGTTTCATTCGCTCCTGTCCCAGCTGTGGCAGAGCTGCAGAAGCTGGGACGGGGAGAACCGGCTTCTGCTGTGCTTGCAGAGGTCTCAGGTGTGCAGCAGCAGGTTCAGAATTGTTAGGTTTAATGGTTGTTTTTGTGGATACAGTTGCAGGAGGCAAATTTCCTGCTTGTTTTTTGAGGGGCGCTGATGGATGCAGTCACCTCGGCAGAGATGGGAGAAGACGGGGAGGGAGGTGTGCAGGCGCCGTGGGAACGGCCTTGGCCACAGGACTGGGCTTTGAAGCCTGCTGTTAGCCCGGGTGCTGAGAGGGTAGCCTTGGGCTCTCGATCTGGTGTGACACGCACACAAACAGATTGCTGTCTCTGCTGAAGACTGGGAGCTAGTTCTTGATGTATCTTCGCAAAAGACTCGGTCCTTTTAAAGCTCCTACTGGCTGTCATCTCTCTCCTCATCTGTTTTTGCATTGGTTCAGAATGAAGTGAAGTAAGCAACGGCAGGAACAGGTAATGGGGTAGCCAGTCTCTGTACCTTCCATGCAAACATGCATCTCTTGGTCACTATATGTATTATATATATATTTTATGTCTTATTATATGTTAGCTCTGGTGGGGAGATGAAACTTCAGATTTTGCTTTTATTTATGTCTTTTCCTCCTCTACACACTTTCCGCAGTCGCAAGCTGCCTTGAGGACTTGCGTGCCCCACAGAGTGGAAGGGTGAAGAAGAAAGGGATTAATTCTCTCTGAAAGTAATAGTCTGTACCCATGTAGGTACAGTGCTCATCTTTCATTTTCATTTGCCTCAGTTTGTGTGATTTTGGAGCTCTCGGTACTTCCTGAGGTTTCTGGATTTTCCTGGTATCAGTTCTTCCAGTATTTAACGCTCAGATCCTGTACCGTCTGGAGGTGTCATGCTTCAGGAAGAAAAAGCAATGAAAATTAAGATTGATAGTAGCCTGGTTTATCACAAATGTTGGAAACAAAATTAAGAAGTTAGGGAAGATACCTCTGGAGATTTGGGGCTTGCTTTCATGAGTCCTAAATTGACAGCTAATGCGTAGCTTTGTGCAGTGGCTCTTCTGAGCAGGCTGCAGCCGGCTGAGATGTGGGCACAAAAGAAGCTGCATCACTTATGAAGATTTATTTCAGATTTCATTAACAAATAATTTCTGAGCTTCACAGTAACAAGGTTACTTACAAAGCAGATGTCTTAGTAATGTGAAACTCCATTACTGAGACTTTTCTAAACCTTCCTGATGTTTGGAGAAGGCTGGAAGCGATCAAGGGCCTAAACAATATGTTTTCAGATTCTATGGGATACTTAATCTTGATATTGATGTGCAGTCACCGCTTTGAGGGATACCAGGCAGGGGCCCTGGGCAGATCATTGTTCTTTGATTTAGGACGTCATGTCTCTCACCTTCCCCGCACACGAGGCGGGATGCTGTTTCTGCTGCCCGGACCAAGGGGCAGGTTCTGCGTTACGTGTCCCTGCAGGAACGAGGACCCGTGTCCCCTGTGTATTTCTAGAGGAGATCTGCCACCCCAAGCCTCGCACCCAGGCTGTAACAGCTTAGGATATGTCAGTTAACGTCCAAAGCAAGTACAGCTGAAGGCTGGAAGAGAAGCAGAAAGATAATTCTCTCTTTGCCAATCACCAGCTTTTGTTTACTTTATTGTATTTTATAAATATCAGCTTTTTTTAAACCCTTTTGTATGCATTGTTTTTTTGTGTGGTGATATCAGTGTTAGATTTAAATGAAAATGTCTTCTGAATAAATTACTGTGAATGCACTGCATTCAACAGGAACAAAATTAAGCTTAACTAACAAAACAATTTAAAAATGCTTCTCTTGTGCTTTTTCTAATGAATTTCATCTTCTTGCCAAATGCACCTTAGCACAACTGCGTAAAACCCCCCGCATTTTATTTATCAAATGATTAACTTTCCCTTCTCTACCAGAAAGCAAAACTTGTGTAAATGTGTGTGAAGCTATGAAATTAGTTAAATAAATGTGTTCAGACACAATATATGTGTTTGCTTAGCAAAATGCACCCGTCTCACTGCAACAATGTACGTGCTTAATTCTTGTTGGTTGGTAACAGTCCTGTAGAAAATACAAATGCAAACCAAAGATGAAAATCAATGAACAGAAGCTAATGCTTGCCTTAAATCAGTTGCTCATGACTGCGCATCTCTTGTGAAATGGGCAGAAACCCAGGTGTTTCACTTATGCCTTGATTTCTTAGTTTTAATAGTGCTGGTTGGAAAACTGCAATATTCTTAGTAAGGTTTTGCATAACATCAATAACAAAAGGAAAAACCTTAATGCCTGCTTAATAGCGTTTGCCCGGGAATTCAATTACTGTCTATTGCCAGTATGTTGGCAGCATTAGTAATTGCACGCTGGGCACTTCCATAATTTATCATAATGATTTCTGTTATGTGTTACAGAAGATTCCTTCCCCCCGACAACGCATAAATACAAAAAAGGATAAAATAATTGAGATTGAAACAGGGTGTAAATTCTGATACTAAGGATTGTGTACTCAGAGAAAATGGGGTTGGTTTCATGATGGAGTTTTAATTTAGATTTTGTTCTGGTGATATAGTCTCTTCCCATGGTACATTACTTTGCATCTGACAAACCACCAGCTCCCTTGGTCCCTCATTACAGCTGCAGTCTCATTGAGGTTTTTGTTCTTTTTTTAATGTTTAGAAATGAGAGCGAGGCATGAGATTCTGACTCCCTAAATTAGGAACATCCAAGGCAAATCTTGTAGGGCTTTTTGCTGTAAATTTCAGGACTTCTTATACCACTAATTTATCTATCTGTGTTTGTAACATTAATCTGTCAAAGGTGGTTTAGGATGAATTGGGTATTATTGAGGAGTGAGTGGAAGGACATAGGAAGGACAGAGACCTGAGTGACATTAAAGGCGCTGAGTAAGGAATATGTATTTACCAAAGTTTTTTCCTTAGATGATGTCATTTGGGAGAGCACCTTTTTTCTTTTTCTTTTCTTTATTGAGTTGCTGATTGCTCAGGGAGGGTTTGAATTACTGGTTGTTGAAAATGACACATTTGTGTCCAAATGGTTCTATGTGAAATTATATTTTAATGTACCTAGAAGGTAAGTAATAGGAATCTGCCTTAAAAAAAACAACAACCACCCCCCAAAAAAACCCCACAAAACCCTCCGAGCAAATATATTTTTAATTTCAAAGAATCTCCAGGTATGCTTCTGCTTCACAGCTATTGAATTATGAGCAGAGTAACTGCTTTAAAAGTGCATGGGAGCACTATGGAAGAGTTTTAAGTCAGGAATGTACCATTGGTAATGGAAATGGCAGAGAAGATGTAGGGAGAAAGGAGATAGATAACTGAGTTTGAATAGGTCTAGCTGGGAGCAAGCATCTAGAGCTTTGATTTGTACTAATATGTTGTCTGGGAAACTTGATTCTGCATCTTCCTCAAAGTGGTGACAACGTGGTAACCCTGAAAATGCAACGTGATCTTGGTCAGTCTGCTGTCCAGTTTGCCTCTCATTACAAATAACACTTCAAGTGCTTTTCAGGGAGGTCTTCCCCCCCCCCCCCCCTTTTTAAACATCTCTCCTGAAAGCAGAGTTTTCTTGAGAGCACAGCTTTCATTTGCTAGCTTTTCATTTATATTGAAATAAATAAATAACCTAAATGCTGTCTGGGTTGTGCAGAGAAGCAGTCGTAGCTGGTCTGCAGCGTGGGCATTGTAATTGAATCACGGCCGGATTGCCTTATAAACCTGAAAGATTTACTGCCCTCTGGGGCCCAAAAGTTGCCAGCCTGCTGGGGAGCTGAAAATTCCCACCTTGACACCCGCAGTCATGCTGGACCTGGCAGGAGAATGACGCTCTCATCTCTTCCCTCTGCATCTTTCTTTCTTTCTTTGAATCAAAACCAAGAAGAACCCAAATCTCAGTTAAAAGGTCTTGTGTTCGTGAAAGCACCATGTGGACTTTTTACGATTTTAGACAAAGGGTCCCACAAAGCAGAACAGTGGGGTCTTCCTGCCAGATCGTTTGATGAAATAGGCTGGACAAACGTTAGACCTAATGGGGTTATGGAATCATCTACCAGGCAACTTGAGCAGCTCGTAGAAAGTAAAAATATTTTTCTTATTGTTTTCATTGTTCTTAGCACACAGGCTCCTCTTAAATAGTAAAGAATTAAGCTTTGTTTTCCTGTAGTTAGAGAGCATGGAGTACTCCTGTTCCAGCTCAGTTGTCCTTCAAAAAAATATGAGAGACCAAATATAATATCCTTGTTTTTGACAGAGAGAGTTTTTCCTTCTGTTGCAAATGCTTTCATCCCTTTTTGCCTAAATTAAAACATGGGACCTAGGGTTAATGGACTTTTTCTTGTCCCTAGCAAATTACCTTTAATTTTGACAGTTAAATAGAAATTGTGGCATAAAATAATAGGTTGTTCCAAGCAAACCATAAAGGTATGGGCACCGCTTAATCTGCTGCCAAGCCCCTGCAGAATTGCAGCAAGCACCAATACTCCTGTCCTGCTTACTCTAAATTAGGCTCTGATGCTGCGTTCAAGTGTCAGCAAACTTCAGACAGAAGGATGAGGGAAGTCAAGTTGAATTAGGATGCGCACAAGAATTCAATATAATCTCTGGGTAAAAAAATTATCTTTCCCTGCTGTCTGCTTGAGCATATTGGTCTTTTGTTTGTAAAACATGAGGTTGTCTCAGCTGACTTAGCTGATTCCAGATCCTTGAGATGGCCAGCTGTACAGCCACTGAGCAGTTCTGTTTGGCCACTTCTTGTCTTTGAAATACTGGTCTTTCCTGCCAATGAAGATATTTTTTTGTGAATCGTGTTCATAGATCAAACAAGGTAGGATGTTGACATAGCTCTTGGCAGAGCCATTCATCTACTCATGTGATGTTCCACTTCACTAAATTAATTTCCTTTACAGTTTTCAGAGTTGTTAAGCGTTGTGTAAGCAAATGTTTTAAACAACTTGTAAGAATTTCCTCAGTATGTCTTGTAATATTGGTTTTCTGGTTTGCAAGGGTCACAAGAGACTTGTATTCATTCACCTTATTTCTCTGACTTTAGCCTAACAGGGGGACAAAAAGACCCCGTGATGAAGAGGAAGAAGAAATCAAAGCACGTCGGAAACAAGCTAGTGCACGAGAGCACAGTCGTCACAGGGAAGAGGAGTCTGTTGCGCTGGAAGAAACTGATGATGAGAAGAAGAAACTTCTTCAGATAATTGAGAGGGATGGAGAAGAGGAAGAAGAGGAAGTAAATCACTAGTACCTGTGGGAAAGGGGAGGCAGTGGGAAATAAGCAAACACTAAATCACTTCTCTGTGATTTCATCATCTTACCATGTAGATGATGAGACTACTGTGATTTTCACATGCCCTATACAGCTTAAGGTTATGGTTTTACTTTCCTGCCCTGGGGGCATTCATTAATTTCAAACGGGGCTTCTCAAAGATATCTTCTGAAGGTTTAAAGGGTGGGGGTGAGGGAGGGAGAAGGGAAAGCTTTCAAGCCTAATCTCTGTTTTAGGCTGGGAATGCCCAAATCACTTTCTAAAATATATTTTTAGGAAATAGTTTCTGTATTCTAACCAGTTTCCTAACTATTTTTCTCATCAGTACCCTCAGCCATGCAGCTTCTCCTACTCTCTCCCTCTTTGTAGCTGTGCAGCAGCAGCAGCAGCAAATAAACATTCTTCTGTACAAGAAAGGTCTTGGGTCAGAGGAGGGGGGTAGCAGCTGTCAAGGGTAAATGATTTCAAGCCTTGGAGACAGAAATCCAATGCCGCATTGGCCTTTCTGCCAAGGGCCATGGAAAAGATCACTTTATAAATGTGACACATGGATTGGTATAAATCTAGAAGATATTTGCTTCCTGCTGCCTGTGTCCTGTTTGATAAAAAAACAAGTGATATTCACCACTGCAGAATCATGTAGGTTTGTAAAATATCATTGTCCTTTGTATACAGCATTGCTAGCATTCGTCTCTGAAAACCTCCCTCGTTTTTTTGATGTTGAGCTATTGCCATTACAGTTGTTGCTGATAGCAGAGAAAGATAATGTGGGATTTCTTTAGCATTTGAGCTCCAGTGAGGAGGAATGGACATAGCCAAAAGTCATTTTGACTGGCTAGAGTCCTGTGGATTCCTGCAGTGTCCCAATCCCTCACCTTTGTCAAGTGGAGTTCTCCTGTCCAGGCATTTTAAGGGCTGGAAGTCCAAGGTTTCTTTAGAACCAAAATCTCTTGTTTATTATCTTGGAATGCAGTTAATGTAAATGCCATCAAACTGCGCTTTGTACCAGTAAATTTGATGGAAGGAAGCTAATCTGTAGGACACTAATACTGAATGCAAATTAAATACAAGATACAAAGCTGATCCTAATGGAGATATTGTAGTGTTAGAGAAAGCAAAGAATCAAATAAAATCGAGGCAAGCAGTGTCAGCATGTGTGACGGTATTTTGTGGATTGAAATCCCATTGCAGGAAGAATGTGGTTTGGGCACTGTAGTATTGATTGCCTGAATGGGACAGTGACACGAGTGGGATGGTGCTAAGACAGATTGGGCTTCAGAACGCAGGAAATCCAATAATAACGGAAGACTTGGACTGGTGGTGTTATTGTAATGGAGTTTGCTGAAGAAATAGAAATTTTCTTACTCATACAAGATTGCTGCTTAGAATCACTAACCAAAGAATCTTCAACACCAGAAGCAACTCTTGATTTCATCCTGAACAGGAGATGGGACACAAAACTTGGCTTAAGATGTGGAGGGGTCTGGTTTGTTGCTTGTTTTGAGAACATCTCTTTAATTCTCTTTAATAGTGATTGTAACATAGTCAAATAGAGTAGAGGAAAGGGGTGTCACAAGAAAATCAATGTTTTATTAAAAGTTCATTAACATTGTGAAACAAGGATAATTGCAGAATTGTGTTTGTAGGTGTCAGGGAGGCAGCTAAAGTTGTGTTACTGCTGTACAGTGAATGTGTAATGCCAACTGAGAAACACCTTAGAAAAATTTAAAAAATAAAAAAAAGCACTAGAGTAAAATATTGATTTATTTTTTTTCTTTAGAAGATGACTTTAAAATAGAAGTGAAAGCTTATCCAAGTGAGGAAAATACAAAAGAACATAAACTCAGGGCAGCTAAATGTAGACCTACAAAAAGAAATAGCACAGTGCATTTCTGAAAAGAAACTATCCATGGGCTTAAGCTGCTAATGCAGATTTACTCTAATATGTTGGAAGCAAAAAGCTTCAATACACGCTGAAGGTGCCAGGTAATAACAGGTGTAAAAGAACAGCTCAAGGAAGATGAGCCATTGCAAAACTGGTGGGTTTTTTCATTGATACTTGGTTTTAGAAAGTGCAGGGAAGCTCTTCTGGTTCTTTTTCCAAAGAACCTTCCGTTGGTAAACCCCTGGTTTATAAAAACCCAACTTACAAGGTTTTGCTCTGGGGAGCTTGCTCAGGTCAGAATTGGAGTAAATCAATAGATGAATGGCAATGGCATGGGATTTTTTTGGCAGCTTTCTGTGGTGAGACTTCCAGGGTTGCTCTTTGTTCCCGAAGGGTCTGGGCCCGACTGCAGTCTCACCATGTCGCTGTACTCACTCTTTTGTGTTTTGCTGGTAATTGTTCCAACCATCCAAATGCTAAACTCTGGGTTTTGGCCTTTCCAATTTGGTCAGGAGGAACCTTTGGATGAAAGTTCAGTGAAGAAGATGATTCTCACCTTTGAGAAGAGATCTTACAAAAACCAGGAGCTGCGGATCAAGTTTCCTGACAATCCAGAGAAGTAAGATTATGCTCAGCCCCTCTATATTACCCTTTTTTTCTTTGATTTTAGGTTTCAGTCCTAAATCAATTTCTTGAATATACAGACATTTTCAGTTACATAAGGCTGATGAAACAGCAGTTATTGCCATGTAGTTCTTCTAAATTGTATTAGAAACTAACTTTGTTAATTAAAAATGGTGTTGTTGAGACTCTGGTGGTGGCTGGTATATGGCCGGCAGCATCAAGAGAATAATTAGCAATGAAGGGAAAATTTCTACTTTATTAAATTCTTGCTGTTGTTAATATGATAGAATGTGAAACTTCAGTACTAAGCCTGGAGTTTATGTTGTTTTTATTTTGAGAGCACACAAATTCAATAAAGTTTCGTTAGTTTCAGTTTGGGTATCTAAGTGGCTTGGTTCTCAGAAGAGAGCACTAATGAACTCTCCCAACATCAGTTGTCTCGGCACTTGGCATCAAAGGGTCGTCAGCCACGCTGAGTTCTCTCTTTTTTCAGGAGGTTCCTCCTTGGCACTGTTTCCGAGCAGTGGTCTCTTCCTCACCGATAGGCAGGTGGTAGGTGTTTGGGGGGTGGGCTGAAAGATTGAGATCCCGGATTGGTGAGTTTTGCTTTCCAAATAATTAAAGATTTCATGCCATCGTTTTGTGTGAGGGTGTTGTGCTTGCATATGCAGTCAGCGGTCTGTGCGGGAAGAAAATAATTTCATCCTATGGAGCTTTCAGATACTGTGGTGAGCAAAAGGCTGGACGGGGTCTGAAAGCCAGACTGTGTGTGTGTTTCCACACCTGCAGTTCTAGTGAGCCTCTTCCTCCTTTCATGGAGTTTTGTTATTCACATTAAATTAATTTCTTCCTACACTTGAGTGACATTATTTTTTTTGTCCAGTTTGCTGTTCTTTCCCTTACCCAAATTCTTTTTATGGACTTTACTTCAGATTAATACAACCCGCATACTGATATGTGGTAGCTACGGAGGGTGCATTGCTCTGGAGAATTTATTTTATATGCAGAGGTTCTTTTTCATATGTAGCTACAACCTCTTGATTTTTTAATTTTTTTTAAGTTCTGGAACTGATTTACAGAATTGGAACAAATCTACTTATTCATTGTATGTAAATTACATAGTAGGAAGGCTTATCCTATTACGTGATGAAACTTCAAGGGGCAGGCGTAGGACAGGATGAGGCACAGACTGCCTCTAGGAGTTCTGGACTCAGTGACATTAACGTGACCACAGAGGAGCAGAAATGCCGGGACCACGTGCGGCTGGGCTGACAAGTCTTACCTGGTATCTCCTGGAAGGTGGTGGTCCCTTTATTGAAAAGGGCTGTACATTAAGCACAGCTGATATACTTTTTGCCTTTTTATTAACGGCTTTTTTTCTTGCCTCAGGTTCATGGAGTCCGAACTGGATTTAAATGACATAATTCAGGAAATGCATGTGATCGCAACCATGCCTGACCTGTATCACTTGCTGGTGGAGCTGAATGCTGTGCAGTCTCTCCTCGGGCTGCTGGGACACGACAACACAGATATCCTTCAGTTGTTATAGCAGATGTCATGTGAGAGGCTTTCTACAGACTTTTCTGTCATCTCTTATGTCCTGCTTTTGCAGGCTCCTGTGTATGTTTTTCTCTTCTTTCCCATCACACTGAATTTATGTCTTTTTTTTTTTTTTTTTTCCAAAGCAAAAGCCTTCTTTGTTCAAGTAATATTGATTCTGATTTTTTTCAGTGCTGTTATTCTCCTTTCTTGTTTTATGGACCTTTCATCTAGGTTTGAGTGGCTGCGTTCAAGTGTGAACAGATGAACAATACAGGAAAAGCTAAAGTATGGGCTTAGCAGCATAGAGCCTTGAACTGTGTGGAAACTTTGTCTGGAATAGTCCCCCGTAAAAATGAAACTGATTTACCCGTTTTTGTTGAGAGCTGAGCTCTCTTTCACTTTTTGCTTTGAACTATTTGCTATGAACTAGCTCTCCACAGTGCTACATCTCAGTTTGTAAATGTGATAAATTCTTCACGTGTCCACGCCTTTAATTTGGTGTGCTCAGAGCTTGAGGTTGTGGGTGGCCCCTCCGGTTACATAAATACCCAGAGATGTTTCCATGCTCAGTTAGTTCTTGTGTCACTGAACCTGATCCCTATGTGCACCTGTCTCGTGCTCCTCTAAAGATCTGAGGACATCTCAGAGGGGGTTTTCTGTCTATACTATTAAAGGTTTTAGTAGTTTTGAATGAAAACTGTCTTTTTTTGAGTATCCTGGTGCCTTGATGCTTAGCTGTCAGCTGATAAATAGAACTATGTCTGGCTTACCATTGTGCAGTCTTTAAAAGCAGAGCTCAGCCTGCATTGCTTGTAAAATATTCTACAGGAGATTAAACTGAAAAATTGTGGTGTGATTTGAGCGATTGTGTGTCTGTGTCCTGACAAACATTAGTGAATGGAGGGAGCAGTGGAGCCCAGTGGAAGGGGCACTGGACTTGAGCCTGCTGTAGTCCCAAGTCTTTCTTTTTTTCCTTTTTATTGATTCATGACCTTAGTTTATTCTTTACTTCTTTTCTTTATGTGTAAAGACGTAGATAACGTTTACCAGCTTTTCTGAGGTGTTTTGAAATATGCAATGTTAAAAGGACTGTTAAGTGCTAAATGTTGTGGTCCAATGCACAGATCTCGGTTTTCTTTTTTAGCACTCTTCTTGTAGTAATGTGTATTAAGAATTCATAATTCTTAATTCTAAGTGGGTGCAGTGATCAGTATATAACAACAAAACATAAATACTTTATTGCATACTAGTTTATATTAGAAGGCACTGCTTATGTGTTTGGGTATTTTGACTTCTACCTAGCTGAATTTCGATGCAGTAGAATGCTGGTCCCTGCAAAACAGAAATACCACAGCTTTCCTTATCTCTGATCTGTAATGGAAATTACTCTCAAGTAAATGTTTGTTAACAATTTACTGTTGTACAGTGGGAAACACCTACCATGCGTAACCAGTTTCGTGGCTACCATAGTTTCATTACTTATTTTCTTGCCAGGCACCGCAGGCTTTTTGTGTGCTGTGTGCATGGCATTAAAAGCTTATAATGAATTTCTTATTCACAAGGAAAATATAAAGTATGGGGTTTCTGACTGGGATAGCAGAGCTGATTCATAGCTGGAGTGCACAGGAATACAGCTTGCTTTGTCCTTTCAGCCATGAAAAGCTGTGTCCTAGGGTCACTGCTGCTGTCAAGGACTTGTCAGTATCTCCACTGTGAACTCTTTTTAATTGGTTTGCAGCTTGCCTGTCAGCTAGTTTATGGGTAGAAATTTGGCCTGTGAATTGCAATTTTGGGAAAAATATACTTTGTGTTATAAAACTGCTGAAGTGTGTTCAGATCTGTTGGAGGCACGACACAGGCTGTAGTAATGTCTTCGCTGTGCTGCTGCTGCTTATGTAGAGAATAGAAACACTATTAAAGTGAAGCATCTGAACATAAAGCTAAATTCATACAGCTCAAGTTTTCTAATGCCGTTTTGTTAAAACAAATGGAAAAAGATTTTAAAAATTAGTTCTTCAAGGAGAGAACCAAACAAATGGCTCTTCAGATGTGATTTAAATGTAGTGTCTTGAGGGACTAATGCAAGGAGACAAAAACAATGTCCAGAGGGAGCAAATAGTCTGCTGAATGATTCATGCAGTTTTACACAAAACACGTGAATGAAAGATGATCACTGACAAGATTTTATTAATGAAAGACAGGAAAGCTTCAAGTGAGGTTTTGCTTTTCTATCTCCTAAATTTTATAGGACAACTGATACTCTCACTGGAAGCCTCAACAGAAGCTTCCTAGACAGGAATGCACTGCAAGATGAATTCCTCTGACTGCTAGAGTTCTTTGTTGTGCAGTCTCAGAAAAATCTGGCTCGGTTTTCTTTATAGCACCCAGTAGGCAGTGGTAGTCTTCAGTTAGTTCCTCCCTTAGCTTTCCCTTCTGTGGGTTGATCAAACCCCATTCCCTCAGTCTTTCCTCATACATCATGTGCTAGCCCCCTGACCATCTCAGTGGTCCTCCACTCTCCTGAGTCCAGTATGTCAAGGTCTCTCTTTTATTGGAAGAGCCCACAACCGAAAAAAATACTCTGCACATTGCCTCGTGAGTGCCAAGGAGCAGGTGAGAATCCGTTCTCTTGACCTGCTGGTCTTGCTCTTGCTAATGCAGTGCAGTCTGTGCTTAGCCTTCGTCACTGCAGTGGCACGCTGCTGACTCCCCTTCAACTTGTCCGTCAGAACTTCCAGATTCTCTTCTGCAGAGCTTACCTCTCCCGTCAGCCCCAGCGCATGGGTTTGTTACCTCCCCGGTACAGGACTTTGTTTGTTGAACTTCACAAGGTTGCTATTGGCCCATTCCTCCAGCTTTTGTTAATTAATAGTTGATTCCATGCAGAATAAATGTAAGGCAGGTTATTTTCTCTTAACCTGCTTATTGAGTCGCACTCCAACTTGCTTTTAAAAATTGTACCCTGGCACCTTTGACCATATTTTTGTATAAGCCCAAGTGACTGCCCAGTGAGGAGTAACCACCCTTCTGTTTGGTTCCTGGTGGCAGTTGCAGCTGGAACTGACATCTACCCACCAAGAAAATGTGCAGATAGCTTTGGCTTGGTTAAGAAGTGCTGTAGATTATAAAGAAAGTAGTAGTCTTACTGATACGCACCTTCTGTAGCACCTAGACATACGTTAACTTGTGACTGGGACAGGCAGCTCTCTTACAGTCTTTCCTGAGACTAGATAAGTCACAACTGAAACCTTGCTAAGAAAAGATATATGAAAATACTTTTCCTGCTGCTGCTTGTGTGTCTGAGCAAATGCACAAATGGGAGAACTGGGAGGCTGGATTGTTAGCCTGTGCATTTTAAAGAGATTCATCACAAAGTTGTTATATAGGACATGCAGAAAACTGCATATCCTGTTCTACCCCAGTGGGACTTGGGCAAGATTGATCAGTGTGTCTGAGAGAATAGGAAAGTGGGTCTAATGAGGTGGAATACATCTCGTTGTACAAGAGAGCTGTGTAGCAGTCAGGGGAACCATGTGTTATGCAGCCCAGAGTTAATGAGTGAAAATTGGGCTGGCAGAAGCTATGCTGTTCCTGCGAGGTCCGCGGTTAGAGGAGCATGCTGTCCTAATTGGGCCAGGCAGAAGGGGGTGATGGCTCCTGCTTCCTGCAGTGGCCTTGTTAGGTGCGTGCCGTATCAGGTTAGCAGGGGTATCACTGAGAGCAGAATACCCAAATCAGTTTATTGTAACTCATTTCTCTGCTTGTATTCAGTCTTGACAGTGCACGATGGTGCCTAGTTAAACCAACTCTAGCAATTTTGATTTGAAAAAATAATAACTATTATCAAGAAACAGTAAAATTGCTTGATACAGTAAGCATACAATTACATTTGTTTTTATCATTCCTAATTGTTAGGAATCCCTGATTTTGGTGCTTATGAGGACTGTCTGCTGAAGTAGTCTCTGTGCTCTTGGCTGTGGTGTTCCTGTGCCCCACTGCTGTAACGTATTACCAGTTCTTTTGGATTGTGTCATGAGCACATGCAATCTGCTTTTGATATTAAACGTGTCTGCCTCTGTGTTGGTTGTCCTTAACAGCTAGCACATGTTTCCATAGCTGTGGTAGACTTGCTTCAAGAACTGACTGATATAGATACTCTCCATGAGAGTGAAGAAGGAGCTGAAGTCCTCATAGACGCACTGGTAAGTAGTAAACTCCAGATTATTTTAATGCCTGAACAACGGCTGCCTTATACAGCACAGCAGCGAATACTCTGAACCGCCACACTTTCTGCAGCTGTGGTTGTCCATATTGCCAACACCACGATGAGGTTAGCCCGGTCAGGAGCCTGCTCTCTTGTAGCTGAAATGCTGTATTGAGGACCACAATGGGTGTTTTTAATGGAACGCCAGAGTTTGGGGAGTAGGTTCTTCTTGCACCTTGATTACCGCTCCTTTTTTGGAAGGAACACGCGGTTTTCTTAACACAAAATAAAAGCATGGAAGTTTTCATGTAACAGAGCTAATGCATTTTAAGGGTGGAGGAGGGTTTAGAGGTCACGATCCTTCTTGGTGTAGAGATTAAAAACAACCCCAGAGAATGATCTATGTGCAGCAGAAAATGCATTGGTTGGTCTTAAGTGCTCCATGCTTGGTTAACTTTCTTGAGTGCCTCTTGGCTTCTGTGGTGATGGACTTCTTCTGGCGTTTTCTCCTTGGCTGTGGGAGGAGGATGCTGAACTGAGCAGAAGCCCTCCAGAGAACCCATGTCCAGCAAAACTTGAGATTTACATGTATGTCCTAACTTTGGGCAGCTTCTGCTTGTGAATTGCTGCATTTGTGAATCACTGTGGCTGTGTCTTGTTCTGTAACTATTATGTTGAAATAGAAAGATGGGGAATTGCAGGTTTTCTTTTGTTTGCTTTGTTTGGCTGCTCTGTTTTCTCCTACAATCCTTCTTGTCCAGTCACTAATGTTACCTTTCAAAGGTTAATGACAGTGGCCCGGAGCCGAGTTCCTCCAGCTGGCCTCTGGGCTGTTCTTAATTACTCTGCTTTCGTGGAAAGATTGCTGGATGAATGAAGTGGTAGAGGGGAACTGCTAGAGAAGATGTTTTCTATAAAATGTGCAGAGAGGTAGTAAATCATGCAAAGTTCTTTCTCTGTTTTCCTTGTCAGCAGAACACTGATAATAGCCAAGTTTTAGATGTTTTATTGTCCTCTTTGAAAGAAGCAAGTCAGGCATATCTTGGGAGAAACGTTTAGATATCTGCTTTTTAGATTACTTTTTTTTTAAGAAAGTAGGTATAATGTAGGGTGTCTGTGAAGATTGTTGCACTACCTTCCACAGCAGCTGATAACTTGTATTTTTTCCATGTGTTCACTGGACCCAAAGCTAGTTAACAGTATTTGAATTGGAAATGTTATTTTGTTTAACTTTTCCAAGCTCATGTCCACAATGGAAAGTTAGCCAAAGTCAAGCTGGACTCTGTCCAATTGCAGCTTTAGAAGCACGCTTCTTGTGTTAGCTTTTTGATTAGGAGGCTCCACCTGCAGATGTGGGTTCCTGTGCTTGCTGTTGATTTGTCTGGCTTTTGTTGGTTTGCCGAAGTCAACTCGGTACATTCCTCTTGCTAGGTTTTAAATGCAAGGCTTCAACTGGTGATACGTCAGCTTTTGGTTTTGATTCTGCATGTGCGAGCATTGTTCCTTCAGTTTTTTGTACCTAGGAAGGTGGAAGATAGAACAAAAATGTAGGAAAACCAACAGCAAGCCGTTGAAAGCGGAGCTGCTTGCAGAGCTGACAGCTAGCCCATGCATGGTGGTTTGTGGTGCCTCGCACTGAAGAATTCTGAGGGATTATAAATCAATCAGGCTGGTTCAGGAAATAACACTGTGACAAGGTGCATGTTTTCCTCCAGATGTTTTTCTGTTTAATCTGAAACACAGAAGTTGTTTAATTAATTAGGGCAAACATAGTGGCAGATTTGCTTGGTGATTCCTTTGCTTCCTCTGAGATTTTAGAGCAAGATTGTTAATGTCTTCTGATCATGTCTGGCAGGATGTTTCAGTAGGGCTTATTGATTTTTATTATGTATTACCCCCCACCCCCCGTTCTTTCTCCTTCATCTTCCTTTTTTCAGTTGTCTTTCATATCTTTTTATCTTTCCCATGACCCCGGTGATTTAGGTGGAAGGCCAAGTCGTGGCCTTGTTGGTCCAGAATTTAGAGCGCCTGGATGAAAGTGTGAAAGAGGAAGCTGATGGTGTCCACAACACACTGGGTAAGTGGCTGTTGCACATCCTTTTGCTTCTTCTGTATTTTGTACAAAGGGAGGTGTGGGTTTTCCCTCCCCTTCCTTTCCTCCCTATCTCCTTTCCCCTTGGACCGCCAGCGCTAGGGTAGAGGACCTAGTGCAGCTTTTGTTCAAGCACAGCTTTAACTCATGGTCAAGCCTAGTCCCTTGAGCCAGCATTTGTCGCGTGACTGCTGGTGAGGTGTCTCTTCCCAAAGCGGTTACGCAGGGAGGTGCTGATACGGGGATGAAACTGTGCACTGCACCAGAAGGAGTGCTCCACTGCCTGTGTATTTACTATGTACTTATCTGTGAGCTCTACTCACTCCGTTATGAGAGCTGTTTATGTCTTACCAATATATTTAACTTCCAGGTAGTAAAACATTTGTATTTCATGTAAGTACATCGTTATGTCTCTGCTCCCCAGTCTTTGCACAACACAGTAACTGCTTTGCAGTGTGTTGTTATTAGCATTTCGACCATCATCCACTCCTTTCAGTCATTTGGGATTGTAATCTCACGAGGACTGGAAGAATGAGAGAGACTGGAAACGTGAGGTTTGGAATTTTTACTGCCACTGTTGTTAGTTTAGTTTTGTGCAGTGAGAATTACTGCTGGAGTAAAGGGAAGGTATCTTAGGCTTCTTCCAGCAGGAGCTGGTGTCACACTGAGTGTGTGGGCAATGTGAAAACTGAGAGAATACCACAGACCTGAGCTTAAGTCTCACTCAAAAAAAGGTAGTTTTGCAAATAATATGTAACTTTGAGATGAGCAGTGCAGCCCTAGGAAGGACCTGGCAAAGCAGTGTTGATACAGGCCTGAGGTAAACTGCAGGTGGGGAAAACCGGCTGTTTTCTGTGTCTTTCTTCTCAGCAATTGTTGAGAACATGGCAGAGTTCCGACCAGAGATGTGCACAGAAGCTGCGCAGCAGGGCCTCATGCAGTGGTTGCTCAAGAGGCTGAAGGTGAGCTTGTTTTCCTGTTGTCATTTGTGAGATATCGCAATAAAAACTGACAGGCCACCGGTGGAAGCTGGTTGAGACGGTGTTTGGCACAATAGTAAAGGCGCAAGTCTATTTATTATTTGTTCTTTCTGTTTGTATAGGTTATCTTTGTGATAAGTTCTAACTAATTCAAAACTCACCTCAAACTGGGAATTATGTCCCTTTTAATTTACAAATTTGCAAAACTGAAGGAGTTGGCTTTACATGGAAGAAGCTCCACGCAATGTGATGCAAGTCTGCAGGTTGAAGTACTCTCATTTTAGTAGTGTTTGCCTGGAAGAGTATCTACTGTTGAGTCTTCTTGAATGTCTGTGGGTTTTATTTGTTTCTGTGGGAGTTCTTTTTGGTAACGTGTCCCTGATCCTGCCGTGAGAACTGTGGACTTCATTGCAGAGTTGGTCCCTTCACAGCGCTACAAAACAGCATTCGGGCTACAGGCGACTGGTGTGGTCATCGCCAGTAGCTGCGATACCACTGGGTTCCTAGCTCCAGCATCCGTACTGCCAGAGCTCCGCCAGCACCCGCCTTCCTTCTATAGACCACTTAGTATGAGCTTAAAACATCGCTTAAAATAAGCCAATTCTGCATGTGTGTGTTGGAGAAGCCAAGTTAAGGACAAAAAGTTAGAATTTCGGGTTTGTATCCTCTGGGTTTATAGTTTAAAATGGACATACTTTTGTCTTGTCTTTATATTGTAAACATCTTACAGTAGAAAGTGTCTTTTTTCTGTTCCTATAACTCCTGTATGGTGGATTTCTGGTCCCTGGCTAAGACCTGTAGGAATGTGAACAGCTGATCAGTGAGCGGGGAAACTAATAAATACCGTTTTATGGCTTTGCTTCCTACATCTCTAACACTATTTTGAGTTTCAATTGATGTCTTTGCTTAACTGCTGCTGGTGGTGGCTTTTTCTTTGAACTCATCTTACTGCCTTTTGAATTCAAAATTACTTTATGATATTCTTAGCATCCTGTAGCAGTGAGGTGCACAATTTAACTCTGCCTTGTGTGAAAAGGTGCCTAAACATTCCCTGGAAAATATTGTAGGAAAGGAATTGGTAGTTCGGCTTTCTTACAGTTAGTGAAGGAAATTTAACAAACATTGTTTTTTTCCTAACCTTGTTAGGGAGGCATTGGCACTTCCACACTTAAATGTCTTTACGGTTAGAAGGCCTCTGAATCACAGAAATACTCTCAGCGTTGTAAGTGTGCAGATACCCCTGTGGCCCTCATATACTTGTTAGCAGAAGTAACCTATAATTTCTCACTACAGGTAGTAACATAATTATATTCCTTTTGCTTAAAAACAAAAAGTTAAGTTAATTTTATTCCAGGCAGGTGCGTACTCAGTGTAGGTCTGCTGCCTGCCTTGCAATTACTCTGGCAGCTGAAAAGGCTTAGAAACTTGGGAAAGCAAAATAATCACAACTTGGATTCCCCTGCCTAGTGCCACAGCAAATGAATGTTAAAGGCCCTTGAAACTCAGGGCTGAATGTGTCTTTCCTTTGCCTTGGCATGTGTTACCTTTCTCTGGGTTTGGGGATGTGTGATCAGGCAGTGAGTGCTTTTTCTTGCTTACACGCTGTCGTCGTGGGGAGCAGCGTGCTAATGAAACCCTCGCCTAGGCGCCTTCGCTATTGGCAGCGCTTGGTCTTGAATCTCATGCCCTGACAGATGTGTTTAGGATTAAACCAAGATCTCAACATCTGGGTAGAGTGTTGTGCTGCTGAAGAATGTCTATGGGATGAGTTTTAAAATCAGGCGTCAGTAAGGACATCTGGCACACAGCACCGAGCGTGAATTTGTGTTTTCTGAATTGTAATTGTATTCTGAATGTGGGGACCGCCTCGGAAGGCTCAGATGGAGACCTTAATAGCTCACTTCTCCAAACATAAGCAGGGTTTGATGATGTTGTGTGCAGCCTTGAGAGAACAGAGCCTTATTTCCTAATGCCTGCCATAGGACGGCAGTTGGTACGCACCGTGATAGGAGTCAGTGGAGTTTTACAGCACTGAGCGCTTCCCCCTCTCATGCCACTGATTGCCTGGAAGTGTTATGGGGTTGCTGTAAATACCATCATCTTACAGGCTGGTTTGGCATCATTTGGAATGTAAAGCTTTATTTAAAGTCAATGCTTTGTGACATTTGGGATCTTCCTGCTTTTCATGATTTTGTGTTGCATGGTGCTGGTGTATTGTGACCTTTTCTTCGGAAGCAGGTCGGGATAATTGGCCCACACGAAGCCTTGCGCAGGCAGGTTCACTCAATCAAGCTGCAGGTAGTCGCACATTTGGGGGGAAAAATTGTGGGTGACAAATGGTATGTTTTAAGCCTAGTACTTATTGCTTGCGTTTTTTTTTTTTCCCCTGGAACAGTGGAATATAAATAGCTGGTAACTGATGATTTTTAAAACTGTTTTATTTATTTATTTATTTATTTGATGGATTCCTTCAGTAAACCAGTTTGCATTATTATCTGATCGGTTACTGTTAAGTCTGTTTCTGTAGATGAAGCAGATTTGGCAGTGTGCAAAAACATTGGATCCAGTTCAGAATTCCACTTCAGGGATTTGTCGTTTTCTTCAAATTCAGCATTTTGGTTTTGTTATGATTTTTTTTTTTAACATATTTGAGTATGGAGGGAATGTATGAAATGAAAGTTATGTGACTGTGCAGGCTGTTTAGCCATCTCATGTTCTTCTGATTGTGACATTGGTGATCCTCATACAAAACTTTGGCAGCTATTATTTAATGTTACTGTGATGTATTTTGTGAAATTCTGTTTTTGATGACAGCTGCAGACTTTCAGAATAGGGATAAGCCTGTGCACTCGTATAACATGGTGGAAAACTTATCACAGGATAGGGATTCCATGTTGCAAAGAACTGGAGGCTGTTCTCAGGTGTTATGAGCCAACTTGGTCAAACCAACTTATGTAGGACAGCGTGAAGGATCAGAGCTGAGTTTCTACACGTGCGTGCACAAGCACAGCCCCCCATCATCCCTGAATCAGAGATAATTATTACTGTTTTGTCAGTGAGGCATACTGCAAAATTACTGCTGTTGTATTTTGGTTTAAGTGTTGCTCATATGTTTGGTGATTTGATTAATGTGTTCTTCAAATCAGTGAAACACAGAGAGCCGTGCCCTCATGAGTCTCTTGTTCCTTCTTCACCAACAGGCTAAGATGCCTTTTGATGCCAACAAGCTGTACTGCAGTGAGGTGCTGGCTATTTTGCTCCAGAATAACGATGGTGAGACATGCCTCTGGTATCTATATTCTGTTCGGGTAGGATCCAGGCTTCTTTCAGATCACAACAGCACTCTTCTGCCTTCAGCTTCCCTTTGCTTGTGCTCTCTCTCTCCCGCGTGTATACTCTCTCACATACGCATGCGCCCTCTCTGCAGCTATTGTACTCTGTCAAGCCGTATTGATTTTGTTCGCTGATGTATCAGTGTTAGATGGCTGTAAAATCTGACAGTTAGCTTCATTTTTCTCTCTCTTTTCCCCCTTCCCCCCACCTCCGTCTAGACAACAGAGAATTGCTTGGGGAGCTGGATGGGATCGATGTGCTGCTTCAGCAGTTATCTGTGAGTAATTCACATACGCCCTCTCTACTGGCGGGAGACTTGCAGGCTGGGTGCGAGGAGGTGGAACAAATTCTGGGTGTAGCGCTGTCCTAGCGGTCTGTAGATACTGAAGCACAGCAGTGCTTTATAATTAGTGGTGCCATAGTCCCTGAATAACTTCCACACAAGTGTATCATCCATGGTAAGTGAGGTTGGTTTCTGTTTTACAGATGTTAATGTGGAGGTACGCAGAATTTAAATTATTTTGTTACAATTACATGGCAAGTTGGACATAGGCAGGGTTAGAAAATGACAGTCTTCAGCATTCTGCACTCCAAGCACTGGGCTGCATTGTGCCTACGTTTGAGCCAGCTGAAGGTAATGTGTTTTTAGTTCACTTATATTTCTTGAGGCAGTACTGTCAGTAGGTTAGGGTGCTGCCGAGCAAATGCCTCAGGTATGTGTGACGCCTAGGAGTTCTCTGGTAACAAGCTTATCCACATACCTGTGTAAATTGTGCAGTCGGTGAATTTGCCCTTCCCTTTGGAGGCCCTGTGTTGTCTTCCAGCTGCGCTCTTGGTACGCAGTCAGGACAGTAAAAAGGGCAGCAGAGTTACAAGAGAGAATGCATCAGTGATGTGTGTGACTGCTGCTCTGATGACTCCAGCGTTATGCGTATCAGATGCTGAAGGCTTGTGATGTAAAACGTTCATGTACAATCTACAACAGTGCGGACCAAATCGAGTCCTCCGTTTTGGGGTAATTCTGTTTTCTTTGTCATGCAGGTGTTTAAACGACACAACCCTAGTACAGCAGAGGAACAGGAAATGATGGAGAACCTGTTTGACTCTCTTTGCTCCTGCCTAATGCTCAGTTCCAATCGCGATCGCTTCCTGAAAGGCGAGGGTCTACAGCTGATGAATCTGATGCTTAGGTACCCAGATAACTTTAATTTTCTTGCCTGCTTTTGACATACCAACACACATTCTGGCTAGAAATTTGTGTTTTTCTGTTTATAAAATTTCTGTGTTAGCATATTTGTCTGTTTTCTGTTTATTTTTTTCCGGCATGTAAGTTGAACCTTCTCAGACATCCAAGCTCCACTCTTTGTCTTTAGCTTTGTTTCATAAGAAATGGGGTTACTATAGTAGCTGCTGGAAAGTAACAGTGCAGATCTGTGTGGCAGAGACCCGGATGAGAAAATGCTGTAGGTCAGGCCACTAATTCTCTAAGGATTTAAAAGACCCCTATGAGGGTGAGAGAGACCCTTTGGATGTCTCTAGGGAAAAAAGTTTTTCCTTTTGTTCCGGGGTTCAAGCTTCCCTGTGTTGTGTATCCCGTAAGCTGTTGAATTTTTGTGGGTGTTGATACAAAAATTGCTTTTGTGGAATGGGCCATAAGTATGCATTTCTTCTTGTGACGTGTTTTGTCACAGTGTGAATCTCCAGGGCTTCTCTGCTGTCTCTTCACTTTTACTTCCTAGCCTGGTACTGAATTGTGTCTTCTGAGCCGACTGGCTTCCTCCAGACCTCGGGACTGGGCGCAGCGGGGCTCTGTCTGGCTTTCCCTGGCGTGCTAGGCTGCGTGCGGTGGCTGGTTAGCAAACGCCAACAAGAAATGATGTATTCCTGCAGCGCATGGCTGGGTAATGTGCAGCAGCAGGGAACTGAATAAATAACCAAACGTGGATTATTCAAATAGGAACACTGGGTTTTCTTGAGGCTAATTAAAGAAAAGCTCCAAAACTAAGAACGAGAGGGAAGCCTCCCTCTGCCTCGAGTACTAAGCTGCTAAGCGAGCCTTGCAGAACTAATTACTTGGAGTTCTTGTGCCATGTGGGTGGGACTCAGTGTTTGGATTTTTAATAGGTTTTTTCCTTGTTTTTGAACTCTACTGTTTACCACTCTCTGTACCAGGACCCCAGCTGGAAAATTATGACAAGAGGCAAATTTCTCCCTGGATGCATCCCCCCACCTCCCAGTAGTTGTGGAGGGGTTAGGAGGGACACAGCGTGACTTAACTGCCAGCAGCAGCTATGTCTAATGGAAGGAGTTTCCAAGACCTCAATCTTTTGATGCTTAGGAACCTAACTTATTCTACAGTCTGAATGGGATTGGTAAAGTGACAATGTAAAAAAAGTAACAATTTGCGGAATATTGAACCAAGTTGACCAAGTCTTGTCCCCAGATCATCTCCCTTCTGGCCCTGACTTGTCCTACACTGCAAATCTCATTTAGGGAGAGCAGTACCTGGTTGGACAGAGAGAATAAGCTTCTTGCTTCTAATGATGTCTTCAGACTAGAGTTGAAAGTATTAAGTTGGTACTTTTATTGCTGATTCACGTTTTTCTTCTTTTGAAGAGCTGCCAACCACTTTTCTTAGTATTCCACTGTCCGTGTTGTTGACGTGTCGCCCATGTTGTTGACATTCCTATCCGCAATTTTCTTTTTTGCCTTAATACTCCTAATGAATGAAACTTGGGGATTCTGACACAGGTAATTATGCATGTAACCTAAAACTTGAAATCAGTGATACTCAGCACATGCTTAAAGCTACTTCCGTACTTCAGATTGGCTCGCTGGGTCAGAGCCACAATGCTGTCCCGAAGCTTTTACTTTTGGTAGGTGGGATGTTTCCTTATGAGTGTTGTAGGCTTGCTTCTGGTAGGCATGACACAGACATGACTGTGTATGTGTTATTTAAGTAGTTAACTCAGATCTTCAGAACTGCAGGAAGGCAGCGGTGCATAGCTCTGCTATCCCTTGGCATCTCTTGAAAACCAGCTTTTTGGGTTCGATGTTTTGGTGCTTTGTCAGTAGTAAGTAGTGAGAGAATGAATGATGTTAGAGTCCGGTACTCTATGGAGAGCAGAGGAGATGTTTAAGGTAAAAACACTGGCTTGTGGTGATGAAAATCGGGAGATGGATGCTGGGAGAAGGCGGCTTCTTTAGGAGGAGAAGCTTTGCGCGCGCTCAGCTGCTGCCATGGGAGGTTACTTGCTTTTGCAGGTTGTGGTGTGGTTGAAGGTGAAAAGCTCTGCTGGACTTAGCGCTTTAGTGAGGAAAATAGAGCATGTTTCTGTGGCTTTCAAACCACCAAACAAAGCAAAGTGCCTGAGAACTGACACTGCAAGGTTTTGGTGTTTGTTTGCTTGTGGGGTTTTTTACATATTTTAATACCTGGAAGATATTAAATAGCTATTAATTCTGTTAACCTCTGCTATCGTTGGGAGTTCTCTTGGTGTAGGCTTAAAAGCTGTTACAGGTGCTCAGTTTTTCTCAGTACTGCTTTGGTAACCGCAGGCTAGCGCTGTAAATAGGGAGTGAACCTTGATGGTTGTGATCTAGAGAGCTGCATGGCAGTATTACACTTCTGTATCTTCTTGATACCTTCATGATAAACAACAAAGAATAGAAATGCCATTCAGTTGTGATTGACCACCTCGCCCACAAACAGGACAGAATATTTTTCTCTCCTGTCGGTGTCCGCTGGAGACTGGGGTGGGAGAGATCTGTTATTTTTTGTTTTTACTTTGAAGACGGTTAATCATTGTACCATAGTCTGTGCAGATGAAAGGACAAATAAGCAAAGTTGAAAGTTTATTGACGTGATGTGAGATAGATAAGCTGTGTGAGAATAAAGATATCAGGCTTGAATCTCCATTACTGTCTTAGAGAACATAGCATTCTGTATCTAGTGCTACCCAATACATCTAGCCAAGTTCTGTTAATAATGGTCATGCACAGAGATCTGCAGAGAAGTATAGCATCTTTCAGCTGAGCATTTAACATGCTCAAGAGGTTCCTGTAGACAGTAATGAAAACAGGACTGCTTTCTACTATGCTGAGCTTAAACCGTATGGCCAACAGCAAACCATGTCATTTTGTGTGAGCTTCTGCTCGCTTATGGGGAGACAGTGGTACCGCCTGAAAATGAACATGATGTGGCTGATGCGCTTTACGTGATGTGTCCATCGCACGCTGTGTCCTGGACTTGGTGTGGTCTCAACTTGCAGTGTTGAGGGGGGCTTGCAGTTGGCCACTGGGAGTGGAGCTTCACCAGGCAGATATGTGGGAGGTGAGCAAAGGGGTCTGGGAGGAGACCGGATTAAGAAGGACAGAGCCTGTGACAGCAGGGATGAAGTAGGCAGTTTTGAAGTAGGATGAGAGCATGGGTATATATAATCACTTGGTTTGCATCTCTGCAGCAATGGTGGCTCATTTATTTTATGGAGTGTCTTTATCAAAAATAAGATGGTTTATCAAGGTGGTAGCCTCTGGTGGAGAGCCTATAAATGTCACATAGAATTAAATTATTATTTTTTTTTTTTTTAGGTCAGGAAGCACTTTTTAGCGCACAGTCCCTCAGCCTTACCTTGGTAACCTAAATGCAGTTTACCTTACAAAGCCAAAAGAGAGAAAAACAGGCTTGTAATGTCAGTTCCCTTGCGCGCGCTGACAGGAAGCTTATTGCTTTTGCTGTAAAATTGTGTTAAGGTTTGGAGGAGATGCAGCCACTCAGTTCCCTGGGGATGTGTCAAGAAGACTCTCTGTTGCATAGGAAAAATGACGTGTGGCTTTCCCAGTTATTAACCGAAGGCGCATGTGTATGCACATAGACAAATGCAGCAAAGGGAGCTTACGGAAACGTGTATCACTTGGGCAACACAATCTTCTGTTCTGCAGCTATTCAGTGGCTTTTCTTGACCCTCAGAAAAAGCGTTTATTCCTGTACAGCAAAAACAAGGTGAAAATGGACAACTTGGCATGGCTCCCCAAAGCTTGACTGTAGCTATTTCAGGGTATATTGTTTATGATTATTAAAATCCTTTTATGTTTTCTTGTCCTGCTGTTCCTAATGACCCCATGGAAACTTAGACTGTCTCTTTACTAAATCTTCTGGTTAATTAAACGGAACCATTTTATGCAGCAGTTTTCCAAGAAATCTAGTAGTCTGCTTTTGCGAGTATTATGGAAAGTGAGAGATTGTGTTATGCTAATGTAGAAAGTCCAAATAATGTTAGCACCTCTTCTTTTTGAAATAATAAATGTACCAAAAGAGTTCTCTCAGATGTAAAGGTATTACAAGGAGGAAAACAATGGTTAGCAAATAAAGTTGTAATTCAGAGTTCCCCATGAAGCCTGAGGTCACTCCCTATTTGGTGATACTCACGTATGCTTGTCTTTGAATTAGTGTTCAGCTAAAAGTTACCTCAATAAGCACAGATGAGACTAAGATAAACTGCTTGGCCTCTGGCAGAATAAATATTTCAAATAAAATCAACTCTAGACAGTCCAGTCAAGCAGCTATTGATCTCTAAAAGCCTGAACTTAAACCCAATGAATATTCCAGAGATCAGCTCTGTGCAAGCTTCCTAAATGCTGATCAATATGCAATTACTTCCGCTGAAAACATTTCTTATATTGTCTGGCCTAAGAAGTCCTTTATTTTTAGCTCCCTGTAGAGGGGAGGTGGGGGTGTTGAGCCGCCCTCCTGCACTGCTCTTCGCTCGTGGGTAGAACTCGTTGCTGCACCAGATCCCAGCTGCACGTGATGCTTTCAACAACCACTTTGCGCCCATTGGAAGCACCCGCGGCTGCGATGGGCACAGTAACTTTATTTTAGGCTAGGATGTTAATATATGTGTTTTTTTACTTTGCATGTTGTTAGGGGTTTGCAAAGTTCCGTCTCTAAAGGGAAGGTGTTTTCCACGGTGCTCTGGAGCTTGGGCTTCACGATGACCCTGCTGATGGCCGTGAGGGTGGCTCAGGGTGCGCTGTTTGCAGGTGGGCAAGCTGCTCCTCACTGCTGGCTTTGGCAGCTGTGTGCAAGGGCAGCGCAGTGCTGCCGCCTCCACGGGGGGAAAGAGGAGAGGGCTGGACTGCATCAGTGATTTGACCTTCATAGATCCTTATTCCAGGTCCACAATAACATCCAAGCACCTTACGGTGGTGCAGAGCAACCAGTGTGTGTCCAAGGAGAAGTGTTTTCTCCTCGTCGCTCCAGGGGAAGAGCACGGCCTGTTTCTGTGGGGATTTATATAGCTACATGCACATCTAAAAATATTTGTTAGAGAACAAATTCCTTAGAGAAGAGAGAATCGGAGGATGTTGCCATGCACTTGGTGTGGAAGGCGGTGGGGCTTGTGACCATCCTGCCCTGCGGGGAACGCCTGCCTGGCCTGGCCTTTGGGGACACTGAGGGCTCTCGTTCTTCAGCTCACATTAGCTCCTGCTGATGTTTACCTGGTCTATCGGTTTTATGGGCTGTATTTGTGACTGCTTTTTCAGTTCATGTTTCACAAGATATTTTAAATTGTCCCTTGGATGAATTATAAATTTCTCTATTTCTGGTTTGAGAGGTACAAAGCTTTTGGCGATGGTTTTCAGACCACCTGTGTGTTATTGGTGTGAGTTACCAGCATCGGCATTCTGAACTAGCATTAAAACAGAATAGCCCAGAATCTGTCTGCTTCTTTCCAGCCGTGATTTCTGGAGATGAGGTTTTCTTCATTATAGCTGATGACCAAGCTACACTTACCAAACTTGCTCCTTTATTAAATTGAGTTATTGCTACATCTAAATCCTGATCATCTTGGTGTGACAGTATTTGCCTTGTGTACCCAACCCAGTCTCCCCTGCTGTTTTGTGCTAGTATTTGTAAGGTCATGATGAAATAACTTCTTTAATAGCTGAGAAATAAAAAAAGGAAATAAAACCATAAAATATATAAAATGAAATAAAAAGAAAATAGAAAATAAAAAGAAATAAAAAACATTAAAAAAGACATAACCAAGAGAATATTTTCAACCACAGTTTTGAAAAGAGAGTATTTGTTGATACAACTTTTTGACTTCTTGAAGAAAATCTTGCTTAGAGCTTGTGCTTAGACTCTTAATACTTTCCTTGTCATGTTCGTTTCCCTGTTCATGCCGTCTCTTTACAGTAGCGTGGTCCAAAGCTCTTCGTGTCCCTGAAAAGTTTAACTTGCAGCTTTCTTTTCACAGAGAGAAGAAGATTTCCCGCAGCAGTGCCCTGAAGGTACTGGACCACGCCATGATTGGACCGGAGGGCACAGACAACTGTCACAAGTTTGTTGACATTCTTGGTCTGAGGACCATCTTTCCACTCTTCATGAAATCACCCAAAAAGATAAAGAAAGTTGGAACAACTGAAAAAGAACACGAAGGTAGGCATGCTTCCAGATCCTTCTTATTGTCAGGGAGGAGGTGAATGGAAGGCGAGTGTCTGAAAAGGACCTGCCACAAGGAGGGAATGGCACATCACCAGTCTTCTCACAGCTCCTCCTGCAGCTCTCAGGTCCAGGCAGCCTGCCTGCTCCCTGTCGCAGGCTAGCTGTTGATGACACACTTGCCCTGCTTGTTTTGGTATCAGCGGTTCCTGGCGATTCCATTTCATGTGCTGTTAATAAGTTATTTTACTCCTGTAGGGTCTGTTGTTTGAAGCTCTGACTCTTTGATGCAAAACTCTTTTGAAAAGAGTAATGAGGCAACTACAAATGTCACCTCAAAAGCAGTGTTTTCATGGCTCTGAGCACTGAAGTGTGACTCGATGAACATCAGGCATTGCAGAAATAAACTGCGTGCTTTTGAAGTTGCCTTTTTTTTCTTTCTTTTTCTATTTTTTTTTTTCCTCTCTCCCCCGGAAAACTCTGCTTTAACAGAAATCTGCTTTGGAGTATTACTGCAGGACCTTACGCTGAACTGAATCTAGGGTCAGTCCTTCCTGCGTCTGGTAACATTACCTTTTCCATTTTGTTAATAATTGACTATGTCTTGGAAGAAACTTTAAATACTGCCAGCGATGCCTGAGGTTTTGCGCCAGTTCATTACTCATCTCAATTCTATAAAGGGTGAATATTGTCAAAAGCTGAAGGGGTGTAAGTGGCTCTCGGGCTTGCCTAGTATCCATCCGTAACTCTTGCAACAAACCAAGGGAAAATGGAAAGAAACAGCAACAAGGTGGGAGCTCTAAACCCAAATACCCAGCTTTGGTACTGGCCTCGCAACTGGGGTGTAACCAGATGTCCGGACGTTCTCCAACGCAAAGGCAGGGAGGTGCTGCCTCCTGCAGACCTCGCCGGGTGCTGGGCTGAGGCGCTGGCTGAGATGGAGCAGCCCCTTGCTCTGGAAGAGCTGTAGAGTTGAGGGCAGCTTGGTGGGCATCTCCTTGTTCATGTCCTTCCTGAGGACAGGGTGGCGTGGAAGAGGAGGGACAAATTCAGCAAGCGGCTGTTTTCTTCTTGAAAACTGCCAGTGGTGAGCTGGTAACAGTACACTTGTTCTAGAGCACCACCATTAAAAGGTGACAACGCTCTTGTTAACGAAGGTGGTGGCTTGGAGAGGCGTGCTTAAGCTGCAGAGGTGGGCTCTGTGCCTTGGAGGTGGTGCGGCTGTGGCGGGACGGTGGGTCGAAACAGGAATTGGCAGCACCATGGGCTGTGTGCGCATGCATGGCGGCGGCTGCTTTCCTAGCGTGGGTGGAAAGAAGGGGCTTACCTGCAGCCCAGCGCCAGCCCCAGTAACGATTCACGCACGGGCTGCCAATTCCGGCTGCCTTATCTGTCTTGTATTGTGTTGCTTGTCTTGGATAGATAATGGTGAGGAAGAAATGCTGTCGTGTATTCTGGGGTTTACGTAATAAAATTGCAGAAAGTGCTGTTGCGCTTAGATGATGGATTTAGGGGATGTTTTGAAATCTTCATTTGCAGTATGAAAATAAGGTTGTTTAATTCTTCTCACCGAGAGAAAGCTCAAACTAGAATATGAGCTTTTGAGTAGAGGGATCTGGGTCTGTGGCTCATGTCACTGAGTTAAATTTTTCAGTTTGGGAAAGTGAGTTAATCTCTGTCTCATCTGCTTCGTCTTGAGACTGCAGATGACACCTGTGTGCAATCTTGGCTACTGTGAGGATTAGGTAGCAGTCTGGAAAGCCTTAAAGGGGTCAGTTCCTAACTATTTCTGTGATAGGAAAAAAGCAAATCTGCCCTCAGGAAAATGGAGTGATCAGTGCAAACAGTCTTCGTATCGTACCTCCATCTCATTAATATTCAGAAGAAACGGAGGACATTAAGATGAGTCCAGAAATCAGTTTTATTAAAATAAACTCTCCCTAAAACACTGGGGTAGTAAGTCCAATTTTCTTTGTTTTGCATCACTGGGCAGGTGAGTTACTGAATTTCTAACGATGGGAGTTAATTGAGATGTTTAACAGGGTTCCCCTGGAGCCTGTCACAGCCATTGTCCTGACACGTGTATAAGCAGCATAGTATATGTTTTTACTTTGCCAACTGTTGGACCAGCAATACAGTAATTACTTTGTGCTTGGGGGCACTGCTGGTTGATGGTCGGCTCCTGTGAGCCACTGGCGGAACAGGAATACTACAAAGACTCCTCGGTGCCTACTGGTTTTAAAGGAGGTATAGTGTGATTGAGAATCGATGCCCTTTGTGTTGTGCTGCTCCTAGGAACACGCTTCTTTCTGCACATCTCTTTGTTTATTTATCAAAAAGAATGCTAGCATTCAGTCTTCTCTTGTCATCTTTTCTTGTAAAAACTTTATCCTGTGTTCAAACTGTTTAAAAAAAAAATATTAAAAATTGATTAGAATGATCCTCTTCTGCTAGGAGAGCGTTCATGTATATGTCAAATGGAGGAACGTATTCCTTTAAAGGATTAACTAGAATGGCTTTGTAGCAGAGGCATCGGTATTTCTTAAAAAGCAGTTCTAAGGATCTGCGCTGTGCGTGCATTAACTGTAATGCCATTGAGACTGTGTGGGGACAGACACTCGTGGCTGTGCTGCAAAATACAAAATTCTTAATGGGCTATTAACCCTGGAGCCTAATTACAACTGCTTAAAGGACAATCCTGTTAAAATGCTTCAGCACTGGGTGAGGTACCAAACAGCTCTGCCAGAAGCATTTGTCCACCGAGACTCTACCTCCTCCGTCTGTCCTGGGCGTCCCTTTGTCTGCAGCTGCAGGGGTGCCGCCAGGCTGCAGGTACAGCACCAGCCGGGGCTCGAGGATGCTTTAGCTGTAGTTAGTGACAGAGACACTCTTCTGGTGGGCATCCAATGCTCCGTCTTTAGAGCACAAAATCTTTTGTATGTGTCTGATGATGGTAGGAAAATACTCTTGTCTTTATTTTATAGTAATGTTGCTTTTTACATGGGAGATACTCCATAAAATAAACATTATTTTATTGCCTTGAAGGCAATGTTCTGACTGCGACAAAATAATAAATACCCTAGTGAAAAAATCTCAATGTGACTTGGCGAGCTTTTATTTATTACAAAAATTTATAATCCAAATTAAGTTTCATAAAAATAACTTTTCTGTAATGTATTTCTCTCTCTCTTTCTTTTTTTTTTTAAAGCCAGCATAAAGATGCCAGTACTCGTTACCTACATTTTAAACACTGCCGATGTTTAAAAATTATTTTACTCTAGGGAGCCTGTGAACAATTTAAAGCCAAACTGCACATATTTGTGCTCTATATACACTGTGTAAAAAAGAAAAAAAGAAAAAAGAAAAAAAAAATTCTTAACCATCTTTATGGATGATCTGAGCCTGAAGATTTGGCTGGTGGTGTCTAACTGGCTATATGTTATCTACACTTGAATTTTGCCTGACTTTGTACAGATCATGATATACTATTGAGGGTATTATGTTTGTGAGGAAAATCTCATTTGAAGCAATTTCCCTTTTTCTGAGGCAGTGAAGCAACTCGAAACAGAAATATTTTGCAGTTGAAGACAGAAATGGCTTAAAGTTTTCCTATGTCTGTAGAGTCAAAATACTTGTGAGTCGAGTATCCAGCTGGGTGTCCAGCCTTGAAGAGAAGTAGCCCTTTGTTGTGGAAACCAGTGTGTCTTGGATAGAGTTTTGTTGTGAGTTCGTTGAATGGCGTTAGTGCGGTCCCTCTGAGATGCTGCCTGGCATTGTATGGAGCGGGTGGAAGGCTGGATGAGGCAGGTTGTAGGAGGTGGAGAATTAACGACAAGTATTACTGCAGAAATGCATTTAATTCTGCTAGATGCTCAGTGTTTGTTTTTGTGATTGACTGCTCCCTGTAATCTTCCTGATTAAGGACTGTGATCCCTCTAGAAGTGTGATCCGGACTGGTGTTGAGTGTGAGAGACTGAGCACCACGTAGAAGGTACGGTACAGCATAGCTTGGCCCGTAGCATTTTGTTGTGGCACGTCATATGGTAAGTAATGTGGTAGTATAATATAGCCTACCTATAGTGAACATTGGTACAAAGCTAAAGGCCAAATTGTGGAGAAAATGTGCTCTTGGTCAGTCTGAGACTGACGTTATATGTATAAAATGGTGAGATTTGCTGTGTTATAGGGGTTCATGTGTTCTGATGGGGCACCCACCTTGCCTCGTGGCTTCAGTGGGACTGAGCTGGAAGGTCAGAGAGGGCAAAGGGGCAAGTGTCTAGTGTGCGTGATTGCAGGGAATGAATGGGAATTTGGCTCTGGGTGGATCTTGGCATAAATATAGGGTAAGATTTGAAATAAGGCTTCTGTATTGCGAATTGTGAAATGCGGAGGATGCTGTACGAGCGCCTGTGTTCCAAAATCTCTTCTGTTGCAGAGCTGAGGGTCAGCTTGTCTTCACTGTGCATAAGGGTGCGACGGCTCTGGGGACTGGACTTCCCGCAGCAACAGTTGAATTGAAGTGCTGGATGCTAACTTGAAATTCTTGAACAGTCTCAGTGAGCTAAAAATGGAGAAAACACAAATTCCTTCTGAATTAGAGAGTCTGTAGTGAAGCAATCATAACTTGCTTGATAGGCTGTATATTCTGCTCTTTCTCAGGACAGTTATTTGCAGTCTAGTTTTGCTCACTTGGAGAGTCTAATGAACTATAAAAGGATGTTTGTCCAATTCATCTTCATTTAAAAGCCTTCTCTTGACTTAGATGTCAGTTTTACTTAGGAATGCTTAATTTGATAACCTGAGAGTTAGTTCAGCCAATTTCCAAATGAGAATTCCTATCACTGTGTTTTTTTGCCTGTTCTCCCTCTTACAATAAGGAAGCCTCTTTTGGAGATACTCAGCAATATACTTCCTTTAAAAAACAACAACAGCAAAACCCATTTCTTAGTAAATCTGCTCTTACTCCTTTGTGTAACATACGTTGAAAGGCAGCAAAGCCCTTGGAATGAATACCTGCTGCAGAGTAAGTTCCCTGGGCATGGAAAAGTGAAAAGGCAGCAAACAGAAAAATGGCCTGATAAAGAGTATCTTTATTAACAGAACACCCTCTGCTAGCCAGCAGAAAATATTTTTCATGTGGTGGTCTTCTGAAGTGAATACCCAGGGAAGGCATCAGTCTGTTTAAACAGAACTTTGTTATGCCAATTTATTATTTTACCATCAGCCCTCCAGAATATGACAGGAATCTTGAACAATCCATGATGCTGAGTACAGAGTTAAATTTATCTCAATTAAAGTTAGCATTCTTCTTTTACAAGAACATCACAAAAATAAGCTTTCTCAGTTGATAGCAAGAATTTTGTTTTACATTCAGCATGATGCTTGGATTCCACCTCAACAGGGGCATTGTGTGGAGCTTTTTTGACCTTTCCAGGCCCTGCTTTACCCATCAGTAAAATCATTATTTCTTACTGTTGTCAGTATTTTAAGATAAGATTTTTCTTGGCAAAATATTTTGAGATACTAGAGCGGGTTAGTCTTTAAAAATGCAGAGTATTAATGCATGTGAAAGCAGGTAAGCTTATTAGATGCTACAGCATTGGAATAGCACGTCCCTGGTTACACTCATAATTCTGTAACGAAAAAACCACTTGTGGAGTGCAGGAGTGGTCAGTCTTCCGCGACTTTACAAGCTGCACTGCAAAACTGTCTGAATGCATTTCATAGGCATCTGAAAGCTGTGCGGAGGAGAAACCAGAAGCCACCCCTCGGGACTCCTCTTCTGCTGCGGCGTTTGGCTGGGGCAGACCCACGCCTGGTCCTGGGGTGTTTTGGCAGCGTGACCTCGGCGCTCGCTGCGAGCATCCTCCCTCCCTCCCTCCCTCCCTCCCGGAGCCGGGGAGCTGCTGGGCCTTAGGATGTGCCAGGGGCTTCCTCCAAGGTTCACAGCAGGCGTGAAGCCACAGGGTTTTGTGCATAGGAAGGGTAGAAGTTTCTGAAATAGATGTTTGGTTTTTTTTTCCTGGTACTTTCCTGTTCCTACTTAGAAACCACAGTTTGTCTTAAGAGTTCTTTACAAGACAGAAGGCTCTTAAATGTATTCTGTGGGGTTCACCAGAATACCCTGCTCGTCCACCTAATGACTGCTGTCCCCCTGCGCCCACAGGCACACGCCTTCCCCTTCCCCCGGGAGGACACTTGCCTCATCTGCGTCGGTATTGCAGGGGAGCGTGCTTGAGCTTCCTCCCCTGCTAGGCAGATGTCCGTTATAATGAAATGTAAAAAAAAAAGCGGGGGGGGGGAGAATAATAAAGGCAGAGGAGTGTAATGTTATGGCTTGATTTGACAGGACCTCCTGCAGTTGCAGCTGCCAGTGCCAGCCATGGAATAGATTAATCTGTATTCCAACACGCCGCAGCTGAAGTCAAGATCGATCTAATTAGGGTGTTTTAAACACTGCTTGCATTCTGAAGTCTTCGTGCCTGTCTGGAGAGGGAAGGGCTCGTGAGAGTCCGAGGTGATCCTGGTCTAAGGAGGACTCTGGTGCAGCTGGGTGAGCACACGCGATGTGACCTGCCTGGAACCAGGGATGTGGCCGGCACAGTGCTCCGCACCGCGGCACCGGCGTCGTGGAGAGTTGCGGTACCTGCAGGTGAACCAGCCGATGGGACAGAAAACAGCGTTGTCTGCTAATAAGAAAGCAGCCTCGGTCTTCCCATATCCACCAATTTGTGAGATTTTGGGATGTTTGTATGAAAAAAAGTTGTTCTTGATGCATACTAGCTGCCAGCTGATACCTGTTATTCCTTTAAAGGAATCTTTGGTGGTGCTGAACACGGCTCGTTTTGGTGCTTGCTTTTCAAAGGAGACGCATTTAGTTGTTCTTAGAAACGGGGGCTAGGCAGCTACTTCTGCCTCTGGCCATGTCTGTTGCCCTCCTTGGAAATGACTCTTTGTGCAGGTGATGCGGACTTTGGCTGAGTGTTGGCACGATTATTTAGAAGTTCCCCAAATATTCAGAGGCAGGCAGGCTGCCCGAGGCGTCGCCCGTGGGCGATGTGCAGCTTGTGGCCTCTGTCTGTCAGCTGAGATCAAAGCCGGGCAGCTGCAGGTTTTGCTTACTGAGGACTCAGAATAGCACCAGCTACTTGTCATTTTCCAAAGAAGATTCAACTCACAGCAAATACTGGGCTTAAGGACTTCAAAAATTTTGCATATGAGAGATACATATTGGTGCGGTTTGTGGGGGAAATGGTGAGACCCCCACATCCGCGGAAACCTTCGCTCCCAGGTTAACACCTCTCACGTCTGATTACTTGTGTAAATGCTTCAATTCATTGACTAATGGATTCACCCACTTATCCCATTGCGCTTCTCTTACCCCAGGGTTTACCCTGATGTTGGCGCGTGTCCTTGCACATGGGTGTTGGTGTTTATTGGGCCAGGAGTTGCTTTATGGCATAATTGTGATTTTGGGGAGGGAAGCATGAAACACAATAGTGCGTTTTTTTTTCAGGAATCTGATCAAAAAAATGGTCTAGATATTTTACTGAAATATTTCTGAACTAGTTTTTGAACATTTTGACCAGGTAACTAAATATTTCCTGGATTTTCCGGAGTGATATGTTGAAAGAATAACCTCATTCTTAAAAAACCTGTGTCAGCTTCTTTAGACTTCTCAGTAGTTTTAAAGATTTTATGGATAAAATGGATAAATATCTGCATATGAGCACCAAAGCAAAAACGATGGCTAAAATACATTTCCTAGTAAAGGAGTATTGAAAAAAAAGCAATGAAGATATATCGTTGGTGAGAATATTACTACTAAAATACTGTGTCAACACTTCTAAACACTTCCAAAAAAAGAAGGTTTGGGGAAAAAATAGTGTGAAATACAGAATGCTGGCTTCTTTCTAAAACAGCAGAGCATATGTTGGGATATATTTAAAAAAAAAAAAGTCTTCATTTTGCTGTATTTTTTTTTCACCTTAAGAAAATAGGATCTTGCAAGGACTTTCGAGGCTTTTACAGTATTTTTTAATGTAGACACTTAATTTGCTGTCGCTTTTTGTGGAATAACTGTTTCTCTGCAGCGAGAATGTGCATTGACATACCCAGAGCCATCCTTCACCCTCATGTTATCCTGTCGAGATGACAGAGCAGCCGCGCGGTGCTGGCCACCCGATAAACCTGTTATCTCCCCTGCTCCTCCTGCCAGCAGCTCTCCCAATCTCTTTGGTACATGAAAAATTGACACCACCTCAGGCAGAAATCTGTTTCTAAGGAAGCTACATTTATAAGTAGCTAATGAAATGGGGTGTGTGCATGCGTGTGTACAGCCTCTTCTGGTTGCTGCCCTTATGTAGTATGCAGATAATCTGTGCTGCAGAGAGGGCAGCCGCAACTTGGACTTCGCCTTTCCGCGGAAGCGTAAGCTGGCAGTTAGTGCAGAAGCTCCCTGCAAACACGTCGGTGTCGCTTGTTCTTTGTACGCTGCTGCAATCGATCAAGGCTTCTCATGGCTCCAGGCTAGGCAGTGCCGTGGAAATGCATGTTAAAATGGTTTGACAGCAATAAGATGATGATTCTTTTCCTCTGCACATTGCGTTTTCCTCTCTGAAAATAACAAATCTTGACACCCCTTCTCCTCTCCCCACCACCGTGGGTGAGGAAATGTTTATGGCCGTTTTTTTTCATCCGTCTTGATTGGCAAGATGAAAGTGAGGACATCTTGGAGAAGTTAGTTTTGAATACATTGGGATGTCTAAAACATAAGGTTTGTGCTTAATGCAGACCTGTGGGCAGGAAGCAATACCAAATGATTTGGCAAGGGAGAGAAGCTCGCGCCTCTCTCATTTGCTTTGCTCCTTTGTGCTTGCTTTTATTTCCCCATATTAAAACCATATACTCTTTGATATTGCCAACATCGTTTCTCCTGTTGGCATACATTTTGCAAATGATTTGCATCTCTGCGTCTCCTGTGATACTGGGGGTGCAGAGGCGTGGTGTGTGGCCGCTCTGCTTCCCTTTCCCAAGGACAGGGAGGCGGACGCCTTCCCTGGGCTCCTTCCCTCGCCTCGCACCGGCTCCCGGGGTGACTCGGTTCCTCCACCCTGGAAAGCGTTCATGGGCAAAATGAAAAAGAACCAAGAGTGTGAGGGTTGTAACCTGAGAGCTTGCCTCAAAATGTTTCAAACCCGGTATGAGTTTATATGTATATTGTGTATAAAACTGGTGAATCCTTCTGAAGAAACAAGGACACAGAGAAGCGCTTGCTTTTGTACTTCACACAAGCCTGGTAAAGCCAAATATTAATGGTTAAAGAAGTGTAAGATGCTCTATGTGAAAAAGTGTGCTTTTGGAGAAGATCGTGTTGCTTTCTGTCCCACAAGGAGCGAAGAGCTCAAGGCCCCCTTCTGAAATGCTGTGGTTTTGACCACCACCCGAACCCGGTGCTTTGCAGCAGCGGCTGCGGTGAGGCAGCGCACCGCGCTGGTGTGACATGGCGTACTGGGGCTGTGCTGGGACGTGTGCTCAGGTGGAGCTTCTGGAAGGGGTGCAAGGCACAGAAGCAGCAATGCCACGTGGCCCTTGGGTACCTCCTTTGGTGGTCCCCTACCGAGGGATGTCCTTGTTCCTGCAGAAGTTGTCCTCAGAGCTTGGTCCTGCTGCTCCTCAGGAGACCGGCACTGCTGTGGGTTCGAGGCACTTGGTTCAGTCACCTTTCAGAGTGAAGCTGTGGTTGGACATTAACATAGATGTTGTCTCTTGTGCGCTTGCAACGTTGACTTTTTACTTGGCTCCAAGGTTTGTGCTGTAAAATATGACCCCCAAGTGCAATTGAGAAGACTGTAGAACGTGTTTGTTTGACCATTTCTGGTTTGCTGTGGCACATTCATATTCAATCCACGGGATTTTCTGTAAATAAAAGTGGTTTGTTTGAGGATTTTTTCCTCTAGCTAATACCAGTTAAGTCTCTGCCGGAGCAGTGTGCTGGCACAGTTACTCCTTTCTCAAGCTTTCCTGTTTCAGTAACTGTCCCCTGTTTGGCAAACTAAGGGTCATTTGAGTGACAGGGTTGGCTTCGGCCAGGGTTCCTTTTAGCCCCAAGGGAGGAGGCAGTGTGCTGTGCCTTGAGCTGTGATGGAGGGTGCCAAAAAGAGAGCGTGTGCTGCTAGGCAGGCGTGCCAGCCTGGGGAGGTAAACTGGAACAGAATTTGTGCTTTACGTAAAGTGCTTTTTTCAGGTCACCAAGGAAAAGCAGGATCGGTGGAGCAGGAGTAGCGCAGCAGAGCCAGAGAAGACCTCGCTAGCTGGGCTGCGGTGGGCGAGGAGCTGTCTGTGCCCCCTGCAAACACAGCTTGCTGCTCTCGCCGCCGCTCTGCCGCCGCTCACCAGTGATGGGAAGGAACCAGGGTTCCGCTTATCAATGGCTACACACTGGAGAGCTAGTAGTAAATTTAATGGCATGTTACAGAGAAAATAAGCTCCTTGTTCCTGATCTCAGCATGCAATTTTCATTTTGTATCTCCAGAACATGTCTGTTCCATCCTGGCCTCCCTTCTGCGAAACCTGAGAGGGCAGCAGAGGACACGGTTACTGAATAAATTCACAGAGAATGACAGTGAGAAGGTGAGTGCTGAATATGCGTCTGCAGTCTCTGGGCCACCAGGCTGGGAGGATACTTGATAACGGCGGGGTGCCTGCGTACACTCGCTAAGTTACTGAAAAGCCGGTATTGTACCTGCCTGTAGAGACTTGTACTCTTACAAACCATCGTTCTCTCATTCAGTTTGTTATCTACAAACTGGAGAACTGGAAATGCCTTTAGTGCTTGGCCTCCCACATCATACGTGCTCTTGTTTTCCGGTGTTCTTGCACATGGTAGTGGCGATTCTCAGTCCCGTGTCTCTCTGCTGAAGCCTGATTGTATAACACATGTTGTATGGTATTACATTGTGCTGGCTCTGTGAGACCAGGGCAGTGTGGAAAGGTGCCAGTTTTTTCTAGTGAAGCTCTTTTGTAGAGAGTTTAGGAATTGCTGTAGTACACATTGAACATTCCCTGTTCCTTCCTCTCCTAGAATGTGTCACTTTAGTGGTGTTTACCCTGGGAAATTCTTTCCAAAATATTTACATGGTGGTGGATAGATCAAACAGCTGTGAAACAGAATCAGCAGCTTTTGCAAACCAGTAATTCCCAAGAGATTTGTAAATTCCGCCACTGGGGAAATATTGGTTCCTTAGTATTCCTCATTAGTGTGTCTTAAAGGTGTTTTTCATAACCTGTTCTACCAACTGCAGAAAATTTCCCATTACTAGATAGGCTTTCAGTTGCCTAATACAGTTCAGAGGAGAGCAGGAGAGCCGTAACACGTCTCATACATTTAAAATAAGCTTGGCTGCATACAGAATAGACAGAAAGGTCTGTTGAAGAAACCAGGAGAACTAGAGAACTACAGCACAGTAGAGCGAGTGAGCTAGGGACACGTGTCTATTTGCTGCCTTTTAGCTGGAGCTGACGAGACTATATTGTGATGTGGGATTACATTCAAATGCCTGCAGACTCAGCGTGCTCATCCGACCAACACTTGTACCGTCCTTTTGTAATGCATTCCTTCCTGTGAGTGACAGAATTGCCTGTTACTTTGTGAAGACCACAGCTGGGAGGAAAACAACATAGCATGAAGGATTAAAGATGATTGCATTGTTCTTTTTTCTTGCTTAGGTCTCTCTCTTCTGCCCTTGCAGGTTGATAGGCTGATGGAACTGTATTTTAAGTACCTGGATGCAATGCAGGCAGCTGATAAGAAGATTGATGGAGAGAAACATGTATGTATTGCTTACGTTTTGCCAGCTCATGTCTACAATACTCTCTGCATGTCGTCTGCACAGAACTCCTGGGTCAGCCAGGTCACTCTTCTGAGCTGTGCCCTCATACCTGTGCTGTTACCTCTTCATTCTTGTTGCCCTGCCCTCCAGCTTCCAGTTAACCTCAGATGAAACAGGCCGAGAACTTCTCTACAGCAAGTGCTGCTGGCCTTTTCTTAAGCGTGAATTTTACTAGGAGGGTCTAAGTCTGTGCTTCAATTTGCCTTCACTTTTACTTGGCTGCAGACTTGCTTGGTTTGGCAGATGGAGAGTAAGTGAAATGCAGAGAGACAATTACATGATAATGTTCAAGGCCTCCTACCCTGGTCTTTAGAGTTCTCATCAGCTGCGAGAAAGCGTCTATTTTGATTAGTTAGATGAGGCTGCAGCCAAAGGCTGGTGTGTTCTCTGCACACCAGCAGTGAATCGTTTTGAATGACATGAGCCTTGGTACCGCGCAGTACTTTCTTGGAACTGAAGCTGGAACAGACTTTTTGAAAGAGAACGAGCTGTCAGAGTCAGGAAGCAGCTTGCAGAGCTGTTAGCGAGCTTGGCCAGCTTCCCACAAGATTATCTGTATCAGCACTGAAGAGGGTGTGAGATTGATTAGCACTGACGGAGAGTAATCACTGCAGCCGCTGTCCCCACACGTGGGCAAGCTCAGCGTGCCATGGGCTGCAGCCCCCCGCCAGGCTCCGACAAACAGCTGTCTGCCCACGGCCAAGGCCGCTTCTCTGGGCACTGGCAAACATTCTGAGGGCATCGGAGCTCAGCAGCGCTGCTGCTGCTCAAAAAGGCACGGGGGTGAGTGATGAATGGAGTTGCTTTTGCTGCCAGCATTCACGCTCCATATGGACAGCTGCAGCTTCACAAATGAATGGTGGCCTGAAGAAAAACAGCCTTTACCCTTTCCTGCTATCCCTCTGCGCTCCATTCATCCTCCTCGGAACAGAGCAAGAAATTATTTATTCTTTATATTTCAGTGTTGGTGTGTGGGTTTTAGAACTCAAAAACCAGAATGGATTTTTCTGGCTGAAGTCTTGTGGTGTATTGGCAGCTGCTACGCAGAGCCCTTAAATGCAACACACAGAACTAGCGTATGTGCCCTTTATCCAAAAGGATCCTCAGGCATCTTGCAAATGTTAACACCTGTAGCAAGCAACCAGCACAGAGCAGGGGTGAGAGGGAATTTGTGAAGAAGCTTGTGTAGAATCTCTTTAAATAATAATATTAACCCATTCATGTTTACTGATGCACAGGAGAAGAGAAGCCATAAGAACCTCAGGTTTTCCTCTTGTATCCAGAAGACCACTGTGCTTTTGCCTGACTGCAGGGCTTTGGAGGCTGGAATGGCTAGAATAAATGGATCTCAATTCTTCGCTCCTACTAGAGCTAATAATAGGATTTAGCAAAAACATCTCATGTGCAATATATTGGGCATAACATGAATGAAATGTGATGTTGAGGTTCATTCCTCGCTTGGAACACTCTTGGAATTGCCGTTTGCTTTGTTTGGTACTGTCCTCAAATGGTCAGTGGGACAGAGTCTCCTGAGCTCTGAAGTGGCTCAAGTGGTTTCCCCACTCAGAAGTCGGCAAAAGCCATCATTCTGTGTGTCAAATCGCAGCATTGTCTGTCTGTGACAGGATTTACGGAGCACTCTTAACGTTTCTAGTTGTGGCACGTGGGTCACTGAAGTGAATGGTGTGAACACTTGGTCCTGTAGAAACTGTGCTATGTGACTTGAGGGCTTTTGACCTCTCTCTTGCAGTAGAGGACGTAGTACCCCAAAAATCCGATATGTAGATCCTCACCTTTCTCCCTGCCCCAAAGAAGAAAGATACCTGATGAGATTTTACAGGTTCAGCCTACACTGATGAGAGTGAGATCCCAGTCTGATGGACAGCGTATCCTGGTGTAAGTCTTGCATTACAAGACGTGAAAACCTGATTATGCAAGAAATGACTGAGTATATCATACCTGATGTTTTATCTTCAGTAGTGCAGCTGGCATAAGAAGCTCCTCCTCTGGCAGTTCGCTTCCTTTTTCTTTCTTTTAGCTTGGCGTATTTTAGTGATCTGGTTTATAGCCCGGCTCTTCAGCCTGTGGCAGTGAAGGTGTGGAAATAGGTGAGGGTAGAAGGGAGGGGAGGACCTTCTGAAGAAAGCTCTTTCTGAGGAAGAACAGTTGTAATGAAACTGCACTCTTAATCTGGACAATGAAACAGGATAAGGTCCCCTGAGTCCCTTCTCAGTGTTACCCACTTGTTTGCTTCTGTGGCATCTATTCCAAAGTGGTCAGAGGTGATAACTTAGTGATTACCCTAATTGCCATGTGAAACCCAGGAGCAAAGTCCATGTGAGCATGTCTCCAACACCTGATGTCTGTCTTAACACTTGTCTCGGAGTTTTTAGTTAATGAAACCTAGAAAATATCCTGTCCCCCTCTCAAATTCTTTAATTCTTTCTGTAGGAAATGGTGTAAAATCCTGTCTTTTAACTCCCTCTAAAACGAGGTATAATTACAGGCGGCAGCAATAGCTTTAGTGATCTCTAAAGATGGCAGGAAAAGACAGGAGATGGTTTAATATTTTTATAGTTCCACAGAAAATTATGCTCAGCAGGTTTATTCCATAAAATATTCTCACCAGACACTTTGCGCTATAATGACTTACAAATTACATGCTAATTGTGCTACAGTTAAGTCATTCTATCCTTGAAAAGGAGAGGTGGAACTCCTAGCATGAGGGCAGATTGGGATAACTGAAATAGGAATTTGTATTAGCCCAACATTTTGGTTTGGTTTAGAAAGGCCAAATTGCCTGGAGTTGTGCTGAGGGAGGGACATCGTGTCCTGGCGGGGGCTGGGTTAGTGCAAGTGAAAAGAACACAACTGTGTTCACGGGAGGGTGCGCGTGTTCTGCAGCGTGGCTGAATTCGCGCTGTCCGCACTGCGAGCTTTCCAGCCAACAGCCAGCAAGCTGAGGTAGGCTTTGAACTCTTTTGCTGAGTTTGGTGGGTCTTTTCAGATGACCACCGTAACATGGTTCCCGTTTCTTGCCGCTGAAGTTGAGCTCACGCTTTTAGCAGGAGCTGCTGCTCTGTTTCTCCTGACTTGGAAGTGATGGTATGCTTTGTAGCAAACACAATGAGCTTTTCAGCTCTTGCAAATCTGTGGCTCAATTTACAGAAATTCAAGCGTGTTTCTGCTTGTAAGGCAGGAATGAAAAAAGTCCTTCCCACAGCAGAGGGCTCTGATAGTTTCTTGTGTGGTTCTGAGAGCTTCTTGGTCACCTTGGTGTGACCGGGATGTCTGCCTGCTCTCCTGGCAGCAGCAGAGTCCATGCCTGACTAGGGCTCACTCCTAACCGTTCCGTGTTTCAAGGAAAACGGTGGTCAGTCTGCTGAAGAGACCATGTGGTCCGCAGCCTCTGCATTTGAAAGAGGCTCCTGTGGAAATGGTTGTCACAGCTAGGAGCTGAAAGCAGATGGTCCTGGGCAGTCCTTGTTATGATGGTCTGATTTCACCCGAGGCTTCTGCTTTCTCCTCTCCTGTTGCAAGTCTCGATCCCCGTCTCCTGCATGTCCTTTTTGACCAAGGGCTTAGCAATGACCTTGAGTTTAGCTGTCTGCCTGTGGTCTGAAAGCACCTCCTGAGCCTGGCTTTCATCACTTGCCTGCCCCAGTAATACAGACAGAAAGTAGTAAGGGGAGAGAATCTGTACTTGGTGTAGAAGACAAATTATGATAGTTGCTTTCATGCATGGCCTTTTGGAGCCTTCTCATCTCTGATGACCTGGAGCGGCCTCGCTATTCCACCCACTGAGGAAGCAAAACGAGGATCCTGGTGGTGTTCTTTGTTCTCGATCAGCGCACATCCCTTCTGCTCTGCCCAGCCTTGCTGTGTGTGCTGGGGGAAGACGAGTGGTGGGTAAGGAAGGAGGAAGATGCGGAGAATCTTTTGGGCCCTACTCCAGTGACTACGTGGAGCAGATGTGATCTTTTGTATAGCATTGCCAAATCCATTGTACCTTTAGGTTTTGAGTCTCTACTTGACACCTCGAGGCCTGTCAGTCCTGCCTCATTAGTGTGAGAGAAGCTCATTTTAGCTTCACAGAAGCCCATCTTATTGCTGTCTTCTCCCATCAGCAAGGGGCATCTCGGTACATACTGTTGGCAGATTAGAAATGGCATCTGAGTGCTCATTTGGAGGTTAGCGACTTGACAGCTTTGAAAGAGAGACAAAGTGGAAAGGTGGCTATTTGGTACTGTACTGGGAGGCAGATTAGCATTTAAAGGGTGGTTGTGGTTTAAAAAAAATAAAAAAGACTGTGAAAAGGCACCTTAAAACTGTACTTGTCTTCTAATTCATATCTGCTTAATTTACTGGCACAAAATAATCTTGCTTCTCTGTTGAGAGGGGCTGTTATAACTGCTGCTTTCTCTGTGTAATCAAGACAGCAGTTGCCTGGATTCGGCTCCTGTGATCGCCGTGCTTGGATCAGAATACAGAACAGACATGGTCTTTGTTCCCTGCTCTGGAGATTCAAAATCCTGGCCTGTTGATGTTTTTCTGTTCAGGAATTTAGCACTGTTGAGAGGAGTAGCCAATAAGCTTGTGTGCAGTGAAGAGGATAAGCGGTAGTTTTGGGAATGAGTGCCTTGTCGTCTTTCTGGAATGGGGTTTTTGGACATTTCAGTCAATATTCCGATCTCTTGCTAGCCAGACTCAACACTGCAAAGCTTTAGAGACCGGATTTGATCAGATTCATGCAATTTGGTACAGATGTAGGGTGAGGAAAGTCACTCCTTGCACAAAATTGGATTTTTCTTTTCGCTGGCAAGAGCTTGCGTGCAAGTTTTGTCCAGTCATGCCTGTGCCCGTGATTTTGAGGACCTGGAGTAAATTACAGTTGTGCAAATGCTGGAGTCTACAGGATCTGATGCTAAAGCATCCTGGAGTGTAGCCAAAGCAGTCGACTTCATGGCATTGGTAACTAGGCGTTGTCTTTTAAACTTAACTTGTTCTTTCACTGGCAAGCTAGGTTTCTAGAAGGAAAGGAAAAGTATTGCATTACCTGTGCTTTCCTCTCTCCCTTTTGGGAGGCAGAGCTAAACATCTGTACTTCTAAGTCACTGATTCAGATTTCTGTATGGGGTGCATCTGTTGCACTCCCTCCGATGAGAAATGCACAGGGTTAATTTTCCTTCTTTTGCCTAAAAGACCCTACCTACAATTAAATCCGAAGACTTGGCTTGACAAAACAGGAGAATTTGATAGCCTACATCATCTTTGGTGCCGGTGACCTTGCATGTGTTTGCCCGGAGCACGTGCACCCTGAGGAAGCACTTCTTGCTGAGCATTACAGGTACAGTGCTCTCACTGGTGATGGCTCTAATGAGAAAATATTGCTCCGCTGGTGTGTGCCCACCTGCCAGCCGGCTGCATAATAAATCACACAAGCTGCGGCGAGCTAGCAGGGTCTGACAAGCTGCTTCCTTTATTTAAGAACAAAACCAAAAAAACAAACCCCAAAATGCAAAAGGTCACACATGACATCAGTTATTTTGGCCTGTCAGTCTCCATGAAAATGGATGGCAGGTTCAGCTGGTGGACGTGGCCGGCCATTCTCGGGAGGAGGCTGCTCTGAGCGTATTGCTGGGCTGCTTTTGCCAGTGTTCTGAAGAAGATGCTCTGTCTGAACAAGACGAATGGAATGGCCTCTTGCCTTCTGCCTTTGGCCTCCGTTTGGGCAGGTCTCGCTGGTGAAACACCCTATGTGCCGAGGAAGAACGAACTGTCGGCGTTCCCGCAGAAGCCAGTGGTCTTCTGCTAACAAAGCCCAGCTGGGGTTTGGCCCCGTCAGTATCCCCAACAAATGAAGCTGGAAGAGCAAGGCTGGGCACGGTAAAGCTGTACTTGTGCAGAATTTTTGGACCTCTTTTCTCATTCATCAGTCGATAATGAAGTTGGAAGCCTGATAGGTCTTTGAGTCTGCTGGAGTCGTGTTCTGCACTGCTTAACAGCACCCTCAAATGGCCAGTAAAAGAGCAGGTTTTTTTTGTTCCATTTTGACAAAGAACTTATAAATAATAGATACACTGGTTTGTTCCATATTCACAGTCTCTAGTCGCTCAATTTAGAAATGTAATTTGTATGTTTAAATTAAAATTTTAATTTGCAGATGGACACACTTCACAACCAGCGAAGGTTGAACCTCATTCAAAATTGAAGGAAATGTTTTATGAACTTAAATGAATTATTAAAAGAAATACTTCTTTGGTGAGAAATATATGGATGTTAATGTTTTGGGGAACAAAGTGTTTCTTAAGCAAACCGCAAATATCACCAACATTTTGCCACTGCTAATGGGAAGTACTTGGAGAGACAGTCATCACACCTTTTCTTTGCGTTGCTTTACAGGACATGGTGCGTCGGGGAGAGATAATAGACGATGACATGGAAGACGAATTTTATCTCCGTCGCCTGGATGCCGGTCTCTTTGTTCTACAGCTCATTTGTTACATCATGGCAGAGATCTGTAATGCCAATGTTCCCCAGGTAAAGCTATATACAAGGTTGGCAGATCACTTGTGTTTCCATCCATGATACAAATAAGACTCTAAATCCTTGCAAATACTGCCTCATTGAATAATCTCCTCTTTAATTCCTTTTTTTTTTTGTTTGGAGGAAACCTCCTGCTTATTGCACTTGTATCCATACAGCTTCATCATGTCATAGCAGTTAGGAGGGCATTAGTGGGTATAGAAGGTGATCATTGTCACTGTGTTGATACAGTCTGCCCTGAGCGAGGTCACAGTTTGAAATGGAAAGGCCCTATTTATGGCATTGCTGAGAGAGTAGTGGTAGGGAACATTGTCTCAGAAGGTCTCACAAAGGCACAGGCTACAGCAGGTGACTTTTCTTGATCTGTGCAAAATACTGCATCTCTGCTGGTATGAATACGTTGGGGTTTGTGAATATGTTATGTGGTTACTTGTACCTGTGTTGCGTGCCTTCCGGAATGTTTCTGAGTATGTGCTCTGGGACTGTGGACTCGCAGGGCTGAGTTGGGTTTCGTGGGTGCTCAGTGTTTCCTGCTCTTCTCTCAAACAAAGTGGAGGAAAAGGGGTTGTGAATGGTTTTGTCTTCTATTGCATATGACTTTCTTCTCTTTCCTGTCCCTGATCAGATTCGTCAGAGAGTCCATCAGATTCTGAACATGAGAGGCAGCTCCATTAAAATTGTTCGACACATCCTAAAGGGTGAGTTGAGATATTCCTATGCGTGTGTCTCGTCCCTACCGGGGATGGTTTGGTCATCACTTTCTAGGATGAGCCTTCGCCTGTAATTCTCCTTGGCTTCATGAGCATCTTCAGGCAGCACTTGAGTAGTGTTCTGAGGTCTGTGCAGGGCTGGAATCACCCTGGTAAGAGGCGTGCTTTACCTTGGAGTTAGGACACTTGCTGTTGTCTGCTGTCATGGAACAGCACATCACTTCATGCCGCCATCAGCTACAGACTGGCTGGAACTCACTGCTGACATTAACTCTAGAGTAAATATTTAAGGGAAGTGTATATGCATGCTAGAGGGAAGAAGAGTGGAGTCTCATCTTTCGTTAACGTCGCCCTGCACTTTACCATCTGCACCATATTAGTATCCGTGGTGTATTTGTCTTGTTCTTAGTGTCAGATTAATATGGATTATAGCATTAAAGTATCCTCTGTAGCTTTAAAATGTAGCTGTTGTGATTCGCAATCCCAGTTTTAAAGTACTGCTTGTTATTTTTAATGCTTACGTTGAATTAGAGCAATGCTTATTTGAGCTGTGACTCTCATCTGCAGCCTGCTGTCCTTCAGCGGAAGCAGCCAGTTGAACTGGGGAGGAAGAGGACAGGACTCAGAGTGTCCCCACAGCCCCCTCCGAGCTGCGAGGCTTAGCTAGAGAGTTGGTAATCCGCTGCCCGCAGGAGGTGCCTCTTTATCTAGCACAGGGTTGCGCGGGATGTGTCCGCTCCTGAGGCGCTGCGTTGTTTTTGGTGAGGGGGTGAGGAGTGTCTCTTTCTGTTCTGAAGAAAGGAAGGTTGGCAGCATCTCTGGGGGTACTGGGCTGTGGGTTGTGTTGTTTCGATGTCTCTGCTTTCTTTGGGAATAACAGTGATGTTCTCACCTTTTCTTGCCCACCTCTCTCCCTCCCCCCAACACTGGCAGGTACAGGCAGCTTTTTTCTTGCAGATCCTTTTGGTTTTCTCCTTTCCCATATGCAGGAAAGGAGGGGATCAGAAGGATGGCTGCTAAGACGAAATTAAGAGTGATTTTCTGACAGTGTGAGATTACCTGCAGCTGTAGGCAATCTCTTTGGCCCTTTTCCTTTTCCAGCAAGTGCGAGTTAATGCCTGCTGATGAACAGAGGGGACTGGATAGGATGTCTTTTCTGCTCTTAATTATGATACTTGACAATTCCTGCCTCCAAACTGTCCATTTCCAACTTAGAGCATGGCACATGTCTGCTTTCAGATTCCCACGCTTGACCTGGGCCACGGGTGCCCAAGGGATTTGTCTGCACACCTCGCTGTATTTACACACCTCACGTTTGTGTCTTTGGTTTGTTGATTTACATACTAAGCTGAATTGGAGGGCAGCTGCATTAAAATTTCATCTGATTCTTTCTTTCACAGACAGTGACTTGCATTGTGAAACTTCTTCAGTGGTTTTATCATGTCTTGCAAGCTGTGGATTGTACAGCAGGTTCGGTACTCTCAGCAGTAATGTATTCTCTGCCTGAAGAGGCCAGACACGGCATGTTAATAATACAGGTGTTGGATACTGTATTTGGGGCTCTGTCTTCAGCTCTCCCCAACTTTTATGCTTGCCAGTTTTAGAGTCTTTTGCCATCACAGTTGTCAATGACCTTAGAAATAAATTTGCTGGTGGGGCCTTGTGAAATACCGGAATGGGGCCCAGAAGATTCCTGCCGGGTAGGAGCAGCACTGAGCTTACCTGCAGTCTGTGCTGGTGAAATTTACGTTTTTCAGTTGTTACACACCAACGTCCAAATGTGTTGTCAGTGTAGATTCACCAACTTTTAACAGAAGTGACACCGCGGACAAGTACCAGCCTCTCCAGAGGAGTCGGTGTGTTGAGCACAGCTTGCCTGTTGGAGTAGTTCGGTTGTGGACCCTGGAAGCGTACCTCCCGGGGGGCTGGGGCGCCAGCAGGCTATTTCCGAAATTTAGTTGGTGTCAGAACTGCACGACTCGCTATCCCAAATGGCTGAGAGATCGGGAGTCTTGAGCCTTAGCTGAAATGTTTCCAGGCCACTTTCCAACTTGCTCTCAGGACAGATGAGGGCTGGTTTATTTTTACTTTTCTTTCAGTGTTTTGCTCTTGTTCAGTTTTTATTTTCTATTTTTGCATACTAATTAGGTGCTTGGTTTTTAGTTTGATTTTTATGGCCTACATATTCTCCATGTTTCTCTGGCAACCTGACAGCTGATGGATCCCTTGGGGTTGCTCAGAATTACTTATGATGCGAGCGAGGAAGCAAGACTGTTTTCTTACGGTAGGGCTTTCAAGGGGGAGGAGTGGGCAGGGAATAACTGAAGGCTCATTAAATGCATTTCTGCAGGCTGACCAGTCCTCCCACAGTTCCTTTTTCTTGAAGATCAAGCATTCCTTGCAACGGGACAGGTAGTTTGTCCTTTGGAAGAAAACAACTGAACGGTGTGTGCCTTGGCTGCGGGCGGTGTTTTGGGGATGGAGACTGGTCTTCATGACAGCAAGTGTGTATCGTGGCAATTCCTGGTCTCCATCTCTCTCAACGGGAATGGAGTGAGGCACAAACCTCTCTAAATAGCGATGCTTGGCCCTGGAATGGGAAAGCACGCCATTCCTTACCGATGCAGAGAGACCAGCCTTCGGTACCTGCTGCTCTCAGAGGAGCCCTGCAGGAGCTGAGGGGCAGAGGTCCCTCCCCAGAAGCACTGACGAGAGATGCCTGGTTAATGTCTGGTTTCAGCGAAGGTAACGGGCACATCAGGGAGCTGGGAAGGTGGAATGCCTACGGAATGTTATAAACCAAACCTGTTAGCATGGGTAATCAAAAAGAAAAGGTAGGTATGTTATGAGGACTGTGCTAAATTTGGCCTGTGGTCCCTCAGAATGTGCAGGCTTTATAGCTTCCAATATCCATTACAAGCTTCAATATTTCCCTATTGATTTTTACTGTTCTGTAACCATTGTATTTTGTCTAATGAAGCAGAAACCAATCTTAGGTCCTTTCCCTTTGTGTAGCTACAGCAATGTGTAAGCTCTGTTTAACTGTTGGCATGGGGAGCTTACATTTGATTTTTTTGCTGTCTCACTGAAGCGGTGGAATTTTAAATAAAAAAGTAAATACATAAAACCTCGGTGGGAGATATTTATTTTTTTTTAAGCCTGGTTCTGGGGGTTTTATCTGGTCTCTTCAAATTAGCATTAGCAACTGTTGGTAACCCAGTAAACAGTCTGCCTTGCGGAGTCACTGGGATTTTAGTCGTAGGAAGCCTAAATATTTAGAAGGAAAAATGCTGAGCTTTTGGATAAGATTAGAGGAATTTGTGGCTTGCTTTTGTCTGAGTGATCTCATTGGGACAATAGAAGGGCAGTGTCATTAGTGGCACTCGGCAGTTTCCCTGCTTGAGTTGTATGTTCAAGTACTCTGGCAGCCCTTAAAGCTAAAACCGGAGCTGGGCCACGAGCCCGCTGCCTGCGGTGCGGATGCTTGGAGCGCAGAGCTCTGCCTGCAGCCGGGGCTGCCCCGGGCTGCCCCAGCGCTGTGCCTGGCTCAGAGACCGCGTCCGTCCCTCACGCAGGTATCCTGAGCTGTCGAGAGGTAGCAGCAGGCGGGGAAGCGTTTCCCTTGGGCTGCAATAAACACAGGCAATTGCAGTTGCTGCATCTGTTTCAGAGGCCCTTACTCTAATAAAGCGTGGAAAGGGCTCGTTGGGGACAGAGCCTGCTCCTCCACCAGCTCCCCGTGGGGGTACAGCTGCTGATGGAAAGCGCTGGTACTGCCCGAAGGGGACAGGAGAAACTGAGCTAAACGCTGGCCTGAGCTGGAGCTTTCTCCTGGGAAGGTAACCCCGTCTCTGCCGCAGTGGGGTTTATCTCCGGCCAGGAGCGGGTGGCAGGGTTTTGATCCCCAGTCGCTGTGGTGGAGCCCTTCGCTAAAACGTGCAAACCGCAGCAGAGCCGACGCCGGGCTGCTGGGGCCTTGCCCTTACGCAATTAGCCAATACATAGGTAGCTACAACAAATCTATTAGCTTGCTGCTGTCTTCGTTAAGCGCAATGGAGAGTGTCTTCTCCATCTGAGGGAAGAGTTCCCTGTGCTGGTCCCCTTTCTCCAGCACAGCAAGGAGGTCAGGTTCACTTGCAGCAAACCTCAGCGTTACCCGCCTGCTCTTGTTACAGGTACTGTAGCAGTTTATAAATATTAAAAGGATTTCTCCCAGAGGCCCTGGAAAAGAACTCTGCTCCTTGTACGTGGAGAGAGAGTGCACGCAGGAGGGAAGACTCCCACATCAGCTAACTTCTCCCTGTCCTCACTCTTTTCAGTGCTCTTATAATAAAGGCTTTGATGGAGCTCAGAAGCATGTAGCAGTGCTGAACGTATAAATATTAAAGCAAACTTTCTACAGCAACTTACCATTCAGATGCTGAATACAAGCTGTTCTGTTTGTTTAGGAAGAAGGGAAAGAATGCGAGAAGGCGGAGGCTGGAAAACACTGTCTAACCAGGCAGTCTGCTCCTGATTTACTAAGATTTGTTCAGCTCCTTGCTTTCGCAGCTCAAAACCTGCTTTTCATTCCTTTCTTTTTAAATCATCTTTGAATATGCAGGTTCTGGTGGCAGGAAGGAGGGAGCTGGTATGGGGATGAGAGCTGCCAGCTTTAAATGAACGTCAGGAAGGAGAGCCGCAGAGGAAATTTTTGGTTCCATGGTGTTTAGCCGTGTGCATGGATGGGCAAGACCTTGATCAGGGTCTGGTATCCTCTGCCTGAAGACAAGGAGTTCGTTATGTAGTTAAATCTGAACTGGTGTGTTTTCTTCCATACGGGTTAAAAACACTTGTAGATTGGGGAATTGGTCTCCACTGGACAAAAATCCTCATTCAGGATGCTTGGACAACGGACAGATTAAAGCCAGGGTTAGGAGAATTGTGTAACAGCCCCTGCCTGACCTTCCCTGATGGTACTCAGTGTTAAAAGGGACCCGGGAAGCCAGTGTTGTCCAGGACTCTGTTAAATTTCTTGGGCTGAGAGAGGCCAGCGATATGACTGCCCAGTTCAAACAGCTGCCAGAGAGCTGCTCCGTTGGGATGACAGAGCAGTTGGGAGGAGCTCCTGGACGGTCACCTTTCTGAACGGTTAAACGCCAGGGAACGGGCGCTGCTCAGGATGTTCCTGCTACAGTCTCTGTTTGCTACAAAAGCTTTTAATGAGGGGTCAGTAGATGTTTATTATGCAAAGCTTTAACCTTGGGCATGGGGAGGAAAACCATCAATGCTCCTTGCATAAATTCCCATTCCGTTGTTTGCCGTGGATGTAGCTTTAGATTCTGCTGTGGTATCTGCAAGAGAAGTTGCCCATCGTTCATGAATATCTCACTCAAAGCCTGTTGTCTGTCTGCTTTCTTCCCCGCAGAGTACGCGGAGAATATCGGGGATGGGAAGAACCAGGAGTTTCGGGAGAGTGAACAGAAGCGGATTCTGGATCTGCTGGAGAATTTCTGAGGACTCGAGGGCTGAATTCCGTGTCTGCCCACGAGGACACAGCGTCTGGTTCTCTCTTCTTCTGCTGCCCTCCTCCAGCCTTGATTGCACGATAAAAGCGATGTTTCTATGAAACTGCTTCTAAATGGGATTTTGGAGATATTAAACAATTTGCTTTTTTTTTTTTTTAGTCCCTCGTTTGTTATTTAAGTCGTCTGCTGTGAGTGGGATTCCAACCGCATGCCTTGCAGTAGGGCAGCTCAAGATTTTTCCTTTTTTTAATTCCCCCCTCCCCAAGTCAAACTGCAGTGATCAGTGTGAAACAATATGACCGTATATGCGTTAGAGGGAGGGTAAAGAGGAAGCCCAGGTAGCTTGAGAGATTGTTAGCAAGTTATTCCGGCCTGATACATTAATGAGAATGTACAACCTACTGAACTGGTGTAAACTGGGGAGGCCGAGGCATTGGTATGTATCCTGTTTTAACTGTTCTTCAGTGGCAGAGGGTAACCGGGAATCAACCACATTAGGAATTCCTGCTCAGTCTTCCCGAAGGTGAGGGAGAATCGAAGGCAAGTTTTGGCACAGGCCAGCCAGCCGTCACCCCTCCTGAGGGGGACGTTGCAGTGAGTCTGTCCAGGTTATGCTCAAAACTTCAGAGGGAGGGTGAGTAATCAATAAAGTGCTCAAGTTCCATTGACTTCCTTTCACAGATGGCTTTAGGTCACAGCCAACATGCTTGTTCTGTAGAAAATCAGTATTCTGATTCTTGAACTGGGCGTCTGGCTGTTTTACAGCAGCGATAAGCTCACCAGTAGAGGAGAGAACCCCACTCACGCAGCCTTTTGCGGGTGCGCTGTGGGAGCTGCGGAAAGACCAAGTGATTTGCCTCTGACCGACTGGCTGATTGCAGCGGAACAGACCGCAGCTCATTTTTCTCTTACCCTTCTGCACTTGCAGTGTAATTTCAGATGTCAGCGTGCCAAACCCCACCGTTTCCCCGAACGGTGACTCCCAACTGGGACAAGAAGTAGCTGAGAATATTTTCCCGCATCCTCTTTTCTCCTGCTAAAGTTAATGACTGTCATCACAAAACATCGCAGCTCCGGCAAGCTGGGCCTTGCCTAATTTAGAGAGATTTGCATGCTGGCAGCATTCATTTTTTATCTCCAAGAAAAATGCATTGTCAGGGAAGCTTAAAGGCTTCCTTCAATCATGACTGCGTAGGCACTGCTGGCCTGGGTGCTATCAAACGCTGTTATTCAGGGGATCAACATGGAAGTCATGGTTTGAGCAGCCACAAAAAGCAGCAAAAATACATTTTTGGTGCAGAGCGTGTTTGAATTCCTCATTGCTTTCTTCTGTTTTCAACGCGCTTCCTTAAAGGTGTTTCTTCCTTCATCTTTCAGATGCGTTGAGTTTTTTACTTTACTCGAGTCTGGGAATTGTTCCCTTTCCACACCACAGACGGCGGATTTGTGGTCAAAGCTGGTCTCTGGTTTTCCTCCTGGCGGATGATGTGTTGTTCCCTGTCTCGCAGTGCCCTTGCGTTTGAAAAGCTGAGGAGAAAGGGAGGGGGGTTGAGGAAGGAGGTTTGAGGCAGAACAGAAGGGGAACTTAATGAACGTGAAACAGCTTCAACTGAAAAGTAGGGGCCACGTGTCTGGGCGGGGGAAGAAGGGCAGGGAGGTTCTTTAAAACAGTACTATGAACTGCCGGAGTACAAGGCAGGTTTTTTTAAACAGTCTTTGATCTGATTTCACGGGGTTTGCTGCACATGTGTGTGTACGTGTGATCATTTCAGTGCACGGGTAGTGGGCTGGTGCAGGTGTGCGGTGCACGATCGCTGCTCCGAGTCGGCTCCTCTCAGGTGGGGAGAACCTCCAGCGGCGTCTGGCAGGAGTGAAAACCTCTCTCCCGCCTTGCTGCTTCGGCTGGAGTTTTGCTTTTGGAAAGTAAATTTCTCCTCCCTTACCATTTCCATTCTCAATGCGTTAGCTGGGTTACTAAATATGGAGACTCTGGACTGAAAATCATTCCCTGCTCTAATGGCTGGCCAGCTCGCTTTCCGGGAGCGGTGCTGCTGGAGGGAGCTCAGGCTGCTCGTAATGAATGTTCCTCTTGTATAAGACAGCTTTTCTTTGATTGTTTTTTTTTCCCTTTTGTAATTTGTTAGCTCTTCAAAGCGCTTCACCAAATCCTTTAAGTCTCTGGATAGTTCACTGAAAGAATTGGTATTGAAGCAGTGGTGATTTAACGTGGTCTGTAGCCTGTGATTACGTGGGGTACTGCTGCTTCTGCCGGGATGAGAGCTGCTCTTAGAGCGGGTGGTTGGAGCCAGAAACGAGCCCGAGCTTTAACGGCTCTCACCAGGTTGTTCCAGGGGAGTTTTCTTCTGGGTTTTTCCATTTGCTCGATGTCAGTCGCTGCCACAGTGGGTTGTGCCGGTGAACGCTTGCTGGGCGTATTCGTGTCAAGGGACGGTGGGTGAAGGAACCAAAGGCTTGGTGCCACGGCAGTGCCGTGGTGGCGCCATGGCGTGTGGGTTCGCTGGGCTCCGGGGGCAGCGGGGAAGGGTCCCGGCGTTGCTCTGGGTGCCACAGGTCAGTGCTGTCCCGGCTCAGGAGAAGGGTTGTGACTTTCCCACCTGGACTGGGGACAACTGGTGATGGGGACTGGGGCTCAGCATCGTCCTGTGAGCTGCTGTTCTCGGTGCCTGGCAGCACGGGCTGCAAAGGGGCAGCTGGGGCATGGGACAGACGCTGCCGGAGCTGCTGCCCGCTCTCTAGCCCCGGCGGCCGCAGAAGGACCCGATGCCTGCGCCACGGTGTGAGTCAGGGGTAGTACCAGGAGATCACAGCCTTATCCAGGGGCTGCAGGACCAGGGACGTGGTGCCACCCCGTGCCCTGCCCCTGGCGGTTCCCGAGGCCGGCACGGTGCTGCCGTGGTGCTGCACCGCACTGTGCCGCAGCCGCAGCCTCCCCAGGGGATGGCGCAGGAGCCCACCGCTGAGCGGCCTGATGGCAGTGGCAGGTCCTGTGCCAGCAGGACAGCCCAGCCTTGGGAGAAGGAACGCCTTGGAACAGTGTTTTCATTGTTTTTTTTCTTTTTTTCTGAGCTGAAGGAGATATTTGCGGGGATTACAAAAAGCCAAAATGCCTGTGCCTACCTGAGCACAACCCAGCCGTCACGTCTCTGTGGCAGATAAGGATGCTCCAGATGTTGCCGAGGAATTAGCGCAGAGCTTGTTATTGCGAGTCAGGCTTCTACAAGACGGATGATGAATTATTCTCCCCTCCTAATTTCCAAACTCTTTCGGAGGGAGGAACCCTGCTGCACGAAAGTCAGGATCCTCTTCCTGGTGGGACTGAAAGCAGCTCCCTGCCCTGTCTGGGATGTGTGGAACCCATTATCTTGTACAAAACCTTGGTAAAGCCCCAAAAAAACATTTTCAGTCCCCAAGGCCTGTTGGGTGTTGGTGACCCAGCGTGCTGCATTGGGGTCCGGCTCTCCGGCACCCCAGCACCGCCCTGGCACAGATAGGAGATTGGAGCCCCCCATTCCTGCCTGCGCACCCCCTGCTCCTGGGGCAATCCTGATCCATGGGTTTGCCTCTGGCCTTGAACTGTCTCTCCTAATGCTTGTGCCTGGAGAAATCCCCGCTCCATAAATATTTTCAGCAGATAAATAATGAAATTTGGGGAGGAGAGGGAGATGCACTGAAAGAGGGTGATGACCAATAAATCATGCTCTTCGTTTGGGCCTGTGGGAGCTGAGCTGCTCTCAAAAGCAGATTTTATCGGTGCGGTGCCTGGGGCGGGGAGGCTGCTTTGTGCCTCTCCTGCGGCCGGGGGAGCCTTCGGCACCCAGTACCGCCACACACCTGCACCCCGACCGCGAACCCGGCTGCTGGGAGACTCCGCATCCTCTGCCTCGGTCCTTGGGATGGCCTGGATGCCCACCTGGGCCCGCTGTTATTAATTAAGATAATTATTCAGCTTAATGTGCTGCTGCAGGCCAGCTCATTTCTGCTGTAATGCTGAGCAGCACAGAAAAGCCTTGGAGGTATGAGGACGGGCGCCATGAGTCTCAGCAGCTGTGGAGAATGTCATTATTGTAATTGGGGGAGGATTAAAGGGTTGAGCTAATAACAACGCGTTTTCTTAATGAATCATTTGTAGGTTGCGGACAGTGGGGTTTGTTCCCTGGTTTAACCTCTTCTGATTTTTTTTTTTTTTTTTTTGGACCCTGGTTTAAAGTTCAGGGGCAGCAGCATCACTGTAGGCTTTTGCCCTAAATGTGGTTTTGGGGAGTGGGACGAGGGGGCGGCGCGGACCCCAGGCAGCACCCGTCGGGCTCCGAGCTGCTGGAGGCGACAGCGGGGGCATCTCGCGAGGTGACAGGAGCAGGGTGGCTTTGTCTGGCTCATCTGTGCGCGCTCGGCACGTCAACCACGCGTTCCCCTGCCTGCCCTGACGGTGGGTGAGTGCCAGCAGCGCCGCATGGGACACGGGGTGGCACCGAGGGCTCGGAGGTGGTGAGAGATCTCATATGGGGAGATGCTAAAACCTCCCCAAGGCAGGGATGGCCGGAGCAGCGCCGTGCCGGGGAGCGGGAGCAGAGGCCGGAGCGTGGCTGGGAAGATCCCCGGTGTGGGTTTTGGGAAGGACGCGGGGCTGATGCACCCGCTGCTGCCCGTGCTCTGGTGCCGGGCCGGGCTGCGGCAGGGATGCAGCGGAGCGTGCGAGGAGAGAGACCAGTCTTCATTGCACCTCTCGTTGGGACGTGTTTTCTTGTCTCTGATTGTAAACAGATTTGACTAAAGAGGTAAATTAGAAGTTAATTAGAGGGAACATGATTGATGAGGCACTGTGCTGATGGGGAGGCAGGAAACTTGCGCTCTGAGGGGAAGGAGAGGGGAGGGTGTCCTGCAGCAGGAGTGCCGCCCTTCGCCCCCACGCTCCCCCGTCCCTCCCCAGCGCGGCCCAGGACACGGTGCTGGGGGCTCTGCTCCCCCAGGGCTGCCCGGGGCTGGGACCGCTGTGGGGAGCAGCCGCTGCAGGAGGGGATGCGAGCCCATCACCTGGGCGTCTGGGCTCTGCAAGGGCACTGATCCGGGTTGGGTATGGATGGATGAAGCTGCTGAGCACCAGCGCAGGATTTGGAAAGCAGGACAGCAGCAAGGGACGGGGGACGCACTGCCCCTGGTCTGCGGGCACTCACCCTGGGGGGTTTTGCCCAGGCCAGGTCTTCTCCAGGCCGGGGCCAGTCTGGGCTCTGCTGGTGCGAGTCCTGGGGAAGCCGCTGCAGGAAGGAGGAGGTAGAAGGATGGTTACACCATCCCCGGGGTGGGTAATGGAGTGGGAGCTCTGGTGCAGGTGGCTGACGGCAGCAGGGAAGGTGTCGGATCCCAGCTGCAGAAGCGCTGGTTTCCTCCCGCCGGGAGCAGCAGGAGCTGGCGGCACTTCCCCGTGGCCGCAGGAGACCGGCACCGTCCTCACTGCGTGTCTGAATCCATCTTCAGCTCCGCTCCCAGCTGAGCCACTCTAAACGGGGAGAAATGAGCGCAAATCATGACTGAGGAATATCTCTTGACATCGCGGTAGAGAGACCCAGGCTGCACTAAATACAAAGAGACACTGTCAAAATTGGGAAACAAACCTTCAGCAGCACAAATAAGTCACTTAAACTATTGATTTTTATTTTTTTTAATTTATCTTTTTTTCTTTTAAGACCTGGGTTTCAGGGAAGGCTTTTGTCATATGGCAGTAAATAATCTGGAGGGGGAAGGGTTGGCTGGTTGGTTTGGGTTTTTGGTTTGTTGTGCTTTTTAACATTGGATTTTTTTTTTTTTTTTTGTCCTTAAAACAATGGTTTTGCAAGAGGGAACTGTTGCCAAAATGATTGACACCTGTGACAGCGTTTCCCTCCATCAGGAACCTGATGGTGGGTTCTGCAGAGGAGGGAGGAGTTAATGAACTGGAAATGGGCATGAATTGTTCTCTGAAGAAATAATTCTTCTCGAGTCATTTTCTTCTGAATTTTATGCTTTGGACAACTTTGCCCTGCACGGGGGCCGCTCTGGGCAGAGACCTGTGGCTCCCGGAGCCCTTACGCACTGGGTGGAGGTTCCCACCGCCTTCCCCCGTGCTGTGCTGGGACCCCTGGGTCTCCCCCAGGGCGAGGGGCCGGGGTCACGGGGCCGCGGCTGTCCCCAGGCCTGGCAGGGGGACAGAGCCACCACCTTTCCGTACCGGAGGGATGCTCTCCCCGTCCGTGGGGCCCCAGTGCTCTCCCAGCCGGGTTGTGCCATGGGGGAGGGCTGTGCCAGTAGTGGCATGGGGAGCCCGTGGTGGTGCTGGAGTCTGAACCCAGCAGCGGGTATGGCTGGGGCAGGCTTCCCTCCGTACCGAAAACCCTCTCCCGGGCCTGCCTCCCTGCTCGATTTAATTTTTTAAATTATTTTTTTATTGTTACGGCGCGGTTGGGTTGTGTTCGCTCACCTGAGCTCCCACCTCGCCGCCTCCCCTGGCTGCTCCACCTCGGGCATTTTCAAATGGGCGCTGTCTCCATGGTTTATTGCGCCCGGGATGATTTGTGGAGGAGAAGGTTGTAGCGTTGGCTGGCGGTAGTGTTGTTTTCCTGCAGCGCACGCAGACCTTTGCAAATAATCTAATAATACAGGAATGTCAAACTTCAGCTGTGGAAGGAAATCCTTTTATACAGGGATTGTCAAGTCTCTAAACAAGTATCAGAAATGAGCTCAGTATCAATGTGGAGGGTGTTTATTCTGCCCGTCAGAGAGATGAACAACCCAATCCACTCTCCCAGGCAGCCGCGGATTCGTGTGTTGGCTCATGGACTTCGGGAGAGCTCACGGGGATGCGGGACCGGCCGTCCCTGGGGAGCGTTGGGGGTGAGGGCAGCTGCAGGCAGGGCAGGCAGGCAGCGGGGACCAGAGACCAAACATCCCACCATACCCCAGAGCTGGGGGTGCTAACCCTTGGGGTGCCCCCCTGTGAACCCTTACTAAGGTAAATTCAAAAATAATTCATGAGGCGACCCTCAGCGCTTCAGCAACTGTGGAGTTTTTTTGTTATTTGTTTTCCCTGGATGCAGCTTCTGGGTAGCTCTGCTATCGAAAAAACCACGGGCTTTGGATTGCGTCAGAACCAACATGAGCAGCACTCAGTTGCCAGCGGGAAGGACTTGACCCATCTCGGTTTGGTTCTGGGTGTATTTGGGGAGTGCTGGGTCAGGGCCGTGTCACCGGGGGATGCTCCCTGCACCCCGGTGAGCAGATCCTCCCAGCGGGATCCTCGCGGCTGCCCTGGGGGCTCTGGATCCTCCTGGGGCCCCCATCAGGGCCATCCCCCGGGAGGTGCCGCTGATGGGGCCGGGTCCCCCTCACCCTTCCAACCTCTCATCCAGCCCTTCAGAGCATCACTACAGCCTCCAGCTCCTCGGGCTCATCTGTGCCACTCAACGGGTGTGCGGCCTGGCGAAAACATACACATGAACCTCACAGGCGCACAAGTGGGGTCACGGCAGACGCAGCGCCACCGCGGTCTTTGTGGTGTCGCTGCGTGGAAACGGCCACTGGCTTCCTCCATCTTGCAGGTGCCCACCCTAAGCAGAACCAACGGCACAGGCAAAATTAAACAGGAGGCAGAAAACCTGGTGCTAACGGAGATAAGAAACGTTTCATCCTTGAGAGCAAGTCCCTGGGCACGTTCGGCTGGAACAGGAGCCCTGCAAGGGAGGCGCCAGCTATTTCAGAGCAATAGCGGGTGCGCAGATAAGGGACCTCGTTACGCAGCGAGCGCTGGCGTCTATCTGGTTTGGGAGCCGCTGGCTCTGATCTCGCTTCTGCGTGCGAACGACCTTCCCTCCTATCCCTGTCAGACACACGGGGGTTCATCAGGGCTGCGTGGCTGCAGCAGCAGACAGCATCTGCTCTGGGCCTTTTCACTGATGAATTAAAATTGAGGAGGAAAATGAAACCTTCCAAGTGCGCCCGAGATGCGCGGATGCTTGGCTCTCCCCCGTCTGCTGGGCCCCTGCACAGACCCAACGTCCGTTTGTCATCCTGCTGCGGCGGCAGAAAATCAGCTGGAAATGGGACTTAATTCAGGCTCTGCATCTGGAGGTGTTCCCAGCTCCGAGAGGAATTTATGCCCTCTTTGCTTCCTCGTGGTATGATTTAAATACCTCTGATGGTACGCTGGAAGCTCCTGGCAGGTTTCAGCCATTGAGGTGCAGTCACACAGCCTCAGCACCCACCGGCCCGGCCGGCTGCTGGGGGCCGTGCTGCCCCCCGTGCTGGGGGCGCAGGAGCTGGCCCCGGCCCCTGCCCCTGCCCGGGATGTGCAGTCCCCGCTGGGTGACGTCCCCCGGCTCCTGCTCTGCCTGCACCCAGGGGTGGGTGCTTCCAAAGTGGGGGTGTCAGGTCTGAGGGGGGGCCGTTTGTAGGTGCCGTTACATGGGCTCAGTCGGGTCCCCTCTCTGGCCAGTGGCAGAGGAGGTTCCCCTCCGCAGCAGCCACGAGACTGGACTGCCCGAACTGCGGCGCTCGATCGTGCTCGGCCTTGGATGCTTCTTCCTGTTGCACTTGACCCTGTGCCTGACCCCCGTATTTCAGTGTGTGGGTGTTTTTGCCTCCACGTGTGGCTCTGGGCAATCTGGTGCTTTATATTTCCTGAAGCCCGGTGCTGGTCCAAGGAAAGGGTCTCTGCTCAGAGCGCAGGGTCCGTCCCTGGGACCCCACTGCGCGGGGGCTGTTCTCCCATGGGTGCAGTGAGGAGCTGCCCAGACCTGGGTGGCCGGTGCCTTCCGAGCTCCTCCAGCATCCCCCTCATTCCCAGCGCTGCGTGGCTGCTGCCGGCTCCCAGGAGCTTTCCCTCGGGAAGTCCAGAGCCTCCTGCTGCTGCTGGTCTCTCCCTGTCCCAAAATGGGACCCTCTGAACCCAACCAGCCGCGGCTGCTGGGCGCCCGGCTCATCTGTTACCGCTGCTCCCTCCGTCCCCCAGCTTTTAACTCTAGAGGGAGTAACGAACTTGGGCAGGGATCAATGCTCTCTGCTCTGCTGTCATCTGGGTTTTATTCTGACAAGCGGAAAACACTGCAGAAGGTAGAACTTTTTTAAAACTATTGATTTGTAAGGTGGGTATGAGGCAGCGCAGCTGCTGCAGTCGTGCGTGGGACTCTTCCCGGCCGAGCTGGGGGACCCTACCTCACAGGGTGGTAATGGGAAAAACACTCCTGCTCTTTCTGCTGGAGGAACCCTGCTGAGGGAAGGGCGAAGAAATACAGTTTGTATTTTCAAGTCCAATTTAAAGAATCTCTTTGTAGCAAACATCTGTCATTTCATGGCAGAAAACACCTGAAAAAATCTGATTTTTTACTGTTTATCTAGAGAGCAAATATCCTTCAGATTGCTATGTAGCGCACAGATAATATCGTTTGAGTGAAGTCTGCATCTGTGCCTTCCCTCCAGCGATGAAGCTTGGTGTTTAGGGTGGAGATACACTGCCTTTGGGCTCCTCTTTACATTTTTAGACTTTTCAAAATAGGTGTATAAATTGTATAGGTCATGGCGCCATGGTTGTGATCTGCTGCAAGGTGCAGGTTTGGGGGAAGGCTGGTGCTGTCGGTGGGTTTGGCCTCGAGATTTGTACAGCCAAAGGGAGATCAGGATCTTGCCCGTTACATTAAATGCTTTTTGTGACAGGAGCAGGTTTGCCGTTCCCAGCCTGGCAGGGTGGTTGTACGGAACAGCCCTTTCTCCCGCTGGGAGGGTTGGTGTGGGAGCTCCCAGCCTTGGTTGTGCTGAGCCCAGCACCGCTCCGGCTGTGCCCCCAGGGCGGGTTTGAGCCCCCATGTACCCAGGCTCCGGGTTTTTCATTTTGAGATGAATCTTGCATGGTCTGGGGCAGCGATCCTTACACACACCGGGGATTGTGCCCTTGCTCTTCCCTTAACGTTTAAAAAAAAAAAGGAGCAAACCACCCCCAAAAATCCCATTTCACTCGTCTGTACTGCTGGGGGGGGGGCAGCTCCTGTCCCCTCTCCCGGGGCTGCAGCCGGAGTCCCGGGGGGAGCCGTGGAGTGGGCCGACGCTGCAAGGGCCTGACTAAAGTTCCTAATTATCCGTTCATCTTATTTCCCCATAAATCATTTATTTTCCCTGGCGGGAGGGGCGAGGTGCATCCATCGGTCCCGCTTCCCGCGCCGCCCGGGGAGAGAAACGCGGGGTGGGGGTGGCGGGTGCTGCTCCGGGCACCGGTAACCCCCGGGGCACCGCACCGCACGCCCTCCGGGCACGGTACCCCCCCCGGGAACGATACCCCCCCCTGGGAAACGGTACCCCCCCCCCCGGGCACCGCGCCCCCGGCATCGCCGCCCGCGGGGGCCCGGTGCGCTCCGGACGGAGCCGTGCGCGGCGGCGGGCGCTGTCCCGGGTGCTGAACCCGCCCCCACCGGGACCGGCGGCGCCCGGGGGTCGCGGGGAGCGGGGGGCGGACCGGGATCCCGGCGGAGACACCTTTCCCCGCGGGGGCGTCGTGGGCGCGGGAATGGGGCACCGCATGGGCGCGGCGGTACCGGGGGGTCCCGGCGGGGCGGTGCGTGGGGGTCTCTCGTGGGCGCGGCGGTACCGGGGGGTCCCGGCGGGGCGGTGCGTGGGGGTCTCTCGTGGGCGCGGCGGTACCGGGGGGTCCCGGCGGGGCGGTGCGTGGGGGTCTCTCGTGGGCGCGGCGGTACCGGGGGGTCCCGGCGGGGCGGTGCGTGGGGGGTCTCTCGTGGGCGCGGCGGTACCGGGGGGTCCCGGCGGGGCGGTGCGTGGGGGGTCTCTCGTGGGCGCGGCGGTACCGGGGGGTCCCGGCGGGGCGGTGCGTGGGGGGTCTCTCGTGGGCGCGGCGGTACCGGGGGGTCCCGGCGGGGCGGTGCGTGGGGGTCTCTGGTGGGCGCGGCGGTACCGGGGGGTCCCGGCAGGGCGGTGCGTGGGGGGTCTCTCGTGGGCGCGGCGGTACCGGGGGGTCCCGGCGGGGCGGTGTGTGGGGGTCTCTCGTGGGCGCGGCGGGCCCGGCCCCGCCCCGCGCAGTTTAAGAATGAACCGTGGGAAAAACTTTGGGGGTGTGCGCGGGGCCGGGATCCCTCCGCCGGGCGGGGGAGGCTCCGGGCGAGCCGCGGCACCGCCTCGGCGCGCGGCGCCCTCCGCGCGAGGGAAGAGCTCCGCAGCGCGGCGGCGCCGGGACCGCGGCGCAGCCCCGGGGACAGGGCTCGGCCCGGCGGCGCCGCCGCCCCCGGGACAGACGCGCCCGCGGCAAGATGGGCGCCCTGGCCCTGGCCCTGGGGATTTTCCACTACCTGGGGCTCTACCTGCAGCTCGGCGCCGCCTCCCGGCACCCCCCGTGGGACGCCCCGGCGGCGGGCAGCGGTGAGCGCGGGCAGCGGGCGGCGGCCGGGGCGGCGGCGCGGGATCCGGGGCTCCGGCGCTCCGGCGGCGGCTGCCCCGGAGGAGGGTGGGGGACGGCTACGGTCGGAGCGCTCCCGGGGCTCGGTCCCCCGTGGGTGCCGGTCCCCGGCCGTCTCGGCCGCGCGGGGCTGGCGGTGGGTCGGGGCGGCACCGGGACGGGTGGCGGGGAGGGGGGAAGGTCCCGGTGCCGGCGGGCGGCCCTGGGCTCCGCCGCCGCGGGCAGCACCGCGTCGCGGTCCGTCGCGCCGGCGGCTGCGGGGAGCCGGGAGCGGGGGGCGGCCCGGCCGAACCGGGGCTGGGCTCCGCCGCTCCCGTCCCTGGGGCCCGGGGGGCGGCCTCGGGCTCCGCCGCGGCTGGGCTGCCGAGCCCGGGGACGGTTTGCACGGTGCGTCTCCCTCCCTGCACATCCCCGTGTAAGTGTGCATCCCCATGCACGCTGCTATCCACATCCCCGGGCAAGTGTGCATCCCCATGCACGCCGCCGCCGCACGTCCTGGTCCGCTGCCACACACCACTGGCAGCAGGAGCGACTGTCCCAGCGGGTGCTTCTCTCCTATTCCCTGCCTGCTGTGGCTCCTCGGCCAGCTCTGGTGCACGGTGGGTTGGCGGTGCTGCCAAGCCCGGCCGGGGTCCAGCTGGTGGCTGGGAAAGGGGAACCTCTGTCTGCAAACCCCTGCGAAAAAGTCTGTCCTGGTATGGGGGGCAGTTCCCCATACTGCTCCCCATACATGCGGGGTGCCAAGCAGGTGACGGGAGACAGAGCCCCCTCGGAGGAGAGAGCTGAGACCCTCCTTGCTCTTTGTGGGGTGACATGGGTGGGTTTAAATCTGAGCCTGAGGAGTGACTGCGGGATGTGTGCTGGGTGCCCAGTGCCCGGATCGCAGCCATCCCCGTTGCATGGCGCCGGAGCTCCCGGGATGCGAAGGGGAGCTGCTCTCTGCCCCAAGGAGCCTCCAGGCACAGGAAGCCTTGGGGGCCATGGTGCTGCCGGGGAGGTGCATGGCGTCCTGCAGTGATGCGGTGCGTGGGCTGGTGGGTACCTGCCTGTACAGGGAAGGGATGATCTGCCTTTGCGTTGGGGGGGATCAAGGCAGGAGGGTTTCCGGACCTGCCAGCCTGGCGTGCCGGAAGGAGATGTGGGCGAAGAGCCTCCATTAGCCGCTGCTGCTCCCCTCAGAAATTCAGCAATAGGCAAATAAATAGTGAAATGGTCGCTGTGAGGGAGCAGGGAGCGAAGGAGAAGAAATATTCTGGGAGGGCGAGTGCACTTCGGAGCCACATTACAGCTTGCTACTACGAGCAGTTCTGCAGCAACTCACTTAATCACAACAGAAACCTTTATTAACGATACTGAAAAGCAGTGAATAAGTGGGTCATGTATAATAAGCCATTTGTGTTCAGTAGGTGAATACCAATTTGATAAAAGCTGTGTGTGCTGAAAACCTGTATAAATTGCTGTTTAGCAGATCAGAGATTGATCATTTCATTACTGGCTGGTACAGCTTTCTCTCCACACCGTGAGAGCCCGACGGGTCGGGGGCACGGAGCGGGAGAGGGGACGGGGCTGACAGGATGGATTCGGCCTTGGCCAGCGGGGCGGGCAGGTCCTGCCAGGCTCTGCCCGCAGCAGGCAGCGTCCGGAGCTCACCGCCATCTCTGCCCGGTGCAGACAGCCTGGAGGAGCCTCTGCTGTGCCGCGAGGGTCTGGCACAGCCCAGGAGCGCGTTCGCTGTTATCTTTAACTTGTCCACAGCGGATGCAGCGGGGGAGTTGAACGTGAGCAGGGTGTGCCCTGCGGGTGTCGGCAGGTGGCTGTGACCACCTTTCGGGGTGAGGGTGGCTCCCCCTTTCTGCCTCTCTGCGGGCGTGAGCAAATGTGCCTCCACTCAGATGGCAGCCAGGGCTGCTCAGGGAGGGAAAAAGTCTCAGTCAAAGAGTGCAAAGGCTCTGTCTCCAGCGAGGATGGAGCGAGGATGGAGCGAGGATGGAGCGGGGGATCACTCCGTCTGCCCCACTGCCCCCAGGAAAGCACCAGAGCCGCAGGATCCCTCCTCACCATCCCTCCCCTACCCACAGCGCTGCCTCCCGCCTCTCCCCTCCTCTCCTCTCTCCTCTCCTCAGGCTGGCGCCTTCAATTATTCATGCCCCCCGTTGCAGACAGCCTGTGCACGCTGGGCTGGTGCCATCGGCTTTCAAACCGACGCTGGCTGGGAAGCTCCAGCCGCCTTCCCAGCCTGCCGGCTCCCGGAGCAGGGCAGGGAGAGCCGTTCGGTGAGCAGCTCGCATTCCCGAGGAGGAGAAGCCTGGCTCCTTCCTTGCATCGTTTGCAAGCATTAGTGTCTCACCGTCAATAAAGCTGCTGTTGAAGGGCTGAAGGCTGGAGGGAGCGGTGCCCCGGCTCCCTGGGGTGCTGCCCTTCTCCTTTCTCTCACACCCCAATGATTATTCTATCAATTACTTTCATAAACACTTTGCATTCTGCCGGATTTTTTCATGCTTCCTGATGGGAATTCTCCACCCGATGTGTTTTTCCTGCTGCTGTTCGTGCAGTCATTCAACGCAATTACTTCTGACACCTCTCCTCATCAAATGTCTGTGCTTTCTTTTCCCTTGAAGAAGCTGACAGACGATGGGCCAGACACTGGGAATTATTACGTTAGGACAGTGACAGCTAATTTTAATCATAACGTTCCCTGTGAGCGAGGCAGCAAATCAAACGAACAGCCGGTGCGGCTGCGCGTGGTCCGGGAGCCGTGGGCAGCGCGGCGGTGCTGGGGCAGGGACTGTGGAGCTGGAGTGGGGGGCCGGGGAGCCGGAGGGTCTGCTTTGCTCCCCGCTTCGGCAGGTGCCGCTCCAGGGGCTGGGGCCGGGTGCCCAGGCGGGGACCCGGGTTTGTGCTCTCCCCTTCGCAGCTCCTCTGGGATTTTGGTTCACGGTGCGAGAAGGACTTGCGTGCCTCGGGACGGACAGCCCTTCCCAACCCCATCCGCTGAAGGCTCTGCCTGTGTCTGGGCTTCTCTTCTCCATGGCTATTTTCCCTGGCTGCAAGTTTGTCTCCCACCTGGCTGCCCCCTCCTTACGGCTCCGGCTGTGGTGGGTGCGTGGCCGGGCACCGGGGCCACTGCTGGGTGTGTGATCGGGCACCGGGGCCATTGGTGGGTGCGCGGCCGGGCATCAGGGCTGTTGGCTGGGCTCGGCTGCAGTGGATGCGTTGTTGCCTCGCACCGTGTGCTCCGCATGGAGCTGGACCAGGAGAAGCCCACCAGTCACGGGGTGGGTAGAGCCGGGCAGGAGGGTGCTGTGCCCGTGAGCACCGGGCACTGCCGGCTCTGCGGGATGGGTACCGGCACCATGTGTGCGTGGGCGGCTCTCTGCGCAGTGGCTGCCAGTGCCGATGGCTTGTGGTTTGGGTGCTGGATGTGAGATGGGGGGGGGGGGATGATCTCCAGCAGACCAGAGCTTCTGTTTGCCCCATCCCGGTTCCTGCCCGCTGTCAGGTGCCCTGCCTGCTGGGAATCATCCCCTGGCAGACACCAGCACCGAAGCATGCGGCGGCTGAAGGATGGCTGCACAGTTCTGCCGAGGGGCCCGCCGGGAGCCATCGTAACAGGCCATTTTAGGTTTTTGCTACTTATACTATCAAATAACTGCTCCTCCTCATTCCCCTCGGGAGGGAATTGTCTGAGAACCACGACTCCCCGGGAGCCAGCTGGGAGCAGCGAGTCCCTTTGCCTGGGAAAAGCGCCTCGTAGCCGGGGCCGGGCTGGGGGAGGATTCTCACCGCTGGCGTCTCTTCTGCCGTGGCGGTAAAACCTGGGCAGCGGGGAGGCTGCTGGGGGGGCAGGAGCTGGGGGAGCAGCCCAGCCGTAATGGTTCACTGTTAGAAATACTCGCAGGTTTCAAGGTTAATTCCAGCTCCCTGGCAAGGTGAGCTCTGGCCTGATCACAATTACTGAATTAGCTGGATTTTTTTTGTTGTTGTTGTTTTTAATTTATGCTGCAAATTTGAGCTAATTCTGCTGCTAATATGACAGTAAATAGGGGCAGAGAAATGGCGCTCTCGTCCCCAGCGTGCTGGTGGGAGCCCTCCCGTCCCCGGCCGGCGTTCCTGGCGCTCCAGCCTCATGCTTCCCTTGGAAAGGGCAATCGCAGGATTGCTGGCGGAGAGCATCGTGCCTGTGACACCGGGGCCGGGCTGCGAGCGGCTCGGCACTGGCTGGGTGCTCACCGGGCTGGCACCCGCCAGCAGAGCCGGGAGCTGCCTGAGCGGGTCTGTGGCCGGATCCATCCCGTGCTCCAGCCGTTGCCCTCATCCCATCCCTGCCGGCTGCTCGCTGCCGAAGCCCTTTGCCCCGGCACAGCTGCCAGCGTGGGAGCTGCCTGCCCTGCTCTTGCCGGTGATGCCGGCTGCCGCGCCACTGTGTTTATGCACTGGTTTGTGGCCGTGATGTGTTTTTGGTGACCCGGGGTCAGCATCCCTGCTCGCAGGCTTGTCAGGAGGAGATTCATTCACAGATGTTAATGGGTAGATGGGAAGAGGAGGGGGAGGTTTTAGCTCAACCTGCATAGCACACGCCAGCAACCCTCGTGTCCCCGCCGTGGGGACAGCGTGGGCCCGGCACAGCCAGCGCGCTGGAGCAGAACCCGGGCTTCTGCTCCCAGGTCCATCCAGGGGGACGCCTCCTGTGCTTTCTGATCTCCTGGGGCGACTCCTGCATGGGCAGCCTGCGCCGAGGGGTGGATGGGCCCCATGGCACAAAGGAGGGTCTGTCCCTCCCTGGGTTACTGCCCAGCGCGTGTGCCGGGATGCGCCGCAGACACCTTTGCTGCCGGCTGGACATCGGTGCCTCCGCAGCCGAGACTGTCCCTCTCCATCAGCTGGGGGGGATGCGGGTACCTGGGGAGGGGAAGGCACCATCAGCTGCGGTTGCTGTCAGACGCGGTTGCTTTTCCTGCAGCGGTGCAGGCGTGTGGGGCAGTGCAAACCCAGCAGGTCAGGAGGCAGACCCGCGCCGGGGACACAGGGTTTGTGCGGACTGACAGGGCAGGAGCAGGATCAGGCCCTCGGCAGCCGTCCCCGGGGAGGGCTGAGCGCTGCTGACAGCCCTGGCACCGAGCTGGAGAGTGTGGGGATGGGGGGGGATAAGGGGGGGGACGGCTGTCTCAGCAGCTCTGCAGGGTCCTCTCCGGGGGATCTCCAGGCACACGCTTGGCAGCCGGCAGGGAAGGAGCGCCTCGGCTCTCCTGGCAGCACCAGCTGCTTTCTCCTGCCTTTCTTTTGCCCCGTGGTGGCGGGGGGGGCGCCTGGTGACATCTGCACTGGGAGCTGCTGGTGGCAGGGAGCCGGTGTGAGCGCTGCAGCCCCCAGGGCAGGCGGGTGGTGATGGCAGCACCGACCGGCGGGTACCCTTGGCAGGTCTGGGCGCTGGTGGGGGACCGGCTCGCCTGGGGCTGAGCTGTCGGTGGGATGCCGCTGCTGACACCGCTTGGGGACAGGGTCCGTGGGAGCTGCCAGGGGCATGGTCCCGGCAGGGGTTAGGGGTGCCAGGGACCCAGGGCCATGGTGGCCACGTCCAAAGCCAGTTCCCTTCCTGCCGTGTCTCGTGGCACACTCCTGCTGCCGGGGCACGGGGAGGGGGCTACCGAGGGAGCAGATGACGGGAGTGCGAGGCTCAACCGGCAATTAGTCGTCTGAGTGTCTTGACTCACCGAACCATAATAAACCATGAATTATGACTGGGAGCTTTGTGAAGGGAAGAATAAACCACACTTGATCACAGCCCACAGCATAACAGTGGCAGCCGGAGGGTGGGACGAAGGGGTGGCAGAGGCGGCACCGTCCTGCATCCATCTGCCTGGGGGCCTCCTGCTCCTCTGGGGCTGGGGGCTTCCCCGCCTCCCCCAGCCCCTCTCCCTGCCCGGAGCAGGAGGGAGCCAGCCCCTGTCACTGCTGCCCACCCAGTACGTGCAGCCCCTCTGGACCAGCTGCGGTCTGGTGAGGGCGTCCTGCTCAGTTAGGCAGAGAAAGAAGGACCTGATTGACCAGTGCTGTAATGGTTCAGCGGGGTAAATAACTCACAGAGCAAGCGCGAGCACTAACTAGGTGATTAACATGCATTTGCAAATGTGCAATACATATTTAATCGCCCTCCAATACATGTTTACACACACATTAACCCCTCTGCATGCCCACGTCGCTGTTTAAGCCATGGCCATCCCAGCAGCCGGCGGATGGTGCCTTGTGCGGGCTGTGGCCAGCGGGGGGGCAGGAAAGCCAGCACGGCTCCGTGCAGGGCTCCGTCGAAACAGTGGGCAGCGGGCAGGGTCCTGGCCAGGCTCCCGGGGGCTGCGTGGCCTCGCGTGCCCCACAGGGCAAGGACGGCGGGGACCGCTGGGTGTCTGGGCAGGGGTCCGGCGGGTCATTTCCAGGCACCTTGGGGGGGATGCACGACATGGCCTTGCCCCTGGCATGGGGTGAGCGGGGCCCCCTCTTCCCCGCTGGCTGCCGGCAGCCCTCCTGCCTGTGCCGAGCGGGGGCCGCGGTGATGAATCCTGCCCGCCGTGGGGAGGGAGCGCGGCAGCCTGTATATCTCCGGTTTATGAGAGCACCAAGCTGTCCCAGCAGGCGTTTTCAATTCCGTTTATCTGTGTTTCCCCATTGAGTTCATTTTATTTCCCCTGATTTTTGTTTCCAGGAAGATTTATTGATCCTGATTTTCTCAGTTTATGACAGGTAGCAGGCCATAAAGCACGCGGAGCCGCCAGCCCGTCACTGGCCCCCTCCCTTGCGCTGGGAGGACGCGGCACCAATGTCAGCGGCGGGGAGAGGGATGGTGCTGGGTGATGGGGGGGGGGCCGGGGTGGGCAGGGGGCCGGGGTGCTGGTCGGCTCTGGCACTTTGGCTGTCCCCTGTCCCTGCAGGCAGTGTCCATGGGAGCGGGGTCTGGGCAGCTGGGCCACCCCTGTGCAGGGTCTGCTCCCAGCCGTGGGGCTGCTCATGGCTGGGGGCTGTCCGGGGGGGTCCCAGACCTCCTCTGCCCAGGTCCCTGCAGCGGGGCAGGGCTGGGGGTGGTGGGTGCAGCGAGGCCTGTCCCCGCCACGTCGCCTCTGCCTGGGCAGCCGGGGTCCATGGGGTCCATCAGGGAGCACATATGGTGCCGCTGGAGGGATGGGGCCCGGCCCCTCTGTCCCTCCCCAAAGGTGTCCCCCTCCCGATGGCCCCATGGTGGCACCGGGCTGGGGTCTGAGGGGGCTTTGTGGATGCGCACTGCCCTTTTGCCACACCGCCACTGCCATGACCCCCCTTCTGATGGGCCTCCAGAGTGTCCCCAAACCCCATCACTTCCAGAGGCTCTTCCGAAGCACCGGCGCCGGCTGCCAGGGCACTGCCTGAGCAGAGGGCAGGGCCGCAACAGCCCTGATTAAAGCAGTTCTTTATTTTACCTTGGCCGCCAGCTGAGCGTCCGGCGCTCCTGCCCTTTGCTTCGGCATCTGCCGCCCGCTCGGGGTTGGGGGGATCGGGTCGGCTGCCACTCGGGTGCCCGGTCACCGAACGTGGCTGTGCCGGGGCTCCGGCTGCAGCCTGCGCGGGGCTGAGCTGGCCGCGGAGCCGGTGCCACTGCATAAGCACAGTTAAATGCTTGTGCTGTAGTTCAGTCGCTCTGCAGATGTCTGAGCTCTTGGGTTCCTCGGTGGGGTCTGGCTCCATGGCCCGCGCGGTACCAACCGCCTGCCCCGTCCTGTGCAAAGGATAGACCGAGAGACTCGGTGACACTGGTTCCTGCAAACATCGAGCCCTGAGATAGATGCCTCTGCCTCCTCCTTGCCTTACCAAGGCGCTCCTTCCCCAACGGCTCAGCCCTGGCTCTCGCAGCGAAAGGGCTTCGTTCCCCTCCCCGGGAACTGCCACCCTCCTCCATCAGACCCCGCCTGTGTTTCGGTGTGGGCAGGAGAGATGAACCGTCCCCTGGGTATCGGCTTTCTCTTACTGACCCATCACCTGGAGTTTGTCTGCCTGTCCGTCTCTGCCGCTTTCTCCTTCACAGACGCATCCGTCCCTATCTCGCCACCCCCTTCCCAGGCTCCAGGTGCTCTGCCCACGACGTGGTTACCTGCAGTTATTAGAAGCCTTTATTGCTTTTCCCTGTAATGCATCAAACGATCGTTCCCAGCTGAAAAGCAGCGAGGAGGTGACCCGTGTGCTTCCAGCCCCAGGCAGCGTCGCTCGCTGGGTCTTGCTCACCCGAAACTCATCCGCATAGGCAGTGAAAATCCCCCGGGAGGTGGGGGACGAGCTGGCCTGGCCTGAGCCCGCGCTCCTGGCACCTCTCCCGGGCCATCCACTGCATCCCGCTCTCGTGGTGCCATGTGGGAATGTCCTGGAACATCCGTCCATCCCTCTTCACGGGATGGTTTATGGACTGTTAGGAGTTTGTCACTCGCAACCACTGTGCTGGGGAAGTGGGAAGGGCCGGGCATGGGGCCGGGGTGGGGAATGGTTGGGTGTGGGGAGGGGGTCGGGGCCCTGGAGACAGCAGTGGGGTCTGTGGTCCCCAGGGATGCCATGGGAGGGGGCTCGGGGGGCAGGGGCTGCCATGGGGCCGGCAGGTCCATCAGCAGGACCTGCCCTCCTCTGGATGCACTTTGAGGCAGCTGAGCCTTGGGGTTAATTAATACATACGCTTCCCAATTAAAATCTGAAAGAAAGCAGGCACTTGATTCAATCAAGCCTCTTCTCCGCTCATCTGCCAAATTCCCGTCTGTGGGAGCAGATTTTAATTGTGTTCAGGGTAATTTGGACACGGCTGGAGCCCTCAGGCCGTCACCCCCATCTCTGCTCCGCACGCCCGGTCGGCACCGCGGGGTCCCGGGGGGCTGGTGCGGGGTCTGTCAGGACCCTCTGGCTTCGCCCATCGCTCCAGCCATCGGGAATCCCACGGAGCAAACGCCGGATCCTGGGTGATGGCCAGGGAACGCGTAGGCAAGTGTTGGTTAATGGCTGGACCTAACGGCCCCGGCACAGCCACGGCAGAGCACGGATGGGCCCTTTGCCATGTGCCGAGGAGCAGCCGGCACCGGGCAGCGCGGGACCCTCCTGCCCTTCCCACAGCCCTCGACCACCGGAGCTGTTTCGCTGCCTGGGATTCCCTCTGCTCTCCAGCGTGGAGCCCATGCGGCTGCCGGTGCCGCTATCCCAGGCAAGCGGGGGCGCAGGAGCCGTGCCGGGAACCCCGCCAGGAGACCCGGGCTCGTTAAACCCTTATGCTGGGTATTTCCCGCAGTTCCCCTGCTAAGATGGATTAAGGGAAAGTGATAAGTATATGGGATTTCCATGCATCCGGAGGGACGGGGAGATATTAAAGGTATTAACTTTTCTGTCTGGGCTGATAATAATTCGTTTTCAGAGGGGATCAGGGCTTGGCAAGAAGCCCCAGGGAGCTGCGTGCTGCTCCCGACAGCATGCGTGTCCCGGGGGGCTCCGGTGGCACCGGAGGGACCTGCATGGCGGCTGTGAGCTGGCAGCACCGGCGGCACGAGGTGGCTGGTGACGACGGGAGGGCACTGGGCACCCGGAGCAGGTACAGTGGGACACTGCTCCGGCCTCTGTGACCAGCCCGGGCTGGACACCACGTGCCACAGCTCATGGTGGGACAGGGATGGGCAGGGATGGCCGGTCCCATGCTGGAGCAGATTCCAGCCGGGCCAGGTTCACGCCGGTGCTGCTGCCAGCCCCAAAGTGATGCTCCCTGGGTGGTGGGGACGGGGCAGGTGTCCCCATCACCACGCAGCCCCTGCCCGCAGCCCCTGCCTGTCTCTGGGGCTGAAGCGGTGGCCAGGGGAGTGCAGGGACGCTGGCGGCCCCCGGCCCGGCCGTGCTGGCGTTGGGGGCTCAGCCCCCGTCCCCGTGCTGTGCTGGGGAGAAGCTGCCACAGATCGTGACAATAACGTTCGCTGGTGACCTGCACGCTGGGGCCATCTTTACAGAGGAACAATAATCTCTCCAGAGGAGATGAAAAGAATTCTAATTACATCTCCGAACAATATTTGTTTTGAGCGAGGAAAGCAAACCATATGGCATGTGGGAGACTGTTTGGGGGCCGCATTAAACAAGGATTTGTTTTTCATTTATGCTCTGATCTAAGCGGAGATGTGATCATGCTTTATTTATTTATTACACCTCAGAGGCGCGCGGGGTCCCGTGCTCACTTGGGGGCAGAGGTCTGGGGGCCGGCGTGGGAGCGGGGGGGTCCAGAGGCTCCTGCTCCCTCCCTTTTCTCCCGCTACTCTTTGCAAAGTGCCGGGGACTGGGGGGGGGCAGGCAGCTCTGTCGGGGCCAGGGAGGGGGCGCTGGGGTGGGTGAGGGGCAGCCAGGGACTGGGGGTGGTCATCCACCTGTGTGGCAGGGACCTGTCCCCTCGGCCGAGAGTGCTGGGTCTATTTGCCTGGGGAAGGGTCCAGACACTCCTGGTGAGTCCCCTCGCGTGGCCGGCAGCATCGTCCCTCGCCGGCGCGGTGGCACATCCCCGCAGACGCCTGCAGCCCTCGCTCTGTCTCCTGCAGCCCTCTTCACCGAGATCCCCCACGACATGACGGCCCAGGCGGGCGAGGACGTGGAGATGGCGTGCTCCTTCCGAGGCAGCGGCTCCCCCTCCTACTCTCTTGAGATACAGTGGTGGTATGTCCGCAACCACAAGGACTGGACGGACAAACAGACGTGGGCTTCCAACCAGGTAATGCCCCTTGTCCTCCCCCTCCGGCAGCAGCATCGGGAGGCAGAGCCCTTCCCCGCACTCGCCCAGGGGGCTTCACTTGCAGCAGCTTTTGGGGCTCAGGGGGGACCCCGTCCCACAGCAGCGTCCCCAGCGCTGACTGGACCTGCAAACAGCAGGGTCTTGTGCCCTCCACTCTGCGCTCGCACGCAGAGCCATGCCTGGGGCTCCCATGGAGCAGGCCACACGTGGCATACACGGCGTCCGGCTGCACCAAGGATGCTCCGGGGCGCGGGGCCGGTGAGGCTGGGCTGTTCCGGGCACCCTTCCCAATTAGCCGAAGGGCCACATGGCCCATCCCCCGGGACTGATCCCAGAGGCTTTGTCTTTGTGCTTGTGCCTTCTCCCATCTCATCATGAACCCGTCCCCTTGCATCCCTCCCCGCATCCTCCACACCCCCCCCCGCCCCCAGCCCTCCCTTGTTTTCCCCATTTCTGTGTGTATCGGTCTTGGCAAACAGCTGTCTCTTTATTTCTCTTTCTGTTCACACAGAGATAAGGGCCAAATAATGGGAAGGCAGCTTTAGGTATTTTAATGAGCCTTTATTATTGTGTCTTTGGCAGAGCTGCTACTGGTATTACCATAAATTGAGGGAAGCATCGGGGAAGTGCTGCCGCTTGGGAGCACTGCTGGGGGGCCAAGGGGGCTGCGGGGGCCAGGGGTGGTGGGGATGCCCGGTGTGGGGAGCGGGCACGGGAACGGGCTGCGTGGGGCAGCAGGGAGCCCACACGCCTGGGCCCCGGTGCTGCCGGGGGCTGCCGAATGGGACCCAGGCTGCTGCCCAGCTTTCCAGCTGATTTGGGAATATTTATGGTAATCGGGGCAGGTGCTGGCTGCGAAAGGGCCGGGGTTGCTGGGGACAGGGGTCACTGCCGCAGCGGTGATGCCACAGTGAGGGGGGGCTCATTCTCCAGCCCCAGGTCACGGGGAGCACCCGGTGATGGAGCCGAGCTGCGGTGGGGACCCACGGGCAAGCACGCCGACCCAATCTGGCTGCCATGGTGCTCCAGTGCTGCTGTTCTCTCCCCTTCCCGGCTGCCCCGCGTGGCTGCCATGTGCCCCGAGTGCCCGGGTTTGCTGGCGCTGAGCGGTCCCCTTCTCCCTTCTCCCTCCTTCTCCTCGCTCGGGGCAGCCATCCCAGGGGTGGGCAGGGGTCTGGTGGGCTCCCAGCTGAGCTGACCATTTCTCTTCCTTCTCTGGTCTCCCTCCCCATCTCGATCTTCCCCACAGCTGAAAGCATCGCCGCAGGAGGAGCCTGGGAAGGACGCGACAAAAATAAGTGTGAGTTTGCCGAATGGTTCTTGCAGGGGCTCCGGTCGAGGGCTCGGCTGGAACGTTTCCCTGCGATGTCGGCACTCAGCGTTGCACGGAGCTGGGGCGGGCGGGAGGGTCTTTTGGGATTTGTGTCTGTGCAAGGCCGGGTGCCCCAGACGAGGTGTCCTGGGAGGTGGGGGTCTGCTGGTCCTGCTGGTCCTGCGATGCTGCGGGCTGGCAGCACCAGGGCGGGTGGGCTGGGTCTGCCCCAGCTCAGCGCTGGGAGCAGCCGGGGCGAGAGGCGGCTCCCCCATTCCCCCCCACCCCGGAGCTGAGGGTCACAGCCTGGACCGTGAGCCTCGTCCGGCTCCTGTCGGCATCTGAGGGACACATTTATGCTAAGGAGAAAATAATCTAATTTACTCACCAGATTAGTGTCTCAAAGCCATTTAGGCTCACGTGAACAGAATGAGGAGACACTCATCAGTTAACTAAAATAAACGCTCTCAGCTTCCCGCTGTCAGGTCCGTGCCCCCTGCTGCCACTGGCCCTCCCCACCTCGGGGGGCTCTGCATTTGGGGGTGACACAGAAACAGACCAATATTGGAATGTGCTTCCCACCATCGCCCCTGCCCCGGCAGCCTCTTCTGGCTCTTCCATTTTTCCCTCGCTGAATGAGCAAGGGGGGGGTCAGAGCTCGCCATGTGCCCACGGCTCCTCGGGGACGGGTCCCCCCCCGCACCCAGGATCAGTCCCGCTGCCTGACTCTCATCCCGGAGAAATGACAAAGGGCCATTTACAAGGGGTAAAACGCCAGAAAACTTCACGATGAAGGGCATCGCCTCTCATCTCCCGCCTGTGGGGACCACGTGTAGATTCTCTTGCTGGTAACGCATCCCCCGTGGGGACTGTATCCCCTTCGGTCTAGGCACGTTGTGGCTGCCCGAGGTTTCAGTCCCGTTTGTCACCGTTCCTGTGATGGGCACTGTGATGCGCCCACAACCCACATCCAAACCTCAGCAGGTGCCTTCAGGATCCATTCCCCCGCCAGGGTGCCGCGGAGTGGCCGGAGCCCGGGCGCTGCCAGCCCCTGGGGATGGCGCTGCCCACCGCGGGCAGCAGGAGCCCGCAGAAAGCTTTGCAAAACACTGCTTGCACAGCCCGGGAGCACTGCGGGTCCCCCCCTGCCCTCCCCCCAGCCCTCCTCCCAGGGCACAGCGCTTTGCACCCCTCAGTGAGGATATTGGGGTCCCGATGCCGACCAGGAGCCGCGGGCAGTTTGCGGCCAGGGGTTGGGAGCCAAATCCTGCGCTGGGCAGGGACGCGTGTCCGGGAGCTGGTGGGTGCTGTTAGAGCCAAGGGAAGGCAGGTCCCGCGGCACGGCCACCGCAGCCGCACGGACCCCAACCGGGGCGGCAGGAGGGGCCGAGGCGGGTGCTGGGACTGCGGAGCCATCCCGGGGCCAGCGCTCCCGCTCAGCTCGGCCGTTGCGTTTTGCAGCATAATTAGGCGGTTAATTGCACACCGGAATGTAATTGATGCGCTGCATGTGTAACCAGGATTTATTTTGAAGCGCTTTGGGTGCGACACTTCTGCCGTCTCCTCCAGATCAAGCCAGCAGGGAGAGGCTTGAGTTTTAAACCTTTTTTTTTTTTCTTTTTGTTGTTATTTTGAATGTCCTTGATTATTAAGTGTTTACGGAATGGAGGAGATAAATGAACATGGGCGACACACCACCACGAGCGGTTCTGATAAAATGTGCGTTACAGCCACGGAGGCAATTGACTGAGAACAAACGGCAGCATCAAACAATGCGAGACGATGTAAATCATATGCAGGAACCACCGCGTCAGGCACCCCCGTGGCAATTTTTTATCCACCAAAACACACTTGGTGCCGGAGGTGCCGGCAGCGGCTCTGCCCGGAGCCACCGTGCTTCGAGGGGATGCGGAAAGGGAAACCGCCACCACCCTTTGCCGTAGCAAGCATGATGGGTCTGGATTTATTTTTTTAACCCCTTGAATTCTTTAAACCTGCTGGTTTGCCGCCGAGCAGCAGGTGCGTTGCAGGAGCGAGCTGGGGCTGGGCACTGCTGTGGCCGTCGGTCTGTCCTGGCCCGTGCGGGGGTCTCTCCCCCGGTTCCCGCAGGGCAGCGCGGGCCGTCACTGTCCTGGAGCCCAAGCCTGTGAGGCCGTGAGCATTACGACCCATCATAAAATTACCCCTTCTGCTCATAACGGAGCCGTGGGCTGAGGCTCGGTGACGTGCTGGGCATTGGCTCCACAGCCACCGGCGGCACCAGCAAACTGGGGGGGTTCTATTATTAGTTCTAAATTAGCCAGCCATTAATTTTGGTAAGTGACTTCTTGCTCTTCCAACACAAAGGGTTTTCTTTGAAGCTTCTTCCCCGTGGTGGCCTCGGTGCCCTGTCACGTGTCCTGTGGCCAGCAGCTCGCCTCTCTCCCTCCCCACAGCCCCCGCCTGCCCGCTGCCCCGTCTTGGGCACAGCTTAGGGCTCATCCTACCCCCCCACCCCCCAGACCCCCATTCCCGGCACTGCAGGATGGGCGCTCACGGCTGCGCGTGGGCTCTGAGCAGCCCCAGAGTCGCTCTTTGGGGTGGCCCTGGCCATGACGCGCGGCACCGGCCACCCCTCAGCAGCCCATGGCGTGCAGGGCGGCCGAACGCAGCCGCTCCCCTGTGCACGCATGTGCTCACGCGTGCGTGCGTGTGAACGCACTGACTGTCCCCCCCCCCGCCCCAGCTGCAGCGGCTCAGCCCATCCAAGGGGTCCCCGTCCCCGCGCTGCTGCCCACATTTTGGCACTGCCTTTTGGGCCGGGAGTTTGCGGCTCTTTGGTTGTGGCTCCCAGCCCTATTTCTAAACACCATAAAATCTTCAGCTAACAAATGCAGCGGCAAGTAGAAAAATGGCCTTTGCCATCCAGTGTGATTATAGGGAACAGAGCCAGGGGCCTCGGGGCGGGTTATAAATCTGATTTATTGACCCAGCCCAACAGCAGCCGCAGCTCTGGCTAGTGAGTAAGTCTTAAATTTCATTGGGTGATAAATACTGAGAGCGAATCAATTTGGTAGAAAAGCTAATTAGCCGGCGTGGTTCCGCATCGATCTCGGAGCCCCGCGCGGCCGGGTGCACGCCGGGGACTCCATCATCCCATGGTCCGGGGCTGGGGCCAGGGTCGCCCCGTTACGACTGCCTGGTTTCGCCCACCTTCGCCATGTCCTCCCCAGCACGTGACTGGGGTACAGCGTGGTGGCATGTGGTCGGGGGTGACACTGACAGGGATGTCTGGGGGCCGTGGGGGCTCCGGGGGCTGCCTGACCTCCCCCCCCAACCCGTCTACCCCATTGCAGGTGGTGAAGGTGGTCGGCAGCAACATCTCTCACAAGCTGCGGCTGTCGCGGGTGAAGCCGGCGGACGAAGGGACGTACGAGTGCCGGGTGATTGACTCCAGTGATGGCAAAGCGCGGCACCACAAGGTGAAGGCGTACCTGCGGGTGGAGGCGGCGGGGGGCGTGGGGCACCCCCAGGACACCCAGCTGCGGGGCGCCCCGCTGCCGGATCCCGCCGCGCCGGGCTCAGCCCACGCGCACAACCACCACCACCACCACCACAAAGCCGGGAAGGAGCTGAAGAAGCGCTCGGCGGACACCTCCTGCGTGCTGTAGGCAGGCGGTGCCGGGGGGGGGCATGCCGGAGCCCCCCCGCCACCCCGGACTCAGCAGAGCCGTTGAGGGTCCCGCGCCCCCCGCCAGAGACTGGCCCCACCGCCCCGTCTCGCCCACCGACCCCCACCACCTCCTCCTCCCCTCGGCCACCGCCGGCTCGGTTTCTTCCCCAGCCCTGTGGCGCAGCGGTGCCAGGGCTCGGTGTGGGAGCAGGACCGTATCCGCACTGGGGGAGGCATCACTGGGACCATGCTCGGGGACAGGGCGTACGCCCAGACGCGGTGGTCCCCATCCCCACCGGCCCCCGTGCAGGCGGGTACCCCACTGCTTGCTGCCACCCGCGGCGCCACGGGCCGCAGTGCACCCCAGCTTTGCGTGCCCGGTGGAGGCCCCCCCTGCCCGCGGGACCCTCCCCGCCCTCCCTTGTGCTTTGCAGAACCGATCGTCTGTTCTCGTAGGAGGCCCAGTTTAGTTGCTCTGTTCCAGCCCCGCAGCACATATATAAGTTCCATCATCCATCTTATAGACCGTGTATATCGTCTCTCCCTGCCCCTGCCTGCCCCAGAGCCGCCCACGCACGTCGAGGCCTGAGCTCAGCGGAGGAAGGACGGCATGGCACACTCCCGGCACGCTGCCGGCACGCTCCCCAGCGTAGCCGTGGCGCTGTGGGCTGTGCCGTGGCATCGCCCAGCCAGGCAGCTGCCCGCGGTCCGCGCGTGCCCAGGGAGCCATGCCGTCGGAGCTGGCCCGCTATCACCCATCTGTCCTCCCGGCCCTTTGCATCCCATGGAGGAAGGGGAGCTCGGCCATCAGCCCCGGCTGCTCTCACTGCGTCCCCGCTGCCCGTGCGGCTCTCGGCCCCCTGCTCCCAGCCGAACTCCCCTTCCTTCTGTGCCACGGCACCACGCTGCCCCGGGCAAGGTCCGGCTCAAGGGCTCCTGCGTCACTGCAAACGGCAGAGCCGCTTCTCCATGCCCCCCCCCCCTCCCCCGGGTAAACTCTGCCGCTGGGGACGGGGCCATGGGGAGGGAGAGGGGGGTCCCAGGTCTCCCCATCCGGGTGCCGGGCACTGCTCCCCTGCCGCCGCTCACCCATGCCGCCGCGCCTGCCGCCACCAGACCTGCTGCAGCTAATAAAGCTCTTTAAACGAAGCCTCTGCGGGTCTGCGGTCTCTGTCCCTGGCACGGCCGAGGGAACGTGGCTTTGGCACTGTCTTGGCTAAAAAGGGACACCGCTGGGTCCTGGGCTGGGGCTGTGTGGGGATGGGGATGGGGATGGGGAAGAGGATGGGCATCATCACCTGCAGCTGGGGAGCTGCCTGTCCCGCCTGGGAGGTGGGTGATGCTGCCCCGTGGGTGCAGGATGCGGCTGGGTCCCAGGTGAGCGGGGACCGCTCTGCACCGTGGCCATGGGGCGCCGGGTGGGCTTCTGGGGCTCCGGCCCCTCCGCGTGCTGCCAGGTGGCAGCCTCAACCCCTGCCTGGGTGCCTCATCTCTGGCCAGGTGGGAGGTTGGGGTCCCCAAAATGGGGCTGCTGGCTGCCCCCCAGGGCTGGGCTCTGCCCCATAGTGGGAGAGGAGCTCCCAGCATCGGCAGCGCCCGGCGTGGCCCCAGCTGCCAGCCGTCCCCTGGCTGCTTTGCAGCTTATTAATCCCCGGAGCTCCATAGCACTCACCTCTCGCTTTGCTGATATGAAGCGATTTGTCATGTGTTAGAGTAACAAAAGCAAACGCCGCTGGCCTGGTGTCAGCCGGCGCTGGCGGCAGAGGAAGGGCACGGGGCGGCTGGTGACCACGGGACGCGATGAGAGCCACGCTATCCTTTGCTACCCGCTGCGGGTCTCACCTGCGGAGCTGCGGTCTCAGGGGAGCGAATGGCACAGGAGCCTGTAAACACGCAGGGTACTTCGTCAGGAGAAAAATATTAAGCAGGGCGAGGGGGCTGTTGTTGGAAACGCTGCTTTGCCACAAGCAGTAACAGCCGCTGTGCCATAGCTCTCGCCAGCAGAGCTGGGGGGGAGCTTGTGCTGCACTTGGATGCTCCTTGTCAGGGAACCGTGTCGCTGAGGCGGGGAGGAGAGGGAGCAGGAGGCATCGGCCACCAGTGCAATAAAAAACAGTCTACAGAGGAGGAAAACGAAGAGCCGGCGCTGCTTTGGCAAGGGTAAAAGGCTGCAAATCACCTCAAACGGAGAGTAAACAAATTGCCGTGTGCTGTAGTAATTTGCAAAACCTAGAGGCAAGCTTTAAAAATAACAGGTTTTATTAGAAGAGATTAATTTTGCTGAGTTTATATGAAATCTTGGGAGCGGGAGTCGGAGGAGAGGTCCCCGCCGGATCTGTGTGCAGGACCCAGCAGCCCTGCGGCAGCGCCCGGCTCCGGGGGCTGCACATGGGGCCGTGCCCCCAACCCCGGGTGCGAAGGTCTCCCCATGTTTGTGGCTGGGTTTGTGCGTGGAGGAGGTGGCTGGACGTGGGTTTCTTGGCTCCTCATCAACGGAAAGGATGGTTGGAGCGGGGTGAGCGCCCTGGCATCCCCTGTGCTCCCCGCATGGGGGGCGGCCGCCCGCTGGGGCCAGGTCTCCTCCGGGACAGCGCGGGCGCTCGATGGGCTTGAGTTGGGCACCCCTTCTGCGCCGCGGGGCGCTGCTCCCGGCTCCGTCCCGGACCCCAGCGGGTCGGGGGCTGCTCCGGTGCCTGCTCCGAGAGGAGGGTGCGGGCAGGGGAGCGGAGAAGCCCCTGGGCTCTCCTGCAAATGGGCTGAGCTTAATATGCAAGTCACTGCTGGGGAGGAACCAGCCTCATGAAAATGCCATTTCCACGCAGTCACTCTCCTGGCCATTATCCTGCTTCAGACAAAAGCAATTTACTCTGCCTGTAATAAAGCAGGGGTGATAACGAAGCTGAGAAGAGCCGTGACAGGCGGCCGTGTGACTGAGGCCAGCCTCTCCCCGCTGCCCGCACCGAAGCGCTGGCTGGGGATGGTGGCGGCTGTGGGGAAAATCTCCGGGAGAGCCAGGAAGCCTGGAGAAAGCGGCGCTGGGACTCGGCAGGGGTCTCGGTGCAGCTGGCTGTGGCGGTGGGCTGGCTGGGGGGATGGGGCTGGCTCCTGGGCACCGGGGCACGCACCAGTGCAGTGACCAACGCACCGACCTGCTACTGGGCAAGGCGGGAGGGTGGCCTGCAGGAACAGGCATCAGCCCTCCCTGCCTGCGGCGCCCTGCCCTGCCCGGTGAGTAACGCCAGCAAGAGAAGGGGCTGCACGGGAAAGTGCATTTGCCTCCATGGATGCAGCAGCTCTGTGCTGGGAAGGGGCATCACAGGAGGGACAGAGCAGTGGGTCCTACCCTGACCCTGAGGGGCATGGCAGGAGTGTCCCCTCGCTGTCATAAGGACCTGAGCATCCTCGTCTCCACTATTGCCAGCGTGGTGACCTGCTGTCTCAGTGTGATGTGCCCTTTTTAGCCACAGGGTGAAGCGTGGCAGCAGCCCCTGAGGCCCATCAGCATCCCTCCCGGAGCCCAGCGTCATGCCCAACCAGTGCCACCGCCCGGCTCAGCAGCGAGGGCTCCATCAGCCCCGAAACCAGATGGCGGCGTTACGGGGTCACCAGGAAGCCCATGCTGGGGTGGCAGCCCAAGGCCCCCTTCCCGATGGATGCAGCTGATTGCAGTTGCTCCCCCCTCAAGCAGCTCTATCACATGGGGAAGATAGTAATTAAGAGAAGTTTTCTAATTCCACCCCTGTTGTCACAGCCCTCCTGCCGTCTGTCCCGCCCTGCTGAGAAACAGCAGCCACCGCCTCCCTCGCCCAGCCCGCGCCTGGGAGGGAGGGAGATGGCTGGTCCGGGCTCTGCTGTGGTGCCGTGAGACCTCTGACCACGGGGCACGTCCTGGCAGGTCCTGCCTGTGCACACGCTGTGGATCCGCAGCCCTGAGATGTCGTACCCGCTGGAGATGGCTTCGCTTCCAGCCCTGTCTGCAAGAGCTGTGGCTGCGCCGTCCCCGCTGTGGCTGTTAAGACCCTGAGAACGGGCGCCAGCGTGGACAGGGCCAGAGGGGGATGCGCGTGGATCGGCAGGGGTGGGAGCAAGGACTCTGACGTGACGGTGCTGCCTTTGAGCCTCACGCCTGTCCTCCTGCGTGGCGGCGTGCCTTGGCGCGGGCGCAGGCAGGCCGGTGTCCTCGGAGACCCCACCGCTGCGCAGGGTCCCTGCGGCTGGGCAGGACGGGCTGGCTGCCGAGACCCGGGCAGGTTTACAGGGCTGGTGCTGGGAAGGCAGCCGGGGAGGCGTTTTGCTGTGCTGGATGCTGCAGTAGATCTTTTATTCTAAAAAAAAAAAACCCAAACCCTAGAATAAAGGTTATTGGTTTTTCTTTTAAGCTTGCCTTATCTCGGCGGATGTGAATCCAGCAAGGCTGGGCTACCGCTGCTTCCCAGAGGTGACCAAACAGCGCAGAGCACGTGCAGATAAATCACTTGTCTGTCTGCAGCCCGTGACCAGCTGGTGATGCCCGGCAGTAAGAGGGGTGCTTCTCGCCAGGCTGGTTTGGGGGCTGCGCCCAAGCTGCAGGAAGATGGCAGAGGTTTCCCATGGCAATGTTTCACCTGTACCTCCCTGGCAAGAGGCGCAGCCCACGACGAGCCCGTGACAGCCCCGTACTGCTGGGTGCAGGGAGGGCAGGGAGAGGCAGTGGGTGGAGAGACCGAACAGATGGTTTGGGCAGGAGCACCATCACGGTGCTGCTGATCAGTCACGTGTGAGCTCCAGCCAGCGCTGACGGCAAGGCAGAGACTGGTTAGATGCAGCGTGTGCACCTGATGGATGAGTTTTATCAAGTGTTACAACAATCCAGAAAATTCTGCACCAACCCCAAGGGTGCTTTGGAGACCAAAGGTAATATTTCACCTTTCTGCCTCCCCTGCCTTCCCCTGTCAGATCAGCTCTGAAGGGCTCTTTTGTACAAAATCCAACCCAGTGTTAAGCACTGCATATATATTAAAAAAAGTGTAAGAGGGTAAAAGCTGAACTGCAGCCCTGTCCCATCTGGTAAAAAGCCACTAATTTGTGTTTTTCCTGGAGAAGCAACCAGGAGGAAAGCCTGAACAAAACCAGGGAGACGAGGGGAGGTAATCTCGGCTGAGGGGGGTGTTGGCATCAGCAGCAGTCCCCTTGATCCCAACAGCTGAGACATGTTTTTGGACACTCACCCAGGATCCCCAACAGCGACGCACAAAGCCTGTTCCATGTAACAATCAGTTTATTGCTTTGGTTTTTGCATTTCTGAGCTTGCTTTCAAATTTACAGTCCCGTTGCTTTAGTAGCCTAAAACTTTTGCAAGTGTCAGGAGGCAGTTTGCTGCCAGAAGTCACCCTGGGTGAAGCTGATGAATCCAGGAGATGGCATGGTCTGGGAGCAGCCAAGTAAAGCAGCACTTGCAGACCATCTCTGGGGATGGAGCCTGGAGGACTCGGGAGCTGGAATACGCTACAGCAGCTTCCAGGTGAGTGGCGAGCCCGTGCCGTGTTCTGGAAGGGACACCCTTTGGCAGGGGCAGCAAGCAGACCCCAAGGACTTGTCGTCCTCTCTGCTCACTGCATTGCGCTATACCTGCTCAAGCAAGCGCCGCAGTACCACCGCGCTCACACATAACGTCACCGCCTGCATTGTCTGACCACATACGTACCCACCTGGGAGGCTGTACTGGGGCACAGGTAGATACTTCATCCAGTTCTCCTTGGGGTGGGTGTTAAAAATCTGAGAGGTCTAAGAAATGGCCTGCGAGAACAACAGGCAATCTGGGAACGAGGAGGAGTCTTAAATCACTTGCAAGCTGTAAATCAGGACTGGCTGTTTTTCTAAAGCATGTCTTGCACTCAGTGGTGAGAATCGGGGAGCACAACGCATTTGGCCGGTCTCAGCAAGCTGCAAACTGTAAGAAACAGCCTTGATCTTTCCAAGAGGACGCGGTGTTCTTGCCAGTAATACTGGTGAGGAATTTATTGGAAGTGCATTTTAACTTTTTCTGACAATAACTGATTTTAAAACCAAGGTTTCTAATACACCCCAAACAGGATTCTCTCCCTGGGAAGGGTTAAGGCCAGAAAAAGCTTTTGAGTTGGCAATCATTGTCCAGCTGAGAACAGGATGGAATATCACAGTTGTGAGGAGGTCAGATGGCTGTGGGGGGTTGTGGAAGGGGCACCACCCAAAGATCAAGTACTGGGAAGTAATTTCTGGAAAATTACTCTCTCTTTGTACTGAAGAACTTGAAATAGATGTGTTATGACCCTTGGATTTCTCTCCAGCACCACATACAGAGAAGTACAAGTCAGGAGGAACGGGGGCGATGTACCCACCTCATCCTCAAACACTGTTTAAAAAAATAAATAAATAAAACTTCCGCCCATGGGGAGGGTGCCTCAGCCAGTACCCCAGAGTGGGCAATCCTTCCTTTGCCCCCAGAACGATTCAGGGCCTGATGGGATTTTCCCAGGTGAGCTCTATCCCGGTGGTTCCTCATTCCACTCCCCGGGCGCTGCGTAGGTCTGTCAAGGAGGAGATGCCTCTTGGGTGCCAGCCCACGGCGTCGCGCTCTCCTGCTGCCGCAGCCTCTCCAGCAGGAGCAGCACGTTGTCAGTGAACTCATTGCGCTGCCTCCCCATCCCACTTAGCTTCACGGGCCGCAGGCTGGTGTGTGGGGGCTCATACCGGTGAGGGCAGCAGACCTCGTTCAGGAGGAGCCAGGTGCTGTCGGGGTCCACGTGCATTAAGTGGAGGAAAACACTTTGGAAAACAGTGGGAAGAAAAGAAAGAAGAGTAAGGAGACGGCCGTTTGATTGGCACCCAACAGGGTCATTAACAGAGAGCTTTGATGCTGTCTGCAACCCCTGACCGTTGATCAGACTTGGAGGCTCATTAGAGAGAGCCATTAAAATGGCTCCTGTGCCCAAGAGGAGACAGTTCAGTGGTTTCGTATCGCCAGCAAGTGGGAGAAAAATAGTTATTATGCTACACGGTATGTTATAGACATCAGACAAGCAGTTGGTGAATAACCGACCCAGGCTTTGGTCTCAGCTTTATAGGCTGTTGCTGGCAAAAGCCTTTCTAAACCAGCCTGTCCCAAGCGCTGGAGAGGTGACTGCGGAGTATTGCATGTGCTACTTACATCTGGCATGTTTCGGACAATTGCTCCTGCAGAGCTCTTGAAAGAAGTTCTATGTGTTGTTCACCACCTTCACCAGAAGCCTCTGGACTTCTGTGCCTTTTCAGAGGCGGTAAAAACAAAGGTATTTCTGGACAGCTGTCCAGGCTGGGCCGCAAGTAGAGTTGAGTGCTATACCTTTTGCTTATGTGGTCTCCTCTCATGCCAAATCCTCATTAGGACTCCAAATTTTCTTCCTTCTGCACAGCACCTTTCACAAAGCAGGATTTTCTTTTTTTTTTAATAAACATTCATTAACAATAGAACGGAGGAAGAGAGCAATGACAACTTCCTCTAATGCTTTACTGCTGTGTTGATGGTTTTCACTTTAAATTTCAACACCCCAGGTAAGATGGGGGATTTGACTTTTGAGTATGCGCTTCATGCTTTGACTCCAGCTGTGAGCTGCTGTAACAAAGATGCTGCGGACAGTCCTGCCAGAGAGCAGGAAGCTCCGAGGAGCAAAAGAGCAAATGGCTGATTTGCATGACCTACATTTACTCATTTCTTTCTGCCAGTTCTCATTGTCGGTAACCTTTGGGCTTGGCTAGATCTGTGTCAGGGTTTAATGCACAGAAGGCATATTCAGCTGAACCGATATTAAGTTCTCTGGCTGTGCCATGTACAAAATTAAACTAGAATTTGCAGACTGCCCTGAGAGCACTGCACGGCCTCTTCCTGCACGGCGCTGAGCACTCTGTGCTCCCACGGAGGCTGTGAGCACCAAGGGCACTCACCAAACTTACAGGTCAGCTTTCCAATACCTCAATAAATGCCTGGCCACACATCTTCAGGCCTCTAGTTTCTACTAAAATTATTGGGGCCATGAGGAGAACAACAGCTGGGCAAGGTAAGAGAAACCAGAGGGCAGGTCTGTCTCTGTTCCCCCCAAAAAGCACAGGACAGAATTCCCCTCTCTAAAATCAAAGATCACCTGCTACAAGAGCCACACAAAATCCAGACCTGATTGCTGTCTAAACTTCTCCCTGAAGAACTCTTATCCCTAAAGTGAGCTTGCTTCCTACGTAGAGCAGGCAGAAATCCCTTTTAAAAGTTCTCATCTGAAAGGGAGTGCAGTGCCATGGATAACCTGAAAAAGCACAGAAGTGAGATGGAGGCACTAGAAAGCTCCCTCACCTCTTCACAATAATCTTGTGGCTGTATGAAATGTTACTCCACGAGCAGCCAAAGTTGTTGCTTTTTCCTGTCTGCTGTTAACCACTTGCTTGTCTCTCAGTGCAGGTCTCTGAACAGCAATAAGGGAAGACGTTGCCACTGCAAGCTGTTGGCAGTGTCCCCTCCTGAAGGTGCCTGCAGTGCCTATCTGTCTGCTCCAGAGGAACCCAGCGTGAACGTGCTCCAAAGTGATAGCTGTGCTTGGCAACAACTGCATCAGCAACGTGCCTTCCTTCTGGGGGACAGCCAGACCATGGGGCATTTCGCTCCCCTGGCTTCGTTATTGCAGCTCTGCTGACTGGAACAGGGAGGGCTGACCCAACCCGAGCGCCAGCCTCCCGGGTGCCAGGCTGAGCAAAGTGCGGGCAGGGTCCAGAGCTTGTACCTGCTGACATCCCTGCACCAGCTCTCCAAGCCCTGCCGGCTGCCAGCGCTCTCCGGGCGCTCGCTTGGCCACGACAGCGTGAGCGTGCAGCTGTGTGCCTGCCAGCAAACAGCAAGTCCCAGTGGTTTCCCCTAGCTGACGACGGGCTGCTGCATCGAAATAATCCTCGCTCCTTATGGCTGGGGTGGATAGGACCAGGCAAGAAAGATGAATCACTGGGAAGTAAACATGGGAACAGGGAATACGATACAGCTGCCTTCTGCTTCTCCAGCACATGCACAACTTTACCTCTTATATTCACAGCAAAGATACTCTGCTCTCCAACCTCTTCCCAATCAGCCACTCTGGAGAGAGCAGCCCTCAAGAGATTAGCTCGTCCCTGGAGAACTCCACTGCCTCTTGTGCCCATAATGGCCCGAGGTGTGTGATTATCTCCTGATAACCTGGAGTGCCGTGCAGCGTAAAGAACAACTTGACTTCTACATTTTCAAACTAACTCTGGGGTAGTTTCTAAGCAACCTGTTTCCATGGCAAAGAAACCTGGGGTTAATCCAGGTTTGTTTTCTGTTGTTGCTTTTTTTTAACTTAAATATCATTTTATTGAATTTGGCCTTGTGCAGGTGGCTGTTTGAGTGTACTTCAGCCCAGCTTGCGAATGACAGCTGTCAATAAGTATCCAATAAACTACACAATCAAACCAAAAGACATACACTGCATAACCAACTTTGGTATCTAAAAAGGTCCAAAAATAGCTCATATTTGTTCCAGTTGTGCTAAACAACTTATTCTACTAGCACAGAGCAGAGTTAGGCTATTCTGTTGCCTTGTCTTTTCCCAAGCTCTAAGCAAAGCCACGGCACAGTGAACAGGCTGGGGAAAGGACAAATCTTTCTGGCTTCTGCACCTCTGCTGAACGGTTAACTAGACACAGTTCACCACAGACTTCAGTGAGACCTGGGGAAATTATTTCTGCATCCTGAAAAAAGACCAAATGCTCCTATCCAGACTGACGAAGGGTCAAATGGTAAACTTCACAGGCTGTAAACATTTATTAGGAATTAACTGTATGTTTCAAAACAGTCAATTCAAACTGAAAAAATGCAGAACTATTTGTGAAGTGTTGACATAAGCCAATGACATTTTCTTAATCTCTTTTCCTTCAAAGTGTTTTTTTTTTTCCCCAAAAAAGTCAAAAGCTGGTCAGGGATGATGCAACTTAATAAACTGATAAGAAGCTCAAATTTACATATTTTGACTTTCAGTTTACACCATCTTTCCCCCTGCCTTGTTCCCAATGCTTGGCCCCACACCACTGCCCCTTAGCTGCTCCAGTGTTTCTGGTCACTGTACCCACAATTGCACTGGCTTATTTTCAATGAAAGCAAAGACGTATCTAGTGTTCCCTAGCCTTCCCAAAATCCTCTTCAGTATTTTTTTTTCCAAGCTTTGGACAATATTGCTCTCCTGGAATACTCCCAGCAGTCATCTTATAATAAAGCCTATTGTCCCATTTTCTCTTCCTCAGACATGCTGGCGTTCTTTCTTTTCCCAGCGTCTATTTTTGCCTGTTGAGTATTGCATGAAGCTGCAGTTACAAAATTCACTTACTCCCACTGGTTCATCTAATAAAACTACAGGGTCCTATAAATGGGATTAAGCAGCCTCCCTGGGGCATGACAACACCCCTGGAATACAGCCAAAACTCCCCTTCTTTTTTCTTTTTGTGGCTGCAGCACCTTGGCTAAAAATTCTTGCTTAGCCCTTCGCATACCTACAGAATCTTCACTTAGTCAGTGCAAGTTATTGGAGTTATTGGAGCTGCAGCTGACTTTGTAAGGCCTGACCTTGTTCTTGGCAGGTCACAACTCATGAGTTGAGTAAGAATCCAAAAAGCTGAGCAAAGGCCAGTTAGTATAAATCAATATGGCAAGCTGATTCCAAACATCTTTTTACCTTGTATGATTTCTGCAGTGATAAAGCTGAGTTATGTGACGTATGTTGGCACTCATGCTGTGGCTAAGATTAGTTCTGGTCTGTCTGTTTTTAGAAGCATTTAAAATGCAGAATTTTTCATGTAGCAGGCTGATAATGTTGCTCTTGCCTAGATGGAAAGGGCGTTACATGTGACAACCTGTGTCAGTTTGCAGGATTACTTTCAGGCACATGAAGAGCGAGGAAAAAGACCGGAGCTTACAGGAATCTGGTGGTTAAGCAGCTGGAGAAAGGAAATTGAAGCATGGCCGAGAAGTGATTCTTATCCTGGCGCTGGAGCTGATTGTTATGGTGCAAACTAGTATTAACTTTTCCAAGCTGAAACCTCAGATCAGGCATACCATAGTTAAAAGTGATTGTGCTATGTTAAAACTCCGATCGGTCCAGGCTCCAAGACTAAGGAACAAACAGGACTAAACTAAAAAAAAAACAAAACCAAACTACAAGTACTGCTGCAGGCATGGTTGATATCAGGCCAGACACGATCCACGCCTCAGTGCATACATATGTCGGCCAACAGAGCTACGCATGAGATGATAGCTCTTAACAGAAGCCCTTGCTTTGTTCAGCGTAATATGTACTGTATGGTTGTCCTGGTCCGCCTCAGTGGCCAGTCCGGCCCAAGCCACAGCAATGGTGCGTGAAAGGCATGGGCGGAGGAGTGTACCATTAGGCATGTTTCCCTTAAAAGAGAATAAAAATAATATACAGGAGAAGAATGTTACTTGCCCTGAAACTTTGCTGTCCTTTTTCTCCAGTAACAGTGAGCTCGCTTCACAATACAGCTTCTAATGACCCTATCACATCATAGGGCTAATTCAGCATTTCCCCCCACCCCTGCTGTGGGGGAAATTGCACAGCTTTTCAGACTGCTTTGTTAATGATTTAAAAGCTTAAGATTCCAAATATCTGGATAAATCCTGGTGTTCTGCTTTCTATTCCAGCATTGCTTACACAGACGAACACTTTATTGTATTAAGGGTATGCAAGCCTACAGCGAAGAACCCCTTTGCAGAACAAATGCTGCCGAAGCCTGCTGCGATGCAATAAAAGCCACTAAGGTAAAAATAAACCTACTTTCCCCAGCGCAGGAATACAAACAAAGGCTACAGCTTCTGAAAGCACTTTCCCTCTAAACTGCTGCCCAGCCACACAAAAGCCCTTCACACCTTGCACCCCCCCGGGGAAGCCTGCGCTCAGGTGAAAGGGAACTGGCAGCTCTTCCCTTTTCAACAGCCTGCCCTCTGAAATCCGCAGGGCCTGCTGAACCTGCTCCCCTCAGGGGAGGGGAGGGTTGGCCACACAGAAAGGGGGGGGGGGGGGGGGGGCTTTTACCCCTGTCCTTCAGCAGAGACAAAGGTGCACGGCTTTCTTATTCACTTTCCACATTCTGTAACCGGACTCGTTTTTTCTGCTGAAATCTCTGGCCTTGTTTCCAGGTGACAACATATGACAATAGTGATTTCTTATCCTGACAGCAGGAACATGCTGAGCAGGATTTTGAACACCAAGCAGCAAAGTATGTCTGTCAACACTTCATATTGCTGATGTGTGTTCACCTAAACAGTTTGTGCTCTTTTAACCTCTCCCAGCCTTCTCAGAGCAAGACTGGTGCCAAGACTGACAGCTTCCCAAACAAACTCAGGTCCACCTGGCAGAGCCTGCATGGACGTGATCACAGGAGCCCAGGGAAAATGGAAGGATAACAGCAGTAAATCCCCCAGCCTGCAGAAGGTATTAAGTGATAAAATACATGGGAATGTCTGGCATATCCTCCTGCATAGCTGTCTTCCCCTCTGCAGTTTTATGCCATCAGTGGGCCAAGAGCCCTAGGTGTTCTAGCACAGGAGGTGGTTAGAAAAAAGCAAGTAGCACATCTTCCCTCTCTGTCCCCAAATGCATTGTGAGGTGATCTGAAAGTCAACCGTAACTTGTGGGCAAGCTAACCTCTCCAGCTCATTTTGGGTAGTAATTGATACTTCACCAGAAAAAGGGGTTAACTTCCACGCGAGACCCTGTTGTACAGGACTCAAACACGCCGGAGGGAGGAATGGGAGAGGTGCAAAAGGAAAGGGGTTACTGTGCTCCCTCTGTCCCGAATTACTCGTACACCTGATACACCTGCATTTAAGAGACATTACCTCTGGGCAGCTTCTTGCAATTTCATGGGTTGCTTGGCGCTGAGGTAAATCAAGCAGGCATCTGCCACTTTATTCAGGTCACTCTCGCCTGCAGAAATGGAACAGAAAAGAAGGATAGGAGGTAACCTACTCAGCGGCTGCTGCCTAACAGAATCAGCTCTAAATTGGCAGCAAGTGGCTTCTGAGCCTTTGAACTGCCTGACCCAGAGCTCTTCTGACCTCACCTCTTAAGCACCTTGCTGCAAAGCTAGGAAAGCAATCAAGGGCATTGAGAGGAAAAGAGCAACTAGCCAGCAAACCTTCTCCCTCATCAAAGTCAGCTCCAGAAATTTAACCTAGGAGAATTTCAAAGAGTTTCACTCAGTAGAAGAATGCAATGTGCTGCATTTAAAGGGTCACCCAGAGAGATGCCCCAAAATGGAACCAGTCAACTTAAGCCACAAGTCTTATCTGGGCTCCAGTTTTTCAGTTAATTAAGAACAAAGCATGGCCCAACAGGTCTCCCATTTGTCTCTTGGGGAGTAAAGAGTGACCAGCCCCTCTTTACAGAGCTCTCAAAGAGGACAGATTAAGGCCCAGCAGGACCTGAATGGGATGAGGCTGGAGAAGATCAGGAAATCAATCCCATGGGGCAGCAGAAGGATGAGAAGCAAGTGCGGGCCTGGTCAGCCGAGATGAAAGGAGAAGAGGAAAGTCTGGCATAGGTCTCATACAACCAGTAGTTTCCCTGGAACTCACCCATGTCCAACTTCTCGCACAGAGAACCCAGTCCCTGCAACACAGCCAGCTGCAACTTGAAGGCAAGCGTATGGGTGTACACTGGCCCGGCTCTGGCACTTGCTGGGGCTTGGCTGAGGAGGGAACTGGTCAGCTTAGGCAGGACATCTTTGGAGAATCTCTGCCTCAGAAAGTCCCCGCACTTTTGAGCCAGGGTACAGAGCACCTAGTGGAGAAAGGTCAGTTACTGGAGGGAAGGCACACACACAGGTCTGGGAGGAGCTCAGCAATCCTCATCAGCTTAGGGGATGGGGCATTCGTTCTCCCTTTATAATTTTTATGCAGTTGAGAGCCATGTGACCACACCTGCCACAGTTTCCCATAACGAGCAGAAGGTGAATGCTCCACAGGGAGGTCGAGTGACCTGTACCAGGCTCTCCAGTTTCACACGGCTAACCTCCTGGGACTGCCCTTCTCTCATCAGCACAGTAAAGGTAAGAGTAGCTCGTGAAGTCTTGTTCAGAATTGCTGGAGGAGCCTCTGATGGAACATACCATTAAAACTTAAATCCCCTTTGTGGTGGAAACAGTCCAAGCATACCAGAGAACAGAAAGGCCAACAGCGTAGGGCACCCAGCGCTACTGGTGTGTGCCCAGGTTATAAACCAAACTGGCCTAGAGAATGGCCTTAAATACATGTAAAAATGAAGTGGGGATCCACAGGGCCAACCCACATGGCCAGAACACGGTTCTGTCTTGGAACTTCACCAAGTTTGTGGTCTTAGTGTGCAGGACTGAGATGCTGGTTATGTTATACGTGGCTTACACCGATACTATGCTTCCTGTCCTGAGATTTAGGAAGGAAGACGCTCCTGGAGGATTTCTTGCAACAAAACCCAAACTCAGTGACAATTGTAATGACCCCTTGGACTTTTCAAGAGTTAATTAGTTTTTGCGTAGCAATCTCTCCCTTCTTTTAGGGCAAAAACATGTGAGGTACGGCTACTCTGAAATTCTAGTGTATGGCTTCTTGAATTTGGTGAATCAAAACTCTCCTTTTATTCACACTGAAGGATTCTAAAATGAATCTCATTCTGCGCAGCAGAGGAAGCCCTGTGAAACCCTGGGGCTGGCAACCTCTGGAAACATGCTTTATTGTCCAGCTTGTGAGTCGGGAAGAGAATGCAGTCAGTGGACGTGGTCAGGAGCTCTTTAACAGCGTTGTTATGAGGCTAAGTCTTTGCTTAACCTCTCCCCTCCCCTGCCAATGCCTCAATTGCAAAACAATCCCTTCTCTTCAGTCTAACACTTCCACAGGCGGGTGCTGAGACTGTGGCTCCAGCAAGGGCAAGTTGCACTATATGGTGCCTCTTGACAGCTGCTTAGGCTGTAAAAGAACTGTTTTCCTCCTCCCTGCAATAACCACTAATATTGCTGTTTCCCCCAGGAACAGTGTCAAGGTTTTATCTGTGGACAAGCTGCAGTGGGAGTGGTACAAGCCTACCCACTGCAGGGTGGTGACCCTGCGTTCCGAACCGCGTTTAAAAATCACTCCACAAGCTCAGTGCTTCTCTCGCGGGCTACAGCAATGCTTGAGCCGCTTGCCTTCTAAGCACCAGCTTGAAGGCTGTTGGCAGAGATTCGCTGCCGTACCTTGAAGGCTCTGAGCACTGCCAGAGGGTCATCACTAATCAGCCGGGTGACGAGAGCTGGCCAGACACGATGAGCCATGGGAAGCAGATGGTTTCCGTGAGGATGCAGCACAGTTACACAGAGCTCCAGCACATCCAGGACCTGGGAAGGAGCGGCAGGTAACAGACTGTCAGAGTGCTGCAGCACCAGCAGCACCAGGCATTCAGGTGAATCCCCAGTGTCACACCGGGGAGCCAGGAGAAATAATGGCTTTAATAAAAAAGGGTACAGTTTTACCTCAGCATGAACTGGAATAACAGAACAGTGCAGAGAGTACGGGCCTGTTTTGACAGGGACAAGCAGCACAGTGACATAACTTGTGCTGGGTTACCCAGCCGGGCTGGAACCAGGGCGTGATTCCTGGCCTGATCCTGCAGGCTGAGCTGTGCACTAGGACCCTACCGCTCCTGCGGCACGGCAGCAGGATCACCTGGTAGGGCTGGGGCCTCTGTGGTAAGAATCTGGGTTATGCCTCACTGCTGCATTTTCTGTCTCGCTTTGCAGTTTAAAAGGAGGCCACCTTCAAAGGATTTTCATAATTAAAAAAACCCAGGCTTTTAGCCCTGCTTATCATCACCCCAGCAACTTCAGAAATGTTCATCAGTCTGTGAGTTACAGTCTGAGGAAGGGGGATGGGAGGCCTAGATGGAGGAACGATGCTCCTGCTTCCTCCACCAAAGGCTGAAGCACAAGACTTGACTATCACGAGCATCAAGGGAAGGTGCGGGATATAAAGCCACCCTTAAGATTCTATTCAGCCTGGCTGCCATTGGTAAAACAGACTACTCCCAGAAAACTGCCTCCCTTTCTCTTGCCAGACTTGGAGCGTCTGTCCTGAATAAACATATGGCAGCACTAACCTCATTACAGCAGGAAGCCCAACACGCATCGTGCACATGTTGACGAACTACCAGCCCCCTTCATGGGCACCACCTGTCCCCCCAAAGCCGGCGTTTACTAACCTTCAGCCGCACTCGGAGGTTCCCGTCAGACAGCAAGTGGATGCACCTCTCCATCACATCTTTGGCCAGCTGAGCATGGCTTGGCAGTGGAGTTTCTCCTTCTGTGTCAGAGTTGTTTGGCTCTGGCTTAGGAAGGAGGGGAACATCATCTGGAAGACAAAACCGCTACTGAAGCCATGAAAAAGACTTGGAAGTTCTGGGAGAACACAATACCCACTCACAACTACTCTGCAAGTTCCCAAGTGAGGCCTTTGGCATTTTTTAATATATTTAGCCAAGTCTACACTCTAGTTCTGCGAGTTAAACATCAGATTCAGTTAAGAGTGTGGGACTAGGGAAGGTTTGCTTTCTTTACTGGACAATGCAGTTGGTCTGACATTTGCAGTCTCTCCTCACCATGGACTTATTTCCCATTGATTTTTATTAAAAATGAAAAGCCTGGGTATTTAAAGATGAAGTATTTAAAGGTCAGGATTGCAGCATAGCCCAGTAAAGACTAAAAAGTTCCCTATATGAATGTCTGCAGGACCTGTCAAGGCCAAGTGAGAAGGGAGTGGTGGCATCATTAGCCAGGAGAAAATGGTACAGGGATTCCCAAGGGAGGGTGAGGAAAATGCAGTAGGATCTTGGAAAAAGGAAACTTTGGGTCCTAAACCCAAATGGCCTGTTATAAGGTAAGAAAAAACATAGTGTGCTTGTGTCTTAAAGCTACACAAGCCTTGATCTGCAAGCATTTCACCCCCCCCCACTCATAGAACAAAGCAAGAACACCCAGCAGCACCTCACATGAGCTAAAGTCAGCTTAAAGCAGACCTGAGACTGTCAGGAGTGTGCTAGGCTTTCAGCCTGGGCCCAAGTCCCCCATCTGACAAAAGGAAACCTCAGAGATCACGGTCTTTCTCCAAACTGAACACACTCTTCTCCAGTCACGCACAGTACTGACCTGTCTCCTCATCCCCCGTGTCAGGAAGATCGCCCTCTGCGATCTGCTTCTGTCTGACATAGTCAAGAAAGAATTGTTCCACTTCTTGCCTCGTCACCACCTGCTGCCCCTGGGACAAAGTCCTGCTCTGCCACTTGGCAGTCTGCTTCTGTTGGTGTTCCTCGCAGGACGATCCAAACCACTGCACTGCAAAAAAGGAACGGGTATGTCACTAAGCAATCACGATGCCCTCCTGCAAGTCAGCAAGGTACCACAGACTCCTTGAGAGATGAACATGACTCAAGTCTCATGGGACCGAACTACAGAATCAGGCACCTTCTGTCACATCACCATGACCTCCCTCATGATACGGGAACGTTAAACCCTGATGCAAACAGGAAAGCACTCCACGTGCTTCTACAGAACGTTTATGGGAGCAGTAAATCGATCCTTTCTCAACTACTAAAGGCCACGTTCCTGCAAGTCTGCAGGTCAGACAAACAGAAACTGGTTGTGGAGAGGGGAAGCTATTGGTGATCTTTGCTTGAGAGCTGGCCCACCGAGCAAAGCTGCCATCGCGCTGCAGTACCTCAGCTACTTGAAATCTCCCATGGCAAGTTGAAAGGTCAAAGACAAGTACCCTTAGTTACAGTAAGACTGAATTACACAAAGTAAACATAATTTAGATACCTAAAGCTGTCATTACTGAGTGGAGGACCCTGAGGAAAGTGGAAGCCTGGTTATTGTAAGACTGATCTAGTGTAGACAGGACATCTTGGATAACATCTTCTATCAGTGGCAACAAGCTGGCATCTGAATGCCTCAGCATAGTGTCCAGAACCTGGGAAGCATGTGGCTGATGTGCCAGCTGGCGCAAATTCAGGGAAATCCCATTCACCAGATAGTCAGAATTCTCATTAATCAAACACCGCACAGAGTCATAACTGCAGGCCTCGCATATGTCTACCAGAGTCCCCAGTGCTGTCTCACTGATGAGCAGGGTCTTGTCACCAGCCTTCTCCAACACAGGGTAGAGAGCTGACAGCAGAAGCAACCGGAACTCCTTCCCAAGGACAGCAGCGAAGCAGCCGACACCTTCCAGCTGGATGCAGATCTGCCAGATGTTGCTGTTCATGGTGCGGGTTGTTACATGTGGCTCTGGAGACGGAAGGAGAATGCTGCTGCATGCGCCTCCTGGACGGGCAGTAACTCCTGAACGTTGCACAGAGTGTTCGTGGCTGATTTCTTCTGTATCAATGCTAGTGATCAAATACCAGTTTGCCTGGTCTGTGTACTCATCGAGAATGGACATTATGGACCCTTTGAGATCATCCATGTTTGGCGAAACTTCCCTTTCCTGAAGGACATCCACTCCCACTCCAGCAGCTCCTGCAATCAGCTCATTGAGGACCATCGCTGCCTGCTTTCGGTACATGCCAGATTCGCCATACAGCCCCATGAAATGGTCCACAAGCAAATAGAGGTTCCCGTAGTAGCCAAGAACACGACAAACCTGCTGAAGGAGCTGGAAAACTTTCTCCTCCGTGAAGAAACGGAAATATTTCTTCTGGCATCTGCCTCTCTGCACGCCATGCTGCAAGGAGCCCGAAGGTCCGCATGTGCTCTCACAGCCCCAGCGTCTGTCTTCCACTATCTTCACATCTGTCACGTCCAACTCCAGAACTTGCATCAGTGCTTTGGACAGACGGTGGAGGTGGGATACAGAGTTGAGGACAATGTTAACTTTGGGGCCCAGTAGCTTCAAATAGCCGAGCAACAAGCTCAACGTGGAAACCTTTCCTGTGTCATCCTGAGAGTTCATGAGGCGAGGAAGAGCTGTGGCAAGGGAATGGAGGTTCTCAGAGAGGACATCAGCAAGAGCCCTGTTCTGTGCTACGATCCTCTGCTCTGCAATGCCTTGCAGAACCTCATTACACCTGCTTTGCACTTCGCTGTTTTCATCGTTCACCAGCCCAACCAAAGCCTTTAAAAGATGACTGAATGAGTCCACCAGCGACTGACTGCAGTTCCTCAGTAAGTGGTGGACCAATTCCACTAGCTCCAGTCTCACTTTCCAGTGGGGGTGAACTGAAGAAAATTCAACCATTTTATGCAGGAGGAGAGAGAGTTTTTCAGCAGTACTTTTACTCCAGTCAGGTCCTCTGTGGACCATTAGTTCTGATATTCTGCTTTGTTCTGCTGGCAGCTTTTCTTTATTCTTTGGGATTCTGGCTAGCTGTGCATCAGCCATTACCAAGCCAACAATCAGATAAAAGAGTCTGATAGCAGAAACAGCGGGTTTGTGACCTTGTTTGACATCTCCAGTAATAACCCGAGACAGCGTAATGGAAATCCCAGGCAGAAAAGAAGCAAACAAATCCCCACATTGCTGTGCCTCGTCTTCATCTAGGTGTCGATGCTCCTGGCAGTCACACTGCAGAACTAGGACCTGTAAGCACTTCAAAGCAGAGATCTTAATTTGCTTTGCTTTTTCTTGCTCTGCTAGGCCCAGAAGCAAAGATACAGCAAATCCTAAGAGAGGAAGGGTGGAAGGTTGATACAGAGACAAGATAACATCCCCATAAGCTGAATGCATCAGGGTGTGGAGTGCCTGGATTACAGACAGCTTCAACTCCTCTGACAGCGCGGCTGGTTTGCTTGAGCCAGAAGGGGGAGAGAGGCATGTGCAGAGCTCAGAAAAAAGCTCCTGCAGGAGCTCCTGCTTCTTCACGCAGGTTGCTGCGAGGATGGAGGAGATGCACTGCACCACGCTCTGCACCAGGCGCTCCCGCTTGGGCCCCGGCACCTTCAGGGCAAAGCGCAGGGGGAAGAGGACGTACTCCTGCAGCTCCTGCAGGGCCGAGGCGCTGACCGCTGCCAGGTGGGCCTGCAGGCGCGCCACGTTCTCCACGGTCTGTGCCCTCGTCAGCTGCACGCAGACGGGGCGCAGGGCCCCGAAGGCCTCCTGGGGGGTGTCGAAGACGGCCATGCTGGGGCGCCGGCGGGAGGGCAGCCGCGGCTGAGGGGCCGCCGGGGGCTGTCGCAGCGCTGGGCCGGGCGGCAGCGGCCCCGCGGGCTCCCACCCGCGGCTGCGCCCGCCGTGCTCGGGACCCGGCCCGGGGCGGCCCCTGAGGGCCGGCGCGCCTACCTGCTCCCGGAGCGGGGCGGCCACGTGCCGGAAGTGACGCGAGAGAGCCCAGCGAAACGCAGCGGAGGAGGAAGCGTTGTGAGAAAAGTCCCGGCCGCGCGCAATGCGCATGCGTCCCCTGTGGCGCCTTGGCGGGCTGCGGGCGCGCATGCGCTGTACACCCCCCCCCCCCGCCCGGCGTGCGCTGTCTGTGCCGGGCGTAGCGGTTCTCCCCTTCTCCCTCCGGCGCTCCGTACGATGCTGCCCTTTGACCCGCCGCGGCGGGGTGAGAGGTCGGGCGGCCATCTTGTGGCGGCGGTGGTGGCGGTGGTTTGTTATCGGTGAGGCTGCGTCGCGCCCTCCCCCGCGGGCGGAGCAGGCCCGGCGCGGGCCGGCCCGCCGCCATGTCTTCCTTCTCGGAGTCGGCGCTGGAGAAGAAGCTGTCGGAGCTGAGCAACTCCCAGCAGAGCGTGCAGACGCTCTCCCTGTGGCTCATCCACCACCGCAAACACGCAGGGCCCATCGTCTCCGTCTGGCACCGGGAGCTCCGCAAAGGTACGAGGGGCCGGTTCTTCCCTCACGGCGCTCTCTGAGCCCTTGGGGTCGGCGCGGCGGAGGCCCTGTCAGGCGTGAGGGGCGGGGAGGGGCAGTTTAACGGGAGCCTGGGCACCGCTCTCCTACTGTCGTGGTTATTTATTCAACTTCCTGGGGAATATCGCGTACAAGTACGTGGGGTGCGCGTATTCCGCTGTGCGCTGTTAAAGGCGGTGTTTAGGAAGACCATAGTGGGATAGAAGCATTGGTTAAAACAGGGAAGTATTAATTGAGAGGGGAGAGGATGCTCAGCCACGCTGCTTTGCTGGGCCAGGCAGATTAGATGTAAAACAAACGTGAACTGAGCGTTTTCCCCTGGGTGTGTTCAAGTTCACTGTCAAGTGCTTTGTTGGCTGCTTAGCTTTTTGACCTTGCTTTTTTAAATTTTGTTTTCGGATTCGTGCTACTTATCCATTACAGAATTGCACTAAGGGATTAGGAGATAAGCAAAGTAAAAGTGGTTGTAGAGATCGATGAAAAAGGTTTGGTGCTATCATCTGGAAATATTTTGTGCTTTTTTTCCTTGCAGATTAACTTAACTAAAGTTTGCCTTCCTAAGTGCTGGTAACTTCTCAAATTGCTTCATAATGAAGTCAGGGAGACTGCCAGTGTCAGTGTTGATGCCCTGTCCCCAGGGGCAGCTGTGAAACCAGCCAGTGTCACCTTTCTCATCCTGGCCAGCCAGCAGTGTTAGCCCCTTGGAGCGGATGATGCTGATGAAGTCCTAGTTGGAGTATCTTTCATGCAATCACTAGAGTGTATTAAGTATGAATTTTTGAAAAATCTGAGTTTGGCCTGCTGTGGGAATAAGCGCTTTTGTTTTCTGTCTCATGCGTGCATATTCGTGGCCATTGCACTCTGGAGAACTTCGTCTCCCACTGACTCTGGACATAGTAAAATAGAAACTGATGGTGTCAAGATGGGAAAAGTTATGGTATATGGAAGAAATTTAACGTTGTTTTGGCACAGCATTGTCTGGAAAAATATTTGAGTCTCCACAATAGCTTTCTCCTGCAATGTTACTCTGTTCTGAATTAAGTGGTTCTATAGCAAGTTTTTTTCCTGAAGTTAATTAATGAAAAATAAGTCTGTTGTTACATTAATTTTTAATCATGTGTTTAAGGTTCATTTCTTACGTGGCTTTCCTCAGAGTTGATGTGTCACTGTGCGCAAAAAGTATTAAGCTCATGTTTGTTTTATAAATTAGTTAGAAAAAAAACGAGTAGAAGTAAGAAGATCAGAGATCTTCAAGTCAAATAGTTCTTGATTTGCCTTGGTAACATGGAAATATTTTGAACTTTGCTTTTAGGCTAAAAAGCTATAAGCAACTTTGAAAACCATGTTAATGATTCCAGGTGAAAGAAGTGATAAATAAATACAAACTCTCTTTTTTTTTTTCCCCCCTCCTTCTTTTATTTCCCTTTCCCAGCAAAATCGAGTAGGAAACTTACTTTCCTATATTTAGCAAATGATGTCATCCAGAACAGTAAGAGAAAAGGTCCTGAATTTACTAGGGAATTTGAATCTGTTCTTGTGGATGCTTTTTCTCATGTTGCCAGGTATGTTGCTGTGTTATGTATTTCTTCAACTTTTCTCTCTAGACATTTTAATTCTTGTTATACAAAGTTGAATTCAATTGGGTTTTGTTGGGGTTTGGGTTTTTTTTCAGTCTCAGGAATGCTTGTAACACTGCTGTAGTAGAGATTGAATTCTGACTACTTTGTGGCTAGGAGCTGTTTAGTGTTAATATTTCTGTTTGGGGAAACTTGTTTGTATGTGAATCAGCCCCTCACAGCTTTACACATTTGTTCTCTGCATGCAACTCCTACGTACTTTATTTTAATTGTTACCAAAAGATCTTGCAGATCTGTTCACGGGTAGTGAAATTGAATAGTTGCACGTGTTTGTTAAAGCCACATAATGAATGGCTCTTCCCCATTGTCAGAAGACTTAAAAGAGCTGATATTTCATGTCACTGGATTCTCTTTAGTCTTCTGGTTTGAGCAGTTTCTTTTTGCATTGCTTGTTTTAATGGTTATCTAATCATTAGTCTGCTTGCTAGAGAAAGGAAGAATTTCATACGTAAAAGGGAAGAAGTGATGCAGCTATTATTCTATCAAAAATGGACTATCATTTAGTTAAGATTTTGTCTAAATAGCATAATAACTCCTATTATCTCAACTAAACAACTTTAATGTTCTGTGTGTTTAGTGGTATGCTGTTCTGGATGGCTGTCTAACTTTCAGTGCGCTATATGAGTAAATTTAAGTGCCTAATGATCCAAGCAACCTGCTTTTTAATTGGGATGATACTGTCTGAAACAACTGTTTAACGTTAATACTCTGAATTGTAAACATGTCAACTTGGAGGTATTTTATAGCTCTTCTTGCAAATTCAGAATGATAGCGAGATTCTTCCTTCAAAACTTTTCCTGCCCTTACTTTGGGGTGGGAATGTGGGGCACTTGCAGGCAGTCTTTAGTCCCAATAAAAGGGGAAAATTGGCCACAAATGTGTTTCGCACAGTTTGTCTCAGACAATATGAGAAAGATTCTCTCCAAATGTGCAAATATAAATGGACGCAGCTGCTAGTTTGGAAGATGCTCTCTTAAAACATAAGGAATGTTTTTCAGCTGAACTATAATTAATTTCTAATCTTTGAACAGAGAAGCAGATGAGGGCTGCAAAAAGCCCTTGGAACGATTGCTTAACATCTGGCAAGAAAGAAGTGTGTATGGCAGTGAGTTCATACAGCAACTGAAACTGTCTATGGAAGACTCCAATAGTCCCCAAACTAAAGGTAAATGCGTATTGCTTTTGTTGTATGCTTTACTTTGTTTTTTTTTAAAATTGGTACGTGTTTCACTGGAGGTATTGTGAGGAGTTGAGCTCTGGGCTCCTGTAGTTGAGTTGTTGCTGGAGCTGGTGATGGAGGTTCTTCGGGATTGACTTGAGAGAAGTCTGGTTTTCGTTAAACTCACGGTTCCAGTTTGAAAGTGTGTTGCCTTGTGACTTGTGGCTGGCTTAACGTAATTTCTGCTTCTGCTCGCGCAGACAGAATACTCCAGTGCTGCCTTTTGATGTGAAGACAAGTAGGGTGCAGGGAACTGTTGCGTTCACTTTGAGAGTTAAAATTGTCCCACTCTACATCTCTGAGTGTGGTCATGTGGGCCGAAACCACGACAAGGTGGTTTTATATTGCTTTGGCGGATACTGCCTCTTCTATAGCATCTGCAAATATTTAACTGGTATTTAACTGTAATGAAAAGAGAGGAGCAGTAGGACGCCTAGCCTATGGAAGTTGGAGGTCATGAAAAATCCAGAGTGTTGCTGTCAGGGGAATATTTGTCCACTTTGCAGCTGAAGGAAGTGTCAGTGTCTTCAAATTAGCTAAAAATCACATTGTTGCTTTGACTAAATTTTGCTCTGTTCCCCACAGAGGTGTGATACTTTGTCAGAGAGTTGGTTTAGTCATTAGTAAAGTGCTCTTATGCCATTCTTTGGTGGTGAAAACAAGCAAGATGTGTCGATGGAGTTGGTAGTTAATACAGAATTAATATGAAGACATACACTTAGGGCTGTAGTTTTCTGTGTTTTAACATGCTTCTTCAGGTGAAACTACTGGATGGGTGCTTTAGCAGCTTACAACAGAGGTCTTCCATTTTACCATAATTTAAGTATGACATTCAGAAGGTATTGCCATTTTTTCCCCAAATGCTGGGCGACCAACTCACCTGACCAAAGGGGTTGTCACTTCTGTATCAGGACAGAGGGAGTCTCTGCTCTGAGGGGTGGGAGAGGGGAAGGGTGGAAGGTATACAGTGGCTACATGAAATAGCTCATATTGGGGTTTTTCTGTTGTCTGGGTGCAATGCATAAGACATCTTTTTGCCATGAAAGAGCAGAATTTACATGCCTGATTTCCTGTTGAACTGATTAACTGATGGTTTGAAATTGTTAATTTCAGGTACCTAGATAAGTGTTTCACAAGTGTTTAATTTTTAATCTAAACACTTTTAATCTAAACACACTACTGTGTGTCCAAGAAACACAGCTGTGATTTCCTGGTGAATTGGCAACTGTTGCTCAGTGTCATCTTCCCTTTGGCTGGTGCTAGCAATCAGTCTTGCTACTGTTACTTTCTCAACTTAAAAAATGTTTATACAAAATCAAACCCTTCCTAAGTGTAACAGACCTTTGTCTGTGGGAAACAGAATGAAGAAATACAGTTTTAAGAACTGCAGTGTGTGCATCTTCGCTTGGCGAGAAGCTTAGTTTTTGTCTGGGTAATTGGAGATACCAGTGTAGCATCTTTTATTTGATAGAACAGGTCAGGCCTTTTCATGAGTGTGAATATTGCTGCTGCCTTGTCAATTCATTGTGAAAAAGAAATTGAGATTTTTAAATTAAGAGAAAAATAAATTTAAAAAACTCAGCAGTCTGCGTTTTTCTCCTTGTTTTGACTGGCTTGCTTTCAAATTAGCTTCTTAATGGTAAGTGCTAGTTTCACATGGGTTTTTTATGGGTTTCTAAGATAAATTGGTGTTCGTCCAGTTCGTGGTGGGTGACTATCTATGTTGCAGAAGGCTTTGTTGTTGTTACTCTATTCCATTTTCAAGCTGGTGAACATACGCGAGATGGACAATAATATATCGCATTTTACAGATACAAGGTTTATCATAAAAGTGGCAAACCATAGTACACTGCTCCTCTAAAACCATTCTGACTTCCTGGTTTTGTGTATACCCAAGGTAGACACAGCTGAGAAATAGGTAGTATTAGTATTTTTAGATTGGTACAAGGTTGGGCCATTAAAACAAAATTTTGAAGATCCGTAAGGGTGTCTGGTGCTGTGATAATGAGTATTCTTTTATTCAGCCCAAGGTATGGCAACAAGTCTATGCAGGTAGTTCTTTATGGCTTTTTCATATTGCAGTGTCTTAAATTCCTGGGCTGATAGGTGCTGCTTTCTGAACAGGATGGCTCTGCTTTGGTTGCAGAGCACCACTTACCCTTAGAGTTGTGAAACTTGCCAAAATAAAGCAGAGTCCTGCATCAGTGAGAAAAGATATCTGTAAAGCTTATAGGTGCATGTTTCAATGGCGCGGCTTATTTCTTGTTTCCTTGGTAGCAAGGCCTTAGGTCTTGCTAAGGTGTAGCAGGTGCCGCCAACTGAATTGCTAAGTTCCTGCCACGGAATAGAATTGCTTGCACAAATAATGAAGCTTTCCCTTCAGAGAGGTGGAGGGGAAAGAGTACCGGACCTTTCTAAGTGTTATGTTCCCTGGTTTTGACTTCCTCATTGGTGCAGCTTACTACCATATTTTCGTCTTTCAGATTCCTTAAGGAAATATGCATATACATGGAAATGGCCTTTTGAATACTGATATCTTTCTTACATTGTTTTAACTCTAAATGTATTCATTAAGCTTGTATTTGCTTTCTCATTAATCTCGTTTTTATTAGAATGTTTCTTTTTGCAAGCAGTAAGAAGAAGACCCACGCATTTATCTTAAAGCCTGGGAAAAGTAGGTCTGTAGAGGTTTGATATAAAACCCTTTAGGTAATATAACCTATATAGCTGACATGTTTTCATTGTCTTGTTAATAAGCAGTTGAATAAAGTCCTTGAATGTGCTCTGATGTAGGAGTGTCACACTGTAACACAGAACTGGACTGCTACCCATCCGCTCTGGTTGTCTTTGTATTGCAAATTCTGGCACAGGAAGTCAGACCCACATTACAATATGGAGAAAAACATCAGAGAGGAGAGCAGGCAGGGGTGCTTCCAAGAATAGCTGAAATAAAGGCACCTGGGGACAGGACTAGGTATAATTTTGGAGCAGGTCAACTCCAATTATGCTTGGCCTAGGAGGGGCTAGCAGCAAATATATGTTGTAATGAGAACTTAAACAATCATGAGTAATCTACCCCCAAAGAAACTATGGGTTAGAACAGCTGGAAGGTAGACTGCACCACTGGGTTTCTCTTCTTTTGTTCTGTCATGGTCTTCTGTTTTCTTTAGGAAAGCTGTCTAATGTTTGTTGTAGTCAATGTTTTGTACTAAATCACTTTCCAAAAGTGTCTTTCTTACAAGTTTACTTGGACCTTGCACAAGTTGCTAAACCCCTGGTGCTTGGAACCTAAAGCCTACACAAGTTTACTTTTAGTTATAGTTTTGGGAGGCTTATTTTTCGTTATGCTGATTGAGGATGATAGACCTGCCAACACATAAAAATTCCACTTAAATTTAACTGGTCTACCTTTCAAGTAAACATTTACCTATAGAACTTCAGAAGTAGAAACCCCTGTTTTACAAGTTTGCCTGTTATTCTGGAAGTACAGTAGCTCTTGAATGGGGTTTTCTTGCATGTTTCCGTGTAGGCAGAAATTTCTGCTCGTGCAACTTTTCGTGTAACTGTATGCTTAAGTCTCGGAAAAGGTACATGATGTAGCAGTGCTGCGACTGATAAATCCTCCTGTGAATTAAGGACTATTTGTTTTTTAAAAAATTTGAACCTTTTGTTTAGTTCCCTCCAGTGAAATGCATTATCTACATTGGGAGTTTCTTACCATTTGGTGTGGCTGCTTCTTGAATGAGGAGATGAGCGTAACCAAGTCCTCATGAGAGAAAATAATAATTTTATATTGCCTTGAGATTAAAAAAAAAACACCAACCCATAAACCCACTGTTACTAACAAGAAAGTTTTAAACTCCTAGTTATCCTTTTGAATGTGTGTATACAGATTCCACAGTTGGTTTCTTGTTACCGTGCATATGAGCCTGGAGTCAAATCAAAGCAGCCCGTTTACCTCTAAAACCAGTAGTCAAGAGATGAGAACGAAAAGGTGGGTGCCCTAGACTGGAAGATCTCCCATGTAAGCTTCCTCAAGCCACTAGAGATGGTTTGAAGACTGAAAAGTTGGTGGAGAAATACCTTTGCACACTGCAACAGCAAGATAACAACAACCTGGAGTTTCACTGCAAAGCTGTTATGACAGCAATTGTCTGTTGTTTTGGAGAAACAAAGTGCATTGGTCTTTGTAGGCTTTTAGGGACTAGTTCAATTTCTGAGCTGTGAAGAAGACCCCAGTGAAGTAAGAAAGCTGACTTCATCTTTAGAAGTGGTTTCTCTTCTTTATGTCCCTGTCAAGAATGGACTCTTGATTTTCCTGGACGAAACTGTCCATATTCTGCATGGATGTATGTTGATTGTTTCAGAAGACATGTGTTACATATACCATTGTTGAATTCCGATCACTTTTAGGCTCTCTTAATGCTTGCTTTCCTCTTCTCTTGTTGGGTCTGACTGGCTTTTTCAGAAGTGTAGACTGCAATAGTTAAATTACTTCTGGCTAACAGATTTTGAAAGCTATCGAGGCAGCGTGTGTTTTATGCCTGGCTTCCTTTTCTCTTTCAGGGGTCCTTTTCCACTATAAGCTCTTGAGTTTGAAAATTAAGTGTGGGGTTGTTTTTCTATTTTGCTGAAATGGAGATGGTCTTTCTGGGGTTCTTCAGGTCATCTGCTGCCCCTGTTTAACAATGCCAAGGAAAAAAGGGCAACAACCCACATTTATGTCATGCTACTCATGCCCAACATGCTTCTTCAAAGCTGACTGCGTTGTCTGAGCTCCTTTGTCTACAGGCCACTTTGTGCCATCAGCTGCCATTCGTATCTCGGGGAGTGGCCTGTCTTCAGGTACGCCAGCTAGCAGCTGGTGCTTAGGACTGCAGGTGTTCATGCTCCTACTTGTTCGGGCAGAAAATTCAATTCTGAATCCTCTGTGTTAGAGTAGTAAGCAAGCGTAATACTGTGTCTTGTGGTAGACCAGTTGGCAACACAGCAGGAATAGCTCTTCAGCAATTTGAATCCCAATTCTCATTTTTGTTTTCACTTCTGTGCACACTGTTGTCATGCATTCTTCTATTGATTATCTTGCTTTTATCCTGTGTTAGTTAATGACTTTCTGATAAGTACACACAAGTGATAAATATTGATGGCACATTGTATTGGGCTGTGTGACTGTAAATGCCCTCTTTGGCCTTTTTGTCATCTGCACATCTCCTGTTCAACCAAACTTTTGCCTTCTGCAGACCTCAGTGGACAGCAGCTGTTTTTCTTATTGATTTGGTGTCTTACTTTCTTGGAGTTAGATTAACAAGCACTCTATACATCAGTTGTATACAGACAAAACTTAGACTGTACCTTTTTCTATCCTACATAGCTTTGCTCTAGCATGCATCAAAAAATTGTTTGTTTTGGGGTAACTGTTTTCTCTGCTTCTTCGCCTTCCATTGAGTTAATCTGTTTTCTAACAGAGATGCGTTTCTGTCTACCTCACAAAAATTGTTCTGCTTTTTCCCATACGAGCAGGATGTACAGCACCTCTGACTTTCTCTCCGTTAATATAAAGTCTTTTCAGCCATATGTCCCACCTGTCAAGGCAGGCAAAATTCTGCATTTAAGGACAGAACTTTCTGTTCGCTTCCTCATTAGAGTTGGGCAGACTGATTTAATTTTAAATCAAGAGTGATCTTGGATGTTCCTGTGAATGAAAGTATATACAGACTCTTTCCCTTGAACTCCACGATTATCTCGGCAAGACTTGATTCCATTGAAGAGATGTTCTCAAGACTCTGTCCAAAGCTTTCTAACAAATTGCCCTGGCTCTTACTAATTTTGGTGGCAAGTCTGAATAATGATCTGTCATCTTCTGAGGGCTCTGTAACTGGATCAAAGGCTGCATTAAAACTTCTGTCTCTTCCCTTTCAAGCTAAGGTATGCTACACTAAGGTTCATTCAACCAACGCTGTCTTGCTTTATGAAATCCTTATTTCTGAAGTGTTATAGGTTACCTGCTTGGAGATCGGTTCACAGTCTGCCCATTGCTGCTGTTGCTGTCGCATCTTAGAGTTTTAGTTTCACAGAGCTGTCCTGAAGTCTTTATTTTGATGGAAGAGTGGAAGGTTGAATAACCAGCAGTTATTTAGTTGATTGTGGGACCACAGTGAGCATATGCTTGGTGTGAAAAGATAACCTGAAATTCTTCTGCCCATGTGTATCCTAGCATCAATGCTTCCTTTCTACTGGTAGAAATCCTTACCTGCATATGTGGTATGAGCCAGAGAATCTGAGCAGGGTTGAAGACCTGCCATTTGTTAACGAATAGGATGTTTACTTGCCTTTCCTACTTTCAGTGTAGGAGGCACAAAGATGTATACAGTGCGTACTGTTGATAGGAAGACTGTATCCTTGTACTTGCATGTACAGAGATACATGTGTAGGCAAAAATCAACTTTTTATTGCTGTTATGCATTTGAGTGTTTGGCATATGGTGCCAACATTAGAGCCCAACTGTGGTCATCCTCGTTAGAGAGCTTAATCATCAGAGCATCTGATAGAATTTTTTTGCAGTAGAGATAGTTAAGGTGGGCAGATCTGGCATCCAAATGAGTTGCTTATGTGTGTCTTTAGTTGCAGAAGAGAAGAAGTCTTTAAAGCGGACTTTTCAGCAAATACAAGATGAGGAAGATGATGATTACCCTGGGAGCTACTCACCCCAAGACCCCAGTGCTGGGCCACTGCTGGTATGTGGGACGGGGTGGGAGCGGGAGTTGTTCTGAAAGCCACCTCCTGTGTGGTACAGCCACAAGGTGGAGCTACCAACAAGTAAAATGCTTTTAATGGGGAAATTCAGTTGGGGGTTGAGAAGTCCATGTGAAATGGAACAGATTCTTTCTTCATATTGAAACACTCTGCCACTTCTGAGTGATTTCAGGTAGTCTAAACCAAGGTCTGAGTAGTACTACAAGTAGAGAGTCTCAAAGGACTGCTAGAAGAACAGACCATATTTTAAATTCTTTCTAAGTTCTGTGTGTAATCTCTCAAACCCAAAGCTGTAACGTAGTTAAAACTTAATTATTTTTTTTGGTAGGACATCTCTCTTCATGTGTATATTAAAAAGCTCAATCTTTGATAGATTTGTATGGAGTTGGTTAGGAAAACCAGTTCTGAAGATTTTGTTTTGAGGCTGACACGCTAGTGCTGTGGAAATAGTAGGAATGAGAAGGGATCGTGACCATTTAAGGCTACAAAGTGAACATATGTTAAACTATTGTCTATTTGAAAAGGATAAAAAATACACCATCCATCTGGTAGAGTGTAAACATTGAAAAATAAAAATAAATAACAGTTGTCAAGGAAATAAGTAAAATTTTTTTGTTGTTTTTACCTCCAGATGCCTTGCAATTTAGGGTTTCTTTTGATGATAAGCATTGTGTTTGTTACTGTTGGAAATCATTAGCAGTTTGCAAAGAAGCAGTAAATATTAGGTAATGGACTTCTTTATTTTTCAGATTAAAAATATTTATTTAAAATTTTTCAGTGTTTTTTTTAGTTTTCAATCAACTGAAATGTAGTTTAAACATCAGTGGTGGTGTTTACAGGGCTGGTGTTCCAGTTTCAAAAACCTCCCATTAAAACTTCAGTATTTTTCAGAACAAAGAAGCAATACTTTTTTTCTTCCTGTTCAGGCAATCTGTCTGTCTTCTTTTATTTTTTTTTGTGTGGGGAGGAAATGTGATGTGTCAGGGGAGGTCCTCTTAAGGCTGTCCTCATCCATATCCTTTTTTAAGCTAGGATATGTTTTGAGTCTATTCATTTAAACTAACACATTTTTCCATAGTGCACTAAAACCAGCTGAGAGATGAAGTTGGGATGAAGTTGATACAATGGAGTCCAGTTTAATTGCAGATTGCAGTGTGCTACCAGAGATGCAGTTGAGCTAAGTGAGGATAGCAATGGCTTTGCAAAACCGAGACAATAAAAAGTTTGCTTTAACAGGGATAGCTTTCATTGTCATCAAAGTTTATGGTAGGTAACCAGTTACAAAATTCTAAATCATATAACGATGGAAAACTGATACAGTTTTGTTTAGACTCATACAAGTTTGGTTTTGAGGTTGGTTTTTTTTTTTTGCTATGTCAGAATGCACCTTTGGAATAGAACGAAAGGTGCATGTACACTCCTGCTAGTATAAGAGAAAGTGTCAGGGATGCTCAGCTAAGAGATAAGAGTCCCAATTTGATGCAACACAAAGGTCATGTACTTTTCAGCTTTGTCTTAAGTGATCGGTTCTCTTAATTGGAATAAGTAATTTTCCACTGTGGAGTCTTGAAAAAGATGATCCTACTGTAATTATGCATAAGTTCCTAAACACTGGGATATTGTAAGCTTAGTGACTGCTCCCTGTGTTAGGAAGCAACATTTTTAAAATTACTTGAAGAATATATTCCAAAAATGGTTGCTTTTAAAGGTAAGTGACCTCAGATGCAGTGGCTACATCTGCAGGAAATGGCATAAAAATTACCTGGTTTTAATGTTAGCTAACTTGTCTTGTAGACCGAGGATTTGATCAAAGCCCTACAAGACCTGGAAAACGCAGCATCAGGAGATGCAACGGTGCGGCAAAAAATTGCCTCCCTGCCTCAGGAAGTTCAAGATGTTTCATTACTGGAGAAAATTACAGGTATGAAACTGAAAGATGAACGAACATGGGTCCAAAGAATAACTTAGAAATCAAAGGTTTTTTTCTTCAAATAATCACAAGGTATAGTGGAGTGAATTCCTCCTTTCGTGTCCTTGTTTTGTAGCTCTTGGGTAATAAATAGCAATCCTACGGAGTAAAATTGACGATGAAACTTCATAGCTGCTTCCATTTTTTTTGGCTTGCATCAAGGCTTTTGTACTTTGAGAGCATCAACAGTGTTTTGCAAGAATTTAAAGGAAATAGGGCCAGAATTCTCAAATGGATATGTTTGATTTTGAACACCTTGACTGTTGGATGTTTTTGAGTTTTATCAGACTGTGCTGAGTACACACATACTCCTTTATTGCCAGGGAAAAGGAAACTCACTACACCCATTAGTCTGTCAGTCTTTGTTTAAACAGACTTTTGCTATTGTATTTGAAAAGTAATCTTAATAGAAGCATTTAAAGGTTGAACTGATTTGACTCTTGTTTCTGGAAGTAGTTTTAATTTAGAATTCATTATGAACTGTCACTTATTGGGTCGTTTATAATATACTCTTACAGAGTCCAGCTGTGAAGACTAGTATGCAATTTGTATGTTTACTTGTATTGATGCATTAGGAGTTATTCAGAGAAAAGAGGAATTAAAAAGTACACACCGTGTTTAAATGTGAAAACCACCTAATTTGTTTAACTGAATTCTGAAAGTACAGGCTAAACTTTTAGTTTAATTAACCTGTTTATAGAGGCTAACTTCATAGATTTATGCCTGTCCCCACCCCATCTCTGCAAGGACAAAATTTAGTCAATCATGTCAGTATCTAAAAAAACCCCATTCTTGGGTTGTTAGCCCTTCCTTTATATCCTCTCTGATAAGAAGTCTTATTTTCCTGTCAAGTCAGAAATGTATTTATGAGTGTGATGTTATTGTCTGTGTGGCTGGTGAATTGTAGCCCTCCTGTCAAAGATGAACGTTTTAAACTTTGTCCTCTAAATTACCCATCACTTTTGCACGTAGACAAAGAGGCAGCCGAACGTCTTTCGAAGACTGTGGACGAAGCATGCCTGTTACTAGCAGAGTACAATGGGCGGCTGGCAGCAGAGCTGGAGGACCGGCGCCAGCTGGCACGCATGCTGATCGAGTACACCCAGAATCAGAAGGATGTATTGACAGAGAAAGAGAAGAAGCTAGAAGTGAGTACTGATTATACCGGTGCCGGCAAGCCGATTGTCTCACCAAATGCTCTCACTTGACTCCTAATCTATGTGTTTCTCTCAAGGGGCATGATTCTAGGTGTTCTCTTTACGTTTGGAGTAAAACAAGGGTAAGAAAGTGGTGTAAAAAGCCTGGAGAAGGCGAATCTGTTCTGATGTTCAGTCTAGGATGTTTTAATACACTTGGTCATGGAAGGCCAGAACTCCATACTTCTTAAGGAAAAATAGGCTTACCTAACAAAGTTTCTTCAGACTTGCCCTATTTTTTTTTGATGAAATCCTCATTTCTGAAAAATCAACCTGTCTTTGTCATAACTAACTGGTTTTTTTTAATTAGTTGTTTTTTTGTTGTTGTTTTCCTTATGGTTGGGTGCTTCTCATCCGCCTTCCCAGCCCATACTTGATGAGGGGATGCAGTTTAAACAAGATCTTCTGTCTTCATCCTTTAATAGCTACTGTTACCTGTAGCTTCTGTGATGGAGCGCAAATTGGGCTGATACCAAAAGAGGATGACTTGCATTTCCTGCCGTAGCTCCCTTGATCGAGGAGGGCAGGATGCTGTAAAATGTGACGATGCTGACTGGACCCGAGCACCAGCTGCACGTCCTGGAGTGAGTGCAGGGGCTGCGGCAGCCAGGCGTTTATCTGAAATGTTTTCTCGGAGGAAGTTCTTTCAGCACCGCATCTTGGGACTAGTGTGGAAGCTTAATTAATGATTGTGGTTGTATGTCACACTGCCATCTGTTAAACTGCCCCTTGGCGGCACATTAAGGGCTTCCTCTACACTGTTGGCTGCTGGTTATTATGAACAGCTGTTGCTGGGTGGGACAGGAGTTGCTGTAGAGGACAAAATCTTCTGGAAGGAGACTGTGCTGTAGGAATTGCAGGCTCTGTTTACTGTCATGACAAACCTAATCCTCTCACAGCTAGGCAACATTGTTCTGAGGTAAATTTCATTTTGAGTGTTTTCTTTGTCATGTGTGTTTATACTAGAGTTTCTCAATGTCTTGTGACTGTGAGCATGTTGCTTATCCAGGCCAACGTTTTTTTCCAAATGAGCCAAACAAGTGCTGATGCTACATTCAGAATTAGAGTGAATAGTTAATAATTCTGTTAGCTTGTTTAGCTTGAATCTTGTTCAAGCATAGCGTTTGTCTTATGACTGGGTTATTAAAAGGCACTTTCAGGCATAGATATGGAAGATGCTGTAGAACCAAATCCTGTTTGGCACCTGATTTATTTGCTGAATCCTAGTGGGAGTCTTGGGTCAGTTCTATTTTCCCTGCTGAAAGGAGGACACCTGTTTAGTAGAAACATATATGTGTGTGTGTACACTTAAAAATATATAAATAATAGACATATTATTGTTTACTTTTTAAGAAAGGCCAAGAAATAGATAGCAAAATGCTGCACAGCAATGTTTTAAAAAGCCCAGAACAATCCATAAATTTGAGTCAGTTTGAAATTAAGAAATTCACAATGACAACTTTAAGATTTCTAATGCAGTAGCTGAAATGTTGTGACAATTGTGTGGGTTTGTTTTTTTTGTTTTTTTGGAAAATATCCTTTTTGGTAAAGAATGTTACTTGACAATTGTAACTCTGGCAGAGGCAGAAATGTAATTGTGAAAATTAAGCCGTTCGCTGGCTGAACTACTTTGTTAATAGGAATAATCCTGTTGATGGCAACAGAACAGGTTTCTTGCCTGCTGTTAAGTATAAACACATTCTTTGATATGTTGGAAACTAAAGAATGATTTTACTAAATCTCTGTTTAGGCTAGCATCTTTGTCATTTCGCCAAAACAAGATGGCCTTAGTACTGTAGAAGTCTAAAATGAGTTGCAGGAAATGCCACTCTTTAATCCGTACTTAACACGAAGGCACAATTTATACTCATGTCGAATCTCAAATTTTAGCTGAGGGAGATTGCCTGATTAAAGCATTCCATTGTTCTTGAGTTGTAGAGGGTTAATAAATAGTGGAAGATGTTGGTTACAGATATGGCAGGCCATATCTGCTCATCAGTTTTGCTTGTCTTTGATGTTCTCACAGTAACGTTATTGATAAGCCTGGATTTTTCTTTGTAGTGCTAATAAGCATTTTAATAGAAGGATCTGAAATTCTTGTAGCAATTAAGAATGTATTAAAAAACAAAACATTTACTCAAGCAAAGACTGAAATAAGAAAATAACTTTAAACAATCTAATTTTACGTATCTTCTCATTGTATGCTTTGCTCTCTCAAGATATCTTTGGTACTATTGACTGTAAGTTGTGTGGTTTTTTTTTTTTTTTTTCTCTTGTGAAGTAAGTTTCCTGACTCTCAGATGAGATGGCATTTTGAGATAGAAGACGGATTGTTTACTTCACTATCCTAATCCAGCCAAGGCTGCTAGTTGGGGAAAGGGGCTTCTGGTAGTAATATGGCTTAGGGCTTTATTTTAAGATATGGAAATGTCTGATTCGGAAATCACTGTGGATATTTCTTGTGTTTTGTTTACTCACAAAGCAAAGTCTTTCACTATGATAGTAATGAAAGTAGCTAATCTACATCATTTGAAAAGCAGCTTTTGTGGTCTAAAGAGCTACAGTTGTTTACTAATCCTATTAATACTATCGCTCGTGAAACACAGGAAATTCTCTAAACATATACATAAACTCAGTGTATTTATGTCTAGTGGGCTAATGCTCAAAATACTTTGCAATGTCAAAACCCTGCAACACAGAGCTCTTGTCATCATTTGCAGAAAAGCTATTTAATTAAGGAACTGTATGCTGAGGAAGGTGGTCTTGGACAATAAATTACATTTCAGCATTGGTAAAGACTGGTGTGAGTAGGGATTGAAACAACGTGGTGCTGAGAAGCACTGGTAATTTGAAGGGAGAAAGCTGGCACAGAGCCTGAAGATCATAAAATATGGGCAAACTCAGCTTTTAGGGTAGCAATTGAAAAAATTTGAAAGTGTAATAATTAGGATTACTTTATTGGGGGGGCGGGGGAATTGTGGTAATTTGATTGTAGTCTAAAAGTGCTTGGAAGCAAAAGGTAGAATTCATTTAATTGTGGCAATCAGCTGCAGAGCAAAATCAGCTGAACTAAAGCTGATGCTAAACAGCCTATAACAAGGCATATATTTTTAATGGTAAGTATTCCTTAGGTGAACTTACTGAAAGGTATGGTGAACACTTTTGTTCAACATCTGAACACTGAATTTCTCTTTAAATGTTGTTTCATCTCAGTCAGAAGTTGTGGGCTTGATACTGCAGCTGCTATATGATCTTCCGTGGCCTGGCCTGGATCAGAATCAGCCTAGACTTTCAGAATAGGTGTCAGGAAATAAAATCCATTTTCAGAGAGGCATAGAAACAAGAACCGGTGTTTCTATAAGAATGAGATAAGGTGTCTTCGTATCTCACATGAGTACTTCCAATGAAAGTTCTCTGATTTGTGTTATTTTTGGCCATTGCTGTCCCTGTTACAATGACAGAGTACAGTCAGCTGGGGAGGCTTTTTGTCCTTCAGCACCGGAGTCTGCAGAACTTCAAGGGGAAGGATTGTCTTTTGAAGTCAGTGTTCTCTTTGTGAATGCATGGCAGGCAAGTTAAAAAAAAAAAAACAAACACAATCCAGGGAATCAGTTTGTGTAGAACTGAAATGTAGGGGGGCAATATCCAGGAGAACATTTCCGTGTTGGTGTACCAAGTGACTATAAAATGAAGTCAGCTAAATAGATGGGACTAGAAGAACCAAGTGAAAGTAGTGCTAGAAAATGGCAAATTGTGTGGAAGCTTTATGGGTATCTAAAATAACTACTGACAACAGAAAATTTGGAGTAGGTGGAGGGGGGATATGTTAATGTAATGGGGAGAAGAGGAAAACAAAATAGAGAATGCGCATTCAGAATTTTTGTTTTGATTTGCAGTCAGTGATGCTGAGTTCTTCCCTGCATCCTCCAAATATCTTCTGTGCCTGCGTTTATAAAAGGTGACATGATGAACATACTATGGTATATACAGTATCTATATATAGTACAGTGTATGTGGGGGTATGTGTGTATACACGCGAACATACCTGTGTATTTGTATGTGTGCAGGTATGTATAAATATAAAGAACATACTGTAAGATCCAGTTTGTGGGAATTTTTCTGATTGTTGACTGCACCTGAAAAATTGTGACTTAGAAACCTGCTGAGAGCTGTGGGGGTTTTTAGATGTTAGTGGTTTTTAATATTCATGGCTTCAAGGCACCTTTAATAAGCTGTTAAAGCTGTGCCCGTATGAATTTGCAAACCCTCTTTGCAAATTCATCTCTGAAGGATGAAGTACAGTCTCACTTGAGGTTTTCTGGACTGCCCGGCACTACACACTTTCTTGAAATACGATTTAGTTCAGCGGGTTAATATGCAATTTATTGCTGTGTTGCTTCCACTGCTCAGGTTTTTGTTGCATGTCACTGTTGGCTGCTGCTTTCTTTACAGACAAGAATTCTTGGGTTGTGGTATATTAATTTCAGTGGTTTAGGCAGGGAACAAGAGATGAGGTTTTAGTTTTCCTGCCAGGAAACAAGAATGCTGGTAGTTCACATGCGTGCAAGTAGCAGGAGACGGCTGTGGGAACCAGACAGCGCAGGGAGGCCTCCTGCTCTACACCCTGGGCAGGGCAAGAAGATCCTGAACAGGAGCATCCAGGCAAAGTGTGTCATGCTCGGGTCCATAAAACTGAACTGCTGATTAACATGGCAAAAAGTGACTAACTGTACATCAGTATTTCCAGCTGTGAGCCAGTCGTGCCTTTGGGTGTGGGACAAAAAGGAAGGCTGTTTCATAGTGATACAATAAACTAACATTGCGGTGAATCTGGTTCTGTTGTGTGGTGTGTGGCTCGAGGCAACAGCTGTGTTTCTTTGCACAATGCAAAAGTATAATTTCTTCACTTTGTAGGTACTTGTAGGCATTCATAATGATAGTAGTACTGCAAATGAAATCATACTAAAAAATAAAAGCCAATAGAAAGAATCCAGTATTAATATATAATGTTTTTATGCATTTTACTGAAGTGAACCAGTTTATAATTACTCTTTTGCTTAGCAATCAAAAGCATTAAGATGCTTGAAGAGACATGACTATGTAGCTTTTTGCCTGCACCCTAAATGTTGATTTTTTTTTCTTGTGAAGGTCATTTGCACTTTGTGGGAAGAATATGTGTCAAATGAAGCCAGGTTTCGTTGCCGTTGTACAGTGGCAGCCTGGGCCATTTTTGAGAGTGCTTTTAAACATTGCAGAGGCCAATAGATGAGGAGGAGGCATCTCCAGCAGCTGGAGAAATCCTCTGCAGAGGCCTCTGTTGCTGACTCTTCTGTTGGGCAACTTAGAGTTGTTCTCAGTAAAGTGGAGAGCAAGGAGACAAGTTATGGTTCCCGAGCATGTAATTTTGCCAAGAGCAGAAGTGCCATCTCTGGCGAAGTGTGATGAATGATACCAGAAAAGAAGGAAGCCTTGTCAAATTTAAAAGTGCAAGACTGTGAAAAAATTTAAGGTATGAAAATGAGCTGAAGCTCTGTAAGGAAATGTGTCATTGAAGCTCTGATTCTGGACTGCATCTTTCAGATGTGTTGTATAAAAACTCAGGATTGTTGGTTTAGTGCTGCTGCAGAATAAGGAAAACTGGCTTCACCACTGGCATTTGTTTTCACTTTCCTTTCGAGGTAGGTTCTGATGCACTGAAACTTCTGAAACGAAAACCATTTCCCTCTCTGTTATCTGACTTCTTGCAGGGGCAAATTGACTGTGTGGCTGTTAAGAACCCCTCAAGGCATTTACCATGCTGACTGCAACTCTGCTTTTGAGTTCTGCCAGGTACTGCAGAATATTCTGTCCGCTTGGCGCTAAAACACACGCTCCTGCAGTCAGGAGGTCAGGACGCAGAGGATGCGCTGTGCGGCTGTAGACATTTCTGCACTCTTCTCTGCAGGTTTGGGGCTGCTTTGCCCAGAGGCCGTTTCAGGGCCGCGCTGGGCTTGTGCCGGTTAGCCCCGCAAAGAGGGGAGGGCCGCCTTGCTGCCAGGCTTCTGCGGCTGCCGAACTGCACCAGGGCAGATGCAGGTCTTTTGCAAGGTGGCACGTGTGTCCTAGTCCAGCAAGTGTCTAGACAAACTATTTCAGAGGACTTTAGGCTCTGGATCAGGCCTTAAATATGTGTAGTCTCTCACTTGTGTTAGGTAGAATTTGCATGGAAATATGCAAGTTTATAGGTAATTCATGGTTTTGGTCCAGTTCTTTTCTCTTGATTTTTGTGTGAAGGTTTGTCAGATGCCTTTTCTTGACCAAGACTGCTTTTATTTCTAGGACTGTAGGGTTTCTTTACAAGGCAAATTCACGTCTGTTTTGTAGACAGACTCTTTAAAATTTGCTTTCTGTGAGGTTTGGGTGGTTATAACTGATGTGAAGAAAGCTGTTCTTTGCCCCCCTCCCCCTCCAATCGAATTGTTAGCAGTTCTGCTTGGTGTGCCGACCAGTGCCTTCCCCCACCCTGTGGGGAAGATTGTTTTATGCTTATACAGCATGAAATACAGGATAGAACATGGTTTTAAAACTGGGTTTGTTCAAACCTGACACTTGAGAGAATGTGAAAGGAGGTGGCAGGAGAAAAGTGCTGATACACTTGAAATACTTTTCCTTGGAGAAGGGAATTTTGAACTGCTTTTGAAAAGGCCAAAAGGAATAGCCTGGCAGGAGGTGGAGTGAACGCTTCTGTAGCATGTAAACTGGAGATCTGCTGTACAGAGCTGTTCTGGAGCACAGAATTGAAATCAAATGGTAGGTTTTTTTAACAGTTACCTAACAAATTATCTATGCTAAAATAATGTTGAGTTGTCCTCTAGGTGTATATAAACTGGAAATACTGATTAATAATCCACGCTCTCTTAGATAATAAAGAAAACCTTTTTTGGGGCAGGAGGGGGATCCAAAACCAACAAATCAAAAAAACCCCTTACTGTTCTAATTGGGAAGTGCTGTGTCTGAATATTCTGTCAGGATGTATAGATGAGGGCTTACGTGTGCTGTTCACATAGTCACTGAGTGGGAGCTTGACTGTCCTTGCTTTAGAAAGCTTTTCATTTTTGGTAATTTTCTCCCAACACCCTTCATACTGGTCATAACTATGCTGTCATTGGGACATTCTTATTCTAACATGTTTTAATGAGTACGTTTTAAAAGTACTTCACGTAAGTTAAGTGGCAAGCAGCAAACTCTAAAGAATACCTAATCAACCCACTATATTAGTGTTGTATATTTAATGTTTTTAAATAGAGATTTTACATGGCCATATAAACATATTCCTGTCAAACCTCTCACTCCACTGCGTACTCTTTTCAAATTTCTGTCGAGCCTCTGCTGTGTTTTTTCCCTGGCTTCTGTGGTCTTTCTTTTTCATACATCTGTCTCAGGCTACAGCATATCAAAACTGAGACTGGCTGCTCTTCCTATTCACTTTATCTAAAGTCTCATTAATACTTAACTAGATGTTTTTCAGTAGATGCAATTGCGCTGATGACTTACAGCATCACAGACCCAGAACAGGAATGGAAGTGAGTAGTGCAAATTCTAAGCTAAAACAAAATGAAGTCCACGCTGTGTAACTCGACAAGGTGAAGCAAGCAGTGCAGCAATCCTCAGAATGAATTTCCTGTCATGTCGATTACAGTCAGTTTTATAATGTTCAAGCAAGGCTTCTTTTCAATGAAATGCTTCTGTCGGATTCGTTCAGTGGTGTTTAATTCTGATTTTGCATTTGTTTCCAGGACATCTTATAAGTATCTTATTCACTTGGCCACTGTGGATGTAGAATGCTGCATACTGAAAGGGAATGTTGATTAGCAAAAGCATTCGTGTGGCACAGCGCCAGTTTTTTCTGTATCATCCTGAAACTCCTGCTTACAGGAAAGATCTCATTATTTTGTCTAAAAAAGCAAATAGCATCCAAATACTATTAATCTTAATGAAAGCTTACTATGCAGCGAGGCAATTAGCCAGACACATGGAGTACAAACTAAGACCTCAGAAAGCAGCGGTTTCTTTTAAGTGCACTTCATATTTTTTTCAGTTTTACAGAATGGAGGGACCCTGTGCAAAAATCAGCAAGATGCAGTTTCAAAGCGTGTCATGTAAAGGGGCTAAATGGAAAACGTGGTTTTCCACAAAACCTGCTTCCAGAGTCTTCTGTTGCAAAATATGGCCATAACTCAGTTTGTGGAAAAAGAAAAGCCCCTGAGCCTGAAAGGGGGTTACATGGCTCTGCGTATTCCTGAGTGCAGCTGAGGTATATTCCTGAATATTACAAATGGCAAATCCAAATAAACATGCCTTACACCTCGTACGAAGGTAACAAGATCCAGGATATGTCTGCCTGGTAGGTGTTTCTTTGATGTTGCAGAGGGACTTCAGAATTCTCCGCTTCTAGGCACAGCCGCCCAGGAGGGACGGGCTGCCTCCAGGCTGTGTCTTTGACGCCTTCTCTTCAGATCGTTCCTTGTTCTTGGTGTGGTGCGCCTGCCAGGTGCTTCAGTGCGGTCAGCGCTCCCTGACCCACCTTTGGTGTCCAGTCTCTCGAGTCCTTTACTGCTCTGCCAGGGATCATCACGAGCTTTCGATAGCAGAGCAGATGGGAAGTGTTAAGCGTGCAGCAGGCAGTTCTCTAACGTAGTCTGTGTTGTGTATCAAATCTGTCAGGCAAGTATTTATCTCTTCTAGGAAATCTTGGTTCCTGGATTACTCCCTTAGAACATTGTTTCCATTCCTGAATTTAGTGACATTTTTCTGAGTTTGTAATGGTTTGGGGGCTGTTGTTGCATTTTTCTGTTTTGTGGGTTTTTTTCTTAACAGATAGGATTTGGACCTCATGGCTTTAACAAATACTTTTGTGTGAACTAGTTAATGCCTGCATTAACCTACTGATGAGGTAGAATTACTTAAAGTTGAACAGCTGTGGTTCTGAAGGTGACTTCACCTTTTTTTTTTCTTTGTTCAAATGTCTCTGTTCAAATTAAGTAGGTATTTCTGATAGCTCAGTACTGCATGTAACTCTCAATGTAGAGTATCCCTAAAAATGGGGATATGTTAAAAGCAATATTTTTGTAAACATTTGAAGCTGTTAATTGTAAATCTGGGAAGAGGTTGCTGCTGTTAATGTGTAGAGGAATTGCTCCTAAGTCTGTACATTTGCCATAGCATAAAAACCAGAACAGAAGTACGGTTTGCGTGCATCTTTGCAATTCTTCATTTGTCAGTGTGTCGTCTCAGAGCTGGGGTGTCAAGCAAGGCATTGCAAAAATTCTTGCTCCCCTAAATAGTTCTGTCAAGAAAGAAATATTGTTTGGATCTAATACAATTGTAATAGTAGCATAAATTGTCTTCAGCTAAAAACCCATAGTGTCCTAGTCCTAATTGTGCCCCAGAAGTAGCATATCCTGGTCCTCATGTCGCTTTTGGTCTGAAAGTGGCAGGACATTAGTCTTCCCATGAAGACAGACGTTGTGTTGTACTTTTTTTTTTCTTTTACAGAATTGTCATGCAGGGATCTTGGCAATTCAAGCAGTATTTGAGGTATTTTCTTGGCTTATGCTTGGAATTTTCACCTTCTACCCTGTTTATCAGACTTGGAGGACTTGCCAGCTGCCTTGCCCTCCTTGATTTCTTTTGCATCTTTAGTAAGAATTACTACAGCAAAAAAGTAATCTGTCAATATTCACTCTTGACAGAGTTTGGCGTTCTTGAGAATGTGCTACTCTTTCTTGCCTGGCTTGATATCCATCACTCCCTGACAATGTCCTGAATTACGACTTTTTTCTTTTTTCTTTCTTTTTTTTTTTTTCAAGGCAGTCTTCTGTGGTAGAAAAAAAAAGCACTCTCTGAATTCAGCCTCTTCCACCTTCTATCTGTAAGCATTTGGAATACAATAATACAATAAATATTTTTACTGTCTGTATCCCATGTGTGCAGGAGCTGGCGTTCTGCTGTCTCACTACCTCGCGTTGATCGTGACCTGCCAGCCTTGAGCAGAGCACTCCATTTACCATCTCTCTCTTTTCCTGGTGTTGGCTTCCACTTTCTCTTGGAGAAGTACACTAAGTGTCGAAATGCAGTACTTCCATGGCTTTCTTCTGTATCTGCTTTTGTTCTCTATTCATGCTTGAAAATCTGTGTTTTTTTCCTGGTTTTGTTCTCTGTCTTCATAACATGACTTCCTTGACTTGTTTCCCTATTTTAAGTATTTCCCAAAATGGTGTGACTTCTTATTTTGATTCGGTTTCTTTGTCTTCCATTGAAACAAAACAAATCCTTGCAATCCTGAATTAATGGGTGCACCTTCTCCTGAGTTGGGTTTTTTTTTTTGTTGTTGTTCTCCTCTAGGCTTGTGAATAGTACACTTCAGTTTATGAAGCTGGTAGAGCTTTGTTTGAACTTGATTATTGCAGTCTATATCCCATGTACATTAACAGAAGTGTTTGGTTATGACGGTATGTTAACTCAGTGAACCTCATAAAAGGATTTAAGTTTGAAATAGGCTGTTAAAGGACATTCTTATTTGGTGCTTGGAGGAAATTTATGGAATATATTTATATAGCCATTCCAGGCGTTAGGGGTATTCTGAGTTGTTGCAATTGACTGCTGCTCTCACTATTTTAATTCAAAGTAATGAAACACAGAGAGTGTAAACTCATTGCTTGTAACCCCGCAGGAACTGCTCTGCTTTGATATTTGGAGAAGGTGAAGAGAATTTCCATCATTGAGAAGGTTAGAAAGATTGGATTAAAGTTGTAAACTCTTTAGAAAGATGCTTTGATTAAATGTGTGCCTAGTTTTATTTGATCTTCAAAGATAAACTTCTGTTCTCTGGTAAACTGTTCTCTTTGCCAAGTAATTAAGAAATGAAAAGTAAGTTGATATTACAACTGGCTGTATGGCAGCCTGTTCTGTGTACAACTTTTCTTAAGCTCATTATTTCCTGCATTCTGGAGATGCCACAAAAAACATGCCATACATAGTTGGCTGAAGACTGGTGCATTCCAAAAGAAATGATGTGATACTGTTTTTTTATTACTTAAATAGCTGTATTCTGTGACTGTTACATAAATACTTAGAATCACAAAACTTTGAGTATTACATAAATGTCAATCGTTAATTGACCTTCTGTATTAGGTAACTTGGATATGTGTTGGTCTGCTCTTAAATGGCCTCTAAACAGTTTGTTCTTTCATTTTCAGGGTCCAAACTCTTCCTTTGTCTTCTCATTATGAAATACTAGTCACTGTTATCTGGTGTGGAGATTTCTGAAGCTGGATAGATATTTCTTACTGGAGTTTTAATGCTTAATCCAGACCTTATTTGTGGAAAAAGTACTTGCAAGTTTCCTCTTTGGGGATTTTTAACTTACTGTTTTTTTCCGTTTGTAATAAAATCCTGAAAATTTTAGTGTCTATATTTTTCTTGGTTTCAATCCAGTGTGGATGTGTCTTTCTCTGGTTTATGTTTAGCGATCATACACATTTGTGTTGTTTGTTAACCTGCCAGTCTCACGGCACAACTTCCGTGGTCTCTATCATGAGTTGTCTAACAATTCATAGAGGAGACACTGTTTCACATCCAACACTTGGGTTTGATTTGATGATTTGAAAGTGGAAATCATATTATCTAAATATTCAAAATTGATCAAGCTTGAAAAAAATGAGCATTTTAGCAGCACAGTAATCGAAATACCTCTGGTGTACCTTGGCCTGCTGCCTTTGTCAGCAGAGGTGTGTCTGAGGACCGCTGTGTCAGAGTTCCTTCTCTGGCAGTGGGTGGAGGTCAGTAGCCTGGGGAAGAACACAAGAATAGAGCAGCTATGTGATGACACTTTCCTCAAATACTCTACCAGACCCCCAGTGGGTGCAGGTCTGGGGGCATTTTACATAGCTTCTGTTAAAGTAACACAGGGCAGGATTACTGGTTTTGGGATGCCAAAGCTTGGGGACAGGCTGTGAATTTGGGTGGAGATGACAGGGTCTGCAGTCATGCCAGCAGTTGCTCCGAGAACCAGTACCTTGCCACCCTCTCCCAGAGTCCTCACCTGGAAAATACTCCTGGTTTAACTAAAAGCACTGTTAATTAACGTGAGCTTAATCCTTGTTCTCTTGTCTCTTTCCCTTAGGAATATAAACAGAAGCTTGCTCGGGTAACCCAGGTCCGCAAGGAGCTGAAATCCCACATCCAGAGCCTTCCAGATCTGTCACTGCTGCCCAATGTCACAGGAGGTCTGGCACCTCTGCCGTCTGCTGGTGACCTGTTTTCAACAGACTAGAACAAATGGTGTCCCCCAGTTTCCATTATTACCAGCAGAAGTAAGAAGACTCTGGTGTTGACTGGAAATCCAGTCTTCCAAGATCTACAGTAGGAAGGAACTTGCAGACCCTGCTTTCAACCTCTTGGCTGCTCGTGCTCACCCTCTCTCTGTGTACGCCGGCTCATGTTGAGGGGAGAAAAAAGGGCAAGTTTTTGTGAGCTCTAAAGGGAGTGGGGATAGTCCATATAGCCAAACTTTTCTCATATTTTTCCGTATTCTTTAGTTGCCGTTTACTCTTAGCACTTGTTATCCCCACAGAAGTCATGAGAATCATGTACATACATACCTGGAAAGTTTTCAAGGAGAGGTTGACCATATAACATTTTTCTCTGTAAAAGTATCATTATTTCTGAATAAGTCTTGTCTGTTTTAGTTGGGTTTCTGAACCTCATCTCTGAGAGCAGTAGAGTGGCTAGTGGGCTTCGTAGGGATGTGTGTGTGTGCGCAGGTGCTGTACCATGTCAGCATAAGAAGAATGCATCTACTGAGCAATGGTACAGAGAAATATTTTTCTTAAATCTACAGTTCCTCATACTATTGTGGGACTGATGTGCAGTTAGGAACTATTTGGCATGTACGTAAATTGAAACTCACCACAGGCAATAAAAATAAGCAGCTTTTCTTTGTGAATTAGAGATAGCTTCATAATTTACACTCTGCTGAGCAATGCAGAACTGGGTATTACCTAAATGAGAGCGGAAGTAAATTTTGTTCGAGCTACCTTAGATTTATACCACGTTTTTCCTCTTCATTATACAAAATTAGATCGTCACAGAGGCTTTGGTTTAACACGCTGAGAGGTTGGAATTTTGTATTGCAACTGGCAATATCCCAGTGACAGGCGCTGTTTGATCTACTCTGGGGATGGTTACATTGGAAATACTATTCTATAAATTCTCTCCATAGCTTTAGTGAAGTGATTTGATGAACAGAAGTCAAATGTGGTATAAATATTTATTTATATATATAGAAAATAGACCCATATATATGCACATATCCTGTATGCACATGTACCATGTCCATGCATGTAGATATTAGAAGGATGTACTTAATTTTGTGTCACCGATTATTGTGAGTTGATTTTTATAATCGGGAAAAGTTTTAAAAAGAAAAAAAAAAAAGAAGGAGGAAAAAATAGGCAAATTTAAAATACTCTTAATTCCATTATGTTGCTAGCTAATGTTTTAGCTGCCATGGATGTAGTTACATTTCAATTTGTGTGTTAGGTCTAACAAGCTGGACTCTGATCACCGAAAACCATTCCAATTTGGATAACGATTCTGTTTAAATTTAGCACCTCTCACTATAAAACACTTTAAGTTTCTGGAAACACTTGATCTGATAATACAGGTTTTGTAACACAGAGGCTGAAATTAGTTGAAGTGATGTGCTGTGTTTGTGCCTCCCTATAGTCTTAAGCTGCTGTTGTCAAAGACATGAGAGGAAACCTACAGAAATGCAAAGCTTGTTCTGCGTCCTCATTAATTTATTTTACAGGGTATTCAGTAGCCTATTCAGCGTTCAGTTAAAACAAATAGTACAGCATTTTTTGGTCATTAAGTTGTTAAGAAACTCACATCCTTTTCTTACTGACGCTTCATTTTGTCCTTTTTTTTTTTTTTTTTTTAAAAAGAAACAAAAACTCCTTGCACCCTTACTGCCCAGCCAAGAAATGTGCTTTTAGTTTACAGGAAATCTTCCAGTGGCAGAACTGTTCTTTCCACGAATCGGTTTGCTTGTACAGCCTTTTATGGTCCAAACATTATTTAGATAAAGCATTGTACATTCTCTCTGCTTTTGCCAAAAATGAAAAACAAAAAACCCCCACCAAACCTCAGAAACCCAAACCAAAAGACTCCTTTCTATCCTGTCTCAGCTCGTGGAGTCACCCTGAGGCTGTTTTAACCAGTAATTATTTTGACCATTGATTGAATGTGTATCCATTATAGGACAAAAAAAGCTGTCATAAAAAAATTTATGTAGACAAATGTGTTGACATCTCACGCTGTTGTTTTGGGCAGATCTGTGAGAGAGTTGTATGTCTTTTTTTCTTTTTTTTTAATTGAAATGTTTTGATTTTTTTTTTCCCCCCAAATATATGTGTGTGTTTTATTTTGCTTAATTTAAATGAAGTCTTGTAGTTTTTAATTTTATTTGTTTTACTTTTTGGGCAAAGGGCATCTGGTGAACTGGGTGACATTCTCTCAAGGTTAAACAGATTTCCCCAAGGTGTGTCTTTTTTTAACAAAAGGTCAAATCTGTATATGAATTGATTTAGGAATTAATTTAGAGATATAGGCTGCCATTTGTGACAGCAGTATATTCTGAAATGTCTCATAGATATCTATTTTTGAATAAAGAGGGTGTCGTTGAATAGTAGTGGTTTTACTTTTTTTTTCCACAATGGAGGTGTTGCTCTGGCACACTACGGGTTTTGCTTTGGGGCTTTTTTGTCCTCTAAAATCAGAGGCAGTGACTGTGGAGCGGTGCTTATGTTGGAGTCCGTAGATGTAGAGTATCATTTGAGTTTGTCAAGTTACAGTCACGCTTTCTGACAGTTTATAAGCCAAATCAATATGCAACTTTCTCAGGTCATTACTGCAACGAACAAAACTAAAATATGCTCCCCTGCACTGACCTCTGATTTGAGGGGCACAATATGCAGAAGACTAGCTTCTTAATTCATAAATTAATTTAGGTTATATGGAGGACATATATTTTTTTTAAGAGTAATTATTTACAAAGAAACAAACAAAAGCCAAACCTGGAAGCCAGGAAACTGACGTTCCTGTACAAGCATCCAGAGCTGCTGTTCCAGCAGGATTTGTGATACTGCATAATCAAAGCCTTTCTGGTTTTTGGGGGGGGGGGATTCTTCACGTGTTATTGGGTGTTAATTCTCTTAGATGTTTGAGGGGGGGCTTAGGGGTTCTTCACTCCAATTAACTACTCTGCAATGGTCTCTTTGGGCAAACAGTAATTGTTTTATATGCCTTGGAAAGTATGTGTAAAGCTGCTTACATTTTTATACCAATTTACAAATCTTCCGTTAAAGAGACTATATTTACAACTACCTTCATAAAAGGCTTGCAGAAGTTTGATATACAGCTTTCTGTGAGGAGGAGGGAGTCTGATGTGATTCATTTCAGTTAAAAGCCACCTTTGTATCCTGTTTGTAGGAATTAGAGTGAAGTTTTCAAAGACATAAAATGTGTCTAGGTACTGGATGTCCTTCCTTGCCTTTGAGAATTTTTTTTTTTTTTTTTAAGAACTGAAACAACTGTCTCCAAAAATATTTGACTGTTCTGCAGCTTTCTATGCAGTTAACTACTTCAGTGCGCTGGTGTGTGTTCCCTTCACTCTGCGTACTGCCCAGGTATTGCTGTATAACGGACTCGTGTTGGGCTACACATCTGTAGAAGGTGAGAACTCGATCCTGGTTAACTAGCACTTAGGTCTGGAAGATCAGAGGTTATGGTGGCACTGAGAAAGCGAGGCTGGGGTGGCCTCAGCGCGGCGGGGGCTTTCTGTGGAGGTGGTGAGCAGTTGCTGCCTGGCGCCCGACGTCTGGCCCCAGAGCGACATTGCTGTGGGCTTAGTCCAGTTACTTACTCGGGCCAAGTGTTGATACATTCCCTGGTCAGTTCCAAAATTTGTGTGTGTTTATCTTTAAGAAAAAATATGAAATGCCCTTCCTGCTGTCTGAAAAAAAAAAAAAGACCTTGTAAAACACTCGAATGAAATATCACCTTAGACGCTATGACGCTCTGTCAGTGGCATGAGACTGGGACACGTGTTTGCCAGTGATTTCACTTGCTTTTAGGAAACTGCCACCGGCGTCAGCTGCCTTTTCCCTGTTTGAACTTCGCGATGGTTTGCAAGGTTGGGGCCCACCAAGTTTCCTAGGCCTAGTTGTACTTTGGAGATTTTTGGATAAACAAGCAAGGAAAATGAGCCAGGAGAACTGGGAAGCTTCGAAAGCCTTGGAGGTTCAGTATTACTCCAGTAAGGATCCAAAATCCATACAGGATTTTGCATTAGCACTGAAGTATTATTTTTGTACCATCCTAGAAAGTAAATTCTTGTCTCCATAGCCAAGTAAAATGAAGACTGACGTTTGAATCAGCGCTTCATAGAGGCGAAGGATAAAAATGCTCCTGTTAAAATTACGGCAAGTAAAGGGTCTCAGATTGAAAGCCTCGTGGTACAGGAAATTCCAGGGCTGGTTTCATGGTGCAGGAGGCAGTTTGATGGACAGTGGGGAGGACTGGGGGTGGAGGGAGCTGGCTCGGTTGAGCGGCACCTGATTTGGAAAGGAAGAATCAGAGTTTGAGGTTTTTACATACCTGCAGGCTTGGATTTCGTGGCTTTATGCTTGCTGCGAGAGGATTTAGGATGTGCAGGGGAGGGCCTCCATGCCAGTGAGTGTGCTGAGCCCACGGGGAGGCTTGGGGAGGTGTCCAGCTCACGGCTTCTCTAGCAAGTCTAAGAAGCAAATAAGCTGCTTTGAGGGATTATATTGTGAAAAGCGAGATCTTGTGGAAAAAAGATTGAAAGGAAATGAATGTGAATGACAATGTAAATGCCTTCATGTCTCCTAGAGAGCTGCTGCAGCCTTTCCCTTCTCCTTCCCTCCCCTCTTTTTCCACTTGCAGGAATCGTGTGAAGAGACTGCTGGAAGGCAGCAGTAGATAGAGAATTGTTTCTTTATTTGTATTTTCAGTAGGGGCTTCACGTAGCACTGTTTAGCGAGAAGTTTAATAAAGGCTAATACCCTACCAAGCCCCTGCATATGCTGGAGCAGATGAAACTTCATGGTTATGCTGGTCCAGAATGCAGGAGGCTTTTCATGCTGGAGCGTCCGAGGCCCTTACGGAGGGGATCAGCGCTCTTGGCTGTAAAATGCCCAGCGCAGGTAGGCAGTGCAGCGATGCGAAGGGTGGGAGACAAGGCCCAGAGGCGAGTTTTGGCCGGGAAGAGAGCGGCAGCACTGGGAATAAGCCCCGAATCCCCTGCTTGGCATCCCCTTGTTCTTGGTAGGAAACTGCCCGGCTTCTGCCACGTGAATCAATGAAGCGGCTGTTCCAGTGAGATGATGGGACATCTGCCACTCTAATTGCCACAGCAGATGACAATCATCTACTCTGCTGCAGTCATCAAATACGGGTTTTGAGATATTTTGTGTGCTGTCCACGGAGTGGAGGCTAAAGCGTGTATTAATATAGGGCACCCACTTGTGTTCTTCCTGCATCTGCCTCGTATTTTCTGGCACAGAGTTAACTATGAAACGTGTTTCTTCACCTAAGACTGTAAGTGTCTTTTCACAGGTTTTTCTGATGCTTTGGGGCAAAGGAAGCTTAGCATTTGCCTTGGGGAGACTGAGCAGCTTCAGGCAGGTCTTCTGTTTTGTTTTGATCAGCCACGCTGCCAGCAGCAGTGGAGAAAACCCAAAATCTCCTCTTGGCTTCCCTTTTGGCTGTATTGCTGTGGCTGTTCTGGGGTTTGTGGAGGAACCTGGCGATGAAGTACTGCTGGTAAACCTGCCCGGGCATGGCACCTGCGGTGGCAGCAAGCTGCTGGGGCCGCTTCTCTTCCATCCGCGAGCGGGCAGGGAGGCTCCGTGGGACCAGCCAGCACAGGTTCCAGCGGTGCAGCTCTGGGAGGGAGATATTTAAGGTAAACGAGCACTTTGGGCACCGAAATACCCAGTGAGCATGCAGCAGCCTGAAGGGCAGGCATTTTGCAGCACCACCGAGCCTGGACCCTTGAAAGGGGTTGCAAATACACACCGCTTTCTCCAAGTTCTCCTCCGCCCAAGGGTTTGATGTGTGATTGCAGCCTGGCTGGCCGCGGTCAAGCTTTGTGCTGCTGCTCAAATGAATCAGTGTTAGAACCAATAATAAACTGTAAGCAGATTTAGGGTCTTGCCTTTTCTCTCTGGGAAGAAACAAGCGTCTGACCAAAAGCAGGCCCCTCTGCTGCAAGCGCCTGGCTGGCTCTCACCAGTCTCCTTACTGGTTTTTCTACCTGAGTCCAGCCCAGGTAGGATGGGGATGTGCCCTGCAGAGCAGAGGAGAGCTGGGATGGCAACCGCGGGGCTGGGCTGGTGGGTTGTTCCCGCCTGGGGGGCTGCATATCGGGTTCAGGCAGGCAGAGAAAGGCTGTTTGCGTTGTAACTCTACTTGAAGGTCTCGCTGAAAGAAGTGTCTCTCCGTGGTGTCTCCTGCACCTCCCGTGGTCTTGGAAAATGGGGATGGCATCCCGCGGGAGCGCAGTGGGGACTCTGGCCAGCTGGGTTTGATTGTGTGGTTTTTCTCTGGCTGCTTGCCGGTGCCTCAGGTGTCCCGTTGGTTGGGTGAGTGTAAAAACGCATCTGTGTTTGTGGAGAAGGAGAGAGAGGTTTGGAGAGACGGTGGGATCTGAAAATCCCACAGAATTGTACTTGTGTGCGCTCTGATTTATGGTAGATTTTTCTAGTCTCAATCCATCAATGAAGGTAAGTTAAAGGTCCTCAAGTCTAAAATGAGTTTACAGTCACTTCTTGGCAAGTCAGCATCTCTGGCGAGCTGAGATGTATTCATAACCTCTCCTCGACACGTAAATAGTCTTCCATTGCTTTAGCACTTGGGCTGATGCTGAATTACGAATTCTCCCATGCAATGGATGCTGTAAATATTTAATTTGTAATTTATTGCTTGTATGGCAAGAGTCCCAAAGAGTCTCACAGGTGTAACACAGTGCGGCGATTGGGGACCCAGGGATGCGTGCAGAGAAGCTGTCCCCAAGCCGTGGCAGCCAACGGTGCCTCCTCTGCCTGGGGAGAGGCCCCGCGGCGGCTGCGGGACCGATCACACTGTTCTCACAGTCCTTAAGGGACGAGTAAGAAGCTGGTGGGGGACGGCAGACACCCATGGGCTTGACGGAGGTGCCTTAAGTAATTCGTTAGGCTCTGCAAACAGCCTGGGAGGGGGTGGTGGTTGCTGGATAATGGGGGAGAAAACAGCCCGAGAGAGAGCCGAGCTCCAGAGCCAAACCATAAACGCATTTGGAGTCTCTTACGAGCTCGTTTCTCGTCAAGCAGCCTTGCTCTGCCGAGCCTCAGATGGATGGGAGTGACCTTCAGAAATAGCTGTGCTAATGTTTATTTTATCAGGACCCAGCTTCGAACCAGAGGAGCTGACGGTTATTTTTAAACCAGGCATTGAGCAGCTTGAAGCCTGGCTCAGCAGAGCTGTGTGTAACAAATGCTCTTTAAAGTAAGGCCGTGCATCATCGCTGGCTCTGAGGAATGTTCCTGACAAGGGAAGGCAGCGCTGGGTTCATGCTGTTAACTCCTTCGGGCACCGCTGCTGCTTTGGGGCCGTCTGTGGTCTCGGGACTTGTGCCTCGGGGGCTGCCGTGGTCCCCACCGCTGGCCCTCCCGGCAGCAGGAGGAGAGAATCCCCATCCCTGTCTCTCCTGGAGCTCCTGGCCTGTTCTGATGAGAGCACCCACCCCGCAGCAGTTTCTGTCCTTCGGGAGAGCTGATGGTGGCAGCTCCTCAGCCCTCCTCGGGGATGGACCCTTCCTCCCCAGCTGTATTTTCTGGTTGCATTTGAGAAAAATGGGATGGAGAGATGTGGTTAAACCTCCGCAGGATAAGGGGAGAAGGATCGCGTGGCCATCCCGGAGGGTTGTCTTGAAAGATTTTGGCAGCCAGATAGCCCGCAGCCAGGCACGAAGCCTGAGCCCGGCAGTGCCCACCGCAGCCCTCGCCTGGAGCAGAAGCCGAGGCCGCTGCCTGCCCCTGCGCCGGGATGGAGCCCGGGCAGCTCCTGCCTGTTCTCCCTTGGGGTGAGCCGAGCCAGGGCGCTGGGAAGTCTGGTTGGGGATCCCCTGCCAGGCTCAGGAGAGGCGAGCAGCTGTGTCTGGAGCACCAGAGGTGGAGACTTTATCCCATCTTAAAGATAAACAGAAAGAGAAGCTGGAGGATGGGTCGCCCTGGGTAGGAGATGCTCCCGGCTCTCCATCCACCACGGATCGTGGCCGGCATGGGAGACTCCGACAGCCGCCAGCAGTGTCGGGGTGACAGGGACAAGCTGAGTGTGAGCTCACGGAGCAGGGTCACCTTGTGCTACAGACTGTCCCCCAGTTTGGATGGTCAGGGGCTGGGTTGGGCACGTCCCCCCTCTGCCTGGGGCTGCTGTGGATGTGGGAGCGCTTTGGCTGCAGCCGGAGACCACCAGTTCTGTAATGGTCTTTCTGGTGTTTGTTTAACATGGGCAGGGAGACTCCCATGATGTTTGTGGGGAGAAAGCTGGAGCGTTATGTTCTGGCATGGGAATTGTTTATCTTGACCCCTGTTCCAGGCTCCAGACAAATCCCCACCCTCTTCCCGCATCCCTGTGCTCGGCCACCCCTTTCCCCTCGCTCCCAGGTTGGCTTTCTCGTGCTTCAGCTGCTGGCCCATTCTTTCTCCAGCCACGCTGGCAGCTGCCCATGGGTGGCCCTGACGAGAGCCTGGGTGCACAAAATGTGCTCATTTAATTTTCCATAGAGCTTTTCTCTCCTGTCCTGAGCGCACAGTCACGGCACGGTGCCATTCCTGCTACGGGAGAAGCGCACCGGGAACGCGTGGCGTCTGCATTAGCCGCTGGGGCCGCGCTGCCTCGGAGGCTGGCGCAGGTTTACCCCGTGCCGTGGGTGCTGCCGAGTCGCGCTGTTGGGAGCGGGAGAGCCGCGGGGGTCACCGCTCTTTCAGGGTACAACCCCTGAGCTGCAGAGCACCCCGCGAATGCCGGGCTGTGTCGGCTCCGCGGCTCGGGGCGGAGGGAGGCGGTTGAAGCGGAGCCGACAGCGTGGCTTTAGTGCAGCGACGCACCAGCCACAGCCATAAACCCACAGCGACGGTGCTGTGCTGGGGGGGAGCTCGCCCCTCGGGCGCTGGGAGAGGATGGGCGTTCAGAGAGGATGTTCAAGAAGAGCCGGGGCTGGCTTTAAAAGTGAAAAATAGAGATTTTTATTCAGTGCTTGCATAGTTAATTCATGTCAAGGTAACGTCCCATCCCTCTCCGCACAGTGTTTGCAGTGATGGGAATGGTTATTAAAGCGCATACCCTGCTTTACCTATGCAGTAGGGTTATATGTAATATGTATTTATATAGCTATAAATAGATTTGTTATATATGTATATAGCGTATAAACAGCTTTGTGCTCACAGTATACAATCTTTTCTCTACTGCATTGCGTTCAGAGAATGGCAGCGGCACGCGTGAGCACGGCTGAGGTGCGATCAGTGCTGGAGAAGGTTGTTCTGCTCTTTGGTTTATACCATCCGCTCTGCGGGCCGGGGCTGTCAGCGCTGCAGGAGGAGGAGGGGGCCGGCAGCACTGGGCTGGGGGGTCCCTGCTGTGCCCGGGACGGGGGACACGCAGGACGGGACATTTCCACCCCGCGGGGTGAGGGAAAGGCAGTGAAGCGAGCGGCTGCCGCAGGGAACCCCCAAACACCCCCAGCCCCGCTCTCCTGTCCCTGCTTCTGTCGCTTCTCTCCCTGCAGCACCGAGTGCTCCTGGGGAGGAGCACAGCACCGCAGCCGCCGCGTCGGGGTCGGGCTCGGCCTCCTTCCATGTGCCGCTGGGACTGTCCTGGGCTAAAGCGAGTCGGAGGGGGGCCCCAAACGGGAAGGGGAGGCAGGGTCTCTGCAGCGGGGGCGCCGTGGTGGCTGCTCACTTGGGTTGGGGTGCGATGATGACGTTGCGGTAGCCCTTCACCCCCTTCAGCTTGTCGCTCTCGAAGTCCACCATCAGCTTGTGCAGCCCCGCCTGGCTCGGCACGAAATCCAACCTCACCTTGGCCACCGCCTGCGGTTCCACGGGCTCCTCGCTGGGGGAGGACAGGGGGTCAGCAGGGCGGCCTCTCTCCCTCCCCAGAACCCATCACCCTCCCCGTGGTGCCACAGGACGGCGCTGGGAAGTAGAGACCCCCTCCCCAGTGAGGTGTGGGGGAGAGATGCTCCGAGCCCCCGCACGGACTGCTGCAGCTCCAGCTCCCGCTGTGCCCATAGCAGAGCCAGGCCCTGGGGCTGCCCCCCCTGGGGGCTCCGGGCACCAAAATCTACCCCTACCCCATTCCCAACGTCCCGGTTGGGTGAAGGGAGGAAAAGCTCTTACAGCTCCTTGATCTGCTGCCCCTCGGTGAGACCGGTGCCCTCCGCCAAGAACACGCAGTTGTGCAGGGGGGCTGCGAAGGGGTTCACCAGGCTGATCTCCGCCACCAGCTTCCGCTTCTGCATCGGCTCCCCTAAAATCTGCAAGCAGGCAGGGTTGGACCCCCCAGCACCGCCCTGCCTGGGGGCCACGATGCTTCCCCCTGCCCCATGTGTGACGGGGGGCCGAGGCAGGTCCCTGGGGATGCAGGGCCTTGGGGATGCAGCCCCACTCAGCGACGCAGGACCTGCTGCCCAAGCCCCGCTGTGCTGGGGTTGCCCCAGGGCTCGGATCACCGGGACCAACCCCGCAGGGTGATTGCAGCAGCCCCCTGTGAATGGGAAATGTCCCCCAACCCCAAACCCACCTGGGACAGAGCAGCTGAGCCCTTACCCTGATCTTGATCTCTGGATTCTGGATGTAGACATCCCTGACGGCCACGATGACATCACCAGTCTGGTACTCAGTCAGCAGAGCCACCACCTTGATGATGTTGTCCTGCGTCAGGCTCTCCCCGTACTTCTCGTACAGGATCCGCAGGGGCACTCTGTTTTCTGGAAGGGGAAGCAGAGTGGGGTCAGAGCTCACCCCTTCCCCAAACCTGCACCTGCAGCCCCGTGCTGGCACCTGGCTGGTCTGGGCTCCCCAGGAGCTTCTCCGGCATGGGAAAGTCTCCAGGGAGCTGGGGTTCCCCCAGTACTGGGGGAAGTTGGGAAGGGGTACGGCAGGGTGGGCAGGCACCATGAGCTGCAGGCTGGAGCACCCATGAGCAAGCCAGTGCTGGGAGGGCGTCTTGCTTAACTGCTTCCCCAAGAAAATGGGTTATATTCAGCTGTCATCAGCTCCCAGATCGACAGCATTTCCCAGATGAGCTGCAGACACCTGCAGCTGGTTGCCGTATGCCCAGCTGGGTCCTCAGGGTGCTGCCAGGGTGCTGGGTACCGGTGCTGCTCCCACCCGCGCAGGGACGCAGGGCTGCGGGTGCCCGGCTCGGGGTGGTGGGGAGGGACCTCGCAGCCCATCCAGGGCTCCAGAACCGGGTGCCAGAAGTGATGTTCAGGGCTCAGGGAGGGGAAGGAGCCGTGTACCAGGGCAGGACCCCAGGGCTGCACCTGCACTGGGGCCCCAGAGGGCTTTGCCAGCCCTTCGCAGCCAGTGCCGGCAGGCAGCCCGGCTCCCCGGCAGCTGCCCTCGCTCAGCTCTGAGCATTGTTTATCCCAAAGCCCTTCAGGGACTGGGCTGTCCTGTGCTGAGTGGGGAAGGAGGCTGAAGGCAACCAGCTGCAGAGCTGTCATGGGGAAGAACTTCAGAGAGGCCGTGACCGCTGGAAGCGAAGCCCGGCATAGCCAAGGCAGGACACGAAGTGCTGGAGCATCGGCTGAGGCTGTGGGGAGAGGGACGGAGCCGGCACCGCTCCGGCTGGGCTCCCCGTGCCGGCACGGAGTGCAGGGGCTCCCTAAAGGCTGCAATTTCAGAATTCCCAGGGTCTACATTCCCAGGCAGGAGCTGGGGGTAGAAGCTTCAGGAACTTGTCGTTAAAGTCACAGAGAAAATGATGTTGGATTAACTTGTAGACGGGAATGTTAAAGACCCTAAAGGCCAGCAGGGCTCCTCCAGTGGGCCGGGCAATGTGTGGCCTCCGCTGTCCCCATCCAGCCCCGCAGCAGAAGGCTCCAGAGCGGCTCTGCAGGCACTCGCAGGTGCTGATACCCACCGGTGCCGACACCGCAGGGTGCCAGCGTGAGCAACGGCAGCGTCCCGCTTCCCTCTGCATCAGTGAGAGCGGGCACACTTGTTATTCCCTTAATGCAGCTCAAGAGCAGCGAGCTGAGCACTGCGTTTGTTACGGGCCCTATTAGAAGAGCAGACCTTGGCTTAGATTAACAATTAGGCTGTTCCAGGACAGCAGATGTATTGTGTTTCCAAGCCCTGAAGGGTCTGCAGAAAACTGACATAAATCAAAACTCTTGTTTAATTACCAGGCGGTAATGCTAATTTGTAACAAAGGCTAATGAAGGTTCGGCGGGCCATGCCAGGACAGCTCTGTGGCGAAATGCTGCGAGATGTTGCGGCCACCCAAGGAGGAGACACCAAGAGCTTTAGCGCTGCCGCGACCAGCCTGGGACCGCGCTATCGGAGCTGACCCGGGGTCGGTCCCGCTCTCCCTGCCTGTGGGAAAATCCTGCGGCAGAGCCCAGCTCAGCTCCGGCTCGCGAAGCAGAGGCGTACGGAACAGCAAGAGAGGGATGCTGACGAATGCAGCAGAGCGCCCTGGGACGCGCGCCCTGCGATGCGCACAGCTTGCTCCCTCGGCATAACGGATGCAACGGCAGTAACTTTTGTGCTCTCTAAACGCATTTCCAGCCCCCTGCCTGAGCAATGTTCCTTATCCCTTCATCAAAGATTAAAAATCCACAGTGGTAGATAAATAAGGACGAAAGCCCGGAAGGAGGGAGGCATCACTGGCCACGCAGCCCTGTGACGGAGCTGCAGCTCGCAGGAGCCCCCGCCAGTCTGGGGCTGTGCCCACCGAGGCGGTCGCTGGCGAATGGGGGTGACGCGGCACAGGGCTGCCGGATGGATAAACACCCTGGCACCGGCTCTGGGTGCTGGCTGTCCCCCCTGCCCAGCCCCAGGCCATGCTTTAACGCTGCTGTTATTCCACGGGATTAAACAGAAACCTCCGATTGCTGCCCCACGCCAGCCCGGAGCGTGCCGACCTCAAGAACCAGCAGTGGTGGTGGTACAACCGGAGGGGACAGAACCCCTGCAGTGCCGGGCAGTGCCAAGCTGGAGAAGCAAGGAGGGGAAGGCTGAAGGCGAAACCCAGCCCTTGGCTCACACCTTGTTTCCAGGGAGGCTGGTGCTGACCCCCAGGTCCTGCGCGGGGCTGCGGGGCTCTGTGTGAGCCGACAGCCCTTCCCGCTGGTCCCGGCCCCCCGTGGTGACCCCCCGACGGGACGTGCCCAGCTCTTATTGCCGCTCGGCTGTTGTGTGTGTGGAGCGGGCAGCTGGTGGCCACAACAAGGGCTTCCTCTCTGGAAAGCTATCGGCGCAGGGCCAGGACCTGGCAGCGGTGTCTCCCTCCCGCTGGCGGCGAGGGCTGCCCCGGCCCCTGGCCAGCACGGTGATGCTCTGCCAGGGGGTACCGATCCCTGTCCCGGCACCACAGCCTCACTGCAGACCCCAGAGATGCAGCTCAACAAGGGAAAATTGCTGACCTGACCCCAGCTCTCACTGGAGCATCCTCTCCTCGCTGCCAGCAGGTCCCTTACCTGCCCAGGGTGCGAGGGTGATATTCAGCAGGTCCTTCATGCCGCACTGGGGCCCCACGGTGCCGTTGTAGCTGGCGGTTCGAGCGCACAGCATGAGCCTGCAGACTCGCTCTGTGTCCGAGTTGTTGTTGATGACGGCGAAGACGTCAAAGTCGCAGCCGATGTTCGCGCCCTCCGACAGCTTGATCTTGAGGTGCAGCCCCTCGTCCTCCTCCCTGAGTGAGCTCTTCTCGTGCTCTGCCTTCGCGAACACTTCTCTCTCCTTTTCAGACCCTGCGGTGCGTGGAAAAAAGTGTGATTCCCGGGGTGGGTGGGTGCAGGGAGGGTATGGTCTGAGCTGCTTTGCTCTGATCCCTGGAGCCCTCCTGGTGCAGCTGCTGCATTAATTAATTGTTTCCCCGCTCTGTTTCCCAATAGCCAACCACCCCAGGGTGTCTCTGCCCCCTCTGCTGCCCCGTACCCTCTGGGTATTTGTAGGTGTGGGTGATGTCCTCCCTGCTGTCCCTGCCCACGCTCTTGGTGCTGATGTTCTTCCCCACAATCGAGGAGTGGGTGCTCTTCTTCTGCGTCCCGTCATGCTGCACCACCCAGTACACCACGTCGGCGTTCACCTCCGCGAAGACGAAGGGGATGTCGTACTTCAGCTGCAGGTCACCCTCCTTGATGGCTCTGACGGGGGCTGGCCCGCAGCAGAAAACCCCTGCAGGGAGCGGAGCCACCGTCACCACCCGGCGTTTGGCCACCACAGGGGCCAGACACAGTTGTGGTGGGGGGAGACCCTGCCATGATGGGGGTGCGGGACGGGCTGGAGCACCCATGTGGCACACGCTGTACCTTCGCTCTTCTCCTGGGGGGTCGGGTCCAGCGCCTGCCACCCATCGTAGCCAGGAGCTAGGTCTGGACGGGCCATCCAGGATTCCACCCAGCAGTGGAAGTTCCTGCAAGGGAAGACAGCACGTAGGGGCTTCAGCTTCCCCCAGCACCCGCCGGGCTCTGGGCAATGCCGCCCCGGGGGTGGGCAGCCTGGGGTCCTGCCGTGCCACTCACCAGATCATGTCCCTGGAGCGCCGGTCCTCTTCCCCCATCTCATTGAGGTAGCGGTCGATGACCAGGTTGCCGTTGGTGTCGTGGGCCGAGTTGTAGTTGGTCACCACCCGGCTGGGGATCCCCAGGCACCGCATGACTGCGGGGAGGCAGGGCAGGCTGAGACAGGGTCCCGGGTTTGCACGGCTCCCGTCCCACGGAGCCCCGGGTCTGCACAGCCCCAGGTTTGCCCAACTCCAGTCCCATGGAACCCCGGGTTTGCCCAACTCCCATTCCCTGGAACCCCGGGTTTGCACAACCTCCGTCCCACAGAACCCCCGGTTTGCACAGCTCCTGCCCTTCCCTCTCCCCGCAAAGAGCTGCCCGGGGAACTGATCCCCAGGACCAGCCATCTCCTGCAGTCGCCGTGGGACTCTGCATGCGAGACGGGTGGCACGCGGCACCGACAGTCTGTCGGGTTTTGATATTGCAGTAGAAAAAAGGCACAAAAGCGGCTGCGAGTGCTTTTGAAGGAGTGCACGGGCAGCAGCGCGCTGCAACCTCTTATTTAATCTCACAGCTGCCTTTTACTGCGAGCGGAGCTCCCCGGGGAACAGGGAGGTAGTTATAACGCTTCAAAGGAAGGCTATAAACTTCTGAGAGTCGCGGAAAACCCACTTTAGTTTTCTGCTATTTCTCTCCTCTAAAAAGGATCTCGTACATATCTGTGATATATAAATGCACATGCGCACTCATGCAACCCCGCAAGCGCAGCGTTTTTTCTCAGGGCAAAACTGCGTGAGCGTGCAAGAGTGTGTGTGTGTGTGTGTGTGTGCGTGTGTGCGCTTCTCAACAGAAGCGAGCCTGGAATTTTTTTCTTCTCTTTTGCCCCAGCTTGACTGCCTCCATGGCAGTGAAATTATTTTGATCTCAGTGGGTTCGTGACGTTATTGCAAACTTGACCTTAAAGCGATTTCCCTTCTCCTGTGCCGTGAGTCCAGCCCCCCTCTCTCTGCTTGGCCGGGGGATGCTAACTGAAAAGCCAGAGCCCTTTTCTGTATTTTTTTTCCCCTCTATTTCCTGACAAATTAAAATAACAGAGAGCTTAATTGCTAAGCAATCATTGCGGGCTGATTGTAATCAGCTCAAGCAGTTCCCTCCTGCTGCAGCACAGGGAGTGGGTGGAGGGCAGGGGGGGACACGGGTGACCCCCTCCTGCGGGGAAAAGGGAGAGAGGAGATGTCTGCTCTCACCAGTACACGCCACGGCAGCGAAGACCCAGCACTGGCCGTACTTGACTGGCTGACACCCAAACTTCTTCCACCTCTTCAGAATATCCACGCTCCCAATCCAGGCCATGGGGCTCATCCCATCTTCGTAATTGTTGTCCCACCGCCCTGCCAGGATCCCCCGGTCCTCATCGTTACAATTTACCTGCGGGATGACAAGAGGGGCCGTGATGGAGGGAAGGCCGGGCACGGAGGGGCAGGAGAAGACTGGTGAGGGAAGGAAAGCGCCTTCTCCCAGCTCACACATCCCAGCCATCCTGGAGCAATGCAAGAACTCACCGGGATGCAGGCGGCCGCGGTGCAAGAGCGCACCGGGATGCACGCATCCGCGTGCCGCCTGCATCCCGGCGAGCTGGGGATACACAGGTGGGAGAGTGGGTGGATGGAGAGGCTGTAAGGGGGATGTGCTAATTGGGGATGGATTTTAGAAACTTGTCCTCCCGTCTGGGATTTTGGTTATGAGGGGCAAAAGCTGCTCCCGGGACGGTGTGTGCCCACCTCTGCTATTTCTCTCCTCTTAAAAGGATCTTATATATACACGTGATATAAGAGCAATAGTGGAAAGGTTGTAAAGGGGATGCGAAACACCCCAGGGAAGGAAACTGGTGTAACTGGGGGGCGGGAATGGCAAATGCCACCTCTCTGTCACAGCTGTAGTTGCAAGCTGAGGGGACAGCAACGGGGTGTTTGCATCCCGGGGGATATGGGGTGCTGGGGAGCCTGGAGACACCCTGCTGGGTGCGCTGGTGGCCGGTGCCCCGCGGGACTCACCATGGCGCTCACCACCCTGCCGATGTACACAGGGTCGTTGCGGCGGGAGCAATCCCGGTTCTGGTCCCTCAGGAATTTGGGGTTTGTGTCCAGCAGCTTGAGGCAGATGGACAAGATGTCGTCCTCGAACTGGTGCAGAGGGGGAAGAAAAGGGGTGTGAGGACCCCACGGCGCACGGGGGCTCTCCTGCCTCGGTCCCCCCTCCCTGGCTCACCACGATGCCCCAGCAAGTGGGGCTGCTGGGCACACGGGGGGGTCACACATCCCCAGGGTCCCCTCCCCAAGCCAGCACCCACTGAATGACCTTCCCCGGTTAGTGCCACCGTGACGAGGGGCCGGCGCTGCGGCTGGCGGAGGCTCAGCCTGCAAAGCCCAAGGGCGAGCGCCCACCCTCGCGCCGGGGTCGGATCCTGCCTCCTGCAGCTGCTGCTGCGCAGGGGTCAGGCACGGAGCTGACCTCCAGGGAAAACCACCTATTTCCCATCACCGGGTGAGTCACAGCCCTTCCCCGAATTGATGCACGGATCCTGCGGGGGCCACAGGCAACCCCGCTCCCGCCAACCCCACCATCCCTCCGGGACAGCCCGGAGCTCGGGGAGGGCAGCCGGAGTCCCCCAGTGCTGGGGACCCAGCACGGCCGCAGGGGGCTGCAGCTCAGGGCACGGGCGCTGCCTTATCGGCGCAGCCGGCGCGGCACTGGGGAGCGCGTTATCGGCTGCCGGCTCCCGGTGCAGCGTGGCTGCCCCGATTAGGAGCGTGCAGCCCCGGGGCCTCCAGGAGCCGTGCAGCAACGCTCCCCTCGCTCTGCCACGCTTCAAAGTCAGCACGTTCCCCTCTCCAGAGTGAGATCTTGGTGGGTTTGTGCCACAGTTGCGTGGCGGGGGCCGGATCCTCCCCGAGGTGCTGGCTGCGTCTGGGATGCATGTTTGGGGACGCACACGTGGCACCAGCCCCTGTGCCCTGCACTGCCAGCGCTGCACAATCTGGGCTTGGCCGGGGGTCCCGGGGTTCCCAGGGGACCATGGCCCACTCACCTGGCCGAAGTTCCAGGGGGTGGAGGTGATGTAGTCGCGGGCGCCCTGGTAGATGAGTCCCTGCTGGGACAGCACGTACTCGCAGCGCTCGTCCTCGTCTCGGAGGTAAACCGTGTCCTCTGCAGGGAGGGCGAGAGATGGGGATGGGGTCCTGCCCCCTGGCCCTGCTTAGGGCTCCCCACCTCCCCGGGGACATGCTGGGCAGTGAGGAGGGACGGGTCTGGTGGGAAATGAGGCAACGGGGGCTGGAACTGCTCCCATCTGAAAGAGCTGCTGGAGAATTTCAACTCTGTTTGATTTCAGCTGATGGGAAAATTTCAGCAGACTTGTGGTTTTCTTTTCTAGTCTTTCTCATTTCTCTCTTTCTTTCCTCCCTTGTGTTTTATGGAGTCGGGTCTTTTCCCAGGAGGGGAAACCTTCCCGGTGGGAGAAGCAAGCAGTGGGAACTGGGAGCACTGGCTGAGATCGCAGCTGAAGCCATTTTGCTCACACAGCAGTTACTGCTGGAAAAATCACTATTTACTGGAAATGTTTTCAGAAAAAAAACCAACACATACGTCCCCAGCGCCAGTGCTCAGCACAGCCCTGGGTGAGCAAAGCTTCCTAAAGCCCCTTACCTCGGCAGAGCCAGCACGGAGCGTTTGGGATTCGGGAAATCGAGCTGGGAGCAGGGCAGCACGGGGCTGCTCCTCGGGGCAGAGGAAGGACGTGGAGAGATGAAAATCCCGGCTGTTGCTTGCCCAGCATCATTAAACTCTACAGCACTGAGCCTCCCTGCTGTATTGGGCTGCCTGAATTTCACCAGGACAGTGACACCCCTGGGAATGCCCCGGGCTTGTCCCTGAGCCCACAGCGGGATTCTGGCCTGGGGTTGGCGGGCAGGGCTGGGCCAGGTGGGGCAATTAATTAGAGCCAATTAGTGGCTTTTCCTCTGCCTGCTGTGGGCCAGAAGCTGCTGCTGTGGGCTGTCCGTGGCTTCACCCCAGCACCACAGAGGTGAGTTCCTGCGGGTCATCGCGTGGTGGGGATGGTCCAGATGGGGCTTTGGGTGTTTGGGGTGCTGGTAAAGGGGTTGTGTGTGTCCTGAGGTGGGAGATGGTGCTTATGGCCCTGACCTGCTGTGGGGACCGTGCAGAGGTGGAAGTAAAGTAGGGATTTCTGCTTAGATCTGAGGCCAGGGCAGAGCTTGGGGGACCTGGGGTCTGCAATGGTGTAAGACCTGCGGGGATGCGCTGCCCCGGCAGAGCTGGGGGGCAACTTCTGCTTGCCATACCTGGGAACCCCTGGTCTTGGAAAGATGAAAGCCTTACCTGGGTGCCAGGCATTAAAGAGCAGCACGAAGTCCCCGATGTGGTAGCTGCTGCCCTCGTAGCCGGTGGAGGTCTCTACTGTCAGGTTGTAGCGGCCGACGCGGGCGCTTGGCGGGGAGCAGAGCGAGACAGAGAGGGAATCCCCGTCCTGCTGCTGGACCACAGCACTCCAGCCCGACTCCTCTGGGAAGTCGGTCACGGCAAAGTGGGACCTGGTACCCGACGTCTCGATGGGGCAGGGCCCTGCCAAGAAGGACCATATCAGTTTTCCCGGTGCTCTGGGAGCCCCACGCCATGGGGGCTGCACCGAGGGGACGTGCCCCACAAGCACCCTGCGGCGCTCCCGTGCCCTCCGCCCCGCGGCGGCTGCCCCAGACCTCGTCTCTTACAACCCAGGACTGTTCGCTGTTTGGTTTGTTGGGTACTGGGGGCTCGGGGCAGCCCGGCCGTGGGAAGCTCGGGCATGTCTCTTGCTGTTTGGAAAGGCGCAGGAGGGAGGAGCTGGCCCCACGGGTGTCCCAGGGCCAGGAGAGCAGGGGGGTGCTCCCCCGCCCCGGTGACCACCCTGATGCCATCTCTCCTCGCCTCAGCTGCACCCGCTTCTGCCTCCGCTCGGAGCAGAGCTGCCAAGCGCCCGTGCAGCCCGGTCCTGCCGCAGCTCATGGCATGGGGACCCCGGCTGCGAACCCCGGAGCCCCTGTCACCGGGGTGCTCTCAGTGGCAGCCCCGCTACGTGTGCGCAGCCTCAGGCGTTGCTGCAAACATCCCACCATTAGCGATTACATCAGTGGCCGCGGCGCTGGAGCCGAGGACAGCGTGATCCCTGCCGGCCCCTCTGAGCAGGCCGCTGCGTCCAAGCCACCTGCACCGAGCCAGCTCCAAACGCCGCTCCTCCGGGGAGCGGTGACGCCCAGCCCCGGCCCACCATGGCCCTGCGGTGATGCCAGCGCCGGTGCCCGTGTGGGGCTGGCTAGCAGCCAGCGCAGCGGTGCCGCAACGGTCCACTCCCCTCACCAGGAGCACAGCCCCGGGCTGGTCCCCCGCCAAACTTCGCCCGCAGCGTGGGCAGGACGCCAGGCGAGTCACCAAAAATACTCATGAGAGTGACACAGTTTCTCCTCTCTGTCCTTTCAGGGAGGCCGGGTTGAGCTAACCGTGTCCTTCTGGCAAGGGTCAGCCTGGCGGTGCCGCGGGGATGGCCACGGGAGCCTGCTGCCACCACCGCCGCCTCCTCCTCCTCCTCCTCCTCCCTGTCTGCAAAGCCCACGGCATCCCCCTGGGGCGCAGGCGCCTGAGCAGGGCTCTTCAAACTCACCGCTTTAAAAATACAGCCTCTATTTTTGTACAGAGCCATTCCCCTCTTTCCTGTGGGAGGTGGCGTGTGGCGTCACTGTCCCAGGGGAAAGCAGGTCTGGCAGCCCCTGCCCCAGTGGGGCTGTGGGTCCGGCCCCGATGAGGGATGTGCCAGGGCCACCAAGAGCCAAAAGCACCTTCACCCCTTTTTCTGCAAGCGCCGGGGCTGCGCTCCAGCCCGACGGCAGCCGCTGCCAGCCTGTGCCTTCGCCCCGGGAGGCTGCGCCGTGGGGCTTCTCCGCGCTTGCAAAACCAGCCTGGGGCTACCCGGGATGGAGCACGACCTCGTAAAAACCCGGCGGGTGTGAGCAGTGGGCAGGCAGACCCCCGCCACGGCTGCCTTGGGACAGAGGGGCAACGGGGGAGCTGCCGGTTTAGCGTGAAGCTGGGGGGGGGTGCTGAGTTTGTGTTTATCACCCCATGGCAGGATCAGAGCTTTTGGGGAGGGGGAGGGGGGAAGGTGTTTTACGCTGTGAGGAAACCCAGCTGCAGTTTCGCTTTGAGTTCTGGCCTGGTTGACTCAGCAGGATGCTGCAGCCCCAAAATAACTCTTGCCCAAGAAAGTTTCCTTTCCCTTTGCTCTGAGCTGGCAGGGGCCAAGTCCCTGCCCAGCGGCTGCGCCTGGCTCTGGCCATGGGAGCAATGTCCCTGTCCCCGCCATCCCCAGCAGGCTCTTCCCAAGGCTACAGCAGCGGCGGGAGAAGCCCCCAGTGCGGAGCGATGGAGACTCACCGAGTGCTGCGCCCGGCTCCTGCGTACCGGCACCGCTCGGGGTGGGGGGGGGGGCTACAGCGGGGCTGTGCGCTGGGGAGGCTCAATGGGAATGTTTCCTCTCTCTAGAGTTTACGTTTCCTGAGCAAACCCCGCTCCAGGGATGTCTGAGCGATGGGGGGGGCAGTAAAATGGGGATGCTGGGTAAAAAGACCATCAGCAAAAGCGCTGTGAAACCCTGCGGCTGAAAAGATTCGCTTTTGCTGATGTTTCTCAGAAAGGCGGGAGACTCGGGCGGGTTCCCCGGCTGCAGCCAAGGCCCTTCCTGGTGAGCAGGCAGCTCTGGTGTGGCCCCAAGTCTGGCTCGTCCCTGGAGAGGAGGAGGATGCAGCGTTTTGTTTTATTCCTTTATTGCTTCCCTTTAGCTCTCATTATGGAGCAGAGGCTCTACCTTTTCTCTCCGTCTTAGTATGAATCATAGAATGGTTTGCGTTGGAAGTGACCTTATGGATCACCTCGTTCCACCCCCTTGCCCTGGGCAGGGACACCTCCCCCCAGCCCAGGTTGCTCCAAGCCCCGTCCAACCTGGCCTTGAACACCTCCAGGGATGGGGCAGCCACAGCTTCTCTGGGCAACCTGGGCCAGGGGCTCACCACCCTCAGAGTAAAGAATTTCTTCCTAATATCTCATCTAAATCTCCGCTCTTCCAGTTTAAAACTGTTACCCCTCACCCTATCACTCCACTCCCTGATAAAACGTTCCCTTCCCAGCTTTCCTGCATAGCTGTGCACAGCGCCAGCCTCTGCCAGGGAGGGGACATGGGGACTGAGATGGGGCAGGTGCCTCGGCGCAGCCCTCGTGTGAGCGTGGGACGAGCCCTGGGGCAGGGGCAGAGGGCAGCTCGCCCTGGGGCAGGCGCTTGCTCGTGGCGCAGGGCACGGTGGCACTCACCCGTCTCGACGTTGAAGGCGAGTTTGTCCACCCCCTCCTCGTAGCTTCTGCCTGAGAAGTGCAGGGTGATGGTGAAGGGCTGCCCCCGCCGCACCACCAGCTGCTGGCAGCCCATGTCCGCCGTCCGGTGCTCCCGGCCGTTGCGCTCGCACTGCAGGTCCCATGTCTCCAGCACCAGATCTGCAAAGGCAGCAGCGTGTACAGCTCTCCCCTCTGCCACACGGTCCCGGCTCCGGGGCACAGTTGTGCCTCCCACGCAGCCTCCGTGTTCGGGCAGAAGGGACTGGGTTACCCCCACCCTGAGCCCTGGGGTTTTGAAATTTGGTGCCGGGGTTTGGCAGCCTCCTCTGCCCAAGCTGCCCCGTCATCCCCTGGTGTGCCCAGCACAGCCCTGGGTGCTGCGGCTGCGCCGGGCTCTGAGCATCCCTCCTGGAGGGCTCTGCAGGTCGGGCTCGCATCGTGGGCTACAAGCTCGTAGGGGCAGTGGTCCTGCTGGCAGCTGAGCTCGCAGTGAAGCGCTGCCCTCCTGACTGAGCTCCGTGCCATATTTCTTGTGCCGTGGTGCTGCCCTCCACGGTACCACCATGGAGGAGGGACACCGTGTGCTGCCAGAGCTGTGCCAGGTCCATGGCTGAGATGGGGCAGGTGCATCCAGCACTGGAGAAAAACCCTGGGCTCATCTCCGCTTTCTGGGAGGCGTGGGGCCCATCGGCTGGGGTTTGCTGCCCGTGTGCCCCCACCCCAAACGAGCGCTGCTGAGCCTGGAGAATGCCAGGGATGGTTCTGTGCCTCAGCCAGACCGAGGGCAGCTCTCTGAGCAGCTTTACTGCTCTGTGACTGCTGACAAATCGGAGAGACCGACCGTAAATCCGGTGACAAAGAGAATGTCTGATTCCCCAGCCTCGGGCGCTCTGCCCTGCTCTGCCTCCCAGCCCAGGCAGGGCTGCGTGCCGGAGCAGCCGGCGGCCACGTCCCCGCCACCCCAGGTGCTGCGCTGGAGCGATGTGCTATCGTTTATCATCGCTCGAGGCCAGTGGCCCTTGAATGCTCTGCCAGCAGACGCGTTAGTTGCCAGAATAAGCACAAGCGTTTAGTGCAGGAGAGCGCACAGCGAGCTCAGAACCAGCCAGGGACCAGGTGGGTTGTGATGGGCGATGCTCAGCTTGCTGCCCTGGTGCCGCAGCTCTCCCTGGCTGTGCCCTTCCCAGTGCTTGCAGGCCAGCAGTGGTGGTCACCAAGCCCTGCTCATTGGTGCCAGATGGAAACGGCTGACCCTGAGCTCGCTGTTCCCAGAACTAAATGTAAACCCCACTCCCGGCTCTCCGGGCATGGGGACACCGTAGCGTCAATCCAGGGGAGGTGGTTGGGCTCATCATTGATCCCTACCACATCGCAAGAGCTGCTGCGCACAGCTGGGGCTGTCCGTAAATAAGCGCAAGGTCCCTCCAGCTGGTCTGTCAGGACCCTGGAGCAGGGACGGAGCACAGGAAGGTCCTTTTCCCTGTCACCTCCCCCTTTGTAAGCAGAAACACGGCCCCGTGCTACAGCACACGAACTGTATGAGTGCGAACCTCATTGACACTGAGCCAAACTCATTGCGAATAAGTGTGTTGAGAGAGTAGGACTGGGGATCCTCCTTGTCCCAGTCACCCAGGGTTACTGTCCTCAGTGGATTTAGCAAAAAGCAGATTTTTTTCGAAGCACAGGTGCCTCTTCCCAAACTGGTCAGCGCCAAGAGATGGGCAGGGAGGGGGCTGCGGTGCTGCAAGGGCATGCGGGTGGCAGCGGGGTCCCAGGCACCACCGTGCAGGAGCAAGAGCTGTCCTGGGTGTAGCAGCTCAGATTCGTGCCAGTGCCCAACCTGAGGGACCCGCGTTGGCATTGCTGCCGTGGTGCCGGGACTCCGGTGAGCCAGGACAGCCTACGGCACTGCTGGGCACCGGGGCACAGTGATGCTGTCTCACCCGCAGGGCTGTGCACCCATCAGTATTGCACAGTCCTGTTTCCTGGGATTTTGGAGACAGCTCTGTGGGAGGTGGGGGTTGTCTTTGCCTCCCCAGGCAAGTCTGAAAAGCCACCCGCGTGGAGGGATTTCTGAAGGCCAGAAGCATTACTTTTGACTGAGCCTCCAGAAATCTTCCTTAAACCAGGGTGGGACGTAGGCACATGTTCCCGGTCGAGCTGTCAACACTCTTCTCCGAAGAGCGCTGAAAGCTTTAAATAGCACCAAACTTCATTCTGCAAATACCAGCGTCGCTGCGGCCGGCGGAGCGCGTTGTAGCTGCGGAGGGAGGGAAGGGAGCGGACCCTGCCCCAAACCGCACTTTTCTTATCGTCGCCGTCCTCTGTTTTACTCTTTCCCATTCCCCCCCCGCCCTTGGCTTTACCCGGGAGCTCAGCGAGCCGCTCCTGCGCCAGCTCGCAGGAAAGCGGGCGAGCGGCTCATGGCTGAAGGTGCCGCCGAGCCCCGGCTGCGGCACCGCTTCGCTCCCGGGCGGCCCCGCGCAGGTGCCGGGGCAGCGGCGGAGGGGCTCCGGGGCGGCGGGGGTGGTGGGGGCTCGGGCCGGTCAGTGCTCCCCGCGGGCCAGAAACCCCGAGAACCGGCGGGAGGGGATCGTCCTGCGGTCTTACCTTCGGCCATGGTGACCGGTGTCGCGGTCCTGGTCCTGGTCCTGGTCCTGGTCCTGGTCCTGGTCCTGGTCCTGGTCCTGGTCCTGGTCCTGGTCCTGGTCCTGGTCCTGGTCCTGGTCCTGGTCCTGGTCCTGGTCCTGGTCCTGGTCCTGGTCCTGGTCCTGGGGGAGCTGCCCCTCAACTCCCGCCGCCCGGCCCCGCCGCTCGTTCCATTTATACCGCGCCCGCCGCCGCCGCCGCGCACACCCCCGCGCCCGGGGATGGCGGAGGGAAAGAAAGGGAAAACAAAGTTTCCAGGAAACGGAGTGGGTTTGGTCCCACCTATTGGAAACAGCCACCCAAAAAAAAAAAAAAAATAGTGGCTGTGGGTGGGGGGGGTTCAGCTCCCCCCCCCCCCCAAGAAGCACCGGGGCCGGTCCCTGCCCGCGGTGCGCAGCCCCCTCCCCGCCGGCCCCCGGAGCCTCCCCCGGGCAGCGGCGGGAAACGCTGCTGGAGGAGAGGAGGGGAAAAAAGAGGGGCGGGGTGGGGGGACAAGTGGGGGGAGGAGAGGGGCTGTGCAGTTCACGCTGAGGTGCCAGAAACTTGGGGAATGTTTTCTCCTTATAAAGTTTTCTTTCCCCGTGCCTTATCTCCATACCCGACCATTTCTGGCCAGGGACCCGGCTGCTCGGGATTGCAGCGGCCAGCCCCCCTTCCCGTAAACGCATCCCTAAGAGACATAGTGACCAGAGGGAAAACGTGCTGGAAACTTTGCTGTTTGAGGGAAAATGTGCTGGAAACCTCGCTGTTTGCTGCGGGGCACGGCGCCACGGGGAGGTGCGCATGGAGCAGGGGCCAGCGCTTTCCCTGGCAGCCCTTGCCCCGCGCACCGGCTGCCCCTCTCCTGCCCTAGGGTCTCTGGTCCCGTGGGACTGCCGGTGGGGCTGCCTGGTCTGGTCTGTCCCTCCCTGTGTACCCCAAGGGTGACCCAACACATTTGAGACCGTCTACCAGGAGCAGAGAGCAGAGACCCCCACACCTTCATGGGGTCCTGGGGTCTGGGAGTGCCCTCGGTACCTCAGCAGTGGTATCGTTTGTGATGAATAAGGCCTTGAGAAGTTTCACCTTTGGAGCAGACTTTGTTTAGCTCTTGGTTTTTCTTCATGTCATTTAAGCTGACCAGAGCCAGGACCGAGGATGGTTTTTTTTTCCTGGTGGAGCCCCATGCCAACCTTTTTTGGCCCTTGGCTGGGTGCGGGATGCTGCAGCCCCTGTGCCAGAGGTGGTTGCATGCTGGAAACCCTCCTCAGCCCAACCGGTCCCCTCCCGCTCCTCCGGACCCCTCACCCCATTCCCCTCCCAGACCCCAGGAGGGTTGGTGTCTCTCCGGGGCTGCTGCGAGTACCAAGGACCTTCTTGTGGATAGCAATGTCCTGAAAGTGTTTTGGGTCCATCACTTGGTGTACTCAGGGTTGCCCCACAGGGCCCACGCGTGGGCTGTGCCCCAGTAAAGCCCGGCTGTCCTGGGCTCTCCCTGTGTCCCCGTCACGCAGCTGGATCTGCTCTCCCGGCGCTCAGTCCTGGCGAGGGGTCCCTGGCTGCGGCGATGCTTTCTGCTGGGACATGCCGCAGCACTGCGCTGGGAGGGTTTGCAGCAAGACGTGCCACCTCTTCCAGCTCCGCAAAGGGCTTTTTGGCACAGACAGTGTCACTGTAAGTTCTGAGCGTGCCAAGAGCACATCCCCAGGAAAAGCCCCGTGAGCCAGAGGCTCCTGGTGTGGCTGGACCCCGGCGCCGAGTGTGACACAGCAGCGCTGCCCTGTGTGACAGCGGGCAGAGGGGCCTTGGGAAGGCAGCGTCCCTGGTGAAGGAGCTGAGCCGCAGTGGCCGGGGGAGTCCCTTCCTTCATCACCATCCGTGAGGGAGGTGGGGAGGGAGGTTAAAGCCAGTGCAGCAAATCCTCGCTGAGGGAAAGCTCGGGGCAGCTGGTTTTAATGAACGCCGTCCATGCACCGCTCCACCACGTGCGCGTACAGGCTGGATGCGTGCAGGCGGCGGTGGGGGGAGTCTTCACCAGACGCACCGCTGGTGCTGGCACTGCGCTTCTCACGCCCGCAGCCGCCAACCCGGAGCAACCTCATCACAGGACGTACCGTGCAGGTCGAGCCTGCGAGCGCTGCCCCGTCAGAGCACCCGTGCCGTTAGCACCACGGCATCCCACTCTCCTGGCTCAGACTCAGGAGTGTTGTCCCAAATCTGGGCTCTTTACCCGGTGTGCAAGAACCAATTGACACACAGAGCCGAGGTATTTGTTTCACTCCAGTTCTGCACAGAAAAGGGCGCGAGGCGATAATTCGCAAAGCCAGCTCACCTGTTAGAAACACATTTATACAAAAAGGTAACGAAAGAAAAATCACATCAAAATAGCTGATCGGTTGCTTGTAATTTTATAACAAAAGCTCATTTGTGCATGTCCCAATCTCTGTCTGGCTCATTATACTAAGATATATATATACAAATATATATACACACATATAAAATCTCCTCCTGGAGGTGTGATTTTTAGTATTAAAATTATCTAAGGTAACTAGAGGCTAACCTTCACCCTATCAGCTAGCACGTGCTTACTGTTTAACTTTCTCTTCCATTGGGCCTCCACTTGGAACAACGACTAACTTCAAGATTGTATTATTTGTGTTTCTGGACTTTCTGTTTTAGGGACTTTCTGTTCCTGTTGCTATGGTTTCAGAGTAGGCCATCACATCATGGTCGCTCAATTTGGTGGATTTTTAACTCTTTTCTACATCAAATTCCCCCCTTTGAGACTTATGAATATGTTTTACATCTCCTGTAAGTCTCACCTTACGCTTTTCCCAAGTTCTGTGATTCCTGTTCTATTTTCCGTATGAAAGGGTTATCCCCTACTTCAGTCATCTTTATTTGCAGGGGTTTTCTATCTTTCAGTACCTGTTTGCAAAGACTTTAACACACGGGCAAACATTGAATCATACAACTCAATAACAAGATGATCAGTATAAGTACAGATATTAAGAAGAGTTGCTTCAGTCAATTTAGGGTTGGTAACCAGGACGTTAGCTCCGTAAGATCTAATCCTTCCTGTTCCTTGGCGTTTGAGGCCAGATCCGTTAATTTCTATATCTTCTCTTCCACTAATTGAGAATTGTCTGTTAGATTAAAGCAACACATCGCCTTAAACTCCTCGCACCCATGATTATGCTTCAAAAGCAGATAGTCAATGGCAGCTCTATTTTCTAAAGCAGCTTCCTTTATTTGAGTCACCTCTTCACCCGGAGCTGCTAGAGCTTGAGAGGTATAATTTATGTTCTTCACCAATGCACGTACACACAATTCTTTTTATTGTGTAATAGTTTATGGCTACTCCTACTCCTAGCGCTATAATAGCTGCAGCTGTCATTTCGCTCGGGCTCCAAAGAGTTACTCGTGAATTGGCCGGCATGGCTGTGAGCGGTGGCAGCAGCAGCTTTGCTAGTCCGGGAAGCCGGGATTGAATAGCGCGATGATGCCCCGTGTGCTGTGCAAATAACCCCAAAATCCAACTGAAGCCACTGCCAGGAGAAACAAAGATAGGCATGAAGCCTGGAGAACACTGGCAAATAGTCTTCTCAGAGTCGCCCAGAGGAGAATTCCATCGGTATCTGTTGCTGATGATGGATACTCGCACTGGATGGCCAGAGGCTACGTCGATGTGTTTTTCCTTCTTTACCTTTCTGTATAAATGTGTTTCTAACAGGTGAGCTGGCTTTGCGAATTATCGCCTAGCGCCCTTTTCTGCACAGAACTGGAGTGAAACAAATACCTCGGCTCCGTGCGTCAGTTGGTTCTTGCACACCGGGTAAAGAGCCCAGATTTGGGACAACGGGAGGAGCCTCTGAAAATGTCACTCTCTTCCTCCTCCCGGACCCCTCGGTGCCGGCAGCGTGGGCAGAGCTGGGTTGAGCCGTTCCCAGAGATGCAGGGGGGGCATCGCTGGGGGTGGGGGTCTAGGGGGCTGCCCGGCTCTCCGGGCATCGGGGGTGCAGGAATCCCTCTCCCCTGCCAGGCCGCTGCGGGGCTGGGGCTGAGGGAGGGCTGGGAGCCCAAAACCACCCCCCGGCAGCTGTTTTCGCCTGCCCCAAGCTGGCCCCGCTCCCAGCGCTGCTTCCTGGGCACAGGAGCCATCACCATCAGCAGTGACATGTGCCAGGGTGTTCGGGCTCACGCTGGGGGGTGCGGGGTTCGGCTCTGCCTGCACAAGCCCGCTCTTCCTCCCTCACCCTGCGTGAACTCTGGATGCACTCAGCAGCCTGAGGTCCCGCGCTCGGGATGTGTTTAATTTGCTCTGGGTAATGTGTGACAAACCGCCCGTAATGGCACTGTCTGCCGTAGAGCAATCGGAAACAGACTTCTCTCGCTCAGCGCGGAAGCAGGAGCAGTTCGTCGCCGTGAGGGGCGTTGGTGGGTCTGGCGTGCGCAGGGCCAGGCGAGCCGGGGCGCCCGGCGCTGCTCAGGCTGTAGGGACTCATTTCTGTCTGGTTTTCTGGCCAAGCACAGAGCGGGAACGACTGACGGCGTCTGTCCCTGCTCCGGCACCTCTGTCAGAAGCGGCAGGAGCTGAGTGCCGGGCTGTCCCCCGGGGCTGTCCGGGGAGCCCCGGGCTTGGTCCCAGCATCTCAGCGAGAGGAAACCTCCCTTGTTTTTGTCTTCAGTGCCCACTTCGTTCACCACCACCTATCGCAGAGGCATCTGTCTGCCCAAGCACTGGAAAATGCCGCACATGGAAGGCCAACCACACCGGTGCTGTTATTTTTACTCTCCTTAGCAAGACAAGGTTGCATTAAGAGGGTGTTTGCCTTGCTGGATGCCCAAAATAACTCCTCATTTGCTCAAGGTGTACAGCGGAGGACTGCGACTTCCCGTGCACCCACCCCGGTCCTGGAGCTGCTTCAAAGCGCGCTGGTTTCTTGCCTCCCCGGGTCGTGCGCAGGCAGAGGCTCTGTTTGCTTTCCTGGGTGTGTGCTGGGGTGGCTGGCAGCCCCCGGCTGCGCCCGCGCGGCCTGACTCAGTCTCTTGTGCAGGCAGATAAACAAGCCGTGAAAAGGGACAGTGTCTTCCTCTGAGTCGCCCTGTTAAGTTGTCAACCTCCTTTTAAGAGCTCTGCCCGTTTGCCCGCATTGCTTCCCACCCCTGGGTGTTCCCCAAAGCCCTCCGAAGCCGGGGTGACCCGTCGGCTCCCCACCTTGTGCAGTGACCCCACAGCCCCTCAGCGGGGAGCCCGGCATCGCCCCGTCCCTGCCCCAGGCTCCGTGCTGGGGTGGCGGGTGCGGAAGGAGGGCGGCAGGGCTGGGATGTGACTTCAGGAAAAGGTTAAAGGGTGAGAAAGTGTTTTATGCTTGTGATGATGGGGCTGGCGGGGAGAGTTCGTGGCTGACCATAGGGATGCTGGCACGTAGGATGCAGCAGTTATCCCTCACTTGCTGGAGCTGGAGAGGAGTTCTGATCTGCAAGCATGGAAAAATACTTCAAAAGTGGGGGAAAAAAAACCCTGTAGCTGCTCTGTACCTGGTGGGGACCGAGCTGAGGGCTGGGCAGCAGTGGCAGACAGGGTCCGTAAGGGCACTGCAGCCCGGGGCGAGGGAGGACGGGGGAAGCTGGGGTCAGTGACTGAGGCACAGGTAGATGTCACCACTCGGGGCAGGGGCAGCAGCTGGCTCTGTGCGGGTATCGCTCCTGTATTGGGGTTTTTTGTCACCGCAGGCAGCTCTGGCGCTGGGCCAGCGGTTGAGCAAGACGGGCTCGCTGCTGCGCCGGGGCTCCCGCGGTGGCGGGGCTTTGGGAACCGGCACAGAGGGGCTCTTGTTCCCGGCCGTGCGCGGCGGGCAGTGCTGGCAGGACAGGAGGGGGCAGCTGCCCGCCAGGCAGCGCAGCGCAGGGAACGGGGCAGCCTTTCCTTTGGGAGGAGAAGTGGCTTTTCCAAGGAAAAGCAGATTGTTTTTCCACCTGGTCCCAGAGCCAGGTCCGGGGAGCCCAGCGTGCTCCGGTGTCACGGTCACGGGGCATCCGGCAGATGTGGCCCCGTAGGGTTGAAGCATCCTCCGCTCACAAGGTGGGAGGAGGGATGTGCCGGTCCCAGGCTCTGGCTCGCTGTGCTTGGCACACTCCGAGCCAGAGGCTGTTACCGAGAAGTGCAGAGCGCTGAACAAGCATCGCCTGTGGAGGGGTGAGCCAGCCAGCAGATAACCAGCTTTTTTGGAAAACCCTGGGGAAAGGCACTCCAACCCACTTCCAAAGCGGGGGGTGAGGAAGAATTTGTTTATGTCACCGTCCCTGTTCCCAGGCCAAGTCCGTGTTTCTATTTAAAAGAAAGGAGAAACAGAAACCTCTCGCGTGTCTCTCGATTTATTGGGTCTCTGAGCTCGGCAGGGGGGCAGGAGGGTTTCCCTGCCGCCCGCTGTGCCACCGCTCAGGACGGGGATTCCCTGGTGGAGCTCCCCGGGATGGGGCAGCCCCCTCCTGCTGCCACAGAGCGATGGAACCTGCGGGCGGGCAGCAGCGATGTGTGCAGAGGAGATGGATTCTCCAGCCGCGTCAATCTTTCCGAGCTGGTGGCCCTGGGGTGGCCATGAGGCCGGTCCCAGCCACTGGCGGGGTCCCGCGGCGCAGGAGGGTGGGCTGCGGTGCTGCGCAGGACGGACACGTATCTGCTGCCGGCGGAGCCGTGAGCAGGGGCACGGTGTTTTGCAACCTGAACTGGTTGAACCTGGTTGCGAGCTGAATTCCAGTGCCTCAGTGTCATTTCCCAGCAGTTTGCTGGAAACCCCCCAGCACTCCTGGCCCCAGAGTGTCTGTTCCTCTGAGGTGCCTCTCCCCTGTAATCCCTTGCAGATCAGGCTCCGACGGGGTTTGTGGGAGGAAAAAAAGAGGGGTCTGCGCTCCCCGGCCATGGCTTTGGTGCTGTAGCGTGCTTGTGTTCCTCTGTGAGGGCACGTGTCCAGATTTAAATGCCTGAAGCTGCGTGGTCCCCCAGGACCCGTGCAGAGGGTCACCTGTGCCTCTCTGTCCCCTCCACAGCTTCCCGGGGGTGGCTGTCCGCCGGGCCCCTGGCACGCTCACGTTTTCCAGCAGTCCCTTAGGATGGGGCACAGCTGGGATTTTGGAAAGCAGCCGGGCTGGCCCTGCCTTGGCCAGCTCAGGCCAGACTGGAGTTACGTTCAGCCTTTGGAGTTTGACCCTTTGGTGTTACCTTTCACCCTTCCTGTTTCCCTTTGGTATTGCTTGTTTCTTTTTTCTTTGTTTCTTTTTTTTTTTTTTTCTTTTTTTTATGGCCACCCTGCACCAGCCACCTCGGCTTGATGACGGGTGAGACCTGAGTCTGCCCTGTCGGAGCCGGAGCTTGGAGATAACGAAGCTGCTTTGGGACATCTCTGCTTGCTGCCACTTCCAAAACCCTCGCGAAGCCGAGCACGGTGCTGCGTGGCTCTGTGGTACCATTCAGCTTCCTCTTGCGTTAAGGGCTCCCTCTGTGTTTACCTGCAGAAACCAGACCCGTGTGTCTCAGTTGCCCCCCAGGAGAACAAATCCAGGCACGACTGTGTTTCCGCTGCGCCGTGAGCCAAGTCCCCATCCTGCGCTTTGAAACACCCGCGGCTGTTTGCGGCCGAGCCCTAATGCCGGAGGCTGCCAAAACGGGAAGGGGCCCACGGCAGCTCCGCTGGCACCAGAACTTCTGGGGGGGGCCACCTGGGGGGGTTTGTGTTGTCCCACTTGCGGTTGTCCCTGTGCCTTTTCCTTGCCACCCATCGTCCACGCTTTCCTCCTTGCCCAGGACGAGGGCATGGCTGCGGCGTTGCACCCCGGCGCCTCTTACCCTGCCTCTTTCTTCCTTCCTCTTCCCTCCGTCTCACTGTGGTTGATAACTCAGTGCCCCGTCTGCCCCCGCAGTCTGCAGGGCACGGCTCGACGGGATCATGGCAGTGAGGAGGACGAGAAAGAGGAAGAGTGCAGTTGCTGACCTCGGCCGGAGCTCCCTGCTCAGTGCCGACCCGGGTACCGGCTGCTCCGCCGCAGCAGGGAGCGAGGGGCTGCGGGGGGACGGCTGCCCCCGAGAGCTGCCCTGGGGAAGAGGAGAGCAGTCCCCCCCTGGGTCTGACGTCCTTGCCTCACTCACCACCCGTCTCTGTCTCCAGGCTGGTTTTGTCATCTTCTGCATCTAGCATTTATTAACTTATTTCCTTTGGAAAAAAAAGTATTTTTCTGGGCTTTGCGGGACGTCCCCTCTGTGGACTGGGCTGGCTGCAGCACCCCGGCACTGCCGGACCCCCGCCAGCCCTGCCCCGCCAGCCACCCCCCCGCCAACCGGTGACAAATGATTTTGCCATTTCATGGGTGGGAAAGAGACATTGATTAACTCCTGCACTTGCCTTTCTGGAAAGGTTATAGCTTAATTGGTCAGACTTGGAGTCATAAATCACGCGCTGAAGGATCAGCGGAGATAAGAAAATTTTTGCAGAATGTTGCAAAAACACTTTTTGGTTGGAGGTATCCAGATGTGCCCACCCAGATGTGGGGGCTGAGGGCAGCCGAGAGCACAGGGCCCCTCTGAGGAAACAATTCACCCTCCAGTGAAGGGCCGGAAATTCTCATTTCTGTTATCGGTTAATCTCAGGATTTGCAAAATATCCTTTCTTTTTTTTTTTTTTTTCCTTTTGGAAAAAAGAAAAACAACAGGAAAGCCATTTTTTTGCTTTATTCAGAAGAATCTGAATTCCATCTGTTTTGGAAGATGATTCTGTTTCTCCATGGGAAGTGCTACTCCCCCTAACCTAAAAACTACAATTTAAAAAGTCCTAACTTTTTCCTGGCCAAGGCAGGCAGTGGGGGAGGGAGAAAAAGCCTCTTCCCACCAGGGCAGAGGAGAGCAGACTGATGGCAGCACCTTCCCGCTCCGGGGACGCCGGCTGGTTTGGGCATCCCACCGCCTTGGGTGGTCCTGCATGGCACGGGCTGGAGCGAAGGCAAACACTGGCCAGCACTGGCCCAGCTCAGTGGTCCTCGTCGCCCAGGGTTGCCCAGCACTCCTGGCCAAGCATTCAGACGGAGCAGGCAGGGAACGGCGTGACAGATGTGAAGCATTTATTATTCATGTCAGTAATTATTTCTTCCCTGGTTCTCCCCAGCATTTTATTGAGGAATTAGGATGTTAAGCTGAGGAATCTCAAGCCCACGCTGCAGACATCCCTGTTACTGCTGCCAGGCTCCTGCTGCTCAAAAATGGCAAATTAGAAAATGCCCTGAACTCACTGGGTTTGCCTCAGCCCTGACTCGCCGCCCTCAGGCCCTCCTCTCCATGTGCAGCAGAAGAGGGGGTCGGTGCAGCCCCCAGCATCCGTCCTGCTGCGGGACTGCTGCCTCTTGGTCTTGTCTTGACTCTTCTCTTTTCTTCCCAGCCTCCAGGCATTCACTTTGCCTGACTTTCTCTCTCTTAAATCCCACATCCAGGTCTTCCTGGGTTTACCTCCGGCTCTTCGCAGCCTGTCCCGGAGCTGAGACCCGGCTGTCGTGGTCAGGGCAAGGTCTGAACCCACCGAGCCCGGCAGCCGGCAGGGATGGGGGTGAGGGGGTGCTCCCCTGCACAGCCAGGGCCCAGGTGCCAAAATCTCTCCAGGTGAGGTGAGGGGATGCTGAGACACAGAAACTGGCTTTGCTCCATGGGTGGTGGTGATAAAGAACAGGAGCACGGGTTTGAGTGCCTTTTCAAAGGGCTCCCAGGAAACGGGCTTTTTAAACACAGGTAAAACAAATGAAAAATGGTGAGCACCTCTTTCATTTCAGTGTGGAAGCTAAGACAGATGTAGCTTGCCCCAGTTAAATAAAGAAGCAACTTCCCAACATGGGGCTGTCAAGCCCAAGGCTCCGTCTCTGCCATTTCCACCCTTCCCGGATTCGGGTCGTTTCAGCCTCTGACCTCGTGTCGCCACTGGAGCTGGCGCAGGAGAACAGCAAAGCACAAAACCTCTTCTGGGGCACTGGAGGGGTTATTCCTATAAACAAGCAAAGCACTCTGGAATCAATATGAAGTTTTACTCGCGGCCGCTAGAGAGATTTCATCTCCTGAATTATACGATGGGATAAACGAGATCCCAATCCGGCTGCCATCCCGTGTACCAGCAGTTATTTGTTCACAGCCAGTCTGAACGGCTCCCGAATTAATTAGAATAATCAATCCTAAAAATGACAAAAGTATTGATTAGCATTTTTGTCTCTTCACAGCCTGGCACCGCTGTGACTCCGGGAGCATTGCAGAGTGATAAAAAGCAGCCTCAGCTGTGGATGGGAGATGCTTATCCAGTGACACCGCGTGACAGCGAGGGGTTTGTACGCAGCGATGGCATCGCCCAAACACTTCCACGCGATATTATTTCAGTAATAATATTCTCATCCCTCTTCCTTGCTCTTGTTCAACTTACACAGCGGTTCATTTTTAATACCTGCCTATTTACTACTTTCCTGGACACGATAAGAAAGCAGGAGGGGTGGGGAGGGGACCCTCCGCGCCCGCCGATGCCGGCTGGGCTGACGGTGGCAGCTGCCTGGGTTTTGGGCAGCTCGGCCCCTGCAGAGCCCGGCTGATCCCAGCCATCCCTCGCCGTAGCATGGGTCCCCGCAGAGGCATCCCTGCCCGGGACCCGGCGTGCCTGTGGCAGCGACGATGAGCACTGTTCGCCTTTCTCAAGGGAGATGAGTAACGTGGACGGCGTGTCCAGCCCGTGAAAGCATCGGCACAAGCCCAGGGTGGGATATGTGTGCTGTGCTGGTCGCAGGAGGCTGAGCTCAGCCGCACGTGGCCGCAGGCTGATAACGAGGACTTCCAAAGCCATAGGCTGCTGTGAAATGACAGGCAAAAACCGGCATCCGAAGAGGAATTTGGAAGGTGCGCTGCTTCTTCAGTGCACTGCAGAGGCGAGTGCGGAATGGGATGATACAACAAATCAGCTCTCGGTAGAGCAGAAAATTGTGCGAGGGAACTGTCAGGTCGGGCTTTAAATGCTTTTGGAGGTCGATGAGATTTTTGGCTCTCGCGATGAGCTGGTTTTCGCCAGCCATGTGTGCGGGGCCAGGGAGCAGGCATGCTCGGCCGCCCGGTGCAGGGACAGCCGGCCCTGGGTGGCTCGTGGGGACATCAGGGCAGGGGGAGGCGCGTCAATCTGCGCGTTCTCTGGATTTGTGCACTGCATCAGCCGCACAGCAAGGGGATTTCTGGAGCCCTTTAAACTCGGCGCAGAGCCAGACAGTTGGGCATGGGTAAATATCGTAACACGAAGAGATAGGAAAAGTGTCCTGGCTGGGGTGCAGTGACATTCAGGATGTGGCAGTGATTGGAGAATGGGGCAAAGGTGGCCTGGTTCACCCAGGGTGGACCATGCAGACCTCCCTTGGTGCCCCTCTGTGATAATTACTTTTAAGCCAAAAGGAGTGGGATAGACTCACCTATTGGGATTTAAGCAAAGCAGTGATAGAAGTGCTACTAGGGAAATTAGTGTTTGAGCTGGAGAAGATGAAGCCTAAAAGAACTGTAAGGAGAACTAAAGAGCAGACAACGGGTAGGACTGGGAGAAGCGACAGGCAGGAGGTCCCAGGGCAGCGCCTGGGGAGCAGGCTGGGATCGGCCTTCATTAACACTGCCATTAATGACCTGGGCAGGAGGAATGTGGCGCCGTGGGGGGCGGCCGGGACTGCAGCCTCCAGAGAGGAGCTCAGCGGGGCTTGGCTTGGGGATTTGGCAAAAACAAGGCTGAGGGGGGTATGAGTGATGCTCACGAACACTGGGATGGGCAATTGCCCTTTGCTGAGGCGCAGCATCGCGAGCCATGACTGCGCCGTGGCTGGGAGGAGGGGAGTGTTTTTCTGGAACGGCTCCTACGTGAGATATTGCTTTTTCTACAATGTCTCTTGATTAGCTCATGATGCGGCTGCCTGGGGCGGCGGGCGGCGCAGCGCCCTGGCCGGGACAGCCCGTTCCCCGCCTGGCTTCGCCCGCTCCCGGGTGCCCAAACAGGCGGTGCGGCTCGGCGGGATGCGCCGGTGGGGATGGGATCCCCGGGGACCTTGGGCTGTTTTGAAAGGTGACCCAGTGAGGTCGCACCCAGCTCAGCTGGATCCCCAAGGCTTTGGGACAGCGCGTTCCCAACAAGTGGGGAGGCTGGGAAGGATGACACCACCCTCGCCCATGTACTGGAGAGGGAATAGGATGGGAGTGAGAACGGGACACAGAGGCATTTCTTTTAACCCCCCCCAAAAATGGAGAGGGACTCATTCTGCAAATGGCTGCAGCCTGGCAGCGGGGACCAACAGGGCAGGGCACAACAGGGACAAGCCAGCAGCGGTTTGAGCAGGACCAAGATGCTGGCAGTGGGCAGGAGAGCCAGGCTGTGGCCACAGCCCACGCAGGTGGCACCGGAGGCTCTCGTGGTGGCACCGGCTCCCCGTTGGCATTGGGCTGGGACAGCGGTGGGGACCCCGCTGAGCACCTGGCTCTCGGCAGGGCATGGCTTTTCATTCTGCTCCATGAGGACCACGCTGGGCACTTCTCTTCAGGTTTATTAACATTAATAATGTTAGTCCCACGTTAACGAGCACGCACGAACAAAATGCCTGTCGCCGTCTCTCGGCCAGGGCTGCAGCAGCAGCACAGGGGACGGTAAAATCGCCCAGCAGAGCGGGGAGCACAGCGGGGCTGGTGGGCAGAAACAGCTCGGCACAGGTTTGCACTCCCATGGGACGCTCCGAGCACAGCTGCCGACTCCAGGGAACTCCCACCGATGTCCTGAGGCAAACCTGGCGCTGATAAGGGTAAATGCACTTTACGTGAGGATTGCTACACACCTAGTAGATTATTAACAAACCTCATGAGATTGGTGATGGGGTTACAGCTCTTCCACAGCGGGGGGAGTGCTAAGCACAGGCAACTGAAGGACTCTGGGACCGAGGGTTGAGCAACGGGTCCCAGCATCCCAACTTCAAGCACGGGATGTCTCATCCAGTCAGTGATTGAGACTTCCACAACTGGACAGACACAGCCCCAAGTGGAAGGGACTGGTTTTACTTGGCATTTGCTTTAGCTGGACTCTCGGTGTGGTGGTTCTCCAGGTAAATAATCTGGGGGGACTTTTCAGAGGGGCAAGGTGGTCTGGGACTCTGGAGGTCCTGGGGCAAAGCCAGGCTCACTGCTGGGGCTTCTTCGGCGGAGTTCTGCGAGTCTGAGTCTTCAGAGGAGAAACTGCTCTGGCTGGAAACCTGGAAGTACTGGGTGGCTTCTGCTCGCTTATCTGCAGGTGGACCGTGAGTGCCGGGTGCTGAGACAGTCCTGTGGGGCTCAGTGGTGAGACACAACGGATCAGCACCTGGAAAACGTGCCCGGGGAGACAGGGTGAAGGGATGCCTCTGAAGCGGCTGGCTGTGCTCCTGGGCGAGGTGTCCTGCAGCTCCCAGGCCGGCTCCACTCTCAGGTTTTGGGAGGAGGGTGTCAGCAGAGACATGGCGGTGAAAGGCATGGTCACCCTCCGGCCCCTGCTGGCAGCGGGGCTGTGGGGAGCTCGTCTCCGCACCCAGCACAGGGCCAGGAATGCTGCCAGCTTGGGGCTGTCCTGGTCCCTGGGGCTGTCCTGGTCCCCGGGCGTTGGGCTCTGGCTGCTCCGCCGCCCCCCGGCTCCCCGACACAGCCGGCTCGGCGCTGGCGGCTGCTTTGCAGACTGGGGCTTCCTCGCAAGGGGCTGCAGACCCTGAGCTGGGGGAGCCGAAGGCGTCTCCCTGCCCATCAGCTTGCGCTCCCCAAGCCTCCTGCAGCTCCGCCAGCATCTCCTCCAGGACCTGCCGGGTCTCCTGGTACCTGTGCCGTGCCTTGGTCCAGGCTGCCAGCCCTTGGCTGCTCTGCATCCTCTGCACCTGAGCCTTCATCTCCTGCAGCTTCTCCAGGGCGAACTCCACCGACAGCTTCTGGAAGGAGCTCTGCAGGCATTGCAGCGCCTGGCCCTCCCCGCGCTTCACCCGGGCTGAGCACTGCCTGCAGTCCAGCTTCAGCCCCGTGATCTAGAGAAGAAGGCAAGAGCGGCTGTTTTCACGGCTGCCCTGCCGGCACCGGCTCCTGCAGGAGGACAGCCCACGCACCCACCTTGCTGGAGAACCGGCCGAGCTCCCGCAGCAGCTCCTGCTCAGCTTGCCGCCGCTCCACCTGCCTGTAGAAGCTCATCAGCTTGGTCCGGAAAAGGGCTGCAGCCACCTGGAAGGGGTCTGCCTCAGGGAACGTCGCGTCTCGGACCTCAGCCGCCTCCTGACACAGGGCCAGGCCGTGCCGGTACTGAGCCTGCAGGGATGGTAGGAAGGAACAAGCTCCATGCTCGGGGAACGGCGCTGACTGACTGCACTGGGACGTGTGTGCAGGGTGAGGCTCTCTGCGGGTCAGCACTCAGTATTGCTACATGGGAAATGTTTCTGGGGCGAGTGAGAAGAAACAAAGACAATGGGGATTCTCCAAATCTCTGCTCTGTCCTGGCCCGGCTCAAAATGCACAAAATGCATCGTTCGGTCCTGAATGCAGTCACCTTCCCCTCTGTGCAGTGCAGGTAATTAAAGGGCCTCTATATCCAGAGGTATGGGAGGGACAAATCCTTGTCACCACGTTATTTGTTGTCTGATGGACGTCCGGGCTCTGCAGCCCGGCCCCGTGGGAGGAAGGGGGCTGCGAAGGACAGAGCACAGGAGGGGTTGGGAACAGCAGCCCCAGCCCAAAGCACATCCAGGAGCAGCGCAACCGTCCCCCCCACCAAAGCAGGGCTGCCCGAAAACACCAGCAAAGCTGGGCTTGAAAACTGCAGCTTGACCCAGCCAGCCTGGGGACACACCAGTCTTGCCCAGAAGCCTCGTTCCAAACCTGAGGAATTTGGGCTGATTGTATCAAACTTTGTAATGACGTTCGAACGTTTCTAATCTGGGATTTTTGGTTTCTGCCAAGTGTCAGGCAGGGGCCGGAGCCACCTAACAGCGCTGCCAGCAGCGATACCCTAGGGATGCACGTTACAGAAGAGCCCCCTCCAAACATACTGTTGCCTGGACGAGGAACTTGTTGAACTGCTCAGTGGAGCTCTGGAAGCTGTCGGGGCTCCACTCCTCGGTGCCCATCTCCTGCAGCCGCGCCGCTGCCTCCCCGTCCAGCCAGCACCCCAGCTGCAAGAGAGAGCGGGGCCGAGGGTCAGGCGGGACCGGCCACCGACACCAGCGCTTCCGCGGCACCTCCCCTTCCTTCCCCAGCCTGGGCATCCCATCCCAGGCGTGGTTACACACAGTTGTCCCATAATGAAAATCAAAGCTCAGGCAATCCTGTTATTCTCTGGGCTTCCTTCATCATCAAAAACTGAGGAAATGTGGCCAAAACGCTCAGCCGTGGGAACGCCGCAGAGGACAACTTCAACTTGTGGCACCCAGAGCGGCATCCCAGGGACGCCCAACTCACCTTGCCGAACTTGGCCTCAAGCTCCTGGACCTTTCGGAGGAACTCCAGGTGCTCCAGGCAGCTGTTGGATTGGGACACCAGGTCATGAAGCTCTTCCTCCAGCTGGCTGTACAGCCCCTCGGCCAACTCCATGCTGGTCCTGGTGGTTGGGGAGGAGAGGGACCATCAGTGCCGGGTGCTGCCGCGGGCAAGGTGCCGGCTCCTCCTGAAGACACCGGCTGAGGCAGCCCTCTGGCGGGCAGGAGCCTCTGGATGGGGCAGCGCTCTGGAAATGGGCGCTGGCATGTGGCCATGCGGGCAGCCGGGAGCTGAGGGAGCGGATGGGCAATGACCCAGCGTGTGTGGCTGGCGAGAGCCTGGCAAATGCCCGGGTCAGGAGCTGATCAAGAGACCTCCTCTCCATCAGCCTTGTGCATCCCTGGAGCCCACCCGGGACATGAGGTGCGCTGGGCAGTGAGCTCCAGGCCCTGCACGCACGGGCTCCATGCTGCAGCAGAGCACCCCGGCACCTTCCCCGTCCCACGGAGCAAGCTGGATCTCAGTGAACATGGGATGGGAAAACGTTGGCTGTCGATGTGGCCTGGCCCAGCTGAGAGAAAGGAGCAGTGGGATTACTGCTCTCTACATGCATGGACCATCGGACGAGTGCGGCATCGCTGGACCAGTGCAGCATCGCCAGACCAGTGCAGCATCGCCGGGGCTTGGCCCCATCTAGTGGCTTCGCCTGAGACGAGCCTGGAGGGCTCGCTGCAGGCCTCGCTGAGCAGCCCTGGAGCCTGGTCCTGGGGCAGGAGACCCTCTCAGGGACATGTGCACCTTCCCCAGCCGGGAAATGCTGCAGAGGGCTCCCCGAGATGTGAGCTCCAGGCTCGGAGGAGTTTGCAGGGCAGGAGGGAGCACGGCACCGGCTCCGGGGTGTGCTGGAAAGATGCTTGTGCTCACAGGGACCGGGCTGTCCCTGGGGAGGTGGCTCTGTTGGCCAGCGGAGGAGGCTGGAGGTCCCCAGGTTTGGCACCCCTCTCCCAGCAGAGCAGCCCCCTCCTACCTGATGTTGGCCGAGGCGCCGAGCCGGGCGGCCTCCCTGCGCAGCCTGGCCAGCACGGCCCCCCCCCTCACGCTGTACGTGCACCAGCTGCGGGTCGCTCAGCACCCTCCGCATCAGCTCCTGGTGCCTCTCGATGCACGCGGCCGCATCCTGCGAAGGGAGGGTCAGACATGCATCTCATCTGGGGCTTCACCCGGCAGCTCCTGGGCCGGCACGGGACGGGCACCCAGGGCTGCACCCCGAGGGATGAGCGAAGGGGACAGGGGACAGCCCCACGGCCACAGCGGCTGGTCCGGGAGTGTCTGCACTGGGGCTTTGGGCAACTTGATGTGAAATGATGCTATGTACTGGACTGCAGACAGGCTCTTTGGAAAGCCCTACAACCTGCCCGTTACCTGCGTCCCCGCCAGCGCGTCGGCACTCCGCAGCTCCTGGATGCAGCTCTGCAGCAGCTCTGATGCCTGCCTGAGGCCGGCCGTGAAGGGATGCAGTTTCTGCGGGTGGGACACAGAGTGGGTCAGTGGGGCTGGGGTGGGAGTGCAGCCTGCTCGCGAGGAGGAGGAGGAGGAAGAGGAGGAGGAGAAGAAGGAGGAGTGCCAGGCCAGAGCAGGGAATGTTGCGGGGCATCGGGTTAAAGGCAGGGAGTGGGGAGGTAGATGGGCAGTTACAGGCAGGAGTAAAGCTCTCCTTTTGCTTCCCCTCTCCTGGGCTTTCCTGTTGCTTTTCTGGGGATGTCCGTGAGACGCAGAAGCCGCGGTGGGGATGGAGGGGCACCAGGGGGAGGTGAGGCGATGGCAAACGGTGTGGTAACAGACACCTGGAAGAATTGAACCCACTCGCCGTGGCAGTAGGGAAAGGTGCCGTCCAGCTCCTGTGTCAGCTGGGAGCTGTCGACGTAGCGGCCCAGAGCCTTCAGCGACACCAGGGTCTCCACCTGCGGGGCACGGAGATCATGAGTGCTGTGGGACCATGCCAGGTCCCTCCCCAGACGCATCCCCAGGGACAGGCTGAAGCAGGGGACATAAACCCCGTCCTGTCCCAGAGCCACCTTGCCCCATTAACCCGCGTGGCGTGGCAGCCCCGGGAGTGCTGCATGCCGGCAGGGCTGAGCACGCCGTGTGGCAGCTCCGCTCAGAGCATCTCCTGGCGGCTCCACAGTGTTTGAATGCACAGGAGATCGCTGGGACTGCAATAATCTGCCATGACAGCCAAGCTAGGTGATGAAGCTCATTAATATTTCATGTTATATTAATTAAACCGAGCAGCATCAAAAGAACAATAAACCCTTTCAGGTTTAGATTTATTATCCCAGTGCCTGTGTCCAGTCACTGGAGGTAACTGGGAAAATGCCTGGCTGCCCCGGGGGCGGCTTTCGCCCACCTGCGCAGCCCAGCGAACCCAAGGGCCTCACCCTGCACCCTGCACCTGCATCCCGTGCCCCAGCGAGGTGCTGCTCTGCCCGGGGTCCCCAAGCAGGGGAACCGGGGTCTCCAGGGGAGGGGACGGAGGGTTCCCTGAGGTGGGAGGGTCCTTTCACCCTGGCTCTGCTCTTCCCACAGGAGACAACGCGGGGATGCGAGGAGGGGACAGGGACAGGCTCACCTGCACCCCAGGCAGTCTCTCGCGGTGGGCGACCAGCTCCTTCTCGGCCAGCAGCAGCACGGTGTGGATGCAGCCCGGCGAGACGCTCTGCGGGAGGCAGGGAAGAGTCACTGCAGCGAACCCCACGGCACAGCCCCGGGTTACCCACGGTGATGCCGGGGCTCTGTTGCCCGAGTCAGCTGAAGCCAGTGAGCTCATCCCAAGGGAAAAGGCTCCTGAGCTCGCTGGCGTGGGAAGTGGAAACACATCGCTCAGGCCACAACCCCGTCCCCATCCACCAGCTCCCTGGAAGAATGGACCCACGAACAGAACCTCATGAGCAAACCCTTCGCTTGCACCAGCGATGCTTCTCCGCGCAGGAAGCATTGGGGTTGGCACAGGATTCATCGGACAGGCTGCAACCAAGCGCTGAGCAGACAGAGGCACAGGGCACCGTGGTGGGGAGGACCTCACGGCCCCCAGGACAGCGCAGGGCACTCCCGCGGCACTGTCTCAGCACCGGCATGGAAACCCTGCCAGGATGAATTGACTGTCGCTGCAGAGCTGATTTCCAGGTGAGCTCAGCTAGCGGGATGCTGAAGGGGTTGGGGGCATGCCATGGTGCCGGTAACAGCGGGGCCGAGGACGAGGACAGATCCTGTGGGGCTGGGAAGGGACCTTTGGTCCCAAACTGCCGGTGCCTCACGGCTGGCGTTCGAGGAGCTGGAGAGATGCAGGTGCTGGGTGTGAGCTCAGTTCGGGGCTGGGGTAAACGGGGTCTTTATGCCCTGTTGGGGGACGGTCTGCACCTCTGCAGACGTGCTGAGAAATTAGAGATTTATCAGCAACTTTGGGACCACAAAGTGGCAGTTGTTTAAGGGCTGCCAGACCTCCAGGGAGTCAGGAGCCAGGACTGGCCGCTGGGGAGGAAGCAGCAAGAGAGGCACGTGTTTTCTACATCAGTGCGTTGCGGTGCAGCCGCAGGCAGCTGAGAGCTGCCTCGGTAAATCTGCACCACGATCTTTATGGGTAAAATCTGCAAGCAAGATAAAAACCATGGCCTCAGGCACGGCAGCGCCGGGGGCTGCTGGAGAAGGTGCTGCTAGCTGGGGGATCACACCATGCGGTGGCTGCAGGGGAGGCTCTGAAGGATCCCCAGAGTGTGGCAGCGCTCACTCTTGGGCAGGGACCCCCCTCCCGGCACGTCCATGGCAGAGGCACGCGGAGCCCGGCGTACCTGCACAGAGCGGAGGGCCGAGAACAGGACAGGAGCGGGTGGCTGCTTCCTGGCGTCCACCACGACAGTGAGTCCGCTGTCCTTCGCTTCTCGCCTAGCAAGGGGAAACAGAGCAGGAGGCAGATCGCACTGGTTAGAAGCGGCACATGAAATGGGGGTCCCTCCCTCTTGAAGCCCCCATCCCACGGCTTCGTGGCCCTGGGCAGCAGGGTGAGGGCAGGCAGGAACTGGCAGCTGCAGGCAACGGCCTCGTCCCCATGAAATGCTCCAGACCTTCAGCAACGCGTGCCTTCAGCAGAGGCACCGCACAGCGTCCTCAGGGCTGGCTGCAGGGGGGACAGCGGACACGTGGGGACCGCACAGGATGTGCCCGAACCAGCATGCGTGGGATGCTGGGCATCCATCCCGGCTTGGACTGGGGGCTGCCTCGGCTGTCTGAGCTGGGAAGCCGCTGGGGGGTCCTGGCAGCTTCTCCTGGCCCTTACCTGGGGAGGGAGCAGAGGTAGAGGACGAGCCTCGCCAGCTCGGTGGCCGAGCACCACGTGGCCCCCCAGGCACTGCCGCCGGTGGTCACCTGTAGAAGGGCCCTGCCCAGCCTGTCCGAGCTCCCTGCAGGGAAAGGGACAAGTGATCCCTCCAGCAGCCACCCGCAAACCCCAGTGCTGAGCAACCCCCCGGAGGGGCCGGGGCTCCCACCGGCCTCACTGCTGCTCGCCAAGCGGGGACGGCTGCCGAGGGGTGCGGGAGCAGGCTCTGGCTCAGCTCAGGGGGGCTCAGCCCGGATTAATACTACGCAGCTGCGGCAGCGCAGCAGCCACCGCAGTGCCACCCCGGTGCAGCCTCCCCCAGCCCCTGTGGAGGGGCAGCACCAGCCCACGAGGGCTCTCGGCAGAACGCCGGCCCTGGAAATGCCAGGGCAGAGCTGCTGGCGACGTTTTTCCTGAAAAAAAAGATGGGTTTTGTCACTGTTTTTCAGCTCTCGGGAAAAGGAAGAAGCCAAATGTTTAGTGTTTGGCAGCTAAAAGCTGAACGGCTTCACTGGTGAGGAATGGTGTGGGAGGGCTCGGTGCAGCTGGGAACTGGGGCAGCTGCTCAGAGCAGACTGCTTGTTTTTATGTTTTTAATTTTTTTTTTGCCCAGCTGAAAGGAAATTTTCCGCTTGGGGGCATTCTGGCCTCCAGCAAAGCCCTGAAACCTTCCTCCAGAAAACCCTCTCCAGCAGCACGGTGTTTTTCCTCCGGAGGCCTCTCCCGATGTCCCCCTGAGGGTCTCGCGGTGCCGGCGGTACCTGGCAGGCACACGATGCCCGAGCGCAGCAGCTCGGCGTGCAGGTCCTGCCAGGCCGGTGGCTCCCGGCCAGGGGTGCCGGTGTTGGGCACGGAGGGACCGTTCTTGCAGCCGGTGCTCTCCAGGGACCGTTCCTCCATGGGGTCAGTGGCTGCTGCATCTGTACCTGCCCGTGGGGACAGAGGAGAAGGGAGCTGGTGATGCACAACAAGGCAGAGAAATGCAAAAGCCCCCGCAGAGCCTGGGCAGGCGCTGCAGCCCCGCTCGGACGGTACCTTTCCCGGCTGGCTTGGCTCTGCCCATCCTGGGCGAGTAGATGGCAGACATCTTCTTCCAGGCCCCTTCGTGCTGGCTGGTGGCTCTTTCGTCCCCAGGGGCCGCCCCGAACCGCGGGCCCTTCAGGAAGGAGAACTTGTGGCTGGAGCCCAGGGGGAGCCTGGGGCTGCCCTGCCGCGCCAACGCCTCCACCTGCGCCCCGGGACTCGCTCGGCGGGGACGGCGGGCAAGGAGCGTGGGGCTGCCAGCCCCCCTCCCGTGCTGTGCGGGGGTCTCACGGGGGGTGGCTGGGGGTGGCTCGGAGCCAGGGCTGGGGCTGTCCGGCTCCTCCAGGATGGCTGCCATCAGCCCAGGGCCGAAGCTCACCGGGTTCTGCAGCGCGGCCAGGTAGGAGTCGCGGTGGCGGCACCGTGGGCCGTGTGGCCCCAGCTCCCGGCTCAGCTTCCTCCCCAGGCACGGGGTGCAGGGACCCTCCTCTGAGCTCAGTGCCCCCCCGCAGGGCCAGGGATCTGCCCCCAGCCCCCCATTCGCCCAGGGGGCTGTCGCCTTGGCCTCAGACCCCATCGGCCCCACCGGGCGGTGGGGCGGCAAGGACCTGGCCAGGAGGTCCAGCTGCTCCTGGGAGAGCTCCAGCAGGTCCACGTACTCCCCCTCCAGGTTCTGGCTGATGATCTCGCAGAGGCTGGGCATGGCCAGCATGGCTGGCTTCTTCCGCAGCCCAGCCTGGTCCACCTTGATCAGTCCCGGGTATCTTCCCTGGCTCGACTTCTGAGAGGTGACCTTGCAGCCCGGGATGGTGCCCGTAACGTTGCCATAGGGTGCCGGGATGTCTGCTATGCCGTGGGGCACCGTGTGTGGTGTGCTGGGTGCTGCTGGTTCAGCTGGAGTTTCAGGAGCAGGACCATGCTGGGCACCTGCAGGTGTGCCGTCAGCTCCAGCCTTGGGCTTGTCAATGAACTCCGGCGTGGCAATCTTGCTCCACGGCAGTGGGGTGATGCCATTCTCAGTGGCCACCAGGCAGGTGTGCAGGGGGACACTGTCCCGGTCACCGTTGATCTCTTCCAGCCACTCGTTGGTGAAGAGCAGCGCGTAGGCGGCCTCGGGGACTGGTGTCTCCTCCACCGTGCGCAGGTCGTGGGAGAGGTGCTTGACGGTGATGCGCGCCGAGTGCTCCTCGCAGGGCTCCGCTTGCAGGTAGAAATCCCCAGGGCGCAGCAGGAGGGGGTTGAGCGGCGCGAGGTGGACAACCACTTTCTCGTGAAGACACAAGGGCCAGCCTTCATGGAGAAAGATGCAGTTAAAGTAGGGAGCCTGGGAGGGAGGAAGAACACAGCGCGTGAGCGAGATCCCCCGCCAGCTCCATACCCTCCCGGCCCGCCCCACGCGCTCTCGCTGCCCAGCTCTGCGCTTCCTATGATGGGGACTGAAAAGCCTGGTGACCGGTGGGATGTCCCTGAGCCACAGCAGGGTCCTGCAAGCCCACCCTGAGCCCGCAGCCATTCCTGAGGTGCTGAGTACTCCCCACATGCTAACAGAGGGTGAGACATGGTGACCTGGGAGTCCTCCTGTTCTTATCACGGGGACTGCACGTGCCAGGCTCTGTGCCGGAGCCATCCCGGGGAGCTGGGCACACCACGGTCCCCTCTGTGGGGAGGGGATGGGGACGGGGAGGGGGATGTACAGAGAAGGAGCCTGCAGCCCAGCGCCGGGCACGGCTGTGCAGGGTGTCACGCGTTAGGGCAAAGCCCCCACGGCTGGGAGCGGGGCGCAGGGCACCGCGGCGCAGGGGGCGTGCGGGCTTACGCAGGCTGCCTGCCGCACGTGCTCGAAGAGGCGCTTGGCCGGGATGAGGAACTGGAGAAGGCAGCAGAGTCCATCTCCCCGGTAGCTGGTCTCCAGCAGCCGAAACACCTGGCCCAGGACCGTGGGGGCTGTGGCTTCGAAGGGGGGATAGAGGGCCTGGAGGGCACTCTGCACCGCCACGTCCAGCGACCCGGCATCCTGCGGGAGGAAAGCATCGTTGGTGGGGAGAGCGGCCCCGCAACGGGATGCCGTCACCCCCCGCAGAGCGTGTGCCCACCATCCCGCGTTGCACCGCGCCTCTGCCACGTCCTTGGTATGCCCACGCTGGCAATGCCGCCGAGATCAGAGGGGCTCCAAACCTTCCTGGGCTGGAAAACGGGAGGAAACCGGGTGTAGAGCACACCAAGCACCGCACAGCTGGGGAGCACGAGCACGGCCGGGTCCGGTTCCCAGCGTTGGGCTGTGGTTTAAGGAGCCTGAGATGAGCCCTGAGCACAGCCTGCTGCCCCGCTCGGGAATGCTGGCCGTGCGGAGGCGGAGGAGTCGCAGCAGCCAAGGGGTTAAGCCAAGCCAGACACAGAGCGTGGGGATGTGCCGGGCTCAGCGGCTTGCTGTAGGAATGCAGCGGATGGGAGGAAGGACAAACATCTGAAGATGGATAGGGTGTTTTGGTTCAAACTCATCACTGAATTCGCCGAACTCAGAATTAGTCCTCCGAGCGTTTTCTGGGAAGCGCTCTGCCGGGTTACAGCCCCCTCCCCTGCACGGTTTCCAGACCGCAGTGAGGATGGCGGTTTCGTGCCATGCGTAAACTGGTGGTTCTGAGTTTGCTCTCCCATCTTTGCAGGAGACGTCGGCTGCGCAGACCCAGATGGCATAGCGGGTACACGGAGGGAAGCCATCAGACAGCTCCCATTAAATCCCAGCTGCATTATGGGCAGTGTGGTGGTGACTACAGACATGGCTGCCAAAAGGAGCCCATCGGCAAGTGGGAAAGACAGAGACTTCTCCAACTCCTTGGCGGGTATTTCTGCAGGAGAGGCTCAGATAAACAACAAATCAAGCTGGGGCCAGTGGGCAAATGGCACTTTTTCCTGTTGGAAATGATGCTGCTGTGGGAGAGATGCAGGTTTCTGCGCAGTGCGGGGTCAGGCCCAGCCTGGCCAGCCGAGGATCTGTCGCTCTGCAGCAGGACATCTCTCCTCCTCCTCTTTCACCTCCTCCTTCTCCTCCTCCTCCAGCAGAGCGTGGTGTGTGCCATCTCTGCCAGCTGCCAGGTACCAAGAGCCCCTAGCTCTGCCACCAGCTGCAGCCCATGCCAAAGCCGAGCTCATCACCTGAGCTCCAGATTTCATGGCAGAGGGACCCCAGTGCTGTAGGCAGACGGTGGGGAGCGGCCGCAGGAATGAGCATCCTTCCCGCAGCCGGGGCAGCAGCCATGTCCCACGCCTTGGGCAGCCGCAGCTCGCTGTCGTCCCCGTGCTCCTGCACAGCACCCGGGAAGTCAGGTGGGATTAGCTGAAGGTGGGATTAGCTGAAGGTGAGATTAGTTGAAGGTGGGAATTAGTTTCAGGCAGCTAATCCCTGGCCTGGGAGCCCATGCAGAGACAAAGTGGCCTCAGTTAATTCAGCTTAATTAGCTTTAATGCTCTTTAGTTAAAGCACTTTGCAGTCACGCTTTGGTTAATTCTTCTTGACTTTTTCTCCGTGTCTCCACACACAGATCTCCCGCCCTTGGGCCTGGCAGGAGAAGCCACGGGGCCTGGGCAGAGCAGGAGAAGAGCAAGACCCTTCTCAGGACTCTGATCCACAAGTGCGTTCCCCTGCCAGCCTTTCCGCCCTTGGACCACCCGTCTTCTCACGCTTCGTCTTGCTTTGCACACCAGGGCATCGCCTCTCCCTAGGAGCGATGGGAGCCCTTGCTCTGGAAAAGCCCTGGTGCAGGGTGAAGCCCAGCTCCCCGCTCTGCCTTGCTCCCGCGGGACCCTGGCACAGCCGCCCGCTCCCAGGCACCGGCTCCAGCCGGGCGTCCGCCACCTCCCTGCCTGGCACCACCAAGCTCGGCTCCTTCCCTGCCCCAGCACGGAGGTGAGGAGCCGCTGTCTGCAACAGCAAAGGAGGATCCGTCCCTCTCCTAGTGCTGCCACGAGAGATGCGCCAGCACTGCCCTGCCCGCGCCAGCACCCGCTGCCCAGAGTCACCCTTGCACAGCCCTGGGATGTGCGACCGGCTCTCCCGAAACCGAACTAGGCTATTCCCAGCTGAGCTCATGTGGCACTGACAAAAAAGCAAAGGAAAACAGAAAGAGAAGCCAAGTTCCCCGAGACCGGGGCCACCGGGGCTCAGCTCCAGGCAGGCTGCGACGGCGGGGTGACGGGCAGCCCCAAACGTGGCTGTGCCCCTGCTCGGCCGCGCCGCCGGGGAGGGCTCTGTGGGGCAGAAGGGTGCAGACCACGGTCTGATGGGGCCAAGGTGCACGCTTCCAGCAATCCCATCCCACACTCACCGTCTCTCACCACACTGTCCCCCCAAACCCCGGAGCAGCCTCCCCTGGCCGTGGCACACGCAGCCTTGCCTGGTCCTGCACCTTGGGGAGAAACGCCCGGAATTCGGGTAAACCGGCTGGGATAAACTCAGGGTGTCTGGGGGAAAGGACAGCCCTGCTGCTGGGGGAAAAAAGGAAAATCTTCCAAACCACCACCAAAACCCCACAGCAAAGGGACGCGCCAGAAGATGGATCGACTGAATAAACAAAGCCGCTCCCCTGTCAATGGAATAAAAACGCCCAGGACTTCATCCAGCAGCGGCGACAGCGAGAGCCAGCGGCGGGAGAACGGACTGATGGAGGCACCAGACGCAGCCTGGGCTGTGCTGCGGAGTACTTTGGCCTGGAACGACTAAAAATGTTTTCACTGAGTGTCACAAAGCACTTCATCACTGGGGGAGGCTTCGGGGTAACCACGGCGCAGCGGCGCTGCAATAGCGGGAGAAGCAGAGGCCAGGCTGGCCGGGGAGCCGTTAGAAATCCAAAAGCAACCAATTAGCCCACGTCCCTCCGCCAGCTGCGAGGGAGCGCAGAACCGAAACAAAAGGCATTAGAGAGCATAAGGAGATTTACATTTGCAAAGCTATTTCCATTTTAATAAGCCAAAGTACTGTTAAATAGAGATTGATATTTCTCCCCAAATACTCATACTTTTTAAAGTGGTTTACACCGACAAGACGAGCTGGGCTTTGGTGTTTTGGTGTTGTAAAGTTGTTTAACTCGTACCCAAAGCCGCAGGGTGACTCAACTCCATCTCCTTTCTCCCTGCTGCTCAGGAAGGAGCGAGGTTTGAGCGCCGGGACCAGCCCTGAATAACAATTCCTCTCCCTGTCTCGCTGTCAGCAACTTTGGCAGGGCACGATGCAAACGCTAACGAAGAGCCCCAGACCGGCAGAGTGGGAGGCCAGCGCTCAGCACAGCATCGCCCGGGAAGCCGGGGCAACGGTGCGTGATGGCTGCGGTGACAACCGAAAATGGCCAGCTCAAGGATGATCCGCCGAGCATCCCGTACCCGCGTGCCAGGCACGGTTCACGCAGCAGCACCCACTTGCTGCACCCCATCCCCCTGCCAAAATTTACAGGGAAGTTTAAGCATCGCGGGCTGCAGCCCCACACGCGCTTGCCCGAGCGGCCGACGGCCACCTCCGCCTTCGCACCCGACCTCCGCCATCGCTCCCGACGCCCACCCCGTGCTCGGGAGGGACGGGGGCCGCAGGTGTTCGCGGGGGTCCGGCAGCGAGCGGGGAAGGTCAGCGGAAAGGATAGGAAAGCAGAAGGAATTACCATGTTTACTGGGAAGTGGCAGAGGGGCCGGGGGGGGGGGATCCGCGGCACCAACTGTCCCTTCCCTCTTCCTTCCTTGGGGGGGACCGAGCGCCGGCCCTACCGCCCCGGCTCTCCCGCCCGCCGCCGCTCGCCGGTCCACGGGCGACTCTTCGGCGGCTGCCGGCGCCTCCCCGAGCGGCGGGCGGGGGCGGGCAGCCCCGGCCCCATCGGCCCCGGCCCGGCTCCCTCCGCCCGCCGCGCCTCTTCTGGGGGAAAAAAAAAAAAAGAAAAGAAAAAGGAAAAAAAAAAAAAAAGGAGGAAAAAGAAAGAAAAGGCGAAGAAAGAGCGAGCGCGGCGGGGCGGGCCGGGGGAGGGGGCTGGCGGGGGGCGGCTCGGGGAGCGCCCGGCTCCGTTCCCGGGGCTGCGAGCGCCGTCGGGGCGGGGGGGGGGGGGGGGCCGGGCCGCAACAGAACGGAACGGGGGGGGCCGGGGTGAGCGGCCGCCGTGTATTCCCGAGGCGGCGGCTCCTCCCGGGGGGGCTCCCCCGGTGCCCCCGAGGCGGCAGCGGGCGGGGGGGGGGGGGCGGACGTGGCGCCGGCTCCGTCCCCCCCCCGGGGGGGGGGGGGGGGGGAATGTGTATGTGGGGGGGTGTTTGGGGGTGGGGGTGTGTGTGCAAGACCCTCGGAGAAAAAAGCCCCCGGCGGGTCCTGCCCCGGCCCCCCCCCGCACGGTGCCGGGCAGGGGCTCTCCGCCGCCTCCCGGTCCGCAGAGCAGCCCCGGGCAGCCGCCGGCACCGGGGAAACGGCAAAGCTGCGAGTGCCTGTGCAGGCGTCCCGTCTGCGTGTGCGCATACATGCAGGCATGCAGCATGTGTGGTGGCTTCCCTCTTTTTAAATAAACACAGGCCCCGTCAGGACTGGTTTGTGTTGGGAAGAGAGCACTTAGCACGGCTCGGAGTTCTCGTTTCTGAATTGGCCTAAAAGCACGGCAGAAGAAAAGTGTCTCACGGCTCTGTGGATGTTTCAACGATGGAAAGTACCTCCTTGAAGGCACAATTATGTGATTTAACAACCAAAAGTTGTACAAAAACAATCAGCGTAAGAGCCAAAGCCACAGATTTGGTTTATCCTAACACAAACCACTGCTGCTCAGCACAGCTCTTCAATCCGCGGGCACAGTGTCCAGCGCCCTGGGACCCTCTGCTCCCTGCTCAGGCTGAAGTCGTGCTCACTGTCCTGTTCATGGGCACGGGCTCAAGGACAGGACTGGGGCTGGGATGGGTGACAGGACCAGGGACGGGTGGGACAGCCACAGCGTGGGCCGCAGGCAGTCTCGATAATGAACATTTGGCCAGGGGTTAGCGAGCGGCCAAAGGACACGCTGTGAAAACGAGCCGAGACGGGAGGAGGTACAGCTGGGTTGCTGGCTTGTTTGGAGGGAGGACGGCACCAGGGAGGGCTTTGCGTTTGCTTCCCATTTCCTTGGGAGCTAGCAAGAGCCCCTTTCGTCGCCAGTACGGATCACGAGTGCTGCGAGGGCTCAGGCAGCGGTGGTTGCGCAGGGTGGGCAGAGGCTGCGCCGCGGGGAGCGGGGCTGGAGTGCCCGGCTGCAGCCCAGCGCATGGCTCCAGACCCACAGGTATCACCACAGCTCCACGCAGGACTGGCTCTCAGCTCAAAGCCAGCCCAAGCCATCTGCCCAGGAACCCTAATACAAATTGCAGCCCGCTGGCCCAGCTCCTCCCTTCCCCACCAGCAGCCAATTGCTCCTTTAATTGCGTTAGTTCACATACTCTGCTTCAGCCTTTTTATAGTTTCACTGAGTGCAAGGGGAGTATGAGCTCATGCTCTGACCTTCTTTAATTGCCTGGTTACCTCTGAAACGAGCCCAAGAAATTACTTTGGCTCACACGTCTTCTGAAAGGCACTGGGACTGGATGAGGAGGGAGGCAGCGTGACTGACCAGGTCCCACACCAGTAGGTAGGACCCTTCTGCGGCACTGGTGAGCAGGAGGGGACGGACACAAAGCCAAGCCCAGTGGCACCCCAGCACCCTGGCACCCTGCCGTGCCCGAGGGCAGCAGCTCCCAGCCTGGGTCCTGGGGTACTCTTATCAGCTGTGCTAAACTAGCGCACCCTGCGAACGCACCCAGTGTGGCTGCATCCAGCCCTGCATCCCTGTAGCGCCCCAAAGCAGCTCCCGGTGCCCTCCTGCTGCCCTGAGACACCAAGGCTGGGCGGTGGGAGCGGGGGGTGCTGGGGACCAAGCCTGCCCAGCAAAAGACAGAGCTCCTGGGTACCCCTGCTGCCCCGGGGCCCCTGACCCCATGAGCTCACCCTCTTCTTTTGCTCCCTTTCTCCATGTCCTGTTTGTCCCGAGCAGCTGCTGGGACAGGCTGCATGTGGCCTCCTGCCCTGCCCCTCCATCGGCACAGAGCCACCATTCAGATCCCCCCAGGCTCTGCCCGAGGTCACCATTCCTGCATTTTTATTTTTACTTTTCTGCAAAATCATCCCCCTCAGCTCTCTGCGTCCCCTTTTGTCTCCCATGAGGCTTCCAGACCTCATGTCACAAGCTGGCGTGCTGCGAGAGGAGCCTGCCTGTCTGGGGGCAATGGCAGCCCTCAGTGGGTGGAGAAGACACCCTGGCTGCAGCACTGGTGCCTGGGGGACCCCCGGGATGTCACCGGGATGTTGGGGTGGAGGGAGGGCAAGGGTGGTGAGCCCAGCATCGGGGACGGTCTCTGGGGCTGGCCTCCTGCTGGGACCCTCGTCGCTTGTGGCCGTGTCCCCGCACCCAGGGTCCTTGTCTGCCGGGCGCAGCTGCTCGCCGTGTCCCACAGGGCTCCTGCTTTTTTAGCTGTTGGGTCTCCGGGTGTTCCCGGTTGCCTGTTCTTGATGCAGCGGTCGGGGCTGGCGTCAGCAGCGACCCCGTGCTGGCGGAGAGCCCTCCCGGCTCCAGGAGCAGCTGGGGCTGGGTCATACTGATCCTGCAGCTGGGAAAACAACAGCGGAGGAGCCCCCGCACGTCCCCCGGCTGTATTTTTAGATGCTGCTGGATCAAAGGTCATCAGGGACTTGCAGGTGACAGTGGGCAGTGTCAGGCTGGCAGTGATCCCGCACATGTGGGAGCCGCAGCTCCCCCCGCATCTCGTTGCTGACAGTATTTCACCAACATCTGGGTGAAGTCCCTGCAGGTCTAGGGACAACCACGGTGACCGTGTCTGGTCAGAGCCCTGTCCTGTCGGTCGCGGTGAGCTTCACCTGGCTGGAAATGGAGAGAAGGAGGTTTTATTTCTGGCTGCAGACTTCTGTTTTCTACTTTCCCCCCAAACCCAGCTGGGTCGCTCTCACTTTTCTTGCCAGGTCCCTGGGTTTTCCCCTGCGTTTCCCCAGCAGAGCGTTTGCCAGCCCACAGCTCTGCCCCGCAGCTGCAAGTGGGAGCCAAACGAGCGGCAGCAGCGATGCCTCTGGCACCCACACGCGCTGCCCGGATCCTGGGGAATCCCTGGACCGGTTGTGGCACGGCAGGAAACAGATGTGGCTGGATTTCCTTGCAGAAGGCAAACGTGTCTGGGTGTCCTTGCTTGCAGCGCGAGGATCAATAACGCCGGCCGCGCTGCCCTGCATCTGCCAAAGGCTGTCCTGGGGACAGCTGGGGTGCAGCCAGCCCTCGCCGGGTGCTTACCCGGGAAGGGGCTCAGTGTGGCTGGGAGGCAAACGAACGGCAGCAGTGGTGCCTCTGGCACCGGCACACACTGCCCGGGTCCTGGGGAATTCCCAGGGCCGGTGTGGCACTGTGGCAAACGGATGTGGCCGGATTTCCTTGCAGAAGGCAAACATGTCCGGATGTCCTTGCTCGCAGCGCAAGGATCAATAACGCCCGCCGCGCTGCCCTGCATCTGCCAAAGCCTGTCCTGGAGACAGCTGGGGTGCAGCCAGCCCTCACCAGGTCGCTCACCGGGGAAGGGGCTCAGCGTGGCAGCGAGCCCCGCGGATCCAAGCTGGTGGCTGCTGGGGAAGGAGCAGAGCCACAGCCCAACCCCTGAGGTCCCTCCAGGGAGCCCCAGCGTGCGATTGCAGGGTGGTTTGGGCCATTGCATCACACAAGGGATGCAGAAAGAGCTGTGGGCAGGATCGGGAACTGCTTGCACATGCTGAGGAGCGTGTGGGGCCAGAGGAAGCCCTAAGCAGGGTGGGGTGGCCTGGGGACAGCAGGGAGGGCATCCTGACCTGCAGCCCTGGGTAAGGGATAGCTGGCAGCACAGGAGATGGACCTCCTGCAGCTCCCTGCCTTCCCAGCCTATTGGTTTCCACCTGGGGATGGCTCTTTCCTGCACGTACAGCCCAGCAAACCCCAGGCCAGCCCCGGCAGCCTTGGGGGGGACCGGTCCTTCCCCAGCGGAGCAACGTGTCAGGCGAAGCCTTTTCGCCTCCGAAGGGTCAGGATTTCACGCTCAGCTCCCTGCTGTCATCCCTTGCAGGAAGCACTACTGGGAACAGCCGGCGGTGTTGGGTCTTAGATGTGGTTTCAACCGTTCTTTGCCAAACACGGGAGTGTTTGGTCAGGGTTTGTGCTGTTTGAAGGGTTTTTTTCCAGTTCAACTTTAAAATTTGTTCAAACACAGAAGGAAGACTTTCTGGTTTTGCTTCCTCTCTGTGCTGCTCCCTGTAAAATTTCATTTCTCCTCATGGAAGACGTTCTGGTTCCTCAATGCGTGTCCTGAGTGTCTTAAATATTGTTTCGAAACAGCCCTGCTGAGATACGGTGTCGTGGACAGGAGGGTTTGAGGACCTCCTCCTCCACAGCGAGCAAAACCCAGCAAAGCGCTGACGACAGGCAGTGGCAAGGTCATGGCACCGTGGGGGCTACAAGTGGGGATTTGGCCTTTTAACTTTCTCTGCTCTTGGCTTCTCTCTGGGCAAAATGAACTCTGCCCATGGACTCCTGGACCCCAGGGATGGATTAGGGCTGGCACTGGTGGGATCACCGCCCGTGGATGCTGTCTGGGTGCCCGTGGGACACAGCTCTTCCCTGGGCTGTTTGTCCCACTCTGGCAGGCACCATCAGCACCAGACCTGCTGGGCTGCTGTGTCCTTGTTTTCCTTTCCTGGGTCCGAGAGCAGACAATGACACTGGTGCCACTCTCCAAAGCCGCAGCCCCATGTGCCAGTCTGGTGAGCATTTGCTGTGCATCTGCCAGGCAGCCTGCAAGTGCCGGCGTCTGAAACTTGGGGAAAGAAAGGCAGAGTGGATCCGAGAGCCCCGGTCTCTTCAGCCTACTCCACATGTCAGGTTTCTCCAGCACAGACTCCCAGGCTCCGCTCATCCCATCCCTTGGGGCCTCCTGGGGCTGCAGCCCCACGGGACACGGCCACGGGCTGTGCTTGAGCAATAACTGCATTTCACAAGTGCCTGAGCGAGAGATGTGTCCTCTGGCAAGCAGGACTTCCCTGGATCCAGCATGAGATCTGTCTGAATCAGCTGCAGCCCGTTTCCTGTGCCGGGTCCTGCCACTTCCCCAACAGGAAATGAAAGTAACTTAAATAATTTCTTTTTCCCCTCATCTCTGTGTGTGAGGCTGGGGGATGGGCAGGGCTCAGGGGAGGCTGCAAGGAATCATGGAATCATAGAATGGTTACAGTTGGAAGGGACCTTAAAGATCATCTCGTTCCAACCCCCCTGCCATGGGCAGGGACACCTCCCACCAGCCCAGGTTGCTCCAAGCCCCATCCAGCCTGGCCTTGAACACCTCCAGGGATGGGGCAGCCACAGCTTCTCTGGGCAGCCTGGGCCAGGGGCTCACCACCCTCAGAGTGAAAAATTTCTTCCTGATACCTAATCTAAATCTCCCCTCTTCCAGTTTGAATCCATTACCCCTCATCCTATCACCACACTCCCTGATCAAGAGCCCCTCCCCAGCTTTCCTGTAGCCCCTTTAGGTACTGGAAGGTCCCAATAAGGTCTCCCCAGAGACTTCTCTTCTCCAGGCTGAACAACCCCAACTCTCAGCCTGTCTTCATAGGAGAGGTGCTCCAGCCCTCTGAGCATCTTTGTGGCCTCCTCTGGACCTGCTCCAACAGGTCCATGTCCTTCTTATGTTGGGGGCCCCAGAACTGAGGCAGCACTGCAGGGGGGTCTCACCAGAGTGGAGTAAAGGGGGAGAATCAACTCCCTCCACCCTCAACCTGCTGACCACGCTTCTTTTGATGCAGCCCAGGATGCAGTTGGCTTTCTGGGCTGCCAGCGCACATTTCCAGGTCATGTTGAGTTTCTCATCAACCAACACCCCAAGTCCTTCTCAGGGCTGCTGTCAATCCATTCTCCGCCCAGCCTGTATTTGTGCTTGGTATTGTCTTGACCCATGCGCAGGACCCTGCATTTGGCATTGTTGAACTTCATGAGGTTCAGACAAGCCCATGTCTCAAACCTGTCAAGGTCCTTCTGGATGGCATCCCTTCCCTCCAGCGTGTCAACTGCTCCACAAAGCTTGGTGTCGTCAGCAAACTTCCCGAGGGTGCAGTCAATCCCACTGTCCATGTCGCCAACAAAGATGTTAAACAGCACCAGTCCCAGTATTGATCCCTGAGGAACACTGCTTGGACATTGAGCCATTGACCACAACTCTTTGAGTGCAACCATCCAGCCAATTCCTTATCCACCAAGTGGTCCATCCGTCATATCCATGTCTCTCCAACTTAGAGACAAGGATGTTGTGTGGGACAGTGTCAAATGCTTTGTACTAGTCCAGGTAGATGATGTCAGTTGCTCTTCCCTTATCCACCAATGTTGTAACGCTGCCGTAGAAGGCCACCAAATTTGTCAGACAATTTGCCCTTAGTGAAGCCGTGTTGGCTGTCACCCATCACCTCCTTATTTTCCATGTACCTTAGCATAGTTTCCAGGAGGATCTGCTCCATGATCTTGCTGGACACAGAGGTGAGACTGACTGGCCTGTAGTTCCCTGGGTCTTCCTTTTTTGCCTTTTTAAAAATGGGGGTTATGTTTCCCCTTTTCCAATCAGCAGGAACTTCACCAGACTGACACAACTTCTCAAATATGACGGATAGTGGCTTAGCAACTTCATCTGCCACTTCCCTCAGGACCCGCGGATGCATCTCATCAGGTCCCATGGATTTGTGCGCCTTCAAGTTCCTTAGATGATCTCAAACCTGATCTTCTCCTACAGCGGGCGGTTCTTCATTCTCCCAGTCCCTGCCTTTGCCTTCTGTAACTTGAGCAGCGTGGCTAGAGCACGTACTGGTGAAGACTGAGGCAAAAAGAGTCTTCTCCATATCGCGGGTCACCAGGTCTCCCATTTCCTTTCGGAGAGGGCCCGCATTTTCCCTAGTCTTCCTTTTATCACTGATGTACCTGCAGAACCTTTTCTTGTTTCCCTTGATGTGCCAGATTTAACTCTAGCTGGGCTTTAGCTTTCCTAACCTGATCCCTGGCTGCACGGACAATTTCTCTGTATTCCTCCCAGCCTACCTGTCTTTGTTTCCACTGTTTTTAGGCTTTCTTTATGTGTTTGAGCTTGTCCAAGAGCTCCTTGTTCATCCACGCAGGCGTCCTGGTGTTTTCGCCTGACTTCTTCTTTGTTGAGATACATTGCTCCTGAGCTTGGAGGAGGTGATCCTTGAATATTAACCAGCTTTCTTGCACCCCTCTTCCCTCCAGGGCTTTCATCCATGGTGCTGCTTCCCCTTGCCCCTGCCTGGCTGCACCCAGCTCCTGTGCCCATCTCCAGCCATCCTGAGCCCAAGAGGTGTGACATGTCAGGGCCCCAGAAGTTTTGCCTTTGGGGCTTGTTCCCAGGGCGCTGGACATCTCCTCGCATGCACGGCTGCTCTGTGCCTGGGGCTGGAGGCGCAGGGCACCTCGCTGATATAGTTGCTCCCAGTGCCCCGCTGCAGCCACCCACCTAGGACAATGCCCCTTTGCCAGCCCTGCTGGTTGTGGTGGGACTCGGGGATCTGCGCGCATGGGGTGAGAAACCATAACTTGCTTTCTTTAGCCCTTGCTGTGCCCAAGGCTGCTCTGGTTACAACCGGTGCCTTTGGCACTGTGTGTCGTGATAGCAGCAGCTAATGCCCGGGAGCACGGAGCAGACCAAGAGCCCCGTGGGATGGGGAGAGGGGCAGCGGGGCTGGCAGAGGGCTCAGGGACAGCCTGGGCTGTTCCCAGCCTTTGCTCGGTGAAGGCAGAGCAGAGCAGGCAGAGCATGCAGCGAGAACACAACCCCATCAAACGGAGCTGGCAGAGCCAAACCTGTGCCCGCAGCAGGTCTGCTTCAGCGAGCACCTGCCTCTGCTGCAGGCAGGGACTGTTTGCACCCAATGTAGAGCTGGAACTGAGCTGTTGCCTCCTGGTTTTTGCTATCCCTTCCCTGCCTGTGATGAGAGGCAACACATGTGCCGCAGGGTACAGGTGTGCCGTGCCATGTGGTAGGCATCGGTGCTGCTGGCGCAAAAGAGAGGGACAGTGGAGGAAGCCCTGGGGCTGCAGGGGATGCCCCATGCGGGCTGTGGCAGCTGCTCTGCACACCTCCCTTGCCCAAAGATCCTGTTTTGGCAGGGATATAAAGCGGTGTGGGCAGGGAGATCTCAGCAGCAGAGCAGCACCGCGGGGCAGCCAGGATGGGAGTGCAGAGCCTGGCAGTGGCTTGCGGGGCGCTGGCTTTGTGCCTAACACTCGCTGGGACCACCAACCCCGGCTTCGTGGTGAGGATCACCCAGGCAGGCTTGGACTATGGTGGGTTTGGCTTCTGTTTTCTCTTCTTGTAGGTGTGCTGGTGGTTGAGGCATGGAGCTGGGCACCCACTTGGAGTGTGCGGTGTCCTGGGGGGTATCCTTGGCTGTGGGTGCTGTATGCATCACTGCCTGGCGCTTCCTGCTGACCCATCTGCCCACACCACCACCTTCCTGGAGCCCCTGCAAAGAGCCTGGCACTGCGGGGTCTTGGGGGAGGCACAGGGCTGGCAGGGCGGGAGGGTCCCACTCTCATGGTTCGTGTCTGGGCAGCTGAGCCGTGAGCCCCACAGTGTTGAGCATGGAGCGGCGCAGTGCCCAGGACTTCCCGCATACCTTGCACAGTGTCCAACCTGGAGAGTGAAGACTGGGACCTCTCCCTGCTTTCCATGCCACTTGGCCACCACCTTCCCCTGGCGCTTGCATTCAAGCAGTGGTCAGGCAGTACTGCCACGTGCTCAGAGGGCTCAAAGATAGCCTGGGAGGTGGAAAGTAGCCAGGACATTGCTTGGATCTTTCCTTCAATGCTTTCAATGTGCATGCTCCCAGCTCCTGCGGGAAGATCGTGGTGGTGATGCTCTCCTTCTACCCCTGCAGCCCATCAGCAGGCAATCGCAATTCTGGAGAAGGAGCTGGCCAATGTGAAGCTGCCGGACGTGTCGGGTAGCTCTCGCATCAAGGGCTTGGGGAAGGTGCGGTATGAGATCTCCAGGTGAGCCCTGCCAGCGACCCAGAGTGAACTGCTGCGCCCCCAACCCACATGAGGGGCAGGAGGTGTGGGATAGGATGGAGATCTCCAGAGCAGCGAGGTCAATCCTGTCCCCTCCACAGCTCCCAGAGATGTTGGCCCTGTCCTCCTGTGCAGGCAGAGACAAACCTGCTTCATTGTTTCCAAAGGCGCCGCTTTGCTCTGCGCATCCCTGCCAGGCATTGCTTTGCTGCAGTGGAATGGGAGCTGGGGATGCTGCCAGTGCGGTGGCCCTGCTCTGTCCACAGAAATGTGCCTGGGGGTGAGGCACACCCTTTCAAGTCCCCTTTCTCTCTTTTTTTTTTTTTTTTTGTTTATTTTTAGATTGGACCTTCGTGGTTTCCACTTGCCGCACTCGCGGTTTTCCCTGGTACCCAACGTTGGCCTGCAGGTCTCCATCTCCAACGCCTTCGCCAAGGTGAACGGGAACTGGGGGGTGAAGATACACTTCATGTAAGTGCCTCACTCTCCCCTTCCCTGCTTGGGCCCCACGCTCTGCTTCTCCCTCTCTGGGTCTGCACAGGTTTCTTCTCCTCTCCCTCCATGCCAGGAGCCCTCAGAGCTGGCCAGGCAGCGTTTATCTCACTTGCAAGTGGCTGGGGAGAAAACATGAAAGGCATCTTCCCTCTTGTGGCACCTGGGGTGTGAGGGACGGTCCCTCCCACTTGCTTGTCCTGGGGGGCACCTTCCTGAGCACCCACAGGGACAGACCTGAGCCAGGACTGGGGGTGGGCAGACGTCGCTGCCACTCGTACAACCACCGAGGTGGGTAACACAGAGTGGGAGGCAAGAACAAGGGGGACAAGGGAGGAGCTGTGCATCAACCCCTCCTGCCACTCTTCCATCTCCCCTACTTGCTCTTGGTGCTTTCTATTTAAAGGTGACCTCGCCTAGTTTATGTTCCAGTGAAATTTGGTTTCCCTGAGTTTAAAAGCCGTCTTGGTCTCCTCTGGGTGCTCATGACAAGGGAGAGCCTGAGCTAGATAGATCCGGCCCAAAGCTCTGCTGATTTGGGGTCCCTTCACCACGACTCCCAAGTAAGAAATGACCTTTCTCGTCCTCCTTGCCCTGCAGCCGGAGTCGTGGTTCGTTTGACCTGAGGTTGGAGAATGTCTATATTAAAATCAACCTGAAGCTGGGCAGTGGTGCCTCCGGGAAACCCACCATTGACACCTCTTACTGCAGCACACAGATCTCCAAAGTCCGAGTACGCTTTTCGGGCCGGTTTGGGTACGTAATTTCACCGTGCAGACCTAGAAGTGGTGTGTGTTAACCCATCTGCTGTGGGAACGTGGCTTCCAGGCCCTGGTGCAAGGAATAAGATGTTGGCACATCTGCAGTCCCTTGGAGGCTGCCCCTTCTGCCCGTGCCCTGCCTGCATTGGCACACCACTACTGAGCTGTCTCTTGTGATATACTTCTCATCCAGATGTGCAGCTGAGTGAACTTAATTCTGGTCTGGATTTGTGCTGCTGTGGCTGCACGTTTAAGGGAGATTTAAGGCAGTCAATAGACTTGCGTGCAGGTGGGTTACAAGAAGGTCTGTTTGCAACTGTAAGCCCTGAGGCAAAGCTACATGCCAAATTGGTATGGCAATGATGTTTCCAAATGTCCCGCATCTCTAGTGTCTCCCTTTCCTGGACAAATACCTCTGCAGCAGCCTCTGAGCTAAAGAAGGACTCCTCTCTCTTTTTCTCTGCAGATGGTTTTATAACCTCTTCCATAGGGCCATTGAGTCCAGACTACAGAAGATCTTGGAGAGCAAGGTATGTGAGCAAAGGAGGGTAGAGCTCTGGGTTTTTCTGGAGGTCTTTAGCCCTCACTTGTAGCTGATGTGCTAGAAGGATCAGAGCACACAGAGGGATTTAACTAGAGCCAGAGCACACAGGTGTGTTGCCAATTTGGTGAAAACCAGAGGGCTGACTGGGCATCGCTAACAGCAGTCTGCATAGCATCGTGTGGCTCAGGCTGAATTCCAAACCTGCAGCCTTTGCCACAGCCCAGCATAACCGATTCCTAATTAACAAAGAGTTGTCTTTCTATGTGGTCAGTTAATTAGATCTTCTGCCTCAGCCAAGCTCACTGTAACAGAGGTGACCTGATCAGAGCTGTCCTTTCAACAGCTGCGCTCCTGCATGCTTTGGGGAGCACTGGGGGAGAAATTCTCATTTCTGGATTTCCGACACTCGCCGTCTTGTTTTAACGGGGTGCATCAGGGATGCCCCGCTACCGTTCACCGGGTACAAAAGGGGACACACAGGAGAGCTGCACCAAGACATGGAAACAAGCTGTTAGCAATAATTACTACAAGGCGAACTGGCAGGAGTTACAGCCTCCCTGGATGTGAACCTTGCTCAGGAAGGAGGCACCTGGAGAACAGGCAAATCCCACTCCCGCAGCACATCCCACCCTGCCCGGGTGCTATTCCCGATGGTCATGTAGTGGCTTTCCCAAGGGGAAAGCATTGGAAGAGAGTTTGTGCAGATTATCTCAGCCATCTGCAGGACTGTGCCCTGCACTAAATCTCCTGGGCTAGTATTTAGCCTGCACTTAAATCCCCCACTAATGCTGAGGCTTCACCTGTGCATGACAGCAGCAGAGGGGTTTGCTCTTCTGCCCTGGCAGCACAGAGCTGTAGGAACTCAGGATAGCTCTGCTTTGTAGGTGCAATTAGTGCTCCTGCCCCTGAGCGGGTGGCTTCACCTCTTTCAGTTGCTCTGCTGGAGCAAGACTTGGCTGCTCAGCACAATCCATTCCAGCATGGGCCATAGGAAAATTCTGAGGACGCAGGTGAAAATTGCTTCCAAGGGCCTCCATGGAGCTGAAGTATGTGTGGGGAGCTTGCTGCAAGCAGATGCTTGCTGGTATGAACTTCTCGAGGTGACACTTAGGGACATGGTTTAGTGGTGGACTTGGCAGTGTTAGCTTTACAGTTGGACTCTGTGATCTTATGGATCTTTTCTAACCTAAATGATTCTGTGATAAACCCTGCTTGTATCTTGGACTCGTATCTAACGTGCTGCCTGATGAGTAGAGACAAACGTCAGTGTGTGCTCTTTATTTTAGCAGGCTTCTGCAAGGAAGGAAAACGGCACCGTGCAGCAAAGCAGAGAGCACGGCTGAGGCTTTGACCTGGGCCATGTGAGCGGGCCCACCCCTGACAGAGCTGCCCTTGCTCAGATTCGCTGCCTTTCTTTCCCGCCTGGGTCTGCGAGATCATTGCCCGATCAGTGCGCAGGGAGCTCCAGCCTTACCTCCAGACCCTGCCAGGTACCTCAAGGGGCACTGCATGGGGTTTTAGGACGCTTTCTTCCTCGCGTTTCCCCGGCCATTGAGGACAGGGTTTCACCTCCCCATTTCCTTGTATTCTGCACCCAAGTAGGGAGCTGGGGAGCACTGCATCAGCAGTGATTTGTCACTGTGCACCCTCACCGCCTGCAGACGCGCTCATCTTTACGCAGCCTCCAACGAGCCGTGCCCCGGGGGCTGGCGGGGGCAAGGGCTGCCTTAGCCAGGGGACCCAGACCATTCCCTAGGTCCAGGAGTTAGTCCGCATGGCTGACAAACAGTCCCATGGGAAATGTAATTTTTTGCTTCTAATCAGAAGCGAGCACACATGGAGCTGGTTACTGAGCTGTTGCACCACAAGGCCTGGGCATGGCACTGCCTGGATGTCAGCGGAGGCAATGTCCTCACTGCTTTCCTGTTGCCATGTCCCTCTCACTCATCCGTTTGTCCTGTGTTTCACAGTCACAGCCAGGATAGATTCCGTGGCTGGGGTCGATTACTCCTTGGTGGCACCCCCAACTGCTACCACCCACTTCCTGGATGTGGCACTGAAGGTGAGAGGTGCTGCCCTGGGTGTATCTTGAGTTGGCTGCTGCCATTGCTGCAGGGGGGCGTGGGGAACCAGGTTTTGGGAACCTCCTGCAAATGCTGCTTTGCCATCCTACAACAGTCAGGTGAGTACCCACCACCCTCTGCTCCACTGCTTGACCACTTCTTCCCACCTTCCAGGGCGATATGCTTACTCCAGGCCACACCGCTCCACCGTACCCCTTCTCACCGCTGGCGCTGTCCTTGCCCCCGGACCACGATCGTATGTATGGTTTACTTTGGGGCCTCCAGCTACTTCTTCAACACAGCCGGCTTCGCCTACCACACAGCTGGGGCACTGGTCTTCGAAATCACAGACTCTGTGGTGAGCAGCACAGATGGGACAGGGGCTGTCCCTGTGCCTCTGGGCGGTGGATTCAATTTGCAGAGGAGCTGCAGCAACAAGCTGTGGTCTCGAGTGCTACCCAGATGCGCTGCCCAGAGGCTGAGAGCTGAGGGCTGCAGGATGGCAAGCGGGTATGGGAGGGCTGATATCACTGTGGGCCTGGCCATGCCGTATCACCGCTGAGTGACTGCTCTTCCCCCACAGATCCCGGCAGGAGCTGACTTCCACTTGGATACCAACACCTTCTCAGCCTTCGTTCCCCAGGTGAGTGGTCCAGCCCTCCCTCCCCAGACCTCCTGCCATGCACTGTTGTGGGTTTGCTCTGTGCAAGGTGGTGTCCCCCAGGAACGGGCGTTTGTGCTGCTGGCCCTACCTTGTCCATGCTTCTCTGCAGCTGGAGGAGATGTACCCCAACATGCTGATGAAGTTCAGGCTGTCCACCCATCCGCTCCATTCCTGAATATCGGACCAGGAGGGCTCTCACTCAAGCCAGGTTGTGGATATCCAGGCCTTACGCATCCTTCCCAACTCTAGCCTGGCTCCTCTCTTCCTCCCTCAGACTGGTGAGTTTGGGCACAGCCTGCAGGGTGACTGTAGGTCCCGCTGGGCAGCTCCTGGGGCAGCCACAGCTCTGGCTGACACGGTGTGGTTGGTGAGCTCTGCCCTGCATCTCAGCATGGCAAAGATGGGAGTTTGAGCTGTGCACTGTCCCTCCTGCTGCGTACAGCAATGTTGAGCCATCTGCTGGCCAAGCTCCTGCCAGGAGAGGGTGCCGTGACCACCGTCCAAAACACCCAGCCAGTCCTAGCGTGATGGGGGTCCTGTCCCCCCAACAGAAACATACTCAAGCTGGCAAATGCCCAGGTTTAACACTGCCGTGTAAACATGGCCCTGGGACAGGCAGCGGTCCTGCTGCGTTTTGGCTTTTTCAGAGCTGTTCCCCTGGGTGTCTGGTTTGGTTGTGAGTTGGGGTGAGCACTGCCGGAGCTCTGCGCTCTCTCCCCAGACAGGCAACGTGTCCGCTGTCATGAATGTGAAATATGGCCGCATAGTTGGGAGCCTGAACGTGGGCAGGTAAGGAGAAGGAGCAGTGCATGGGGGTGGCTGGGGGGTGCTTCTGTTCTGGGCTCCCGGGGACAGAGGTGAGTTGGGGAGGCCCCAGGATGCAGACCTGGTGCAGAGGGGATTAATTGGGCCTGGAGGGAGCAGGAACTGAACACCCATCAACAAGTGACACAGGGTGGGAACCGCTCCCTCCATTGGGACAGCCTTTACAGCACCACTTCTGTCTCTGCACAGGATGGAGCTTTCTCTGAAGCATTCAGATGTTGGCACTTTCCAGGTGAGCTATCCTTGACCATGACCAGACCTTTCACCATTCCCACCACTGCCCTCCAGCTTAGGACATGTACATGTAAATGTACAGGCCCACACTGCCCCCATGGATGCCTCCTGCCTCAGCCAGTGAGTCTGGGAGAGGATGCAGAACCAGCTGCCATTGCCTCTTTCGTCCCTACACTTCTGTGCAGCCAGTGTGGCCAGACAAAGCTGCTGGTCTCTGGCAAAGCATGTGCCCATGCCAGCTCCTCATCTCTGTTTCTTCTCCTAATTATCCTCCAGTGCCCGGTCACCTGCTGTCTTGGAGGCTAAAGCTCTTTTCTTTTGCCCTCTCTCTGCTTCCCAGGTGGAAACACTGCAGTCCATAATGAATATCTTTGCTTCCAGTATCCTGCTCCCACGTCTTAATGGTGAGAACATGCTGCGGGGTATAGGGGTGCTGGGACAGTTGCTGGCCAGGTCACTCTATCCAAGCAGTCCCAGCTCGATAATGAAATCCCTGTCGCCAAGCCTGGTCGGTGGATAAAGCCTGTAACAAGTGCAGGAGACAGCAGTAAGAGCCCCTGGCAGAGGCAGGCTGTGGGCAGCAGCGAGCAGGAGCCTCTCGGTGCAGTGTCACGCATCCAGCAGTGAACACAATGGAAAAAAATGAGCACGATGCACATCGTAATGCTTTCCAGACCCTCTCCCCCGCTCGCTGCTTCTCATGACTCCCCAGTACTTGGGGCCAGAGCGGGGCTGGCGGCTGCCAGGGGCCCCAGGGGGTGGCAGGGCACAACATGCAGCCCCCGGCTCTTCTGTGGAGCTTGGGAGGAATTTCCTCTGGCTACCCCTGGAGCAGTCGGGGTGAAGAAAGGCTGGGGGGAGAGGTGGCTGCCTGCTTTGCGTGGCCCGTGCTCCTTCTTGCTCCCATTCCCATCCCTATGTGGCCACGTGTGTTGTCTTTTCCAGCCAGGTTAAATCAGGGTTCCCTCTGCCGCTGCCGAAGGGAATACAGCTCTCCAATATCCTCGTGCAGTTTCACCAGGTGAGTGAGGGGAGCACCCAGCCCCAGCCAGAGTCCGTCCTGCCGCCCCGGAGCCCCTGGTCTGCCATCACCGTGAAAAGCCAGTTCCCCTTCCCATGTTGCGATGGACCCCCAGGGCAGCACCGCATCATTCTCCAGTTCTTAAACCTGGGGCCTGAATTTCCCATGACACTTTATAGCCCGTGCAGCTCTGCGGCAACATTACCCGGAGCTCCCGCCTTCCCCGGTCAGCAGTGCCTGGTGTGATGCCGCGTGTGCACGCGGAGCAGCTGCTGGCGGACACATCTGCCTGCGGTGGGACGGGCAGCGACTGCCACCCCCGGTGGAAGGAGCCCTGCGGGACTGGGGAGCGGAGAAAGCTCCTCTCGTGGGAGGCCTTGGGGAAGCCCCAGATGGGCGCCACTACAGGGATGCTGAATGGTTATTGCGAGGTGTGGCTGTGAAATGTCCTCAGAGCCCCTCCAGGGCTCAAATCAGTCACAGGGGTGGCAGAACCACACATATCGTTCCATCCTCCCTTCCCAAAAGGTGGTGGGTGCTGGGGAGCATGGCAGCCCGCAAGAGAAAGCAGCTGCCAGGGCCTGTTGCAGCCCCACACTTTCTCTCTTTCTCCCAGAATTTCTGCTGCTTGGAGCAGACGTTCACTATCAACACCGGGGATAGAGATAAGGGCGACGAGAAGCACCTCGAGCACCAAGAATGCCCCCTTCGCCCCTTCCCTCCCCGCCGGCCCCGCTGCTGGAGCTGAAGACCACCGGTTCTGCTGCATGCTTCCCTCACTGCCTGCCTTGCTCTGGACCGCGGCTGGGGGCAGAAGCCTCCCCCGGGGCCCCGAACCTCTGTGTCCCCCACCGGGGCCTCACCCAGCACTAACGAGAGCTGGGGGTCCCTGGCCCCAACCCCACCCTGGCCCCCCCTCCTCTCCCGCATCTGCTGTGTGGGAGGCAGCTGGTTGTAATAAGGTGGCCGACGCTGGGGTCATGGCTGTGATGGGGCTGTCACCTGTGGTACCGTCTCTGTCCCCCCTTCGCACAGGGCCCCGGGGCTTGCTCGGGGGTGGCCAGTAGCCCCCCCCCAGGGGGGAGGGCGTGTGTCCTGGGGACCCTCGTTTGTGGCTATTTTTATCCGTGCAGTCATGGCAAAGCACCACCAGTCCATCATGTTTTCATTGTTATTTCACTTTCCATGGCAGGGTCCATGCTCGGCCGCCCATGAGGTCTCTGACTCCATCTTTTATTGAATGTAGGGGGGAAACTTAGTGACAAAGGATGAGGAAAAGGCCTGGGGGTACTTAATGCCTTTTTGCCTCAGTCTTTAATAGTAAGGCCAGTTGTTCTCGGGGTACGCAGCTCCCTGAGCTGGAAGAGAGGGATGGGGAGAAGGAAAAGACCCCATAATCCAAGGGGAAATTGTTACCAACCTGCCAAACCCTTAGATACACAAATTCCTAATGGGGGTGGATGGGATTCACGCAGGTCATCGCTGTAGCAAAGCGGCCCTGGCCCCAGGCCCTGGCGTGGCCCTCCCTGAAGGACGCAGCCATGCTGCCCTGGGGGCGAGTGCTGGGGGCCGCGGGGGCTCCTCTGCCCGATCCCCTGGGGCCGCGAGAGGTCTTGTGGCTCTGTGGTGCACACCGTCCCCCCTCCGTGGGCGGCCTGGGTGCCATGGCGGGGCTGGGCCGGGGGCTGGGCTGGCGGGGCTCGCCGGGCCCTGTGGCTGTGGCCTTGCAGCCGGGCCAAGGGCAGCCGAGAGGGCTGGCGGGGTCGGTGGTGCCCCGCAGCCGGAGCGGAGAGTCGCTGCCGCGTGCACAGGGGAAATGAGTTGTTTGAGTGCTTTTGGCTCTGTGAACGGGATTTTGGTATTATGACTCCCAGCTCGTTGGCTGCGTGCCCCGCTGGTGTGTCTCCCCCAACCTTGAAGATGGGTTGGGGAGCGGGTTCTTCTTCCCTCACTTCCGACCTGCAGCCTGTGGGGAAGGGTCCAGCCCCTGCTTGTCCCGGCTGGGGGCCATGGTGCTGCTCCCCGATTGCCCCTGGCTGGCCTGCAGCCAATTCCCGGTGCCCATTTCCAGCCATCCTGAGCCCAAGAAGTGTGACATGTCAGAGGCCCCAGAAGTTTTGCCTTTGGGGCTTGCTCCCCGGGGCGTTGGAACATCTCTCGCATGCACGGCTGCTCTGTGCTTGGGGCTGGAGGCGCAGGGCACCTCGCTGATATAGTTGCTCCCAGTGCCCCCAGACTAGGACAATGCCCCTTTGCCAGCCCAGCTGGTTGTAGGTGGGGATCCGGGGTCTGCGCGCATGGGTGAGAAACCATATACTTGCTTTCTTTAGACCCTTGCTGTGCCCCAAGGCTCTCTGGTTACAACCGGTGCCTTTGGCACTGTGTGTACCGTGATCAGCAGCAGCTAATGCCCGGGAGCGCAGACAGAGCAGACCAGGAGCCCCGTGGGATGGGGAGGGAGAGGGGCAGCGGGGCTGGCAGAGGGCTCGGGGACAGCCCTGGGCTGTTCCCAGCCCTTTGCTCCGGTGAAGCAGAGCCGAGCCAGGCAGAGCAATGCAGCGAGAACACAACCCCATCAAACGGAGCTGGCAGAGCCAAACCTGTGCCCGCAGCAGGTCTGCTTCAGCGAGCACCTGCCCTCTGCATGCAGGCAGGGACTGTTTGCGCCCAACATAGAGCTGGAACTGAGCTGTTTTGCCTCCTGGTTTTTGCTATCCCTTCCCCTGCTGTGATGAAGAGGCACCCGCATGTGCTGCTGAGTGCAGGTGTGCCTGCCATGTGGTGTTAGGCACAGGTGCCACGGGTGCAGAGGAGTGGGGGTGATGGCCAAGGAGGGAAGCCCCTGGGGCTGCAGGGGATGCCCCATGCGGGCTGTGGCAGCTGCTCTGCACACCTCCCTTGCCCAAAGATCCTGTTTTGGCAGGGATATAAAGGGCTGTGTGGGCAGGGAGATCTCAGCAGCAGAGCAGCCACCGCGGGGCAGCCAGGATGGGAGGCAGAGCCTGGCAGTGCTTGCGGGGCGCTGGCTTTGTGCCTAACACTCGCTGGGGCACCAACCCCAGGCTTCGTGGTGAGGATCACCCAGGCAGGCTTGGACTATGGTGGGTTTGGCTTCTGTTTTCTCTTCTTGTAGGTGTGCTGGTGGTTGAGGCTGGAGCTGGGCACCCACTTGGAGCGTGCGGGGTACTGGGGCAGGAAGGGGGAATCCTCGGCCATGGGTTGCTGAATGCACCAATTTGCCCGGGTCTTCCGCCAACGAACCCATCTGCCCACACGACCACCTTCATGGAGCCCCTGCAAAGGGCCTGGCCCTGGGGGAATGTTGGGGGCTGTGCCGCGGTGGTGACCGGGGGGAGGCGCAGGGCTGGCAGGGCGGGAGGGTCCTGCTCTCGTGGCTCGTGTCCGGGCAACCGAAGCTGTGAGCCCCACAGGAGTGAGCTGCGGGGGAGAGAGGAGGTGGGGAGCTGCAGGGCGTGCAGTGACGGAGATGGATGGGCCCCGCTGCTGGTTTTATTGAGGCAGGCAGCGCCCCGGCTCCAGCAGAGCGCTGTTATGGGCTTGAAATACACTTGTGCTCATTTACCCGGCAGCTCTGGCAGCCTGTTGAGATGAGGAGGACGTGACTCCCCTTCCCAGAGGGAATGCAGGGATGCAGCACCCACTCACGCTGTGCTGCTCCCTGGGACGTGGGCTCCATCCCAGCTTTGCCCACCAGCACTGGGCATGGAGCAGCGCAGTGCCTGGGAGTTCCTCACATAGTATCCTCGCATATGCACACCTCGCATAGTATCCAGCCCAGAGAGCGAGGACTGGGATATCTCCCCACTTTCCATGCCACCTGGCCACCATCTTCACTTGGGGCCTGCAACTGGGCAGACATCAGGAAACCATGAGGCTGTTGCCTTGTGCATGAAGATTGGCTGTAAATTTAGCCTGGGAAGTGGAAAGCAGCCAGGGCATTACCTGGATTTTTTCCTTTAACCCTTTTACTGTGCGCCCAGGTGCATGCTGTCAGCTCCTGCGGGAAGTGTGTGACGGTGATGCTCTCCTTCTACCCCTGCAGCCCATCACCAGGGATCGCAATTCTGGAGAAGGAGCTGGCTCAGTTGAAGCTGCCGGACATGTCGGGTAGCTCTCGCATCAAGCGCTTGGGGAAGGTGCGGTTATGAGATCTCCAGGTAAGCCCCTGCCAGCGACCCAGAGTGGATTGCTGCCCCCCCCCCCAACCCACATGAGGGGCAGGAGGTGTGGGATAGGATGGAGATCTCCAGAGCAGCGAGATCAATCACTGTCCCCTCCACAGCTCCCAGAGATGTTGGCCCTGTCCTCCTGTGCAGGCAGAGGACACTCCTGCTTCATTGTTTCCAAAGGGCACCGCTTTGCTCTGCGCACCCCTGCCAGGCATTGCTTTGCCGCAGTGGGACAGGAGCTGGCGATAATGCCAACACGGTGGCCCCTTTTCCCTCCCCAGGTGTGTGCTTGGGGTGTGAGGCACACCCCCTCAAGTCCCCTTTCTCTTTTTTTTTCCACTTCTTTTTAGATTGGACCTTCGCAGTTTCCACTTGCCGCACTCGCAGATTTCCCTGGTCCCCAATGTGGGCCTGCAGGTCTCCATCTCCAACGCCCTTCGCCAAGGTGAACGGGAACTGGCGAGTGAAGTTACGCTTCATGTAGTGCATCGCTCTCCCCTTCCCCGCTCGGGCCCTGCACTCTGTTTCTCCCTCTGCGGGTCTGGACAAGGTTTTTTCTCCTCTCCCCCCTCCCTTGTATCTGGGCAGCTGATGCTTTGCCCCTCTCCAGATGTGCTGACTTTTCTTTCTGGGCTGCAGCCGCTGTATTCCCAATGCACGGCTGGGAGCCCCTCGCCCTGGGGGAGCCCAACAAGGGCTCCCTCCATGCCAGGAGCCCCTCAGAGCTGGCCAGGCCAGCGTTTATCCACTTGCAAGTGGCTGGGGAGAAAACATGAAAGCCAATCTTCCCTCTTGTGGCACCTGGGGTGTGAGGGACGGTCCCTCCCACTTGCTTGTCCTGGGGGGGCACCTTCCTGAGCACCCACAGGGACAGACCTGAGCCAGGACTGGGGCGTGGGCAGATGTCGCTGCCACTCGTACAACCACCGAGGTGGGGTAACACAGAGTGGAGGCAAGAACAAGGTGGACAAGGGAGGAAGCTGTGCATCAACCCTCCTGCCACTCTTCCATCTCCCCTACTTGCTCTTGGTGCTCTCTATTTAAAGGTGACCTCGCCTAGTTTATGTTCCAGTGAAATTTGGTTTCCCCGAGTTTAAAAGCTGTCTTGGTCTCCTCTGGGTGCTCATGACAAGGGAGAGCCTGAGCTAGATAGATCCGGCCCAAAGCTCTGGCTGATTTGGGGTCCCTTCACCAGGAGCCCCCAGTAAGGAAATGTCCCTTTCTCGTCCTCCTTGCCCTGCAAGCCGGGACCACGGTTCCTTTGACCTGAGTGTGGAGAACGACGATATTAAAATCAACCTGAAGCTGGGCAGTGGTGCCTCCGGGAAACCCACCATTGACACGTCTTACTGCAGCACCCCGCATTCTCCAAAGTCCGAGTACGCTTTTCGGGCCGGTTTTGGGTACGTAATTTCACCGTGCAGACCTAGAAGTGGTGTGTGTTAACCCATCTGCTGTGGGAACGTGGCTTCCAGGCCCTGGTTGCAAGGAATAAGATGTTGGCACATCTGCAGTCCCTTGGAGGCTGCCCCCCTTCTGCCCGTGCGCTGCCTGCACTGGCACACCACTACTGAGCTGTCTCTTGCAATAGACTTCTCATCCAGATGTGCAGCTGAGTGAACTTAATTCTGGGTCTGGATTTGTGCTGCTGTGGCTGCACGTTTAAGGAGATTTAAGGCAGTCAATAGACTTGCGTGCAGGTGGGTTACAAGCAGGTCTGTTTGCAACTGTAAGCCCTGAGGCAAAGCTACATGCCAAATTGGTATGGCAATGATGTTTCCAAATGTCCGCATCTCTAGTGTCTCCCTTTCCTGGACAAATACTTCTGCAGCAGCCTCTGAGCTAAAGAAGGACTCCTCTCTGTTTTTCTCTGCAGGTGGCTTTATAACCTACTTCCATAGGGCCCATTGAGTCCAGACTACAGAAGATCTTGGAGAGCAAGGTATGTGAGCAAAGGAGGGTAGAGCTCTGGGTTTTTCTGAGGTCTTTAGCTTTCACTTGTAGCTGATGTGCTAGAAGGATCAGAGCACACAGAGGGATTTAACTAGAGCCAGAGCACACAGGTGTGTTGCCAATTTGGTGAAAACCAGAGGACTGAACGGGCATCGCTAACAGCAGTCCTGCATAGCATCGTGTGGCTCAGCTGAATTCCAAACCTGCAGCCTTTGCCACAGCCCAGCCATAACCGATTTCCTAATTAACAAAGAGTTGTCTTTCTATGTGGTCAGTAAATTAGATCTTCTGCCTCAGCCAAGCTCACTGTAAACAGAGGTGACCTGATCAGAGCTGTCCTTTCAACAGCCGCGCTCCTGCATGCTTTGGGGAGCACTGAGGGAGAAATTCTCATTTCTGGATTTCCGACACTCGCCGTCTTTGTTTATAACGGGGTGCATCAGGGATGCCCCGCTACCGTCCACCGGGTACAAAAAGGGGGACACGCAGGAGAGCTGCACCAAGACATGGAAAACAAGCTGGTAGCACTAATTACTACAAGGCGAACTGGCAGGAGTTACAAGCCTCCCTGGGATGTGAACCATGCTCAGGAAGGAGGCACTTGGAGAACAGGCAAATCCCACTCCCGCAGCACATCCCACCCTGCCCGGGTGCTATTCCTGATGTCATGTAGTGGCTTTCCCAAAGATCCCCAGGAGCTGTAGCAGCAGATGGGGTGGCAGCAGGTCAAAGCCAGGGCTCAAAGGCCGTTTCTGCTCTTTTGTCTCCTGGAAGGAAGGGAACTCTGAGACTCTGACGGGAGCACTGCTGTCCTCTGCGCCTCCCTCTGAGCCCCCTTTGCCCCACGCACTTTTCTCAGTGGTCGTTCTGCCTGTGTGAGATGGTGTGAGGGAGAACGGGCAGGAGAGGGGCAGGGCTGGGACTGGGCTGTCCCGGGGGTCCTTGCTGCAGCCCGTGCCTACCTCCTGCTCTTGCTGCACACACTTTGGCAGTGCTTGTGGTCCCCAGTTCCAGGGGGACCCCATCACTGGGAGATCCCGGTCACTGGGATCACGGCTTTGTTTCCCATCTGCAGGTCCGTTGTCCCAGACAGCAATGGGATGTTCCAAGACCAACAAATGAATATTGGCTGGGCATATGGAAGAAGCAGTAACCCTCTGTCAATACAGCCGTGCCCAAAGGCTCTGTCCCTCCTCTTCCTCCCTGGGGCTGCACAGCCAGCGGCCACATTGCTGTCACCACAGTCCCTGCTCCTCTGGAGCTCTGCATCACGCCATCAGATGCCTGCAGGCTGGATGCCCGGTCGCACAGAGGATGGCCTTATCCTACCTGGTGATTTCTGTGTTTTATAGGGGGAAGCTTTGGAAGAGGACCTGTGCAGATTATCTCAGCCATCTGCAGGACTGTGCCCTGCACTAATCTCCTGGGCTAGTATTTAGCCAGCACTTAAATCCCCCACTAATGCTGAGGGCTTCACCTGTGCATGACAGCAGCAGAGGGGTTTGCTCTTCTGCCCTGGCAGCACAGAGCTGTAGGAACTCAGGATAGCTCCTGCTTTGTAGGTGCAATTAGTGCTCCTGCCCCTGCGCGGGTGGCTTCACTCTTTCAGTTGCTCTGCTGGAGCCAAGACTTGGCTGCTCAGCACAATCCATTCCAGCATGGGCCCATAGGAAAATTCTGAGGGCGCAGGTAAAATTGCTTCCAAGGGCCTCCATGGAGCTGAAGTGTGTGTGGGGAGCTTGCTGCAAGCAGATGCTTGCTGGTATGAACTTCTCGAGGTGACACTTAGGGACATGGTTTAGTGGTGGAACTTGGCAAGTTGTTAGCTTTACAGTTGGGACTCTGTGATCTTATGGATCTTTTCTAACCTAAATGATTCTGTGATAAACCCTGCTTGTATCTTGGACTCGTATGTAACGTGCTGCCTGATGAGTAGAGACAAACGTCAGTGTGTGCTCTTTTATTTAAGCAGGGCTTCTGCAAGCAAGGAAAACGGCACCGTGCAGCAAAGCAGAGAGCACGGCTGAGGCTTTGACCTGGGCCATGTGAGCGGGCCACCCCGACAGAGCTGCCCTTGCTCAGATTCGCTGCCTTTCTTTCCCGCAGGTCTGCGAGATCATTGCCCGATCAGTGCGCAGGGAGCTCCAGCCTTACCTCCAGACCCTGCCAGGTACCTCAGGGGCACTGCATGGGGTTTTAGGACGCTTTCTTCCTCGCGTTTCCCGGCCATGAGGACAGGGTTTCACCTCCCCATTTCCTTGTATTTCTGCACCCAAGTAGGGAGCTGGGGAGCACTGCATCAGCAGTGATTTGTCACTGTGCACCCTCACCGCCTGCAGACGCTGCTCATCTTTACGCAGCCTCCAACGAGCCGTGCCCCGGGGCTGGCGGGGGCAAGGGCTGCCTTAGCCAGGGGACCCAGACCATTCCCTAGGTCCAGGAGTTAGTCCGCATGGCTGACAAACAGTCCCATGGGAAATGTAATTTTTTGCTTCTAATCAGAAGCGAGCACACATGGAGCTGGTACTGAGCTGTTGCACCACAAGGCCTGGGCATGGCACTGCCTGGATGTCAGCGGAGGCAATGTCCTCACTGCTTTCCTGTGCCATGTCCCTCTCACTCATCCGTTTGTCCTGTGTTTCACAGTCACAGCCAGGATAGATTCCGTGGCTGGGGTCGATTACTCCTTGGTGGCACCCCCAACTGCTACCACCCACTTCCTGGATGTGGCACTGAAGGTGAGAGGCTGCCCCGGGGAATCTTGAGTTGGCTGATGCCATTGCTGCAGGCGGGTGGGGAACCAGGTTTTGGGACCTCCTGTAAATGCTCTTTGCCAGCCTACATCAGCAGGTGAGTCCCACCACCCTCTGCTCTACTGCTTCACATTTCTCCCTCCTTCCAGGGCGAATGCTTCTCCCTGGCCAACCGCTCCACCGTCCCCTTCTCACCGCTGGCGCTGTCCTTGCCCCCGGACCACGATCGTATGGTTTACTTTGGGGCCTCCAGCTACTTCTTCAACACAGCTGGCTTCGCCTACCACACAGCTGGGGCACTGGTCTTCGAAATCACAGACTCTGTGGTGAGCAGCACAGGTGGGACAGGGGCTGTCCCTGTGCCTCTGGGCGGTGGATTCAATTTGCAGAGGAGCTGCAGCAACAAGCTGTGGTCTCGAGTGCTACCCAGATGCGCTGCCCAGAGGCTGAGAGCTGAGGGCTGCAGGATGGCAAGCGGGTATGGGAGGGCTGAAATCACTGTGGGCCTGGCCATGCCGTAATCACCGCTGAGTGACTGCCTCTTCCCCCACAGATCCCGGCAGGAGCTGACTTCCACTTGGATACCAACACCTTCTCAGCCCTTCGTTCCCCAGGGTGAGTGGTCCAGCCCTCCCTCCCCAGACCTCCTGCCATGCACTGTTGTGGGTTTGCTCTGTGCAAGGTGGTGTCCCCCAGGAACGGGCGTTTGTGCTGCTGGCCCTACCTTGTCCATGCTTCTCTGCAGCTGGAGGAGATGTACCCCAACATGCTGATGAAGTTCAGGCTGTCCACCCCATCCGCTCCATTCCTGAATATCGGACCAGGAGGGCTCTCACTCAAGCCTGTTGTGGATATCCAGGCTTACGCCATCCTTCCCAACTCTAGCCTGGCTCCTCTCTTCCTCCTCAGCCTGGTGAGTTTGGGCACAGCCTGCAGTGGTGACTGTGGTCCCGGCTGGGCAGCTCCTGGGGCAGCCACAGCTCTGGCTGACACGGTGTGGTTGGTGAGCTCTGCCCTGCATCTCAGCATGGCAAAGATGGGAGTTTGAGCTGTGCACTGTCCTCCTGCTGCGTACAGCAATGCTGAGCCATTGCTGCCAAGCTCCTGCCAGGAGAGGTGCCGGACACCGTCCAAAACCCAGGCAGTCCTAGCGTGATGGGGGTGTTCCCAACAGAAACATACTCAAGCTGGCAAATGCCAGGTTTAACACTGCGTGTAAACACGCCCCTGGACGGGCAGCGGTCCTGCTGCGTTTTGGCTTTTCAGAGCTGTTCCCCTGGGTGTCTGGTTTGGTGTGAGTTGGGGTGAGCACTGCCGGAGCTCTGCGCTCTCTCCCCAGACAGGCAACGTGTCCGCTGTCATGAATGTGAAATATGGCCGCATAGTTGGGAGCCTGAACGTGGGCAGGTAAGGAGAAGGAGCAGTGCATGGGGGTGGCTGGGGGGGTGCTTCTGTTCTGGGCTCCCGGGGACAGAGGTGAGTTGGGGAGGCCCCAGGATGCAGACCTGGTGCAGAGGGGATTAATTGGGCCTGGAGGGAGCAGGAACTGAACACCCATCAACAAGTGACACAGGGTGGGAACCGCTCCCTCCATTGGGACAGCCTTTACAGCACCACTTCTGTCCCTGCACAGGATGGAGCTTTCTCTGAAGCATTCAGATGTTGGCACTTTCCAGGTGAGCTATCCTTGACCATGACCAGACCTTTCACCATTCCCACCACTGCCCTCCAGCTTAGGACATGTACATGTAAATGTAGAGCCCCACACTGACCCCATGGATGCCTCCTGCCTCAGCCAGTGAGTCTGGGAGAGGATGCAGAACCAGCTGCCATTGCCTCTTTCGTCCCTACACTTCTGTGCAGCCAGTGTGGCCAGACAAAGCTGCTGGTCTCTGACAAAGCATGTGCCCATGCCAGCTCCTCATCTCTGTTTCTTCTCCTAATTATCCTCCAGTGCCCGGTCACCTGCTGTCTTGGAGGCTAAAGCTCTTTTCTTTTGCCCTCTCTCTGCTTCCCAGGTGGAAACACTGCAGTCCATAATGAATATCTTTGCTTCCAGTATCCTGCTCCCACGTCTTAATGGTGAGAACATGCTGGGGGGTATAGGGGTGCTGGAGTAGCCACTGGCCAGGCCACTCTGTCCAAGCAGTCCCAGCTCGATAATGAAATCCCTGTCGCCAAGCCTGGTCGGTGGATAAAGCCTGCACCGAGTGCAGGAGACAGCAGTAAGAGCCCCTGGCAGAGGCAGGCTGTGGGCAGCAGCGAGCAGGAGCCTCTCGGTGCAGTGTCACGCATCCAGCAGTGAACACAATGGAAAAAAATGAGCACGATGCACATCGTAATGCTTTCCAGACCCTCTCCCCCGCTCGCTGCTTCTCATGACTCCCCAGTACTTGGGGCCAGAGCGGGGCTGGCGGCTGCCAGGGGCCCCAGGGGGTGGCAGGGCACAACATGCAGCCCCCGGCTCTTCTGTGGAGCTTGGGAGGAATTTCCTCTGGCTACTCCTGGAGCAGCCGGGGTGAAGAAAGGGCTGGGGGGAGAGGTGGCTGCCTGCTTTGCGTGGCCCGTGCTCCTTCTTGATCCCATTCCCATCCCAATGTGGCCACGTGTGTTGTCTTTTCCAGCCAGGTTAAATCAGGGTTTCCCTCTGCCGCTGCCAAAGGGAATACAGCTCTCCAATATCCTCGTGCAGTTTCACCAGGTGAGTGAAGGGAGCACCCAGCCCCAGCCAGAGCCCGTCCTGCCGCCCCGGAGCCCCTGGTCTGCCGTCACCATGAAAAGTCAGTTCCCCTTCCCATGTTGCGATGGACCCCCAGGGCAGCACCGCATCATTCTCCAGTTCTTAAACCTGGGGCCTGAATTTCCCATGACACTTTATAGCCCGTGCAGCTCTGCGGCAACATTACCCGGAGCTCCCGCCTTCCCCGGCCGGCAGTGCCTGGTGTGATGCCGCGTGTGCACGGGGAGCAGCTGCTGGCGGACACATCTGCCTGCGGTGGGACGGGCAGCGACTGCCACCCCCGGTGGAAGGAGCCCTGCGGGACTGGGGAGCGGAGAAAGCTCCTCTCGTGGGAGGCCTTGGGGAAGCCCCAGATGGGCGCCACTACAGGGATGCTGAATGGTTATTGCGAGGTGTGGCTGTGAAATGTCCTCAGAGCCCCTCCAGGGCTCAAATCAGTCACAGGCGTGGCAGAACCACACATATCCTTCCATCCTCCCTTCCCAAAAGGTGGTGGGTGCTGGGGAGCATGGCAGCCCGCAAGAGAAAGCAGCTGCCAGGGCCTGTTGCAGCCCCACACTTTCTCTCTTTCTCCCAGAATTTCCTGCTGCTTGGAGCAGACGTTCACTATCAACACCGGGGATAGAGATAAGGCGACGAGAAGCACCTCGAGCACCAACAATGCCCCCTTCGCCCCTTCCCTCCCCGCCGGCCCCCGCTGCTGGAGCTGAAGACCACCGGTTCTGCTGCAGCTTCCCTCACTGCCTGCCTTGCTCTGGACCGCGGCCGGGGGCAGAAGCTCCCCCGGGGCCCGAACTCTGTGTCCCCCACCGGGGCCTCACCCAGCACTACAGAGAGCTGGGGCTCCCTGGCCCCAACCCCACCCAGGCCCCCGCCTCTCCCGCCTCTGCTGTGTGGGAGGCAGCTGGTGGCAATAAAGGTGGCCGACGCTGGGGTCATGGCTGTGATGGGGCTGTCGCTGTGGTACCCGTCTCTGTCCCCTTCGCACAGGGCCCGGGGCTTGCTCGGGGGTGGCCAGTAGCCCCCCCAGGGGAGGGAGTGTGTCTGGGGACCCTCCTTGTGGCTATTTTTATCCGTGCAGTCATGGCAAAGCACCACAGTCCATCATGTTTTCATTGTTATTTCACTTTTCCATGGCAGGTCCATGCTCGGCCGCCCATGAGGTCTCTGACTCCATCTTTTATTGAGGGGGGAAACTTAGTGACAAAGGATGAGGAAAAGGCTGGGGTACTTAATGCCTTTTTGCCTCAGTCTTTAATAGTAAGGCCAGTTGTTCTCGGGGTACGCAGCTCCCTGAGCTGGAAGAGAGGGATGGGGAGAAGGAAAAGACCCCATAATCCAAGGGGAAATTGTTACCAACCTGCCAAACCCTTAGATACACAAATTCCTATGGGGGTGGATGGGATTCACGCAGGTCATCGCTGTAGCAAAGCGGCCTGGCCCCAGGCCCTGGCGTGGCCTCCCTGAAGGACGCAGCCATGCTGCCCTGGGGGCGAGTGCTGGGGGCCGCGGGGCTCCTCTGCCCGATCCCTGGGGCCGCGAGAGGTCTGTGGCTCTGTGGTGCCACCGTCCCCCCTCCGTGGGCGGCCTGGGTGCCATGGCGGGGCTGGGCCGGGGCTGGGCTGGCGGGGGCTCGCCCGGGCCCTGCGGCTGTGGCCTTGCAGCCGGGCCAAGGGCAGCCGCGAGGGCTGGCGGGGGTCGGTGGTGCCCCGCAGCCGGAGCGGAGAGTCGCTGCCGCGTGCACAGGGGAAATGAGTTGTTTGAGTGCTTTTGGCACTGTGAACGGGATTTTGGTATTATGACTCCAGCTCGTTGGCTGCGTGCCCGCTGGTGTGTCTCCCCCAACCTTGAAGATGGGTTGGGGAGCGGGTTCTTCTTCCCTCACTTCCGACCTGCAGCCTGTGGGGAGGGTCCAGCCCTGCTGTCCCGGCTGGGGGCCATGGTGCTGCTCCCCGATTGCCCCTGGCTGGCTGCAGCCAATTCCCGTGCCCATTTCCAGCCATCCTGAGCCCAAGAAGTGTGACATGTCAGGGCCCCAGAAGTTTTGCCTTTGGGGCTTGCTCCCGGGGCGTTGGACATCTCCTCGCATGCACGGCTGCTCTGTGCTTCGGGCTGGAGGCGCAGGGCACCTCGCTGATATAGTTGCTCCCAGTGCCCCCAGACTAGGACAATGCCCCTTTGCCAGCCCTGCTGGTTGTGGTGGGGATCCGGGGTCTGCGCGCATGGGGTGAGAAACCATAACTTGCTTTCTTTAGCCCTTGCTGTGCCCAAGGCTGCTCTGGTTACAACCGGTGCCTTTGGCACTGTGTGTCGTGATAGCAGCAGCTAATGCCCGGGAGCACGGAGCAGACCAGGAGCCCCGTGGGATGGGGAGAGGGGCAGTGGGGCTGGCAGAGGGCTCGGGGACAGCCTGGGCTGTTCCCAGCCTTTGCTCGGTGAAGGCAGAGCAGAGCAGGCAGAGCATGCAGCGAGAACACAACCCCATCAAACGGAGCTGGCAGAGCCAAACCTGTGCCCGCAGCAGGTCTGCTTCAGCGAGCACCTGCCTCTGCTGCAGGCAGGGACTGTTTGCGCCCAACATAGAGCTGGAACTGAGCTGTTGCCTCCTGGTTTTTGCTATCCCTTCCCTGCCTGTGATGAGAGGCACCGCATGTGCTGCTGAGTGCAGGTGTGCCTGCCATGTGGTTAGGCACAGGTGCCACGGGTGCAGAGGAGTGGGGTGATGGCCAAGGAGGAAGCCCTGGGGCTGCAGGGGATGCCCCATGCGGGCTGTGGCAGCTGCTCTGCACACCTCCCTTGCCCAAAGATCCTGTTTTGGCAGGGATATAAAGCGGTGTGGGCAGGGAGATCTCAGCAGCAGAGCAGCACCGCGGGGCAGCCAGGATGGGAGTGCAGAGCCTGGCAGTGGCTTGCGGGGCGCTGGCTTTGTGCCTAACACTCGCTGGGGCCACCAACCCCGGCTTCGTGGTGAGGATCACCCAGGCAGGCTTGGACTATGGTGGGTTTGGCTTCTGTTTTCTCTTCTTGTAGGTGTGCTGGTGGCTGAGGTGTGGAGCTGGGCACCCACTTGGAGTGTGCGGGGTACTGGGGCAGGAAGGGGGAATCCTCGGCCATGGGTGCTGAATACACAATTGCCCGGGTCTTCCCGCCAACGAACCCATCTGCCCACACGACCACCTTCATGGAGCCCCTGCAAAGGGCCTGGCCCTGGGGGATGTTGGGGGGCTGTGCCGCGGTGGTGTCGGGGGAGGCGCAGGGCTGGCAGGGCGGGAGGGTCCTGCTCTCGTGGCTCGTGTCCGGGCAACCGAGCTGTGAGCCCCACAGGAGTGAGCTGCGGGGGAGAGAGGAGGTGGGGAGCTGCAGGGCGTGCAGTGATGGAGATGGATGGGCCCCGTGCTGGTTTTATTGAGGCAGGCAGCGCCCCGGCTCCAGCAGAGCGCTGTTATGGATTGAAATACACTGTGCTCATTTACCCGGCAGCTCTGGCAGCCGTGCGGATGAGGAGGACGTGACTCCCCTTCCCAGAGGAATGCAGGGATGCAGCACCCACTCACGCTGTGCTGCTCCCTGGGACGTGGGCTCCATCCAGCTTTGCCCACCAGCACTGGGCATGGAGCAGCGCAGTGCCTGGGAGTTCCTCACATAGTATCCTCGCATATGCACACCTCGCATAGTATCCAGCCCAGAGAGCGAGGACTGGGATATCTCCCCACTTTCCATGCCACCTGGCCACCATCTTCACTTGGGGCCTGCAACTGGGCAGACATCAGGAAACCATGAGGCTGTTGCCTTGTGCATGAAGATTGGCTGTAAATTTAGCCTGGGAAGTGGAAAGCAGCCAGGGCATTACCTGGATTTTTCCTTTAACCCTTTTACTTTGCGCCCGGTGCATGCTGTCAGCTCCTGCGGGAAGTGTGTGACGGTGATGCTCTCCTTCTACCCCTGCAGCCCATCACCAGGGGATCGCAATTCTGGAGAAGGAGCTGGCTCAGTTGAAGCTGCCGGACATGTCGGGTAGCTCTCGCATCAAGCGCTTGGGGAAGGTGCGGTATGAGATCTCCAGGTGAGCCCTGCCAGCGACCCAGAGTGGATTGCTGCCCCCCCTCCAACCCACATGAGGGGCAGGAGGTGTGGGATAGGATGGAGATCTCCAGAGCAGCGAGGTCAATCCTGTCCCCTCCACAGCTCCCAGAGATGTTGGCCCTGTCCTCCAGTGCAGGCAGAGACACTCCTGCTTCATTGTTTCCAAAGGCGCCGCTTTGCTCTGCGCACCCCTGCCAGGCATTGCTTTGCCGCAGTGGGACAGGAGCTGGCGATAATGCCAACACGGTGGCCCTTTTCCCTCCCCAGGCGTATGCTTGGGTGTGAGGCACACCCCCTCAAGTCCCTTTTCTCTTTTTTTTTCCATTTCTTTTTAGATTGGACCTTCGCAGTTTCCACTTGCCGCACTCGCGGATTTCCCTGGTCCCCAATGTGGGCCTGCAGGTCTCCATCTCCAACGCCTTCGCCAAGGTGAACGGGAACTGGCGAGTGAAGTTACGCTTCATGTAAGTGCATCGCTCTCCCCTTCCCCGCTCGGGCCCTGCACTCTGTTTCTCCCTCTGCGGGTCTGGACAAGTTTTTTCTCCTCTCCCCCTCCCTTGTATCTGGGCAGCTGATGCTTTGCCCTCTCCAGGTGTGCTGACTTTTCTTTCTGGGCTGCAGCCGCTGTATTCCCAATGCACGGCTGGGAGCCCCTCGCCCTGGGGGAGCCCAACAAGGGCTCCCTCCATGCCAGGAGCCCTCAGAGCTGGCCAGGCAGCGTTTATCCCACTTGCAAGTGGCTGGGGAGAAAACATGAAAGCCATCTTCCCTCTTGTGGCACCTGGGGTGTGAGGGACGGTCCCTCCCACTTGCTTGTCCTGGGGGGCACCTTCCTGAGCACCCACAGGGACAGACCTGAGCCAGGACTGGGGGTGGGCAGATGTCGCTGCCACTCGTACAACCACCGAGGTGGGTAACACAGAGTGGGAGGCAAGAACAAGGTGGACAAGGGAGGAGCTGTGCATCAACCCTCCTGCCACTCTTCCATCTCCCCTACTTGCTCTTGGTGCTCTCTATTTAAAGGTGACCTCGCCTAGTTTATGTTCCAGTGAAATTTGGTTTCCCTGAGTTTAAAAGCCGTCTTGGTCTCCTCTGGGTGCTCATGACAAGGGAGAGCCTGAGCTAGATAGATCCGGCCCAAAGCTCTGGCTGATTTGGGGTCCCTTCACCAGGAGCCCCCAGTAAGAAATGTCCCTTTCTCGTCCTCCTTGCCCTGCAGCCGGGACCACGGTTCCTTTGACCTGAGTGTGGAGAACGTCGATATTAAAATCAACCTGAAGCTGGGCAGTGGTGCCTCCGGGAAACCCACCATTGACACCTCTTACTGCAGCACCCGCATCTCCAAAGTCCGAGTACGCTTTTCGGGCCGGTTTGGGTACGTAATTTCACCGTGCAGAGCTACAAGTGGTGTGTGTTAACCCATCTGCTGTGGGAACGTGGCTTCCAGGCCCTGGTGCAAGGAATAAGATGTTGGCACATCTGCAGTCCCTTGGAGGCTGCCCCTTCTGCCCGTGCGCTGCCTGCACTGGCACACCACTACTGAGCTGTCTCTTGCAATAGACTTCTCATCCAGATGTGCAGCTGAGTGAACTTAATTCTGGTCTGGATTTGTGCTGCTGTGGCTGCACGTTTAAGGGAGATTTAAGGCAGTCAATAGACTTGCGTGCAGGTGGGTTACAAGCAGGTCTGTTTGCAACTGTAAGCCCTGAGGCAAAGCTACATGCCAAATTGGTATGGCAATGATGTTTCCAAATGTCCCGCATCTCTAGTGTCTCCCTTTCCTGGACAAATACTTCTGCAGCAGCCTCTGAGCTAAAGAAGGACTCCTCTCTGTTTTTCTCTGCAGGTGGCTTTATAACATCTTCCATAGGGCCATTGAGTCCAGACTACAGAAGATCTTGGAGAGCAAGGTATGTGAGCAAAGGAGGGTAGAGCTCTGGGTTTTTCTGGAGGTCTTTAGCCCTCACTTGTAGCTGATGTGCTAGAAGGATCAGAGCACACAGAGGGATTTAACTAGAGCCAGAGCACACAGGTGTGTTGCCAATTTGGTGAAAACCAGAGGGCTGACTGGGCATCGCTAACAGCAGTCTGCATAGCATCGTGTGGCTCAGGCTGAATTCCAAACCTGCAGCCTTTGCCACAGCCCAGCATAACCGATTCCTAATTAACAAAGAGTTGTCTTTCTATGTGGTCAGTTAATTAGATCTTCTGCCTCAGCCAAGCTCACTGTAACAGAGGTGACCTGATCAGAGCTGTCCTTTCAACAGCCGCGCTCCTGCATGCTTTGGGGAGCACTGGGGGAGAAATTCTCATTTCTGGATTTCCGACACTCGCCGTCTTGTTTTAACGGGTGCATCAGGGATGCCCCGCTACCGTCCACCCGGTACAAAAGGGGACACGCAGGAGAGCTGCACCAAGACATGGAAACAAGCTGGTAGCACTAATTACTACAAGGCGAACTGGCAGGAGTTACAGCCTCCCTGGATGTGAATCTTGCTCAGGAAGGAGGCACTTGGAGAACAGGCAAATCCCACTCCCGCAGCACATCCCACCCTGCCCGGGTGCTATTCCCGATGTCATGTAGTGGCTTTCCCAAGTCCCCAGGAGCTGTAGCAGCAGATGGGGTGGCAGCAGGTCAAAGCCAGGGCTCAAAGGCCGTTTCTGCTCTTTTGTCTCCTGGAAGGAAGGGAACTCTGAGACTCTGACGGGAGCTCTGCTGTCCTCTGCGCCTCCTCTGAGCCCCCTTTGCCCCACGCACTTTTCTCAGTGTCGTTCTGCCTGTGCGAGATGGTGTGAGGGAGAACGGGCAGGAGAGGGCAGGGCTGGGACTGGGCTGTCCCGGGGGTCCTGCTGCAGCCCGTGCCTACCTCCTGCTCTTGCTGCACACACTTTGGCAGTGCTTGTGTCCCCAGTTCCAGGGGGACCCCATCACTGGGAGATCCCGGTCACTGGGATCACGGCTTTGTTTCCCATCTGCAGGTCCGTTGTCCCAGACAGCAATGGGATGTTCCAAGACCAACAAATGAATATTGGCTGGGCATATGGAAGAGCAGTAACCCTCTGTCAATACAGCCGTGCCCAAGGCTCTGTCCCTCCTCTTCCTCCCTGGGGCTGCACAGCCAGCGGCCACATTGCTGTCACCACAGTCCCTGCTCCTCTGGAGCTCTGCATCACGCCATCAGATGCTGCAGGCTGGATGCCCGGTCGCACAGAGGATGGCCTTATCCTACCTGGTGATTTCTGTGTTTTATGGGGGAAGCTTTGGAAGAGACCTGTGCAGATTATCTCAGCCATCTGCAGGACTGTACCCTGCACTAAATCTCCTGGGCTAGTATTTAGCCTGCACTTAAATCCCCCACTAATGCTGAGGCTTCACCTGTGCATGACAGCAGCAGAGGGGTTTGCTCTTCTGCCCTGGCAGCACAGAGCTGTAGGAACTCAGGATAGCTCTGCTTTGTAGGTGCAATTAGTGCTCCTGCCCCTGCGCGGGTGGCTTCACTCTTTCAGTTGCTCTGCTGGAGCCAAGACTTGGCTGCTCAGCACAATCCATTCCAGCATGGGCCATAGGAAAATTCTGAGGGCGCAGGTGAAATTGCTTCCAAGGGCCTCCATGGAGCTGAAGTGTGGGTGGGGAGCTTGCTGCAAGCAGATGCTTGCTGGTATGAACTTCTCCATGTGACACTTAGGGACATGGTTTAGTGGTGGACTTGGCAGTGTTAGCTTTACAGTTGGACTCTGTGATCTTATGGATCTTTTCTAACCTAAATGATTCTGTGATAAACCCTGCTTGTATCTTGGACTCGTATCTAACGTGCTGCCTGATGAGTAGAGACAAACGTCAGTGTGTGCTCTTTTATTTAAGCAGGCTTCTGCAAGGAAGAAAACGGCACTGTGCAGCAAAGCAGAGAGCACGGCTGAGGCTTTGACCTGGGCCATGTGAGCGGGCCACCCCGACAGAGCTGCCCTTGCTCAGATTCGCTGCCTTTCTTTCCCGCAGGTCTGCGAGATCATTGCCCGATCAGTGCGCAGGGAGCTCCAGCCTTACCTCCAGACCCTGCCAGGTACCTCAGGGGCACTGCATGGGGTTTTAGGACGCTTTCTTCCTCGCGTTTCCCGGCCATGAGGACAGGGTTTCACCTCCCCATTTCCTTGTATTTCTGCACCCAAGTTGGGAGCTGGGGAGCACTGCATCAGCAGTGATTTGTCACTGTGCACCCTCACCGCCTGCAGACGCTGCTCATCTTTACGCAGCCTCCAACGAGCCGTGCCCCGGGGCTGGCGGGGGCAAGGGCTGCCTTAGCCAGGGGACCCAGACCATTCCCTAGGTCCAGGAGTTAGTCCGCATGGCTGACAAACAGTCCCATGGGAAATGTAATTTTTTGCTTCTAATCAGAAGCGAGCACACATGGAGCTGGTACTGAGCTGTTGCACCACAAGGCCTGGGCATGGCACTGCCTGGATGTCAGCGGAGGCAATGTCCTCACTGCTTTCCTGTGCCATGTCCCTCTCACTCATCCGTTTGTCCTGTGTTTCACAGTCACAGCCAGGATAGATTCCGTGGCTGGGGTCGATTACTCCTTGGTGGCACCCCCAACTGCTACAGCCCGGTTCCTGGATGTGGCACTGAAGGTGAGAGGCTGCCCCGGGGAATCTTGAGTTGGCTGATGCCATTGCTGCAGGCGGGTGGGGAACCAGGTTTTGGGACCTCCTGCAAATGCTGTTTGCCAGCCTACATCAGCAGGTGAGTCCCACCACCCTCTGCTCTCTGCTTGACCTCTCTCCCTCCTTCCAGGGCGAATGCTTCTCCCTGGCCAACCGCTCCACCGTCCCCTTCTCACCGCTGGCACTGTCCTTGCCTCAAGATCACAACCGCATGGTTTACTTTGGGGCCTCCAGCTACTTCTTCAACACAGCCGGCTTCGCCTACCACACAGCTGGGGCACTGGTCTTCGAAATCACAGACTCTGTGGTGAGCAGCACAGGTGGGACAGGGGCTGTCCCTGTGCCTCTGGGCGGTGGGTTCAATTTGCAGAGGAGCTCTGGCAACAGCTTGTGGTCTCGGAGGGCTCCCCAGAGGCGCTGCCCAGAGGCTGAGAGCTGAGGGCTCCAGGATGGGCCTGGGGCCATCAGGCACAGCAGAGTGTGGGGATGGGAGGGCTGATATCACTGAGGGCTTGGCCATGCCGCATTTCCCTGGAGTAACTGTCCTCCCACAGATCCCTAAGGGTGTTGACTTCCACTTGGACACCACCACCTTCTCAGCCTTCGTTCCCCAGGTGAGTGGTCCAGCCCTCCCTCCCCAAACCTCCTGCCATGCACAGCTGCGGGTTTGCTCTGTGCAAGGTGGTGTCCCCCAGGAATGGGCGTTTGTGCTGCTGGCCCTACCTTGTCCATGCTTCTCTGCAGCTGGAGGAGATGTACCCCAACATGTTGATGATGTTCAGGCTGTCCACCCCATCCGCTCCATTCCTGAATATCGAACCAGGAGGGCTCTCACTCAAGCCTGTTGTGAATATCCAGGCTTACGCCATCCTTCCCAACTCTAGCCTGGCTCCTCTCTTCCTCCTCAGCCTGGTGAGTTTGGGCACAGCCTGCAGTGGTGACTGTGGTCCCGGCTGGGCAGCTCCTGGGGCAGCCACAGCTCTGGCTGACACGGTGTGGATGGTGAGCTCTGCCCTGCATCTCAGCATGGCAAAGATGGGAGTTTGAGCTGTGCACCGTCCTTCTGCTGCGTACAGCAATGCTGAGCCATTGCTGCCAAGCTCCTGCCAGGAGAGGTGCCGGACACCGTCCAAAACCCAGCCAGTCCTAGCGTGATGGGGGTGTCCCCAACAGAAACATACTCAAGCTGGCAAATGCCAGGTTTAACACTGCGTGTAAACACGCCCCTGGACGGGCAGTGGTCTTTCTGCGTTTTGGGTGGTCAGAGCTGTTCCCCTGGGTGTCTGGTTTGGTGTGAGGTGGGGTGAGCACTGCCAGAGCTCTGCGCTCTCTCCCCAGACAGGCAACGTGTCCGCTGTCATGAATGTGAAATATGGCCGCATAGTTGGGAGCCTGAACATGGGCAGGTAAGGAGAGGGAGCAGTGCATGGGGGTGGCTGGGGGGTGCTTCTGTTCTGGGCTCCTGGGGACAGAGGTGAGTTGGGGAGGCCCCAGGATGCAGACCTGGTGCAGAGGGGATGAGTCAGGGTGAAGGGAGTGGGAACTGAACACCCATGGATACCCAGCACCACAATGGGAACCGCTCCCTCCATTGGGACAGCCTTTACAGCACCACTTCTGTCTCTGCACAGGATGGAGCTTTCTCTGAAGCATTCAAATGTTGGCACTTTCCAGGTGAGCTATCCTTGACCATGACCAGACCCTTCACCATTCCCACCACTGCCCTCCAGCTTAGGACATCGGGCTGTATGTGTACGTGTACAGCCCCACACTGACCCCATGGATGCCTCCTGCCTCAGCGAGCGAGTCTGGGAGAGGACGCAGAGCCAACTGCTGTTGCCTACACTTCTGTGCAGCCAGTGTGGCCAGACAAAGCTGCTGGTCTCTGGCAAAGCATGTGCCCATCCCAGCTCCTCATCTCTGTTTCTTCTCCTAATTATCCTCCAGTGCCCGGTCACCTGCTGTCTTGGAGGCTAAAGCTCTTTTCTTTTGCCCTCTCTCTGCTTCCCAGGTGCGAACACTGCAGTCCATAATGAATATCTTTGCTTCCAGTATCCTGCTCCCACGTCTTAATGGTGAGAACATGCTGGGGGGTATAGGGGTGCTGGGACAGTTGCTGGCCAGGTCACTCTATCCAAGCAGTCCCAGCTCGATAATGAAATCCCTGTCGCCAAGCCTGGTCGGTGGATAAAGCCTGCACCGAGTGCAGGAGACAGCAGTAAGAGCCCCTGGCAGAGGCAGGCTGTGGGCAGCAGCGAGCAGGAGCCTCTCGGTGCAGTGTCACGCATCCAGCAGTGAACACAATGGAAAAAAATGAGCACGATGCACATCGTAATGCTTTCCAGACCCTCTCCCCCGCTCGCTGCTTCTCATGACTCCCCAGTACTTGGGGCCAGAGCGGGGCTGGCGGCTGCCAGGGGCCCCAGGGGGTGGCAGGGCACAACATGCAGCCCCCGGCTCTTCTGTGGAGCTTGGGAGGAATTTCCTCTGGCTACTCCTGGAGCAGCCGGGGTGAAGAAAGGGCTGGGGGGAGAGGTGGCTGCCTGTTTTGCGTGGCCCGTGCTCCTTCTTGATCCCATTCCCATCCCAATGTGGCCACGTGTGTTGTCTTTTCCAGCCAGGTTAAATCAGGGTTTCCCTCTGCCGCTGCCAAAGGGAATACAGCTCTCCAATATCCTCGTGCAGTTTCACCAGGTGAGTGAGGGGAGCACCCAGCCCCAGCCAGAGCCCGTCCTGCCGCCCCGGAGCCCCTGGTCTGCCATCACCGTGAAAAGCCAGTTCCCCTTCACATGTTGGGATGCGGTGAGCAGGAGGGCGCGCTCGGACGGATTCCCAGCAGCCCAGCTGCAAACCATAGCCCCGCTTTTCCCATCTGCATGATGGGCATCCAGGCTCTGCACCCCTAGGGCAGCACCGCATCACTCTCTAGTTCTTAAACCTGGGGCCTGAATTTCCCATGACACTTTATAGCCCGTGCAGCTCTGCGGCAACATTACCCGGAGCTCCCGCCTTCCCCGGTCAGCAGTGCCTGGTGTGATGCCGCATGTGCACGCGGAGCAGCTGCTGGCGGACACATCTGCCTGCGGTGGGACGGGCAGCGACTGCCACCCCCGGTGGAAGGAGCCCTGCAGGACTGGGGAGCGGAGAACGCTCCTCTCGTGGGAGGCCTTGGGGAAGCCCCAGATGGGCGCCACTACAGGGATGCTGAATGGTTATTGCGAGGTGTGGCTGTGAAATGTCCTCAGAGCCCCTCCAGGGCTCAAATCAGTCACAGGGGTGGCAGAACCACACGTGCCCATCCATCCTCCCTTCCCAAAAGGTGGTGGGTGCTGGGGAGCATGGCAGCCCGCAAGAGAAAGCAGTTGCCAGGGCCTGTTGCAGCCCCACACTTTCTCTCTTTCTCCCAGAATTTCCTGCTGCTTGGAGCAGACATTCACTATCAACACCGGGGATAGAGACAAGGCAATGAGAAGGACCCCGAGCACCAAGAATGCCCCCTTCGCCCCTTCCCTCCCCGCCGGCCCCGCTGCTGGAGCTGAAGACCACCGGTTCTGCTGCAGCTTCCCTCACTGCCTGCCTTGCTCTGGACCGTGGCCGGGGGCAGAAGCTCCCCTGGGGCCCGAACTCTGTGTCCCCCTCCGGGGCCTCACCCAGCACTACAGAGAGCTGGGGCTCCCTGGCCCCAACCCCACCCTGGCCCCCTCCTCTCCCGCCTCTGCTGTGTGGGAGGCAGCTGGTGGCAATAAAGGTGGCCGACGCTGGGGTCATGGCTGTGATGGGGCTGTCACTGTGGTACCGTCTCTGTCCCCTTCGCACAGGGCCCGGGGCTTGCTCGGGGGTGGCCAGTAGCCCCCCCAGGGGAGGGAGTGTGTCTGGGGACCCTCCTTGTGGCTATTTTTATCCGTGCAGTCATGGCAAAGCACCACAGTCCATCATGTTTTCATTGTTATTTCACTTTTCCATGGCAGGTCCATGCTCGGCCACCCACGAGGTCTCTTACTCCATCTTTTATTGGATGTAGGGGGGAAACTTAGTGACAAAGGATGATGAAAAGGCTGGGGTACTTAATGCCTTTTTGCCTCAGTCTTTAATAGTAAGGCCAGTTGTTCTCGAGGTACCCAGCTCCCTGAGCTGGAAGAGGGGGATGGGGAGCAGAAAAAGGCCCCATAATCCAAGGGTTACTGACCTACGAAACCTCTTAGACACACACACGTCTATAGGGCTGGATGGTATCCACCTGGGGTACCAAGGGAGCTGGCAGGAGTACTCTCCAAGACACTTTCAACCATTTATCAGCAGTCCTGGCTAACCGGGGAGGTCCCAGTGTACTGGAGGTTAGCAAATGTGATGCCCATCCACAAGAAGGACTGGAAGGAGGATCAGGGGAACTACAGGCCTGTCAGTTCGACCTTGATCCCAGGGAAGTTTATGGAGCAGATCATCTTGAGTGCCATCACATGGCACATACAGGACAACCAGGCAATCAGGCATAGTCAGCATGGCTTTATGAAAGGCGTCCTGCCTAACTAAGCAGGTCTCCTTCTGTGACAAGGTGACCCATTTAGTGGATGAGGGAAAGGCCGTGGATGTTGTCTGCCTAGACTTTGGGGAAGCCTTTGACACTGTTTTCCACAGCATTCTGGAGAAACTGGCTGCTCACAGCTTGGATGGGCATATGCTTCGCTGGGTGAAAAACTGGCTGGATGGTCAGGCCCAAAGAGTTGTGGAGAATGGAGTTAAATTCAGTTAGCGGACAGTCACAAATGGTGTTCCCCAGGGCCCAGTACTGGGTCAGTTCTGTTTAATATCTTTATCAGTGACATGGATGAGGGGATCAAGTGCCCCCTCAGTAAGTTTGCAGATGACACCGAGTTGGGCGGGAGTGTTGATCTGCTGGAGGGTAGGAACACTCTACAGAGGGACCTGGGCAGGCTGGATGAATGGGCTAAGGCCAATGGTATGAGGTTCAACAAGGCTGCGTTCTGGGTCCAAGAGGAAACGGCCTCAAGTTGCACCCGGGGTGGTTTAGATTGGATATTAGGAAAAATTTCTTCACCAAAAGGTTTGTTGAGCATTGATACAGGCCACCCAGGGAACTGGTGGAGTCACCATCCCTGGAGGTATTTAAAAGATGGGTAGACGTGGTGCTGAGGGATATGGTTCAGTGGTAACTTGGCAGTGCTGGATTTACGGTTGGACTGGGTGATCTTAAAGGCCTTTTCTAACACAAACCATTCTATGATTCCATGACTCTGGGCCCAGCGGTATGGCGGCGGTGCAGAACGCAGCACCGAGGGCCGGGAGGCAGCAGGGCCGCTTTGGTGGGACACAGTGGAGCCACTCCCTGCTCCCCCCTGGCTCATGCCCCTTCCTGCCCCGGCCATCCTGCACAGCGCCCCACGGCCGTCACCATGGCAATGCGGACAGCCCTGGGGCCTGGCCTGGCCTCCCTGAAGGACACAGCCATGCTGCCCTGGGGGCGAGTGCTGGGGGCTGCGGGGCTCCTCTGCCCGATCCCTGGGGCCGCGAGAGGTCTGTGGCTCTGTGGTGCCACCGTCCCCCCTCTGTGGGCGGCCTGGGTGCCATGGCGGGGCTGGGCCGGGGCTGGGCTGGCGGGGCTCGCCGGGCCCTGCGGCTGTGGCCTTGCAGCCGGGCCAAGGGCAGCCGCGAGGGCTGGCAGGGTCGGTGGTGCCCCGCAGCCAGAGTGGAGGGTCGCTGCAGCATGTGCGGGGGGAAACGAGTTGTTTGAGTGCTTTTGGGGCCCTGAAGAGGATTTTGATATTAGAAGTCCAGCTCCTTGGCCCCGTGCCCACTGGTGTGTCTCCCCCCGCCATGAAGATGGGGTGGGGAGTGGGTTGCAGCCCCGTGGGTCACAGCCATGGGCTGTGCTTGAGCAATAACTGCATTTCACAAGTGCCTGAGCGAGGGATGTGTCCTCTGGCAAGCAGGGCTACCGTGGATCCAGCATGAGATCTGTCTGAATCAGCTGCAGCGCGTTTCCTGTGCCGGGTCCTACTGCTTCCCCAAAGGGAAATGAAAGTAACTTAAATTTCCTCTTCCCTCACATCCGCCCTACACCATGAGGTTTGCTGGGAATCCGGGGTCTGCTCACACAGAGTAAGAAAACGTAACTTGCTTTTTTTAGCCCTTGCTGTGCCCAAGGCTGCTCTGGTTACAACCGGTGCCTTTGGCACTGTGTGTCGTGATAGCAGCAGCTAATGCCCGGGAGCGCAGAGCAGACCAGGAGCCCCGTGGGATGGGGAGAGGGGCAGCGGGGCTGGCAGAGGGCTTGGGGACAGCCTGGGCTGTTCCCAGCCTTTGCTCGGTGAAGGCAGAGCAGAGCAGGCAGAGCATGCAGCGAGAACACAACCCCATCAAACGGAGCTGGCAGAGCCAAACCTGTGCCCGCAGCAGGTCTGCTTCAGCGAGCACCTGCCTCTGCTGCAGGCAGGGACTGTTTGCGCCCAACATAGAGCTGGAACTGAGCTGTTGCCTCCTGGTTTTTGCTATCCCTTCCCTGCCTGTGATGAGAGGCACCGCATGTGCTGCTGAGTGCAGGTGTGCCATGCCATGTGGTTAGGCACAGGTGCCACGGGTGCAGAGGAGTGGGGTGATGGCCAAGGAAGAAGCCCTGGGGCTGCAGGGGACGCCCCGTGTGGGCTGTGGCAGTGGCTCTGCACGCCTCCCTTGCCTGCGGTTCCCGTTTTGGCATGGATATAAAGGCGGTGTGGGCAGGGAGATCTCAGCAGCAGAGCAGCACCGCGGGGCAGCCAGGATGGGAGTGCAGAGCCTGGCAGTGGCTTGCGGGGCGCTGGCTTTGTGCCTAACACTCGCTGGGGCCACCAACCCCGGCTTCGTGGTGAGGATCACCCAGGCAGGCTTGGACTATGGTGGGTTTGGCTTCTGTTTTCTCTTCTTGTAGGTGTGCTGGTGGCTGAGGTGTGGAGCTGGGCACCCACTTGGAGCGTGCGGGGTACTGGGGCAGGAAGGGGGAATCCTCGGCCATGGGTGCTGAATGCACAATTGCCCGGGTCTTCCCGCCAACGAACCCATCTGCCCACACGACCACCTTCATGGAGCCCCTGCAAAGGGCCTGGCCCTGGGGGATGTTGGGGGGCTGTGCCGCGGTGGTGTCGGGGGAGGCGCAGGGCTGGCAGGGCGGGAGGGTCCTGCTCTCGTGGCTCGTGTCCGGGCAACCGAGCTGTGAGCCCCACAGGAGTGAGCTGCGGGGGAGAGAGGAGGTGGGGAGCTGCAGGGCGTGCAGTGACGGAGATGGATGGGCCCCGTGCTGGTTTTATTGAGGCAGGCAGCGCCCCGGCTCCAGCAGAGCGCTGTTATGGATTGAAATACACTGTGTGAGAAACAGTTCATTTACCCAGCAGCTCTGGCAGCCGTGCGGATGAGGAGGACGTGACTCCCTTTCCCAGAGGGATGCAGGGATGCAGCACCCACTCACGCTGTGCTGCTCCCTGGGACGTGGGCTCCATCCAGCTTTGCCCACCAGCACTGGGCATGGAGCGGCACAGTGCCTGGGAGTTCCTCACATAGTATCCTCGCATATGCACACCTCGCATAGTATCCAGCCCAGAGAGCGAGGACTGGGATATCTCCCCACTTTCCATGCCACCTGGCCACCATCTTCACCTGGGGCCTGCAACTGGCTAGAGATCAGGCATTTGCCAGTATGCTCAGAGGGCTCTGTCTTCTGAGATTAGCTGTTAAGATAGCCTGGGAGGTGGAAAGCAGCCAGGGCATTGCCTGGATTTTTCCTTTAACCCTTTCGCTGTGCGCCCAATGCATGCTGTCAGCTCCTGCGGGAAGTGTGTGACGGTGATGCTCTCCTTCTACCACTGCAGCCCATCAGCAGGGGATCGCAATTCTGGAGAAGGAGCTGGCCCATCTGAAGCTCCCAGACATCTCGGGTGACTTTCGCATCCGGCATGTGGGGAAGGTGCGGTATGAGCTCTCCAGGTGAGACCTGCCAGCGTCCCAGAGTGGATTTCTGACCCTCCCCAACCCACCAGAGGGGCAGGACGAGGTGGGGTAGGATGGGGATCTCCAGAGCAGCAAGGTCCATCCTATCCCCTTCACAGCTCCCACAGATGTTGGCCCCGTCCTCAGTGCAGGCAGAGACGCTCCTGCTTCCCCTCCAACGCGCAAAGGGGAAAAAAGGAACCAGGGTGACAACACTGCGGGTGCAGGCAGATTTTTGTGCAATTGAAGCCCAGGCAGTGGAGGTTGCATGCCCATGGGAGCCGGGCCCCTCCACGCCATGGAGCAGGAGCCCAGCCCCTGCAGACATCCCAGCTCCTTGCTGCACAGTTGCACCTCCCTGCTCCCGCTGCATGGGGTTTTGAGCTGCTGTCTGGGTGGCTGCAGGGACCTCATTTCCAAAGGTGCCGCTTTGCTCTGCGCATCCCTGCCAGGCATTGCTGTGCTTTGGTGGGATGGGAGCTGGGGATGCTGCTGGTGCGATGGCCCAGCTCCCACCAACCCTCCCCAGACGTGTGCCTGGGGCCAAGGCAGATGCCCTCAAGTCCTTTTTCTTTTTTTTCTCATATTTTCTATCTACTTATTTTTAGATTGGACCTTCGCAGTTTCCACTTGCCCTACTCGTGGATTTCCCTGGTCCCCAACGTGGGCCTGCAGGTAGCCATCTCCAATGCGTTCGCCGATGTGGATGGGAACTGGCGAGTGAAGATACACTTCATGTAAGTGCCTGGCTCCCCCCTTCCCTGCTTGAGCGCTTCACTCTCTGAGTTTTTCCTCTCCCTCTCCCTTGTATCTGGGCAGCTGTTGCTTTGCCCTCTCCAGATGTGCTGACTTTTCTTTCTGGGCTGCAGCCGCTGTATTCCCAATGCACGGCTGGGAGCCCCTCGCCCTGGGGGAGCCCAACAAGGGCTCCCTCCATGCCAGGAGCCCTCAGAGCTGGCCAGGCAGCGTTTATCCCACTTGCAAGTGGCTGGGGAGAAAACATGAAAGGCATCTTCCCTCTTGTGGCACCTGGGGTGTGAGGGACGGTCCCTCCCACTTGCTTGTCCTGGGGGGCACCTTCCTGAGCACCCACAGGGACAGACCTGAGCCAGGACTGGGGGTGGGCAGACGTCGCTGCCACTCGTACAACCACCGAGGTGGGTAACACAGAGTGGGAGGCAAGAACAAGGTGGACAAGGGAGGAGCTGTGCATCAACCCTCCTGCCACTCTTCCATCTCCCCTACTTGCTCTTGGTGCTTTCTATTTAAAGGTGACCTCGCCTAGTTTATGTTCCAGTGAAATTTCGTTTCCCCGAGTTTAAAAGCTGTCTTGGTCTCCTCTGGGTGCTCATGACAAGGGAGAGCCTGAGCTAGATAGATCCGGCCCAAAGCTCTGGCTGATTTGGGGTCCCTTCACCAGGAGTACCTAGTAAGAAATGTCCCTTTCTCGTCCTCCTTGCCCTGCAGCCGGGACCACGGTTCCTTTGAACTGAAGGTGGAGAACATCTATATTAAAATCAACCTGAAGCTGGGCAACGACGCCTCTGGGAAACCCACCGTTGACACCTCTTACTGCAGCACCCGCATCTCCAAAGTCCGAGTACGCTTTTCGGGCAAGTTAGGGTATGTAGCTTCACCGTGCAGGCCTAGAAGTGGTGTGTGTTAACCCATCTGCTGTGGGAACGTGGCTTCCAGGCCCTGCTGCAAGGAATAAGATGTTGGCACATCTGCAGTCCCTTGGAGGCTGCCCCTTCTGCCCGTGCGCTGCCTGCATTGGCACACCACTACTGAGCTGTCTCTTGCAATAGACTTCTCATCCAGATGTGCAGCTGAGTGAACTTAATTCTGGTCTGCATTTGTGCTGCTGTGACTGCACGTTTAAGGGAGATTTAAGGCAGTCAATAGACTTGCGTGCAGGTGGGTTACAAGCAGGTCTGTTTGCAACTGTAAGCCCTGAGGCAAAGCTACATGCCAAATTGGTATGGCAATGATGTTTCCAAATGTCCCGCATCTCTAGTGTCTCCCTTTCCTGGACAAATACTTCTGCAGCAGCCTCTGAGCTAAAGAAGGACTCCTCTCTGTTTTTTTCTGCAGGTGGCTTTATAACCTCTTCCATAGCGCTATTGAGTCCAGATTTCGGAAGATGCTGGAGAGTGAGGTATGTGAGCAAAGGAGGGCAGAGCTCTGGGTTTTTCTGGAGGTTTTTAGCCCTCATAGCATCGTGTGCCTCAGGCTGAATTCCAAACCTGCAGCCTTTGCCACAGCCCAGCATAACCGATTCCTAATTAACAAAGAGTTGTCTTTCTATGTGGTCAGTTAATTAGATCTTCTGCCTCAGCCAAGCTCACTGTAACAGAGGTGACCTGATCAGAGCTGTCCTTTCAACAGCTGCGCTCCCGCATGCTTTGGGGAGCACTGGGGGAGAAATTCTCATTTCTGGATTTCCGACACTCGCCGTCTTGTTTTAACGGGTGCATCAGGGATGCCCCGCTACCGTCTACCCGGTACAAAAGGGGACACGCAGGAGAGCTGCACCAAGACATGGAAACAAGCTGGTAGCACTAATTACTACAAGGCGAACTGGCAGGAGTTACAGCCTCCCTGGATGTGAACCTTGCTCAGGAAGGAGGCACTTGGAGAACAGGCAAATCCCACTCCCGTAGCACATCCCACCTTGCCCGGGTGATACTCCTGATGCCATGTAATGGGTTTCCCAAGGGGAAAGCATTGGAAGAGAGTTTGTGCAGATTATCTCAGCCATCTGCAGGACTGTGCCCTGCACTAAATCTCCTGGGCTAGTATTTAGCCTGCACTTAAATCCCCCACTAATGCTGAGGCTTCACCTGTGCATGACAGCAGCAGAGGGGTTTGCTCTTCTGCCCTGGCAGCACAGAGCTGTAGGAACTCAGGATAGCTCTGCTTTGTAGGTGCAATTAGTGCTCCTGCCCCTGCGTGGGTGGCTTCACTCTTTCAGTTGCTCTGCTGGAGCCAAGACTTGGCTGCTCAGCACAATCCATTCCAGCATGGGCCATAGGAAAATTCTGAGGGTGCAGGTGAAATTGCTTCCAAGGGCCTCCATGGAGCTGAAGTGTGGGTGGGGAGCTTGCTGCAAGCAGATGCTTGCTGGTATGAACTTCTCCATGTGACACTTAGGGACATGGTTTAGTGGTGGACTTGGCAGTGTTAGCTTTACAGTTGGACTCTGCGATCTTATGGATCTTTTCTAACCTAAATGATTCTGTGATAAACCCTGCTTGTATCTTGGACTCGTATCTAACGTGCTGCCTGATGAGTAGAGACAAATGTCAGTGTGTGCTCTTTTATTTAAGCAGGCTTCTGCAAGGAAGAAAACGGCACTGTGCAGCAAAGCAGAGAGCACGGCTGAGGCTTTGACCTGGGCCATGTGAGCGGGCCACCCCGACAGAGCTGCCCTTGCTCAGATTCGCTGCCTTTCTTTCCCGCAGGTCTGCGAGATCATTGCCCGATCAGTGCGCAGGGAGCTCCAGCCTTACCTCCAGACCCTGCCAGGTACCTCAGGGGCACTGCATGGGGTTTTAGGACGCTTTCTTCCTCGCGTTTCCCAGCCATGAGGACAGGGTTTCACCTCCCCATTTCCTTGTATTTCTGCACCCAAGTTGGGAGCTGGGGAGCACCGCATCAGCAGTGATTTGTCACTGTGCACCCTCACCGCCTGCAGACGCTGCTCATCTTTACGCAGCCTCCAACGAGCCGTGCCCCGGGGCTGGCGGGGGCAAGGGCTGCCTTAGCCAGGGGACCCAGACCATTCCCTAGGTCCAGGAGTTAGTCCGCATGGCTGACAAACAGTCCCATGGGAAATGTAATTTTTTGCTTCTAATCAGAAGCGAGCACACATGGAGCTGGTACTGAGCTGTTGCACCGCAAGGCCTGGGCATGGCACTGCCTGGATGTCAGCGGAGGCAATGTCCTCACTGCTTTCCTGTGCCATGTCCCTCTCACTCATCCGTTTGTCCTGTGTTTCACAGTCACAGCCAGGATAGATTCCGTGGCTGGGGTCGATTACTCCTTGGTGGCACCCCCAACTGCTACTGCCCAGTCCCTGGATGCGGCACTGAAGGTGAGAGGCTGCCCTGGGGATTCTTGAGTTGGCTGATGCCATTGCTGCAGGCGGGTGGGGAACCAGGTTTTGGGACCTCATGCAAATGCTGTTTGCCAGCCTACATCAGCAGGTGAGTCCCACCACCCTCTGCTCCCTGCTTGACCTCTCTCCCTCCTTCCAGGGCGAATGCTTCTCCCTGGCCAACCGCTCCACCGTCCCCTTCTCACCGCTGGCGCTGTCCTTGCCCCCGGACCACGATCGTATGGTTTACTTTGGGGCCTCCAGCTACTTCTTCAACACAGCCGGCTTCGCCTACCACACAGCTGGGGCACTGGTCTTCGAAATCACAGACTCTATGGTGAGCAGCACAGGTGGGACAGGGGCTGTCCCTGTGCCTCTGGGCGGTGGGTTCAATTTGCAGAGAAGCTTAGGTGGTAGCCTCCCCAGATGCGCTGCCCAGAGGCTGAGGGCTGAGGGCTCCAGGATGGGCCTGGGGCCATCAGGCACAGCAGAGTGTGGGGATGGGAGGGCTGATATCACTGAGGGGTCAGCGATGCCACATTGCTCCTGCATCACTGTCTACCTCCCACAGATCCCTAAGGGTGTTGACTTCCACTTGAACACCACCACCTTCTCAGCCTTCGTTCCCCAGGTGAGTGGTCCAGCCCTCCCTCCCCAGACCTCCTGCCATGCACTGCTGTGGGTTTGCTCTGTGCAAGGTGGTGTCCCCCAGGAACGGGCGTTTGTGCTGCTGGCCCTACCTTGTCCATGCTTCTCTGCAGCTAGAGAAGATGTACCCGGACATGCTGATGAAGCTCAAGCTGTCTGCCTCCTCCGCCCCATTCCTGAATATCGGACCAGGAGGGCTCTCACTCAAGCCTGTTGTGGATATCCAGGCTTACACCATCCTTCCCAACTCTAGCCTGGCTCCTCTCTTCCTCCTCAGCCTGGTGAGTTTGGGCACAGCCTGCAGTGGTGACGGTGGTCCTGGCTGGGCAGCTCCTGGGGCAGCCACAGCTCTGGCTGACACGGTGTGGTTGGTGAGCTCTGCCCTGCATCTCAGCATGGCAAAGATGGGAGTTTGAGCTGTGCACTGTCCTCCTGCTGCGTACAGCAATGCTGAGCCATTGCTGCCAAGCTCCTGCCAGGAGAGGTGCCAGACACCGTCCAAAACCCAGCCAGTCCTAGCGTGATGGGGGTGTTCCCAACAGAAACATACTCAAGCCGGCAAATGCCAGGTTTAACACTGCGTGTAAACACGCCCCTGGACGGGCAGCGGTCTTTCTGCGTTTTGGCTGATCAGAGCTGTTCCCCTGGGTGTCTGGTTTGGTGTGAGGTGGGGTGAGCACTGCCAGAGCTCTGCGCTCTCTCCCCAGACAGGCAACGTGTCCGCTGTCATGAATGTGAAATATGGCCGCATAGTTGGGAGCCTGAACGTGGGCAGGTAAGGAGAGGGAGCAGTGCATGGGGGTGGCTGGGGGGTGCTTCTGTTCTGGGCTCCTGGGGACAGAGGTGAGTTGGGGAGGCCCCAGGATGCAGACCTGGTGCAGAGGGGATGAGTCAGGGTGGAAGGAATGGGAACCATATGAGCATCAACATGTGGCTCCAGAGTGGGAACTGGACCGTCCTTTGGGACAGCTTTACAGCACCACTTCTGTCTCTGAGCAGGATGAAGCTTTCTCTGAAGCATTCAGATGTGGGCACTTTCCAGGTGAGCTATCCTTGACCATGACCACACCCCCCTACATGGAGGTGAGAGCCTACTGTGGGCCAAGGAGAGTGCTCATTCCCCGCTTCCCCCCGATACGGGACGTGGGGCTGCACCCAAGCCCCACACTGACCCCATGGATGCCTACTGCCTCAGCCAGCGAGTCTGGGGGAGGACGCAGAGCCAACTGCCATTGCCTGTTTCATCCTTACCCTTCTACGCGGTCAGTGAGGCCAGGCAAAGCTGCTGGTCTCTGGCAAAGCTTGTGCCCATCCCAGCTCCTCATCTGCTTCTCCTAATTATCCTTCAGTGCCCGGTCACCTGCTGTCTTGGAGGCTAAAGCTCTTTTCTTTTGCCCTCTCTCTGCTATCCAGGTGCGAACACTGCAGTCCATAATGAATATCTTTGCTTCCAGTATCCTGCTCCCACGTCTTAATGGTGAGAACATGCTGGGGGGTATAGGGGTGCTGGGACAGTTGCTGGCCAGGTCACTCTGTCCAAGCAGTCCCAGCTCGATAATGAAATCCCTGTCGCCAAGCCTGGTCGGTGGATAAAGCCTGTAACAAGTGCAGGAGACAGCAGTAAGAGCCCCTGGCAGAGGCAGGCTGTGGGCAGCAGCGAGCAGGAGCCTCTCGGTGCAGTGTCACGCATCCAGCAGTGAACACAATGGAAAAAAATGAGCACGATGCACATCGTAATGCTTTCCAGACCCTCTCCCCCACTCGCTGATTCTCATGACTCCCCAGTACTTGGGGCCAGAGCGGGGCTGGCGGCTGCCAGGGGCCCCAGGGGGTGGCAGGGCACAACATGCAGCCCCCGGCTCTTCTGTGGAGCTTGGGAGGAATTTCCTCTGGCTACTCCTGGAGCAGCCGGGGTGAAGAAAGGGCTGGGGGGAGAGGTGGCTGCCTGTTTTGCGTGGCCCGTGCTCCTTCTTGATCCCATTCCAGTTCCAATGTGGCCATGTGTTTTGTCTTTTCCAGCCAGGTTAAATCAGGGTTTCCCTCTGCCTCTGCTGGATAGAATACAGCTCTCCAATATCCTCGTGCAGTTTCACCAGGTGAGTGAGGGGAGCACCCAGCCCCAGCCAGAGCCCGTCCTGCCGCCCCGGAGCCCCTGGTCTGCCGTCACCATGAAAAGTCAGTTCCCCTTCCCATGTTGCGATGCACCCCCAGGGCAGCACTGCATCATTCTCCAGTTCTTAAACCTGGGGCCTGAATTTCCCATGACACTTTATAGCCCGTGCAGCTCTGCGGCAACATTACCCGGAGCTCCCGCCTTCCCCGGCCGGCAGTGCCTGGTGTGATGCCGCGTGTGCACGCGGAGCAGCTGCTGGCGGACACATCTGCCTGCGGTGGGACGGGCAGCGACTGCCACCCCCGGTGGAAGGAGCCCTGCGGGACTGGGGAGCGGAGAAAGCTCCTCTCGTGGGAGGCCTTGGGGAAGCCCCAGATGGGCACCACTACAGGGATGCTGAATGGTTATTGCGAGGTGTGGCCGTGAAATGTCCTCAGAGCCCCTCCAGGGCTCAAATCAGTCACAGGGGTGGCAGAACCACACATATCCTTCCATCCTCCCTTCCCAAAAGGTGGTGGGTGCTGGGGAGCATGGCAGCCCGCAAGAGAAAGCAGCTGCCAGGGCCTGTTGCAGCCCCACACTTTCTCTCTTTCTCCCAGAATTTCCTGCTGCTTGGAGCAGACGTTCAGTATCAACCCCGGGTATAGCGATAAGGCGACGAGAAGGACCTCGAGCACCAACAATGCCCCCTTCGCTCCTTCCCTCCCCGCCGGCCCCGCTGCTGGAGCTGAGGACCACCGGTTCTGCTGCAGCTTCCCTCACTGCCTGCCTTGCTCTGGACCGCGGCCGGGGGCAGAAGCTCCCCCGGGGCCCGAACTCTGTGTCCCCCACCGGGGCCTCACCCAGCACTACAGAGAGCTGGGGGTCCCTGGACCCCTTCCCTCCCACTTCCCCTATGCCAGAGGCCATTGGCGGCAATAAAGGTGCTCAGCGCTGGTGTTGAGGCTGTGGTGGTGCTGTCACTGTGTCATGGTTTAACCGCATCCGACAGCTTGCTCCCTCCCGCCTTCTCCCCACAAGAAGGGTAAGGAAAAAAGGGTGAAAAGGAGAGGAAAGGAAAAAAGGGAAAAAAACCAAAACCCCCTCGTGGGTTGAGATAAAGATAGTTTAATAGATCAATATCAGAAAAGGCAAATAACAATAATAATAATGACACAAGTCACTCACCACCTGGAGAACTGGCACTGTCCTGAGCAGTGATCGCAAGTACCCACCTGACGAGCAGGACTGGCAATCTGGTAACAACGGATGAGGAGAAGGCTGGGGTACTCAGTAACTTTTTTGCCTCTCTCCCCACTCCTCTCGAGTTGACAGACCACAGGGCAGAGGCTGGGGGAGAAAAGTCCCTCCCACTGCAAGAGAAGCTCAGGTTCGTGACCGCCTGAGGAACCTGAACATACAGAAGTCTATGGGACCTGATGACAGCATCCCAGAGTCCCGCAGGAATTGGCTCATGTAATTGCCAAGCCACTCTCCCTGTTATTTGAAAAGTCACGGCAGTCAGGTGAATTCCCCAGTGACTGGGTAGAAAGGAGGACCCTGGGAACTACCGACCTGTCAGCCTCACCTCTGTGCCTGGGAAGATCATGGAACAGATCCTCCTAGAAGCTATGCTAAGGCACATGGAGGACAGAGAGGTGATTCGAGACAGCCAGCATGGCTTCACCAAGGACAAGTCCTGCCTGACCAACCTAGTGGCCTTCTATGATGGAGTGAATACATCAGTGGACAAGGGAAGAGCTATGGATGTCGTCTATCTGGACTTCTGTAAGGCCTTTGACATGGTCCTCCACAACATCCTCTCTCTAAATTGGAGAGATATTGATTTGATGGGTGGACTGTTTGGTGGATGAGGAATTGGTTGGATGGTCACATCCAGAGGGTAGTGGTCAACAGCTCAATGTCCAGATGGAGATTGGTGACAAACGGTGTCCCTCAGGGGTATGTATTGGGGCCGGTACTGTTCAATATCAATGACATAGCAGGATAGACTGCACCCTCAGCAAGTTTGTGGATGACACCAAACTGAGTGGTGCAGTCAACAAGCCTGAAGGACGAGATGCCTTCCAGAAGGACCTGGACAAGCTCAAGAAGTGGACGTGTGAACCTCATGAGGTTCATCAAGGCCAAGTGCAAGGTCCTGCACCTGTGTCAGGGCAACCCCTGGTATCAATACAGGCTGGGGGATGAAGGGAAGGAGAGCAGCTCTGACGAGAAGGAGTTGGGGGTACTGGTGGATGAAAAGCTGGACATGAGCTGACAATGTGTGCTCACAGCCCAGAAAGCCACTGCGATCCTGGGCTGCATCCCCAGCAGCATGGCCAGGAGGGTGAGGAAGGTGATTCTGCCCCTCTGCTCCGCTCTGGGGAGACCCCCCTGCAGTGCTGCCTCCAGCTTGGGGGCCCCCAACATCAGAAGGACATGGACCTGTTGGAGCAGGTCCAGAGGAGGCCATGAAGGTGCTCAGGGGCTGGAGCCCCTCTGCTGGGAGGACAGGCTGAGAGAGTTGGGGGTGTTCAGCCTGGAGAAGAGAAGGCTCCGGGGAGACCTCAGAGCCCCTTCCAGAGCCAAAAGGTACAGGAAAGCTGGGGAGGGACCCTTGATCAGGGAGGGGAGCGGTAGGACGAGGGGGGACGGTTTTAAACTGAAAGAGGGGAGATTTAGACTACATATAAGGAAGAAATTCTTTACTGTGAGGGTGGTGAGACACTGGCGCAGGTTGCCCAGAGGACCTGTGGATGCCCCATCCCTGAAAACATTCCCGGTCAGGTTGGACGGGGCTCTGAGCAACCTGCTCTAGTTGAAGATGTCCCCTGCCCATGGCGGAGGGGGAGGTTGGACCAGATGACCATTAAAGGTCCCTTCCCGCCCAAAACCATTCCATGATTCTCCTGTTTCCATCGTTATTTCGCCTTCCCCCGGCGGGGCCGTGCCCGGCCGCCCGCGGCTCCCCGACTCCGCCCGGCAGCGAGGCCGGAACGGCGGCGGGGCGGAACGCAGCGCCGAGGGCCGGGAGGCGGCGGGGCCTCTTCGGCGGCGCACGGCGGGGCCGCCCTCTCCGCGCTCGGGCCCTTTCCTGCACAGCGCCCCGCGGCCGTCGCCGTGGCAACGCGGCCTGGCCCCGGCGCGGCCTCTCCGCGGGACGCGGCCATGCTGCCCTGGGGGCGAGCGCTGCGGGCGGCCGGGCTCCTCCGCCCGACCCCCGGGGCCGCCCGCCGAGCGCGCTGCGGACCGGGCGAGCGGCCGGTGGGGCGCCGGGCCGTGCTGCCCGCCGGGCCGGACCTGCGGCACTTCCTGAGAGGGACCGCCGCCGGGGAGCCCCGGCCCGAGTCGGACTCTTCTTCCCCCGGCACCGGGAGAGGTCTGTGGTGCCGCCGTCCCCCCGCCGCGGGCCGGGGCTGGGCTGGCGGGGCTCGCCGGGCCCTGCGGCTGTGGCCTTGCAGCCGGGCCAAGGGCAGCCGTGAGGGCTGGCGGGGTCAGTGGTGCCCCGCAGCCGGAGTGGAGGGTCGCTGCAGCATGTGCGGGGAAAACGAGTTGTTTGAGTGCTTTTGGGGCCCTGAAGAGGATTTTGATATTAGAAGTCCAGCTCCTTGGCCCTGTGCCCACTGGTGTGTCTCCCCCCGCCATGAAGGGAGGGGGAGGGGTTGCGCTGGGGTCTCTCCGCTGTCAGCCGGGGCCATGGCAGAGCTTTCAGGGCGTGATGCCCTGGGGATGAGGGCTCTCATTGCACTAAATGGTCTGTCTCAGTAATAACACAGCTTCGGCTTCTCTGCAAGCCACGGTCCAGACCTGCTGTGTCGGAGTGACACGCTTTGATGTGCTCAGGCTTTCCCCAGAGTCTGTCTTTACTTTTGGCTGATCCTTTCTGTATGGGCTGCAAGTGAAGGTCGCCTTTGTGCCGCTTGCCTGAGTCTCCCCAGTGGCAGGGCTGAAGGTTCCTTCCTATGGAAAAGGTCATAGAAACAGGTTGTAGCTGAGAGTGGAGGCAGGCTTCTGCGTCACACCGCCTTTGTTGCAGTGTACCTGGAGACGTATGGCTGTCAGATGAACGTCAATGACACGGAGATCGCCTGGGCCATCCTGCAGAAGAATGGCTACACGAGGACAAAGGAGCTGGATGAGGTAAGGCACCTTGGCAGCTCTCCTGTGGCACACGTCTGCCAGGGCGTCGCACCACTGCTGTGCCTGCAAGGCCTAGGTTTTGTCTGCAATGAAATACTGCAGGATGTTGTGATATTTGCAGTCTAAGCTCTGTAAGGAGTAAAGGAGGCTACTTAACAAGCATGGTATAAAGCTGTGGGTTGGGTTTTTTTTTCTTTAAACTGCTGGGTTTCCTCTCAGTTGGAGAGCAATTGGACACAGCGGGATGCTCCTGACTCATCTTTGTCTGAGTTTACTTCTGCCATTTAGTGGAAGACTCTGCTTGTCTTCTGTTAGTTTTCTGCACCTTAGTTTGTTGAAACCCACTGTGTACTTGGGCAGATCTCTTTCACTGAGTTAAGTGAGTTTTATAGTCTGCCTCTTCAGGCTACCTGTGGAGTGCATGAGTACTTATCATTTGGCTTTTACATTTCTTCTTTTTTGTTGTTTTCAATTTAGGCAGATGTGATTCTCCTTGTCACCTGTTCCGTGAGGTAAGGAAACTTTTGTCACTGCTGGTTTTGGACAGTTTTTAAGGAATTACCGTTTGAAAACCAAGGTAATAAATGTATGCGGAAAAGAGCATGCAGGTGTTAAACTACCTGTTTAGTTGAGAGTAGAGCTACCTAATGCTGCAATGTGTAACATTAATTGTGCTATGAATTGCTTTTCTATATGGTGAGAAGAAGCTCTTCGGTAGTGTAAGCTCTGTGTATATGTCATGGGCTGTTAGAGACCTGCACAGATTTGTGCTTTAAAGATTTTAATTCTTTTTTAATTCCATCTTCTTTTGAACTGATTGGCTCTCTCGTACAGAGTCTGTACTTTAAACATTTGGGAACAAAATTTAGGGACAATTTGCGTTATAAGTATGCACAGAACTTTGCTTGTTTTTTCTGAATGCAGAAAATATCAAATGCTCATTGTCACTTTCAAGGTAGCTCATGTTGGCTGGCTAAGGTAGACTTTTCCTCTGCAAGCACTTAGTCCCTGAGTTGTTTCTGCAGTGCAGATGCTCCCAAGCGAGCGAAATGATAGTGGATAAGATAGAGTCAAGACATAATCCATGCACCACAAATGGCACTTTCGTGTGCCATCAGATCCATCAGGTGGATGATTCCCTGTCTTTAGCTGAATTCTCTCAAAGCACTTGGGCTGCTTCACGTTGAGAGACCGTTAAAGCGTAACAATCGGAATAACTAGTGTTCTCCTGGCTTCCCAGGGAGAAGGCGGAACAGGCTATCTGGAATCGCCTGCGGCACCTCAAGGCGCTGAAATCCCGGCGGCAGCAGGATCGTGTGCCTCTCCGCATCGGGATTCTAGGTACGTGGCAGGACGTGCAGCAGCGGGTGGGACACGCTGTTATGCCGCATCCCATCGTGCTGCGTTTCCTCTTCCCCTCTGGCAGGATCAAGCCTTTTCTGCAGGGTGAAAGCAGCTAGTGAAGGGGTGCGGAGGTGTAACAGAGGGTGGGCGCTTCCTCACAAAGACCTTTCTCATTTGGCGGCAGGATGCATGGCTGAGAGGCTTAAGGAGGAGATTCTGCACAGGGAGAAGCTAGTTGATATTGTGGCAGGCCCTGATGCCTATCGTGACCTTCCTCGGCTGCTGGCCGTGGCAGAGTCTGGCCAGCAGGCTGCTAATGTCCTGCTATCGCTGGATGAGACTTATGCAGATATTCTGCCTGTCCAGACTAGCGCAGGTGGCACAACAGCATTTGTGTAAGTACCTTTTTTCCTGTGCGTGTTTCTGTGATTCTGGTTTGGAAATATTGCTGTGCAGAACAGACGTGTCAGTGACAGCGGCTACCCAAGAGATGTAATGCCTGGTTGCTCTCGCTCCTGGCAGCCCAGAGGCATGAGTCTACCACCAGACTGTGTGTTTGCTGCTTCTTCGCTGTCTGACTGAGCCCTGGAGAGGCTGCCCCGTGCTCTGGCTGTCTGCAGGCTTCTCTTACTCTCCTTTGAGAACGTTGATTTTCTAAGCCTGATGCTGCACCGAGTGATTTCTGTCCCACTGACGTCTGTGCCTTTCTAAACTCTATGCCTCTCTCATCTCCTGCCTTCTGCTATGTCCTGCCCCAGGTTCTCCTGTCTAATTCTTCTAATCCTCCATGCGTTGTAACTTCTGTTGGTTTAGTTTTGATGATAAGATTCCCAAACGTGAAATCAGACTGCTCAGTGTGGCCGTAGAGTACAGAAGGACAGTATCACCCTCTGTAGGAACAGGATGCAGAAGGATCTTTCATCACTGCCAGATTGCAGTGCAAGTCTGTGCCTCATTAGTTGCTTTCCAAGTTTCTTGGAAATGTGCATGAAAAATTAGGAGGTGTTAGCTAGGGGCAAGCAGAAGCCAGCTTTGGCTGGAACGGTGTGTAAGGGGAGGCTGCAGAGCTGTGTTCAGAGCTGGTGCTGTGCAGGCTGCAGGCCAAGGGAGTTGGCTGAAGACAGCAGTGCTGGGCCAGGTCAAAGCAGGGCAAGATGCAGTATGGATGATTTTTTCGGAGCGATCGTAGTATGACCTGTACTTTACCTCTCGGTAGCTCTATCATGCGGGGCTGTGACAACATGTGTAGCTATTGCATTGTGCCCTTCACCCGTGGCCGTGAAAGGAGCCGCCCCATCGCGTCCATCCTGCAGGAAGTGAGGATGCTCTCAGATCAGGTGAGGCAGAGCCTCCTTCCCGCCTGCCCCAAATCGTGGGTGGAAGGATGGTTCTCAGTGAAAGTGTTTTCAGTGATACCTTTGACCAATGACACTACCTTTGTCTGTGGAGATAAGGTTATCAGAGGGTTCCACCAGTGGCTTTTTGATTCCCCTCGTAATACTCTGAGACAGACAAAGAAGGGAGGGCTTCCCCTGGAGACCCCTTGAAGTAAGAGTAAAGCCGTGGCTGCCCTTGCAGCTTAGCCACCCTGGCCAGGTTGTATTTTTTTCGTCTCTGTTTATCTTTGTAGGGAGTGAAAGAAGTGACCCTTTTGGGTCAGAATGTCAACAGCTTTCGAGACATGTCTGAGGTGCAGTTTCAGTCAGCTGCTGCCCCAGTCCTCAGTCGTGGCTTTAGCACAGTCTACAAAGCTAAACCAGGAGGCTTGCGTTTTGCACATCTTCTAGACCAGGTTTCTAGAATTGATCCAGAAATGAGGATCCGTTTCACCTCTCCACACCCCAAGGATTTTCCTGATGAGGCAAGTGTAAAATAAATACCTGGACCTCTGTTTGCAGGCAGCTCTGAACTGATAGATGTGGGCTGTGCGTCCTTCCCAAAGGGAGCACAGAATCACAGAGTGGGAACAGCAGCTCCTGGGAGGGGGGATGTTTGTGCTAAAGCTAGCAGGTTTGCAATTTGCTGATTTTTACCTGGGGAAAACTCTTCTACTTGGCATCCTGGCACAGTTGAGCTGTCTATGACCTTGTCTCTTGATTGCCCATGACAGGTCCTGCAGCTTATCCAGGAGCGACACAACATCTGCAAACAGCTTCACCTCCCAGCCCAGAGTGGAAGCACACGAGTTCTGGAGGCCATGCGACGAGGGTGAGTGAGCGCCATGCGGAGAGCCCTGTGCCCTACATTAGGATGATGCCCGTTTAGGATGCTCGCTTCTCGTCATTGATGTTATGGTTTTCTGATTAGCAAGTCCACATGTTGTTCATTGCAGATACACAAGAGAAGCTTATCTAGAGCTTGTACACCATGTGCGTGAGTCCATTCCAGGTAGGGGGTCCCTTCAACTTGGTCTGAGGTCAGCGCAGCTATATCTTACTGTCCTTTCTTGAGTGAAGTGTTCGTCTCTTCCTTGAGGGAAGTGTAAAGCTGTGTCTCTGTTACAGGAGTGAGCTTAAGCAGCGATTTCATTGCCGGCTTCTGTGGAGAGACAGAAGAAGATCACCAGCAGACCATGTCCTTGCTGCGGGAAGTCCGCTACAACGTAGGATTCCTGTTTGCCTACAGCATGAGACAGGTGAGTGCAGGACCTAATGGAGAAGACTCTTATCTCTGGGTATCTCACCTAATTCCTGAGTGCTGTTTCTCACAATAAGACTCTGAAAAAAAACCAAACAAACCTATTGAAAATAATACCTAAAGACTTGGTATATTGGTAGAATTTTCTCCTTGCATGCAGCACTTCTAGGGTGTGTGGTTCTGCAAGGGCCTCCTTTGTGCCTGAAAGGCTTCCAGCTCCCTTGTGTCAGGGTTGATTAGTGATTGGGTGACCTGGTTCTGCAGATCCTCCAGAGTGATTGCAGTGAAGCAGCCATGTCTGCAGAGACCTGGCTGCAGGTACGTTTTTCTTTGCTGATGAGAAATTGTATGGATGTAGCTGGGCTCCAACCCAGCTAGAGAGACTCTGTCAATCGAGTCTGGAGAAAAGCGGTGAATTTTCAGAAGGTATTTCCATGAGAAGAGTGGATGGTTGACAAGGTTCCATTAGGTTGCTCTCCAAAGTGTCTGAGAAGACAGGAGACTGGGAAACATAAGAAAGCAAAGGAGTACGGATCACCTTTTAGCACATGGGACTTGAAGTAATAGAATCCATTGCCTGTCCTTGTGGACAGACAGGCAACCGACACATCTCACATAGGAGATGCAGAACTTTTTCACACAGCCACTGATATGCGGCACCTTACATCAAACCTTCTACCAAAAAGGTGGTGCAGAAAGAATGTGAGGAGCTCAGGGATGTTGGTGGTGCTGAAAACATTCCTTGAGATTGTAAATACAAACTGTAACGTGTGGAAAGCTGCTGCTTGAAGAGCAGCCAAGCTGTTTGGGGTCAGACAAGGTTCTGATCTCAGACCATCTGGTTATTGAGAAGCCACGCTTGCTTTGTCTGTTTACAGAAAACCCGGGCATATCACCGGCTGCAAGACGATGTGCCTGCAGACATAAAACAGAGGCGGCTGGAGGAGCTCATTACTGTCTTCCGAGAGGAGGCTGCGAGGGCAAATGAGGCCATGGTGGGCCAATCTCAGCTGGTGCTGGTGGAGGGGGTGAGTGTTCATGGAACAGAGTTGTCCTCCCCTCTTGCTGGCCAAGAGGCTCTTCTGCTGTACACAGCAATTGTCACTTCTGCCTTCCCTTCTCATTTTTCCCATAAAATCCTAGGACTCCAAGACTGTATCTTCACACTTAAGCAGACAGCCTGATTTTTCCAGAGCACTGAGCTGAGCACAGGGGGATAGGATAGGTTAGAGACGTGTCTCTGGCCCAGCACTGAATTAGTGCAGGCTTTGAAACATTGGCGTGGGTGTGAACGCAGCAGCTCTGGCCATAGGACTTTGTTACATGGCATGCTTAACAATGCAGAATGTGGATTTTAATACTGGCAATAGTGCTCAATTAATTCCTGAGGCAGTAAAACCCAGCAGTGAATCAGAGCTATTGCCATGCAGGTAATGTTCCCTGTCCTCCTTTCAGCCCAGCAAGCGCTCTGCCTTGGAGTTGTGTGGGAGGAATGACGGCAACATCAAGGTGATTTTCCCCGATGCTGAGACAGAGGATGCTGCGGGCTGCGAGGCTCCGGTCAGAGCTCAGCCAGGGGACTATGTGTTGGTGAAGGTGACCTGCCTACAATACTTGTTTCATTGGGCTCTTTTTCTTGCACAGTGCTGTTCTCGAGAGCATCTGCTGCCAGGAGAGCCTAAAATTAGAATGGATCCTCCTCAGCCTTTCTGTTTCCTGAGGGCTGTTGTGCTATTTCTTTCAGGTAACCTCTGCCAGCTCTCAAACCTTGAAGGGAGTTCTGCTCTGTCGTACCACCCTCTCCCGCTCTGCAGCTTGTCACTGAGGTATCCCTGCTGCCTGTGGACAAAAGCAGCACATTTTCTCCAGGAAGAAACAAGGAAGCTTGGTCAGGTGGAGATGGGGTAGAAACAGGGAGATATATGTATATTTATATATATATATGTATATAAAAATAATAATATATATATTTTTCTGGTTTGGCAACAACCTACCACCCATAGATCTGTGCAAGTCTGTCAGCAAAAGGGATGGAAGCTGTGTATGGACTTACCAAACCCAAGTACCATGTGATCTTGTATTTTCCCTTGCTCTCAGGCTTGGCCCACCCTTGCGGTGCTGACAGTGTGTCCTCTGATTTCGATCCCATCCTCTACTGCAGCCCGGCCTGGGAACTGTACGCCTGCAGGGCAGGTCATTCCTGCTAGCTCAGTTGAATTTAGGAGCTGCAAAAACTGGTAGTGCCTAGAAAATATAGCTCCAGTAACTGCTGGAGAATGGAAGGAGTACTGCCAAAGGGCACGAAGAACTCAAAGAACAGGAGAAGATTGTGATGAATTTTTTCAAAATATTGGTAACTTCCTTGTTTACAAAATGCTTGGAAAGGGCAGGGAAGAACCTGCACTGTGCCTGTATGATGGAATATGGCACCGAACTGTGGAATATAAAATGATGTTAACGTGCATGAGTGATGCTTAATCTGTTGTGTCTGGGGCCGAGGGAATGCAACCTTACCCCTGCGCTGGGGATGTTTGGATCTAGGTTAGAGAGGAAGGATTTCCCTGTCTCCAGGCCTAAGGGGATGCATGGTAAGGGCTGGCTGCCAGCTGAAGGTTATCTCTGGCCTGTTAAAACTTTAGGTGCAGCTTTGTAATCCAAACATCTGTGGATGTCCTTCGCTTTGCTCACTGGAACAGAGAAATGGTCTTACCTATTTAAATAGGAAATAACTTCTTTAAGCGCATCTTACAGTTCCTTGTTTTTATCAGCCTGCAGCTAACCCTGGCCACACTGTGTTATATTCTGGGCTGATCTGCTAAATTCAAACAAATACCTGTAACCTGCACTTGTAAGTAAACTCTCTGTTATGAGATGTGAGAATTATCCCTTTTAATATAGATAATCATGTTATTAAAAGAAATTCTAAAAGGCTCTTCTCCAATGACAAATTTTGAAGGAACAGCTGATGAACTCTTACTAGAGCAGTCACTACATGAATTTGCAGAATTTTTTAATAAGCATAAAAGGGTTTGGCTAGAAAGGCTTCTCTCCTGCTCAGCTCTTTCTGGGATATAATTGTTTCTCTTTGAAAACAGCAATGGTTCGCTGAATACTCATCAGACCTTAGTTTAAGAAACAAATACATTCTGCTTATTATCGCAGAGCTGATTCTCTTATAGAAGTGAATCTGCACAATCAGCACTAGTCACTGAGGGTGGTAATGAATGCACAGTGCCGGTCTGCAATCCTGCCCCAAAATGGGAAAGTGTCTTACGCCCAAATTCACAAACCTGGTCTCAGACCTCTGCTGCCTGGGGAGTGTAAGCCTTTGACCAGGGGGGTTATAAGGAAGAGGCAGTGCGAAGCTGTTTGGTTTGAAAAACCAAAGAAAGAAGCAGGATGTATAAGCATCATCCATCAAAAGTGACAGGCGCTGAAGCCAACGTGTGCTTGCTAATTAAAACAACTGGGTAAGTGGCCCAGTTTTAACTGCCCTGCAGCGTCTCTTTCAGCATATTTTTCCCATGCATGTTGAAACTGTGGCCCAAGCCAGCACCCCCTGAAAAGGGCTGGCACCCACCTTTCACTGCTCATTTTGACCTTCTCCCCAAAAGCACCTATTCCAAGTGAGAAACGCAGACCGCAGTGGGCCGTCCCCGCTCCATCCAGCTTTGAGGCCAGCTGTGGTCGTTTTACAATCATTATTTTAAGAGCAAGAGACTAATGAGGAGGAGAGCTGGGTTTTACATTTTGATGAGAAGGTGATAATGCTCACTGCACAGACTCCCCAAGGAGCCGTAGCGCTTACCATTTGCCTCGCCTCCTTAGTTTTTATAGGCCTCAGGAATGAGGGCTGAGGTTTTAAGGCAGCGAAGCATCCATTAGGAAGCGCTTACAGTGACCTTGGAGGCTGAGTTCGTCATTTGGCAGTGCCTGAAAGCAGGAATGTTTTTTTCTCAGGGGCTAAAGGTGGGATGCGGGTTCTGCATCACTTGGCAGAAGATTTGCTCCCTGAATTCGGCTGTTGGGAAAGCTGAACTGTCTCGTGTTCATTCTGCTTTGTCCTCATTCTTGTACGTTTCTTTTCCCAGTCTGAGCAGGGATGAGAGTCCTGGGCTCCACAGGATTTTTAAATCTCCCGCACTGATTTATACCTGCGCCTTCTGCAATTGGAAGCTGAAAAGCGTTGCGGTATTTCAGCATACCTCAGTGATGGAAGGGTTTTGGTTTGCTGGGATTGCTGCTGTGAGACAGCTCTGAGTCCAAACCAAAATACTGGGTAGTGTAAACACGCACTGTATCTCTGCTCTGTAGAGAAACACGGATCCAGGAATCAGTACCCAGACTTGGTAGGAACATGACTATCTGGGATTTGTTACCATCAAAGAGGCCTGCTAGGCTTTTATTGTCCAGAGCATAGTGTTTAAAAGCCTTAATTTCAACCCATTTTGTAAGTGTCTTCATAAGATAACGTTTTGTAATGAAGCTCAGTCCTCACCTCCGTGTCCCGAACTCTCAGAACAAGCTCTGGTGTGATCCTGAGGGGCCCCAGGAGACAGCAGCCCTGTTACAATTTGAAAGCTGGATCCTACTCTTGTTCTTTCAGGAAACAGCAGCAGTCAGCCCCTGCCAGGCTCCACTTCCTTCTGGGCACAGGAGGAGATGTTCCTCAGAGGCAAAACACTTTTTTGGACTGCTGGGTGATATTTTGTTTTAGGGATAGCTCAAGAGTCTTCCTCAGGTCAGACTCACAGCTCTAAATCCCTCCTCACTGTGCAGCCCCAGCGTTGTTCTGTGCGCTCAGCCTTCCTGTATCCACTCGCTTGGGATGGAAACTGCTGGCAATAGCAACACCAGACCAGAAGTCGCCAGCCTGAGGAAGCAGAAAAAAAAAAAAAAAAACACGAAAAAAAAGCATGTCAGAGTGATGGAAGTAATTATTCACATGGTTTTGGGGTTATCTGCTTGCTCTTTCTGCTCTTTACATTCCTACAGTTCCAAGTTTATATTCCCAGTATGGGGCAGAATGGATTTCCCGAGTCAAGGAGACCAACCACCTTTTAACCCTGCCCTCAACCATTCCCACAAAATGCTGTGTTCAGAACACACCCTGGAAAAGATACAGGAAAAGTCACAGCAGCGATCTGTGTCCAGCTCCTTTGCTGTGACAGATTCTTTAGGTAGGAGCCAGGGGATTAACGGGATGTATGTGAAATGCAGAGCATCAGCATAAAATGCCTTCAGTGAGGAGCCTGAGAGCCGCTCTTGGTACATCCAGAAGAAGACCAGGCTCGTTAGGAGTGTGTGGCCAAGGTGGTGAACCCTCACTTGCCATCTGCAGGGGAAGGTGACAGTCCATCAGCAAACCAACCTGCTAGAGAAACAGATTAAACTCCACCCGCTCGGAACACGGGCAGGCAGCCTCCAGCCTGTGCCAGCCTCTGGGGACTTCAGGCAGATGCATAAACGAGACACGAAACAGACCACGGGATGCTCCTGCGGATGGGCATGGGCTGCGGCACCTCCTGGGAGCCCTCCCGAGCCGCGTCACTGCTGTAGCTGTGTCAGTGAAGCCCCTGCACCTGGGAACCCCAGTGCGTCATTGCAGCTCCAGCCTGGTCCAGTGTTACCAGTACGGAGTGATAAAAACTGGGATTTAGTGCTGCTGAGAACAGGTCTGTGCTGTCCTCTGTGCCCAAGCCTGCTGGCTGCAGCGACAGCGAGCATTGGGCGCAGGACGGCGCTGCCGGGCTCCGCAGCCCCTGCGTGTAACTTCCGCCATTTCGTTTGTTTTAATGTACTTTCTGATAAAAGTGAAGTCTCATTCTGAGCGCAACCTCTGCTGCCAGAGCAAAGCAGCCCCAGGGAGCCGTTCTCTTCACACCTCTCCGACTCCCTGACACCCTCGAGTCCCAGCAGGATGGGGCCGGACATGTAAGTGTCAGATAGACCTTAGTGTCACACAGCAACTCACGGCAACAGTCATGGCAGCGACAGCGCTCTGCCGTGTCACACAGCCTCCTGTACCAGTGAGAGGCACGTCACTCCATCCAGCCTGTCCCACCGCTGCGAAGCATCAGGATTTGTGCGGGGTCCTGTCTCCCGCGCTGCATGGGCTGAGCTGTGCAGGAGGACGTGCTGGGCTGCGGTGACATCGGCATCCTGAGGGCTCAGCCAAGTCCTTTTGGGGGTGAGCAGAGCCCTGCCCAGCCTCGCCTCTCCAACAGCTCCTTCCTTCCCAAGCAATTGTCCCACGGTCCCTCTGGAGAACACACAAACCTTTTTTTGCCTCCGTCCAGCCAGTCCTGCCCCAGTTACACCCGCGGGCAAAAAGCTAACGAGGCATTTGGCAGATCAGTTTTCCGAGCACAGACCTAAAGTGCTGGGATGACATTTACTTTCCAGCACTGGCCGTGGCCCGAGGCGTCCCCTGCCACCGGGATTTCATAACACACAACCCGCACGCTTTTTTCTCTGCTTGCAGGGTGTGTTGAGTGAGGCTGGACATCACCACGAACACACAAATAGCTTCACCTGGTAGAAAGGTCACTGTCAGAGAGAACAAGAACCTGTTTGTTCTCTGGACCCCCGTCACACCGCCCTGAGGAGAGAACCTGTTTGTCCTCAGGTCCTGGCTGTGCTTACGGAGAGGAGGGACAGACGGCAGCGGGCGCTCTGAGCCAGTGTTGATCAGTCATCACTGCCGTTTACTGGCCTAAGGACAATCTCAAAACAGATGCCCATCGTTGCCTACGCTCCCCCTACGCAGCCTCGCTCCCTTCTCCAGGACTCGCCAAGCAGCTAAGGCAGAGCAGTTGGGCTTTTCCCAACGCCAGAGCTGGCTGTGGCGTGTCACGTCCTTCCCCAGAAACCCCAGTGGTCTGCAATCTGTTTTCCCTCTGAATATCAATGAAGCTGGAGGGAAAGACTGACGTTTTCCCTGATGGCAGCTTGTAAGCACAGTTTGCTTGAGGTCAGCTGAAGACCTCCGCTCCGCTGAAGCGGTGGCAGGTGACGAGATGCATTGCCTGTGAGCGATGTGCCGAGCAGCCTGCCGGGCTGTGCCGGGGCTGAAACACTTTCTTTCCCTTTTCTCGTGGGTTTTCACTTTAGCAGACAGGCTTCATGCACTTGCCAGCCCTTTTTCCCCCAGGCCTCCTCCTCCTCCTCCCTCCACCAGTACTGCTGTGGGCTGGAGGCCCACGGAGGATTCCTTTGGTGGCTTTTCATCACCATTGCTGAAGCTAGCTCTTTCTGTAAAGCTTAGGGATTTAATACAACATAAAGAACTTTTAAAGACTTCTTCCATTTCTAAAACCGGTTATATCCTTAGTTGACTCCTTTCTGGAACTGGCTGCGGTCGGGTTCCAGCAGGAAGGTTACGACTGCTCCTAGAGGCTCCACTGCTGATGGTGAATTCTGCCATGCTGGAAACGCAACGGGCTCTCCACCGCAGCAGCGGGCAGCTGCCGGGCCCTGGCCACCTCCCTCTTGTCCCCCCGCTGGTGTCCCCCCAGGCCAGCCCCAAGCTGCTCTGCAGCCCACCCAGCACCCGCCAGCAGCTCCGGGATCAGCGTTTCCGTCTGTCCCCAGCCCCTCCCCGGAGCAACGCGCCTTCCTGGAGCGATTCTGGGCTGTGAACTGAATGTCAATGACAGAGGCGCTGATGGTGAATGGCAGCTCCATTTTTTCAGGGTTTTGTGGATTCAGAGTGTATCTTACAAGTCTGTCACTGTAACTGCTGTTCTCTGGGGCTTGGGAGCCCTGTGGCTTCCCCTCCTCCCTTGTGAGCAATTTCTTTCCTTTACTGACAGCTAACTATTGACTTCTCATTCTCCTGAAGATGAGATGTCCTGTCTCATCAGGTTTAAATTAGTTTTATCTTTAGACTTCCCTATTAATAAGCTCTCATCGTGGTGTCATTACTTGATATCTATTTTCTGATGTTTTTCACTAATGGCTCTGTATCTTCCAAGATATTTTTTCAAGTATTTTTTTTCCTCCGCTGGCTGAGTTATTTAATAGTCAGGCTGGGATCAGGGGTGTGAAGATGGTCAGACGCTGGTCAGAGGCGCACACGGAGTGGCCGAACGCCCACCGGCCGGCTGCGTCTGCAGGGAAGGGCGATGGACTGGGGATGAGGACCGCCACGCGCTCCCTCGCTGTCTCTCTGCATCCCTCTAATCCCAGGCTGAGCTCTGCCACGCCGGGTGCTCTCAAGAGCATGAGTCAATAACGTAATTAAAACACCTCCCGTGAAGCAAAGGTGGTGCAATTCATTTGGACAGCTGTATTGGACGCGCCCTGGGAAAAACAAGAGAATGACTTTCTGTGCCCTCTCCCGCAGGAAGGTCCCTGCGTACCCGCTCCGGTGCCAGGGCAGCAGCTCCAGCCCTTGGGCAATAGCCCCAGGGCTGGAGGTGCTTCACAGCTCTTATTTCCCGTACATATCCTCCTTCCCACTCAGAAATCCAGTCTGGGTCATGCCCTGGGGACGTGCTGCATGTTCAGGCCATCCTCGGGCAGGGAGCCTGCTCCTGGGGCATGGCACTGCTCAGCTTCATCCCCGATGGAGCCCTTCCATCGAGGTCTGCTGCACCCCCCAAAATCCTGGATGGCCAGAAACCCTCTGCAGGGACCTCCCGGCCAGGGGAGCCTCCGCCCGGTCTGAGGGCCCGGGCTGTTCCTGGGGGGGGGGCAAGCAGAGCCCTCCCCCCCCCTAGCAGAGAGCCCAAAACATCCTCAGGTCCTCAGACCCGACCCGCTGCGGTCGCTGCAGCCAGCGAGGCCGGTGCCATGCCAGGAAGATGCTGCCCTCGCCGGGGGTGCCCAGGCTGTCTGGGAGGCAGGAGCTCTGGCAGAAGAACCACATCCCTCAGAATCAAATACGAGCGCTGCTGCTCTGGGCGGGTTTGGGACATCTGTGGCCTTTTGGAAAGCTGATTTGGAATAAGCAATAGGTCTCCATGCATGAGTGATCTGAGATCTTTTTGTGCAGTTGAGGGTTTAGGAACTGGAGCTTCGAGTCAGGCACAAGCACCGCTCGGGGACGTGGGGGGAGCTGGAGCAGCAGCAAACCACGGGAACATGGGCTGAGCCGAGCCGCTCCTGAAGGAAAATACTGCTTTGTGATCCACGGTTCTGCGTTCAGCATGGAGACTGTCAGCAATGCCGACGTTTCACCTGGAGAACTCACAAGACCAAACAGCGAAGTAGGCCTCAGAGCAGCATTTTGCCTAAAATGTCAGCATTTCAAGGAGCGAGGCAGCCCTGGTTGGGAGATGGCAGCTCTTAGCTGCACGCAGCAGGACGGACTCGAGCAGCGCAGCTGCTGGAGTGGGAACCCAGCGCTGCACATGGTGATTTGGCTGAGCCCACGCCAGCTGCTGACCTGCAGCAAGGAAATCACAGCGTGGCCGAAGCTGATGCCCTCTTCCCCGGCAGCAGGAGCCGCGCAGAGAATAAACGCGCGTGGTGTATTGTAATGTGCCAGCTGCAGGGGGACGGTGCAGCGCTTCGTGGGCCTGGCAGGTTCCTCATCCCTGTAAGACGAACTTCCTCTAGGAAATTAGAAGTGAAAGGGAATTATTTCACATTATTCCAAGGAAGCCCATGACCGGGGTCTGCGTCACCTTCCCCAGTGGTGGGGCTGCCGGGAGCCGCTGCTGCCGCCAGGAGCACTGGGACAGGCAGAGCTGCTGGCTTTGCCTGGAGGGATTTTCTCATTGTATCTTCAGCTGTGTCAAAAGCAAAGACCATCAGTGTTGAAAAACACCCAAATCTCTTTAAGACCAGGAAAAAATGCATTCCCTGGGCTTCATTTCCAGGACCCGCTTTCCCTAGGAACGGAAGTTCCCCGAACGAACCTCGTTTTCCTACCTGCACTTCTCCCATTAACGAGGAGGAGAAAAGCTCCCGATTCCTTGAAAGGAAACCCTGGTATGTCAACAACCTGATGTACGGCGGCATTTCTAATAGAGCTATCAGGGTGCTTCAGGGACATGGTGTGTCTGCTATCTGCAAAGTCAGGTCACAGAGGAGAATTAGCTTGCCCAGCCCCTGCTGTTGGCTTGCATGCAAAAATTACACAGCAAACTCCGACCAACTGCAGAACGGGTAATTTGCAGCAGTGCCTACAGCGCTGGGTTTAGGCTGATTAATATTCAGCGCACTGCTGTGAAAATGAAAAGCCAGACAGAATTGTCCTGCTCCCCTTTCTGCATCCGTGAAGATGCCAAGGGTAATGGCTGAAGCACAGAAACAAAAACAAGATTGTCTTTCGGTCAAACTGATACGGGGCTTTCGAGCCTAAACAAGATGCTCCGTTCTCTTTGGGTTAATTAGCCTCATCTTTTAACCCATTTCTTCTTTCTTTTGTTTAATGTTGTCGTTCTGTTATTTAATTACAGGAAGTTTAAAGAAGAATAGTAGGACGCTTTCTTTGAAGCTATTGGAACAAAACAGTAGGCATTTCAAAGAACAGCTTCTCTTTAAAAAAGGGAAATGTTCTGATATTTTTAAAAAAAGATTCTTCCGTGATTTCCTGATCAAAACTCCGTTTTGAACAGCCCTTTTGCTGTTGGTGGGAAAACTTTCCCCATCCCATGCTCAGAAGATAGCACAGCACAGGCCTGCTGGGAGCGGGGGTACCCGCGGGCAGAGACCCTCTGGGCAGCAGGAAGATGCCCCGGGGCTCAGGGGACAAAGCAGATGCCCGCAGCCGGCCAGCATCCTCAGTGCTCATCCTCCCCCAGCCGCTTCCCCTCACCAAGCGCCTTTCCTTGCCCTGGCTGCTGGTGATGGATTTCTCTCCATCCTCCCATGGCTCTTTCCTCCCCTTGTCCGGTGGAAAAAGCCTGGGAGATGCTCTGACCTGCCAGTCCTGCTATCCCACCCGTGTTCAGCCGAGGTGGGGCTGGGTGCCCTTGTACAACAAAGCAGCTTACGAAAGAGGAAAGCAGAGCCACAGGAAAAGCCGAGCCTGCTGTTTGCCTTCAGGGCTTTGGGTTTGCCTTTACACGGGCCAAAGTAAACCCTCACCCGGCAGTCCCAGACCTTCTGTTTTGCTGTTGCGCTAACAGAAGCCGGATGAGAGCGGGATGGCGTGCTGTCAGGGCAAACCCCGTGAAGGCAAACACAGCTCGAGGTGCCGCCAGGAGCTGGCACCGCTCGGAGCTGCGCTCGGCCAGGCACCGCCGACCCGGGGCCAGGCTCCAGCCCAGGGGCTCTGCCGGGTGGCAGTCCAACGTCCCTTCCTGCCGGCAGCCACCGCAAAGGATGGGCCACACGTCCCAGCCGCCGCGGGGGAGACCAGTGGGGTGTGAGGAGCCTCTGGGTGGCCCCGATGCCCTCCGTGACGCCCCTGGGCACAGGCTTGGGAAATCCTGCACAAAACCACGTCGGTGCCCTTGGAGACAGGGCTCGCAGGGGTCTGAGCTGTCCCAGAGTCACCCACCCTCGCACACCGGAGCTGGGCAGTACCAGTGGCAGGGACATCCCCTGCGGCACCATTTTACATTAACACTGGCGCATCAAACCAGTGCAAAATCCCTGCCTCTTCTCTTATATCAGTCCCATTCATCTCCTGCAGCTGCTCTGCAAGGCGCCCGCCCCGGCACGGGTGCTGCCGCCGGCTCCGCAGGGCTCGTGGTGGCCGATGGCCGCCCGCCCCTTGCTCGGCGGGAGCGGAGGTGGGAGCCACCCCGATGGCACCACGCCACCTGGAAGGATTTGCTTTTTGGCGTTTTGATTCTAGGATTTCTGAGGAAATCTTTACACCTGTCTTTGCAATTATTCACAGCCAGTGAGCCTGGGTTGGGAATTGGCACTTTTCTCTTGTCCTCCTCCTTCTGTTTCCTTAGGAATTGGAAACCGAACGTGCCCAGCGAGGCGTTACGTATTAGAGAGCTTGGGCCAAGGCAATGCCATCCATCCCTGTCCTACCCCTCACAGCTCTGCCGCTGCCACCGAAGGACACCCGTCCTTCTGCTCCTCACCTTCGCGCTGCTGAGCACACGCAGCTCATTGCCATAACGTTCAATCACCCGGAGCCCCCAGCACATCGACGGTCATCGCAGCCGGCGCGAGAGGCAGGAGGGAGGTGCTGGCTGCGGCCTGGTGGTGCCTAATGACCATGTCTTGATAGCATCGTTACCTCTGTGTTTAATTGGCAGGGTATGGGGTGGCATCCTGCCTCCCCCACATTGAGGTTGGGGTGCTCGGGGCATCGCTCGCTCACAGGCTGCTGATGCCAGGTAAAAGGAGCGAGGAGCAGCAGGAGAAGCGGGGCTGGAGTCCCTGGGCATGGGGGGGCACCTCGGTCACCCCATCGACTTGTGGAAAGATCAGTGGGAAACTCCGAGGTGTTTGGTGAAATGTTTAGACTCCGGAAAGCTCAGCCACGGCATGCTGGAGCTGCAGGCTAGGCTACAGGAAAATGGTCTTTCCCTAATTAAAATTTTGATCTTTCAGGAAAAAAAAAAGAAAACTGGAGGCTTTTGCCCACAAATCAAATAATTCAATGGGGAGCTTGAGCTGAAATACTTGTGTTTGCATCAGCTGCACAGGAGCAGCCGTCGTTCTCACCGTCTCATAATTCCTCCAGTTGAGCCTTTCTTCCCCTGAGCGGCTCCTGCTTGGCAGAGCTGTGGTTTCTGCAGAGAGCCAATTTAATACCAAAAAAATCACTTTCTGTCAAAACTGGTTCAGGTGTGAACTTTCAGAGCAGCACTAGTGCCGGCTGCAGGGCTGGGGATGTGTGGGCCAGCGGCTCTTTGGCAGCCCTGGGTTGGATGGGACCAGATCAGTGCTTTGGGGACAAGGGGACGGCACAGGATCCAGGTGGGGAGGGTGGTGGTGGGGGACGAGCCACAGTGGTGTGGGCTGGGGTCTGCGCTGGGAATGCTCACCCTGAGCTGGCACACGGCCCCCAGCTGTGTGCGCTGCTCTTTCCGGCTACCAGCTGCCAGCGCCCACCGTGTCCCACCTCCCAACAGCTTTGGCCATTCTGCTTCTTTTCACCTCTTTTTTATTTTGAACGCACTTCGTTAGGAATAGGTGATGCTTGCAGCCGGGGCAGGCGGTGGCACGTGCGCTACAGAACGCTGCCAGTGGCAGACACGTTCCTGGCTGAAATGACAAACTGCAAAGTCAAGCATAAATGTCAGGTGAGAAGCAGGTCCTGTCCTCCGGCCGAGGCAGCGGGATGTGAGCAGGAGCCCTGGCCCTGGGAACGGGCGCACCGGGGAAGACGCCGCATGCAAACCCGCAGCTCGTGGGAGCGGGTGTCCCCTGTGCCCGGGTGTCCCCTGTGCCCGCGCTCATGGGACGGGGCTCTGGGGCCCTGGGCAGGAGCAGAGGGACCCGCGATGGGCAGTGGCAGAGGCGGGTGTTGGTGCATCCCGGAGGGGACACCCGGCAGAGCCGGCGTGGGCGCTGGGACGTGGCTGGCAGCACACGGTGCCGTGCCGGTGGCTCTGGAGGCTGCAGGGCTCGAGGATCTGGCCCCGACCCCAGCAGCTCTTGCTGCACAGCCCACCCCAGGACACATTTTGATGAGGGGAGCATCTCCTCCCGCACCCGAGAGCTCGCTGGCCATCACCGCCCACTCACCCCCGGGGTCCCGGCCCCAGCCCGGGGGGACTGCCCCGCAGGGTGCCAGGGACGTGTTTGTTCATGTCAAACAGCTCCCAGCTCGCTGGCAACAAGCAGGGAGCAGGAAGAGAGAATAAAAGAACCAGCAGCTCAGGGACAAGGGCAGAATAAATCTGCATAAATACAAATTAAAGGAATATCTATTTCTCACGTTGACCACATTTCTGTAGGTAAACTGCGCGAGAGGCACGGGGTCCGTCAGGACTGGGCTTGGACTTGACTCCGGGGCTGCAGCTCATCGTGGTTCCCCACCTTTCCAGCAGACTTACCTGCTAAATATTCTTTGCATGTGAGTTACCCCTGTAGCTGATAGGAGAGATAAATAACAAAACCCTTGCAAATGCAAAAATCCTTCTGCAGTTTGGAAAGAAACCAAATCACGTGCTGAATGCAGATGAAGAAAAATCCTTTTTATTGTAAGGAGCAACAGAAGGGATGTGAATCCACCTCACTCACAATGCAACACATCCAAATCCACTTGGAGATTACAAGACAGGATAGCATTTACTCTGATCAGTTCAAAGCATAACTGTTTGGGAACAAATCAGCTAAGTACACGTTTGGATTAGACTGTAGGCCTTTTTTGCCTTCTTTGTAACAGGATAAAATCACTGGAAGCAGCAAAATTTCCTTTTAAAATGGCCAACTAATCAGCAGAAGGAGAGCAAAGACAAAGCATTTACATTTTGTCAGCATTTGTCCCTTTTTTGTCTTCCCTTCACAGGAATTTGGTGCAGTTAGTGCAAACACACAAAATTCCCGTGGGGCGGCTGCACGGGGAAATCTCTGCCGCCAGCCGGGCTGTCTTGGTCCAGCACCAGGAAAGTGTCCTCTGGGCCGAGCAATTACCACAGCAGCGATCCAGGTGAAACTCGGGGGGGGGTGTGAGGAAGGGCTGGAGGGTGAGGGTAGAACCTTTGCCAGTGATTACCGTAACGAGTGGCTGATGGCCGTGACAGCCGGGAGGGCACACAGGCATGACCCAGGGCTCCGGCCTCTGGCTCCGCTGCCAGCAGTGCCGTTGGCACAGCTAACCATTGGCACAGCTAACTGTCACCACAGCTAACCATCGGCACAGCTAACCATTGGCACAGCTAACCATTGGCACAGCTAACCGTCACCACAGCTAACCATCAGCACAGCTAACCGTTGGCATAGCTAACCATCGGCACAGCTAACCATCACCCCAGCTAACCATCACCACAGCTAACCGTTGGCACGGCTAACCATCGGCGCGACTAACCGTCACCACAGCTAACCATCGGCATGGGTAACCCTGGGCTGGACAGAGACACTGAACTCTGGTAAGGCTGAAGGGTAACGCAGAAGAAATACTATATTTTCTTGGTTGGGTTTCTGCATGTTCATGTCTATTCTACAGGCATTGAGTTATCTTCCTCCCTTCCCTCCTCTTCCTCCTCAGGGCGGAGCAGTGGGAATCACCCGCAGGGTCACCTGGGGGGACACTGGAGCTGAGGTTTTGGGCAGCGCGGGAGCTCGGAGCAGCACCCCGTGGTCCCCATCACCTCCTGCTGCCGGGCAGCAGTGTCGGCCCTGGTGGGTTTGTCTTGCCCAGCCCGGGCACCAACACTGGCACCGGCACTGGCACCAGCACGTCCGGCGGCAGAGCTCTGAGCCAGGTCCCCAGCCAGCAAATCGTCCTTACCCCACGGTGCTGCCAGCCCCGCGGCTACGGAATGCTCCCAGGATTGACGCCTGTGGCTGGGGGAGAGGGACACATGTCAGCGCGCTCCGGCCCCCGGCCCCCCCAGCGCCCCCTGAGCCCCAGCAGCCCCCACCCACGGGGCCGGGCTCTGCGGTAGCCGACGTGCCGGCGGCCTGAGAGCCCCCGGCTTTATGGGCAGAGATGATTTAGTGCCCTGAGGAATATGCCTCCGGGGAAGCTGGGACGGCTTCCAACTCTTCCTTCCCTCCTCTATATATTAACTTTGCATGCATATGAAGCTGAAAGCTCTTCCAATCACCTCTGCAAATATTAATTAATCCTCACAGCATCCTGAGGACCATTATTCACTCCTACTAAGTAAATATTATTAAATCCTTTTATGAGAGGTGAAGTGACTTTTCCAGGGCTGTGCAGGGCATAAGTAGGAGCACACAGACTTTCTCTCGTGACCGTACGCCTGGAGCCACCAAGCGCGGTGAAGCAGCCGCCGCTCACAGGTAAACCTGCCCGTGCCAGAGCCGGGGGATGTCTCCGAGGACCAGGGACCTCCATCGCCCCACAGAACCGCTGTGCCACGTCGGGTGGAAGTCCTCTGTGGGCCCACCCTGAGGTGCATCAGCACCCCATGGCTTTGGCTGCACCCTGCGGGGACGGGGACCCCCTCCCCACTCTTGGCCACTACTCCTGTGTCCCCCCGTGTGTCCCCGCTGCTGTGGCTGCTGCCCCTTTCTGGCTCACAGACACGAGTGGGGGTCCCCATCGTGGCACTGGCGCCGGACTTACTCTGAAGGAGCCAGTCGATGAAGGCGCTTGGGAATGGGGAATTCTGAAAAAAAAAAATAAAGGAGGTGTTAAAGTGCGTGACTGCGGGGGCTGCAGCGGGCAGGAGGGTAGGCAGCGTCGGGGGGGACCAGGGACAGGACACGGCTGTACCTGCAAATCCAGCTCCACGAAGTGCCCAGATGTCACCGGCAAACTGGAGAGGGCAGAGTGGATTTTCCCCAGGAGCCCAAAGGAGACGACGCCTGGGGAGAGGGAGAGGCCATCAGGGCTGGGCAGAGCCGGCTGCCCTGTCCAGGAGCCTGCCGGAGCGCTCTGCCTGCCTGGAGCGTCTGGGAGAGACTGGGAGGGCAAAGCCCCTGCCCGGTGACATCCCCAGCACCAGAGGAGGGAAAACCCTCATCTTTCCTGTGGGTCTCAAACCTCCCGGGGTGCAAAGGTTCCCATGAAAGCCGCTGTCCTGGAGGTATCTGGGGCAGGTCTCATCACACGGGAAATATTTTGGGTAAATGGGGACAACATCTCATGGAATGAAGCAGCAACTGTGTTTGTGCGGGACTCGAAGTGGACAGAGCTGGGGAGGGAAAACCCACCAGATCCGTGGGGCTGCAAACCGGGGGGGTCCCAGCAGAGCTGTCTCTCTTGGCAGCAGCCCAGGTCTGGCCCCAGTTAGAAAAGCGACCGTGAGAACAGCAGGATCGTGATGCTTTCGTGCTGTGTGGCAGCGGGGAGGTGAGCCGGGACTGTGCCACCCACAGCAGCTTTGCTGGCGGAGCCGAGCGGCTCCTGCTCCGAGCAACTCCTTCTCCCACGGCTCCGGCTCTCCTGGGGACACCCACTGCCTGTGGAGACGGCTAAACACGCAAAACTGAAGTGTCGCTCTAAAAATTAGTATAGAAAAGTTAACAACTTACGGTTGAGGAATTGTAGCTTAATATTGATGATGCTGACCCAAATATTCACTAATGGGCAAAGCTGCAACAGTAAGAAGTGGCACAACCTCAGTGAGAATATCGTGGGTGTAGCGACGCGTTTCCCTAACATCATTTTGAGTTTCACAGACTTTAAATCAAGGTGGAACAATCAACTCCTAGAGCACAGTTTCCTCCGTGGAAAAAGAGCAGCGTAAATTGTTCAGCTCTCTTCTCAAAATGGCACAGATTCTATTTAACAGAATAAAAGATTTTCTAACAGGCACCTTTTTTCTAAGTGGGGCTGTCACTTCTGCTTACCGCACTGTCTGGGCACCAGAAGGTGCTTCAGAAAGCAATTGGTTACAAATTATCCCGTAACATTGCATGATGGAATTTGAATTACTTCTAACAAATAAATCCTGACTGTAAGAAAGATCAAGGAAGTTTGTGGAATTCACTTATGGGGTGTGGGCATGTGTCTGTGCATGCACATATATATATATATATGTATGTATGTGGAAATCTGCTAGATAATTATGGCAAGAGCACTAATTTCAGTTAAAGTGCAGCATCTCACAGCGAAGGACTTCCAGGCACTCACCAGTGCAGGTACTAAAGACCGAAGAGAAGAGTTCAGCAAACTGCTCACCAGATTGGTGAGGAAGCTGGAAAGGGAAAAAGACAGACAAAAATTACCAGGGAACTTGTCAAAACCTGGGGCTCAGCATCCAGACAGATCTGAACTCCTCTGCTGGTTTGCAGCGCCGTGAGCACCGAAGACGAGCACCAATTGTCTTCTTTTATCTCTGGTGTTAAAAGATGCTGTAAGCCCACAGCTCCCCCAGGCTTTAGCAGGAAATACAGATGCTCAGGACTTTGTTGTCTGCTTCTCAAAAAATCTGATTGTTAACCTGTAAACCTGTGCCCACGTTTGAGACTGAAATTTTGCCCCACTGCAAACTTACAAAGAGCTGACCCATGGCTAGTCCTGACCGTTATTTTAACTATTTCCCTATACACATACCAACGTCCCATCCCCTTGTAGGTTTCTCCAAAAAAAATTGGCTTTTCTATGAGAAAAACCTGTGGGCTCCTCATGGCTAGATAATGGTGCTGCCACTTACTCTGCATGATGCCCCAGAGATTTTCGCTGAATTATCTTTCTCTGTGAAGTGCTGGGTGGTCTCAAGTCTGGAAACTAGAGCCTGGCTGGGCAGCTCAGGGGCAAGGGAGGGAGAAACCTGCCTCCAGCACGAAACACAGCCCTACGCTGGAGACCACAGTGGAGCCCCAGGTCAGCCCAGGGGATCAGGCTCAGCTCCTGCGTGTGACGGATCTGTCCTTGCAAACCACCTGAGTGTGTGGCACGAGCCCAGGGGAGGGGAACGCTCCCACACTCACCCCGTCTGCAGGTTGACACTGAAGCCGCCAAGTAGGTTGCTGCAATCCTTAATCACTAATTTGAGGTCACCAGGGGTGTCTTGGGTCAGTGCAATGTGTGATGTGATATTCGTTTCTACCGAGGATCCACTCAGAAATTGAAAAATCCTGAAAAATAAGGAAGTGGCTTGGAGGATTATGGAGGAGACCAAAGCAGCACGGAAGAGTGGTATCTGTGGCTGAGCTGCAAGCTTGGGCTCAGCTGGGACAATCTTTTAGTCTCAGGACTTCCATCAGGCTCCTGGTCCTGTTAGCAGATCATTGAGGTCCCAGAGTGCAACAGGCACCGAGGGCTTTCCAGGACAGTTCTGACTTCAGGCGGAGGAAGGACAGGTCAAGGTGAAGGAGCATGGAACCTTCTTGGCACTTTCCTCCCAACAACTTGTCCACAGGAGGATCTCTGCTTCTGCCGGCTGCCACACTGAGACGGTACCTTTGGAGTGAGGACAGCTGGAAATATCCCCAGGGAGTGGCAGCAGCCCAGCAACGAGCTTTCCTCACCAGCCACTTGCTCAGTGTTTGGGGACATTTCTCCGGTATCCAGGAATGTCCTATCCTCCCCAGCACCCTCAGACCCCCATGGCCACACTCTGGTGTCTCGCCCACCAGCCCTGCTCACCCTGGGAAGCGCAGCACCAGCTTCGAGTACAGGTTCAACACGAGCTCGCTCCCGTGAAGGACCCTCCATGACACTCGGATGTTCTCAAGGTTCAGCACTTTCAACCTGGGGGTTGACACAGAAGCAATCCTGTCTTGAGCTGACAGGATCAGCAGGAGCAGACACTACAGTCCCATCTCTTCCTGTGCATCATTTAACCTGTTTACCTATGCAGATATTCTCAGTTAAAAGTGAAGGAGGGGAAGGGCCAACCCCAGCTCCAAGAAGACCCAACTGCAAAGTGGGGTCAGGTTGCGCAGGGCTGTGTCCCCCTGAGTCTCCAAGGGTGGAGCTTCCCTCACCTCTCAGGGTGCCCATCACAGCATCACATCACTCACATGGGGAAGACTTTTCCCAACTCTGACTGGAATTTCCCCCATCACAGCTCCTCATGTGAGCTGCAAGCCCAGGACTTGTGGTTTGTATAACAGGGAGGATCTGGTCCCCTGGAGTATCCCTTTAGGGGAATCCTTCCTCTGGATGTCATTTGTTACCCTGCAGTGAGCACCACTGCTGTGCTTCTGCTCTGACTTACCAGGCAAAGCGTGTTGACTTGAGAGAGCCTCCTTCACCCAGCAGTCCTTCACCCAGAAGACCATCAAGACCAAGTAGACTTCCATTGCCTAGGAGACCTCCTTTTCCAAGCAGCCCTGTGCCAAGCAGACCTTTCTCTCCAAGAAGGCTTTTATTGCCGAGGAGGCCATTGCCAAGGAGGCCATTGCCAAGGAGACCATTGCCAAGGCCTTCCCCTCCAAGGATGCCTGTGCCGAGCAGACCACTGCTGCCCGGTTGTCCTCCTGCAACAGTCAGACCTCCATTACTGTTCTGGCTTTCATTGCCTAGAAGCCCTCCTCTCCCAAGCGCACCCATGCTAAGTAGACCTTCCTCACCTAGGAGGCCTGTGCCAAGGACCCCAGATCTGCTGGGTTCATTTCCTGCATCAAGAGGACCTCCACTTTCTTCTCCACTCGGACTTCCTCTGCCAAGGAGGCCGGTACCAAGTAGCCCACCTTCACCAAGAAGGCCTGTGCCGAGCAATCCGCTTTTTCTGCTGATGAGACCTTCACTGCCAAGAAGACCAGTACCAAGCAGACCTGCACCAAGGAAGCCCCAGTTACTAATCACACTTCCACCGTTGGAAAGATTTCATTGACAAGAAAGGTTGATTCAGGTACATTAGGTTGACCTGCTCGTGAGGTCTCACGGGAACCCCTGAGCATCCTTGAGTTGGGTTCCTCATGGAGCCGAGCCTGCCAGGAGGCAGGTCGCTGATGAGCAGAGGGACACTTCACGAGCCTGACATGGCACAGGACACACCAGGACCAAGGTGGATGTATGGCTGCCTGTGCCATGACACTCCCCAGGCAAACATGGAAAACCTGTGAGCTCACCATCTTTTGGTTGCGCTGGGCTCAGACCAAGGACACTGCCCAGGTTGAGGAGGCCCTGGGAGCGGGGCAGGAGGCCCCCGAGGAGGACGAGACACCAGAAAGGCTGCATCTCTGGTCCCAGCACCTGCAGAGAGATCCATATCAGCCCCAAGCACCAGCCCACTGTGCAGGAATTGGCAGCCTGGGCACCGGCCCAGCTCTCCATCCTTCATGTGCGCTGCCCCGGTGTGGTGGAACAGGTCACCCCTGGACGTGCAGGCACCGTCCCCCAGCCCCAGGGGACCAGCCTGGATCCACAGCACCCCTTTCCCACCCAGAAAGGTCAAACTTCTTCTGGTTATCAGGGAGCAAATGGAGCACAGTGACGTGCTCCTCTAGAGTCATTGATGTCTCTGTGCCTGGCTGGGCTACCCCACCACAGAGCCGGCTGCCTGAGATGGCAGGGAAGCTTGGAGGGAGAAAATGTCATTTTAAAGAGCAAGAGGGATGGAGATGAGGCAAGAGAACCTTGTACCGAGTGAGACAGATGGCTTCTGACTGCTCTGAAATGGCCCTGAAAGAAGAACACTTTAAGAGGCACAGCCGGATAAAAAATGGTGCGTGTCAAAGTCGTGTCCTTTTCCTCGTTATGAAGAACACTTTGCGTTATTAAATCCCAAAGCGCAGCCAAAATCAGACTCACTTTTCCGTGGACAGGTTGTTTGTTTTTCTCACCTTGCTCCATTCAGGCTATGAAGAGAGTCCACTTTCCCTGTATTTGATCTGCCTCTAGTCAAAAGAGAGCACCTTCAAGGACCTCATGTTCCTGCGTGAGCTGGACTTTTTGGGGTTGCAACCAACGCTGTGGAGTGTTTGTTTATACACAGAAAGGCATTTGCAAAGACATGAAAAGAGGCAGCGGCTGAAGCACTGAAGTAGGTCCCAGTTTAAGGGAGCAACCACCTGCACAGCCCACATCCCAGCCCGGACACCCCGGCTTCTCTCTTCTGAGAAAAACAATGTATGGGCTGCAGATTTGAGGCTGAGCAGTGAGGAATAACATTATTTAGGTCAGGCTGAACAACTTCTTTATCCGTTCCAGATACTTTTTAAAAAAAATCCCTCTATGACAGTTCTTGGCACAATTAAATTAGACTTTAATTCACTAGACCGTCTTTTACATTTTCCCTTTGATCAGCATGTAATGATGTACAGCTCCTGTAGCTGTGATTATTGAACAGGAGAGAAAGATAGAGGCTTGAACAGCTTCCATTGAAAATCGTGTCAAATAAAATCAGTGGGATTTGTTGGAGGGTCTCTGCAAAACGTGCGTAGCATTGTAAAAGGATGCCAAAATGGTTGTCAGGTCTTTTAGAAGAACTCTTAGAGAGAATACGTGACAAAGTAGACAACCATCTCTACAGTTATTAACGATATCTGTCTGGTTGCTACCTCCTTGGTCACATGCATTTAAGTGAGCTGAACATCTTGTACATGCAAAATGCATGTATGGCTTTGCAGATAAATGCTTATTTTATACCAGTTGAGATGAGATCTGATAAGCTGAAAATTGTTCTGAATTCTGATCACCAAGATCGTGAAAAAAATCCCAGTCATTTCTGCTAGCTTAGTCATTATAACAAACTTAACAACAACAAAAATAAACGTGGAATTTGACAAGCAAGAGCCCTACTAGCTTTAAAAATTAATTTTCATAAATGATTAAATGTTGCTACAGAAATCAAAGGAAAACATCATTAAAATTCTTGCTTTTAAAGCTGAGTTGCACTTTGCTGTAGGTCATCTCATGGGAACAGGAGCTCTATGGCCACGGTACCTTAATGCCACTTACCTGGAGCCCTTTGATGTTGCGGTGCAGCTCCCCGCGGCCTCTCAGCGGCGGTTGGGCAGGAGCAGCTCTTATATACCCGAACTGCAGGAACAAGGAAAATCCAGAGAAGGATGAAGCAGGGATAGTTCCTCTTCGCTGGCTGTCAAGTGTGAACCCCGCACCAGCCTGACCCCGAATGCTCTCGTAGCGTTGCCAGACCGTGGCCAGCAGCACCCAGCAAGCCCGGTGGCTCACCCCCTTTCCCCCAGGCCGGGTGCGGTGCCCACCAGCTTCCTTGCCTGGCCGGGGCACACTGCCACCCCGCTCCTCGGGGCTTGTCCCCTCCTGCCCCCTCTGATTTTGAAGACTGCACACTTGGGGCAGCCGCACCGGGTCCGAGGGCCGGCAAGGCAGCCCCCCACAGCCCCTGGGTGCCGGGGCAGCGGCTCACGTCCCCAGGCAGGGGATGCTCTGGATCACGTCCCATCCAGCCCAGCGTCACACAGCTCCTTGCACATGGCCCAGCGTGGCTGGCCATGGCCATGGCAGGGAAATGTGCCATGGCACGCGTGGCTGTTGCTGCTCACAGCTACTCGAGGTCTCTCTTGCTTTGCTCTCCCAAAGTGGCCCAGAGCAAAGCAGGAGGGTGCTGGCACCCAACAGCCCAAATTGCCACGGGACACACAGACCCCGGAGCATCCCCTGAGCATCACAGTTCCTATGAAACAACCTCAGAGCAGCCAGGGTGAAGGGGATGCCACGGCGGGCTGGGGATGCTCCCGGATCTCTGTCTGAGCAGAAGGTCCCTGGGACAGTTTGGGGCAGCTCTGCTGCAGGGGATGCTCCATCATATTCAGCAGGACACAAGGGTCTGAGGACAGTGAGGGGTGAGAAATTACCTCCCAACAAGTTCATTACGTACAGAAGCAGTGCAAGGCTGGTTAAGAAAACCAAAGTTATCACAAACTAAAGATCTACAGCGTACCGGCTGCACCGTGAAAACCGCCTGTCACCCAGCGGTTCGCAGGAGATGGCTTGTGCCTCCAAGAAAGATCTTGGCAGTTTAAAGGAGGCTTGAGAGACAACAAATAAAAAAAAAAAAAAAAAGGAGGGGGAGGAATAAACAGAGGGGAAGGGAAAAGGAGCATGAAAGATGACAGAAAAACCGGAGTCTGTGTTTCCAGGTGGTTTTTAGGGTGGATCTGGACTGGACAGGGGCAGGACACTGCCTCAAAGGCAGTGATATTACAGCCGTCCCAGCTATTCCCTTTCACCTCAGGAGCAATCGGTGGCTTTAGAGCCTTAAATTAGCAAAGACTTCATCGCTTCAACAGGCAGCTGAACCACAGGACAGAGCCTGTGCATAAATAAACTGTGCAGTTCATGCAGAGTTCACAGGCATCGATGGGTAAATTACCCCCCCATGTCCCTGAGCGCTCCTGGGACAAAGCCCCAATAAAGCCCAGAGCAGGTGATGGCATGAGGGGGTCCTCAAGACAACCAAAAGACCCCACAGCTTTGAGTGTCCAGTCCCTGAAAAGAGGCCAACATGACTGTGTCTAACGCAGCGTTTGCCGGCAGACAGCTCTCTGCCCACCCTGAGCTGGGTGTCGGGTGGGCACAGCCGGGGCTGGGCAACTGGGCAGGGGGCTGCAGCCCTCCCACCCGCCACGGCCAAGGTCCCCAGCACAGCGGGGTCTGTCCCGAGCCCCTGGGGTTCACCAGAGCCAGCCACCCTCGCAGGCTGGAGAACCCTCCGTGGCTGCAGAGACAGCTGGACTTTATTAAACCCAAGCACGAGAATGCGCAATACACCCGCATCCATCTGAGCATCCACAAAAGAGTCCAAAACACAACATTTGGAGGCAAAAAACATCTGTGTTCCTTCTGTTCCAAGCAATGTAGGTGGGATGCAACATTTGCAAGGAAAAGACCAAGCTGCGTTTGGCTGTTAGGTACAAAGAGAAATGGGGTGGAGCATCCTTCGGGCGGGCTGGGCTCCCATCCCTCCGGGGGTGGATGGGGAAAACCGGGGGTCCCTTCCTAGCTCAGTGTCCCGGGCTCACGCCGACAGCACGATGAGGTCCTGGTGAAGCAAAGGGGTTACTTTCCCTCTCTGAACATCCTCCACACAAGCAACAAGCACTGCCTTCACTCCGGAGTGGAGCTGAGGTGCCAGTGGGGGAAACTCGGGGCACAGTCCGGCCACTTACGTCGATGACATTGACGTCCGCATTGGTGAAGTCGATGTTCAGCAGCCTGGGGAGGGGAACCCCTACTCCCAGCACGCCTGTGGGTCACAAGCCAGCCCAGCTCAGCATCACTGACCTTCTGCCCGGGTCTCAGTCCCCAGCTCCATTCTCCCTGTGTGCGAACCCCTCCCTCCGCGAGTGCAAAGCTCTCTGGAAAGGCTTTGCCTGGTGGGACTTAGCTCTTTGGTAAAACATATTGTCATTTTCTCCTGCCAGCAAAGCAGCAGACGGTGGCAGCCCCGCGGAGGGGGCTGCGGGACCCCTACTTTGGGATGTGCAGGTTCACCTGCCGGAAAAACACTGCCATCTGAAACAAACCTCCCCCCATCAGTGCAGGTCAGTCCCACTGGCTCCTATTCTATACGGTAAGGTACGTTACAGCTGCATAAACTCGTAGTATGGTGTACGGGCTAGCATGTGCGAGTATATTGGCAAGGCACACGAGATCCTTACTGTTCACTGCAGGCAGGAAGGCAACATCGAAAATCTGGCCAACAAGCGTCTCCAGGACCGAGACCTGCAACATGGAGAGGGGTCGCTTAGTGCCACCGCTGGTCCCAGTCCCGTGGTCAGCCTGGCCTCACCCTGTCCTCGGGCACACGGGGCCGCTCCACTCACACCAGTTAAACCCAGCCTGAACCCTTGGGTCTCCAGCTCCACACCCATCTAATGCAAATTCCCAATTTCACAGAAATTGGACTTTAAGCATCCTATGGCCAATTTTTAGTCCCAAAATAATGCCATGCCACGCCAATGCCAGGCCCCCTCCCTCTGGCATTAAAGCTGCCTGTAGTAACCACCTCTGGAAACCAAACGTGCCCTATCTGCAGGTATCCTGTGACAAGAGACCCCAGGGTTCCTCCTGACTTTTGCCATCGTCCCCTTTGAGGCACTGGGATAAGCCTTCCCCAGCGCATCCCGAGGGGACGGCGTGGGCACGTGCAGGATATCCTGTGGTTCACTGAGGACCCAAAACCTCTCCCTCTCAGTGAGGACTTTTTCTGAAAATTTCTCATGGATCATCCATGAAAAAAAATCCATCTCCAGAGATGAAAGGAAGGTGCCGTTAAAAATATGACACAACCATTACACTGTAATTGGCCCTTATTTCTCCTGAGACAGTATCTATCAGCACTTCGCTTTCTGTAATAGGTTTCACATGTTGCTGGGGCCGCTCATGTTCTTACATCAAAGCCACCGACAGAAGAAGACACCAAGGAGAGATCAGCCCTACAGGAGGAAGAAGAGGTGAGTAAAATCCAAGCAGTTCCTCTGATGACCCAGTCCTGTCAATGCCCTCATTGTCACGCAGCCCAGGAGGTCCCACATCCATGGCCACCCCTGGCCACCCCCCAGATGAAGACCAATGTCCTACTTCTCCAGGCTGACACCAATCTTGAGCTTGTTGTCCTTGACTGAAAACTGGGCCAGCAAGGAGGTGTCCTGCGGTCAAACAGAGAGGTCAGGGCAGGGGTGGCTCCTGCAGCCCTTGCCCAGCCTGCAGCCCAGTGGTGTCACATTGGGTGCAGGTCCCACGGCACCTCTTGCCTGCCGTGAGGGGAGGGGGAAACCTCAGGAGGAATTTCTGCAGGATTGAAGGGTTCTGAAGGGTTGTTCCTTCATACATACGATATTCAGAAGGCAGAGGGACTTCTGGACATCATCTGGGTGGATCACCATCACCTCTGCTGTAGCCATGAGCTGGATCACACCTTTATTTTTCTTTAAGGTCACCACTGGTGCTTCAGGGACTGTGATTTTCAGCAGCAATTGATGTGATTCGGGGTATGCCTTGAAAACCTGCCAACATCCAAAACCGGAAAGTTTCTGCTGGCAGGAGCACAAATGGTGAACCACAGAGCAGGCTGCCTGCTCCAGCAGCATTTGCACAGTGCTGCTCATGGGTCAGATCTGATCCTGAACTGCTCCAGCCCAACAAGTCTGTGTCTCAACTGGCTGAAATGAAGTCAAGCAAGCTGTGAGCTCAGCCCTGTGGATGCCCTGAGCCCCACTAAGAACATCCCATCCCGGCTGGAGGACCACAGATAGCCCCTCATCCAGGCAGATGGAGCAAGGATCATCTGTGACCCAAGAATGATGTAGAGGACGGAGTGACAAACTGAGCTCTGGACTGCCGTGGTTTCCAGTTTTGGACCTAAGTCAGAGCTTATTCAGGTCCATGGGACATCTGGGATGGTGCCTGAGAAGGAAGGGACAAAGTGGTCTCCCCTGCCCTAGACGCTGCCTCTCTGACTGGAATACTCGCAGTGCAAGGGGGAACCAGGACTCACCGCGGGAACAAGGGCTCCAAGGGTCGATGTTGTTAGCGGTGGGAGCTCAGGAAACTGTGACAGAGAAGAGAGAAATGCTGCACATGTGTGGGGGGATTTCAAGCAGATATCTGCTTTCACCAGCAACACACCTGAGGCTTTTACAACATGGCCTCTCACTGGCGTTTTTCACCTAAGACAGCAGAGACCCTGATAAATGGTACAGAGGAGCCGAGGCATTGCACAGTGGGACCAGTTTGCATGGCTGAGAGCCTTGAGTCCTTCCAAACCTTGGACTAGGCAGTGCTCCCCACTCACCATGCCGGTGGAGACGTCCAGGTCCAGGGCACCCTCCTTCTGCATGACAGACAGCACCGAGCTGAGGAAGTTCACAGAGAGACCCAGCTGGGAGGAGCTCGTATCCTCCATCGGTGGCAGCGGTGGCATGGGGACCCGTGGTTGTGTGGGGACAGTTTCTGGCTTTCCCAGAGGATAATCCACCAGGCCTCCTGCCACTCGCCCGACGACAGTCTGGAGTTACAAGGGAAGGAAGCACAAACCAAAACGTTTTCAATATTTGCCTTTACGGTTAACTTCATGTTCCTTCAGTGTGAAATTGCTGCATGCACGACCACACCAAGTCAGGCCCCGTGACACTTCCTTCTCCAGAAGTTCACGAAATGCAAATCCCACTGTGCTCTCCCATGACGGCAGCAGCAGCAAGAGCAGGGCACCGAGCCGGGACTTCCCCAAGCTTTTCACGGCAACCTCAGAGCCCGCTGCTCAGGTGTATGTGGCTCAAGGATACCTTCCCAAATGCAAGTTAAATATCCCAACCCTTGTACGTAGGTGGAAGGAGAAGATGTAGAACTTACATTCAAGTCTACCTCAAGGAACTGGCCGGTTATCAGGGGAAGGCTGGACACGGTGTACTGGATACTGCCCAGCAAACCCAGGGGCACCAGTGCTGGAGGGAGAGAGAGCAACTCAGCAATTCCCCACCGGGCTTGGGTGCCAGTGCCAGTCCCCCCTCCCCTGCCTGCAGCTCTTCTTCTTCCAGAAGACCCCTGGCTCGCAGGTGGACCCAGGGCAGCCACTTGGCCCCAGCTCTGGGTGCTCGGTGCTGAGTGGTAATGCTGCAGGAGATGCCATTTCCCTAACGAGCGGTGCGTGCCACTGCTGCAAATGGAGGGGAGAGCTCCCAGGCCCCATCAATGAGGGCCTCATGCACCCTCATGCATCCAGGGCTCCTTCTGTCCGTGATTAGAGATGGGGAGAGGGGAGATTCGGGGAGGGGAGAGCGTCCCTCTGGGCATGCTGAGGCACTGCTTCCTGGCTGCTCCAGGCGCAGGGCAGACCTGGGGTCCACAGGGTGAAGTGGGGGATTTGCTCTTCCCACCTGGGGTGCAGCGGAGGGGGAAGTGCCACAGTCTTCACGCAGCCAGAGCAGAGGTGACACGAGGGGCAAGGCAGGGCAAGGCGTGGGACCCAACCAGTACTTACAGTTCACAAGACCCAGGTGGTCATTGACGAGTCCCAGGGCGACGTCAACAACTGGGCAGAGCTGCAAGAGTCAGGGAGGGACGGTGAGTACCCCACTCCAGAGCCGGACAAGGACACGCAGCCCAGCTCGGCTCTGCCATGCTTTCCCTGGGGATGGGAGCACCGGGCACATGGGATGTCAGTCCCCACTGGTGACTCCACGGTGCTGTTGAGGCTGCACCAGCTCTGGATCTGGCCCTGGGCATTTTGCCCTTTGTTGAATAAGCAGGGTTAGGACTGGGTCTTAGGAGCCCATGTAGGGTGGCTGGAGAGACCCTGGGGCTTTCAGGAGGGAGGAGAGACTCAGTGAGCCCATAGCACAGTCCAGGGCATCATTAGAAGCTCCCAGACACTTGGGCAGACCTCCCCCAGGCTCGCTGACCTTGCATTTTGAAGAAAGGAGCAGCTTCTCCCAAGCAAATGGAGATGTGGCACTTGTCCCCCACTAATCCCAAACCACTGGGCGGGAAAGTGGATGCAGCAGCCCCAGGACAGTGGCCATGGTCCCACTCTGGGACAGGAGTGATGCCGTGGCGAGCTGCACCACAGCTTTTTGGACTCACTTCTTTCCGGGGTGGAGGTTTTTTCCAACTCACCAGATTAGGAAGAACTCTGTTGAGGACACTTGCCAGTAAATTATCCACAATTGGGAGCAGGCTGTGGAAAAATAAAGGAGCACCATGAAAAAAAAACTGCTGCAAAGTAAATGGGTCTTGTTAAACAATTCCCTGTGAATAGCACGGAGCGCAGACCTCCCGGAGCAAGGCAATTGCAGCAGCAAAGTGCGTCGTGTATGCTTGGATTTTGCATGAGATAAGTGTAATTTGCATCCCAAAATAGCCAGTGGGAAATTTATTGCTGCCTTTTATCTACCAGTGTATAGTCTTCTTAAATGAGCAGAAACAACCTCAGCCCAAGCAGTTTCTATGACTTACACACCAAGCGCTCATGTCTCAGAAGACCCCGTGCAATGTCCCAGCCCCCTGGGACACCTCGTCTATTTACTGCGGCTGTGCGAGGGGCACACACGGACCACCACCAGCCCTTTGCTCACCCCTGTGACATGGCCAGTGAGTGACTGTCACTGGCAGGGATGGTGGCTGCCATGGTGGGACTGAGATGTGCAATGCAGAAATGCCCATGTGCATTTGCCGTTCCGCAGGTGCGGGCTGGGAGGTGGCAAAACCCGATGACGAGGTGGCTCACGCTGGAAGACGGGGACACCTTTGTCACTCACCCTCTCAGGAGTCTGACTTTAATGCCACCAAGCAGGGTATCACATCTTTCTGTCACCAGTTTGGGGTAGCCCGTGCCGTCCATGGTTAGCCTGACCCTTGCTGTGATGTTCACTTCTACTGCGATGTCGAGCAAACCCAGGAGGCTGTTCAAGGGGAAAGGAGCGACCTTCAGAGGAGCAGCTTCTTCCCGGCGAACAGGAGCAGTGTCCTCCCTCGGAGACACCCCTTGTGGTGGTGCTTCCACTAGGTCCAAGGGGCAGAGCACTGCCATCAGCACCAGCCCAACCTACCACTTGGCATTGAGGGCCACCCGGGTGTAGAGGTTGACGTGTACGCCGATGCCAGGCAGGAGCCGCAGGGACACCTTGGGGAGCGTCAGCTCCATGATCCTCAGCCTGCAGGGACGGTGAGGGGGACACTGCAAGTGATGGCTCTGAGCCCAGCACCCCGCCACCCGGGCTCTGCGGCTCACACAAAGCCACTGCTCAAGGGGTGGGTGAGTCAGAGGCCATTTAGACAAGAAATGGCAAAAGCCATGAAGTTTTCTCGTTTATTTTCCAATTTGTGCACAGCTTGTGCTTGTGCTTCTGCTTGGTGTTGTGCTTCAAATAAGAGTTAAAATGGGACAGTTGCAAACAAGTGAGCACTGGTTTGGCAACGGTGGCACTGCCTGCCCAGGGCCAACGCGTGGTTTGGTGCACCCTCTACGGGCAACTGCCTTTCAACTACTGTTTCCTTTAACTTTCCTCATGTAGCTCAAGATGCTCTTTTGCAGCCAGGAATGCAAACCTGGTGGGACTTCAAGGCAGTGTTTATCTCAGAGTATTAGCTCCAAACCAGATCTGAGCATCTACTGAAGCATCACCATTGGTCCCCCCAAACAGCTCTGAGTTCCGCCCTGCTGCAAGGAGCCCGACCGGTGCTGTGCTTACCCAGTGAGCCCCTGGACGGTGCTGAGCAAGCCGCCTTCCCCGAGGATGCCGAGCAGGCCACCGCCTCCCAGCAGCCCTCCGTTGCCCAGAAGCCCTCCTCTGCCAAGAATGCCACCAGGGCCACCGAGGATCCCTGCCGTGCCGAGGAGACCTCCATCACCGAGCAGACCTCCTTGTCCCAGTGCTCCTCCAGCAACCCCTGCGGGGATGCCATCCCTGGGGACATCATCACCAGCTGCCGGCCAGCCTCTGGGAGTGTTTCTGGGACCCCTACCATAAGCATCTCCACCACCCCCTCCACCCAGCAAGCCACCACCGGCATTGCCCCCTCCACCAAGCAGACCACCAGTCAGCCCCCCCAGCAGCCCTCCGCCACCACCGCCCAGCAAACCACCAGTAATACCACCAAGCAGTCCACCACCACCACCGTCACCACCACCACCAAGGAGGCCTCCTCCGAGGCCACCCAACAGGTCTCCACTTCCATCTGTGCTGGGACGTCCACTTCCAAGCGGCACCTCTCCGAGGACACCTTGGAGGGCATTGCCTTGCCTGAGTGAGCCTGCAAGAGCTGGAAGCATCGCTCGCCATCAGTCTGTGAAGCAGAGCTTCTTCCTTGGCCACCGCCGCAGCCTTTGAGCAGGGACCAGCAGGCAGCTGCCAGCCCTCTGCCTACACCATTACTCATTGTGCTCCTCAAGCACGGGTTGTTGAGGGGTTTGTGCTCTCCGTTACCATCACCACCTATCCCTAACTATCTGCCATCAGTTTTTCTCATATATAATGCAACAGAAAAAGAGTTTGGGGATCCAGGACAGGAGGCATCATGTCAAGACCTGTGGTAAAGCAGCTCAGGGGAATTTCCCTGCATACACATCAGGTAAGACAGCAAATGGTGTGGCACAGTTGCAAGGGTTGGGCACTGATAAATCCTAAATGTGAGATAATTGAGGTGCCGTGTGGCTTACACCTGCTGAGAGGTGGCTCACACCTCTGGGGCTGTGTGGGCTCCCAGGACGAGCAATCCCCCACATGAGCAAAGTCTTTCTCCTTTTAGGAGCCCGGCCAATTTTAGTGACGTTGAAAAATTACTCCAGGTTCAGCTTGGAGAGGGAGATTTGCAAGCAAACCTCATGCTCTACCCCTTCCATGTGCAATTCCCCTCCCCTCCCTGGCTGATCGGGCTGTGCTGGTACCACGGGGTCAAACGCCCAAGGACTGCGAGTCGGTTCCTATTTCCCAGGCTCCCCCTACAAGGAGGCAGAGTGACTTACCATCACTTAAAACACCTTTGTTGAGCCTGAGGACGGCATCTTTTGGCTGGCTTAGTGACGGGGTCAGCAGCGCATACAAGAGGGCAATGCCCAGAGCCGGTGGCATGATGTCTTCTGCTCAGCTGGGAGTGCTGTGGGTGCTGGCAGGATCTGGGGGAGCACAATGGGAAAAGAGTGGAAATAGGCTGGGCGACCCCCTGGAGATGAAGGGGAGTTGGATATTGCGAGCTGGGTGAAAATTTTTCAGTGAATAGAAAACATGAGCTTTAGGAGGACCAAAACAGTTCACAAATTAGAGCCACATTCGGCAAATACACCTGGACACACACACAAAGGGGGGGAGAGAGGAGTGTCCGTATGCACATCTGCAGGGACTTTTTCCAGCCAGCTTCTGCACAACCCCAGCACCTGTTTGCTTATTCCTATTTACAGGCACTGCGGGCAACCTGCTCCTTTCCATCCCTGGTCACCGTGACATTAATTTTAAACTTACAGTACAAAATCGTTACTCATAACCTATAGACTAACACTGAGCTCCCCTCGCTAATAAGCACCCTGTAAATGGGTATGCAAATTAATGATGCAATTATACAAGCAACTCACATTTGGAATAGAGCCTTTCTTTTTAAAATGGCATGGTTTAACCTTGTATCAATAAAAACAATAACAACCACCTTAACAGGATATTGCAACACAAAAAATCCCTAGCTTTTGTGTTAGGGAACATTTTATTCTTCAGAGAAGGGTTTTCATTTTACTATAGCAACCTTCTTTTCAGATTTTTTTCAAGATAGTCACTAAATAGAAACTGGAATTACTTACTTGCACGTCTACCATTATTGGTATTTTTGCCATGATTTTTCTTGCTCACCAGAGTATATTGCAAGTCTTGTTGGTGAAATGGCGGCTCTGTCCCCCCAAGCTTACAACACCCCGTATCCCTATTTTGACTGTATTTACCTGCTTTATCCTGAATTTCAAAGCCTGGCTTTGGTCTTCAGTGCTCAGCTCTTGGTCAAGGGGAGACCTTACAGCAGTCCATAGGCACCTCTGCTTTAACGTGCAGGAAAGGTGAGTCCTTATATAGCAAAACTGATGTGGAAAAAGTGGAAAGATGCCTAAATTGTAAAAGGTGGACTAGTGGATTGAGTGTATAAAGCAGCATTTGTGGTTTTAATATATCCCAAGATAAATAAAAGATTTGTAAAACAGGGAAAAACATTGAGCAACAGGTTATTGGATGCCCAGTTATCGGGCAGCACTGTTACTCAAGAGCCCAGAGCTAAAGCAAAGGAGAAGGAGCCCAAGACTCTGTGGGCTGTAGCACATGAGGCTGCCACTGACCCTGAAATAGCCATGCTGGAAAATCTGCTTATTCCAGAAAAATCCCCGCTAATGCTTGCACTCAGGCTGTCACACACAAATTACTCTATCGGGGTAATTTTTCAAGTTTCCAGTGAGCGTGTGGGGAGGCTTCAGACAAGCACCAGGAGATTTTTATCTCCTTCCGTGCTCAACCGGACTAGCAGTTCCTGAAGGTCATCCCACCCATCCCCACAGCCACCAGCTGCTTCCCAGCAGACGCTATTTCCTCAGCCTCCAAAAAGCCCCCGTGCGGTGGGACAACCCAATCCATGTCAGCTCTGGACCATAAAGACACTTTTGTCCGGGTGTCCTCAACACTTAATACCTTTGTGAGACAGGATACTTTGCTAACAGCCTGGTGCATCTTACACAATAAGGGGATAATACGCTCCCAGATGAAGCAGTGGGGAGGTGTAAGATCAGTTTACCCACGCTTGGTTCCGTACAGAGCCTTGCGCAACAAGCGCGGCCGGGCTCCAGGTGGGACATGCTGCAAACCAGCCCCCGGCAAGGAGCTGCTCCCCCTGCAGCGGCTGCAGCAGGGGCTCCAAATGAGTGGGAAATGTCAACTTTGCTAAATCTGCGCCGCCGTTGCATTGCGAGCACCCCCTCTGCCCCTCGGCACTCCGGCACAAGTGGCACCCAGCCGGGCATGGCACCCATGTGCACCAAACACCGGCTCTCATGGGAGCTGCTGTTTCATGCTTCGTGCCACAGATTGAGCTTCAAAAACGCTTTCTGTAAGGTACCGGCTCCTTTGCTATAGGTATAGCCGCCTCTTTGAGCTGCACTGCCCGTCCGTGGGCCATATGGCACAGGGGCACGGTGGAGAAGAATGGGTGCCGGCAGCCAGAAACTCATCAAATAAATATTCAGAGAGAGCAATACTGAGGCAGTGAGAGATTTTATTGAAAGAGCAATATGAGAGCAACCTTTATACCTAAGAAAGAACTCTGCTTCATGACTATGGATGTTAAAAGTGGCCACAGAAATCCCGCCTAACATCCACCAGCCGAGCAGCTTTCCCTACCCCGGTGCCAGGCTACACCGGGAGCAGCCGACCAGAGGCGGTTGCCTGTCCCCCTTGGGCCACAGCGACAACACAGGGCAGTGCTCAAGGGAAAATGAAGACGGAGCGAGCAGAGATGAGTGGGGTTCTGGGGCTCACGGCACATCGCCTGCCTCAGACAGTGAGCAGGGTCGAGGGTCCTCCTGAGCAGGATCCTTTCAGGGAGATGTCAGGAGAATCGTCTGCCTGGAAGAAGCAGCACAAAAACTATTCCATTTTCTCATTCTGATTTTTACCAGCTTTTCCCTATGTCCCAGGTGAGGTTTTCCTGCGGGCCCACACCGGCAGAGGGATCTCCTGGAAACCGGGAGCAGCCCTTGGGAAATGGGGCCCGCCGGGGTGGCACGGGGGTTTGGGTCCCACAGGTCCCTGCCCCAGGGTGGGCGCATCCCCCGCTCCCCAGGAAGGCAGCGCTGTGGGGAATGGTATCCTTACATCAGTGATGTCAACCTTGGCGTTCCTGAGGCTGGTGTTGAGAACGTTGGGCAGAGGGACCGACACGCGCAAGGCGTCTGCAAAAGCAAGTGAAAACATCTCATCACGGGGCGGGAAACCTGGGCACGGGCAGCGAGGGAAGAGGGGGGAGCCCCAAATCCAGATGAGTTTGAGAGAAGAGGGGACCCAGACCCCAGCCGTACCGTTAATGGCAGGTACGTATGCAGCCGCAAGGATCTGCTTGAGCCACCCTGTAAGCGCGGAGACCTGCAGGGGAAGAAGATGCATGTCAGTGCCTGATGAAGAGAGCAACAGCAATTGGGATGAACGCAGTGATGTCAGGCTTATCAATTCAGTTCTGTCACTGCAGGAAGCACGGAGCTATGAAACGCGAAGGCAGAGGAGCTTCCTTCAGTGAAACTCTTCCAGGACTGAGGGTGAGGGGACACACAGGGACATGCTGTTTGGGTAATTTCTTCCTGATTATTCCTCCCCCCTTCCCAGCACCCCCAGTGCACTGCCAACAAGTGAACATATACGTCCAAGTGTCACTGCTATAGGACATAGGAGATTGACAGGGCAGACAACAATGGGCCTCTGCCAAGAGAAAAAGAAACATGGAAACTGAAGAAGAACTGGCATTTTGGTTCTCCTTCCCTACACAGAGTCTCTGGCCATCACATCGCTCGCTGCAGCGCCTCGATCCAAAGCAGTGTGCACTTACACTGAGAGGGTTGAGCCTCAGGGGTGCCCGTGTCAGGTTGATGCTACAAAAAATAAAAACAAGGCAGAGTTGGGGTGCATCGTGTACAGCCCTCCTCCAGCTTTCCAAATGCTGCTCAGACCCTTCCTTGGTCCAGAACTTGTCTCACCCCCATAAAGATACAAGGATTTTGAAAACAGGGTGACGTTTTCACAGCTCTCTCATCACTTCAGACATGTACTTGGTCTGAGTGAGGCTGGGGCTGGGAGGAGGCAGGAAAGCTCTGGCAGCCCTTTACATCTCTACCATGTCACACTCCCCAGTCGCTGCCACCAACCCCACCTCGTCGGGCTCTTCCCTGCCCTCAGTGACCACAAAGTTCAGCTCTACCTGTCGAGAGCCAGGGAGGTTTGCAGTTTGCCGTCGGAGACCGATGGAATGATGTTCAGAACAATGTCCTGAAATTGGAACAATGGAAAAAATGAGGTTATTTCCCCGTGTAGCTCCCAAGACTGAAAAGAAAACACAGAGTGTTTGTAACTAACCCATTCTGAAAAAAAAACACCTGTCTGTGCCGGGAAATTGCATTTTTTTGACGGATGGCATCATGTATCTCTCTCCCCAGGGTTCACCCTTCCTGCCTTTATTTTCTGTTATTCCTTAAACAATTCACTTGTGCTTGGTTACGAGCATTTTTAAAGGACTGGGCACCACTGTTCTGAAGATGTAGTAAATTCAAAAGTACAAGTACTACATGGCTAAGGGCAGGAGAAGCCGAGGGGATGCTGGAGAACAGCCAGACTCACTCCTGCTCTGTTTCGGAGGTCTTGTCCCCCGGGAACACACTCACCGTGTCGAGGGAGAAGAGGGGCCTCTGGGAAGACTGCAGGAGGGGACTGAGGATATCGATGGAGGCTTTGAGGGTGGCGGTGGCTCTTCTGCTCCTCACAGCGACCACTGGCTCGTTGGCCACCCGCACGCGCAGCTCCAGTGGCAGAGAGCCGGGGAGGATCCTGGCGAGCTACACAGGGCAGGGAAAGGTCAGGGGAAGGGGGTCTTTGCGTGGCTGGGGTTGTGGTGGGGTTGGAGATCAATGCACATGAAGGAGGTGGCTAACCTGAGGGATGAACGGAAGAAGGGCAGACGTGGACAGCAAGATGCTATTGGGCACCTGTGGGAAAAGCACCAGCGGTGTTGGTCGCCAGGAGGGTTTGTGCAAAGCCCATGCTGGACTCAGCTGGACCCCACCAATAAATGCAAGCAGGGGGTAGCGAGCACCCTTTGGTCACCCAAGAGCGACCAGGACCCCAGCCCAGCCCCAGAGAGGGGCATCACAACTCACCATCGAGTTGGTGATGCTGAGGTTGAAGGCTCCCTGCCCCTGGGCCAGTTCCAGCAGGTCACTGAGGGCGCGCTGGGAGAGACTGAGCCGTGGCAGGCGACCGGTGGCCAGCATCAGGCTGGTATCGAGCAGTGGTCCCTGTGTTGAGGCCACCACGCTGCCCTCCACGTTCCCACCAAGGAGCTGCTGGGGACAGAGTGAAGAGGGACATTGGTGGGGCTTGGAGGACTGCGATGGCACCGGGCACCCTGCCTACTCGCAGACCTCACAGAGAGGCTCATGTGGGGTTAATCAACACTTTAATAAACAGACAGGTGCTTCAGACTGTTCTAGAACAGACAATGGTTGCATTTGCTACCGCTTTCCCTTTAAAACACTGTCACGTCTCCCGATCAGTAAGACACACTGCCAATATTTTTGGCCTGGTTGTGGTCCCTTTTAATTACATACCAGACTTTTACAAACCACTTATAAATGGAACCTGCTTGTGAATGTTAACTGCTGATCCTGTATGAAATTAAGCTTTTCTGATTAACAATTATGAGAGTGCTACAACTATACTTAATTAAGCAGTATCAAGCCAACCTCGTGCATGCTACCCTCAAGGATTAGCAAGAAAAAAGTAAGGTAGAGACCCAGTGGTGGAATCAGCATGGACATGGCTGGACCACACTCATCGGTACCTTCCAGCCAATGCTGTCCTGAAGACAGCTGGAATAAGAGGAGCCTTCGACAAATAGCCACCATGTTTGGATTAATTACCCAGGCTCACTAAGTCAAAGTTTTTTGGGACAGGGAAAGTGGTGACACTTACATTTAGATCCAGCTGGATAGCATCGCCACTGATGATGGAAAAGGGGGGCAGATCTCCCAGAGCCCCGAGTGGGAGTACGGCTGTGGGACACAGGGAAGAAAGTTTTTAAGCTGCGATGAGAAGGGAATGCTCCCAAATCCTGTGGTCCGAAGAGGTATGGGAGCCAACGGCAGCTCCTCCTCACAGCATTCCCAGCTGGACAAGCTGCTGGGAGGCACCATTTTGCAGCAAAAAGGTTTCTAAAAGCAACAGTTCCTGAAGGGGCTTTCTGCAGGAAAAAATGTGTGCTGCTGCTCTGGGGCAGGGGAAATTGAATGTTGCGCTTGAGCTGAGAGTTGTGTTTTTAGGAAGTTGTTAAAATATTTGTGTTTACCCAATGTAAAAAAAAAAAAAAACAACTAACCCCAAGTGCCGGGGGTGACACAGGAGCAGAGGGAAAGGAGGGTGCCAGCACTTACGGGTCCTGGAGCCGAGCAGACTGTTCATCACGTTGAGCCTGGCGTTGATGATGTTGCACCCCTGGGGAGACAGAGGAAAGGTAGAGCCCTGGGACCTGCACCACCAGCGGCTGTACCTCGCATTAACACGAGCAGCGAAAACTGGCTCTGCTGGGGATGCAGGAGCCGCTGCCGGGCAGGGTTTGGTGGGATGCCCTGGTTGGTGGAATGCCCCGTTACTGCCGCACTCAGTACCAGGTGGGCAAACGGCCCCTCTAAGCCAGGGTGGGTTTCTCCTCCTGGGCAAGACTTGCTCACTGCGACCACTAAACCAGCACATGGCTCAGAAACCCGTTTGCCAGTGGAGCCTGGCACAGGCGATGGTGCCGGTGGCTGCTGGTGGGGAGGACGGGCTGGCCGCCCCAGCGGAGCCCGCAGCTGTGCAAACAGCCATGTTCCCGAGGGCAGCCCGGCCCGCTGCCTGCCCTGCCTGCGCTGCCTGCTCTTCCAGCACCATGCTGATGGCTTGCATGAAGATGGCTTTGCAAACTTACCACCTCACGCAGCGCATCACTAAGGAGGCGTCTTAAAGGCTGCTCCAGAAGTGGCACGTTGGGTCTGGGTGACAGGCAAATAGGAAATAAAAAGGGACGTAGATTAATGACTGGAAAATAAAAGTACTTTGCGTAATAGAAATATGAGGCCTCACTTGCACTGCCCAGGGCCATATTCACTGTCAAAATATTACCAAAACCAAGCCCTCTGAATCCAGCCTGGTGATAGATTCCCAGCACAACCCAGAAATATTCTTTCTTGAGCCCAAATTTTAAAAGAAAGGTCGGCAGTTCTGCTCTGAGGCCGGCAGCCTCAGGCACAAAGGTGCTGCCTTCGGTGGCCAACAGCATCAAGGTTTCCCACTGCGGCAGGGGCCACATGCTGGCCATGAGCACCCCGCTCCCATGGATGCAGACCTCACAGGGGTGCTGCCTCACAGGGATGCCTTCGTCAAATGGATGCCTACCTTAAACGGATGTTTATGTCAAAAATCTCGCAGTCCTTATTGTTCTGGGGAGCCGCCCACTTGTCCTGGACCAGCATGGTCACATCTGCTTCCACCTGCACGCAGAGTGCTCTGCCTGGCACACTGCATGGGGGGAAACATAACAAGCGGCTCAGGAAACTTGCTGGCCATCTACTTTCCAAAGTGATGGTGACTCCCCCCTCCCCGGCCTGAGCCCTGCCCCTGACAGACATGCCATACCCGTTGCCCTCAACCAGCAGCTTGGTGTTGAAGCTCACTTGGTGTCCAAAGCCTGGCAGGGAGCGCAGACTTATTTTGGGGAGGGTGTTGTTCACAATTTTCATCCTGGGTGGTTGAAATAAGGAAAAGGCAGTAAGTAGCACATTCGTACAGCGGATGCCCTGTCCCCTCAGCCCCCAGCACTGTGGGTGATTGCAGAGCCATGGTCTTGGGGTCCTCTCCACCCTGGGTCAGCAGAGATCCCTACCACCCAGGAGCACCTTGCAGCACATACAAGGTATGCTTGCATGGCAGGCGCATACAGAAACTCCCAACAGCTGCACCCTCATTTATGAACCTGCCCCAGGAGGGGAAAGGGGGCCCCATATGTTCAGACAGCAGGCTCCAGACCAGAGCCTCCTTTCCCCAGCATGACCCAGGGACACCAAGGGCTGCTCAGGGACACCCATCTCCCACTCTCACTCACCCCATGAGATCTCCACCATTTCCACCAAGAAGATTGCCAACAAGACCGTCTTTGCTAAGGAGGCCACCTTTGCCAATGAGAATATCAAGGACAGCATCAAGGAGACCATTAACAAGGCCATCTTTGCCAAGGAGCATGTCAAGGACACCATCTCTGCCAAGGAGACCACCAAGGACACCATCTCTACCAAGGAGACCACCAAGGACACCATCTCGGTCGAGGAGACTGCCAACAACACCATCTCCACCAAGGAGACTGCCGACTGCACCATCTTTGCCAAGGAGACTGCCCACAGCACCATCTTTGCCAAGGAGACTGCCAACGGCACCATCTTTGCCTAGGAGACTGCCCACAGCACCATCTTTGCCAAGGAGACTGCCAACAGCACCATCTTTGCCAAGGAGACTGCCAACAGCACCATCTTTGCCCAGGAGACTGCCCACAGCACCATCTTTGCCAAGGAGACTGCCCACAGCACCATCACTGCCAAGGAGACTGCCCACAGCACCATCACTTCCCAGGAGACTGCCCACAGCACCATCTTTGCCAAGGAGACTGCCCACAGCACCATCACTTCCAAGGAGACTGCCCACAGCACCGTCTTTGCCAAGGAGACTGCCAAGAGGACCATCTTTTCCAAGGACACCACTGAGCAGATTGCCACTAAGAAGACCACCTTGAAGATTCTGGAGGTCAGGTGTGGGTAGTAAACCTGTAATATATGAAAAAAAGGATGAGTGGTCACTGTGAGTTATGTGTACTCAGCACACAAGCATGCTGTGTCAGCCTGGCTGTTCCTTCCCCTCCACTGTCCCTCTGGTTCCCTCTTTATACAATAGAGGTGGTAGTAAGAGGCACCTGAAGTACTATCTCCAAAGTCCTTTATAAATGCAAATTATCAGCATTGCCACTACTGCTGAGTGGATCTGGACCAGCTTCTGATTTTCTGAGCATGGTCAAGAGACAGAAAGAGCAGAACTAGTCTCAAAAAAAAGGTAAATCCTGTCTCTTCCATACACTTACCTTCTGCTTGGCCAATTGAGGCCATGATTCCAAGTCCTTGTGAAGAGGTCAGCAGGTTGCAGAGGAGGAAAACAGCCCAGAGGGTGGACATCTTCGGTCCTGATAGCTGTGGAAAGTGATTGCCATCAGTGCAATGCTGGGACAGTGAGCACAAGTAGTGGAGAGAGGAAAGAGGAGGATGGAGGAAAGAAAAAGGAGGAATGCCTGTCAGGGAAGACAAAATCAGAGAGGAAGCTGCTGGCACCTTTCCCGCCTCCTCACCACGCTGGTGGGCACAATAAAACTCCTGATGGCACCTTCCTGCAGGAGGAAGCAAAACTTCAACAGTTCCTCCAAAGACCAACCGTCACAGCAGACAAATGAAAAGCAAGTGGTTGTTCCTGCTTTAATCCCTCAGCGCCGGTGGGCAGTGTTGGTGACTGATCTGGGCAATCCAGGGAGCATCTCTTCTGGGTGGGAGTTTTTCCAAAAAACAAGATTCTGTATCCCGCTTGGTGGGAAAACAGGACATTTCTGACAACATGATCGTCTCTAGTCATGGAAAGAAAAGCAATGGCATCTACACAGAACAAATGCACCAACTTATCTAGTAGGGGGAGCATCTCCTGTTTTGAATGTCATGATCTCTGCACAAAAATCAAACACCTGAGGCTTCCCTCAGCATAAAAGCAACTTTTGCTAGAATTGTGAGAAGGAGAAAACAATTTTTAAAGTTTCAGTGTCATTGAAATATTCCTGTGGGACCTACAACTTGAAGTAGCTTTATTTTTTTTAAAGAACCATAATGAACTTCATTGCCCCAAATCTATTTAAATGTAAATAGCACATCAAAAAGGGATCAAAACAAGCCTGAGAGGTCTAATTCACCTTAGGTAAAAGTCTATCTCAGCTAACAGAGTTACACCAAAAATAATTTAAGTGCTAATTGTTTATGAAAACCATGAAATACCCTTTCTTCTTCAAGGACTGCAAATACAATGAACGTACATATCTGTTCTTGAGAAACTCATAGTGAAACCCACCCTACATTTTACTTGTCCAAGCATAATTTAGGCAGGCAGCAGGCAAGAATAACAAGTTTTGTTAGAAAGCGAATACTCCCAAATGAGCATTAAGGATTCTTCTTTGGGAAGCATTAAGGTCTGCAGAGGCAAAAGCTAAGAGCACACTTTTTGAGGAATAAGGTTGCTCTTACCTGACCGAGCTCTTGACTGTGAGCCTCTCTCCAGCCAATGTCCCTGTCTTCTGAAGATGACCTGCATCGAGCATCCTCATATATAGAGCTTTACAGCAGGAACAAGGGGAACGATGTCATCAAGGACATCCAGAATAATTGGGGGGGAGCAAAACAAACAATGTATGGTTTCTGGTGGCTTCCACCGCAAATATTTCCTTAGAGATGTTAGGAGTTAGGTAAATCATTGAGCAACAACCTGTAGGTGCAAAGGCAGACCTGGCCAGCTCTGGGTGCCAGTCCACACACCACTGCCTTGTTTAGGACATCATCCTTTCGGGGTTGCTCTCGTGTCGAGATGCAGACATGGCTGAGTCATACCCTGATAAAATACTTTGGTTTTTTTCAAGTGAAATTGAGGTTGTGACTGAGAAATGTGTCAAAATACCAGCCACCCCTTGCTGTTAAGTACTTCTACAATTCTCAGTGCTGCCGTACCAAGCACTTTACCCTTGCAGTAAGCCCACGCAGTGGGGATGTGTCACACATTATGGGTGAATGAAGCACCAGACAGCACCCTTCTCAATGTAAAGACAATGGAGACAGTAACAGAGTCGGGTATTCACCATCCAGGCCCATGGGACATGCCCGATGTTCCCATCCCGACGTGCCTACAGACTGTGACCTTACCCAACATTTATCAAAGCCACCAGCACCTGTCCAGTGACCTGAATGGTTCATAATCCATTTGATAACTAAGGAAAAGGAGGTATTGAATTGGGAAGAAATAGTGACGCCATAATAAAGTGTATCGATCGGTTGTCACAGCTTTACAGATACCCTGAGCTGACAGACTCTTTGGAGAGACACCATCTGATTCAGAAATGTTGCACTGGCCTAACTGGCATGGCTTTATTTCTAGGTCCATCACCTCTTCTTCAGAGCAGTCCAGGAGCACTGGAGGTGGGATGTGCTGTCACGAGGAGATACCATTGAGAATGTGATGCCGTTGACCACGAAGCCAGGGAGCTCCCAGGCTAGAGCTTGTCAGCTCTGGATCATTTTGAAGTCCTGGAGGGACTGTTGATCCCAGTGTGGGCATATCAAGAGAGGCGGCCTCCCTGCCACACCACCCCATGCAACAAACGTGCTGCAGGAGAGGAACAGCCATGCAGCTGCCCAGGGCCAGCTCCATCCAGGCCCTCACCCTCTCAGATGTCTGGCCAGGTTTTTTCCACGCTGAAAAATTTTGTCCCACCTGGTACACCATGGCTCATCTACTGCCAGATAATTTACTGCTATAGGCAAGAGAAAAGGAGAAAGTTTCTGCTGAGCCAACAAGTCATGTGCACCCACAGCCGTGCTGGTTTTCTCCCTTTCACCCCCATCACCGACACCTCATGGGTACATGGAGCCACTGCCTTGAGCTGCACCAGAGCAGGAGCTCTTTGGGGCAGGAAAAAGAAACCCTCCTCTGTGGGCCACAGACCAAATGCGGTCCCTGTGTGCAGATCACGTCCCGACGTACACAGCGAAGGCTGTCCGTGGTGGACGGGAGGATGAGATGGCCAGGGGGACAGCAGTGAACTATTGACTCCCCTGATGTGCTCACTAACGACAGGGGTGGATGGGCGGCTCCTCAGCTTTGAAGAATAATAGTCCAGAAAAACGCTTGCTCAGAGTTAATACTTTCTGCAAACTTGGAAATAAGTATTTCCAGCAGATTAGCCAGCTTTTGTCACACTTTAATTCCGCCTTTAAAAAATATCTTAGCTAAAGGCCAAGGAAGGGATGGCAAAGGTGCCAAAGTACTTAAGGAGTTGTCACTCTCCTTGCAACTTGATCAGCCAGACACCTCTGGAGCACAAAGCCTTGCTGTCATGGCTAGATCATGACATTTGATAAGGTGGAAGAGAGTGTTAAACAAGATGGTATTATGTTATCATCCCTCCCGAATCACTTTATACTTTGGGCAATCACTGTATGAAACCTGAATTACCATAAAGACAGACCTGATAATGGTCAGCACACAGTAAAGGGCCACTTTGGCACTGCAGAGAATAGCTTCTGAGCAGTGACCTTTCAGACATGACAGTTACTTGGCCTCTCACCAGCTGTTGCTGAATGCAGAGGTCTCCGACAACTAAATATTTTGGATAAACCGAAGCAGATTCCCATAAAGAGAATGACATCGTGAGGTCCAGGTCTTGCTAAAGCAACTTTCAAAGCCCCAAGAACGCAAAGCAAAATCACTGTGTGAGGACAGAAATGCAGAGTAAACCAGAACGGGCTTGGTCAAAGGGAGAAGAATGGGACCGATGTGAACAGACGCTCCTTTGATGCTCAACTCACCTGGAAACTGAGATGTCAGGGCAGGCAGTAAGAGGGTCAAACCTCCGCAAAGCGTTAGAGATCTTGACATTAGCAAGAGGGCAGTAGGCTCTGGCCAGGGCAGGCAAAGTGAAACGCATCAGCCTGCGTTGAAAAATGAGATGGTTCTGCTCTGTTCTCCCTTTGATGGCATCATCCAGATGTGGCCCTTCTGCCCAAGGAAACCGTCTCTGCAGGGACAACTGAGCCAGGGCAATCTTGGCTTGCTCTGTCATTCCTCTGGGACCATTAACTGCAAAAGACTGGTACATCCCCTGCTTCTGGGGGCATCAGAGCTGCCAGAGTCTATGTCCAGGTCCAGGGGACAATGCTGGTGCCTGCACATGTCCGAAGGCTGCACCTCCACCAAGTGCCCCAGGGAATAAAATACAGTTACGTGATAGTGCAGCCAGACACCATGATTTAATGTTCTGTGAAAAACTAACTAGGTGCTCCCTGAGATTTCCAGCCTTGATTTCTCCTCAGAGGGCTGTATACAGAAATTTTGATTCATTTTCTGTTCTTCTTAAGGGAATTCAGACTCAAACTGTTCTATTGTTTATTAGCTAATGCAAGAACAATAAGGGAAATCTCTTTAAAAATGTGCTTGGCATTGACGATGATTGCAGTGAAATGAAGAGAGAAGGCACCATAAACACCAGTCCTCACGGGGAGCTGGTTTTATGGCTGCTTTCCTCATTGCTTAGGACTCCCGACGAGGACAATTCCTTACACGCGCTGCGGAACAAATGCCTGCTGGGTCTGGCAGTGCACACAAGAAAACAAATGGGGTTCTCAGAGCCTGCCTCACAGCGAGATTTTCTTGGGGGCAATTTCTTAAAAACACAATGATCTTTTCAAAGATATCCTTAATTCTGCACCAGCTACCTGTCACCAGGAAAAGAATGTTCAGATCATGTCAGCTCGATGAAATCAGGATCGAAGCTGTTTATTGACTTACTAATGACAGGTAATTATCCAGCAATCAGTGAACTATACGCTTGGGATCAATATCTGCAACGCAACCGATAAACCATGATGCCAGGCACTTCTGAGATATTAGAAAACACACGGAGATGTCTAAATGCTCATCTCTCACTCATTCTGACCGGTCCTAATTCCCCACACAGCACTGCAGACACGGTCCCCTCCTCTCGCAGCACATGCGCCCCGGCACCAGGGGGGTTCCATTCTGGCGCCCCGACAGCAGCCCACGCCGCTGCCAGCAGCACACTAATACATGTGCTATTTCTGTTGTAAACGCGATTTATTTGGGGACCGGCCCTTTCAAGAAATACAACCTCTGCCCAGACATGCCCAGCTGTGGCTCCACCAGACACACGGCAGGCCAGAGTCTCGTCATGGGGTGACGGGGTCTTTTTATTTCGGCTTGTGGAGTCAGAGTATTGAAAAGTCAAGGAAAGAGGAAGAAACACCCCCCCGGGAACACCAGCACCCTTGCTGCTCCCTCTCCCATCCTCTCCTGCTGGATCCTTGCAACGGCAGTGGGTCACAGCCGTACCTCCCTGCATCTCAGGTGTCCGTGACAGGCACATCCAGCACGAGAGCATTCTGCAGATTTGGAAAATAAAAAGCAGACGGGCAGGATTTAGCAGTTGCTGCTGTGCTCAGGTGCGACAGGCTAACGGCGCTTACTCTGGGGTTGATAGGGCAGAAGCACCATGTGGGTAAGCCTCTCGGCACCTACCTCGAAGCCGCTGATGTTCGCCCGCTGGTAGGTGATGCCCAGCAGGTCGGGCAGGGGGACCCCTCCACGCAGCGCCCCTGGAACAAGGGCAAGGGGCCGTCAGAGCTGCTTTGGCTGTGGCAGATGCTGCCGGCATCGCCGGTGCTCCCCTGCCTGCCTGCCCTTGCACTGCCTGCCCGCATCTACCAAAGAGCTGGCAAGGGGGTTTTGGGAATACTCAGAAGGAAAATTAGCAGGGCTGGAATTCCTGTGTTTTGCATCTTAGCATGAATAAAATCTCTGCTTTTGGCATACTTTCCATACATTTTAAGCAGATAAATTGATGTTCTGGGGTGGGTTTTTTTACTGACACTTTGGCTATTTTCAGGCACGGTAAAGAGGGACATGTTGATCTTATGAAAACTGTTCCCAGTTGTTCATGGCAAGACGTTTTGGTTTTGAGAACAGGAAAAACATTCAAAGAGGCTTCAGAGGAGAAGCCTGCATCCTTTGCAGTGGATCTGTTCTGCGTGGGCAGATCTCTCCTGCCTGTGAAGGACTGGGCATGCCAGAGCCCCGACCGGGAGGCATTGCCCTCCTCCAGCTCCCACTGCAAACCCCACGGGTGCAAAACAGCCAGCAAGCAATTTTCCTGGCAGAGTGACTCACAGCCTTGAGGGCAGGAAAAGCATTCAAGGTCGGCCAGGCAATGTCAATTAAAAAAAAAAAAAAAAAAAGATAACAACAGTCTATAGGAGAAGAAATGAGAACTATTTTCCCCATGCAGATAGTGAATCCTCAGATGAAGCCATAGCTGTGCTTACTGTTGATCGACGGCACATAAGCCACATGAATAATATCTGCCAAAACTCCTTTCAATGGAAGCTCCTGAAACACAGAGAAGTGGCGTAAACTGCCCATCGCTCCCCGTGCCAGCAGCCGCGTCCGCCGGGTTCACCCCATCAATTCATCCAGCGCTCTCTCCAATCACAGGACAATTGCAAGAATGGGAACATTTGAGAAAACCTAAATTTCCATGAAACTGCCCCAGATGAGACTGTCCCCTGCCCCAGCAGCACTCTGCTCTGCCCTGTAGTCAGTGCCGGGCACCCAGGCGCCATCCTCGCAGCCCAAAGCCCTCCTGCAAGACACATGTTATCAGCACTCGCCCTCCCAAGAATCTCTATCTCAGCATCAGGATCAGAGGGAGATGAGGAAAATGAACATCCAGTGCACACGACCTCTCCCAGGAATGAACAGGGTGGGTCGCAAGCAGGGACCCCTTCCAGAGCATTCATGTCTGTGGGCAAACGGTTTTGGCAGTTGATTTGTCATTTGTTATTCCTTGAAATGTTATTCCTTGAAATAAAATTTCGATCTTCAGCATTCACTTTGGTTTTCTTTTGGGTGTTGTTTTCTTATTTTTTTAACAAATCTGTTATTGATAATGAAAGCAGCGGAACAGGCTCCGGGGGGGGCGAATTCCTGGTACAGCATTACACAAACCACCAGCGCTGAGATTCCCAGCAGCAACCCCAGAGCCACGCGTGGCGCCGACCACCCAACTCATGTCAAACATCCCGAGGGAGGAGGAAGCCAAGGCCACCCGAGAGAGACTGCGGGGAGAGGAAAGGCACAGTCATTCGCCTCCCAGTGAGCTGCCCTGTCACCCTCAGCAAACTCTTCACCCAGATTTCGGCCTCCAGCAAACCCCACCTTGCACCAGAGGTGCCATGGCTCCATCAGCCCCTGCCAGGAAGGGGCTGGTTCCCACCGAGAGCATTTTTTCCATCCTGAACCAAGTTCAGTTCTTCAAACTTAAAGAGCAAAAAAACCCGAATGGGTTTCAGGTCAGCTGGATTATGTCATGTTGACCCTTATCTATTTTTAAATAGCTGTTAGTATAAATTATAAAAACCTCATGAAGAGACAGCAAAGGTTCCTTCTGAAAATGCATGGGAGAGATGCAGCATATGACCTCTCCAGCAGCCCCGGGACTGTCACTCTACTGGTGGTGGCACTGGGGACCAGCAGCCACGTTACCTTTGCAGAACGAGGGAGAGCCGCAGCTTTTCTTCTGCAATGGCAAACTCTGCCTCCAGGTTGCTGTCCTGCAAGGGAAAAGGGAAAGGGAAAGGGAGTCCCCACCAGGACCCCGGTCCCGCCGACCCCTCCAGTCCCACAAGACCCCCAGCCAGGCACCCTCCCCGACAGACATCCCTGCCCACTGTGCCGCGTCTCTCACCCCGGTGTTGGTGTGGGTTTGCTGGCTCAGGGCAGGGACAGCCACGTTCAGCCCTCGCCAACTGCAAAAGTCTTCAATTTACAACATCCAGGATGAAGAGGGATTCGGGAGCAGAGTCCGAAGGGGAAATCCAAAACTCAGCGGCGCTGAAGAGCTGCACAAAGCTTTTGTCTGGGGTTATGGTCACCACTGGTGCTTTTGCTTCCCGCATTTCAGTCAGCACTGGCTGTGATGGAGGCAGCATGCTGGAAATCTGTGGAGAGTCAAAGCAAAGGGGTGACATTCCCTTTCCTTCCCAGTTCAATGCTCTGGAGATTATCCTGGTGGGTGCAGAGCAAAGATGACTTTCACCAAAGTCAGTGGGAGTCAGTCAAGCTGCTTCATACTGCTCAATAGTATGTCCCTTAAATAATCTTATTAATAAAAGTTTTACTAATAAAATAAAGAAAGCACCAGTTTGACCTTGGGAAAAGGTACCCAACACGTCTTTGTGAATGGAGAGCAGCTTCATCTGCTGCCATAAGTAGCCTGAGATGACCCACAGACTGGTAGGATCAAGCAAAGTCCACCCACCTCAGGGATGAGGGCTCCAACCATCGTGGTCACCAGTGGGGGAAGCCAGAGAACCTGTTGAGAAAGTGTCACAGGGCAGAAACTTTATGAGCCCACTTGGCGGTGGGGGGGGGTGTTTAACATGGGGAAGGGAAGAGGCACAGACAGTGAGTGGATCTGCCTTGAACATGGGTGTAGATTTCTTTAGCAGTCTCTTGAGGAAAATCTCAAGCCCAAACCACCCACTGTGTTATTGCTGATGTTCAGGTTGAAGGACGCCTGCAGAATAGAGAGCTCAGCACTCAAGAAGTTTGCAGACAGGATGAGTTGGGTAGCAGCATCCCTCTTTGGTGGCAGAGAAGAAAGAGACGGCTGGTCCATGGGAAGGTCAACCTCCTTTCCCTCGTCTTGGTGGAGAATGGTCTAAGAGGACCAGTAAGAAGAACCATGTCACAGAGCACAGGTCCATTTCCAGGATTTGCATTTGGACCAGGTACAAGGTGCTTTGCTCTGTAGTCTCAGCAACGAAATGGAGCAATAAAATCCATAGAAAACGATGAGCTGAGGGGGTGGTTAGGCGATATAATGCAACCAGCACATATCTGCATCCCTCCCAAAGCCTCTGCTGCCTGAGGCTGAGAAGGACAATGCCCCCCAGCAAATGGATGTCAGAAACATCACCGCTCCAAGACCCGGAGCCAGGCAGCAGCGCTCACCTTCAAATCCAGCTCTATGAAAGTTTCATTCATCATTGGGGGGTTCAGCAAAACATACTGGAGGGTCCCAGCAGTCCCAAGAGGGATCTCAGCTATGTGGAAGCAAAGAAGGATACTTAATCAGAAGGTGCACGCGCCATGGGGAGAGTGCTCACCAGTGTCAAACCACTGGTTCACCAGTGCCACGTGCCATTTACAGCTTCAGTGGGCTCCTGCCTCCCTGCCAGCCTCTGTGGTGCCAGGCTCTCCTGAACCTGCACCGAGGACGGGGGTGGATATTCATGCGGCCCCTGTTGGGGTTTGTCCCCACCTGGTCCTAGTCAGGGCTCGGCAGATTGTCTATTCCCAGTGATAGATCTGTGCTTTACCCTTGCCAGGGGAAGGAAAGGAGATGGATGGATGGATGCCAACTTACAAGTCATGGTGGTGAATTTTGCGTTCACAAGGTTGAGCACTGCATCCACAGCTGGACATAGCTGCAGGGTGAGAAAAAAGGTGTGAGAAAACCTTGCACGGAGGCTTCTGGTGAGAGCAGAGCTTCATGGCTGCCAGACCAGCGCAGCTCCCACCCTGAAGCACCAGGAACTTCCACTATTAATTATCCAGACGAGGGCTTGCCTCAGTTCCCTCTGTCCCTGATTTAATTAGGTTACTCTGGAGTAAATGTGCCTTAAGCTGAGCAAAGAACAGGGCCAGACACCCCACCACCACCACCACCCCCCCCGCAGATATCTCACTAAACCAGACTGACTTCATGACACGTGTTAAGAGGCTGCAAGTCTGCCCTTTGACAAGCCTTTAGGAACAAGCATGCTCAGCATCGAGATCAGCTCTATATGAGCATCGCATCCCTAACCAGGAGGCTTTCGGCAGTGACAGTGCCTTTGCTGCAGGTGTTGACTGCATAAAACCAGTGATTGCTTGAAATGCTCCCTTTCACCAGCCTGCAAGCTCCTTTGTGTGGCAAAACCGTGAAACCTTTTACGATGTAGTGAGGGGGAGGAGGAGATTATCTCTGGGAAACCAGGAGGGGGGGAGGATCAGACTTACCAGACTTGGCAGCACTTTCTGAAGGGTGCTGTTCAGAAACTTGCTCATGACTTTGGGCAGCATGCTGCACAGAGACAACACGTCAGCCAACACAGCCGTTACGCACATAGCAATAATTACTTACTAAAGATCAAAAGGCAAGAAAGTCAAGCGCTGAAGAAACCTATCTGGCATGGAGTAAGCCAAAAGATGCCTAATATCTAATAAAAGATGTTTTCTCTCTTTACAAACCTTCTCTCAAGAATGCCATCTTCTGGCTTTAAGCAAAGCTAAAGGTTTCCATGCCTAAAAGAAGCTCTGATATCCCAGTACAGCACTTAAATGAGGACTGATGCCGAAGCTGAAGATTGCATGGAATAACACAGATAGGGCTGGCCTGAATTTGTCCATAAAACATTTTGGTTTTCTTAGTGGAAAAAATAAACAGTGAAAAGTATTTGTGTTCTGTAGAAACCCACGCCCAGAGACTGAGAGATTTAACAATGCTGTTGCCCACCACTTACAAATTGTTAACACTGGCGGCTCATCGATGCTGTCCTTTGGGACTCACCTGCTGGGGAGATTGGTTTTAACGCTAATGAGAGCGATGTGGCAGTTCCTGGACCTGAACCTGGGGATGCCCGCGGAGTCCTGCCCCAGCCGGCTGCTGGCCATCATGTTTGCAGCCAGAGCGATTTCCATGTTTCCTCCTATAAAGCTGCTCAGAGCAAAGCTCGGTCACCGTGGGACAAACCCCCAGGAGCGAGTGAGCCCACCCCAGCCCACCCCAGCCCCGCCAGCAGCTCTCCCCCGCGGACACCAGCTCCCGCTCACCTTTTCCCAGCGATGGTCATGTGGACTAAGACTGCCATGAAGAGCCCTGAGCCAGGCAAGAGCACCAGTGATATCACCGGGGGATGGAGATCTTTCACTTTTAACCTGCAGAAAAAAAAAAAAAAAAAAAAAAAAAAACAAAACAAAACAGAAGAAAAAAGCTGGAAAAGACAAGCCCGCAGAGCAGCCGAGCTGGGCTTCTTACATCAGTCACCTATCACTGATATTGCCATCACCATCTTTATTCTTCCATTTCTTGTTTTAACTTTCCATCTAAAACCACTTTTAAATTTAGAAACGTTTGCACAGTTTGCACAGAAACATTGCACAGTTTAATTTAGAAAAAAAAAAAGAAAAAAGTAAAAAAATGGTGTTCAAAACATCTCCAGATGTTCATTCACGCAGAACAAATTTACGGGGTGGAGGGCCAGCTCTGATCCCCCCGAAATTCTGGGGATCCCTCAGGCTATCATTGACAAAAGCCGGGCAGCCCTGGCTTTGAGAGCAAACCCCACCCGGCGCTGCAGAGCCACTGCAGCAGTCCCCAGCTAGCGCTGAAGTAGGAGCCGATGCGCTTTGTTGCCTTTAAGTTATAGTTTCTCCATGTATTTGTAGACACAATCATGCAGAAAATCACTGGCTTTAATATCACACTTGTTAGTGGGGAGTGATTCGTTTCTGCCTCCAGGCTGACACTTCCCAACCTTCTGCTTTTATTTTCTCATTCCCAGGTTCAGGCTCGTGGTGTGATGCTGCTGATCATCACTCACCCCGAGATGCCTTTGATGGGTTTGGCGTTTGGCTTTTTTTTTACAGCTTCCTCTGCCATTTTCTGCAGAACATGACTCTCATTCAGAGCAGTGGAGACCGCTGGAAGATATGCACAAAATGAGGAGTTTAGCACAAAAACCCCCAGGGAGGAGCTGGTGCCGGAGGGTGAGGGGACTCAGCACCCCCCCACTGTACCCTATAAAACATCATTACTAACATATTCCCATTCCAACACACACAGGCACCATCAGGACACACACGATTACCAGCAATCTCTGCCATCCCCGGGTAACGGCTGGAGCTCGGCGGACGCTTGCTGCCCACACGTTGCAATTTTAGACACGAGACATGGGGCGTATTTGCAGGTTCCCACCTTAACGCACCGCAGAGTGATGAGACAACCCGCACGCCCACGTCGGGGCATCACAGCTGCGGCATCCAGCTTGCAGCATCCCACACGGGACACACAGACCGCGAGGAAGCCGCTCCTGCTGCGGATTAAGGGCAGCGCCTGGAGCCCACCCAGCCGGCAGCGCTTGGGGCTGGGATGTGTTCGGGGATGGCAGCTGTGCAGCAGCGAAAGGCAGTGTCCCCGCCACGACACGGCCACTGCACCGCTGCCCGATTGTCTGCACGGACAGACCCGTGTCCATGCAAGGACGCTAACGTGGCTGAGCGCTTACCACGGTCAATCGTTCCAAGATCGATCCTGATGACATCTCCTGGGCCTTCAGCTCCTCCCGACCACGCCAGCCAGCCACCAAGGAATAAAACGCACCAAATCCCTGACATATTCCAATCCGATACGGCTGCTCACAATGCTCCAGAGCCGGCAAAGGCTTACAGGAGTGTGTGGGCTTCAATGGACAGAGAGCGACAATGAGCTGAGACAGTTCCCAAACCATACATTAGGGGCTAAATGCTGCACTCTTGCTAGAGGAAAGCGAGCAAGGCTCGTGCAAGTCTGGCAGAGCTATGCCAGCCAAAACACAGCCTGAACATAAGAATCGTTCCCTAAAACTGAAAAGTCTGAACACCCCAGAGCACCCCCATCAGGACATGCCAGCTTCCTGCACCACCACCCTCCCTATGGCTGGCACCCAAGTGGGGTGCTAAGCCTTCCTCTTCCGCAAGAACCAGAGCTGCTCATGATGCCTAAAACCTGCCGTAGAGAAAGAGCTGGAGCTGCCTGATGGAGCACATGGCCCACTGCATCTCGGGGCCACCCTGAGGCCTGGCCCCAGGAGCAGCAGGAGAGCTGCTGGCTGTGGCAGTGGCATGAGGCATGACGAGCCTCTCCATGGGCTATGGACATGGCTCCACTGGTCTGCTCCGGCTTGGCCTCCCACTTCTCGTTTGCACCGGAGGGAAATGACATGAGCTGCTGCACCTCACTGTGACAGGGACTCCTGCAGGGAAGGGCCCTGCTGTCACCTCACCCCGTTCTTCTCCAGCAGAGAGTCCCCAGAGGTTATCCAAGCTTTGCACTGACCTCCTGGAGAGAGGCAAGAAACCACCTATATATAAATCCTGATCAAGAAAGAGGAAAAAATGAACGAATGAAAAGCCTGGGTAATTACTGTGATGTAACCTAATCCCCGAGTGTTTCTGACATCTGCCAATACAAATAATTTCACTAATAAATTTGGAAGTTCGGGTAAGCCCTGGAGCCTCAGGCACCAGGCACGTGCTCCCAGCAGCCTGAAGCCAACGCTCTTGCTCAACGCCCAGGATAAGCCAACGGAGACTTGCATGTCAAGTCTGAAACAGAAAAACCTGATCTGTTTAATTAGATGGTACAGAGAGACGTGGGGGTGAGGAGAAACCTAAGATGTGTAATGGTAAATTTTGCTTTTGGAGATACCCATGTAACTGCAGCTCTTGGGATGAGTGGCTCTCACTCCCCAAAGGTTCATGGAGCTTGTGGAAAAGCCGAGGGTGGACTTGCGATCAGCTCTTGGAGAGCCCACTGGAAATTGTAATAATCTCACTAATGTTCTTACTGGTTTCAGCAGGGTTGGAGTGAGGCTGAGAGGAAGTGTCACCTGCCCAGAGAATGGGCTTCTCAGCCCCAGCTCTGTCCCGCTGCAGGAGAGCCGTGTGTCCCACCACACTGCAGACAGGCCACACAAAGCTATCTTCCAGGCTGGCCATGCTGCTGCCGTCCCTGTGGCCACCCATGTACTAGCCCTGCCTGAGCTGGGGCTGGTGGCCACCATGACATCCTCAACTGTTCCCTCCTGGATACCCCACCCAGGACCCGGCTCTGGGAGTTCACCCCAGTGGGATCCTGCAGCACAGAGTAATTTATTTCTTCTCTTCATTTCTGTATAAAACATGTCATGAGGTTTAATCTGCCATCACCTCCCTCCCAGTGATACACTCGGTGGCTCTCTGCTAAGCCCAGACAGGGAGATTTACACCTTATCTAACAGGAGTGTAAGATTTAGAGATAAGTCCCATTAAAGAGTGCACTATGCCAGAAAGATGCTTTTGTACTAGTAACTTGATCAGCCATTATGCTATAAGTTGACATCTAATTAAGCCTCCACAGGGATCATCAGGTCCAAGACAGCTTTTCAGGAAGAGAAAATCCACCTCTAAGCACCACAGTGCCACCTTGTCCCGGCAGCTTGTCCCCAGACCCTTGCACTGCCGTAAAAGGTAATAACACTCCACAGATAAATCTCCAGTACTGCTTCGGGAAGAGCTTCCAGAATGGCCCACACTGGAACAAGGCCTAGCAGGGGCCAATTTCCAACCGCTGCTCTAAAACACAGTGAAGACTTATTTCTCAAAGACTTTTCTAGGCTGTGTCTGTGTCCCTGTTCATGTCAGACGCCATGAAACACCTCCCACAGCCCCAGGGGACTTGTCTGCAGGTTACAACCTTCTCAATGGATTTACTTTTCTGAACGCATTTCTTGCCTCTAAATGGGCTGCGTACATCAGCGTAGAACTGTAAATCCTGTTCTCCCTCGGTGGGCTGCTACACATATATCTTCATATTTTCTCTTGACACTGCTATCTATCTGGATGCCTTCAATGGAAATACACAACGTGGCTGAAACTCTGCTTTTCTTGGCACTTCTCTGTCATGCTGAGAAGGAAAGCAACGCAGCGCTGGTGAGAGCCAAAGGCTTTGAGCGTGTCAAGATGCACCTGGAACCAGCACCCAATAACTCACCTCGCCAATGCACAAAGGACAATGGTTGCCTCCCCAGGCAGCAGGTGTTTCAACAAGCGCTGAACACCGTATCCCATTGCCAAGGGATTCAGACCGAAATGGGCGATTCAACCCTCTCTGGAAGACTGCTCATGCCTCAAAGTCGAAATCACAAATATCAGGGGCGGGGAGGGAAGTCAGAACACAGGGCATGAAGTAAAGCTGGGTGAGAGCACGGAGGATGCGCTTACGTGGCATTTGCGAGTAGTCCACGCTCTGTCCTCCAGGCCAAAAAGAAGCCAGGAGAATACAATGGACCCCAGGCAGAGGAAGGAGAGAAACTGTGACTCCCTTCCATGAATGCTTTCACTGCTTGTAGAGATATTATCAAAGGTGCTGGACATCACCCACCATTTTTTTTCTACCAGTTGTAATAAATAGTGCCAGTGCCTTTTGATTGGGAATGGGTTAAAGAGAGGAAGAAATTATTGCACATGGCCCATTCTGGAGGTCAGAGGAGATACCTGATCTTCTGTCTGGTCTAAAACTCGTTGAACCCAACAGAAACACTCCTGTTGCCTCCAACAGATTTACCCAGGCCTCATGGAAATGGAGGGCATCCCTGCTCTGTTGCCAAGGCCTTCTTCACCGTGACACGTGCAGGTCTCATCCCTTCTGGTCTGAGCCACCTGACTGGGAGAGCAACACAAACCACAGCATCTTCTCGCTGGTGCGGACGTGGCAGCGGCTGTCCCTGTGGTGTTCGGAAGAAAGCATGGCTGCAGAGCAAAGAAGCCAACGTTCGCTTTCTAGCAATGTTTGATTTCTTGGCACCCTCCACCCAGGGCCCTTTCTTTGTGCTCCTCAGTAACACCACAACGAAGGCAAGCTGCCCCAGCACCTGCTGTTCAATAGTTCACCTCGCTAGGTCAACGGCCAATGTAATCAAGTATATGGGGAAACAATAAAAATTCTATATAAAACAAAGTGTCCACCCAATGTCCTGGTTTCCAGCCCTCTTTGCCAATTTCTGCCCCATCAGCCTTGGTTGTAAAGGTATATAAAGCCAGCACAAATCCTTGGTTTGGCCACAGCAAGACACGGACTGGGTTTGAAGAATGGGAAGACTGGCCAGGAAAGGTAAAGATGCATTTGCAAACTGAATAGATTGATATAGGCTTTGCTTGTACTTACTTTGGGATGTCTCCGTAAGGGTCAGTTCTGGTCAGAAGTCTGCTTTCTGCAAAGATTGACATAAATATGTGTATTTTCTACAGGTTAAACTTTCCAAATGACTCGTTTTCTCAATATTGTAAGAGCACTACAAACATTATAAACAATTCCCAAATGTTTTTCAGAGAGGTAGAGAACGCTTTCACCTTTTTATTTGATTTTAGCCTCCTCCATAACTTCCATCCGTTCCTCAACTAATTCCAGCTCCTGTTTATTTGCTACTTTTACACCTGTTGTGGGCCATTATATGCTTTTCAGCAGGTACGGCATTGCTGCAAGCACCACTCTAGCTCGCATACTTGCAGGGAGTTTTCAAGGCTGAGCCTTCTGTTAGTGCTTTTAAATCCCCAGGCACTACATGAGAGCTATGCTTTGTTATTGCTTAAATGCTGACAAGCTCAGGACCACAAACCTGACCTGGGAGCAGATCCATGGCTCCCAAGCGTGACTCTGTCTCCATGGCCAGGCCAGTGCCACGCTGCTCTGACCGGGCTGCTGTGGCTGCCTTCTTCCTCCAGGCGCCGGCATGGCCAACCTCCGCACTCTGAGCATCCTCCTGAGCCTCCTGATCCCTGCTCACGCCACCAGGTCACCTGACTGCGGGGGCATCCTCACCCCATCAGGGCTGAGCTACTGTAAGTCCAGACCCCGTATCTCCCATGCCGTCAGCAGCGAGGGGAGGCGGCAGTGTCTTTCAGACTGGTGATGAAATACCAGACACCAGTGTCACCAGAAACTTATTATGAGCCATTAATCAGCTTACTTTCACCATCCCCCTTGTATAGCTAGTAACAGGGGGGCTAGTAAGGGATGGAAGTGTGTCACCTGGATGGATTGCAGTCTGTCCATCCCTGTGTATCAGACCACAAACTCCAGACGGTCTCATAAAATATCTGCCCTATTTCACAGTTGCTGAGGTTTCAAAGCCACACGCGGAGGCAGTCCTGAGGCAGGACCTAATGGCCCCGGCAGTCCCAGACCTGTTTCTCAGCTCGCCAAAGCCCAGCAGGTGAGTCCACAGCTCTGCCTTGCCCAAGCTTTGCTACCGTACCACTGGTTCATGCTGGTGTTTAGCTGGAGCTCTTAGAATATCGTCACAAAAGGCATTTTGCCAGCAAGGGCAAAAATCCTCCTGGAGACTAAGACGGCTGTTTGCCAGAGCGGTTTAGGAACAAGTTCCTGGCTCCTCCTTTGGGGTCTAAGGGCAGCAGTCCCAGCACCACTCTTGGGGCACTGATTTAGCCAGGGGTCGCACATCAGTCTGTCCTGGTCTCCTGACACCTTCATTTCTGCTCCAGCAGGAACCAAATCAACTCCGTCAAAGTTGCCGAGATGTCTCTGACGCTCATCCCTGACACCGGACTGCGGTTGAGCATCAATGTGGACCTCGGCATAACACCCGCACCGTGAGTGCTGGGGCTGCGCAGCTGGAAGCAGCCAAAGCTCCCGGCCGGAGCGATGGGGCCGCATCCAGCACCCACTCTGTGCCTGCAGGAGCGGGGGGGCCAGGGCGAGCGGGACCGGGAGCAGCCCCCGCGCTCCAGCCTCTACCTCTTCCCTGGCACAGCTCGACCACCAAGGTGATGAGACTGTCCATCCTGTCAGACTTCCACGTGGAAATGAACCCCGAAGGGAACCTGGAGATGGTGACCTCTGCCTGCAAAACCAGCGTGGAGGAGATGCAGAGCACCGAGGAGATGGAAAGGTCGACTCCGTGGTTTTCCTTCTTATGGGATCTGGGTAACGGGGGAAAAGAAGAAACTGAGGCACAAGCATTTCTAGGCAGGAAGGTGGTATGACTAAGATCCGCTTACCGCCCTTAAAACTTACAAAGGTTAACACAAAAGCTGTATCTTCACGGGAGGAACTTTGTTCTGCTTGCAAGGTTGATTACCCCCATTTCAAGAGACTCATTCTCCCATAAGGGAGCGGATCTTTTAAAGTAGTGTCGCAGGAACATGTCTAATGCAAGTCCAACACCAATTCTTCAATGATTTAGGATTCTGAATTGTAATTGTAGCTTAATAGAGGACAGAAAGTAGTGCTAATATTGTCTCTAGATGCCTTTTGGGTCAGAAAAAAGATGCTCATCCTTGGCTGAGCTGGTTCTCACCTAACTTCTTCTGTTCTGTTGTTTTCATCCAGCCAGTCCTCTAGTTCCGACGTGGACAAGGAGATTAACGTCGACAAGGTAACATAAAGTTTGCAAAGGCGTGAGACAGAAGAAGACAAAGTTGTACAGTTCTGAAAGAATTAGAGCACTTTAAGTCAACCTGGTGCTTTGACAGGTCTCCCCCACGGCCCCGCACATGGGGCGAGGACCAGCAGCCCCATGGTCACCAAATGCTGCCATCCCTTGTCTCCTGGCTGCCATGTGGCCGGCCGATGGGGATGCCTGCATCAGAGGTGTTCCGGGGACAACCGATGCCAGCAGACCCCCACATTTGTCTATCAATCACCTCTCTTTTTGTTCTTTATTCCATAGATTTGCCTGGAAGTCTCCAAATTGCTGCTTTTGCCAAACGAACGGCTGATGTCTCTGACAGGTGAGCATTTGGCATTCAGTCTCATTATGGACTAAGGGCGCCGGGGCTCATTTTGGGGCAGGTCATGGGACAGGCTCCAACCCTGCAGCAGAAACCCAGCAGCAGCAGCTCCACCGCCATCATCTCCCCAGGAACCCACTCCCTCCACCCAGATCTTTCCCTGTCTCTTTATTTGGGAAACCCAGACACTTCCCAACCCCAACCTACTGTCACTGCTCCTCTCCTCTTTCTGAGCATCCCTCTGCTCGGTTTGCAGCTCAGTTCCCCGTCACGCCGAGCTGCCAGGTCCAGTACCTGCCCCTGGCTGCACCCATGTTCTCCGAGCAGGGAATCACCATATCCTTGCAAGTAAGTCCTTTCTTTCCAGCGCTCACAGCCCAGCTCCAGGCTTTGGGAGAGCCGCTTCCTCCCGGTGCCACATGCCCTGAGCCACCTCAAACTCCTTTTCTCCTTGCCCATGTCCCTGCAGACAACTTTCCAGGTGGTGGGGATGGCAATCCCCCTGCCGGTCAGCCCTGTGCCATTCAGCATGCCCGAGCCCGTGAGCTCCAGCCCTTCCCACCTCATCCTGGCTTTCTCTGAGCACTTCTACACCAGCCTCTTCTTCGCCCTGGAAATGGCTGGAGCCTTCAACATGACCATCCTGGTGAGTAGAGCAAGTAGAAAATATGCATTTGGAGGGACAGACCTGTTCCATGAGTGGCTTGGAGGAGCCATGTACCCCTGTAAAGAAATGAGAGTGTGTCTCTGAGTGCCCGGGGGAGTTGCAGCCCTTCACCCGCGGGCTCCCTAAAATATTGCTGGTCTAATGATGCACGGAGAATTTGCCATGAAGAGTAACCAGAATGCCACCCATGGCACGTGCTGGTGTGCAGGAAGGCTCCTGCATGTATGCACGCATGGCACAGTGCTCACCACAGGGTCTGCATGGCCGTGCTGGACACGAGCCCCAGGGCAGCAGCCCCGGGCAGCCGTCAGTCGGATCACAAGCTGTGCTTTGTCTTTCAGAGCCCGCTGACCACCGCCACCATGGCACAGAAGATTACTCAGGTTCGTCACTGTTGCTCTCGCTCCAGCAGCGACCCCGGCCGCCTGCTCACCACCCCGGGGGTGCGGGGGATGGCTGCCGTGCCCAGAAATAACCCCCCCCTCCCTCGGCAGATGGGCTCCCTTTTCCAGGACGACCTACCGGTGGTGCTGCAAGCCGTGTTCAGGAGCTCACCTCGGGTGGTACTGGAGGAAGGCAAGGCAGCCCTGAAGCTCTTCCTCACCGTCCACGTTGGGGCGGGAGCACCAGCTTTCCAGAGCTTCCTGAGTATGAATGTGGTGAGTGTGCACTGCAAGCGTGCCAAGCGTGCGCTGCGAGCGTGCCTGAGCTACACACAGGCAATGCCCTTTGCTCCAAGACCTGGCCCGATTGCAGCCGTTGCAGGGGGCTGATTTAGCCTTTACCTGCCACACCGTCCTGAGCAGCATTTGCCTCCATTGGGTAGCACAGGGCATGAGGGGGACGTCGCAGGTGGCAGCACATGGATGGGTTCATCGCATCCCACTATTCAAAGCTGAAGTGGGACCGTTTGCTCACTCTGATCCTGCCCTCTCTTTTCCCCTTGCAGGATATGACTGCAGGACTCCTCTTTAGCGTCGCCAACACAAGGATGATGATCTCCGCAGCAGGGATAGAGTAATGAGCCCAGCTATGGTCCCAGTCCTCGAAGGGGATGTGTCCCGGTCATAGCAGGGAAAGGAGAGGCAACGTGATCCAGGGATTTCTTAGCTTTTATTGTTTGGGCACTGCAGAGGTAGCTCTGTCACGAGGGAAACTGAGACTTCAGTAACGTAGTTAGAAAGAAAAATGGAAATTGCACCCTTCCACCCTCCACGTTCAGCACAGGTGTACGCGGGTGACCGGCACACGCCAACACCGACTGCCTCTGCCTGTTCCTGCCACACGACCGGCACCGCTGCCAGGGAGAGCACCCGCTCGACCGCCCCATCTGCAAACACAGCCTGGAGCCGGGGGGGCTCCGGCGTGCTGGGCCACGGCATCGCCTGTGGCTGCCCATCACTTCAGCCCCCGGCCCCCAGCATCCCACACCCCATCACGCTCACCCCAGCGCAGCCCACACGCTTCAGCAGGGCCCTGCGAAAGCTGTTCAGTCCCGGTCCGGGGGGGTGGGGGGGGGCAAAACGTCCTCAAGCCTTTGCTGCTGTGTCCAGGGGGGGAAAGTCAGGCTCCAGCCTCCTGCTCAGATGTGCCTGGGCGCCAGGTTCACTGCTGGCTTTGCCCCAGACTCAGCCGTGGTGTTTGGGGGAACAGGAAAATCACTGCTTAGTACAACTTATTACAAGCAGCTCCCGTGCTGCTCTTTGTTTTTCAGGGAGATCGAGCTCAGCCTGGCCGCCTCCGACGTGGGTCCCCTGCCGGTAAGTGCCCCCAGCCACGCACCCCCCGAGCGACTGAGCGCAACCGCATCCCCTCCTTGCGCCACGCTGCTGTGACTTGCTGAAGGCAACAGCCTCTGCCTTAGCACCGTCCTCTAACAGCCTGCTCACCCTCAGCTGCACCAGGCAGCTTAGACTGCCCTAAGCCATCCCGGGCAGCAGTTATCAGCAGGGAAATACTCTCTGCACCCTGCAGAAGGGAGAGGCAGATCCATGCGGGATGCTCAACGAGCATCAGGACCCCTCTCTGGCTGGTCCCTGTCCCTCTCCTTCTGCTTTAGCATCACGCCATAAGCGAGCTGACCGTGGCTTTCCCTTTGGCAGACTGCCTTGCTGGAGGAGTTGTTTTTGCCCACAATCCGTGAGGAGGTACCGGCTCAGATGAACGGTGAGGAGACGGCAGTCATGCAGCAGCGCTGCCACACATGACGAGGACCAAGGCAGCATCCAGCTGGACACTTGCCCTCTTCTTTTTTTTTTTCCCCTAGTGGTCCTGAGCGAAGGCATATTCCTTCCCCACATCGCCAGCTTTACCTACACTGATGTCAACATCGTGATTCACAAGGTAAGAAATAAAATATTAGATTGCTTCCTGCTATGTTCGACTCAAAGGGAACCCAGGAGCCATGCTTACCTCCTGGCTCCAGAATAAATCAGAGCCTGCTCCTCTAGGTCTCATAACCCACAAAACTAAGTTTCACCGCTTTAAATAGGCATCATTCCTCTCTAGCCCCTATTGAGGTATGAGCAATAGCTGCGTTGGAGGGGCCATTGGCCTGCGCAGAGCCCCGTGAGCCACATGGGGACTTTCCTCAGCCCTTGTTTCTTCCCTTGCTTAGGACTACGTCTTGGTCCCCTGCAACTTCAAGCTAGAGGCGAGGCCTGGAGAGCAGACCACCATGGGCTGAAGTCTGGTGTCCGGAGTAAAACAGTGGCAAAATTGTTCTGTTGACTCTTAAATCGTGCTTTGTGTTTTGTCACTGCTTGAAATGTTGAAAATATTCTTTCTTGCCCTACTAAACCAACAGTTTCTCAGATTTAGGATAACAATGGCATTGCACTAGTGGCTTTCTCTTCCAGTCCTGCTCTTGGTATTTTTTTTTTGCACAAAGAGGATGGATTGTAACCATGTTCCAGACTTTAATTAAATATTTCTCTTTCATACTGCATTTTCTGTTGTGACTATTGACTTTTCCACCCCCTCAACAATTTGTACCTAAAGACGGATGAATTTTGTCTTGCTAAGAACTGGTACCAATACAGACCTCCTATTTAATTAAGGGAGCATGAAAATCCCACTAATTTACAAGAACGCAAAGCAGCCCCATTGCTCTCAGCTGCAGAACAACATGGCCCCTACCAACAAGAGATATTTCATCTGCTTTTCCTCTACTTCTCATGTTACTATGGGAACATTACAGCTGGTGGTTTTCCCTGGGTCAGAAAGAAGGGGAGGGGAAAAAAAAAAAAAAAAAAGAGAACCACCAGTCTACACAATAGCTTCTAATTTTAGACTTGAAGGCAGTTATGTTTTCAAAACTATACTTCTGACAAAGCTCATCACAGAGAAGATGCTGACTGAAATGTGACTGCGCAGGTACAGACGGTGCTACGCACCCCCACAGGCAGCTGCCGTGTTTTTCAACGTTGCAATGCTCTTTCCTACTGACCAAAGGCGCCTCTGCGCTCGAGAGGTTGTTCAGCAAACTAAAAGGGGACAGGGGGGAACCCCACAACAGACTCGAGGGTCCAAAATGGAAGGGCGGGCTGGTAACGGAGCTCCTGAATTCACCTGAGTTGCTCCATCGCTGGGCGCTGTTGGCAGCTGCCTCCGGACAGGGTGAGCGCATCGTTGTGCTGATGCCCAGGGAGAGCATCCTTACTGCTGGCTGCGCAGCTCTCGCGTAAGCTCTGCAATGGTGATGCCCACAAAACCATATTAATTACGTACACATCTGCTCTCACTCGCAACAGCTATACACATCATTTCTAGCCTCTGGAGCTGCTGAAAAGCACTTCAAAATCTCATATTTCAGAGACTGAGAAAAAGGAAAGCAAACAAAACAAGCCAGGTTGATTTATTATAAGGAGTAAAAAACCCTGAAGGTTTATATGCCCAGCTTGGGGACCTGACTAATGATTTTAATGCCCAAAGTTGGCAATAGCGGGAACTGCTCCTAATAAAAGTTTCCTGGTAGAGCTGCAACCATTATTCTCCGACTAATATATCTTAAACCAGTTTCCCAAAAGGAATAAGCTACAGTAGTAAAAAGACGTATTTGTTTGCCAGTGGATATTCTGGCTTTAGGCTTTACCGCGTGGCTCTGCATGTCCAGCGCAGGGTTGGGGTCACGGGAGCTGCACACCCCGACTCCCAGCCCCACACATCCTACCTGGGACCGGCCGCAGGCTCAGGGCCAGAGACGGCTTACACGGGAGAACGGGGGTCTTCTGCTGCTCCCTCCTGTCACCCCAGATACTGAGCCCCCTCCCCCAGCACAGCCGCATCCGCAGGACATGGCCAGTGTTGTCCCCAGCAGCCACTTTGGGTTCACCTGGACAAAAGAAATGCTGAAAAATGTGTTTGTATAAGTGTCTTTGGCATAAACAAAATCCATCATTTTCCTGGGCAGTATCCCAGGGTCCCGCAGGACGCACAGCTTCCCTTGCTGGAGGCACACGGAGCAGGACGCAACAACTAGATGGTTCAAACGCTGGAGAAACAGAAACTGAGCCCCTTTGCCAGTGCCTTTGGAGCAGCAGAGGGGTGAAGCTTTACCAGGACATTCCTGGAGCAAGGGCTGGAGAGCCCAAAGTCCCATGCACAGCCCAGGCAGAGCAGCCAGCCCATCGCACCCCGCTCCCATTGCTCACCCGTAAAAAGATTTTCCAGCCTGCCAGGGTGCCGGCAGGCTGGAAAATGAGTGTTTAGTGGTTTTTCCACTGTGGACAGGATTTGCGGTTTCCTGCTCTGGATTTACTCTTGAACTCACCAGCAATTCAGAGCACTAGATTTACAAGTTGCAGAAGTAACAAGTTACACCGAGGAGATGCTACTCTTTCCCTTCAAAAAGGTTCCTCTCCTCCTTCCCGCTCAGCCCCACGTGATAAACGCCATGACAGAGGCCAGGCCCCAGGAGAAAAAGCCATTTCCAGATGCACACGATGATTTTTTCGCTTTTCTGCGATCCCACGCTCGCAGAGTCCCTGCCCCGGCTCTGCGAGACAGCGAGCTCTCCGGTTACACTCTTCCCGATGCCTTTTCCTTCTCGGGTCAAACAGACCCCTGGGACAGTGACACATCATGGATTAGTCCGTGGCATGCCAGCAAAATGAATCCTCCCCCTGCAAACAAGAATGCACACAGAAGAGCTGGCCAAAAGAGTGTGAAAAAGAAAAAAAAAAAAAACGCTGCTAAACTTTACTTACCGTACAAAAGGTGTTTGCTCAGGAAACAGAACAAAACCCTGTACAAACGAAGCCCGTTATGCCAGCCTGTGGGCAAAAAGGGTGGATGGAGAAGCCAAGCCCCATCAGTCTGGTAACCCTGAGGTGGCACGAAGCAGCTGCGAGCTCAGGTCCATGGAGCTGCTCGTCCTGCCCACCGGGTAACAGGGCCCCCCAAAACCCCGCTGCGCCAGCACCACGGCCATACCGGCGTCACACAGCACGAGCAGCGGGGTCTGCAGCTCTCTGCTCCTGGCCCACAGGCACAGCCCAATTGTCCATGGCGTTCCCTCTTCCCTCGCTTTGCAGAAACTCCTCACCCACGTAGTTTAGCCGGGGCTGCCCGCAGCACACTGCTTGAGCGGGGAGTGCCATCACCACGCAGGAGCATCATTTCTGCCTGGGGACAGGGCGAGGTCCATGTCACCAGCAGCTGAACATCCTTTGGAGAGCACAGTCCCACCAGCACCGTCAGCCTGCACAGGGCAGGGAACTGAAGGAGCCATTCAGACTCGCTGAAACATCATCTTCAGTGTTACCGTGTACTTCAACCCACCCAAAACCCTCCTGCTGTGACACAAGACACGCCAGCCCACACGATGACAGTGCACAACACCATTTGGCCCAGCACAGGAGAGCTACGGGCAGTTTGCATGAACCGGGACTGCTGACAGGTCCAGCGCGTCTTCTGCTGTGTTTGAGGATTCCTCTGCAACATCTCACTGTGATGCTGGAACATAATGTAACAGCCACGGGCTTTGGCCTGGCAGATATTGAACTATTCGTACCTTTAGGCAGAAACGCAGAACAGGATATTGCCCCTGTTCATTACGTGATCGGTGCCAGACTTCTTCCGTGCATCGCCCATGCTTGAACAGTGACATACCGCCATTAGCTTTGGGGACACTAGCAATAAATAGCACACTAGGAATAACATCTAGTGCTGGGAAAAACAGGTGTTTGAGAGGCCGTTTAAGACCTTGGTTGTTTTTTTTTTTTAACCAGAAATCACTTGTTTTTCTGAAATCAAAAATACCCGAATTCTTTTTCCTGGGTGTCGCGGTTTGACCCCAGCTGGCAGCTAGAACCCCGCAGCCGCTCGCCCACCCCCCCAAAGCTGTGATGAGGGAGAGAATCAGAAGAGTAAAAGTGAGGAAAAACCACTGGGTCGAGATAGAGACAGTTTAATAGGTAGAGCAAAAGCCGCGCACAAGCAAAGCAAAACAAGGAATTCATTCCCTGCTTCCCATGGGCAGGCGGGTGTTCAGCCATCCCCAGGATGGTGGGGCTCCATCACGTGTAACCGTTACGTGGGAAAACAAACGCCATAACTCTGAATGTCCCCCTCTTCCTGCTTCTTCGCCCAGCTTTGTATACCGAGCATGACATTATACGGTATGGAACACCCCTTCGGTCAGTTGGGGTCCGCTGTCGCAGCTGTGTCCTCTCCCAACTTCTCATGCCCTCCCAGATGTGTTAGAAGCAGAAAAGGCCTTGAGAGCTTAGCAACAACCAACACCATTAGTACCCTACCAACAGTATTTTTCATCCCAAATCCAAAACATAGCACTGCACCAGCTGCTAAGCAAGGGAGTTAATTCCATCCCAGCTGAAACCACGACACTGGGACACACAGAGACCAACTGACTGTTCCATCAGTCTAAGAAGACATGGACTATTGCAGGCAGATGGGTATGCTCCAACATCACCATACTTCTCAGTCATCTGGTAATGAGGTTTTCCCTTCAGAGTCTATCAGGAAATGCTTTGTGACCTTTGGAAATCCATTTTCTTTCTGATTTCTGCTTGTGAACTAGCATTTGGTCAGTAGGTTGCCCTAGCCAGGAGTAGCCACTGAATATCCAAGTGTTTTTTTCTCAGGAGGCTTGAGTGGAAAAAGTTTTCAAACCAAAACCCAAAAGTATCAGTTGTCACAAAGGAACCAGATCCCATAGCAGGAGGCAGGACAGATACTCCCCCCTGAGAAGCACCAGAAACCAGAACCTCGTTTCAAGCACTAAAAAAGTAGGAATGTTTATTAAAAGAGTTAAATGACAAATGTATCCTGAGCTCCTGCTCAGCACTTCATACCCTTCTGAACACGGATGGTGACGTTTACTTGGAAAGCCATATGCAACAAGTTCACACTTCCATTACACCAAGAACAATTTTCCCTCAGAACAAATTTAACAATTCCGCTGCAGCATCACATGCAACTGCTATAACTGTGACCCCAAAATCCTGCTAATTTCTCTAAATAAATATTTGTACACAGAGCTGCCTATCAGGTTTTGGCTTATGCAAGTGTCTTAGTACTCACACGAGCCAATTAACTTTAAAGTGTCTTAAATGTTACCAAGAATATTGAATCAAGTTTAGAAAAGAAAAGTAGATAATGCTGATCTCGATGCTCCATCCTCGCTGGTCTTTCTTGCTCTTTCTCTGCCCAGAAAGACTCCGTGCCTTGTGCTCCCCAGCTCACACGAGAATCAGCAGCAGGCCCTGAAGAAGTGCAAGGAGTGACACATCCACGTTATTTCCCAACTTCGAGGGATGCTGGTTCACAACAGCTTGTCAGCAACGCACAGTGAACAGAAAACCCTCTTGGAAAAGAATTCAAGTTTGTCATAAGGCGGGCACAGTACCCTTTGGAAAGTGTCGGAGAATATCCCAGCTACTCTGGGACATCTCCAGGATGCATGGGTCTGGAATTTGGTGCAATTCAAGACACCTTGAATGGTGACACTCAAATGGGCTTGCCAGACCCCCTGGACCCCCATCAGAGCTGCTCTCACAGAGTTCTGCAGAAAGGAGAGGCAGCCTGGACGGGGGAGCCAGGAACATCGCTCATCGCGTACCTGGTTTAATAATACTCATGCGCATGAAGTACTCAGGCAGCATTTTCTGACCTGAAGGTGGTCAGACAGAGCAACCCTTTCTGGTGTTTCAAGGCTTAAAATCTACGGCTCTTGCACACTAAACCACCACCAGCAGGGTCCTGCTAGGAACAGCCCCAGTGACCTGCACCGGTGCCTTGCAGGAGGAAATAGCCTTTCTGAACACTTACCACTAATATCTGAATATCCACCTTTATTAAGGGAATGTCCAGCACGTTCGGCAGAGGCATCCCGATGCCCAGAGCACCTGCAGGGTACAGACACGTCCTTACACACCGCCAGAGGGGTGAGCGCAGCTCCTGCCCCACGACAAAGCTGCTCCCGGGGAGGGTGAAGGGAGCGGAGCTGCTCCAGAGGCACAGACTGCAGCACCACCACGCGTGATGCGTTTTGGCTTTCCTTACATTCTCTGCCACTGACTGTTGCCAGAGCCCTTAGGACGGAAGCGGGGCTGGATGGTGTAAGAATAAGGTTGGGACTTTTAACTACAGCCTCAAAATGGGGACTGCAGACCTTCAATCGCTCCAACTCTCTGCTACAGCTTTCAACCACGCACACACACCCCTCTCCCCTCCTCAGTCAAAGTACTCCCAGTGTTACCGCTACCCCGGTCACCTTACCGTTGATAAGGGGCAGTAACGTTTCCGCCAGCAGACTGCTGCAGTGTGGCTTCAGGATGGAGATCTGAACCAGAGAAGGAACAAGCGAGTGAGCGGCGCTGCCAGCCACACGCCAGCAGCAAGCACAGCCCAGCGCTGCGGCTGGAAGACAGCCAGTCCCCGGGACTGGAAATCACTTCCCACTGACACAGCAAAAGAACAAATAGTCCCTCGTTTCTTTAAAGCAAATCTACTTTTCTTCCTCGATTTGTATTTGGTGCTTCCTTTGGGAAACCTACTACCAGGTAAAACTCCTGCTGGAGCTCCGTGTAAGCTTTGCCAAAGCAGAGGTGAATAAACAAACAGACTTCAGGTTTTACATTTGCATTATTAGAAAAGGCAGAAGAAAAAAAAAAAAAAAGGAAGAAGAAGAAGAATTGCTATGACCTACAAAGTAGAGCAGCTAACAACTGAAACCATCAGCAGAGGCAATCCATCACAGCCAGGACACGTTACAGCATCACACAGCGACCGCGTGTCTCCCTCCTTCCCCAAAGCCACAGGGCACAGCGCTCAGCCACTCCACACACCCAGTAAAGCCTAGACTGGTGCGAGAGACTTACGTTGCTGATGCCAACATCAGAAGACTCCAAGGAGAGGGAAGTGCTGCAGGGAAAGGAAAGCAAACAGCACGTCGGACACCAAGGCAGCGGCCAGAGCCCACGGATCCCCGTCGTGAGACCCCTGCCACCTCCCAGTGCAGTGTGACTCAGCCCATGGGCAAGGGATCCCTGCGAGACACCATCGGGGGCTCCATAAAGGGATCACTTTATTGTAACACAAGCAGCAGGCACTGCCACACTTGCGAGAGAGGAAAGAAAATAGGAAAATAAAAGCTTAACCTAATTTTTATTTGCTTGCAAACGAAGCAGCACTGCAACAGGGCACACACTAGCTCCTGCCTTCCCCTTCCCTCTCCTGTGCCCAGGTAGTTATTCACCTTAGGAAAGGAGACAGCTCCTGTTTAGCTGAAAGCAGAGCTTCTAGAAAAAGCATCCAGTCTGGGTTTAAAGATCACGAGCTCTGGAGAATTTGCTACAGCTCCTAATCTATCATTGCAATCACACAGCTATCTCCATAGCTAAAACGTATGCTTTATTTCCACTTTGAATTTCTCTTTTCTACTTCTATTGAATCTTGTTATATCTTTGTCTATTGAATTAAAAGCCCTTTGATGCATTTCTATTCTCTATATCGCTGCATACAAGCTATGCCAATGTTGCTTCTAAATCTAGCTCTTTGACAAGCTAAACGGCTTGAAATCCTCAAACCTCACGCTATAAGAAATGCTTTCCAATCTTTAATCATACCTTGACTGGCATTAATGACAGTACTTTCCTTTGCTCCTTTATCACTCATGTCCAACATCAGACATTTCAAACTACTGCCCAGGATCAAAGTCAAGTTGACAGTCTTACAATTATTCAGGCTAGCTCATTTCTCTCTTATAAAACTGACACAGACTTTTCCTCCAGTCTCCTAAAACTTTCCCGCTGCTGTAATGTCTCCTGGAAGCCAGCGATACCTGTCCACCTCGTGCCGTCAGCCAGGTACGAAATTCTCAGATTCAGGAAATGAAATGTCTGCTTTACAGACACTGAAAAACATTTCAAGTTAGTGGCTCCAGAGGTAACCTTGCACTGCAGAGAATGTCACCAGCCTGTAGGAGGGCAGCACTGCCCGGCTTTGTCACAGCTGCGTTTGCGCAACACTCCCATCCCTTCCGCAGCAGTTCAGGCACAGCAGTGCTGTGTCACTGAGCCACACGCTGTTACAGCACTTGGAGCATCCCTGATCAATTCCGGCTGTCCTGCTCTCTTCTGGCCACTGCTTCCCAGAAATCTGAACCTGCACCCTGAGCTCCGGGACAGCTGGAGTTTCCCAGCACGGCTCAACACCCAGCGCTGTCTCAGGGAGCGCTGCAGTGGGTTTGGCTTCAAGCACCCACACACAGCCACTGCGGGGACAGCCTACCTGCCCAGGGACAACGCCAGCACCAGTCTGCCTCCAGTGATCGATACGTGGGCATTTAGACCGAGGTCCTGCAAGCAGACAGGGAGAGGTCAGCCCGTGGAGACATCCCCATCCCAGATGCCAGTCCCTCAGCTGGCTGCACACTTCACCAGTTTGAGGTCTTTACATCCACACTTACGGCCTTCAGCAGCAGGAGGTTGAGGATGTGTCCATCTAAACGCTGAATGAACACCTGAATCATGACCAAAAGCTCGACGGTGGCTTTGTTTTCTTCCAAGAGGATGAACGGGTTCCCAGACAACATTAGCTTAATGCTCAGAGGACCGGTCTCATGGCAGGTGGAGCACTGTGGGAATCAAGGACACACAGAGGTGGCTACCTGCACCCTACACACTGGCCAGGCAGGGGACCGGCAGTCCTCTGGTGGACTCCCACAGCCCCATAACTCTGTAGGGCCTCCCCCAAGGTCACACAGACCTTGGACAAGCCAAATTTAAAGAGCAAATACGTCCGGCAGCACAGGTTGGCATTCCTTGCTGCAGGCAGTAAGGGGCTGAGGAAGCAAAGGTGGACCCTAAGGGGGCTGTGCCCATAAGAGGGTGCCCGTCGTGCCCAGGAAACGGGAGATGACAGACATTTATCAGCTCTTTCTGTCAATGGCTGCGAGCTGGCAGAGAAGACGTTCCCCTGCTTAGGGAATGGGAAAAGGTTGGCTACAGCTGATGGCACACAGGAGAGCAATCACTGCGCAGAGGCTGCCAAGGGCTGGGCACAAACCTCCGGTCCCTTCACCCGCTCCATCAGCCGGTCAGGCAGCAGGGCAGCCTCGAGCAATGCTGGCACGGCTTGGCCATGGTGCGTGCTCAGCGTGGCCAAGAGGAGAGAAGCAGAAGACTGGAGACCTTTGGCAGCAGCATGCCAGCACGACCAGGTGCATCACTTGGATGGCCTTGAACGCGGCAAGGCTTACACAAACCCTCGCACCAGCAAGAGTTACTCACCCCAGCAGGAAAGAGGGTCGTGATGGCTTCTTGCAGATGGCTGGCACCGGAGAACTGTTGGCACAAAAGCGCAAGCAGCACCAATGAGCACTCCAGCCAATTTCAGCAACACCCGTCCTGCTGGGGCCACCCCTCTCCCACTTGTGTCCCTGTTCCCAGCCAGCTTGTTCACATTCCTGGGGCCAGTCCCCGAGCCCTCATTCACACTCTGTCCCCAGTGAAGCCCCAGGCAGCTCAGTCACACACAGACCTACATTACAGCAGCACCCTGAGCCCTCCACCTTCTCCATGGCTCCCCAGCTGCCTGGGTGACTCCTGGTCAGTCATTAAGGTGAGAGCAATCAGCAGTGGAAGGAGATGTAACTCAGAGGCTTTCAATGTCTGTCAGTTTGTACCCTAATATTTCCCCATGGAAGTACAGATCGGAGGTACAGAAAATGCACATGCCTAGAGAATTGAATTGCATATACAAAGTTCCTTTTCTCAGTGACATTTTGCAGACTCCTTGAAATGGATTTCAGACCTCCAGGAGTCCATGGCATAACCAGTACACAACCGGTTTCAACAGGTGTCTCTGGGGATGCCCGTACAGAAACAGGAACGGCTGACCATTGCACATGCTATTATGGCTTTCTGAAAAGAGCAGTAAGGAGGCAGCGCTGGGGCTTGAGCATCTGCAAGTGAGCACGTGCACACACAGACCCCAGACCGGTGGCGGGCTGAGCGTACGCATGCCATGAATGCCACGCACAGCCTGCTCCCTGAGCTGAGCTAAGGTCAGGCTGACACACGTCCCTTCCCACCTCCCCTGGCGTGAAATACAGGTGCTGCTCCACTCACAACTTCTGGCGTGCAGGTGAAGGTCTGTGGCGGTATTTGGATCAGGAGGGACAGAACTGCATTGAGAAAGCTCTGGCGCAGTCCCAAGACCAGAAGCTTGTCCAGCAGCGGAGGCAAAGCAGAGGCGGAAGAGTCATGGGGGATGATGCTGCCTCCCACCTGCTTCACCACACCCTGCAAAGAGAGGTGACACGGATGTTAAACCCATCCTTCGGAGCCGCGAGGCATGCCCAGATCCTCAAGACAGAGTGCAGGGTCTGTGCAGCTGAGGCAGCCCTCCTCTTGCCAGCAGCTCAGGGAAAGCATTGGACTCAGAACAATTCCCCCTATATTTAAGAGACAAAAGGAGCTGATAAAGGTTCGAGTGTGTAACTGAGGTGTTCTTGGTTAATAACACACTTGGTCCAAATCACAACTCACTGCTTCAGTTCATCCTCGAGATATCACTCCAAGCACAGTCGAGCAGGGAAGGTGCTGCCAGCCCAGTGGTCCCAGCCGTGCCTCCCCTCCCTCCAGCGCCCAGCCAGGCACGAGCCGTCCTCGGACTCCACAACAAACTGGCACTAATACCGTCTGCTTGCTAAGGAGACCAATTCTGACCATCTGGGGGCGGTGGGGGCAAAGACTAATCCCGATGAAGCATCTGCACCAAAGCAAGAGCAGCAGCGCTGACCATACAGACTGCAGTGTTTGTTGTTAGCCCTTGCTATTCTTTATTGCTTATGTCCCAGCTGCTTCTCGCTAGCCACTTTCTTTTATTTAAGCTCTCTTCTTTGAAAGTACTGTTTGTTTTTTGCTGTTTGTTTGTGACAGAAGTAAAAAATACACCCATTATCTAGGTTTAGCATTCACCCACCATAGAGACTGAGTAGCGAAGGCAAAAAGCAGTAAGACCCAGTCTGCAGGCGGAGCGAGGGAGAGGGCGAAAACCGCCTGTCCCAACAGTTACAAAGAGCAGACACGCCGTCTCAGGCAGTCTCAGGGTAAGTTTGCAAACAGAGGAAAAGAGGGCTTGAAAAAAAGTACATGCGGTCACTCAGTGGTGAGTTGGATAAGGATCTGAATATTTAGCTAGCATTTCCAGAAGCCACCAGCCCAGCTCCTCCATGTGGTTGTACTGGAAGAAGACAACTGCTCCCATGGGATGAGGCAAAGTCTGAAAGGCACCATGCCGCAGTCACGCTTGCAGGGTCTCATTACCCAGCATTAACTTACATCTAAATCCAACCCAAGGAACAAGCCAGAGGTAAACGGGAGGCTGGCCAGGTGGTAGTGAATCGTTCCTACTGTGCCGACTGGGATCACCGCTTCACAGAGAAAAAAAAGATCATTGCAACATCAGGAAATAAACAGCAACACAAACTCTTCCCCTGACCCCGCAGGCCCCCAGACAGACCTCACACTCCCAAACCAGGTTCCGAGCATTCACTTCTGTGGGATGCTCGCTGCTACTCAAAACAGTCAAAACATCCCCAAATTCAGCTTTGTGGGATCTGCCTTTAGAATATAGCCCGAAAAGAGCATCAAATACAATAAGCTAAATCCAAGGGTGATGTATAAAAATGGTGTAAGGCGGGCCAAGGTGCAAATAGTTCACTTGGACTGCTCAGGTGTGAATTCAAGGTTCAATGACAGTCCTGCGGCTCCTCCCTGATGCACTTGCGGACTAGATGTGGGGAAGGGCACTTCCCACCGCAGGGAACGTGGGGAAGCAGCACCTGAGCCTCCAAAAGACACGTACCATTGAGAGTCCCCAGGAGCTGGATGTTCGCAAGGTTGATGACAATATCAACTACTGGACACAGCTGCAACACAAAGCAGAAATGCAACTGCTCAACCCCCCCTCGCCACCCCTCTGCAGGGAGCCGTCACCCTACAACCCGATCAGACCCACTCCGCTTCATCTAAATCCCCAGGGAAAAGAGTGCTACGTGGCGCTAGGCAGCAGCTGGGATGCTGTGAAGGACTTGGGGGCAGTGGAGCATCTCCCTGGAGCTGTGGTGCCACACCAAAGGGGACTGCTTTGATCTGGGGAATATTTCAGGCATTGCCCCGCAGGCAGAAACACACCGGGAGCAGCCAGGCTGGCCACCGGCATCCCTGCGGAGCGGCACATGCCAATGATGTGGGAAAATAACACAGAAAGACAGTGCGGCTTGCTGTGACCTCGTAACATGTTGTTCCTGACGCTTCTGCGTTTCAGCTATGAAAGGAGGGCAATCGTCAGGCTTACCAGACCGGGCAGAGTTGCTCTCAGCTTGTTAAGCACTATGTCATTTACTGATAGGGACAGTAGGCTGGAAAGCAAAGAAAAAAAAATTCCAATCACTACAAACACAGCTCCAGGATAGGAGACCAAAGGATGTCCAGCCTTCATTTTACACACTACTACGCCCTTTGTCATCCCTGCAGGGACACTGCTGCAGCTAATACCGGCAAGAGCAGGGGTTGTGCAGAAGGCAGGGAGGACAAGAAGCTGCTCGCCTCACCGAGGGGAGAATTGGGCTAATTTCTGAGAAGTGAAGGCTTCAGCATGAGGGGTGTGCAGACATCATTGCAGGAAAGGAGTGAGCCTCTCGCAGTGTAACCTGAGTTTGGTTGTCTCCCTCTGGTATTTAAAATCAGTGCTGTACTTAAGGGAAGGTGAAGCTGCTATAAAATATCTCCGTGTTTGTTATGGCGAACAAACAATTTACATGTAGAATAACAAGAGAAGAAATTTGCTGTGTAACATTTCAACACTGCTGCTAAATAGATCACTCTGGGATGTGTGATGCCTGCAGGCAGTGCATTTACTTTTGATAATCAATATATTTCTGGACTATTGAGTTAGAACATGCAGTGGCACACTCGGCAGGCCACAGACAGCAGGAATTCATAAGGCATCTCGTTATTTATGCCCAAGTTCTGCCTATAGACACATCTGAGGAACTGCCATGAAGCCAATAGCACACATCCACACACCCCCTTACCCCACAGGGAGCTCACTTCCTGCACACCATTACTTTAATCCCACTAAAACTTAAAATATGACCCCCCAGAGTGAGTGAATCGTGTTCCTCTGTGCACTTACACAGAATTTTTCAAACTAGCTGCTGCACTGATGGAAATATAATGCATAATGCAAAAATTAATTAGGAGAAATTCAATGAACCTGAAAAGTGAGTAATTCAAAAGCAATAAAAGAAAATATTTCCCATGATCAATTTACTGTTGCGTTCATCAATATGTGAAGTCAGCAAACTCTTTCTGCCAAGTATTTAATAAGACTGAGCAAGAGATGAGACGTTTGCATGGAATTACACACATCCACAGCAGTCAGACCAAAAGTCCATATGCTCAGCATCTTTCTGTGACAGCAGCCAAAGACAGAGTACAAAACCAGGGCAAGCAATGGTGCTGTTCTCCTAGAACCCTATTATTTCTACCCTTTGCACATCAATTCACAAGCTAAGTCTAAAGAAAGTGCACCGGAAGAGGTACCAAACCTCATACTTCAAATCTTAAAATTTCCATGAGCAAACAGGGCAAATTAACCTTCATCTTCCAACAACCAAATTTTTTGCCAGTTCCACTGTAGCAACTGACTTTGGCAATGGGAAAGAAATTACTTCCCTGAGGCCTGGCTCTGTATCAGCTGAACACCGTCTGTGTCCTGGCAGACTGTCTAGATCATTGGATAAAGAGAAGAGGATTGCACGCAATGGAAAACATAAATCCACAGGCACTTACCCAGAAAGGAGCTTGATCTTTATGGCACCAAGAATGCAGAGGCAGTCTTCAATGACAACCTGGACTGTGCCCGATTCAAAATTTGTGCATTTAATGTTTGCAGTAATGTTCACGTCCACTAAGATATCAACTAGATCTGAAAGAAGGCCAACCAAGCTGAAAAAAGTAAAGGGGTTGAACAGATTTCATCTCTCAGCCTCTAACCAGAGAAACTCAGCAAAGCCAGCAGCAACAAATGGCACCTCCACGTCCTGCCATTCATTACAAATGCCACAAGCCATCTTTTGGTGCCTGTTCGGCTCCGTGACTTTATTATAGGTAAGAAACACCCAGAAAAACATAAAAGATGCAAAATGCCGCACAATAGGAAGCCTGGGAATAGGGTTTTCCCTTAAGCGACCACAAAACACCACACTCACCAGTTGCCGCTGAGCTCCAGCCTCGTGGCGATGGTCAGCTGGACCCCGATTCCCGGCGGCAGCACCACCGACAGCTTGGGGAGCCAAACCTTGACAAGGTGTAGTCTGCAAACAACGGCAAAAGCTGGCACAAATTAAAAGCATCTTTAACAGCTGAGCAGCTGTATGCACTGAGGAACGTATAGCACCCACATCACCATGGCCACCTCCAGCTGGAGGCATGAGTGTTACAAGCAAGAGATACCAGTGCCAGGATGAGAGACAGAGTCTGCAGCTGAAACCCAGAAGGCAGCAACCTAGAATCAGACTGGGGTGGAAGCTGACTGCTTCCACCTTTATAGAGCAATCAACTTTTTCTCTCTATGGCACTTTCCTCTCCTCTCTCTCAGTGCTGTTACGCATCTCAGATATCAACAGCAGCATCAGAGCCATCATTCTGCATCTGTGTCCATAGCCTGCAATGCACTTCATCATTTGCCTTGCTACCACACAGAAAACTTTTATCGGGTCAGAATTCCGGCATAAAAATAAACCAAGGATAAATACTTGGGTCAATCATGCCAGCTGCAGCCCAGCTTTTGTTGCTTCAGAATTGATGGTGAAGGTGCACTCACAGAGAAGCCCTTGATCTCCACTTACCCAGTGATGCTGGTGGGAGAGTTCAGCAGACCCCCATCACCCATGATGTTTGGGAGCACAAGGCCCTGCAGGTGCTGCTGGAGAAGCCCATTCTTAAGTATGGCATCTGAGAGAACTGGAAAACATCTCTACGTAAGGACCAGCACTTGCAGCAATGACCTCTCTCCACTCAGTCAGATCTGTCCTGGCAAAGGCATCACATAACAAAGCCCCACCACTCCCCAAAACTCCTTATAAAGTCATTAGCTGTCTCAATGCAGTCAAATCACACAGGGGGTGATATTTTAAAAGGTGCACTAAACCAAAGCTGTCCTTAGTGAATTAACCAGGAGGCGTAGCAGTGGAGAGCATCCCAAACTTCCAACTTAAAGATTACAGTACGGTTGTCCACTACCAGAAATGACAGCGACCCCACTTAGTGGTTGTGCTTCAACTCACAACTTGTTTCCCATTTGTAAAGTAGTTTTGTTTGTTTGTTTGTTTTTAATAGAAGCAACTTGTAACAAGACTCTTTTTTTTCACTGGAGCAAATATTAACACGGCTGCTAAACTTCACAGCAGTTGTTTGCCAAATATCAGCTGCTCCAATATGGAAATGAGAAACGAAGACAGAAAGAGGAAATAATCCAGATCTAGCCCTGAAATTCTGTATGGCTGTTTGGTGCTGAAATGTGTCCCAGTTCTGGAGCAGAGAGATTTCCCCAACCCGTGAACCCAGCGATGGCTGTCAGAAGCTGTGAGCAAAGTCTGCAGCCCTGAGGAACTATAAAATAAAGATGAAGGTGCTCAGTAGGTTTTACTCCATGTCACAGTCCCACATAGCTTTCAAAACAAACATAACTCATGGTTTCTAGTTACCATTCTGCATTGCCGCTGGACTGACGGCGCAGGACAGACCGGACAAGACTTCTTGAGAAGGAGAGAGGAGGCCACAGAAGACGACGATTCCAAAAAGCTTCAACATCGTCATCTCCAGAAGACTCCCCTGCTGGCACGGGAGACATCAGAGTGAAAAGTGCGGGAAAAAGCCTCTAAGAAGAGATCCCGGTGTCTTTATGAGGAAAGAGGTTGAGTGAGAAATCCCTCCTCAAGTAAGACTCTGCTCGAGCCTGGGACAGCAGCACCTTGCTCCCATCCACACACATGGACAAACTTCAAGCGTGGGTCGATAAAAGCCCTTTCCTGGCCCTGTGTGACTGGCCCAAAATAGTCTATGTGTTCACACAAAAGAAAGCCAAACTGTATTTCCCCTAAACTGGTGTTTAAGCCATCATTATTTCTGTATCCCTCAGATGAAAAGTTACACATGTTTTGCTAAGGGTCTTTGCCAAGGGAAGCATCTGAGGATTATTCTTGTTCTAACTTTCAAAAGCAATAAACTAAAGCTCAAGTGATAAAAATAAGCTAGCTATAAATTTCTAATTTAACAACTAGTAACATACATTTAAATATGAAATGGCAGATATAGGCAGATGATTAGGAGCTTGGTGCACAGCAAAATCTCAAACTGAAGCAGCCGAGCACTAGGCACACCACGTGCGTCCTTCCAGAGCTATAACGTGATGGCACTATTACCACACACATCTCCCTGTCACCACGCAGTCTTCACCAGCCGAGGCTTTGATGCACAGATGATGTTATTACCTGCATCAGCTGCAGCCAGCTGGGAAGGGTCTCGGGTCCGCTCAGGCTCTTTTGGAAGTCGTCGAGACTCTATGTTGTCCTCCCTTTTTTTACCCCGTAGCTGAGATGGAAAAAGCTGCCCTTATATTAAAAACTGCAGCCAATCAGACACACCTTTTCCTCACAAGCTCCACGTCTCATGAGCAGGCATCCCTCCACACTCTTGCTTTTTGCAAGCAACACCCAGCTGACACATCTCTTGATTTATATGAGGCAACGTCACTGCTGACTTGACCGATTGCCGTTTCCCTTTGTGGCCTGGATCACTCAGACGCTGCTTTTTCCCCCTGGGCTGTCTTAAAAAGGAAGCCCTGTGATGGTGGCCCCGGTGGGGATGCCCATGCTTCGAGGAAACCAACTTTTTAGGAATTCACAAGAATTACTGAAGCATCTATACCTGACAGGAGGCTGATGGGGCTGCCTGTGTGTGTGAAGGCAGTGCATGGAGCACATGGGCACAGATTCAAGGAGGCTTATAGTAGGAAATGATCTACTTTTCCCAGTCCCTGAGGAGTTATGGGACTTATAAGGCTCATTCCTGTTTCAAATGCAGTGCTGGAAAGATATTTTCTTGACAAAAAGCAACATGGAGAGGTTGCAGAAATCTGATAAATATTGGCTTTGTTAAGATCAAGCTTCAAATTTATTTCAGTTGTATCTGTAAAAAGTGCCATGAATTGACCATAAAAAATGAAGTTGTATTGAAATGTATAAACCCAACAATAAATATTATTTTGAATGAGCAACACTTATGCTAGCTGAATGAGACGAGGGCAGCAGAAATGCGTATTTCAAAGGAAAATCTCACCCCTCAGCAGACACCTTGGCCAGGCTTCACGGAAGTTTCCATTGTGCGCAGCCCCAGGAAGATTTTATCTGGGGACTTTGTTCGGCTCTGGTCACCCATGTTCAACAGGGACAGACTCAGGTGGAAACCGGGCAGCAAAGGGCCGCCGAGATGATTGGGAAACCAGAGAGGGGCCGGCGTGCTCGGCCTCGTGGAACAAAGATGGAGCGGAGATACAATCATTCTCCACAAACACAGGAGAGGGGTAAATACTGGGGAGGGAGAGGAGATGAGGGCTGCTCAGGCTCAGGGACAACATTGGCACAGCAACACTTGAAGTTAGGAGAAAGCTGCTGCCACCACAGTGAGTTTTAGGCTAGATTTCCCATGGGAATACAGAAGGCAGCAAAAATAGTCTGAGGATGCTCTTTGATATCGCACAAGGTGTTTTCTTGCGGTAACAGTGAAGTGCTCTCAGCAAGCAGCAAGGTCCTTCAGCACATGCTTCCAAGAGCTCACACTCAACAAAGCAACATCACAGAGACACTGTATGAGCTCATTTTATTTAACACAGACTCAATCTGGCTTGGATGTGGTGTGCTGATAACAGTCTAGTCCCAGAAACAGGGAATGAACGTAGCTGCTCCGAGAAGGCTGGAGCAGTAGAGTGAAGTCAAAAATCATCTCCACCAGAAGATGCAGCCCAGCTGCCTGCTGAGATCCTGACTGCAGCGCTTGGTAAGTGAGGAGAAGGCATGGAGCACCACTACAAGCTCATCTCCAGCATCTCCCAGAGGCCTCTCATGGGGTGCAAAGTGTAGAGCCACGCAAGCGTGGTCCTTCCCAGAGCTGACCCCCAGGCAACCGGTCCCTCTCCACCACTTCATGGTGTCCACATCCGACCAGCAGCTCTAGTCCTGCTTTTCCCATTTTCCCCCAGGTGTCTCAGGATGATTTACGTTTACTGTTTTTATTGCTGACTCTGCTGCTTGCCCTAATGTGCTTTTACCACCTGGGACAACCTATCTGTGTTTCTCCTTTTTTGTTCCCTTTCAAAGAGCCTCATCCAAACACAAGGCCAAGCGGTCATCATAAATGTTCACGGTGAAGCGTTCAGCAGGCTCTGCTCCAGCCTCGTACGTGCTACAGGAATACAGCTGCTGGCAAAAGGCAGCTACTGAGCATGTACACAAGCAGATTTCTAAATGGTTTCAGACACGCCACTGTGTGTGCAATGAACACCCGAGTCATTGCATATGCACAACACGACTGCACGCTTAAATCAGATAATCTCGCAGTTAAATAGCAAGAGGCAGATATCTGTGTTCGTACCTGACACACGCATATTGTACCAACAGCAGCGAGCAGAAGCTGTAAGGAAAGCCGCACATTTTATACACCGCTGTAGATATTTCTTCTTGCTGTGCGAGTTTTTCTTGTTCAGTCATATCCTTTGCCTCCCTCTCACGCACCTATATTTCATTCTCTCCTTGCAGCAGTGATTTAGATATCACTTACCAGGAGGTTGAATTCAGTTCTGCAGTGACAAGGGAATATATATTAAAATGAAGCATTGCAAGAAATGCTAGAAGAGATTATCTCAACACAAATGCCGGAAAGTGGAAGGGTTTATGGAAAGACTAACACCCGCAGAGGAAAGACGCTCTGGAGCAGCCTCTGGCATTCTGAACTGCCCTGAGCTTCTGGATGAGAAAGATGGCAGGTTGAACAGCAACAAGAACTTTAGAAGAGTAATCTTAAAGTAAATAAATACTCTACTTTTTATTAAGTGCTATGAAATTCACTGATATTTTTTCTGTAACATTTAGAACCACAGAAGCCTGGGGGAAACTTGTGAGAACTGCATACATCTCAAACTAAAAAATGCTTAGCAACATTAAAGAAAAAAATTCAGAATTTTTCCACCACAGTTTGAAGAACACCACCACATTTTTTGACAAATGGGGGTTTTGATACATTCCAGAGGTTTGCAGGCTACAGGAACACAAAATTTCTTCATTGTTATGTGGCGAATAAAGAGAAAGAAGAGTAACCTCAGTCCGTAAAACTTCTTTAACAGGCAAATAGTAACTCCTTATTAAGAACACACATAAACTGAATCCTGTTTCTTGAGGTGAAAAATCTAAATCTAGCAGCATGAATTCCACCCTGTGATGGAGCTGCCTGTACAAATCCACAGCCTGTGCTCTTGCAGGGACACTTCCTAGTAGTAAGTGACTGCTTCCAAATGGATGCTGTGAACATTAATGAAATTGCTCAGTTCAAATGTCAATGGAAAGTCACTTCACTGATGTCAGCAAGAAGAAGCCAGCTCAAGAGAAAGGAGAACACACTCAGGCAGGAAAGTGATGCCGCAAACCTCAAACTAAATTAGGCTGCTAGAACAAAAACTGGGAAAGGAAGGTGGAAAAATGAAATGAGTTTTAACCGCTGACTGTACCTGGGCTGTGAACTCCCAGCCTGGTTTCCAAATAGCCGAAGTTCACCTTTATGAACTGTTTTTCCCACCTGTCACTTTACTGGGGAATACGGCAACGATGGCAATACAGTCAGATTTGCGCTGCAGCAGGTCTGCCCCTTCGGCCAGCGTGTTGGCCAGTGCCAGTTCAGGCCAGAGACTGGAAAACAAATGCACAGAAGAGTGTCATCTGATGCTGTGTTCACTCTGCCTCGCTGCAAGCAGCCTTGCTCAGTGGAGATAATTTTTTTCCACTCCTGTTTATGAAATTGCTCAGGGAAATGGAAGGAGGGAACGTCTCTCTGAACTCCCCGACCCAGTGTAACACGCTGAATTATGCTAACCAGAAATGCTGCATTAGGGAAGCATCTGTCTTTGTAAAGTTACCTGTGTTCTTGTTTGGTTTGGGATGAATAAATCCTCCCAGGGCCAGACTCAAAATCTAATTTCTAGAAACAGGATTTGTCAAAACATGACCTAAAAACTCCTAGAAAGGAGCTGGAGGGTTTTAGTGTGAACTGAAGGAATCAAACCCTCCTCAAGTTTTGGGACTGGACTTTAGCCCAGGGTTCTCGGAAACCCACAATCCCCACAGCCAGATTTACAGTTGGTTTAGCAGCTTTCATTGTCAGCAGTCCACAAGGGCAGAGCAGCTTAATTAATACCAATCACTCTCTAAAACAACAGCAAGCTTTGCCAAATCGATCCCAGGCTCGCACTGACCCAGGACTCCTGCTTAGCGCACGTACCAGGGAGTTGTGGCGTGTTGTGCGCGGGCAGACGTCAAAAGCATCCTTTCCAGATTCACTTGTGTCTGATCACTCACCCATGCAGTTTCCTACATAGGGAACTCGAGAAACAGAAACATAATCTCAGGGAAGGGCCAGGCAGAGAGCACAGGCAGGAAAAACAGGGAGAAGAACACGAGACTCACGGGCAGCAGCTCTAAGGAGCTGCCTGTCAAAAGGAGTAAGAACAGCAGCATTGATTTCTGGATGCATCTGCAATGCCGAGCATAAACAGCAAGGCAGAATAAAATAGCTACCATGAGATAACAACAAATCAATGTCTCCAGGAATTTTATAGACAGGAAACTTTCTGCTTCCGAAATGTGAACTGAAGTAAAATGAGCGTAATGTTATCAGCCACAGAAAAGGGACAAACTTCATTAACCAGATGCAACGTGACGAGCAAGTTGCAGTGCAAAAACGGAGGCACTTTTGCAGAAATGTCTTCAGGTCTTACCAAGACATCAGAGCTCCACAATGCAAAAGAAGCACTGGCCAAAGGACTCGCAGGGGGAACCAAGCCACACCAGGCAGAAAAGTCTGGGAAGTCCTGCAAATCCTTCCCCAGCTGCTTCCAGCAGGCGTTGGTTTCACTGAGTTTTGCAATACTTTGTCGGTGCGTGTCTGTCATCGGCCTGCAGAGACCGAGTTGAAGCCTAAGGGCTGCCCCGAGCATCTTTCTTGGGCAGACATCTTACATCTTGATTTTTCAAGGTCTGTCACATTCCAGGTTTCCCCAGCACGTCCTTTTTCATCTGGCCCCACACAAGGCAAGCTTGGCCACTCGCCACAAATCACCCGGTGTTCAAAGGCCTGGTCAGGCCAGCAGAAGAGGCTGTAACCTTCCCGCGGGACGGCCAGGAGCCCCCAGCTAAAGGCTGTGGGGCACGCACAGGCTCACGGCCCCATGTTTGGGGTGCGTGGCCAGAAGAACCCCCGTGTGTCTGCAGGCAGCTGATCTGCACTGGCGTACCTGCACGTGTGCTGCCTGGCGCACACCCCAGCACAGACGTGGCAGCGTGGATTTCTCAGCAATGCAATGTGCACCTTAAAGTCAAATCTAGTCCTATACTTTAAACAAATGAATCCCTTTCCTGCCTTCTTCCCATCACTTCCAATCACTTGCGCTGCGAGCACCGTGAACGCCTCAATTCCTCCTCACTCTTCATTCTTCCAATTTGTTTTTTGCCTTCCTTCCAGCCTGGAAAATGGATTTCTGTCCATTTCATTGTCTCAGAAAGTGTCAGCACTGTGGTGCCAACAGAGACTTTTTAAATAAAGACAGCTATTTCCATTTGACTGAAGGAGAGCAACACAGACTCAAAGTCATGCTTCTGTCTTCCCTCAGGTTTGGGGCAGCTTTGCTTTACAAAAAGAAAAGCAATACTGAGTGAAACTGCCCTTGATTGTCTCTATTAATCCCTGGGAAGAATTAGAAGCAGCCCTATATTACACACATACATCTTCTGTAAGTAAAGATTTTAGGCTTTCTGTCTTATTCTCAGCTTTTAATAGAGACTTGACATGGTCTCTTTAGACACATCGTTAGTGCAGGTGGCAGAATTAGTGCTGTGCTCTGTCCAGACATTCCTCGGGGGATAAATTACAGCCCCTACGAGTAGTCAGGGATTTGGAGTCAGCATTATGTAAATAAATGCCTACTTCTAGAGAGATACCAACTGCTCTAAAGAAACTACAGCTGAAACAAGAGAGTTCATGTTAAACAAACCTTGCTAATGAGTTAATTATCCCGATGAGTAGGACTCACCCATACGCTATTTCCCTTCCACGGTCAGTCCAGTGTCAGTTGGTACAAGGACCCTGTCTCAGGGCAGAAGCCTCAAAGCACCAGTGCAAGGCTGAAGCGAGGAGACAAAGAGGCGTTAGAGGAGATAAAACCCGGGGCAGGCTGGAGGGGGTGAAGGATGTGGTCACGCTGGCCGGGAGGGCAGCTGTCCTGCCCCTGACCCTACTGCGGCTCAGCATCCTGATTCATGCCTGCAACTAGCATGGATAATTTTGAGTACCCGTCCCCTGCCCAGCTCCTGTGCACCGGGGAGACATTACAGATCTCATACGTGTCTTCCCTTCACTCCCGTTTCCAAACTGAAGGGCAATTTTGATGGGGAAAAAATAAAGGCGGGAGGGGGGGGGGGGTGAGGACCCCAGCTCTCAGAGAGGGCAACAAGTGAAGGGGAGCGAGAAACAGCCACATTTCCTCACCCCATGACGCAGGCAGTGGTGGGAGCCTGCAGCCAGCCCAGGACCGGGGCACACGCTTGCCCAGACCTTGCACCCCCATGGAAGCAAGCCGCCCTCGCCCCACAGAGGTTTCCCCAGAGGCTGGTGACATACACCCACGCACTGCAGCGAGCAAAAGGAGAAGCCGCCCGGGGACACGCTGGGATGTACACCCAGTGCGGGGCTGACCCGGCCGGAGCAGCCGGGGCGAGGCGAGGCTCGAACCCGCGGCCCGGAGGGCAACGGGCGGCTCAGGGCGGCTCCGCTGCGGGCCGGGGCGCTGCGCAGCCTGGGCTGTACCGCCCCCTGCTGGCGGCGAGCGGCAGCTCCGCGGGACCCCCCAGCCCGGCGACAGGGACCCCCCCCCAACACACATTCCCCCCCAAAAAAGCCTTGGGAACAACGCACCGGCCAAAGGTCAGAACGGGGGTGCGGGATCAGTGCAGAGCAGCGGCAGAAGAGCTTTGCTGGAGCCCGATGCCATTTAACGCGCGGCTGGAGCGCTGGTGTTTTCTCCGTTAGAGCTGGAACGGAACGTAAAAGGGTTGGGAATGTTAAGCAGAAAATTATTTTTCAAAGACACGCACGGGATAACAGTCTTCTAAAGCAACTCACAGTAGGGGCAAATTGATTCCTGTGCACAAAAAAATGCAATATAGACAAAAAAAAAAAGAGCTCATTTAACTTCCCTTTAACTCTGAAAAACAATTTGATGCAGTATCTGACACACTGCAAAGAACTAAGTATCAGCCTAGAAAACAAATATAGCACAGTGGAGCGAGTCACACACCATGCCCTAGAATTTCACACTATAGTGTGAAGTTTAAAAAAAACAAAAAAAATTTGGTTCAAGGCCAATTTCACTCACTCACACAGTAAAAACAAGACTTTGTTAATGTTGGAACAGCACAGATTGATCCATTAACAACATCCACTAACAAGCTCCACAACCAGAGCTCCGTACACACACAATGGCAATATACTCACCTACACAGGCACGCCAAAGGTACCCCGCCATCTGCGAGCGAGCGGCCCCACGGCACTGCGGGAACGCTCACTACGTTACTCAGCAGCATCACAGCTAAAAAAAAAAAAAGGTGTCATGGTTAAAAACTTGCTGCCGTCTAATTAAAACCTAAATAAGGTTCCACAGTTGCTTTTAGCATCCTATCATTTAGGGAGAGAGGCCCTTTGTAAACATTTGGGGGCACAGATGCTTACAACTGGAATTTGTGCGTGAAATTACCAGTGCTCTGCCGAGACGCTTCAGCTGGATCACCACAGATAACGAAACGGCTGAACCACAGCACGCAGCCCTTAATATTGTCTCCGAAATGAAGAACGGGATTCTTCAAGGCATCACCAGGCTCTGGTAATTTCCAGCAGCCTCTCCTGACTGCAGATGCTCAGACCATAAATAATCACTACACATTTTTGCTGCCACTGATATTTTATTGCCTGAGGCAACCACTCGCTGGTCTGCCTCCGAGATAAGGCCGGGAGAGCTTCAGAGAGTTTGGGTACTTTGAGTGGAATCTTCTCAACATCAAAGTCCCAGTAGGGTTTTTAGTGAGACTTTAGAAACCAAGTTAAGGATTTTTAATGTGCCATACACCAACTAGCATCAAAGCGACCACCGTCTGCAGGGAACTGCTGTTTAACAAAGTCACCGATAGCATGGAAATAGAGCTGAACTAAACAGCTTCATCACTAGTATTTTGAGAAACTTTTATGTACAGGAGATGAGCACTCTGGAGGTTTATTTGGAGAAGAGAGTCTGAATAAGAAAAATGACTTTCCTATTTGCCATATAAAATTACTCAGATGAAAATGAGGTCTTGAGATTCTTTGAGCTTGTGCCACGCAGCTCAGACTAAATATTCTCATTGAATTATGATACTTCGCAGCTCTCACACATAGAATCAAGGTCATCTCTAGCAGTTAGCAAGAGAGCTCTGCTCCCTGGATCTTTGCTTTTTCAGCACACAATTCTTTTTTCTTTTTCAGCAGAAGTTATTGCTAAGCAGGGGCTATCTGGGCTGTCAGGAGAAGGACCGTGTTTAATATGACCACAGGCATCAGCAATATTGCTGCATGGGAAACACAGCCGTGCTGCTCAGACTCGGACCCTGATAAGACCGGCGACTTGTAAATCATTTTCTCCTGTTCATTTCTTCCCAGGAACCAGCAGCATCTTGTCACTCGCACCAAATTCTCTGCGCGCCTGCGACACTGCGCACTTCAGAACCGGCGGCGAAGAGGCTTGTGATCAAATGCCCAGGACCTCAGGGTCACAGCGCTGCCTTCGCTAAATCACGGCAGCAGCGAGGGCAGCGCCCGTACCTCAGCTGCAACAAAGAGCATCTGTTTTGTCAACCAAAACGCAATTCAGCACGGAGGAATCCGGGCGCTGCCGCTGCATTGTTAGCTTTATCGCTCTCAGCAACACAAGCTGCTTTTCTGCAAGCTGGAGCAACCATACCTTTTCCACCAGTTACCTCTATTTTATAGAGAATGATACAGACAAGCGAGGGCAAAGAAGCGCTGCTGTGGCAGAGCAGGATACATGGTTCCCTTCCGAAGCACTCCACACCCAGAATGAACGTGGAATGCCTGCTGCCTCACACAGGTGATTGGGCATTTAAAGACGTAACACACAGAAAACAAAAATCACGGCGGTTGTCTGTCTTGCCTGTGATATGGTAACGGCTTCAGATCCACACGATTCTCACTTGTTATCGCCAAGCCGTGATGCAAGGAGGAGATAAGGCATTTTGAGGCTTAATTTTCTAAGGAGAAAGGATATTTTGAGCCTTAATTTTCTAAGCAGAAAACTGTGATCCTGATTAGATGCCTGTTCCTTGTGAAAGAAAATGTGCACCCAGTCCTACGTTGCAACACTCTTTCTACGCCTTCACTTTTTTTTTTTTATTTTTTAAAGTAACAGCCTCTAGCATCTTTTCAGATCAGCAGGCAACGTGCCTACAGATGCCATGGCCCCAGAGCCGAATATTATGCTGATGACATTTGTGCGAAGCAGCAATCCTAAATTGAAATGCTTTGGACAGCTTTTTGTAAACCGTTCTGCTTGGACAAAAGCAGCTATCTGCTGTAAGCCAGGAGCTGGGCAGAAGCAGGTTTCCCAGTTGCCATGCAGCTAAAAAAAAAAAAAAAAAATCAAACAAATATTATTAACTTAATGCCAGCCCTGGGCGCCTCCACTAGCTATCAAGGCCACCTTCGGCTTTACCAACACGCAGCGACTTGTAAAAGGCTGAGCTGAAACAGTATTTCATGGCTTGAATTGCTTCAAATCCCCAAGGAACAAGTGTCAGGGCTTTCAATAGCTATAGTGTTAATAATAAAACAGGGACCTCTTCCAGTATCAGAGCACAAACAGTAGTTATTTCTCTTTCAAAGCTTTGATTCCTAAAACCTTTCTTACATTCAGCTTGACATCAAAACACCCATCTCATTCACTCAGACTGTCACAGGAGAATTGTGTGCTGCTATTAGAAATAGCCCTGAGGTGAATTAAGAACAGCCTGTAATGATGTTCCACTACAGCAACTTTATTTCTACCAAACCAAATAAATGAGCAATATTTTATCTGATGTGCCTTGGCTCAGCAGAGAGCGGCAGCTGCTCTCCATATGATTTATTGAATAGATGTTTTCTAAATAGCCGAAGTCGGGCTCTGAAGCCAGTCACAAAATCTCCTATTCATAACAGCCCAGCGCAGAGATGGGGAGAGAGAAATTCAGATTCTGGAGAGTGGCAAGTTTGGGCATGAACCATTTTATTTGCAATTTTTTCCCCCTATAAACAGAACACACATGCAAGAAGCTATATAACAAAATCTATAAATATTGATGCTCAACAGCTGGCAGCAATGGCACAGGGCACAAACAAGCCTCTTGTTATACAAATGCAGAAGCAATCCAGTCCCTTTCCATCCAACAAGGCGTCAAGGGAACAGCAGGTGTTCAGAGGCACATAGAACGCCTCCAGGAGACTGCTGGATGGAGCGTAAGGAAAGATGGACCTTGCTACTTTTTTGGAAACGGTACAGGCAGCAACTCCCGGTGCTGCAGTCACACCGGGGTACAATACTACCATCTACCCAGTACGCTGAATTGCTGCATCAGTTGCACCAGAGCAGCCAGCCCCTGGCACCGCGGTGAGAAAAGCGGAGACAGAAGTAAAAAAGGGAAAAAGAAATCACAGAAGCACAAGACCTCCAGCAAACAGGACTGCGGCATATGCAGCTAAACCAGGGATTTTTTGGCTTTTGGAGAACTGGCAGGAGGAAATGTATTTTCACACTGGCGATTCAAATATGGGATATTCTGCCAAAGGACATCTCCGAAGCCAAGAAGTTAATTAGATTCAAAAGAGGTCTGGACATTTACACAGACACTGAGGACACAGGGAAGTATCGCAGTGACCGATAACACATTTCAAGGATATTACATTTCGGAGGGCTCCAACTCCTACTCCCAGAGACTCTGAGACCACAACCGCGAGGGGAGGCAGACGGGTGGTTCCACACGTGCTGCAAAGTGCTGGTACCTCCCTCTGAAGGACCTGGAAGCAATAGTTGTCAGCAAGAAGTGACAGTCCCGAATGGACAGAGATGACCCATTCAAAGTATTTTAATTATTTTAATGCCAGAGCAAAGGGAAAAGCTGATGAGGGCAGGGCAAAATCCTGACAAGGTGTCATAGCTTAACCCCAGCTGGCAACTGGGACGACGCAGCCATTCACTCACTCCCTCCACCCCATGGGATAGGGAGAAGAGGGAGAAAAAGAAGAAAAAAAAACACCCTCATGGGTTGAGATAAAGACAGTTTAATAGAACAGTAATGGAAGAAAAAAATAATTAAAATAATGGTAAAAGAATATACAAAATGAGTGATGGAATACCATTGCTCACCATCCGGTGACTGACTGCCCAGCCCATCCTGAGCCACAATTGTGGATTCCTGTCCCCCGGCCAACCCCATTTCTATACTGAGCATGAGGTCTACGGTATGGAACACTCCTCCGGCCAGCTTGTCCTGCCTGTGCTCCCGCCCAGCTTCCATGGACAGCTGAAAAGTCTTTGACTTAATGTAAGCATTACTTAGCAACAACTAAAACAACGTGTGTTATCAACATTATTCTCATACTAAATCCAAAACACAACAGCTACGCGGAAGAAAATTAACTCTATCCCAGCCGAAACAGGACACAAGGCAGCAAGTGCCCGGCATACGCAGCGCTGGGATTCCTGACCCGAGACATGAAAAACACCCAAATATTTATAGCGTGAGGAATGCCAAGCACCCAGTTCCATGCACTGGCTGAATGTTTGCTCCGGCAGTAGAAATGCCATCCGTGAACTGCTGGGGATAAGGGAGCAAGGGGCCCACTGGACTGCGCTGAAGAGACACCGGCTCCAAGAATTACCATCTGTGGAACTGCTGATTAAACACAACCAAGCTGGGAGGAACACTCAAACAGCATTCTTTTGTTGGCTTGTAGTTAGCATGTTCGCCCTGTCTCTAATGAAACATCAGGGAAGCCTTAAGAAAAAAAATCACTTAAAAATTCACAAAATGCTCACAAAGGCTTGTCCTGATGCCAGTTTGAGTCCCTCTGTGCAGATTCTCAAACCAAAGAAACCTTTGATGCCAGCAGGGGCACACGTTCACCACAATATTTCACTCCACGGTTATTTAAAAAAAAAAAAAAAAAAAAGATTCCTCTGATACTTTGCCCTCAACTAATGTGCACTTAAAGAAATAAATAACCACCTGGCCTTGCCACTGAAGAGTGGCACAAACATTTCCACAAGCAGATTATTGACCAGAAGTACAGAAGCCAAGTTATAAACAGGTTAGCAATTCAATAAACAAAACAGTAAAGCATTTCAAAACAGACCATACAAACCTCATTTTACCTGCTCTCCTACAAAGGTAGTCAAATATCTATTTATGAGATTATAACTACCTATTTTCTATGCCATTCAACAAAAAGGAGAAAAAGAATCGAGATAAAAAGAGAGCATATTTTAGCTGTAAAGGATTTATTCATTCAATTTACATTTGAATCAATTATCCAGGCAAAGCTCAAACACTGCCAACGTGATTTAGGTGACTGAACACACATCATAAGTAGTGCAGCATTCAAGTCATATAATCTGTGTCTGCAGTTTCTGGACAGCTTCATGAGCAGGAAGAATAACCTGACTCACAGCGCGCCTTTATTTCTGAGCAGCAGCATGCTTTGCTGTAGTCAGGAACAGAAGCCTCTGAAATCTCTCATTCAGAGAAAACCCTTGGTTTTACTAAGGGTAAGGGATGAACTCCTGGAAGGCTGGGTCACGCACACCGGTTAGGACCCGCGCTGAGCGTGAGCCACAAGCTGAAGAGCTGTGCAAGAGCAGGGCATGGACTGATGAGGCTGAGCTGGAATTTTGCCTTCCCACTGAGCAAGCCACGAAGCCACCCTTGTGGATCACGCTTGGAGCGGGCTCAGACCACGAAAGAGCCCCCTTCGCTCGTGCTGTGCACAGAGGAAAAGGCGAACAGCACGGCCGCCTCTTGCAGGTTTGTGACAAGGATGGATGTCATCTACAGAAACTTTGGCCATGATGCTTGGCAGCAGCAAAGACGCTGGTTGAAGCACCACCTTCCCCCTTGCTCACTCCCCATGCCTACAGCCCGGCTGTGCGAGGTTCCTCATGGGCACTACTCTCTGATCAAACCTGCAGGCAGCAGCTTCATATCACTGAATTCCTGTTTGGCAGGAAAGTTACGGACCAGCCTCTTGGAAGGATCTACCCTATGTTTGTAGAAAGTCACTCTCCTCTACTTTCTGAAAGGTGGAAGGGAGATTTTGCAGCTATTTCCCGTCTACAGGATAGGAGAAGAGATGTGGAGGCCACCACTAGCCCTGCAGACTTCTCAGCAGCCTACCATCACATTTTGACACACATTTGTTGGGCTTCATCTCATGCCAAGAAAAGGTTGAACGCAGCCAGTTCACGGGGGTGATCTGTGCAGCTCTGCCGTCTGAAGGGGGGGAGGAAACCCTTCTGCTACCCTGCGGGGCATCTGCGCACCCTGTTTCTTGTGGTCTGCAGGCAAAGTGCAGCTGCTTGCCCCCTCCCTGGAGAATAACAAATTCCTGCTATGGGGAAAACGATCACAAGGGAAGTGCTGGCAAAGTACAGCCATTTACATAGACCAAGCAAAAGAAAGCAGGAGCAATAGTCAATTTCCCAAACTTTCCCCTGAAGCATACAGCCCAGTATGACACTGGTTTGGAATGTGGCACTTTTAGCAGAATGCGTTTTTAACAAGGAGACAGTTTGTTTAGATCCTCTGTACTTCCTTAGCTCTAGCTTAAAAGCAGACACAGGAGTTTTTTCCCCCCTATTAAAATAAAGTAATCAAAGTTTTAGAATAAAGAATTAATTGAATTAAAATATCTTCAGCTCATTATTGTCTTTCTCTTTACCGTTCAGAGACACAACAGCAAGCAACTCCTCCTGTACCTCAAGATTTCCTTTTTCTTGTGGTAGTTACGGCACACAATACATCCCTAGGAGAACAACAGATGAAAAAAAGCTCAACTAATTTCACAACCAAAGAGTGAATCCTCTCTTCTGCTAAGTTTTTCTCTAGTAGAACATATCTACTCTGCAATAGAGTTTAGCCTTGTACCAATGCAAGAAGAGAGACAAAGAATTATGAAGCTATGAATCCTATTAGCATCAAAATGCAGCCACAGAGACAAGGGGATTTTACAGAGATAAGATATTTTTTGAAAGAATACTAGAAGGAGGAAAAATTTCTTTTACAAAGCACACATTTTTCATAGACCTGGAATCCACAGCACATTATAAAACTGAATTTGTTGCTGTTGTTTTTACTTTACAGCATTAATCACTAAAGGCTTGCTTAGGTGGGCAGGAAAAATCCATTTTCCATTGTATTAACTTCATACAATTTAAGAAGCCTTTCAAGACCCACATAAATGCAAGTAAACACTTCTGAGTCTAGCCGGCCCTGGGCTAGCCTGGGCGCACGGCTGCACAGAACACAGCCAGCTGGACCTGCCTTCTGCAGACATACCTGCACTGCCGCTCCAGAAGGCGGAAAGCACTTAAATCACGGCAGCTCCATCTACTCAACATTTGATTTAAAGCCCTTAGGAAATTAGCACTTCCAGAATACCGTTTCCAGTATTCCAGGGTGCAATTCTGTTTTATCCTACATCTTTGCACAAGTGGTAGAATTCACAGGCGAAGCAAACGCACCGTGCAGAGAGGCACGGACAAAGGGGACGGGCGCACGCGACAGCGGGGAGAGGCGTCCTTTGAGCCGTGTCCTGGCTGCAACGCACAGGACATGTTTCCAAGGACAATGACAGCTTGTTCATAAATCCTGCTGGCAGCAAGCATAACAGGCCAACTACCGTTTAGGGACAAGAGATGCCTCCTCAGAGGTATTTGGTTCTGTGCAGCTTCTGCTGGACATGGTATTTTAAAAGACAGCATTGAGAAAAGCCATTACACACTGAGATAGTGCAGGGAAAGGGGAGAGGAGACTCACCCTGTGTCCCAGAGGGATAACCTGTATCCCTGTGCAGGGGGGCAGTAGACATCTTTGTGTCAGTCCTGGGATCTTGAGTGTTGGGATTTTTCCAACTTCGACGTACGCCGAATCAACAAACACAAAGGTCTCAACACCCTTGGCCTGCCCAGTCTCCCCGTTAAGGTTTGACCAGAACTGGGATGCGGGACAGAGAGTACCACCAGAGAAGTTCAGTGCAGATATTTAACACATTTATTTCCTATTTTCAAAAGCTTATGTGCATTTACAATACCGGAATATTACTCCAGTGACAACATGCTGCCTTTACTCAGTTCGTAATCAAATGATCTTATTACAAAGTGAAAGAACAGATGGATTTGGTGCACGCATCTGGAGATAAACAAACCTAAATCAGGTGTGTGCAGAAATATGCATCAGGGCTTTTGAATTTTACTCTTCAGCCCCCCAGACAACCACATCTTCGTACTATATATACACACACATTGCGTTAGCATATAAACAGCGCGGTCTAAGAACAAAACTGATGGTTGTGTATATGCAAGATTCCCAATACCCAGCCCGCCTTTTACAAATTAACACTGGTAGAATATGCAATTGCTCCAGCAAAGCACAGACACAGAATCACACAATCTCCCAGATTGGAAAAGACCTCTAAGATCCTCTAGACACTTGAACTGCTCCAAAAGGGGGCAGGGAGGACAAACAGACACCAAATCACAACCCCGCTTGGCTTGTATAATGGGGATTTTGACAAAGAAATCAGGGAATAACACATCCCTGTGGACTTACAGTTGATTTCCAGAACAAAAGCTCCCAAGGGCTCTTGAAGAAGGTTGATCTGAAAAACAAAAGATGACCTCATAAGGCAGTCAGAACACATTGCTGAAATCCTACTCCATGTCACCTAGTAGGAAGTGGATTTCTGCTAGAAAGGCTTTGCACACCAGTGTCACATTAGCAGGAGACAGTGTAAAAGCTGTTTTAGCATCACATGGCATCCTCACGGGTTTGTCCCCTGCTCCTGCCCACAACCCGCTGCTGGGCCATTCACCACCACTCCGTAAGCTGCTCCTACACAGCTTCTTGCAGAAACTGCCAAGAAAACTACCTAGAAAACTACCAAAGAAGCTTTACAAATGGCACTCAGCTCGCACTTACCTCTAGCGGTATTTCAATGGAGTAATTATGCACTTGGGGTGGTGTGAGCACATATGATTTTTCCCTTTCTCAAATGCAACTACAGCTGCACAGGAAGATTTATGGATGAAACATCAGTAGGATCAATATATCAGATCAGGTGGAAAACCACAATTTTGAGCCGCTGCTGAACTATATTAAACCCCCTAAATTAACTTAATTAGGTGTCAAAACAAGTCTGCTTGATATATAAGAGATATTTGCTTTAAAAAAAACTCAGTCCAGTTTAAAAAAGCAGGCTCAGCTCCCAATCAAGGTAGCTCCTCTGATAAACTTTTAAAAGCTGCCTTGAGCTACAGGCTATCTCCACAAAAGTTCTCTAGCTCTTCTCAGATTTATATTTGGATATCAGGGATGTCAATGTTCAGCAATTTAAAGACAAAAAAACAAATCAGAAATACCAGTCAACGACTGATTCAAGAGAAAATAGGGAGACAATTTGGGATGAAAGCTCACCTTCACATGCCTAAACTTCCTATAAGCCCTCAGTGCTGCTGCTGCTCAGTGCTCTTCACAGATCAGATGGAAACAGCCACATCAGAAGACATTCAACCTCTACATATAAAAAGAACTTTGTCCATCCCTGCCCTCCTCCTTTCTCTTTTCCATAAGTTTCTCCCTTCCCATATGTTTAGGGCAGCATTTAAAAATAGCGTAGCTTCTCTAAACAATTAGCGAACACTCCCACGGTGCTGCCTGTCTCAAACCCGGTGACAGATCGATGTGCGCACAGCTGGAACAGGCACATCGCATATGGGGCGCCCACAGTGTCACAGCCCATGACAGACACCTGGACAGAACGGGAAAGCACCAGGGCATCTCCCCACCAGCATTATCAGGTGCACAAGGAAATTGAAAAGGAGCATCGCTTACAATTTATATGGTGCGGCAGCCTCCTATGCCCAATGGAGAAGCAGCTCGAAAGTATTTTAGCTGTCTGAAACACATGAGAATGTTATTTCATTCCAGGCTCAGGGATTTAAGCTTAAGTCAGGGAAAAAAACTAGGCCTGGATTGTTTTTCCTTTTAGAGGTGGCAGAATCTCAGCCGTGCTGTCACGCACAGTTTCAGAGATGATGTTATTCATTAGCACTGCAGGACTCAGCAGAGATTTCCTCCTCTTCCTCTAGAGATGGGACACAGAAGGATAATGCACGCTGCTCAGAAGGGTTTAAGGTGTAACAAAATGAGAGTTCACCTGCTCCCAGCAGGGACCCGTTTGCCGCAGCCCTGGAGAGGTGACATCCTCATGGTCAGGAAGACAAAACCAAAGTTCTGCTCCGTTTCAGCAGCGTGGGTTTGCAGAAGGGGGTCTCACAAAGCGCGTGCTCCACGGCTATGCCTGGAGAAGCCAGAGTGAGAAAAACTGTCTCCTTTTCTCTTCTTCATGGCTCTAGGGAACGTAAACAGAAATGAGCTGTACCTTGGGTTTTAACTCAAAACAGGATGCTCTTTCTTAATGTGCCTTTCGTCAATATTGCTACAGACAAAATGAAACTATTATGAAACAAAACAAACCATTACCAGACAAAAGCAACTGAGAGAAATAAGAGAGCTGATCATCAGGAAGTGATTTGAACCCAATTTAGTGTTTTTAAGTGCTGCCTCCAGGCTGCTGCCTCAGGAGAGGGCAGTCTTAGCAAGCAATTGAACTGTGCTCCTCTCCTGCGAGCAGGGAGCGAAGACACCACAGCAGGCTTCATTTCACAGCTGCCTCCAGGCCAGCCAAACCCACAACCCAAAGTCTGGTTCGAAAGGCTCATCGGTGAGAGCCTGCCATGGCAAGGTCCGGACCCAGGGAGACCACAGCTGAGAAGCCCCACCGGTCAGCTTGGCTCTGGCAGCGGGCATTCCTCCTAAGGTCCCCGGGCAGCAGCAGGGACTGCAACGGCTGGATGCCTGCCTTCGCATCTACAGGGCTCACAGAGTTCATGCAGCGTGGTGGGAACTCTGCATTTACCTAAAATAAGAGCGTTTTCCCTCTCTGCAGGGGTAGAGCCAAAGCCTCTTAGCAAAATGTCTGTATGCTAGTCTAAAATAGAAAATGGTTCACACCTAATGAAAGGCTCTGGAGAACCAAACAGTAGGACAGTATCGCGGTGAGCTGGCATCTGTGCAAGTCACTGAGCACAGAGGCAGAGGTGAACCCACCAAGAAGAATTTAAAATCAAAATATTCTCAGTGGGTGAGACTGTGATATGCAGAGACGTGGCGGAAACCTTTCTCCAGGCACTTGAACAAATAGCTATTCTGCTGGAAATAAACCCAAAACAAAGGTGGTAGATAGAAAATAAGAACTGATGATAGGTCTTCGCACAGGGCTGTGGCCCACACAGACTTTTCTGTGTGTGAAAAATCAGCAGCACTCACCTCAGGCTTATTTTGACATCTATCAGACTCGTATCACCCGCGCAGTCCCCGACACTGACCGCACTATCTGGCGAGCAGTCTGCCAGCAGGACCAGCACGCCACGGTTTAACCTGACAGCGACAGTGACCACGCCAGGGACGAAGGCATTTCCACCGCAGAGGCAAAGCCACAGCGAGTATGCACCATGCACCATCGCAGCTCCCGAGAGCCGCTCTCTGTAGGAAAAGGCAGGATTAAAACCCACTTCCCTCAAAAGCCACCATCGTTGCTGCCCTTCCCAGAGCCCACTCTGCACAGCCCTGCAGAGGAGCCTCAGTTTCCGATAGACACCGCTCAGCACGAGGGGATGGATGCACTGACATTTCTGCAGGGGAAGATGCATACTTCTCAGGTGACTGCTATATCCAAAAGCTCTCGATCTGCTGTGACCACCATTTAACCCCAATACATCATGGCTACTCTTGACCAGAACAGGCATCATCTGAGCTGGCACTGAGGCTGGAGAAGAGAAGGCTCCAGGAAGAGCTTATCGCAGCCTTCCAGTACCTAAAGGGGGCCTACAGGAGAGCTGGGGAAGGACTTTTTACAAGGGCGTGTAGTGATAGGATGAGGGGGAATGGCTTCAAACTGGAAGAGGGGAGATTTAGATTAGATATTAGGAAGACATTTTTCACTTTGATGGTGGTGAGGCACTGGAACAGGTTGCCCAGAGAGGTTGTGGAAGCTCCATCCCTGGAGGTGTTCAAGGTCAGGTTGGATGGGGCTTTGAGCAACCTGGGCTGGTGGGAAGTGTCCCTATTCATGGCAGGGGGGTCGGAATGAGATGATCTTCAAGGTCCCTTCCAACCTAAACCATTTATGATTTTATGATTTCACTGTTTCTTCACTAGGGCACAGACACCAGCAGCTGAGAAGCGACGCAAAGCTGTATGGTGCTAACAGCCTCCGGTATCCTTGGGAAATCTTGGCTCTTCATCATCTACCATTTATTGGGACTCTGCACATATTTTAACTAGAAAAGACTTAGATATAGCATTTCATTTCTGCAAAGTTTATTGATGAAAAGTTTAACTTCTTCTCCCTCCTCTTGCTCTTGCAGAAGCCTTCATTATACTTTTTTTATGCTGCTGAAAGAAATGAAAATGCCACAAGAGCCTTCACAGCCAAAACTCACCAAGTACCAAAGACACTGAGAAGAGCAGAAAAAAACCCACCTCAACCCCAAATCCAAGGACACGCTTGGCCTTGATTGGAAAGATTGTAACATTCATGATGTACAAACTGTGAAATGAGACTAGAAAACATGAGCAAAGGTATTTAGCCTCAGAGCACCCAGCAAAGCAGCTCCTGCAGGGGCCTTTATTTACTTTTAAAACATCAACACCACCAAAAAAACAACCACCACAAAACAAAACAAACCCACCAACACATTAAAGATGCCGAATAGCAGAAGGAGCTGTCCCTAACAGCCCTGGCAGGAAGCCAAATGGGGAGAGAAGATGGAGAGAAAAAATGAGGCTGGCTTTTTCAAGGCAAGTGTCCAAGGCTGTATCTTTTCTTGCCAAACAGACACAATTATCCAATAAAATGGGGGGTTTTTTTGGTTTTATTTTGCCTTGTCATTTCTCTCCAGATAATCCCTTGTAAATGGGGTCTCAGCTTCAAGTTGTTTGCAAAAGCCTCTCCCTCAATTAGCTTGTTGGTCCTGCGGGCAGACTGTAATGGATGTACTCAACACACCTTTACTTATCACGTAAGTTCCTCCTGCAGCCACCAGTTTTGCTATGATGCATACAACGGTCACTGCAGAGGCACCTTAGCCTACAGCTGGACCTTGAGACTTTGTCAGAAGACAAAGAATAATGCAGAAGCCTTTGTTCTGTTTGCCTTTCACCCTTTGATAGCTGTTGAATCCACCTTTAATTCTGGGAATGTGAATTTGCTCATTTCAGACTCAAAAAGGATATTCGTTGAATCTTCACAGGCTGTAAAGAAAAGCATTGCCATCAGGACTAATGCTCTGGATGCTGACCTGTAATGATAGAAGAGCACCTAAGCTGTCATTTTTGCACTCCTCCTCTTAACAGGAGGTAATGCTCAGAAGGAAGCACAGTGCAGGCTCTGTGTTTTCAGTCACACAATAGAATTCAGATTTATGGATGCACGCAGGTGCACCCAAGAATGCAAACAGACATTTGTGTTTTTAATTCAAGTGGACTGCAGCTGAAAAATAGCTGATGCTATGGGATAGATGGAAGAACTGAGTCCTTCAAAACTCAGTGGCGCTGAGGAGGAAGGGGGTCTACAAAACAAGATTGGCTTTGTTGCCTAACAGAGATGACATTACAAATGACCGGGACTTTAATAGGACATATAAACAAACAGAGCAGGGAGAAAAAGAATGTGGAAAAATGCTTGTACAATGCAGAACAGCTGGGATAAAACCAGAGAGGTGTTGCTCAGCCTTCTCTTACACTTCTTGAGACGATGGCGCCTTCTGCATTTGAACCTCGTGGTGAGATCAGCAGACCACGCAGGAGAGACTAAAGCCATCATCTTAAGTCTTAATAACCTGCCAGCAACACTCCCATCAGTACAACAAAAAATTCTCCCTTTGCCACCATTCTCACTAATAATTTGGACAGATGGACAGGCATACTCAACAATGCAGATAAGCGAGTAGAAAACCCTACAAATATTTAAGGTGGTGTAACTTCTCCTTTTATTTTTTCTCTAGAATAATCCACCCAACACCAGTGACTTCAGAGCCTGAAATAGTTTGCAAGGCAATTCTGCATTGCTATTTAAAGCATACTTTTAAGCAATGCAAATCTCTATTTTTACTTAACACACTCTGGTCTGTGCAGGGAACACTCCCTTACAGAGGGTGGAAGCCAGAGGTCCTTCCCCCCAGACAACTGCTACAAAATCCAGCCCTGGCAATAGCTATTCACGTGGCAGCCGTCCGACAAACCGCTCTGGGTGTGTCTCGGAAAACCCAATCCGCAAAGCTCGTCTGTGTAAGTGTCTCATCGTGTGCTGTTACGACTCTCAATTCCCCAAATCATGAAACAAAGATCATTTTGTAGAAAACATCCATAATAAATACAGCTAACATTAAAAAATAATAAGTAACTTGCCCTGTTGCTTTATTCTTATCTCTAATGATGAGAAAAATGTGCTTAGTTCTGAGAAGTTGAGTGATGAGATCTGGGTACCAAATAGCCCCACAGCACAAAAGCTTAGGAATACAAAAGACCAGAAAAAGGCCTTAAAATCTTAGGAAAATTAGACTGCAAAGCCAATGAATTAATGCACCTTCTCCATGCTATGACACAGAGGCAGCCTTATCGCTGACTTCTCAGGCACCTGTCCCTCCAGGCAAACATACCCTTCCCGAGCTCGCCTGCAGATCCTTCCAGCTGCGCCACCAAACCAAAGTCCTTTGCCCTCCAAAGTAAAACGAGCAAATAAACATACGCAGTTAACAGCACCAAAGTGAAGGCGCACTGCTCCAGCTGCAGCCAGTGTACCAAGAACATGTCCTGCAGCCCTTCCTCCTCCTGCACCCTCCCAGATCCAGCAGGTACCCAGAGCCGCAGGGATAAACAGAGACCATGCTGCTCCAGGTGCCTGAGCAGTGACCAGGCTGGAAATGGTCCCTCACACAGGTCACACTAACCTCTCTGGCTGCAGCAGTCACTAAAGGGCTGACAGAGGAAAGGCCAACCCGCAGAGTCATGTTCAGTGCAGGGCTTCCCCTGCCTACATGGAGAGCAGGATGGGACCCTCTTCCTCGCAAGCCCCCAGCGTCCTCTCTCCTCTCCCAGTGCCCACGCTGTGCAGTGCATCGTCACACCACGGGGAGGTGAACACACACCACTGCCAATTTGTCATGATGGAGGCAACACACTCTGCCCACCCGAGCCCCCATGCTGCTGCTGGCGGTGATATTATCAGCAGCCGTTATCCAGGCTTCGCTCTGTTCAAAGTTACTTCATAGATAATACGACACTTCAAGGCAATCCCGTAATTGCATGCTAATGACTCCTCCGAGAGCTCTGCATGGCAAAAGGCTCCTGCACAAATCGGCTAATTGCTCATCTGCCGCTGCACAGTCATGCCACACGCTTGGCTATAGTCCCAGGGGTTACACCCCAAAAATATAAACCTATGTTTTAAGTGATACGTACAGATGAAATGTCAATACCCAGCATTTCTGTCAACTGCAGGCCAACAATTTAAGGCAAACAGAAACAAAAAGCCTCCAGTAGCATTTCAGGCACGGATGGACACCATCTGGGTTTGAGCACCGCTCCTTTTCCTGGCCATCCCGGGTGTCACAGGAGCTCTGTCTTAGCAGTCCACTTGGCCAGAATCCCTGCTTTGAAAAGCTCTGCCCTCAAACCCACCACTGATGGTCTCCTTTTTGCTCTGCCCCCTTGCCTTCCACGCACAACTTGCAGCGGCTTTGGAGGCAGCCAGCGGGAAGGCCACGCGAGGGGAGGTTTTCACCTGCCCTACGCAGGTAAATGTGCCGCCTGACTTGTGTCAACTTAAACTCTGAGTTGCTATTTGGCTCACCAAGCATTAGAAGATTTGCACATCAGAGGTAATCAGTGGTCTCCTGCAGCCAGTTTTATTTCACGGGTGCCCACCCAGGCTGGAGCTTTAACCTCTGGAATTTCCACACTGGCGGTGCCCGTTGCTGAGCCGCAGGCTGCTCTGCTGCAGGGCCACTATGCCTGTGCCGGCCCAAGCATAGCGTGTTTTGTGATGGCAAACAAAGCAGCTGCCTGCATCATTGCTCCTGCAGTCTCATTCCTCGCTCAAATACAAGCTTCACACAGCTCGTGTACACGTACGCATTTTGCACACAGAACTTATCTCCTTGATGTCTGCCAAAATTGTTCAGAAGGATTCAACAGATAATTCTTCTGGAATAAAACACCACTCACTGGGTTTGTTCTCTGTTGCCCCAATCAGAAGGGTGACAGCTTCCCATGAGGCACGGCCAGTCCCCAGCACATGAAGAAAGGCAGGAGCCAAGCTGACACAAGGGACGCAAAATGCTCTGGACGTTGGCAGGTCTCTGGCAGACTTATGGGGGCCGGTGGCAGCGATGTTGTCAGGACCATTGTCAAGACTCCACTTAGTTCCCAAGCTTCAAGTGATTTCACAAACAATTATATTTTTCTAGAAAAGGGAAAATTATGAGTTAATAAAATACCAAGGCACACTATACAGTACAAACCATTGTTCCACCACTTTTGTTTATATTTGTTCAACATATGTGCGGTAGAGCTCAGGCTCAGACTAAAAAAAAAAACCAACAATGTCAATTACTCATTAAAAGAAGATAAATATCTGTTTCTTATCATACATTACCCCCATAAATCGAAATACAGAGGAGAGGAAGCATTTACAGACTTCCCTTCCTTTCCCTACACCCAAAAAGGTGGCTGAGACTTCCAGCATGACACCTGCCCTCCAAAGGATGCTCCTCTGCCCTTTGGTGGCGCAAGCTGCTTCCCATTGCTTTGCACTCAGCCTTTTTAAGGCTGCAACCCAAGCCGTGCTTACAGTGATGAGTTAGTGGAAGCTGCCACATGTTTAAGCTTTCCTAACTGTCCCCTACGGTCTACTAAGGATAATTACCAAATAATGTACGTGAACACGAATGAGTCCTTGGCAACTAGGGTGCCGCCACGGAAGGGATATCAGCCACTCAGCTGTCTCTCTCGCTGAGGGTCTCTGGCCAGCCACCGTTATCGCAATGCCTGATCATCTTGCCCGCGTTAGCGGAACACCATGCAACACTCCACTTTCCCCTAAGCAAAGCTGCTGACAGGTTGCTGCTCGGGATTTTAGGCAATAAAAATAAACTCTCAGTGTTTTAAGGACCAAGTGTTCAGAGGAAGGATTATGAGCCTGTACAAAACAGTGTATTCGCACTTCAGGCCAGCTCCTTCCCTGTATAAATCCGCATGGCCAGGTCTCTTCCCCATCGCACTGAGTCTCACCTGTGGGTCTCATCCCTCAGGCTCTGTGGCCCCATTCTGCTCCAGAGCCAGTGCCATGGGACGGAGCTGTGGCAGATGACCACCCTCAATGCCTGCAATGCCACAAGACCTAAAAACGGGGATCACAAGGCCAGAGAAAGGACTGCAAAGGAGATGTTTTAGCCATTTATAAAAATAAAACTCAAGAAAAGTCCCTTTTCTTGCTCCGACATCCCTGCTCTTTCCACCAGTCCTCTACCTGCCCCCAACAGATTTCACTCTCAAAAAAGGGACAGAGGCAGCAACATGCCCGCGCTGTTTGTCGGCTCTGAGCAACCTGCTCAGCCAGTTCTCAATGAGCACGGTTTTCATCATCTGTGTTTTTAAATAATATATTCCAAGGAATGACTCTGCTTTCACAGGATTCTGGGAGACCGGCACACCCACACCAGGCACCTGAGAACCCAGCCAAGACCGGGCAAGGCTGCGGTGGCTCCTGCCTGACGATGCTGGCGTCCTGCGACGCGCACACCCTCCTCGGGAATGGCCTGCTGGTGACAGGAGCTCCACGAAACCTGCCCCACCTGCACACCGGGGCTCAAGAGTCAGTTCAGAGTATATTCACTAATAGATGCGATTATTGTAAACATGAATATTGGCTGCAAATATTCCTGGTCAAAAATGACAATGAGAGGTAACAAGAACGGCAGCGTTTTTCCCCACCATTTTCAATTGTATTTTGGCCAGGCTGAAATTAATTTTTATTTGCTATAACTCTAAATTTTAAGCGTCTGCCCCTAGAACGGGGCTGAATTCAGATTTGTTTGCTCTAAGAGCAGCAGATCTTACACCTTCGGAGATCAAAAGCTAATGGCCAAAATAACTAGCACTTTGCAGACAAGGCAATTAAAAATAAACAGAGACAAATATTTATGTCTTTCTATTCTTTTTAAAACCTGTACATAAGTAGGAACCTACTGTAAGGGCTCTCAGGGACCCTCCAGAGCCACAGACTGTTCCTGCACTTGCCTCATTTCAGCCCTCTCCGTGTTTGCACAGCACAAGCTCTGGAGACCTGCTGGCACTTCAGCTGGACTCAAATCCTGCTCACTGATCTCCCACAACAACTGACCAAAGACTAAAAGCATTTTGAAGAACAAAACCCTTTTGGTAGGAACCAGGCATCCCCCACACTTTCAAATCAGAATATACAGAGTATAAACAAATCACAAGTTAATTATAAAACTACTCATAGCAGGTAATAAAACACTGGAAGGTAAATATCTGCTCAGATGGGATCATTCTGCCACAGAACCAAGGTCCCACTTCACAAAAGGCCAGCTGATATTAACTGGCGAGTTTTCCATGTGGTTGTACCTACCTATCTCCCTGACAGCTTCCACAGTCTGACGCTGCAGTTGCTGCTGAAGTAATGATAAGCCTGAGACTTTTTATATACAAAATGTGAGATATGTTCTTCAAATGACCCTCCAAGAGCTCAGAAGCTCTGAAGGGACCAGGGATGAAATCCAACCATCCACAATCTGCTGAACAGATAAAATAAAATTCATGAAGATTCTCACTAAGGACACGCTCAACAATTTATGCAGGTTCTTGTCAGTTTAACCTTTACATCTTCTCCACTATCTAAATTATTTCTGTAGAAATTGTCACTATGACTTTAAGAAACTGCAAGAAAGTCATCTACACAAAAAAAAAAAGAAAGAAAAAGGGGGACTTTCATCGCTTGAGGGATATGGACAGCAATAACAAACAACTTGTGGGTTCAGTAGTTCACAGCAAATATTAGACCAAAATCTATGACTCTTAGACACAGCATGAATCAGTTGAGCACCCTCTTGTTTAGAGATTTGCCTGATGTAGAGTCAGGACCCTGCTGGACCATATTTCTGCATTCAGTAGCAGTAAATATTTTAGGTTAGCTTCCTCCTGAAGATACTCTAATTCACCTTAATGCCCAGTCAAGAAGACCCAGTCATTAGCATCCGTAGACATGGTCTAGGCAACTGCACTCACCTTTACAGCGCTCTGCTCAGAATTTGCCCAGCATCCCTCCTTTCTTATCTACCGATGAAGCATAAATACAGCCATCCTCAAAAGTGATGATTAGGACAGCTGTGTCAGGATTTTATTCACATTTCTGTTGGAAAATCACCTAGAAGGGAGAACATAGAGCAACTCATGCATTGTCTGCTCTCCTGGTTCTGTGACCAGTGGGTAGGCTGCAGAGCAGGATCAATACTTCCAAACTTTTGTACAGCTGCTGCTTCACACCTTACATCTTTCTGCCAGTTTTGCTCATTTAGTTTTTCCTAAAACTTCAGTTTTAGCAGCAGCTTTCCGATTCTTGAGAGAATTGACACATACCTTGACACTTTCACCTTCTGCTGGTTGTGCTGTCTGCAAATGTCAGAAGCATCATCACATGCCCAAAGCTCCTATACTTCAAATCATACCCCACAGACCATTACAGTCCTGCTTTTATCTGAAGTACATTCTACATGTTTGAAGTCCATGACAGGACTTTGAGGGGCATTATTTCTTTCAAGATTAAGCATAAGAGAATGTCTTGTAAAGACAGATTCTGCAGCAACTTTACTGAGATATAAAACAGCCAGAATTAGAAAGCTATGCTGCTGACCAAGATGAGGCAGAGAGAGAAGCAAGAATGTTCGGAGGTGACGCTTCTTCATTTCTAAAAGAATCCATTGTTTGGGAGCAGGAGTCACGGAGAAGAAGCAACAGTGCTTACACAGCGAGCAGTTTGGATCAAGTGTGACTTTGCTCCAGCTCTTACCTAAATCACAGAACCACACTTGCTGATGTCCTCTTGCTTGAACAGTCTCTTCTCCTTTAGGCTCTTTCATGACAAGCGAAGCAGATGCCAAGTCTCTGCAAAAGTAAAAACAGGAAACAGAAGTCTCTCTAGCACCTTGAGGCATTGGGTAAGACTGGCTATATAAGCCCACCCAGCGTGTTTTCCTCCCTTCAGCCTCACTTGTAGTTTGCACAAAAACTTTCTGTTTCTTTTGCATACTTCTCATGGATTCCTCCTGATTCTCAGTAAATGTCTGACCACTGGAAATGAGTCATGGTTCATCATGAAAGCCTCTACTGATGTTTTCTACTATCTTTCTTTCATCATGTTGCATTTAATACCATTCATTGGCTCTAAAAATAACCACTGAGAGCAAAACAGTACCCGCTACTAGAAGCACTTGGAAAAGTCGAATCACTTGTTTAGAGCCACGCCTGGCAGGATGGCTACAGTGGTTTCCACTAGAGCCAACTTATAATGGCTCCACTGGGAATCAGACAGAGCCATCGGCTCAGCACAGGATCAGCTCCAAATCCAAACAATATTCATTAGAATACCAAGAAGATGAAATCCTCCCCTATTTTCCTCAAAATCAACTACTTTGGGAAACCCAAGAACATGATGCATTTGCAAAGCATGCAACAAGCTCATTCAGGTGCTAGCAGTGCTGCTGGAAGAGATTCTGAGCACTGACACATAAATCAGAGCACTGAGTCACAGTCCGAGTTTGAATCTAAATTTGTTCCATCGATGTGGCAGGAGATTTGTTCCACATCAAGCTGTTTATGTTACAATGTGCAAGTGAGTAGATTTAGTTCATGTTTCAGTCTGCTGGAAACCAAGATATTTCTAAGAACCACAGTCCATTTAATTCTACTTGTTTTTACTGCTAAAGTACTATTAATATGCATACTGCTTTTTATTTTTATAACTTCTCTACCACTCTTCCACTAGTTTCTAGTGGGCACTTCTCCAAAACCATACCTCTACAAATATTCACCATGGTCCCAGCTCAGGAAAGGCTCAGGACAGAGAGGACTGCAGAACAGTGATAAAGCATAATGCGACAAAAGCCCATCTTCATGTGTTAATTAGCACTGATAAGAAACAAATTTAACTTTTAAAAAAATTTCTTAAGTAAGCATAAGTGTAATTCGATGAGCTGGACAATATATCATTTGAGTGCCTCCATGTACCAAACAAAGCATTCATCAGAAGAACTGGGAGAGAGGGAGCAGCTACCTGTGCACACCCACGTCTCAGATACGCCCATGCCATTAGGAACGGGATGATTTCACTCCAGACCTGATTGCATCAGGAGATCAGCTCACGTATCCAACACCGAAAGACACACATATTGCAGTTTCATCCAGTGTTACAAAAGGATGCCTTTGCATCCCTGATGGATTGTGTGGCTAGGGCTCATGCAAGCTGTCCCCAAGAGAGGAGAGTACACTCCATCACCAAGATCTCATCAGTTCTGCACCAACTCTTTATAAAACGTATAACTTCAGAACTATTCATTATACAAATTTATAAATGAGAACGAAGAACAAACTCATTACTAGCTCTTGATGGAGACAGAACACGATAGCTATCAGACAAACATAGTGGCATGATAACGAGATTAGGAGATCCGTAAATATAGCTTGTTGGAATTAGAGGCTCTGTAACAATTTTTACAGAGAAAGAAAACAATGCCTTAAGGACATCTGCAGTGCTGTATTAGTAGCGAGAGTGCCATTAAAGTCGAGCATACACCAAAATACTCTGTCATGCAGAGTCTGTCTAAATCATCATCTCCTTGCAGGTACACTGAGAAGGATTTCTCTTCGCTCACCCATGCCCCTCTTTCACCAGGAAGGTGGTGCGTGTGAAGAAGTTGCTTACTGTACTGTAACACACATCAACAGGACAATGGCCCATCAATATACTCCTGCCAGGAATGGTTTGCAGGCAAAAGTGATCCATCAAGTACAACACAAGAAAATCACATTAACATGCAACAAACATCATGAGGCCAAAAAGACAGGGAAACAGGAGGCAGAAAAATTCTAATTGCATGAATCCTACTTAATTGATTTTAAGGTTACAAGAGAACCCTGACAGAATACAGGCTTTATATAGCAGCCTTTGCAGAAATTCCTACCAAACTTACCACAATTCTGCCCTACTAGTAGAACAGTACTGCCATTAATTCAGACCAGCATCAACTGGCTGATTAAGACACAAATCTCAATATTACTAATAAAAGAGCGAGCATCAGAAATAATAGCCATTATAAGCATATATGATTTCAGCTGCAGAATGGAGGAAAAAAAAAAAGAACTTTTATGGTGTCTTGCCAATAACATTCTTCTCTGGGGAACCATCAAAACAGAGGATGCCTTTCTCTAATGCAATCACTGATGGCCGATGAACAGAGAAAATATACAGCTACGCATGAAAATGACAGCAGGTCATTTGAAACACGTTGCAGATTCTCAGTGAAGGCTGTGTAGGAAAGGTCTGTGTGTCTGTCTGAAGGAATCTATGTGAAGGAGAGGAATTGCAGGGTAAGTAAAGAGGGCACAAAAGGAAAAGTTACAGAAAAAAAATCAGAGAATATTCAAGAGCAGATATTGGATAAAAAGCAGGCAAGGCAAAGAAAGGAACAAAGGAGAGAAGTTTGTAAAAGAATCCAAACTTTGAACCTCTGTAGTGGTCACAGACAGAAGTTCCTGACCTAAACAGATTTAGAAAAAAGGCTCCATGTAGACAGTGAAGCTCAATTTATTAGATCTCTATCCAGGTAAAAAATGATTACAGAAGAGCAGGGGCCATTGCTGGCCTTCAACTCAGGCAAAGCCAATACTACATGCAAGTGCTATGCAAATTCTTAACCTTGTTCCCAGAAGGAAAACCAGAAAACCCAGCACACAGCTGGTCCCTTCACTCCTTTCTGAGGAATAAGAGAAGAAGAGCAAATCTCTTTTTGCAATGGGCTGGCAGGAGAACTTTAGAAGCTGTTAAAGACTGCAAGGAGAAGGAAAGACAAAGATGCATGATATTATGATCCATGTAGAAAACACAGCAGAGAAACAAGATGCGGAAAGAGCAGCTCAGGAGAGGGACCCAGCAGGTGCTCTTCCTGCAAGCAGGAACAGCTATGAAGCAGAAATCAAGTGCAACCACTCTTCATACAATCCCTCGGCTAGCACAACAGCCAGGACCAGGCTCTGGCAAGGAATACAGTCAGTGATTTACAACCTAAAATCAGAGAGTCCTAATAGAAAAATAACAGCCTGTCAGTGTAAGCGATGGTGCTCGCAGAGGCTTGCCAGCCTCACAGCGCAGCTGCTTAGAGCAACCGGTGGAAAGGAAAAGGAATGACCAACCTGGGCAATGGGCTCTTCTGTCAGGAGAGAGGGTGAAGGGGGCTCCTGTTTTGCTTTGGGGATGGTGGCTTCTCTGGTTTACAACACATCCCCTGAGCAGAAGGCTCAGGCACCCAACAGGCATTTTCCAGATCAGCAGCACCCGGTACCCTAATGGAGGAAACACAGCTACTGCTAAAAACTAGAACATCAGCAAAAAAGGAGGCGAGCACTGTGAACACAAGCGAAGGAGGAAGCACAGGGCCAACTGGTTAAAAACCAGGATCAACATTTAGCTTTAAAAGGGGCTCAAACAAGAATCTCACACCTGAGCACATACCAAGATGCTTGGAATTAGTATCTCCTTGCACTAGAGAAAACTGCTTTGCAAACAGAAAAGGCAAAAGAAGGAACCTCTTTTGGACTGGCATCCTCCATCCCCCTGCCATGAAGTACACGAGAGATGGCTCTGAGGAGCAGTTCTGGCCCTGCAGTGTAATCCCAGGTTTGCTCAGTTGCTAAAAAGAAAAAACAACCATGGTTTAAAATTATGCAGGTATATAGATTAACAGCAGCAATGGGCCCCCAAAAGAAACAATTTAAACAACCAACAGCACACCTCAAATGCCAAATTCTGAACATCTGGGGAGCAGTCAAGAATTTGCAAGCCACTCACGGGCTGAAATTCCTTCATACACAAAGCTTATGTGCAAATAACAAAACACACACAAAAAAAAAATCCGCAGAGATGACCCAGGTTAATCCCACTATATAAATCCTTCCTTGAAAACCGTACACAAAACCCAGGCTGTTTACAGCACAAACGGAAGCCCAACAGTACCACCTGGTGGTAATCCTCTTCTGCTACAGCCAAAAGCAGAAAAACCATTAAGTTCATTCAGCATATTAAAACAAGCCATTTTAAACGGTGGCAGACAATTACGCTACCCTCAGAATTCACTCCTCTACACCGAGAGGGACCACCAGAAGCTTTGGGCTTGAAAACCACAAGTTTGTCAGAAGCGCAGAGAAACCACTTTCTTTAGGGAGAAAGGCAGCGAGCCCATGTGGAGGATGGTCTCCAAACCACCACACCATTTCCTTTAAGCTCATCTATCCAGATGCAAGAGAAGATGCACAAGAAAAATTTTGTATTGTCTTACTAAAAAAAAATAATCTGACTTATGGATTATGACAGCCACAGAAGACTCAACATTATCCTGTCCACCAGCATTAAAAATGAAGAAGTTTAAGAGTCCAGGTGCCAGCAATTGGGATTTTAAACTCTCGGAAGTGGTAATTTAACATTCACATCTTTTGTTATTGCAGAATTGTTTGGACAGGCGAACCCGCAGTTGCAGAGACCTAGAATTTCCAGGCAGACATTTTTCAGCCCAGGTTGCTGAAGAGCAGAGCACAGCCCAAATAGGTAAAACAGAGAGGAAACGGTGAGTACTGAGGGTGAAGAAAACAGCATAAACAATACAGCAGTAGGTAAAAAAATTATCAGATGTCTTCCAACTTTATAGCAGCCCAGATACAGAAACATGTTTGGACAACTGCCAGCATGCTAAATAGCGACTATGGGGCTTTCTGTTGTACCCCATTAGCTTTCAGGAGATGGTGGATTGCTGCCAGACTAAATGCATTATGAAAGCAGAGAAGGGGGATGGGAGAATGCAGAGCCACGAGAGGGGAAAAAAGTGAGAAACAGGAATGAAAAGAGGAATGAGATGCATATAAAGAAGACACACAATCGAGGAGTATGAACAAAAAAAAAAGAAAGGTAAGGGAAGGAAAGGAAAAGGGGAATTCAAATGGTGGGAAAGTTGAGTAATATTTGCAAGAAAAGGACAGAGAAATAGGACTGAAAGGTGAACCAGAAAGTTGAGGGAGGTGATTGGCAAGGAAGATATCCCGCTTCCTCCACTACCTTACCCCATCTCCCCGCAAACGTCTAAACCTCCCCAGGCTCACCCTCCTGAGGCAGACTTTCTCAGCAACGGTGCTTTCAAACTCATCCCACGCCTCCGGTCAGCAGCAGCTCAGCCTGAGCCTCTCTGCCACAACCTATTCCCCATGTCACCACACTCCAGCCTCACTTCACCCCCCTCACCTCGACTGCCAATTCTGCCAAATGCAATCATTCTCTGCCAGCAGAAGGCCACAAGTTTTCCCTCAGCCATGAAGCCCTGAGTCACTCCACTTCCCTCAGGCTCCTAAGACAGAAAGGAGAATGCCTTTGGATCCCCTTCCAACCCAATGGGATGCCTGCAAAGGGCAATGCTTCCTACAGAAACTGATGCTGTCATACCCAATCACTCTCCCACTCTGCAGGAACCGTCCTCATACAGTCTAAAACAACTTTCAAAAGCTTCATTTATTTACAGGTTAAAAAAAAACATAAATCGTAAAAAAAATAGGAAGCCCCTTCCACATTTTCTCCCCAACTCATGTTTCCCAGCACCTGAAAGTTTGGTGCCAGTATGTTCTATCTGGAGGGAAGGGAAAGTTAAAACACCAGCAGCATTGCCGGATACCATTGTGCAATGGTTACATTACAGAACAGAGGCAGAGACCTGTCTTACCGGAGTTTGCCTGGGTTATTTTAATGGAAGCAAAGTAAGCATCGTGGCTCTCTTATCAGCTGCTGAGCAGGAGGCAACAAGCTTGAGCTCAGGAATGAACTCTATCTGGTGGCACCAGTTCCCAAGGAGTGCCTGCAAGAGAAGAAAGATTTCACTTAATGACAAAGTGGTTTAAGCCTCAAAATGTTTTACTGCTAACACCTTGCTTTTAGGGGAGGAGATGGGATAGAGGGTCCATCCAGTCACAGAGTCACAGAATGGTCAGGGTTGGAAGGGACCTCTGGAGATCATCTAAGTCCAACCCCCCTGCCACAGCAGGGTCACCTACAGCAGTCCAGTCCACTGTTTCTGGTTCTTCAGAATAGAAAGATCCAGTGGAACATAGACCATAAAATGTAAGTCTGGGAGGAAGCAGAAAACAGAAGGGAGTGGAGGGGTTTGGCCACAGAAGATGGAGAAAAGAGAAACGTGATAGAAAGCAAAAGGAGAAGAGAGGAGAGATAGCATTTCTGTGCATAATAGTGGTTCGGGATAAACAGAAGACTAAGGGTGCATCATTTGCACTGAATAAAGGCCATGAGTGTCTTAACTGCAACAAGAACAGTAACACTGTCCCAGAGGGATTCCTCTCTCTACAATCCAGTAAGCAAAGGTTATGTGAAGATGCATTAGCCATCTGGGGCAGCGCGAGTGCTGTGTACAGACAAGTGCTAGCAAAGGGTCACACTAAAGTCGCTGCTCTTTGGACAGTTGGCCCTAGGGGGGTGCAGAGGGCAGAGCTGCTCACGGAGTGCAGTCACCTGCTCCAGGTGGCACAGAAAGTGCAGGAGCATCAGCAGCAAAGTACGATTCACATTTTGATACGGGAAGGTAGAAGCAAGGAGAGAAGTAGCAGTGCCACTGATCCACTGTTATTAATATTTATATGATGCCAGTATCTTATGAGCAATAAAAATACCCGAGAGCAATTTTATACAAAAGATTCACTGCTTGTTTGAGATACACAGCCACAACAGTTTGCTGCACTGCCATACACGGAAAGACTGAGGTCTTCTCTGTAAAGTACGGAGCTCTTGAAGGGATGTGTCAGGTCTTCTGGGAGAAGAAAAACACATTGCTTGAAAACCTGGAAGAGAGTTACAAATGGTTGAAAAATACATCCAAAATGGCAAAAGTAAAATGATGTTCAATTGTCTCCATACCGTTCAGTAGCAAGAAGTAAAAAAAAAAAATAAATAAATAAAAAGTCCTTACTACTTGCAAAAAATTAATAAGCAACAAATGGGAACTTGAATAAATCTATGAGTTACAAATTAGGAACTACCTGGAATTTACCACTGTGGCTGCGCTGCACACCCTGGACATTGCAACACGCTCAGTGCAGACCTCAGTCCCCACAAACTGAAGAGTTCCCACTCCCAGCGCTGAGCAGAATCGTCTCTAAACGTTAGAAGCAGAGAGCCCAGAAACAGTGAGCATCATTTTACACTCCGGGGAATGCAACCAGAGCTCGTAAGCACTGCTTCCCCCCCTCCCCTCCTCAAAGACCTCTTTCGTGAAAGGAAGGCACAGACGTCTGCCCCAAAGTCCTGTTGTACAGAAGTCATTCGCCCATTTGGAGAAGCATCCCACCAGTAATCCAAGGCCATGTCACAGCTGTCCCATTCAACAAGGCAAAAGATCCCGTCACATTTGTTGTCACCGATATCAAAGAATTTAGTGCCAGGTCTGCAGAGAGATCCCATGACACAGGGCTAATGACAGGCTGACGGCACCGTGGCTTCATACGCTTTTAACCTAAGCCATCCACAACCATTTTGACAGTGATTCATAAGCATGCACAGTACCAGACATGCTGGTAATATCCTCAAATATAAAAAAAAACCACAAAACAAAAACCAAAACCCCCAAAAAACTGATAAAGGCAAAGTTTCTTTGACTTCCAAGACAAAAACACTGTGCACAGCCCTAGAACGGTAGTAATTTTTGTAAATATTTACTGATATTTAAATATTTACATCAGCAGATCCTATCTCCAGCAAACTGACATTGCTCAGGCCCACATCTTTTTATATAGTCCTTGATCAGTCTCACCAAGCTGCAGAGAAAAAACAAGTTGTTTTCAGAATTCAGGCAAAAGGATGGCACCATCTGCCCCTCCGAACTTCACTGTCACTCTAAGCGACAAACGGGCTTCTTCGTGACTCTGCTCTTGGATGAACTCCACCCCAAAAGAGCCACAAGTCAAATGTTTTTCATCCACAATAACCTTTACAGAAAAACAAAAAATTAAAAAAACCTTCTACAAACAATGTTAACTTGAAGCTCACTAATGACAAAACAGAGAGAAACAGGAATCAAGGGTCTACTTGTATCTCTCCAGAATTCAACCTCGATTCGTTACCTCGTGGCTCTGTCTAGAACAATTGACTGAGCAGGCAGTAATTTCAGCTGAGACTACATGCTTCTGTTTAAACAGACCCTTCCGGGAAATTAATGAAAAATATTCCTTATGCAGTAATTTTTTTGTTTTCCCTCTTACACTTCCTTAAAAGTCTCCAGGAGAGCAGTGGCAATACAAAAGAAAACCATTTCTCACAGACATCTTCAACCATAAATTCATACACACTTCCACCACCTTGTGAAACTGCTCCAGTCCTTGCTTTCTCAGCACCCAGATTTGCTAACTTTGAAGTCATCCAGCAGGGTTCCACTCCATGGGTTCTCTCTCTGGACGGAGACGAGAGAGTTGCAAGGCAAAGGAAAAAGATGGGAGTGGGATGAAGTAGGAGAAGGGACATCATGCTTTGACGATGAGGCAAGTGTACATAAGAAGTTCATCATAGTTCAGCTCACTGAAGACCTCTATACTCCCTAAAGAACCAGAACCACTTGTTTTGTGAGTGACAGCATCAAGAATGGAAGTAGAAGGGACCTCAGAGCAGGGGGGATCTAATCCGACACCTGCCTACAGCCGAGTCAGCATCCTTATCTTTCCGCTAAATGTTTGTCAAACTTTTGCACTCTCCTTAGAAAGTCATGTTCTACTACTGTCCTGCCTTTAGTATTAGAAAGGAAAAAAATTATTTGTCTAATATAGAATTTAATCCCAGGAGTTTGTTTCACCACAGACATGGCCAGATTCCTTTCTTTGCAACTGCCTCTAATGCACACAAAGACTTAAGTCTCTTTCGCCAACCTCAGTGTAGTCTTCTCTCTAGGTTAGAGTAACCTCACTCAGTTCTTTTAATCTTCCTAAATGGGCCATTTTACCTTTGTAAATCTAAAACCCGTGAAGGAGAATAGCTGTCATATCTTATATCCTGGTTTGCCTTTGTAACAGGCACAATCTACTAAATTCATGGTTTTACATACAATAGCCAAACCAGACTGATTAAACCCAAAAGAGAACCCATTTAAAGGAGTCATTTATCACCAAATCTATTACTTTATAGTAGACCTTGTTCTTAAACGAGGGACTGGTCTATTAAGCCAATTTCATCAGGGAGGATGCTCATGTTTTCTATTTGATGAAAAAACGAATGCTTAAGTAGTAGACATTTTTCACAGAAGCACAAGAGTGGATTTAAGTGGAAGACAAATACAAGCAGCTCTTAACACAGGATTGCGCCTCAGAAATACCTTACAGTGGGATTACTTTCTTGGGCATTTTGGAGAGCAGGTGTGATTTGCTTTCCAGCATAGTATCCTTGCTTCTGAATTGGGGTAGCACATAGTCCAGATATTCTTCCTGCAAGACAGACAGCAATTTCATTTGCACGGTATCAAAGGGAGAGCAGAATTAATTATCTGAGGTTCTGTACTGTTGACAGAGCAACAATTATAGAAGATAGCTATGAAAATAAACACTGCCCTACCACCAGTAATGAATGATGTTCGATTTCTTCCTTTTCTTTTTTTTTTTTTTTTAAAAATCAGGAAATTACTTTTGCAACTGCTATTCCTTAGCCCTCATCTTTCATCACGGAGGACAGTGTCATTACCCAGTCTATGAAGCATCACAGCCAATGTCAGTCTTCATAACATGTCATCAATGTCTTTATTGTTAGTATTATCTATAATTTCTTTCATTGCCAATTGCCATGCAGAACTCATTCAAACCTGTGAAAACAAGCATTGCAATTTGAGACCTAGACTCCACCAGATAATTCATAACTGAGAAAAAAGATCATAAAGATGACATGCTGTAATAGCATTGTATCAAAGGTGAACCCAAAAAGAACCCTGCAGCACATTTCCACAGTTTCCAAACCAGTGAATGTATTTCTTCGAAGCCTAAATAGTGCAGTTCCTAGCCATTATGCACCCAGACAGGTATGGTATGCAGTTATTTTTAAATTGGCCATTTATATATGCTGCTTTCCAGTTTGCACATGTATCTGCAATAATTTTGCACACAAGCCACTACATAACTTTGAAGTGTTAAAATTGTGTTGTGAATACCACTCACTAATCAAAACTTTCCAAAATTGATCAAAATGGAATCAGAGGGTGCAGCTGTTATCGTGCCCTACTATTAGAAATCTCTAGCCTGTATGTTCTTGCCTTTAAATATTGAATGTCTGAAAGAGGAAGTGAAGTTATGGTTTTCATAAAGAGCATATCATAAATTAGGAGGAGAGGAAACTTTTTTCATCAAGTATTTTGAGAGATGGTTCCCAGCCGGTTTGTTGCTTACTGTAGGTGATCAGAAATAATACATTCCGCTTGTTGGGCACAGGAGATATCTCCGAAAGGCAGTCTTTGACCTCTGTCTGAAAATGTCCTAGGCTGAAACACAGTTTGATTCAAGAATGAACTGCATGGAGCTTTTATGGCACACGGAATCTCATAATTATGTCCTGCAGAAACTGAGGAAGAGTTGCGGTACAACAAGTACGCTGGAAGACTCTTACAAGGTTACTATTTCTGACACACTATCTATAGCTATAAGAAATGGCCTCTGTTTGAAAAGCTTTATTGTCTGAGGTAACCAAGCCAACATCTCCTGCTACTCTAAGCACACTTTAAAGAGAGTAGCCCTACGAGACCAGAGCTAGCTGAGAGAAATTTAGGAGAATGCAAGCACTAAACCTCAATTTTGATAACGCTTTATGTCAAATTTCAACCCCTCCTTAGCAGTACAGGTTTCAATTCGCAGCTGTGGCGCAGCTAAGAGGAAATTACCTGGATAGAGAGGGCATCAACCTCCGTGGACACAGGCGACCTAGCTGGCTCTCCAGCCACCCTGCTGCAGCAGCTGAAGCTTGGGGGCCTCTTGGGGCTCATTTGCCCAGAGAGCAACAGGGTGAAACTAGTAAAGCCTCTGAACAGTTCGCTCAGCACTGAAAATTCAACTGCTTTGCAGAAGGGTTATGTAAACATGGATGTTTCCTGCTTGGAGCAGTCTCAAAGGTAGGGACAACTGCACGCACGTACCCCTGATCAAAGAGCATTGCAGGAAACTTCTAGCACAGAAGCAAACTTTTCTTCCCATCTCTAAGGGCCCCGAGAGCATTCCGCCCTCCTATAGATTTGCCTGGCAGGGCTTACACCATCTACTCATTTCAACGTATTTTTGTGAACTTATCACTATTTATTCATCCACTAAAAAACCAAAGCAACGTGAAACACCCAAAGCAGTGATCCAAAGTTTCAAAGAATCTTGGAAGCGATGAGTGGCCTATTGCAGCTGTTCCGTTGAGCCCATTCAAATTGTGTTTTAACAGAGCTAAAGAATGAAGATTTTTTTTTTTTTTTTGCTTTCTATTCACCTGCATCATTCACCTTGTGCTGTTTTTGAAGACAAAGAGATCATTAAACAAGGGCAGCTCGTGTCTACCCTGAAATTTCAAATGAATGGAAGCAGCCTTATGAACATGCTCGCTGTGACAATGCCTTGACTGCAGCTCACACCCGAGCTAGTTTAAGATTAGCCAGCTCAGATAATACTATCGGGGTAGCCATGGCAGTACCAAGCCCTACACATGCTAATCACCCACACGCTTAACCTCCCGGGCCCACGTGACTTGAACTAACCTTAATAATACAGCGGTAAGAAGGAAGATCTCTCATTCCTTTATTATATATGAGAAAACTGAGAGCTCTTAAGCTTTCCTATCCATCCAAGTATTTAATAAGGATCTACTGCGATTGGGATTTCTAGGGAGGTTCAGAAAGTGCCGCCTTATGTGAAAAAAGAAGGAAACCAGCTGCTACCAGGAGTTCTTTGTGTCCCGTCTTTCAGCATAGTGCCAGAGTAAGACAGATGTCACTTCTTGTGATGCTACTCACCCTTGTAGCACCACATTTCATCCGTTCCCACCTCCCTGAGCATCCACTGGTCACAGGGAGACAGGTCCCAGGGGTGACTGCTACGCCTCTTTGCCCTTCTCTACCTTGATGTGGGGGCTGCTGTGGAGCTTCACTATCACATTGACAGCCACTGTCACAAACCTCTCTGTCCATTTTCCTCCTCATTCTCCCAGAAAGCCCTTCTTTGAGAGAAAAGCCAAGATTAAATATGGTTTCGTGTTCAGGTTTTGAAAACATATCCACCTCCACTGTCCCCTCATTTTAACCTCATCTGCTCATCACTTCATAAATATCAATCTGCGGATCTTTGAATATGTCGAGATTTATCTCCATGCTGTCCCACAAGATCTAATGCCTCCTGAATGCCCATTCATCCTTACGCATCCCCTGGGGACAAAATCAGAGTCAGAGCACTATGAGAAGATTGACAGACAACCATTTTACAAAATTATTTTCAAGAGGAAAATGTCTGCAAAACATCTCTGACTTAAAAATAAAACCAACATCAGTTCATGTTTCCTACAGTTCTGACAGCTCAAGCAAAGATACTTTAAATATATAAATATGTAATATGTGTGTATAGATATAATATTTTAACATCATTATATGTTTATGGTTATATTTAAATATTTCTATTTTGTTTTAATAAATATTTATAGATATAATTCTATATCCATATGTTAAATATATTTATTATTTAAAGGCCACAGATCAAAAAGCCAACTGTGTTGAAAAAGAGAAGAGTAATTTTTACAGAAAGTGGCATTTGCCTCTTCAAAGCTGGGATTGCCTTCTGGGAACTTTCTTCTTGGTGTCAGAAAATTTCAAGAGTTAAGTTTAACTTCGTTCCTTCTCTATTAAAGAGAGAAGAAAAACAAACATTTTCCTGGAAGATACAGACTGTCTTTCTTAAACATCCTCAAAAATATCGTTTTCTTCCAGACAGTCTGATCCTTCAGTTTAACAGCTATTACTCAAAAAAGAAAATTTGTGCACCTGTTATTCCTCTTTAGCCATAGAATATTGCACTTTTCCTTCCTTTCCTTAAAAGTCCTCTCACATCACTTGAAAGTGTTATCTGCATGATTTTATTCTGATGCATTTATCTTGTTCCTTTATAACTACAAATATCTCTCATTTCTATTTCTATAGCTTCCATGCGTCTCTAGTCACGTGTGTTCAACACCCTCCCTTCCTCTCGTTCTAGGCCCATTAACTATCCAAACAGAACTTCTGTGAGGAACCGACAGCGACAGACAAGACCTCATCCCAGATCTTACTTACCAACAGAGCTTATTCAGATCTCCTTTCAGCAAAACCACAGTTTGCATTTTTGCTCCCTGCGTTCTAAGCATCATCAGCTACAGTATCGCGTACTCTCACCCAAACTCCTTGCAACTTCATATTTTCCAATTAACCAGCAGCGCATCTGCAATGACTTCGTCTCTCCTTGCTTTCTCTGCATTAAAAGACCAGTAAACTCTTCAGCTGCCCTGCTAACAAAGCGCAGGTGCCCTGACGCACATTCCTGTTGCTCTGCCAGTAGCCCGGGTTGTTTGCAGCCCCTGCAATAACAGCCCACACGTTAAGCCCATATTATCACCCCCTCTATTTCTTGCACCAGTATGGAAACTGAGAGGTATGGTCTGCGTACCACCAGGCTAGCTTGAAATCTACGGTACAGCCCTTGTTAGGTTTACACACCTACTTGCAAAAAATATCTTTCTTTTGTGAGAAGCAGATTCCACCCTTATCCGTGGACAGATGTTCTAAGAAAGAAAAACTCCCACTGCTGAAGGATGTGCACATTTCTGTGAATGGACATTCGACTAGACAAACTACAAGATGACGGAGCGCTCAAGCAGTCACATTAAATAGTGATATGATACAACAGCAAGTAAGTTTTTGGCCTTTATTTGAAGGCTTTTAACAGTTACAGTAAGAATTGTCATTGCAAACCAGGAATTTTTAAAAAATTGAACAATAAAAGTTAAAAAAAACATCCACAAGTCCACCTGCAAGTAAGACATGTTGGTACAGAAAGGAGATGTGAGTTTTTGCTTCTTCCATTCTGTTCATTTTTCAAATATCTGATAAAACTAAGATACTAAGAAAGGTTGGATGCTATTGGAATTGTTCCGGCAGGTGCGCATTTAATATTTAACAGCATATACTGTACCAGTGTCACAGAGTAGCTATGTTAAGTCTATGGGTTTGAGTTGGGCTTATTGTTGTTATTTTCTTTCCAAAAAAGACATTAAAAAAACAGATTGTGCCAAGATATCTATAACGCACTCATAACTTGACTACATGAGTTTGTCCCCATTCTAATTATAACTCATCTTGGTAGCAAAGAAGTGATGTAAGCAATTGGAAGTCTTAGCAGCACTTGACTTAAAAGACTACACTTTCAATTTAGTTTTATAATGCACGTCCAATAGGTCCACACATTCATCGGTCTCACAAGACGCACCAGCAGTATTTCTGACTCATCATTCTCTTCGCATAAAAGGATATTTGCTTGCTTTGCTAGCAGAGATCAAAATCAACCTAATGCAATCCATCTGATGACACGGGTGCTTCACAGTTCCACACATGCAATCCTGTTAAGAAGAGACTTGAAGCAACCACGTCCCAGTGCACAACTGGACTGCAAAGAGCAGACACCCAAGAAGTCCTCTTCAAATTCAGTCACAGACTACTGCCGTCTTTTGCTTTGAGTTGCTGCAATAATGGAATATTTAGAGTCGAAAAAATATGCTTCCGACCTCAAAGCAAGTAAGTAATGGTAAAGAAGATTTTATGTGCATCAAACCCCCTGTTCTATGTCTGCACTTCTGTAGTCCAACACCAGTTTCGCAATACCAGTAGGCAATGCCAGCAATGCCTATTCTTTAGAATAAGGCATCCATAGAGCACTTCAGGGGCAGGGAGGGTGTTCTCCAGCACGACAGAGAAGCCCTGCAGGGAACACTTCCAACTTCAAGGTTAAATACGTCACATAAGCACTTCTCTGAAGATGCAGGTCTGAACACGCATCTGTGACAGTAACATTTAAGCTCACCTACGAAACACACTTCAAATGAAACAAATCAACTAAGTTTACAATCACTCTGCTCATAGAGAGTGGTGACAGATGCAATTAATATCTTATTTGTTTATAGCTAATAACCAGTGTTTTAGCAGTTTTCAAACACTTTAAACACACTTAAAGTCATGCAACAGCATTCCTGTTATACAGGACCGTCTTCACACCATTAGAAGGAAGAAGCCAACAATACGCTCATATTTCATCCACTTGTGGGAGGGAAGAAAAAAAAAAAAAAACAAACCAAAAACCAACCAACCCAAAACTCAAGCAACGGTTTCCCCCAGCACACTCCAAGGAAAGTTTCAACATTACTGCTACTCAAGTTAGCAATGACTAACTAGGACTGGAGAATGAAAGCTGATATTCCAGGTCCTGCAAGCTTCATCATGAAAAATATCACGAACTTTAGCTTTGCCTAATCATATCTGAAAGCATGAGAGACTCCAGTAGACATGACACTCTTGAAATACAGAACTTTATTTAGAAACTGCTTAAAATAGAAAAACCCTGTCAAGAAAAATCCAAGTCAAATATGGTTTCTCAGTAAAATGGAGTTTTAGGGCAACAAAAGTCTAAAAGGCCACAAGAGAAATAGCACCACTGCAATTTTAAACAATGGCTAGATTACTTGCATTTTTGGCATTCACTGAATTTGGGTTTTTCTCTGAATTTCACAAAGATTCATGCACTACACAACAATTACCATAAAATGCTCTCCTACACACATTTTAGGACAAGCTACCACCAGAAACAAATGAATACAAGCACAACAGGACTGATCAATCTCAGTAGTGAAGGGGGATCAGAAGTCTTGCAGGATCTTGCCAAACACAACAGTAATGAGGGGTATGATAGCAAAAAAGGACAGGTAAGGAAAGTATTTAAATATTAATATTTAAGTTAGTCTCAGTACTGTATTTTCTGCAATAACATTAGCTCTGTTAGCCAGCATCTTTTAGTTTTTACCCCAGAAGACTACTGAACTGGCAAGTATTATTATTAGATATGCCCTGATTTGAAAGGGAAAAAAAACAAGAAAAAAGGGACAGAAAAATCATCATCCTCATGTGCTCAATTCACTTTCATTCTAAAATAGTCGCACAGTGCAAGTCCTGTTACAACTATTGGATTTGATCAGCATTCCTTGGGATAGGAAAGAGAAAAGAACAAGTGAGAGACCAAAAAGTATACCAACAAAAGTAAAAAGAAACAGGACAAATAGAAAGAAGAGCCAGGAAGGAAAATTACTCCTGAAGAACATTTTAGGCAGTAAGACTGGATGCCCTTTGCTTTTTTTGTTGTTTTGGTTTTTTGTTTTGTTTTTCTTACAGAAAACACAGTACATTTTGGCAAAGTCATTAGCCACAATGCCACAGAAAAAGGCTTTAGCACTCTTCAAGGTAATTTATGTGTCTCAGCTGTTCATACTCCCTCTAATCTTGTGACAGGCAACGTTAAGGCCTATTTCATCGAGAACTAATCACTTAGTAAGCAGCTTTACATAGGAATGGAGTTTTGTTTTAATAGCCCCTTTTGAGCACTTGCTGACAAAGTGAGATTGCCACGCAAGGCCTCTCAGACAGCAGTGAATAGAGTTAACCAAGTGTCTACCCCAATATGAAGCACATAAAATCTCCTGTCACATTACTTCAATTTGGCATATGGAAGCATATTTTAAATACTCTTAAGGCATTTTCTTATAATTTCTGTGCTGCAATTTCACATTAACTCAATCTTTCTGTGAGTCAGAGTCTTTAATTTCTCTACTACACACCACCTTAGATACAAAAAGTGTCTTCCCACAAACCAGTGTTTTACCAGCAAACCATTCTGCAACAAGTTCCAAATATTCAGCCTCTTGCTCCCTAAATATACCACCTAGATATGAATACTGCTCTGCTACGAAGTGAGAAAGAGCTCCTAACTCAAACCCACTGTAAAAAGTGAAACTTCTGCAAAGTGCACTTTAAGAAGAGGTACTTTTTTGCTTATGAAAAGAAACCAGTGAGTCCTCTAAGAATAAAGTGGAGTATTTTACAGTTAAGCACATGATCTGGGGCAAAGAATTCTGATGTTGCTGCTCTGCTGGTACAGTATGTGGTCTGTTAATACTCTTCTTGCTCCTCCTGCGGTGCTCCTTCGTCAGGTATCACAAAACCTTCCTGAAAGGGAACAAAACAAGTGCTTTAATGAAAATCTGATGTCAAACCAGTTCCTGGCTACTCTGTATGCTTTTTTTTTTTAATTATTTTTTACTTAGGATAGATACCCTAAAGTTACCATTTACAGTGTCAAGATATATTACAAGAAGAGTTATTTTCCTCATTTTTGATCTATTTGTTACATACTCTTCATGAAAGGCTAACCTTGTTTGCTGCCTGACTATAATTATGTTATCTGTTCCTTTATTATGGGAAAAAGCTAGGCCATAAACCTAAAGAAAAAAAAAGAAAAAAAACACAAGTAGAAATAGAGGGAGCCCTGGAAAGCAAACCAGCTTCCAATTACAAGGCGGGGGGGAGGAACTATGCAATACAATTTATACCAGATTACTTACATCTGTGGCATAAAGAATTTCCACAATCCTCTGCAACACTGGATCATTCTCCCCTTCATTCTCCTGGCAGATCAACTCAATGTTCCTCAATTTGCCAAAGTAGAAGTCTCTCTCCTTCTCCAGATCTTCAACAGTAAGTTTCAGGACGTTGATCTGCCAAAGGGCATCAATAATTATTTATCCACCAAAGAGAGAATTCAGTAGTATCTATTCAAAAGGCAGGATCCCCAAAGTTCTCAGAAGGGTGTTAATATGCAAAGCACTTCAGCAGTAACCAAAATGGGGCAAGGGGGAAGGAAGACTGTGAGAGGAAGAAAAGGTCTATTTCTCAAATTGTAATATTACTGCCATAACGCACACCCAGTCCAACACATGCAATATCACTCCAAAATTCTAAAGGCTTATTACATGAAATAGGTAAAACGCTAACTGCCTGCAGTTTTCTTTGCTAACGCATTCTTTCAAGACAACTCTCACACTGATGGCGGTTTTAGTTGTATTACATTCAGTATTTCAGTGAAGTAGCAGCTGCTCATAGCTCAGTTGGAATGCTGTGATCGCTGCAACACAGCTGTGGAAGTACTTAAAAACAATGCTATGTGTGATATGGCACATACTAGGTTTAAATGTCTGGGTACTCGTGTACTGCAGAAGGGGTTTTGCTCCTATCAGGAGAGCAAGACCACTATAGCAAAGGCTTCTAATTAAGTGATTTTAAATCAGCGTCCTAGATTCAGATCATTTGCTTCCATCTGCCTGACCCAGTTGTTTCATGCTATTAAAAAAAAATAAATCTGTACATAAATCTATAAAGCACAGGTCAGTACACAAGACCATTCTGGTCAACACACCTGCTCAATCAATCCTGCTGATTCATCATCTCCTGCAGCCTTTTTGACCATTCCAGTACCAGCTTTTGGATTTGCTGCAGTCCTCTGTGTAACAATGGGCCTCTGTGGGGCTGTAAGATTAATTCAGTGTTAGTTCCCCTCAGAACATCTTTCTTCCTACTATAAAGGTACTATCCCCCTTCCAAACATGCTCAGGCACTTAAGAGTTTGAAGACATGCTCCTTCCTTCTTCTCGACTCCATGCAAGATGTCTATTTTTTTTGGCATGTGTTGGCACCAATCCTTGCCATTTTCTCTTTTAGAAAATATTGTTCTTCCTGTAGCTTCCAGATAACTGGGTACTACAGGATGACCCCGTGTTCGAAGTCTAGCATCTCTGAAACAGGATGCAAAATACTGTAATTTCATACACTGACTTGAAATAAAAACCCAGTCTTATTTTCCCCAGAGTTTTTAACGAGCTAGATAATTTTTAACCATTTTCTCTACCTGCACTGCTAGAACTGAGAGATTTCTTGGGTTTGTTCACAACTGGAGCAACAAGGTTTGGTGCTACTGTCTCTTGGCCTTGTCGAGCAGCAACAGGATCATACTCCTTCCCATCATAGTTTGCATCAAAAAATTTTTTGAACCACTGAACAAATTCAAAGTTGTCCTGAAATTTTCCTTTCACTAGTTTGTCCACAGGAATTATCTGGAGAGGGGGAAAAAAAAAAAGTCAAACTCATATTAAGGGTAAAGGACCTCTCTCTCTATCTTTAGATAAATTTTTAAAATTAGTGCACTCAGAAGACATGCATATGTAATTCTTTGTCCTGTCTAGAGAAAATCCACCTTGAATATAACTGTATGTCAAATAGTAGCATTTTTGCTAATAATTGGAATTGAAAACAAATCACGCTTTCACTGTGAGGGTCCAAATAATCGTAAATAATTCTGCAGCATGGTTTCTGCTACAACAAGTTTCAACACAAAACTTTTCTGTAAATCTGAAGCTAGCTCATTCTGTGCCAGCTTTCACGAATCTGAACTGCTGACCAATTTCATAGATTGCTAGCACACAGAATTGCTACAACATCTAAACATCCCCTTTTTAGAAGATTATAATTTCTCTGGAATGAGAAGTGTAAGTGACGATTATTAAAAAGATGCAGCAAATTATGAAGTCTTGTCTGTAGGCCACGAGCTGAGAGGCCATGAGCTGGCAGGGGCCAGGAGCCATTCCTGTTACATGATTATTCAGCATTTAGAAGCACGGCTGGCTGTCCAGTTCTGGACGTACTGCACAAGCTACTTTCCCCAAAAAGACGGCCAATTAAGCATGTGTTGAAGCTGTTAGCCAACACAGAACGAGACGCCTTCTTAAAGAGAGGTAAAAAGCTTTAACACAGAAATGTTCTGTATCATACCAAACATGCCGTCAGTAACTATGACCTAGATAAATCACCCTTCCATAAGCAGAACTATCATTTGATCTGAAAGAGTTTTTTTTCAGAGATGTCATTTTCACTAGCTTAAAACTACATTTGCTTGTAAAGAGGAATTTGAAATCCTTAGGACTACCACACCTAGGAACATACCTGGTACAAAGACGGTTCAAACAGGAAGCTCAAGTAAACCTTACCTCATAGAAATTTCAATATTAGTCTATGCTACATAAGTTGCACAGAATTAAAATGTAAAAATTAATCTCATCATTAGGAACTGGAAACCTAATCTGGAGTAAAGCAGATGTTGTCCTAAATCAAGCGAGGACCCCAATGCAAACCAAAACCAAAAGTCTTGAGATTTACAAACCAAAAGCAAAATCTATTCTCAGATTTATTCAGCTCTAAATTTGAAAATATATTCCATCTACTTTGATATTTAGAACACAGAGAATCAGTTACAACCCAGCTTACTTTGTCAACACCCATTCGTTTAAAACCTGCTTGTAGAACCTTGAAGTTTTGAATGTACTCATGTTCCAATTTTGCTTGAAACTTCACTTTCTTGAGTGCTACAGAACCTGGGAAGAGCATGTCCATAAACTGGCAGTATGCAGCACCTGCCAAAAGAAAAAGAATACAAATCCCAGGATGAATCAAGTCAGCTCACTAGCCTGCGTAAGGAACTTTTCAGTCAGATCAGCAAACTGACCTGACTCATTCCTCAGCTACAGGCAACAAAAGCAAGAAAGCAGGAACCTTCAGTCTCCTATTTTGGTGCAGCATGGCCATAAATAAGCTTAAGCAAACGGCAGAATCAAACTTTTGGTCTCATGACTTGAACTCTTACAAAGAAGAGCAATACAATAATTCCAAGAGGAAAAAAAAAATCCAGTGAGTAATTTGACTTTCCTTTCTTCATGGATATCAGTACAGATCTGAGATGTTACATGTGTCCAACAGGCATGTAACCTCCTCTTATCAACACTAATAGAGCTAAACCAGAAAAATAATTATTCTATTCTAAAAGTTGTATTTATTCATTATTAAAATAGTGATACATTTACTTACTACAAACAGAACCTATACACAATTCAAGATGCCCTCAAAGGTAAGAGGCTAAATTAAACCGGATTATATTTAAATCAAGCCTTAATCAAATAACTGAAGTGAGACAGTTTTTCTTTTTGTTCATATTAAATCCTTTATGTTCTTCAATTCAGCTCTTACTGTAAGAGCAAAACAGGGATTCAGTTCAGCCACAAAGATTAGACAACCACCTCAAAAAAAATAAAGCTTTTGTAGAATATACACACCCATTAAAGAAACCCAGTACTTTTAAACTATATCCTCACTCTACAGTGATGATATACAACTGTGTGCCACTAAAAATACAAGCGCAACATTCTGAGCATTATTCCCCCCACCAATATCAATGCACTAAGTGTACACAGACAGTAATGGGAACCATAACCATCAGCTGCATGACACGGTTTTGTGAGATAGCTAAAGGCCAAGGAGTTTATCATCATGGTGTTTCCCTAAACTAGTCTATTCATCTCAACCACGGGTAACAAAAAGTCCTATCTTGTTCACTTTCTATCAAGGTATCCTGCAGGTTTTTTGGAGCGCCTACTTTCACCTGCTACTAGAAGATTGCTACTCATCCACTGGCACAAATAAAAATCTTGCTGTTTGATCTCCACTGTCTTTCAGTTCATTTGCTGAAGAACTCCAATGCCCAGCTCAAAAAATAGATGACTTGCTAGAAATCGGGGTTTTTCGAACTATTGGCAGTCTGAGTGATAAGCACGATTAAAAAAAAGAAAGATCACAGCATAAGCCAAAGGTCGTCTTTTGTGCATTTATGCAACCTCAAATTGCTGCTGTTGCTACTGCCCTTGCCAAAGGTAGCAAAGCAAGCTTGAAAACTCCTGTTTTCACATGACTATGACAGACAGTGAAAGCCACTTCCATACCTGCAGAGGCACGAAGTATTTTTGCAGACACAGGAAAGGGACATTACTCAGCGCATACGCATACCACATAACAGCTCTCAGCCTTTTCCTGAAAACAGGTGAACTGAAATTCTGCAGAGCCAGTATTAATTATCCTTACTTCTCAGGGACAGAGCTCTCACAGCATCCAAGACTCACACCAATTCTAAGCAAAAGTTCTCAGCCGTATAAATCAATGCTGCACACAACAGGTTTTTTAACCTGCCTATCTGAAAGCAGACAATGCTTACCATTTCCCTTAGTAGTTGTAGATCTTTAGTTCCTTCATCCTTACCGTTTCGTCCTCCATCATCTCACTAGACAAAAGCCACTACAAATACCTGTCAGACGTCTATTGTAAGTCCCCTGTAATGTTTGTGAATGTTTCTTCCACGGTCTCAGCTGCAGGCTATACTGACAGTCCCAAGCTTATTTTAAACTTTATTCCACCTCCAGTTTCCACATCACCCATTCTGTGAGCAACACCTTATCTCACACTCACTGCATGCGTTGTGCTTCCACTTTTCACCAAGTCCCTTTCACCTGCCTCTTGCAGTTACCCAAATCACCATCCTTTACCTAGGCTGCATTTTTAGCCTTGGGGTTTTTTCAGCTCTTACTCCATAGACCATTATTTTTATTCGTTTCTACAAGTCTCCTCCCACACACACACACTCCTCCCTACGATGACACTTGACTCCATTTCTGTCCCACAATCACTTCCCCTTTTCCGCACACAACTCAGATTCAGCTGTGCTAAAGTCAGCTCAAGTCAAAGTAAGCTTGGGTGACACAGACCGACATGCTCTTTTACCATAAGGAGGTGTAAAGTCCAGAAGGCAAACCCAAGAGTCACCAACGTGCCTTCCTCACACTGCTCCTTCTGCCCAACCTCCCAAATCTCCTAGTAGTTCTCCTCCATACGAAATCACATTTATGCTAGTTACAACACTTTACTCACTCTATCCATTAAGACTAAACGTTTAATTTCTCATTGGAAAACACCTTCTCCTAAAAGTATTTTCTCCACATTAACCCCCATTCCTTCTTATTGCATCTATGCTGCAGTGAGTCAGAAGAATATGCCTTTTCATTATGCTTACATTATTAACATCCATTTCAATAAAACTCTAACCACAACCAGATTATAACATTGACCGTGAATCTGTTCATACCAGGAATTAAGCCAACAGCACGGCTATAGAGGGCCAGCGCAGACGGTTCACAGAGTGCGGCTGGATCTCTACAGAACCAGGGTGCACATCAAATTTGGAACTCCCCTCACCTGAGCACAGCTGTTCAATCTTTGTCAGCGTCAGTTGCAGAGACTCATTGATCCACGCAAGCATGTCATGTCGACTCAAGTTATCACTAGTCACTGAAGTAGAATACACATTAACTGCCATTTTCTGAAAGACAGAACCAAAGGCATTAAGTACCACAAACGGTAATGCTGCACATCTTCATCGTTCCTGTTAAGGCTGCAGTGGAGGCGCTTCCTTTTGAGCCTTCATGACACAACAGCCAAACGTAACACAATGCACAGGAAACGCCGAGGCTGTCTGCTGCTAAGAGAAGACCTTATTTCATCACAACTGTAAAGGGCATGGTTTCGTGCTTTTTGAAGAAAAATTAACACCAAGGCACTCACATGGAAACTTTGATGAAAGGAATCGCAGCCGCGGCAAGTTATTCATCCCTCTCATCCACGCCAACCGAGCAGGGCAGGAATACTTCCTGGTCGACCACGGTATCTCTCCAGGGAGAAATACCAAGCGGCCGGTCCCCGCCCAGCCCCGCCGGCACAAAGCGGAGCCGCCGCTCTCGCCGCCCGGCCACCGAGCCCCGGTGCAGCTGCCGCCAGGCAGGGCCGGCCGCGCCCCCCGCCGCCTCGCCTTCCCCCCACCCGCCACAGTGGGCGCTCCGCCGCCTCCCGCCGGGCCCCCGCGGCACCCCGCGCCCGGGGCAGGCGCGGCCCGGCCCTGCAGGCCTCACGCCGGTCTCCTCACAGCCCGCCCGGGCGCCAGCCCGCCCCGCCCCGCCCGGCCCGGCCGCTCCCCAGGCCCGGGCCCGGGCCCACCTCCCCGCCCGCCGCCAGCACCCCCGCCGCCGCCGCCTCAGCGCCGCGGCCCGGCCCGTTACCTGCCCCGCTCTCGCCCCGTCTCCTCCGCGTTCAAACCGGCCCCGCCCGCCTGCCCGGGACCACGTCACTCGCACGCTACGCGCTGGCGTCATGCGCACGTCACGACGGTGGTAGCGAGCGCCGCTCGTCGGCTGCGGACTGAGCAGCCGGGGGGGGGGGGGGGGGGGGGGGGGGGGGGCGGAGGGGGATGCGGTTGCTAGGGGGCGGGGAAACCCGCCGCGTTGCTACGGCGCGGCTCCGCCCACCCCGCCCGCGGCCTGGCCTGCGATTGGCGGCGGCGCCAGCCCCGCCCACATCCGTGGGATCCCGCGTGCCACCTGGGTCTCTCACGGCTGCGGCCCGAGGAGCCGCGATGGCGCCGGCGCCGCCTCAGGCAGCAGCGGGCCCGGCCCGGCCTCGGCCCCCCGCCGGGCCCGACTGCTGTGGGCTCACGCGTCTGGTTCCCCCGGGGCTGCTGTGCCGGGCCTGTCGCCTCACGGGGCAGCGGGGAAAGGGGCAGAGGGGCTCATCTGTGGGACTCGGCCCTCTGTAAAAGCCTCTCCTCCATCACGCGGTGAATTCATCAAATAAGGACTGTCCGGTCGTACAGAAATACTGATTTTTAATTAGACGGCGATAAATGGTAAACTGTTGACATGGATCCCCTTTCTTTCCCACACGAAAAAACGAGTTAAAACTGCACGGACGAGGCACAGTTTTGAGTTCTCGCATGCCTGGTACAAAAAGCATGTGAAATGTGTTTAACAAAACAATAACATGTTTTTTGTTTTTAAAAGATTGTATAAAAACCCGCAAGACTTTTGACATCAAAAATCCTTAACCTAAAAAAAAAAAATAGCACCAGGGAGAGTTAGAGACCTTTAAAAAAGTATTAAAAAGGCATTTCTGAAATCTACCTCTCCTTACAACACATAATAAAAGGCAGCTCTTACAGGGAAAAATATTTCAAGGAAGACTTGTCTACTGCAATCTGTATCAAGCAAGAAGACTCTCGTTCCTCTTTTATCTTTGTTTACTTTCCCCAAGTCCTTTTTTTCTTTCTTTCCTCTTCTATTTGTTTTCCTTTTGATGAGACGGGAAAGGATGGGAGATCTGGAGTATGAAATTAGAGATGCCATGGAGTGGAGGTTACGGTGTTAGCCCAGTTTGGGAAAACAAGCCATCAGAGGATCCCAAGGGGGAGGACGGCCGTCGCCCCTGCGTCGGGCTCCGTACAGGGACTGCAGCTGGGGCCGGGCGGAGGGATTAGCGTTTTGACCGGGGTCCAGGCTGGGAATAAGGATGGGAGGTTGGCAAGGGGTCCAAAACCAGCTGGAGCAGCGGTGGCGATGCCAGGCTTCCCAAACACCTCCAGCACCCGCAGAACCCACCCTGCCATCTTCCCACTCGGGGGGCTGGTGGCAAAGGTGGCGAGAGGGTGCTGCTTGTCCCCGAGAGCTTGCTGAGCATTGCAGATGCCAGCGGTGATGCTGAGGAGACCGCTTGGCTTTCTCCAGCGTTTTCTTAACTAAGGCGTGCGGCTCAAACGCACGTCACTTGAGAACGAATCCCTGTGGGAAGACTAAAGAGTAACCTCTGGGCAGGATAAAGGAAAAAAAGCTTTTAAATGACCTGGGCTTCCCGTCCTGCCCATTCCCGAATGCAGCCTTGGGTTGGAGACGGGAGTGAAGATGGTCCCCAGAGCCTGGGGATGAGGTGGAAAGCTGCACAGAAGCAGCTCCATGACAAGAAGAGTGGAAAATGGGAGGCTCCCTCCTCCGGAGAGGCTGCCGCCCTCCATCCCCCGCAAAGGGGGTGCAAGGGGGTCCCCAAGTGTCAGAGAGGTAGAAGGAGCCAGGAGAGAAGCTCTCATTTCCCACTGATGCTGTACAACACCTCGTCAGGCAGCCTGGCATCGGGCAGAGGGCTGGCCCATGGTTTGCACTCAATTAGTCTTGAGCGGGCACCCAAGGACTCTGCCAGATCCAGGCGACAGGCTGTAGTGACCAGCAGAGGTAGGGGAGGACAGAGGGACCAAGGGGGTCTATGTCACGAGTTGTTTCAGTGCATTGAAATGTGCATTGGAGTCAAAAGTCCCTGGGAGACGCCGGCTGGGACAGCAGCACCGCGGCTACGGAAAACCTGGGGAGAGGGACGGGCTCTGCTGCGCACGCACCCGCATCTCGCGGGATGCTGGCTATGGGAACAGTGCGCCCAGGACTTCACGGACAGCGAGATAATCACTCCGGCCAAGTCAGGGAGTTGAGGAAGGCAATCAAAAGTTAACACAGTGGTGGCCACAAGGAGCTCCTGATTTGGGGGAACGGCCCCAGGAGCCCCCCAGGGTGCTGTCGGGCCAGCACCGGGTGTGTAACAAGCACCAGCAGCATCCCACCTCTGCACAAAGTCACGCATGGGGAGATGGGCGCGCAGGGAGAGGTACAGCCCCTGCCTGCAGACCTCCAGGACCTCCCCCTGCCCCTGGCGCGCACCCCCTGCCCCAGCAGCAGTGCCTGCAGCGGGGGGATGCGCACAGCCCCCGGCCGCAGCAGCTTTCCCACCTCGCTGCCGCTGCGGGGTCAGCTCCTCCTGCCCGTGGAGCAGGATCGGTGCTGGGTGAGGCCAGCGCTGCGCTCCTGGACCCTACAGCCCCACGGCCATGCTGGGGTCAGGTGGGATTTTCTCTGCAAGAAACCCCCTCCACCACAGCTAACGCACTGCCAGTACTGCTCGGGTTTGTGACATTGTACGTGACATTTGAGGGGGACTGTACTTTGAAGCCGACGTTGGCCACTACGCTAACCTTCCTGCTGATGCACCGCATTCATTTGGGAAATGAATGCTCAGAGAACGTTTTCCTTTATGGACACATTGGAGCCCAAATCCTCTGTGCTCTGATTAAGCTTTGAAACTACTCAGCAGGATTTTAAAATGTAAGGAAAAGTTGTAGATGCTTTAAAAAAGGAAGTAGTGAATATTTGTAAACTACAGCCAAACATATAAAACAATATTTCTTTAGTTCTAGCTAGAAAAGTAATTCTATCACCTCACAGTTCAGTTTCAGCTACATTCAGGTCTAGGAATCTCCACATTCTTATGTAATGCCTTAAAGCAGCAATAGACGTTAAACAACAAAATTAAAGTTTTTCAAAAAATTCTTAAAAAAAAAAATAAAAAAAAAAAGATTTGGTTTCTGTATCCTGCATGTTCAGTGTATGTAACCTGACCAGGGTCCCTTACACCTGCTGCTACAGTTTGGGGATTTTTGGCAGTTGCTTCAAGAGAGGTTTTGTTTGTTTAGGAAAAGCAATAATTTGCTATAGTTCAAGTTTGCCTGCAGCACCCCGGCAGCTGCCTCCACACTTACTGCTCAGCAAGTTGTGACTTTTCAGCTCTAGGCTAAAATGGAATATTTAATGCTCTGGAGGAGACTTCTCGCCTCATCAGTTATGCATAGAGCTTCCTGCACTGGGTAATTAAAGCTCTTTTGTCCATCATTTTTACAACATCACTGCCGTTAGTCCCTTTAAAGAAAAGTTACCCTGCCAGGTTCTTTGGTTAAAGACATTTCCTCAGCTCTCCCTGCGGGGCCAGGCTGCCTTCCCGCAGCACATGGCCAGGGAGGGATGGTGCCGTGGCAGAGTCCGGCGGCCGTGCCCATCCCTCTCCCGCCACGGCAGTGGAGCTGTGCATCTTTACCAGAGAGACGAGGGACGTTCAGCTTGCTATTCACAGGCAAAATAATCCTTGAGCGGGGAAAAGAGGTGCCGGATGACGGGGACGCTCCACGATCTTCCCAGCAGCTTTTGGCGAGCCCCGCGGCCGATGTTGGAGACGTCCGTGTAGTGGAGGGGGAAGCCGAAGATCCTGCGGAGCAGAGGCAGGAGAGGCGGGGGTGAGGTTTGGCGGCTGCCCCGCTCCCCCAGTGCCCACTGACCGCGGCCAGGACACAGTATTCCTCTGCCCCATCCCCACATCCAGCCCGCGGCTCCCCCGCGTCCCAGCCCGTGTTTTACAGTCTCGCTCGGCAGAAGCTTTGGACTGCCAACAGCCAGCACTCCCCACCAGCTCTCCGATTTTCTTTCCCAGAGCAGCAGCAAGCAAACACGTATCGCTTTCCACCCAAAGCCCTCAGAGCATTTAGCAAAGGCGATGCAATCGTTCCTGCTCTGCCCACAGCCGGCGGCACACTCGCCCCAGGGCAGCGGCAGCAGAGCAGTGCCTGCATCTCCTACGGCCCCACTCCTACGGACACAGGTAGCCTGACAAAATCATCCCACGCGTATCTGTGCAAACTTATCTGCTCCATACGACTTAACTGGTGCACGGACAGGGACCAAGTCCCCAAAGCCAGCTGTGAACTCAGGATGCAACCCGTCCGGGGGAGTCAAGCCAGGAATGAAGGAGCCCCACGCTGCACCTGCTGGCCCGCGGAAATCTATACGCGGCAAGTATGCGCACACGCCTCCCACCCCAGACGTGCCTGCAGGCAGAGAACGGCGAGCTGCCCCAGCTCCGGGAGCTCACACCACCACCGCATTTACAGACACTGAAGGCAGCCAAAATTAACCACCAGCCATGCTAAAAATTTCTATTACAGCTCTGGAGTCCACTAAGTTGCACTGATGTACACTGTACTGAAGCACCAGTGCCCCTGGGTGTGCCAAAGGATGGACAAAAGACGTTGACATACACCCCAATAGCTGACAGGAGAGCAGCAGCCCTGGATGAGTCACTATCATCTCAGGTTTTGAGTCATACTGAAATTAAGAGAGAATCTCTCATAGCCGGGACGCAGTACGAGGCTCCTGTCTTACCAAAGCGCCCCGACGTGCAGCCCGTCAGGTGAAACCCTAAGTGTGCTGTGCCTTCCTGAAGAACAGTACAGTGTTCACCGCACCGATGGCCTCTCCTACAGCCACCACAGCTTTCCTACTGACATGCCCGTCACCTCAGCAGATTGTCAAATACTGCAGTGTCACTGCTCCAGGCAGTTGTCGGAGGGAGCAGAACCACTGCCATCCCCGTGAGCTGCAGTAGGGTCCCAGCCCACCTCCGCCAGCACACCCAGCAGCCGATGCCCCTGGGAACACACACCAGCAGAGCTCAGATTTCCCAGTTAAAGGGCGATGTTGGCAGGGACTAAGAACCCGGTATGCTGGCTCCATTTTCAAATTGGATTAGAAAAATAAAAGGAAAAGCAAAACAGAAGAATCACCAATAATCTCTCAGCCGGGAATCAGCACTAGCACTGAATACTGGGGAGTAAAAAGCAAACACTAAATATCTAAAGACAATAGAAAATTCCTCTTCCCAGTTCTGTGTCTCAAGTCCTCATGCAGCCTCTCTTGGCTTGGCCAAGGTCAACTCATCACTCTCCAAGGAACCACCAAGTTGTCGGAGGTCATTTAGCATAAACTCACAGCTCCTGCCTGCTCCGGCGCATGCCAGACCAGAGCAGCTCCTCCCACGGCAGGCAAAGGAGCCCTTTTCCCAGGGCAGCTCCCTTCCTGAGCCACCCAGCGAGGTAATAAGCTTCAGGAGTCTCCTACGAGAAGAGTACTTGGCTCCCCAGCACGGTCAGAGCCCTGTACATCCTGAACAGTATCATCATCCTCACTCGTTAGCCGTTCCTAATGGGGTTGGGCAGTGCCAACCCACTTTGCCCAGTGCCCTCAGTAGGGCTTTTGGAGGAGCCCTGAGCCCTGTGCCCGTGCCATCCTGCCTGCCTCTGCTCAGCAAGGCACCTCTGCAAGCACCGCCCCGGGACACTTCACAGAGATGGCTCCGAGTCGCCCATCGCCCGCGCTGGGCGCTTCCGCCTCATTACAACCAGATGAAAGTTCAAGTGCCATTTAAATGGCATGACACGACAAAGGCTCGGTAATTGCTATTTCACTTTCAAACACCTACATGCCTCTAGCTCAGCTTTAATTAGTTTTAACTCCAACAAATACTGGCAATTTAAATATAAACAAGCGAAAATATTTAAAACCAGTCAGTGTTTATTGGCTGAGGCTGTGGCTGTGCCAAAACTCCAGTTTTTGTTGCTAGAAGTAGTTGGCGTGCAGGACTGCTAGCGATTGGGTTTTACTTTACTCCAAGTCCTTCTGTTGTGTTTTGCCGTGAATTTGGGGTGCTACGAGTCATGAACAAAGTTTGGAGGAGTGCAGTCGTGCTTTGCCGCAGCAGCAGCAGCCACCCGCCGTAGCGTGAGCTTCCCCACGCCACCGCACCGGGCTGAGCGGCCTTGGCCAAGGCAGCTGCTCGGATTTAGCTCCAGCAAACCCCTGCACAGCACTGACCGGGGCACGGGGCCACCATATAGCACCCCACATCAGCCTGGGTTTTAAACAAAGGCTGGTGCACACGTGCATCCCCAAGCTAGACGCACCACGCAGCATCCTGCATAAGCCCTCTCACTCTTCCCTCCACAGGCTTCAGGTCCAGGGCCAGAAGATGCTGCTACACTTCTCCCAGAGTCTCATCTTTGCTCATTAACAAGCGCATTATCATGTGCACATCACCGCAGGGAAACCGCACCATACGGGAGCTGCAGCTCCCTGGCTCCCAGAAGCCGGGCTTAGGGCCAAGGAGGAAGAGAACCACCACACAAGCACCAAGAAACAAAACAAAACTACAGCAAGAGACAGCAAAACGACAGCAAACGATTACCTGTTCATCCCCGGAAGGTTGCCCCAGAAATAGCGTGCTCGGTGGGCAGCTGATATCTTGATAGCATCAATCATAACAGGGTTACACTGCAGGCCAAGAGAGGGGGAAAAATAAAAGTTAGAGGAGGTGTGGGCTCAGCCCCTCTCTGCACGGGAAGCCCTTCTGCACCACAGGGACTTAAAAGCCTTCAGCAAATGCTCCTAAGGATGTAGCCCCGCCAACAAAGCCTTGCCCTACCAGAGCACAGTCCGGTCGGCCACGTGGGCTCCCACGACAGTGGCCATCATCACCTAACGAAAATCACAGCGTGCTTCAGCGCCCATTTCTCTGGGCCAGGATCAGGACCGTCAGCCTCCGATGGGGCTTTTACACGTGTGGGTTCCTGCTGACTCACAGCCCGACTTGGCTACCACAGAGTTAAAAATCCTTTCCAGTCCCTGACCTCCCTAGAAACAACAGGCATTGCTCTGAACAGATGCTTTCTGCGAGGCTGGCAAAACCCCTCCCCCAGAGAACCAGTGCTCGGGGTCAACCTGCTGAAAGCCAGAGGGGATCCAGAGCCAAGACTAAAAAGTTGATTCCTGGTGCGAGCATCAGGCAGGGGGTTTTCCAGCGTCAGGGCCATACCAAACCACAGCCAGACCCTCACAGCCTCAGCACGCCTTGCACAGCCCAGCAAATGTCTCCTGCTCCAACAACGCCCTTCCCGAAGCCAGCAGCAATCCCTACCTCCAGAAACCGAGAAATGTCCCTCTTGTCGTTGACCCTCATGGCCACCACATTCTCAAACATCCAGAAGAAGGGGCGCTCCTCTCCCGCCTTGGGACGGGCGTAGTTGAGCAGGTGGTAAAATTCGAAGAACAGCCTCCCGGTTCCTTCTACAAGGGAGAAAGCCGGAGCGGCAGGTTGGGACCAGCTGTGGGCGCAGGGGGCACGGGTCCGGGGGACCTGGCTGCCCTCCCCACCGCGACTGGCATGGAAACAGCCTGTGCTTTGCAGGTGCCACCCCACGGTTTGCAGGTCAGAGAGGAGCCACCACCAACGAAGACTGGGGCTGAACCACCCCCCTGGACTTTAAGGTGGCTTTGCACCCCAGGAACACCCCGGGGGTACCTGGCCCTGCAGAGGCCAAGCAGCCTTACCATACAGCCCCTTCCTGGCCGGATTGACAAGGGAGAGGTCGTTACATGGACTTCCACCGATCACCAGGTCAAAGGGACCCCACTCCTCGATCTAGAGTGAATAGACAGACCCAGTTAGGAGACACCACGTAAGCAGGTCTCTCCTCCCTGGCAGGACAGGGGGCAAGCCCGTCCCAGGGCTGGTGGGGTGAGACCCGCGCGGCCGTGGTGCCACGTTCCCCAGCCCTCCTGCAGAAGCGGTGCTCACATTTCTCTTGGTTATGTTCCTGACGTCGTGCACATAGGTGATGTTGCTCTCATGCTGCATGCTGCCCACAGCAATGGGGTCTTCGCAGATCTCTGAGGCAATATACTTCTCCACTTGGATGCCCAAGTCCTTCAGCACCAGGTACCCTGCCAAGGGACAGAGGTCTGATGTTGCACTGCTCTCTTTAGTCTCCCAGTCTCCTTCGTCAGCGCTGAAGCTTGATGTGGCCACGCTTGCATGTCCTAGGTGGGTGAGGTCACACAGGACTTCTGGATGAGCAAACTATTTTTTTGACCTGTTCCTCCAGGCAGGTTTGCTCCCAGAAAGCAAAACGCCAGAGCTGAGTGAACTGAATCAAACCAGTTGCCCTCAGGCGTTTCTTCACCAGAGGCCAGGTTACCAGCGCTCCCACAGCTCTTGCTTCCCAGTGAAACCAGCCACCCGAGACGGCACTCGGTGCAGCAGGAACCTCTGTCAGCAAAATTCCTATGCCCTCCCTCCATCCATCCCTTCATCCCTCCATCCCTACCTCCTCCCCAGCCCTGTCCAGCAGGAAGGGGAGCCCCTGCCCTCATCCCCTTCTGATGGGGATGCCCCTGCCCTTCATCCATCCCCTTCTCCCCACCAAGCTTTCAGAGACAGGTTTGAAGCCATGAAACTATTCATCCCCAACATTCAGTGCTGCAAGCCACCAGGACCCTGCTCTTCCAGCGCCTCACCTGTTGCTATGCCATCAAATAGAGAGAGAACTCGAATAGGTCTTCTCTTCGCTGGTGGGACCGTCGGGTAGATTTTGGGTGCAGCCTGCAATGAAAGGACAGCAATGAAGCCCCAGCTCTGGGCAGTGCTGCAGTGCTCTATGAGGCTAAACCTTGGCTTTACACACATCGCCTCCACCTTCAGGGCAGCATCTGCGAGGCCAAGAGCCCAGCACCCTTGGAGAGGGTGGATGAGCGAGACCAAGGCAGAGGGACGAGGAATAATTTTGAGCTGTTTGCCTTGTCCTCTGCAGCCCTCTCCCCCAAAGCCCAGCGCACTGGGCTTGCCGGCCCGCAGCCCTTACGTATTCCTGTCCCTTGTCGCTGGTGAAGAAGTCCTGCAGGCGAGTGTTCCAGTCCTGCCGGCGCTGCAGCACCCCGTAGCTCCTCTGGGGCTGGCACATGTAGCAGTTCCAGGGCTCCTGCTCTTTTGCCTTGGCCGATGTCCCTCGCCCCACCAGCACCTCCAAACACTCCACACAGAAGCACCTGCCCAAACCACAACACCTCGTGCCCGTCACCTCCAGAAATCCCTCTGGGTCACCCCAGCCTCTCCTAGCGTCTCCTTTGCCATGCACCGGAGCCCCCAGCCCATTTTGTAGGATGCTTTTCCATGCAGTATCCTGGTTTTTAAGGCTGCTAACACAAGCTGGTGACCCGCGTGTGGGTAAAGCTCCTGCCATCCTCCCCAGGGCTTATTCAGGTGCAGAGTGGCTCCGCGGGGACGGGTGGGCTGTGCTGGGCTGTGCTGTGTGGCAGCCAGCTGGGCACCAGCGCAGCACCCTGCCCAGGCTCATGCACGACCCTGCTTCCCTGCAGCTCCCCAGGAGCTCTGCTGCGAGCTCAGATGGAGGAGCAGAGACGGGGCCCACCTGCAGCAGCTGGCGTTGCTGCAGAGCAGCAGCTCCTTGCCTTCGCAGCAGACAGTGCAGTAGGACTGGTAGCCATCTTCGTCGTACATGTAGAAGAGCTCCAGGAATCTATCCTAGCAAAAGGACAGCCGGGAGGAGAGAAGGACAGAGGATCAGGATCTGTGCTCAGAGGGTGAAGAGAGAACACAGCTCTGCTCCGTCCCTGGTGCACGCCGAGAGCTCAGAGATGCACGTCCTCAGTGCTTCATGTGGAGAGAACATGCTGAGGGACAGCCCCGTGGTCACCAGGACCCGGCACAGTCACCCCTCCTGTCCCGACAGCACTGGCTGCAGCGGGGCTGAACTCTGCTCCCCAAACTCCGGCCCCTGCTCAGCCCCGGCACGGCGGCACTTACCCTGCACGTCTGGCAGAGGCCCCCCTCGAACAGCGGGTGGAAGGTGGCCGGGTTTCTCCTCCCGCAGGACAAACAGCTGTCTGTGTGACAGAGAGAGCTCCACTCAGCCCGGGGCAGGGAGACCCACGCAGGAGTGCAGACCCCGCACCTCCGCCCCACCGCGAGCTGCAGAGGCTGGAGCCGCTCCTCTGAGCCGCATGCAGGTCCAGATGTGGCTGCAGCTCCCCAGGAACGGGCGCTGTGGGGAGGATCTGCACAGCAGTCTGCTCCCCTCAATGCAAAGGGAGGCCCAGCAATCTGCAATCACAGCACTTCCCCGCTTTTCTACATGGTGCGGTTAAGAAGGGACCCGCGATCCTTGCCCAGCGCTGCCTGCAAGAACCTGCATCAGCCCCACACCTTTTCCCGAGGGACACAGGGCAATCAATTACCTTCGAGACTCCCACTGTTGTTCGTAACTTCAGAAACCATTTGCTCTTTATAAAATTAAAAAGAAAAAAAAGAGATTTATCATTCCTTATGTAACAAACTTTAAACACGCTCTACTTACAGATGCCTTATTTCTTGCATTAAAACTGCTACAGCTTTGCGGAGCGCTGCCCAGAGAAGGCAGGCCATGGGCACATTAGAAATTTTGGTGCAAACCCCATGTCCTTTCACTGCTGGAGATATTAGAGCGAGAGCTCCAAGTAGCAACACACAAATCATTTCAAAGCTGAGCAAATAACGGAGCCCAGCTTGTGGCCCCGTGTCTTGCAGTTGGGTTTGCTGGTGTCTCATAAGGCACAAGTGAGCAACACGAGACCATCTAAGCTTTTGCCTTCAGAAACCAAGCTCATGGCCCCCAGGAAGAGCCAAATCCTTTCCCAGAGAGGTTTCCCAATGCTTTTCAGGATGCGTGGCCCAGGCCATGCCAGTCTCCCACTCTCGCTGCCGGTTACCTCGGGTCTGGTCCTCTTCCACCCGCTGCTCCTTGCTGTTGTTGCAGGGGTTGGTCTTCAGCCTCTTGGTGGGGGGGGCACTGCTCAAGTGAGAGCACCTCCTCCGTCCCATTCCTCAGGGCCCCGTTCTCTGCAAGGGAATGGCAGCTGAGCCTCCGGCCCTGGGAGCTCCCCAGGGCACCGGGGGACATCTCCTGCCAAGCCCTGCCAGCTCCCACCCCAGCCAAAAGCTTCCTGACCACCCAGGCTCCCCACCCATGACTCGAGGCTCAGCCATGTCATTGGCTTCCAGGAGCAATGGCTTTGAGGGTGCTTTACTCTGGCCTTTTGCATTGCTGCTGTGGGGGACCCCAGGAGGAGTGAGGAGCCCCAGGGCCACCTCGGGACCAGGCCGGCATGGCCATGGCAGAGGGCGAGCAGGCTCAGCCGGGGCCGACCGCAATGGCTGGGCATCGGCGGCTGCTGCCCACGCCAGCCCCATGCCCAGGTCATGCCACCACCTCACCTAAGGCTTTGGGCGGTCGCAGTCCCTTGAGGCCCAAGGGTTTGAAGCCGGTGAGCGCCCAGTCGATCATGGGCTTCAGCTGCTCCTCCAGGGACTCCCCAGGGGCGGCTGCAAATGTCTTCCCTGACCGGCTCCGGGCAACCTGCCGAGAGAGGAGGGATGGCGTGGGCCAGGGTGACCGGGGCTGGTCCCCGGTCAGGGAGCAGCCCAGCTGCAACGTGCATGGCCCCCATGCCTGCCAGGTCCCAGGCCCCCTCCCCACCACGCGCACACGTGCGCAGGGCTCGGCGTCCCCGGCACCGCGGCAGCTGCCAGATTCCCGCGCTGGGTGCGCCCGCGGCCGCGCTCCCGTGCCTCCGCTCCCTGCAATGAGCCCGTCTGTCCTCCACCGGCCCCAACCCAGCTGGGAGCAGGGACAGCCCAGCCCCAGCCCGCACCCAGACTAGGGCTCCCCGGAGAAGCAAAGCAAAGGCAGAAGAGCTGCCCGTGGGTTTGCAGCACCGTAACCCGGAGCGTGACGTGATACCTCCCCTGGATGGGGATCAGACCCAGCGGGTGCTCAGTGCCAGCCCCAACGCAAAGGGCATGCGGCACCAGCCCAGGACACCTCCTGCCAGTGTGACATTGCCTTGTCACTACGACGCTGCCACGTGTCAAGAGCCCCCGGAGGGAGCCTGGCCCCAGGGGTTTCTGGAGTGGAGACCCTGGAACAACTCCTGAATCCCCCAGGATAAACACAGTTTGGCCCCATGGCTGCACTTGGAAAGAGTCCCAGCAGAGAAAAGAGGGTTTTCCTACAGACATCTGTCCACTTTGCCCCAGCAGATGGGGGAAATGATTAATTCTGGACTGTGGCAGGAGCTCACTCACTGATCGTTCTCAAGGTGATCCACAGGCATTATCCAGAACGTCCCCCAAACGCAAAGCAGAGCAAAGTGGAGGGGCAGAGCCGGGAAGCCCCAGCCCCAACCACCTCCCCACACACTGCCGGAGCTCTGCAGGCGCCTGGGCTGAGCAGACCCCCAGCTCTCCGGCCGGGGCATCTCCTTCTGTCCCGGCAAAGCGTTTCCTTCACTGGCTCAGTTGCATCAGCCGCCCCGAGCACAGCCCGTCTCTCCCTGCATCCCACGGCCCCCCGCAGAGCCCAGCACCTTATCCACCCAACCCCAGCTCTGCTCCGCGGTTACCTCCAGGGCATGGTATATGGCTCGTCGGTAGGAGACCAGCTTATTAAACGTGGAAGAATTGAAATGCTGCCTAAAGGCCATCAGTCCCACCAGCTTGTCTGCAGAAACCTGGGGGAGAGCGACAAAAGCTTACCAGTGGGCACGGTCATGCCCCCCTGTGCCGCAGACCCGTCTCCCAGCACGGCTCTCACACCGCAGCTGAGGGCGCTGGGCTGCAGCCATGCTGTGCTGCTGGGGCTTTGTCTGGACCATGCAGCCGGGCGAGGAGGCCCTGTGTCAGCTTTGCAGAGGGCGACAAGCGGCAGAGGGAGGAAAGCAGAGAGAGGCGGCAGCATCACACTTGTGACTAGGATGGGTGGTTTGCACCCTCTGCTGGCACTGCACCTCTGCCGGCACAGCCGGTGCGGCTTGGGCACCCGGCACAGCGCTTCTCTCCCTTCTGCCAGCAGCCCAGGGGAGGCGCGGGATGGCCGAGGGGTGCTGGGGCTCCAGGAGGGCTTCCCTCACCAGGCAGGGAGCGATGGGGGCTCCCCTAGAGACCAGGGCTTGGACAAAACCCTGCGAAGGGGCTGGGCAGATGTCCCCGTTGCTGGATCCTGTCACCAACCTACAGTGGCCAGTCATTAGCAGACAGTAGAGCCACGAGAGCATGCCAGAGCCTGACTATGCTAAACACCGGGGTCCCTGCCCAGGGAGGCTGGAGCTGAGCGCACACACACGCCAGAGGCAGCCCCAGGAATGGGACAGACAGCAGAAATGTGCAGGGCAGGGGATTTCAGCCTGGGCGAAGCCGGGCGCAGGCAGGGGCAGGCAGCAGGCTTACCTCGGAGAACTTCCCATCGCCGAACCACTGCACCCACCGCATGCCCGAGACAGCCTGGCGCTTGGCCGTGGCTCTGTAGGAGACGACAATCGCAGGCCACCAGGAGAAACCTTTGATCTTTCCCCAGACGAGCTCCCCAATTCCAAATTCCTTCCCATCCTGAAAGCAAAAGAGAGCAACACAGGTGAGCCAAAAGCACAAACTCCCCATTTTATCCAACCACCCATATGGAGGAACGGCCACGGGACGCCCTGCAGAGCTGCTACGCCATGTGTGTCGCTCGCTGCAGCACGCACAGACCTCTGTGCAATGATCCACAAAAGCTGCACCCCCTCCCGCAAAAAAACAGCAGAACACATCCCTGGCAGCGCTGGCTCCCAGCCCCGCGCCACGCAGGATCTCAGCGGGAAGGTCTGCGCGTTGGCAGCCCCACGCCAAGCCCGGCGGCTGGCCCGCACAGCGCGGCGCGTGCTCCGTCCTGCACAGCCCTCCTGGCACCGGCACCCTGTGCGTGCCCACTCCTGCCTGCCCTCCCGGGGTCTCTGCACACACCAGGAAGCCTTTTCCTGCCCTCACAAACCAGAAGCTCCGCCTGTCCCAAAAGGGCTTGCAGCAGCCCCGGTGATGGGAATGGGCAACGCAGGAGGGCAGCATCTCTGGGAATGCAGAAAGACTCTCCTGATCCCCTCACCCATCGCAGCAACGTTTGTCTGGGAGAACTTGGCTCGCCGCACGCTGCTGCCGAGCCACGAAGCACAGCCCAGGCCGAGGGACACGGGAAGCACGGCAGGGGATGGTACGTCTCCTGCCCGGCAGCAGGGAGGACTTTGCACCAAAGTTGCTCCCTGGGCTCCCCGAGCAGACGTGGTTGCTTCTTGGCGCAGAGAAGCCCCCTTCACGGCGCTCATAGCTCAGCTCGTCTGGCTGCACCCCAGGGAGAGGACACCCACCCTCCTCTTGCTCCCACAGGGGAACGCAGAAAACAGGGCAGAACAAAAACAGACAGAAGAAAAGGAGAAGTTGGGAATTTTGGCGGGACAGGCAGCCTGATGGGGACCACGTGGGCACGGTGCTGTGCCTGGGGAGGCACCACGCACAGGAGCAGTCACCTCTGCCTGCAGAGTCCTCCTTCCCAGCTTTGTTCTGCAATTAGGCACCTAATTATGCAGGAAGATGCAATTGCCCAATTCCTGCAAGTCTGGGGCCCTGCCCTGACGCCTGCAGGCACTGAATCACGCTCCTCTGCAGCTCCAGCAGCTTCGTTCCTCTCCAGCATCCCCCGAACAGAAACATTTTCTACACATGCAACTGCCTGTCTCGGCAGGGCAGGGCACGGCTGCCAGCCCGGCGTGTGCCGCGCACGCGTCTCTCGGTGGCCCTTGGAGGCTTTGCAGCCCCTCGTGCGGCGCAGGCAGGGGCTCGGAGGGGCTGATCCCCGCACGCCGCCCATCTGCGGCAGGGTGCCCCCGGCGCAGTACCAACCCCACAGCCTGATGGATGGGGACAGCCCGGCGCCATCGCACCCTGGACACACAGGGAAGGGCAGGCAGAGAAGAGAAGGCAGGAGAAGCAGCAGTGAGCTTTCCAGAAGGTCCCCTTGCCTGCAGGCTTGGGACAAGCCAAGAAGGTTCATCCTCGCTCCGCACCGTCCCAGGCGCAGGATTCCAGTGCGGGAGCAGAGTTTGGCCCCTCCGTACCTGGTACTCCAGCGCCCTCCCCGCTTCTCTGCTCTCCGGCTCCTCGGGCCCCAGCTCGGTGGATCCATTCTGCCCCTCCTGGGAGCTGCTGCCGGAGAGCGTGCTGCTGCTCTGGGACGAGTCCCGGGAGTCCTCCTCCGTCAGGTCGATGGTGGTCACCGGGATGGATGTGGCTGAGCGCCGCTTGGAGCTCTGTGCAGCAGAGGGAGCAGAGTGAGTGCAGCAAGGGAGGCGGGGAGAGGGGCAGGGGGGGAGCAGAGACGTGTCCCATGCCACCCCCCAGGCTCTCAGCGGGGGATAGGAGAAGGGGAGCCAGGGAGAGGGGCACTGCCACAGCTGGGAACGGAGGGGAGGTCTCAGGACTGGGGTGTCTGAGGGAGAACTGCTCTGCTTTTTACTTGCAAGACACATAGAAAACGGTGCGCCACTTGCTCTCTTCCCTTTTCCTCTCCCCAGTTCACCCCAGGGTGTTCAAAGCACCCAGTTCATAGCAGGGGCAAGCAACAGCACACACGCACCCACTTCACAGGGGAAACTGAGGCACGGAGAGGCTGCAACATGTCTGAAGCCACTTGGCCAGGGCACAGCAGAAGTGCCGGTCTCCAGAGCCCCAGGGAAGCCCTGGCCCCACGCAGACCCTCACCCGCAGGGGAGCTGGCAGGTCCCTGAGAGTCTCCATGCTGTTTGTTTCCTTGATCTTCATCTCCTGCCGGGTCTGCCCTGCCTGGAAGAGGAGGCGGACGGGGGGCTTCTGCCTGAGACTGCTCTCCCAACCGGCGCTGCCCCGGGGCCGCACCTGCAACCAGAACAGAGATGTGCCATGGCATGGACGCCTTCCCCCACACCAGAGGCCATGCGGGGGACAGGGACAGCCCAGTGGCACCGGAGCCTGGGGGATCAGGGCATGGGGAAGGCAAGAGGAGCGTGGATGGCTGCGGGAGGCACCTCGGGCTCAGCCCCTTGGTGCGACCGTGCACTTCACAGCATCTCTGCTGGGCTGCACAGCCGTGCTCAGCAGCTGCCATCACTGCAGCCCCCTGCACCCTGCACTGCAGGCAGCGGCCCACCAGCAACTGCTTACAACAACCTTTGTTTCCATCTCTCACGTACGTCCTCGACTATACCCTCCTATACCCTCCCTCCTCACAGCTACAGCCACGGCGGTGTGACCGAGACCAGCAGGAGCCAGCAGGCGGGAGGACCAGCCACCGGGAGAGCCGCGGTCCCTGGCAGAGCCGCCGGCACAGCACCCCGTTCACACAGGCGTGGGTGCTCTCACACATGCGTGGGTGTGCTCCCCGCCACAGCCCGGCCCTGCAGAGGCACCCAGAGCAGCCTTTCCCCTGCGGCTTCAGCAGCCGCAGTTTACAATCAGTCTAACCCAGGCGTGCTTCCTGCATCCGGCGTAACAGAGTTTCAAAATGAAATGAGATTTTGCAAGCGAAGAGCCCCCGAACGCGCCGTAGCGGGAAAGCAGAATTTTCACCCTGGTTGGATTTATGGCTCTTTCTTTTGGAAGCTGCCTCATCACAGGCAGATCTCCAACCTTGGGGTTTTATTTCAAAGTCAAAACAATAAAGCCAGAAGGCAAAAATGCTTCCAGACCCTGGAGGTTTGTCAACCTAGTCAACAAAAGGAGGGGGGGGCAAAACTGGGATCCAGCCCCAAAGCAGCTAAAAAGCAGGCCACCCTGAGAGTAGGAGACAAGAGATGCTTTGGTCCATCAATACGGCCAAGACTTTTTAAAGAAAATATCAGCATAATAATTATTAGACTGCTGCAACATGTAGTGGGCATCACTGCATCACGCACCATATCCGCCTGCTGCTGCTGACATAATGTAAACCAGGAATTTAAAAATGAAAACAAATATTATGCTTGTAAATGAATATTGCATCTGTCATTGGACTGTTCCCCCAGCAGCGAGTGCAAGAGCCACCACAGAGGGGAACAGGCGAGGGTCCCGGGCACCAGCTGCCCCCCACAGACAGCCCACAAAGCCCCCGGGCAGCAAGGTCTTACAGCAGCCTTGGTGAGCACCTACCTCCTGTGCCCCTGCGAGGGCGAGCGGCCAGGACAGGTCATCCTTGGAGAGGTCTCCCTTGCTCACCCTTTTGTTGTTCTTCAGGGACGGCAGCCCCAGGCCCCCAGCATCTGCGCAGGGACAAGGCAGAGCAGCCTTAGGCTCCGCGAGCCGTCCTGGCCGTGCCCCTGCACGCCTCCGCCCGCCACTGCTCCGAGCAGCAAGGCGTGATTTGATGAGACTGAAACCTCATCCTGGAGAAATGTGGCCGAGAGCAGAAGACAACCCGTGTCCCGAGGCTCCCCATTGCAGTACTTACTGCTGACATTGGCAGTCCCAGATTACCCACCTGCCCCAAAACTGGGACGGACTCTAATAGCAAGTGTGGGGACGTTCTTGTGGACTTTTCTGCTCCTGAAAGCTCAGACGCATAAGGAAACCATACTCCCACTATTCAGGGCTTGTCACCAGTTCATTTAAAGCAGGACCTCATGAACCCAAGAGCTGGGATTTGGGGACAATGACCAGAGCATCTCAGGAGCTCTGATGCAGCTGGCAGCAATCCTTGGGCACGCGGAGGCTCCCCGTCTCCCTCCGCCCCAGCGGGCTTAAACCTTTAAGGGGCAGAGCCAGCATCTCAGTGTAGCACCCGTTTCCACAACCACTTCTGTTGCCATGGCCTGGATGTGCCACCAGAAAGCAGAAACCCAGCGCAGTCACAGAGCAATACTGGCCACAGCCACGATGCTGCAGCCCCGGGGAAGCCCTGGGGATGGTGGCTGGGAGATCCCCAGCCCCGGGCATCCCTACACACCCCGGGCATGGTGCACCCTGGGCATGCTGTGGTGAGACTCACCCGGAGTGCTGGGCTTTCCATTCGCCTCCAGAACAAGGGCCGGGTTGTCATTAGCGGGGTTGGTGCAATCCCCATTGAAGAGGATCAGCTCTGCCCTGCAGTCTGCTTCATCCCGGCCATGGCTATTGTCCTTTTTCATGGTTGCCTGTGGAATCCAGAGTGGAAAGGAAATTTAGCTGCGCAGAAAGCCCCAAGGAAGGCAAAACGGACAGCGTAAGCTCTTCAAGCCAGCCATAACTTCTCATGCCCTTAGAAAAGGGGTCTGACTGGAGAGACACCTTTGGAGTGGTACCAGGAGCCAACGGGCACCTGCACAACACCTCCCCACAAAGGTGGTGGCCCTGAAGATCCACCAGCCCCAGCAAACAGAGGCCCCAGATGCAACTTGCTTGTCCTTAGGGAAGTGCCGGGACTTTTCTCCGGGACTGCGCTGGCCCAGCCCTGCCATCCATACACCGTAGACTGCTCCCGAGCTCCGTGGATTGCTCCCGAGCTCGGTGCTGCCCCAGGCTGCCTCTGCTGAAGCGCTCCTGGCCACGGCTCGAGATCCTGCCTGGAGGGGAACCGCATTTCCCAGCCCCCCTGCAGAAACCAGGGGACATCCCACCCCCCCGGGCACCAGTCTCACTGTGCTCAGCACACCCAGGAAACCCAGCACGCCCAGCACACCCAGCACGCCCAGCGGTGGGTGGGCTGTTACAGCAGCAGCGGGACATGGCAGACAGTTCGCCACGGGGGGCAAAGTCCTGGCGCCTGCAGTGAGTTAAAACTCTCCTAAAGGCAGAAAAATCCTGCCCACCCCCAGCCTTGGCTCCCCCCGCCCCAGGCGGAAGGGGCAGGGGAGGGATCTGCGCCGGCTGCACTCACGCACCACCACCCCCTGCCCCAGGGGCCGGGGGAAGAGAGTGTCGATGTCCCCCCGCCCCACCGTCCCCCCCAAAACCAGTGTCCCCCTGCTCCAGGAGCTGCTGCTGCGCAGCTAAAGCCCGGCCAGGCGTCCCCCCAGGAGAGGTGGGGCACACCTCGCCTGCGCCCAGATGCCTCTGCCCTCCCTCGGGTGCTCTCCCTGGATCCTGTTTTGGGAGGCGGAAGCTCCCAGGCTCTCCCAGAGGCACCCGGGACTCCGCTCACGAAGCTGCCTCGCTGCTGGGCTATGGATCTGTGCTGCAACTTGCCCCTTCGCCAGCACAGTCATTTCAGGAGCACGCAACTCAGCTCAAGGAGCTAAGGGGCAAGCAGGGCTTTACCCACCCTTTCCTCATTAGGAACCAAAAGCAAACACACACACCCCCAGCCCCAAAGAGACCTCGGGCTCCAGCCCCGCCACCCCCCTCCACGTCGTTCTCGCTCAGCATCACCTCCGACTGCTTCCCTAACAATTGAGATTTCTGCTTTGAGATCATCTGTCAGCACCTCTGACAAACAAAGACCAGTCGGGGTTTGATATTTCGGACGCCGAGGGCAGCGTTAAAACCCTGGTAATATCCAAACACGAAGGCAAACAGGTGTCCAGAACCCACCTCCGCAGGCAGAGCCCCCGGGTGCACGTCCTGCCTCCCCCCACAGCCTCCTCAACAAAGGATGAGGAAGAGCAACGGCACCAGAGGGAGTCTAAAGCTGCGTAAAACCCCTACAGCTGTGTGCAGAAATCCCACTGCTGCGAGCACATCTGCTCCCAGACCCGGCGAACAATTCCTGGGAGCTGCCCAGACTCGCTGGGCTGCCCCCGGCCCAGGCGGACGGTCCCACGCGCCGGCCCCGCGCACGCCGGCCCCGGATGCTCTCGGATGCAGCAACACGTCCCGGTGCCGCACAGCCGGGTCAGCTCCTCCACCAGGATCTGTTCTCCCTCCCCAGCCTGCGATCCTGCAGAGCGGCAGCGATCATAGCCAGCAGCCATGCTGCCATAAAAAATAGCAAATTTCACAAAATAATAGTGAATCTCACAAAAAATAGCGAATCTCACCCAGGAATCCACACAGCGCGGTGTGAGAGGATAAGCTGCTCTCTCAGCACAAGGGTGACCCAGAGGAGAGGCTGGGGACAGGGAGATGGGGCAGTGTGAGGCTGTTAAAATCCAGGGAGGACAGGAGAGGGCACGGCCACCTCCCAGCCCTGCAAAACATCTGCACCCTCAAAAACACCACCGGGACCTTCAGAGGACCTTTGCATTCGGTCCTTTGTCAGGAGCCTGTTTGGGAGCCTCAGACGGGACCCTGAGCCCGGGAGGTTCAAACTTGCACCTCAAAAAGGCACGGCCAGCCCACAGCAGGCGATCGGGCGAGCGTGTCCCTGCCAGCCCTGCGCTGGGGAGGCGGAGGGCAGGGTGACACAGCAGCCAGGTCTCCCTGGGACACATAGCCACGACTGAGCACCCAATGTGCCACACTCAGCTTTGCCGCGTGCTCAGGGAGCTCCGACACCGTCTTTGTTCCAGATATAAAGTGGGGGGAAAAAAAGTTATCATTTTAGAAGGGACTACTCCCTGGCAGAGCTGGAGAACCCCACGCCAGGGCTCTGCTGGTCCATGGGACCTGCCTGCAAGCACCGGCGTAAGCACAGACGTTTCAGCTCACCGGGTGCAGGCAGGGCCTGCAGCGTACAGGCAGGAGCAAGCAGTGCACACGCAGGAGCATACGCACCGCTTGCTCCCGTGCACTTCTCCAGCTGCACCACCTGAGATCACTTGAGGGCATCCCGTCACCATCCTCTGATACACAAGCGGGAAAGGGAACATCACACCATGACCCACACTGCAAAGCTAGTTATACTCTTACTTTCCCCAAAACTTACACCTAGGCAGCGGGACTGCAGTTCCCATCCCTTCTCCTATTGCTGCTGGGTTTTGCACCAAGCAATGAAGCCACGTGCTCAAGTCCGTCCTGCCCGCTGAAGAGGGCGGTCGGGCCTGCTGCCCCTCCGACCACTGAGGAATTCCCGCAAGAGCCACCGTCCTCGTGAGCCTCACCACCTCCTGCTCGGGAGGAAGGCTCAGCCCTTTGTCCTCGCCTCCCCTTGCAGTAACACCCACCAACATGTGCACACAGGGCATTACAAAAATAATAAGAAACAGAGCGCTCCCCTCACATGTTCGGTCTCACGGGAGGAGGAGAAAAACAGCACCGCAGTGTTTGCATTGCTTAATGCACTGCAAGCATACAGGCATGCACGACAGCCATACGCTTCGTACAAGAACCCACGAAGAATGAAATAATGCAGAATTCCGGCTCCGATGCTCAAAGCTCCCCAAGAGACTGGCGCTAGCGGCAGCCCCGACACTGCCTGGTGCCCAGGACGTGCCCTGCAGCGATACCCCACCGAGACAATGAACCCGCTGACTCCGGATCCCGCCCTAGTTTTGCAATACCAGTTTCTTTAAGGTTTGCCAAACTGGTTAAAGACCATGCCACAATATTAACTGCTTAGAGAGACTGCCGGGCCCTGCCCGGCCGAGCTCGCCGGCTGCCCCAGAGCGGGCAGAGCGGCTGCGCTCACCTGCGAAGCATCCCGGCAGGGCCGTACCTCCGCACCCCGCTGTCCCCCGGGACCAGGGCTGCTCCCCCAAGCCCTGGCTCGGGCTGGTTTCAGTTTTCCTTCTTGAGAAAACAGGCTGGCCCTTATCAGGTGCGTTTCCCCAGTAGGTGGAGAGATTGCAGGGGAGACAGCCGGACTTTGCCTCCAGACAGGGGCATGCATATCAAAAGGCTGGAGGGAAGCGTTTTACATGATGGCTGGGATGGCAGCCATCACCCAAGCCCTGTTTGAATAACAAAAAGAAATATAAAGGACCCCAATGGCCGGGGCTCGCTCCCTCCAGGCTGGGCTCCTGCCGAGAGGGCTCTGGGCTATCGCGCACACAAATGGCCTTTAACTCTTCCCAAACTGAACATTTCCCTCTAATCCTGGGAAGAAAAGAGTTGCTGGGTTGGCAGTTTAGTAAGAAAGGGAGCCCATTTTGGCAGATATGCTCATTAAGAAGGGCAGGCTCTCCCCTCCCCTGCCCGTTTCCTGTGCCTGGCCCCTCTCCGGCTCTCGCCGCGCTCCCGCGCTCCGGCACTTCCCTCCATTTTCCCCCTGTTTCCTCTCCTGCCCCCCCCTGCCCCGCTCCGCTCCCCCTCCGGACCGCAGCAGCCCTTTGCGGCCACCCCCAGGCTCCAGCACGTCGCCCGCTGCCTTTCAGCAAAGCTCGGTTGAAAGAAATGAAACAAAAAACAAACCGGCCCCTCCTCTCCCAGTGAAGACCAGGCCTGAGAAGTCTCCTGGGCAGCCACCATCACAGCCAGCCGCTGCTCCAGCCGCTCTAGGCTCTTTACCATGCTCATCTCGGTCACGTCCCGCTGAGATGAGCCACCCTGGCTCTCCCGGGCCCCCTGCCCAGGGATGTGCCCGGCGTGGAGCGGGCACCCGTGCTGGCGCTGCCTGCGGGCAGGGCTGGGGGCTGCGGGGGCTCTGCCGTCACGCAGGTGGGACTCGCTCAGCGGTGGCAGGTCCCTCCGTCCGGAGCGGTTACTGCTTCATTTTTCCCCTGCAAAAGAGGACATAAAGCGATGACAATGACACCTCACTGTCCCCATCTCCTCCCACCTGGCCCTGTAACAGTGGGGGCTCGAGCATCCAGCCCTCCCCAGAGCTGGGGGCTGCGACACCCTGGCTCATTCTCCCTCATAACTTTAAAAATTAGGAAACTGGAGACAGAGGGAGAAAAGGAAAGTCCTGCTGAAGGGGCAGCATGTTTCAGCCCCCTCGCTCCTTCTTCAGGCCCCTTTCCAAGGGAGGTCGGCGCAGCATCAGCGAGAGCCCCAGGACCAGCGCTCGCCCCGGGTGTCCACCCACTGCTCCTCTCTCCTGGACTCCTGGGACTTGTGCCCCACGGTGGGGCCACCCTGGAGTTTACTTCTCTTTCTCAGATGCTCTCCCTCTCCCCTGCCTCTCCCTCCATCGGAGCTTCTCCCCGGGCTCAGGAGGACGAAGATGCCAGCAGACCTCCCCCGGGGATCCAGCTGGCTCGGGAGGAGAAGGATGCCGGCAGAGCTCCCCGCGGGATCTCCCCGGCTCGGGAGGAGGATGATGCCGGCAGATCTCCCCCCGGGACCCCCCCGGGTCGGTACCTGCCGCCTGGGCCGGTGCCTGGCAGCTGAGCGTGCCCCGGCTCCGGCAGCCCCCTCCTCTCCGTCCCCAGCCCCCGGGGAAACTTCACGCCCGAGGCGCCGGCCGGGAGCTGTTTTCCTGCGAACAGAGAAAAAACAAGATGCGCTGACACATCCCTGACCCAAGAACCGAAAACAAAGGTGTTCAGCCCCGGCAGCGCTACCGCCGCATCCCGGGCTCCCGGAAGCCCTCCCCGTGCCCCCCTGCCTGGGGGCGGCGCTGCCCGGGGCCCGCCGAGCCACGGGCAGGGTAACCCCAGCCCTCCCCAAACCCTCCCCGCCCCGAAGCCAGCACTTGCCGTTTCACCGACGGCAACCCGAGGACTCCCGAGGTTTTGCCGCGTTCCCGCCGCGGCCCCGGGTTCTGCCCCTGCCCCGTTTCCCCTGCCCGTCCCGGCATCGCCGGGGGTCCCCGCCACCCGGCCCGACCCCGCCGTGACAGCCCCGGGACGCGCCCCCGGGATACGCGGCCGCGGCGCCTCCGCGGGAAACTCCGAAAGTTGCGACGGGAGCCGGAGGGGCGGGAGGGACCGGCGGGAGCCCTGCCCGGGGCGGCGGGAGCACCGAGCCCCCCCCTCCCCAACCCTCCCGGGGGCCGAGCACCGGCAACAAGTGGCGGCGGGGCCCGCCGCCCCCTCCTCCCGCTGCCCCGAACCCCCCGGGGCGGAGCACCGCGAGTCCCCGGGAACCGGGAGCGGGGCCGCCCGATCGGCCGGGGCCGGGGCGCTCCCGCAACACTCTCCGGTGCTCCCGGTGCCGCCTCTCCGCCCGCCCCATTGTCCCCCCGCCGCCTCCGCTCACAACAAAGCCGCCCACGAGGATGCGCCGCGGCTCCGGCCCGGGCGGCCCCGCTGTCCCCGCTGTCCCCGGGTCCCGCGCTCACCTGCGCCGCGGCGGGACGCGCCGTCCAGCGGGGGCCGCGCCGCCGCTCGCCGCCGCCTCCCGCGCCCCGGCCGGCCCCCGACAGCCCCGCGCTCCGGTTACATGGCGCTTTAACCCTGCCCGTGCTGGGCAGCCCCTCCTCCTCCGCCGCCGCCCCACGCCCGCCGCGCCGCACGGCGGGGGAGGGGAGGGGAGGGGAGCAGGGGGGCCCGCACCCGCCCGCCACCCCCCGGACCCCCCCCCCCCCGGCCCCGCATCCCCCGGGGCCCCCGCACCCCCCGGAGCTCAGCATCCCCACCACCACCACCCCCGCCCTGCGGGTCCGTGCTCCCAGCGCCCCTGTATCCCCCCACATTCCCCCAGTGCTCCGCACCCCCACGGTGCCCCGCAACCCCCCACACACCCTCCCCCCGGGCCTCCGCATCCTCCAAACGCGGGGCCGCACGCCCGGCGCCCCAGTAGCCCCCCACTGCTCTGCATCTCCCGGAACTCAGCATCACCCGGGACTCAGCATCACCCGGGACTCCACATCCCCCCCCCCCCGCCCCTCGGTGCCCCGCATCCCCTCCCCGAGGCTCAGCATCCCTCTCCCGGCGCTCCACAGCCCCCCTGATGTCTCGCACCCTCCCATGGCTCCCCATCCCCTGGTACCCGCCGGCACCCCGGTGTCACCCCCCGTGCTCGGCATCACCCCAAGGCTCAGCATCCTTCCGGGGCTCGGCCCTCAGAGCCACCCTCCCCAGGGGGAGAAGGGGCACCCCGATGATGCCGGGCAGAGCCCTCACCCCACCGAGCCACCCCTCTGCCCACCGGCTTTCCATCAGCACTGTGCCCCTCGCAGCGTGGCACAGCCTCACAAGTTTTACAGTCAGTTTTTGTTTGTTTGTTCTTTCCCTTTGCCCTACAGAGGCGAGACACTTGCGAGGGCCGTGCTGGGGATGAGGAAAACAGTCTGCGCCTCTCCTGCCCAAGACAAAGCATCCAGAGTCCACGTGGGGTATAATCTTCTCGGCTCACTTGCTATTACTTCTAGATCCAGCAGAAAACTGTATAACAGTAAAAAGAAGGAATATGATTATCCTGGTGTGACAGAAACAGGCTTTCAAGGCCAGGAGGAAAAAATGAGTTAGCCAAAGCATCCAAAGCCTGCGGGAAGTGCCTGGACCAGCCCAAGGCCTGTACAGCAGGTTCCCCCAGACCACCCCTCCATCCCTGCAAAACACAAGCATGAAAAATGTGGCTGCACATGTGAAAAAAGCCCTGCAAGTGAACAAGAGGAGCCGCGAAATCTGGTCCGGATAAGCCTTCGGGAACACTGGAGATTACAGTTCAAATAAACACACACTGCATAAACCTAAAGCTAATTTGCAACTCTGTCGAGCAGATTAAAACCCAGCAAATAGATTTTACCCCTGTTTGGTTTTCCAAATTTGAGAAAGCAAAATGCTTTTGCGGGTTGTGCTCATGAGAGTTTCCAGGGCACTGTTAGGGTGGAATTAGCCCTTGCTTCAAGCATCCACTGGCTCTTCTCCCTTTCTACAGAAACCTTCCTGCCTCTGTTGGCCTCGCTGACCTGCCATCAATCTCCCGCCCGGCTGAAACGCCCTCTTTCTCTCTCTTCCCCTCAGTTATCATTTAATTCAGGAGAGCACGTCTGTGCATACTGTTCGTGAAAAAGGCCTGGTACCAAACAAAGCAGCTCTGGGCAGATTATGAGCCAAACCCTGACCCTTTTCCCTGTCTCTGCTACACACAAGCATGGAGAGATGCTGTGAGTTTATTTCTTAACAGTCAAGAGAATTTGTATGTCATCTCACGGGGGAAAAAAGGTACCTCTAAAGAGGATTTTATGTTTAGTCTCCTGACAGACTTTTCTGGTACCCTGCACCAGGGTCTCAGCCGTTCCTGCTGAACAAGGGTTTGCAGCTGGCAGCATCTGCCAGGCAGGTACCAGAGCATCCCCACCACCGCTCCCCGTCAGCTCTGAGGCTCTCCAGTGTGGACATGTGGTGGGACATGGCCCTGGGGGCAAAGCTCCTCCGCTCCGTCACTGGAGCAGCTGCAAGAAGCCGGGAAGTGTGGCCAGGGCTCACACGAGCAGGGGCTCCGAAGCAGGGGCTGCGGAGAGGTGAGGGGGTCCCTCCCCACCCCTGGGCGCAGGCTGTGCGTCCTCTGCACACCGTGCCACGGGCACGTCCCTCCCCGTGACAGAGTGACTCCCATCGGTAGCGCAGCTGGACTACCCAATGCTTCTGCAAAAAATTGTTCCAGCAAGAAGAGCCATTTTCCCACCTGGCCGGCCTCCCTCGGCCAGCGTGTCGAATCCATGGAGCGGGTGACCGACCAGCTGAAAGAGCCGCCCTCTGTCACCATCACAACAGAGTTGGGACTGGCAACATCCATTCATATCAGAAGCGACTCTTCATCCTCATCTTCCACTCTGAATGCTTCCCAGTGACCGTGCCAGCCCTTCCGCACATAACTCATCTCTCCCGACTCTGAATTCTCCTCCTCACCAAAGGCTGCTCAGCCGTTGCCTTCTCTACAGTGTCCCTGGGTTATGGCACCAGGCCCAGCTACTCTCTGTCCACCTTATTCTCCCACTTCAAATCTCTTCCTAAAATTCTCCTTCGCCACCCTGGTCAGGAAAACCAATGCAGTTCTCTGCCCGGAGCTCTGCTCTGGCTCCGATCACCTGCTGCCTCTTGCTTTGCACCCAAGTGTTTGGGTCGGGACCTGCTCGTGTTTCATAAGCGACGTGCCTGGAGATCCCAGACAAATAAAGCAATTGAGCAAATATGTGTCATTACCTACAGCTGTCAGCAGCACACCCTTGTCATCCCTGGATCGGTGGGTCCCAGTTTCCCAGGCCTCAGTGACAGCTAAGTGCTTGTTTGGTCTTCTAGCAGGTAGGGAGAAGCATCAGCACCATTAAATCACCTCGGACAATTGCAAGCTCTTCCAGCGACCCTGGGGCAGGGAGCAGGAGGAATTTTTCCTTTCGCTGAAGCCAGTAACGCTGCTCCTGCTGAGTTCAGGCTTCGGAGTTTCCCGCGGCGGTGTATGCACAGCACAGCGGCTCCTTCCCAGCCCACAGTAACAATCATTTTCACTGCCTGGCATTCTTCACTGCAAGACCCCGTCAGAGCGTGTCCCATGGGATGTGTTCTCCTCCACGAGCAGCTCCATGGCCCCAGCCCTCGCTCCAGCCCAGTGCTGGCCACCCACCTCTCCACCAGCTCCACCAGCTCTGCTCCATCACAGCTCCCAGCGACTGGCCGCTCCTCACCACCGCTCCCCGGAGAAGCTGTCCTGCCACCAGCATCTCTCCTGAGCCCCGGAGCGAGCTGTGGTACCCAGCAGCACCATGGCAGGGCTCTGACTACTGAGAGCAAGGTCTGTCCTCGCTGTGGGGAAGCCTCATCCTGCTGCCACATGTGGGAATAGAGCCTCCAGCCTCCCCTACAGCCGGGCTGGCTTTTCCCATCTGGGAGGAATTGCTGTTTACACGGAGATAGGAAGTGTTATCCCTCCTACACGAAGTTTCTAGCCCTTCCTGTGGGCTGGCCAGGACCGCATGATACAAACCTCTAATAAAAATAAGGTTAAAAATAAGTGTCATCCGTGTAACCAGAACATCTAGAAAGTCTGCAGCTACCAGCGTGTAAACTTCAAACGCACAGGCACACAAAGAAAAATCTTCAATGCCTCTCTAACAAAGCTGGCCACAAAATCCTCTTTTTCCTAGAAAACAGGATACACCTGCTACAGCCTAATCTGAAGTGACGAGGCCTCCCCAAACCGCCCTCCTGAGCATATATACTTTTATCGCAGAAACACTGCTCCCCGGGGGCAGCTGCCTGCCGAGCCCCCTCTACTCCAGGTCCAGAGCTGCTCCTTCCCTGGCGGGTAAGGGATGATCATCCCTGCCCACGGGCAGGGGAGCCGGGAGAGGAAGGGTTTTGCCTGCGGTCACAAGGCAGGAGCGTACCAGTGGTGCTTCCACTTCCGCCACAACCTTCACACACGATGCTTGCAATAATTTACTCCTGTAGCAATGTCTGCCCAGGAGCAAACGGTGCAGAGTGTGATGGGGGAGAGGAACGGGCATTAAACTGCAGGAGAAACTGAAATTCTGGTCTCAAAGACCTCGTTTATATCAGCCTCCCCTGGGAACAGAGCTAACCCCTCCAAGGTTTCAGCTGGGCAATCTCCATCACAGCAGCAAGCCGGGAGGGGTTGTAGCATCCCTCAGCCCACATAGAGAGATGTTCTCCTGAGTCCACACAGCCCAAGGCAGACACTGCAGATGGGCAGAATACACAGAGAGCAGGTGGGCTCAGCATCAGCCAGGGTGAAAGGCGTCTGGGTTTTACCTCCAGCTCATTCACACACTCTTACCTTTTCCAGGCCTTTCTCTGGCCAGCAAGCGCAGGCAATGCTCTCCCACTTCAGGAAAGTGCTCCAAGGCTGACCTTGGAGTGACTGCAAAGGGTTTTGAGAGGTTTGGATAGAATGTGGCATCAGAGAACAGGACAGTGACACCGCAAGATTTGATCTCTTGGGTATATGTAACAAGGATCCTTCCCCAGGTAACACTCGCCAAGTGCTGAGGAAGCTTTTGGAGTTTGACAGGTGAAATGAAGCTGAAAAATGCATATGAAGTAGGGCGCACTGATCCTCTGGCTCATTTCACCGTTTCAAATACTCTATTTCCCTCTGTGTGTGTATGTGCGTCCGTGTCCCATTGCCTTTTGCCGCTGCTTTCATTCCAGTATTTGTGGTGAACAAGCACGCATATCTGTAACTCGGAACTGCTGTCCTCAGCTTGTCCTCAGCTCTGATGAGTCCATCAGCGACAGGTTCTGCATGAGAATGGCCTGGCAGAGGCACCCATCGCTGAGGGCTGCCAGGGGACACAGGCTGCCTGCCCCAGGCAGGGACAGCCCTGGGGGCTCTGCCCAGGGCGCTGGGGACCATCCTCCACCTGGCACCCCTTTAACTAACCCTGACCATCACCCTGTAACCTTCTCTCTTATTTGAGTAAATCCTTTTAAAAAATGAGTGCTGGCAGAACCAAGCTGCCCTGCGCCAGTGCCGTAGCGGGGATCGTGGCACTTGCATGCCACGCTGCAGCCAAACCAGCATCCCAGGAGGTCAGACTGCCGAATTTCCTGGTGATTGTTTGGACAGGATGTTCCGAGCACATACCTCCACTTAAACTCTTCTTCTTGGATGCTGTCACTCAGCTTTCCCCAAGAATTTGGTTTGCCGCCTGGGAAACTGTTTAACCATGTTGGCTTCTCCCTCCTGCATGCTCACACAAGCACACATGCGTGCACTGAGACCATCCTTAATTAGTTCCTAAAGCATCACCCTAGAAGGACACAGGGAAGTAAAGATCAGTCACGGGCTGCTCCTGCACAGCTAATCCTGGCATATAAATCAGACAGAAAATTGCCTCTTTCCTTGTTTCTGCTTTTTTGGCCACACAGCACAGGTGAACGAATTTTGGTGGTTATGAAAGTGTGCAACTATTAATTGCCATTATTAATTTGCACTTAGGAAAATGTACGTTAGGGTCTATGCAAAATTTTAAGGCCGGGAATACTGTATTCACACACACTGGCATCCCGTGCTACCCAGTCCATGCATCTCCCTGAATGAGTTTTAGTTAAGATTAACTACTTTTTTAGAGACAAGCATATCCTGTGGTTTTAAATATGCCGATACAGCCAGTTCACCACAGAACCTGATAAATTGTTCCAATGTGAAAAATCTGCACTTTGTTTTGAGGTGTCCTAAATATTTAGGGTCAAACCCTGCAAGCACCCCCACATGCAATTTTTTTTTCAGCTAAACAACCCTATTAAATCGAGGCACACCTTCTACCCCGTGTATATGAAACAGAAAATCTCCCAGCTGGGGTATCTTCACTGTGAAAGGCACTATAAAATTTCCTATTTCATTTGCAATTGAAAGTGTCAGTAATAAACCAGAAGCTTTGTGGGCTGCCATAGTTTTACCTTCTACAAAGGCTTTTATACACTGTCCGTCTGCCCGGGCAGCCAGTGAACACCTTCCCAGATAAAATGGATCAGACACACTCACACTGATAGTGAAATAACTGCCGGAGAGCTTATCTTTCTGCTCTTGGAAAGCTGTGAAATCGCAGCTTAAGGCAAGGGCGTCTTCAAGCATGGGATCAGCTCCATTGTCCTCTGCGGGAATACATCCAGTTTTAATATTTTCTGGATCAAGGCCTTCCTCCCAAGCACAAACAGAAAGGAGACCGCGTAACAGAGGGTGAGAAGGCGATTTTACAACTCACCTGCCTTCTTACAGGTCTCTGAACCAAGGAGACCTCCTGTTTGTGGGTTATGGTGAGAATGGGTTAAAATCTTAACATCTAGACACTTTCTGCTCATGGGCTGGCTCAGCCCAGAGCTGCTTCTTCCTTACCATCCATCACCCGTCCATCCCAAGGAGCTCAGCCATGGGACGTGATGAGCTGCTCTGCCCCAGGCCACCCGCCACCGCGAGCCTGTGCCAGTGCTGGCAGCAGCAGCCAGAGGGGGAAAATCACACCCGAGTTTCTGGTCCTAAGTGGAATTTTCAGAGCGAAAAAAAAAAAGTTCAACCTATAAACTGTTTTTTAAACATTTTATTGAGGTTTTTGTACAGAAAACAACTTACACAACTCAGCTGTCAGCCAGATCTCCACACCGCAGGTAAAGTTTAAGCCTCCACACACAGAGGGTACCCACAGCTCTCTCCCTTTTTGCCTGTAGTTTACTCTCCACACGTACCAGCAATCACACAGTTTACTTTCCACAGAAGTGATCAAGTGCATAAAATTAAACATGTGGCTAAATACCTCTAGCACCGAGATCTTAGAATGAAGAGTAAACATTTATTGGCACAAACACGCAGACATATACACGTACTGCAGCTCGAATTTGGGGGTTCTACCGACAAGTTTTGGGTAGGAAAGCAAGAGGCTGTCCCAAACCTTTCACACCAAAACTAATTGTTCTGTAAGACCAATTAATGGCGCGCCAAGCCATGCTGGGAGGTGAACCCAGCCACGCTCCCCCCTGCCCGCGCGTGGCCTTGGGGCCCGTGGCACAGCACTGCTGCGAGCCTCGGGGTGGGCAACCGGGCACGCCGGCCTGCTGGCCACCCATCCCGCCAGCCACCAGTCCCACCGGCCACCCGCCCCGTGCCAACGAGGGGCTCCGCCAGCACCACGGCCGCAGCCGCAGGGGCCGCCATGGGCCGGGCCGAGCGGCTGCTCCAGGGCACGGAGGGCGGCGGGAGCCCCACCGGGTGCCCTCAGCCGCCCCCCTGCCCCGGTGCGGTGCGGGGCCGGTGGCGGCGGCGGCGGCGGCGGCGGTGCGGAAAGTGCGGCCGCCAATGCTCAGGCTGAGGCGGGCGCCGGCGCCGGGGCCGGGCGGGGCGGGCGGAGCCGCAGCCGCCGCCATGGGGCTGCTCAACTTCACCCGCGACCCGGTGCCGGAGGCGGTGAGCGGCGATATGCACAACCTCAACCAGCTCAGCGCCCAGGTGGGGCCGGGCCGGGCCGGGGGAGGGCGGGGAGCGGCCGCGGGAGCAGCCCCGGCCCGGGATCCTGCGGGGCCGACGGCTCCAGGGCAGCCGCAGCCGGGGTGAGCCGCCACCCGGCGTGCCGGGCCCAGCCGGCCCCACAGCAGCTCCGGTACCGGGCCCGGACGGGCCCAGCAGGCCCCACACCCCCAGAGCAGTCTCGGTACCGGGCGCCATCGGGCCTCCAGGCCCCGCAGCCCTGGAGCAGCCCCGGCACTGGGCCCAGTCAGGCTCTGCACCTCCAGAGCACCCCAGTACCGGGTCCCATCGGCTTCCAGGCCCTGTACCCCCAGAGCAGCCCCGGTACCAGGCCTGGTCAGGCCCAATAGCCCCAGAGCAGCCCCGGTACTGGGCCCAGTCGGGCTCTGCACCTTCACAGCGCCCCAGTACTGGGTCCCATCGGCTTCCAGGCCCTGTACCCACAGAGCAGCCCGGTACTGGGCCTGGTCAGGCCCTGTAGCCCCAGAGCAGCCCCGGTACCGGGCTCGGTCAGGCCTCCAGGCCCCAGTGCCAGGGTCCCTGCCGGGTCTCGGCTCACTCCAGAAGGGAACTGTGTTTTCTGGTGTCTGGGGCAGGGTTGCAGAGCATGGCCCCGTGCTCAGCAGCACAGCCCCACTCCCAGCCGGGTGAGCCCCGCGCACAGCAGGAGCCTGTTTTTGAGGCCACAAGGCACGCTGGGCGATGGAGGGGCTCACATCGCACCCTGTGTGGGCTGTAGGGTCCTGTCGAGGGCTGGTTTTTCTCAGTGGGACTGCATGGCGTTGGGGTTGTGATTGCCACCCTGCCACCCTTCTGTCCCGGTCAGCAGTACATGTCTGCCTCTGGGTCGCCAACACACTGGGTGTACAGCCACGTCACAGAAGCTGGTTCAGCTCGCACTGAAGTTAGTGGAAGAGCTGTAGCTTTTTTAGCTTAGCTTGCCGGAAACATGGGTAACAGCCATCTCTGTTACATGGCTGACGACGAGGGTAGGACAGGGTGAGCCATGTGCAGCCGTGGACCAGGCAGCTGTACCCAGAAGGTCACAGCCAGTGCCGGCGGAGGAGGGAGGGTGGTGGTGCTCTGCCCTACAGGCAGGCTCTCCAGCCCTGCCAGCTGCACACTTAGAAGGCACCGACTAGACCTTTAATCAGTTCTTTTCCTTTCCAAAGTTAGTCTGGCTACCCCATGGGGTTTGTGAAACAGAGGTGTTCGCATCTTTTCCCACTCTCAGTTTTTGGATTACACAGGATAGAATGGCAGCTTCCGATTAGCCAAGGGTCACAAAAGCCCCGTGCAGTGCCAGCTGCCAGCTGCTCAAACCCTTTGAGAGTCTCTGAAAAGCATCCATGAGCAAATCCCATCCATAGGCATCTTGTAATGCCAAGGACAGGGGTACCTCACCAGCGTGGGAGGTTGAACTCTGGGGCCAATGTACTGGGGGCAGGTGGAGCTGTATCAATGTGGTAACTCACCACCTAATCGTGGTGGTGATGGGGTGGCAAAGTGCTGAGAAATGATGCATGCTGATGCTCAACTCCGTAACACTGTCCTGTTCCTTCACAGCAATTCTCAGCTCTGACTGAAGTGCTCTTCCGCTTTCTAACAGAGCCCAAGGAGGTAAGGCATGTGCAGAACTCCAAGAAGCGTGTGAATGCAGCTCTCTGGTGAGAAACATGCAGAGATAAGATTGTGTCCCTGCTCTTTCTCTTGAGCAGGTAGAAAGGTTTCTGACTCAACTCTCAGACTTTGCCACCATGAATAAGATCAGCTTGGGCCCCCTGAAAAACATTGTCAAAAGTATTCTTCTGGTACCTAATGGTAAGTGATACATTTGCATATGCTACCCTGAGGCCAAAACTATTTCGTCTGTTCCTGCATGCTGCTAAAGTTCGTCTTCAGAACTGCAGTGCACTTGGTTTGCACAGTAAGTGCTAACAGTAGCTAATAAATGGCTTAGCGTTTAAGAATCAGAAATTCTCTTGTTGAAATGTCCGTTTGGTGACTCTGGCTTTGTATTATTTACACACTGCCTGCACACACATTTCACAGGCTTAACTAAACTCACTTAAATATCTATGCATTAAATGCAAGCACAACACAGTGACAGTGCTTGGTTTAACTTGCACCTGTAAATCTGTTTTTTTTCCAGACCCCTGCAGCCTTATGTTGGCACTAAGTCTTTGTAGGAACTTCCATCCAAGTGACCCAGTGCTGTAATTCCTACAAGGGCAAGTGCTGTTTGAGACAGATAAGACAGTGTACACACCCCTCTAGAGTGGGCTGGAAACTGGTATAGTTCTAGGCCACGTAAAGGAGACATTCGTCCTTGCAGTCTCATTTTAGAAAAACACTTATGTACCCAGCAGTTTCTCATTCATAAATAGTGGGGAAGAGGGGCAGGAGGATTCCCCTTGAATACCCCAGACTCCAGCACTTTATGAGATTACTGTGATGTTGTGGCTGCCGTTTGACATGATAATGCATCAAACACCTCCACTGCACGTTCATCCCATTGATCCTTCTTGTTATTAATAGTCCCTTGCTATTATCCTTCCGTCCTGGGTTTCCCATAGCTTTCTTCACAGCAGTGAAGCCGTGCACAACTGTTTCCTGCATTTGGTCTAAACTTTCATTCCACTATTTCAAGCCATTTCTTCTGTCTAGGAGTAGCACTGGATAATTTCCTTTCCTACAACTGTCTTGGGGGTATTTAATGTGGAACCGGCATTTTCTCCCTTCCTGATTCTAGCCTGTGCGCACTCAGTCTCATCATTCGTGTTCGTGTGCGCTGGCTCCAATCCCGTTGTGACTTTTCGTTAACTCTGGGATGCCGCAGACGGTATCGGAACAGATTACAGCAGATAACTTTGCCTATGCGCTACACAGACGGAAAGCCACGTGGGACTGGCAGTCTCTTTGAATTTATGAGATTCCTGCTCTTGGCTTTAGAGAACAGAATCCTTGTAAACTTCCATGTGCTGCCTGTGCCCCAGAACAAAGGAGGCAGGCACAGCAGGGGAAAGTGTTATATGCACACGTTCACACCCATAATCCAAAACACAGCAGGTAGGTCAAATTAGTAGCCTGCCAGCCTTAACAGTTCTCCTTTAACAAGCAAAGCTTCTATAGGAGGGAAAGCAGCAACTTCAAAACACAACCGCTGCTGCTGTTTCCATGGATACCCGCAATGAAATCTCTCCCTCTTTCTCTCAGGCACTTCCATCGCCCTGACTTTTAAAGCACTGGGCATCTGCAAAGATACCGGCAGGCACAACTGTATTTCCTATCTTGAGGAGCTGTGGTTTGTTTCAAAACACAGTCCAAGAACAGAAGCTTTCTATCGCAGGGTCTCCGTCCCGGCATTTATTTGACTCAGTAAAGATTGCTTTGACTCAGTAAAAAGTGATTTTTCTTCCTTGCATTGTTTATTCAGGTGCCCTGAAGAGGAATCTGTCTTCCGAGCAAGTCAGAGCAGATTTTATTGCTCTAGGTAGGTCACCTGACTTTCACTAAATAAAAGATAATTAATATTTATCACATATAGTAATCTCTCATGGTTTCTCCCACAGGCCTCAGTGAAGAGAAAGCCAGTTACTTTGCAGAACAGGTATTAATATATTTTTACTTGTCTCTTAAGCTAACAAAATGTCAGTCTTTGAGTGGGAACTTGTAAAACCCCACTGGGCTACTTAGATGTGTCAGCACTGTGGGTTTTTTCTTCAAAACCAGCTCAGAATTTTGAACAGATAACTGATAAGGGTAACTTTGTCTAATGCCATGGCCTCTACTTAACCAGTTTAGTGATTCCTGCACTTCTGTGTGGCTTTCATTTTATTGTTTTCCAGCTTTGCATGCTTTGAGCCCTGGGGTCATGCAGTTACATGAACACAGGACTTTTTGCGCAGATATTGTTACACTGAACCAGTGTTAAAACAAAAACAGTGAGTTTCATTTACAGAAGTGACGAGGCAGATGGAAATCCTAGCAGGACTTGAACATCTTTGAAAACCCTCCCGACCACATTAGTTTGCCCCTTTGCACACCTCCACTTTGGGCTTCTGCCATCAGTCTCCCTCGTTTCTGACTTGTGTTGAAATTACAAGTGACATAAATAGAGGCCCCTCTGAATTGATTGCTTGTGTGTCTTTTGCTCTTGCAGTGGAAGGTGAATTCCCCCACCCTAACACGCCTGGCTGTTGGTCAGACGCTGATGATTAACCAGCTGATAGATATGGAGTGGAAGTTTGGAGGTAACAGAGCTAAAACATAAACTGAATGGGTTGGGAAACCCAACGGCAGCTCTCAGCTAAATAACTTTTTATTTCACAGTTTAGCTAACAGATTATCTCCCTTTTCTTTCTGACTCACAGTGACTGCTGGGAGCAGTGAACTGGAAAAAGTGGGAAGTATCTTCTTACAGGTAAATCTCCTACATCAGAGAGTTCAGGTTGTAGTGCGGTTAAGGAACAAGCTCTGGCCAGGCATGTGGGAAGTACTGGCTGTGAGAGGAGCTAGCGGAAAGCTAGATCTCACAGGAACAAGCTCTGCAACAGTGCATCTGCTTCAGTCTTCTGAGTGCAACTGCCAGCAGATAGCAGGCACGCTGCTATTTGTTTCTCTTCTGAAGACATCATGTATCACAGAAGCATAGCCCACTCTGAAAAGCTGTTCAAAAACCTCAATCTAGCAAAGGTCATGCTATCTTGGGGAGGGAGGGGGAATGTGATCATTTATAAGGACTTCCAGAGATCCTCCCAATGCCTAAGGAATAATCTATTCCTACAGTGACACTTCCCAAAAAGCCTGTCAAAGATGCGTGTGCTTTGCAGCAGTCTGCCCCTCTGAAACTCACAGCAGACTCCTGTACTTCTGTCTTTTCATGGTGCTCAGCATACGAGTCTGAATTAAAACACCTCTGCTTTTTCTTCCCCCAAGCTGAAGCTGGTGATTAAAAAAGGGAGCCAAATGGAAAACGTATATATAGGTGAGTTAACAGTTCTGGAAAAGAAGCAAGCATTTGAGTACATGAAAGCGGAGCAGCAGCTCAGATCTCCTGGGTGTTGCTGGAGCTGGGGGAGCTTTGGGTGCAGACCCAGCAGGGGTCACTGCGAGAGCATCGCTGGGGGATGCTGCAGCTGCTCCTGCCCTGGCCTCACCCCGCCGCAGTCACTCCGAAAGTATTTAGGAACACCGACTGTTGGGCAGTCTTCACATCTTTGCGTAAGTAAATATAGATACGCCGTGCAGCCATGAAAAGCAGTCAGGGGAGCATGGCAGATGAAGAAAGTAAACAATTCCCCAGTGTCAGTTGCTGTTGGGAGAATCCTAGCCCAGAACCCCCCCACGCAGCCCAGTTAGTGTGAAGAAACAGCTGCAGAGAGCCGAAGTGTCTAATCCTGCCTAGCCTAGGTGAACAGGAGTTGTTCCATGGTAGCACCACAACGGCCTTTTCAAGGTTAGAAGTGTAACCTGAAATCTAAGACTTTATGCCTCCTCTTTTTTTTTTTTTCCCTGCAGAATTAACTTTGCCCCAGTTCTACAGTTTTCTGCATGAAATGGAACGGGTCAAGACCAGTCTGGAAAGCTTCAGCTGAAACTGCATGGGCCTGACCCAACATCTGTCCAGGATGTTTAATTTCTCCTTGTGGGCCTGCAGATCTGCTCTTTCCCAGCTGACTCTTAACGCCCTGATAAGAGAAGACAAGGCTGTGCAATGAGCAGTGGTGTGACGGCCCAGAAGGACCCATCAATCCTTCAGAACCTGAAGCTTTGGCAAGTGTTTCAAAGAAACTACAAGTCCACTCATCTGGTTTTTTTTATACTATTATGAGAAATTGTGGTCAGAAATATGTGGATACTTGTATTAAAATAGCAAAGAAATAAACCCATTCCCATCCTGCTCCATTTGTATCGGAATCTGATTTTTTGAGAAAAAGAGAAACGGAAGCAAAGAATCATTTTCAAACTTGGAAGAATTACGCAGAGGGGACAAGGGAGCAAGGAGCGCATCTAGCCTGGTGAATCACTTAATGCTCACTTCCAAGCCTCTCACTTCTCTTGCATTGAGAAATGGATTGATTATATCCTTCCCCAATCGTGCCCCATTATGGAAAAGCGTCTCAGTGGTAGATGATTTTAAGTCTTAAAACAACAAAACATCTGCCTCCGTGCACAGGGAGAAAAACACCTTGGGGGGTGACTAGATAAATGTGGTTTGTGTGTGCTGGGCTCCAGCAAGCAGCTCTTTAATCTGCAGTTTGTGTGACATCGCACTGGTAGATCCAGCCCGTTTCCTGACGGACATACATCCAAACCCCACGAAGCGCCATTAGCTTGGCTCCTCAGTTGTCTAACAGCGAGGTTGAGCTCTTCGTCGGGAAGCAGAGGGGTGCCCCTGACCTGACACGGGGCAGTGGAAGATGTTATGTTCACCGAGGTTCCTCCCGTGTCCAGACTGTTTAATTGTCCAAGTGCTTCTTGGCGGCCCGAGCTCGCTGGAGCCTCCTCCCACGGCACAGAGCTGAACGAAGCTCCCTCTTACAGCACACTCCTTCCACCACCAGGATTTCCTGAGGCACCTCCGTGTCCCTGACGCACTTGGCGGTCACAGCAGAGGGAATAAACTGCAGCACCGGGGAAGATACCAGCAAGATCCTCTCCGTTTCCAGCCTGCACCTGAACTAATTCACTGTCCTGTGGCGTCCTGCAACTCTGCTGTGGGACGAGCAGCACTGCGGCTGCCTGTGCCTGCATCTGCTTCCAGTTAAAGCCGTGCACGAAAAGTCAGTTTCTGTGAGAAAGGCGTCGCGAAGCTCCCTGTGACTCACAGCTTTACCCGCAGGTTTTCAGCTTGCGGAAAACTCAGCTTTTTTTCTGCACTGCATTTCATGCGGTCCTGCGTGAGTGGCTAGAACCGATACAAGTATAGGCTGAGCCGCACGTTTGGGAAACAGCTCGGGGAATCCCGCTGGCAAACCTGGGGACAGTATTTGCATATTTATTTTCCCACGTATCAGGCCATTCACAGGCATCTCAAGCTTTGTCACATGATTACGGTAAATTTAAAAAAAATAAAAAATCCTTTGAAATAGCGTTCTGCAGAGTATTCCATCTCCTTTTGGGTGGCAGGAAAAGCTATTTCAGGGAGGAAGAAAAAGTCCAAAGGGCTGCTTTTTCGAGACAAAAGGAATTTTTCTGCCTTACATTTTCTGCTGCCTGTTCCTATTATTTCTCCTTGCCCTCCTGGTGCCAGGGCGGCACCACTCAACCCTATCCAGTTACGGCGGGAGGTGGACCGCGGCAATGCCGGAGAAGATGCCAGGCTCAGTTGTGGGTCAGGAATCCGCCGCCCCGCCGCGCTCCTCCTCCTGCCCGGTTGGGATTAAGCCGCTCGGGGCTGACGCACGCCGCGGCCCGCTGACCCCAAGCGCAGGGGTCACCTCCATGCTGCTCCGCAATCCCCACGGGCATCTCTGATCAGCAGCATTAGAGAGCGCTGCCGCCGCACCGCCGGGACATGGCGTGACCTTCGTGCTGCCACCAGCAGTCCCTGGTACCCCGAGAGCGCCCTTTCATCCCACGCACTTGGCTGTGCATGAGCCGAGCTGGCAGCCACCGCAGGGAAGGGGCACCGGGAGGGAGCCGGCCCCAGCAGCACCGGCACGGGGCGATGCCAAACGTGGGGGAACCGGGTCACCCTCCCGGTCAGGCGCTGGGAAACACAGCGTGACAGCCATGCCTTTCCTGCGCAGCGTGGCCCCGGCTTTGCCGCCTGCACACGGGGTGATGGCGAATGCCCGGACCCCCACACCAGGGCTCGGTGAGCACAGCCTGGCACAGCCGCGGGGAGGGTTGAGCGGGGACCGAGCCGCACCTGGGAGGGAAGGGGCTGCCACGGTGCCCGTTTTGCCCGGCTTTCCAGGCGACCCCGCGGTGCTCGGCACACGCTGCCTCTTCCGGCTGCCCGTCAAGCCCAGCCAGCCGAGAGCTAATCTCCACGGGACAGCGGGCGCAGGGGAAACAGGGGCCTCTTACAGCTTGGGGTGAAGCTAACTGTACTCCTGCAGCGGTTTGCCTCCCCGAGGACTTTTTCCCGGCCCATTTCCTCTGGGGACGGCCATGCCGCAGCCCCCTCGTTCCTGCCCAGGCCCCCGCTGCGGGGGGGAGACACGGGCTCTGCCGGCTGCAGCACACCCTGAGCGTGGGGGCTGCAGTGGGGCAGGAGCAGCTCTGCCACGGTGAAGCCACAGCACGGTCACCCCCTCGCGTGCTTAGATGCTCATGCAGCCCCGCTCACTGCAGTGGGGACCCTCTGCCACCTCAGGGACCACCTTATTACACCCCAGGCTGCGGGCGGTCTCTCCTGAACGCAGGGGACGTGGCAGAGCGGTCCCCAGGAGCCAGGCTGCAGCGGGTCCCATGCTCCCAGGCGTCCCACACGCTCATCCCTGCCAGACTCCTGCGAAACCACACCAGAGATTCAGAGGGGTCTGTCGCTTCCCGGCCCCAATTCAATACAGTTGGGATTCTCAGCCATGGCAGATGCTAATGACCACGGGAGCTGGGGTGCATTTGGATGCGGCATCTTCTCCTCACTGGAAATGGCAATGCTGTTCCCTTCACGTGTGAAGGAGCCCTCCGAGCCCCGAGAACAAAAGCCTCGGCGGCGCCTGCCGCCCTCCCCCTGCTCGGAGGTGGCGGAGCAGACGCAGGCTCTTCTTCCGCTCCCTCCTCGAGCCCGCGGGCCGGCGGGGAAGGAAGGAACCGGGGCTCGCTGCCTGCTCTGCCTGACCTTGAGCAGGTCGCGTGAGAACCGGCAGAGCTCCTGTGGGAACCCTCTGCTTTCACAGACCTCGCCGGGAGCCGCCCCATGCCAAGGACTTTGCAAGCTCCGTCTTTATCCCCATCCCAGCTTTCCTGTTTGCAAAACAGGGCAACAAATCTCGGGGTTGGCCAACAGCTGGGAATGAGCCGTGGCAGGTGAGACAAACTGGGGAGAAGAGCCGGCGGGCGACGGTCCTAACAACAGCCTGGAGGTGAGCCCCATGCCAGGCAAAGCCCGCAGCTTGCGGTGAGGCTGCAGCAGCGTGTGCAGGTGCTCGGACCCGGCACGGCTGAACGCCAGCCCTGGGGGAAAGGAAAAGGTGTTGCCTCCATGATGGCGTTAATCCCGCACAGAGCAGCGTGGATGATGAAGCCAGCCCTGCCGCTCCTCTCCCTGCACCGTTCCCCTCCCCAGTTCCTCCAGGTTTTGGGGCCACGCAGCACCCAGGTTGTCACCGCACAAAACCATCAGCTGCAAACCACAGCTCCCAAAATTTATTTGCCTCTCTGGAAATGGCAGTCCTGAGCACATAGGAGGCCCCAAGACAGGCTTCTCCTGCACCCACGCTGCTCGGGACATGCAGGGAGGCATCCCACCCTGCCTGTGAAACTGAGCTGCTGCCTCCCAGTCTTGCAGGAAGCGGGGGAAAAAAACCCTCCAAACTGGTGGTGTCCAAGGCAGTGGAAATATTCCTAGCATGTCCTCTTCTCCTAAGCCTTGCCATCTCTCTAGGCACTTCTTTGTCCAGGCACACTGGGAACAATTGGGGTTGCTCAGCCAGACCGCAGGCTGTCGATCAGTAGAGGGAATGAATGCTCAGGCATAAGGAACCCATCTTCTCCCGCAGCACCGGGAGGTGGCCACCAGAAACAGGGCCTGTGGCACAACGGCACAGGCAGCAAACAATTCCTGGGCACCGGCTCCAGTACCAGCCCTGAGAAGGACAGCGGGAGCTCACCAGCACATCCGAGAAGCAGCAGAACACGAGGGGATCACTGGGCTTCCCCAGACCCCGCTGTGGGACTGGGGGCTTGGGGCTGTGCGCTTGGCACAACATGGATGCTCTGACGGCCGGTGCCGAGGTCCCTGTGTGCACCCACGTTGCCAGCCCTGACCCCAGCCCTGAGCACCCGCTCTGCGGTGGATGAGGAGGAGCTGAGTCTCAGGGGCCATTTCGGAGTCCAGCCCAGCGAGGAGCCCCCCAGGCTTTGGGTTCGGGTCTGGGCTGCCCCCTCACAGCACCCAGCACCCTCGGGGCAACCCTATCCGGCACTGATTGCAATTGCTTCCCTTGCAGGCACAGCTTCATTACCAGAACCCAGAGACGCGCTGTGACAAACCCACCCTGTCCCCACCATCCCGGTCCAGCTGCTCCCCTCCGTGACACCCCAAGCGGCTGCGGGCTCGTGCGTGGCAGGAGGAGTGCCCTGCCAGCCGCTTGCCGAGGCAGCTCAGCTACCATTTCCCAGCGCTCCCCCGCAGCGCACAGCTCCATTTTATAGGGCTGCACTGTCCCAGGGGCATCGCTGCCGCAGCGCAGCCGCTAACTAACGAGGTTATCCCCTACCACACCACCGAGTTCGCCATGGAAAGAGAGGGAAAGCAAGGTTAACCCTTGTGCCGCTGAGACATCTCTCAGCACTGGGGAATATCTTTGTTTGAACGCGCGCCCTTAACAAGTCCCAGTGGTGATCGGCTGCTGCAAAACACCAGGTATGGAGCCCCCGTGCCATGCCCGTGCCAGCCCCTGCACCACAGCACCCCCCCCTCAGAGCATCCCCCACATCCATAACAGCGCTGAGCCCCGAGGCAGTGCCAGCTCTCGCACATGGTGCCCTTGGGCTGGGTTTTGGGGCAGCAGCCCGAGGAAGGACTACACGCGTCCCCATCGGCAGCCGAGTCCAAATCCTTCCGTAAGCTTTGTTTCACGCTGGTGGTGAGTGGGATGGTGAATAACGAGCCGGGCACTGAGGACAGGAGGTATTGCTTGACCGAGGCCGCTGGGAGCACTGCTACCCGCAGGCACCATGGCACTGCTCCCGATTCTGCGTGAAAATTTAGGGGGCTGCAAACAAGGTCAAGAACCCTTCCCTTGCTGGGACACTGCTTCACATCACCCCCAGGCTGGCCAGACCCACCGTGCCCCTGGCGATGGGGACTGTCCCTGCACACTCTCCCCGTGGCTGCGGGACCTGGGTGGGACGAGGGGTGGGACGGGTGGACAAGGACCACCAGCCGGGGCAGCCCTATTTTCCCGGCTCAGCATCCCCGCGGGGCAGGGTTTGGGGTGGGGGTCCCCAGGGAGAGCCCCTCCCGCCCCCCCCCCCCCCCTCCTCCCCCCGACTCCTCCGTGCCTCACATCCCCGCAGAGCCCCCGCAAACTCACGGCACCGCGGTGAACCGGGCGCTGCTCCCCGCATCGCCCCCCCACCCCCCGCCCCGCCCCCGCCGCGGTGCGCAGCGCGGAGCAGCAGAGGGCGCCAGAGCACCGCGCAGCGCCGCGGCTCCCCCGCCCCCCCCCCCGCCCGCTCCCCCCCCTCCGGGCATCCCGCCCCGCGCCCTCCATCCTCCGGGCATCGCTCCCTGCATCCATCGCTCCCGTCCTCCCTCCCTCCCTCCCTCCCTGGGGCATCCCGCCCTCCATCCCTCCGGATCTCTCCCTGCATCCCTCCATCCCCCGGGCATCCCTTCCCCCCATGTCCTCCTTCTCCCCCCCGCCATCGGCCACCCCTCTTCCCTCAAGCATCCCTCCCTCCACCCTTCCCCTGCCCCACCCCTCCCCTAATCCTCCACCCCGTCCCCACTGACTGTCCCCCCCTCCTCTGCCCCATTCCGCCCCCCCGCTCCCGGCAGGCGGGACCCCCCCCTCCGCCCCCGGCAGCCGCCAGCACCATCTCCCCCGCAGCCCCCACAAGCGCTTTCCCAGCTGGGAGCCCCGGACCCACCCCGGGTGGGGGGGACCGAGCATCACCCCCGGACACCACCCTGCACCGGGCTCCTGGACCCCCCCAGAAGTGCCCCTGTAGCTGTGACAGCCCTGACCAGCGGCACCCACTGCCCCAAGCGGAGCCCCCTGCGCCTCCAGGCTGGGGGCAGGAGCCATATCACAACAGTGCGCACCGCCCTACACCCACTTTCCAGATTTACTCAAAACGCAATTAATACTGAAAACTGATTGTCGCCGTTCCCCGCCATCACCTGGGGATGGTGCCCGAGTGGGGCCCGTCCCGCCCCACGCCCCCCACAACGTGCCATGCTGGGGCAGCTCATCAGTGGGGCTGAGCTTTGCCAAGAGCAGACTAAAAATCATAATAGGGAGAAACATCACCTCGCTGGGGGCCACCTCACGGCATCTGGCTGCCCAGCCAGGCAGGCTGGTATTTTTAGCTTCTACTACTGAGGAATTGACTGTGTATATATATATATACACACACACAAGTCCCAACCCACCATCTACGTGGGGCGTGTGGAACACCAGTGGGTGTCGGGGCCCCCAGCTGCGAGTGGCCTCAGCAGGGCCGGGCCCCGAGGAAGGCAGCAGGAGTGCGGGATGAGGGGGCAGGCGGGTTCCTGCGGGATGCCGGACCCTTCGCAGCCACCCCTGGCACAGAGTGGGGAACTTTTGGGGTCAGGCAGAGCCCCTCCGGCTGGTCCAGCCAAGATCGCGCTGCGTGGGGAGGGACGCAAGGCCCACAGGGGCTGGAGCCTGCAGAGCATGGCTGGAACCGGAGCTGGAGCCCCTCCACGCAGGGCTGCGGGCGCAGAGCGGCTCTAGCAGAGCGCTGCTGGAGCAGGTTAAAGAGAGGGGGAGCACACGCCTTTTCACCAGCTTTTCTACTTGATCCATCTCACATATAAGGGAATTCTGAGCACACAATGCAGTTATTGCATAAAATTATGCTTTTTTTAGTACTTGTATGCATGTAGTTTTTAAGGCTCTGCCTAGAAACCACCCTTACAGCCAGGAGCAGAGAGATTAGAGGGAAAAGCCAAGCCAAGCCTGGACCCCACGCCAGATTCAGAAGGTTGCGAGATGTGTGGATACAAGCACGGCACCGCCAACAAGAGCAGCTTGCAGGTGGCACATCCATCCCTCACAGGTGACAAGCCCATTGCTCCTTCCACCCCAGGGAAGGAGGAAAAAGCACTCCTGGCTGGGGCAGGGAGGGCAGATACCACAGCCAGCCCAGGGGCTGCCTCTCCTCTCCCCATCACCATCCCCCATGGTGTCAGCTCTGTCCCCCTCCCGCAGAGCTCTGCCTGCGCCCATGAGGATGGGTGCTGCCTTCTCTGCCGTCTCGCTCACCCTCCAGGCAGCAAAGCCGAGGCACCGGCAGCTCCATCCGCGCAACACAGCGAGCACCGGGCCAAGAGGCAGAACCCAGCAATCGCATTTCGTTGGAGCACATTGTGCTCCCACCTTGCCGAGGGTGTTAGAAGCGGGTGGCTGTAATAATGGTGCCACGAATAACTGCAGCTCACTCACCGCAACATCCCAGCCTGCTGCATGCGCCTCCTCTGCCTCCAGCTCTCAGCCTCATCCCCTCCCGAGGCTGTTCCCTGCCATGATGTACCCCCGTTTCCAGCCCGCCTTATAGCCTCCTGCCCCAGCCCAGGTGCCCACAGTTCCCAATCCCTCCCACCCAAGGGCTCCCCCATTAACGTTTCTCCCTCCTGCTGCTGGTTTGGCTTTTATCTGTCACACTCCTCCCAGCAGGACTCCCATGAGCTGGGGGCACAAAAAAAAACCAACCCCAAACGGAGGATCTGCTGCCCCGTGATAGAGAGCATTGCTTAAACATGGTGCAACACAAAGGGCTGCGGAGCTGTTATTGCTGCTGATCCCTGCGCCGCTACCCCAGAGCTGCCTGGAGCAGAGGCTGCCCTTGTAGCTGGCATTTTGCGAACAACCCTCCCGAGGGCTCCTCGGAAGGACCAGGGCGCAGCTCCCCGCTCCCGGTACCCACAGACCGGCCGGAGGGCAGCAGGTACTCCTCTCTCCCCAAAACCGGCTGCGGCGGCGCTGGCTGCGGTGGTGCCATCTGTTTGGCAGGCGCAGCCCCGTGTCACGCTGTGCTGCAGGAGCGATGCCAAAGTGGCCGGACCCCGGCTGGGGTACCCGCACGGGAACTGGGGTTTGAGGGCGGTGACTGACACGATTTTCAGCCCTGATGAAAAGACAAGGGGATGGATGCCAGCGGCGCCTTCCCCGGTGCTGTAGATGAGCCCCGCGGGGTGGGGTTGTGGGTGCTGGGGCCATGGGCACAGCCTGGGGGGGGTGCCGGGGCTCAGATGGGGGGCAGCTCACCAGCCCACCCACAGCTCGGGAAGGTGGTCACCTTCTGGGGTCCCAGCGGCAAGCGAAACACCGGCACGTCCCAGCCGAGGGCACAGCAGCCGCAGGGCTGGAGCGGTGCTGGGAAGCCTCACGCCAGGCTCCGTCCCGCTCCGCTTGCTCATGAGTGAAAGGATTTGTCAACAGGGAGCTGATGAGTCCCACGGGGCCGCCAGCTCGCCCGCCTCCCAGCATCTCCTGCCCGGTGGGCGGCCTCCTGACGGCACACGGCAAGCACAGGCACTGAGCTGGCTGGCCCCGAGCAGCCAAGTGCTCCAGAGGGTCTGCACCCACTGTCCCACCAAACACCCCAGTGTGGGGTCCCAGACCCCACTGCCCGGGCAGCACGGCGGCTCCGGAGGTGCTGACCCCACAAGGTGTTTCTGAAAGATGCTCGCTGTGATCTGGGCAGCGCTTGGCACACGGAGCAGCCACACACCGCGGAGAGAGGAATATTCTTTCACCGGGAGAACAAGAAGAGCCCTCTGATGGCTGCCTTGTCCCTTGTAAACACCAACTTTGAGAGCATCAAATTACAGCCACTGCGGAGGCTCCAAACAAGATGGTAATCGGGAGCGCGGGAGGCACTGTGCCTGCACAGCGGGTGCTGCCGGGCAGCGGGGAGCACCGGGGTCCGGCCCGGTGGCACTACTGAGGCCATGACACTCATTTCTGCACCACCGTACTGCCAGCGCCCAGTGCGAGCGACAGTCTTGCTGCCACCCTGACTCCACAGAGCGCAGCGGCTCAGCTGAGCCCTGGGCCGTGCGGGAGCTCCCCTGCCCTCTGCCCCCGGCCCAGCTGCCGGCCCGGGCAGGACCGTTGCCTGCATATCCCTGGGCGCCCGGATGCAGATGCAGAGGATGGTGGCGGTGGGCACAGGGCCCTCATGGCAGGGGAAGCACCGCGGCTTGGCTGCAGCCCCGTCGGGCTCTCAGCAGCCATGGGTGTGCGGCTCACACGGTGAGAGCCACTGTGGACCAAGCCCCCGTGGGACAGAGCTTGGCGTGCTGCTGCTGCCTTCTCTCCTGGCATCACGGCTCGGGAGATGCACCGTCCCTGCAGGCTGGGGCTTGTCTCCAAACCCCACCTGCAGCAGGGCTGGTGCCGGGGTGCAGCCCTTGCGCCATGGAGAGCTCGCTGCCGAGCGGAGCAGACCTTTTGCAGGCAGGCACAGCCTGGCAAGAGCGGAACCGTGCAGCTGGCAAAGCTGAAGGCAGCGCAGGGCTCTCCCCTCACCTCTGCCTCCGCCTCGTCCGTCGCCCCCTCCTTCCCCGCTGCTCCCCGCCGGGCTCCGACCCCGTGATGCGGCGCTGCCGTCCCCGCTGCGAGCGGCCGCGATCCCCCACCCGCTCCCCGGCTGCGGGGAGGAGGAGGAGGAGGAGGAGGAGAAGGAGGAGGCAGAGGCAGCCGGTACCGCCCGCCCACCCCCCTCCCAGGGCAAGGACCCGAGTTCTTCCCTCCGAATCCCGCTGCCTCCTCCATCAGTCCTCCGAACCCGGGATGCTCGGTACCGGCGGGGGACACGCGGGACCGTGGCTACCGCCTACCCACGCCGACAACCCCCCCCAGCTGCCCACGCTGCGGCAGCTGGCGGGGTGGGCGGGCGGCGGATCAGCTGCGCGGTGAGGCCGGGGATCAGCTGCGATCCGCTCCGGCGGGGCCTCCCCCCTCTCCGCTCCCCGGGGAGGGGCCGCGGCCCCGGGAGCGACGGGGGCGGGAGGTGCCCGGCGGGGGTCGGGGGGGCCGCGGAGGCGGCCCCCCGACCCCCGCCGGGCACCTCCCGCCCCCGTCGCTCCCGGTGTTGCCCGCCCTACCTGCCCGCCGCCCCTCCCGGCCCTCCCCGGTGCTGCTGGCTGCCGCCCAGCCCGGAGCTGCCCTGCTCTCCTTCCTCCTCCTCCTCCTCCTCCTCCTTCTCCTCCTCCTGCGGGCGCTGGCAACGGTGTGCACAGCCCTGTGTAATCTCACGGGTATTTAAAAAAAAAAAAAAAAAAAAATTAAAAAAAAAAAAAAAATTAAAAATCCACTTTGCGGCTTTTGCCGTGGAGGAGCCGGAGCCGTTCCCCGAGCGGTGCCGGGCTGCGAAAAAAAAAAAAAAAAAAAAGACCCCGCCGGTCGGAGGGGAACCGGAGGAAGGAGAGGGAGAGAGGGAGAAGAGAGAGAGAGAGAGAGAGATGCTCTCCGGTGGTGATTATCCGGCCGAACCCTCCCCGCATATCGCAGCCATAGCAACAGCGATGGGCTGTCCCAGCCGGAGTCTGCAGTGCAATAAAAGGAGAGAGAGGGACGCAGGGAAAGAAAGAGCCGCGCGTTGCACTGGGCAATCTCCTAAGGGGTTGGCACAAACAAACAGCAACTGGAAGCAACTGGAGCCAATCCCCCAGCTCCCTTTGTAATGCTTTCTGACACAGATTCCCTCTCCGTGGCTGACTTTGCAAGTTTCCCCATCCTCTTCCCCTCCTCGCGCGGCTTCTTTTCATGCGACTAAATTATACACGAGAGGAGGGACATGCTGGAAATTCGAGTGAAAAAATAAAAATGGGCAGGTTTGTGCAGGCGGCTGCAGCCTGGCCGCCTCCAGGACTCCTCCCGCCAGCGAAGAGGGACAGGACCTGGTCCCAGGTCAGTAGCATTTAAAGCCCGTGAATTTTGAAACCGCCAAGAAAAAGGCTTTTCCCGCGGAGAGCGGGAGAGCAGCAGCGTGCAGACTGGGGCCGTGCCTGCGGTGAGCCCACAGTGGGTGCCGGGACTGCGGCCCCTTCATGAGCGGCGGCTGCTGTCCCAGCACGCAGCACCCTCGGGGATGGAAGACGATGCATTCACTTCCCCTGAGAAATGTCTTGTTTAGGGGCCAGTAAATAATATGCAAATCTGGCAGGGCTGGGCCTCCGAGCCTCTAAGGCAGCCTTCCTCCCCCCATCACTGCCGTGCGGCGGGAGCTGAGCCCTGAGCAGCAAAGGGAAGGGTAAAGGCAGGGCCGGAGGGAGCGTGGGGGCGGCGGGGGCGGCTGTAGGCTGAGATTCGGGATGCCATGGAGCAGGATGGGGAGATGTGCGCGGGATAGCGGCTCCCCCAGACAGCGGGCATGCGGAGAAGGCTCCTGCGCCCTGCAAGCCCGGGTGGGTGGAGCGTGCTGTCACTTTTTGGTGCTGGGCAAGCCCGGCATCGCTGTCGCAGAATTGCTGCCTGTGCTCTGATGAGTCAGTAACGGTGCTGCCACATTTTCCTCCTACCAGGCAGCATCCCGTTGCGGGTCGGTCATGCTCCGCACCGGGATGCTCCCGCACACGCAGTGCTGGTGCAGCTCCGGAGCCACGTGGGTGTGTGAATCTCCGGCAGCGACTCTCCGGGGAAGCCCCTCTGGAGCAAAGGGTTGCGCAGGGATGAGGACACTGACCTGCAGCTTGGGCGAGACACAGAGCGCCTGGCTCAGGCGGCAATCCCATGGGACACGGGCATGTTCCTGTGCCTGCGTCCCACCTCCTCTGCCAGACAATGAAACACTGCCCTCCTTCCCAAGTCACAGCAGAACAAATAAAGCAAGCGCCATATGGTGCCAAGACATGTTGGAAATGGGGCCAAGCCCAGGAGGTAGGGGAGATGGCAAGCCTCCATCCCCACACCAGTCCCCATCTCGAGCTCCAGGCCAGGACTGGCCCTGGGGGAGCATTGGACCCGCTCCTCCTCACCCTGCAGCCACTGCCCCACTCCCCAGGCTGCCGGGCACAGCTCCGCATTTCAGCCATGGCTTTGCAGTGACTCACTCGCCCTCCTCCCTGCCCGCAGTCTTGGGGAGAATGGAAACCAAAGCTGTCCCCCAGAGCTTTTCTTCCTGTAAGGGCTGGGCTAGGCACACGGGAGCCACCGCTGGACCAGCACTGAGGCACTGTCAGGAGATAACACCCTGCACCCTGCCACAGGACAGTGCATGTCCTCCTAGCCTTCCACCACAATTAAAAATAGGAGCGGAAGGTGCAGACAGCTTGTCCCCTAAAGCCCCTGCAGCCCTGGGGCTGGAGGAGAAGCTTCCCCACAGCTGCAGGACACCATGGGTACAGGATCCTCCTGTGAGCAGAAAGTGGCATCCCCTTTCTACCTGCCACAGCAATCCTCCGGCATGGACACGCTCCCAAAGACCTGCAGCTCACAGATGCTCTGTGTGTTTTCAGGCAAATCACCTCCTAACACAGGCACCTGGAAGTGAGATACCTCTAAGCAGAGCTCGGCATCCCGATGGCTGGGCTTTCAGAGGTGCTGAGCGCCTGCAGTTCCCTTACAGCCAGCTCCCTGGAGCAGTTGCACATCCTCCCGGAGCACCCAGTCCGACCTGGCTGCCTGAGGCTAGGGCCTGACCCAGGGCAGCAGATCCCAGGGCTTCCCCTGGGGCTGGATGTGATGAGCTCCTGGGGGAAGAGGGGATACAGGAGTCCCTCCAAGCTCTAACAGGTTCTTCTGCAGGTTTAGCAAGCAGATGCCAGCCTTGGCCGTGCCTGGGAGCTCCCTTTGCAGAGCCAGCGTGGTACATACCCGCCTGCCACCCTCATTTGCCCCGTTCCCTCTGCAACAGCCTCAGAGAGGGAAGCACTTGGCTCTGCCCTCCAGACCAACTGAATCAAAATTAGGATCTCTTGAAGGTTTTGTAGCCATGGGGCTCAATTCTATCACTTGCTAATGTGAGCAGATCATTTGCACCTGAGTCATGCCGATGAGAATCATGTAAGTTGTGCAAGCAAAGGAGTTTATTGAATCATACACAAAAATGTAGGGATGATAAGGATCAAACAGGACGGAGCAGCCCACAGTTCTCTCCCTGCCATCCTCCTTTGTTTAAAGCAGCAGCTCTGCCTGATGGAGAGTCCCACCGACCTGGCCCTGGTCCCTACCTGCCACCAGTTTCCAGCAAGGTGCTCAGCCTCCGGAAATGCTCCGCATCGACTAGTGCTTGTGGGGTGCTCTGCAGATGCGAAGCGCTGCATGAAAATGCTCTGCATTATTATTTATTGCCAGTGTTATAGGTAATGGGAAAAGCAAGAGGCAGCCTTGTCCTGCACAGCCTACCTAGATTTCTGCAGAGGGAACACGGCTCCGGCGGAGGGTCCTGGCTGCGATGCTGTTTGTTGGCTGGCGGCCGTGGAGGTCTGCGGTCATCGTGGTCCCAGCTCCACTCAGACTTCCTACCCCACCACGTGTCGATAAACAGAAAAAAATGTACAATGGATGCATTGAAGTTCATAGTTAAGCAGAGTACAGCACTGTCTGGTCAGAAGGGGAACTTCTGCATTATTTTTTGCTCTGTTAACTCAGAGGTGGGAATTGGCTGAAATAAGGACAATCCACGGGACCGGATCTGGATTTTTTAACACCCCCAGGGTTAGATCCAGGGCAGGGTTAAATGCCAGTAGGCAAAAGAACAGCAGCAACACCAAGAATAAAGGGGACGTGGGTGTTGTGGGCAGGCGTTGGTCGCACAGGCTGACTCCTAGGAGCAGAGGAAGGAGTTGCCAGGAGGTATGGGGTTCGGGCATGCCATGTCCCCAAAGATGGGCATCACTGGGAAAGCACATGCAGCTGCAAGGCAAGGCTGGGAATCCCGGGTGCATCACCAGCCAGCAGCTGGCAACGAGCTCCACCAGCACTGCTCGTGCACCAGGGCCATTGAGGAGGTCATGGTCTGGAGCACCTCTCCTATGAAGACAGGCTGAGAGTTGGGGTTGTTCAGCCTGGAGAAGAGAAGACTCTGGGGAGACCTTAGCGCCACTTCCAGTCCCTAAAGGGGCTACAGGAGAGCTGGGGAGGGGCTCTTGATTCAGGGATTGGAGCAATAGGACAAGGGAGAATGGTTTTAAACTGAAAAAGAGGAGATTTAGATTAGATATTAGGAAGCAATTCGTCACTGTGAGGGTGATGAGCCCCTGGCCCAGGTTGCCCAGAGAAGCTGTGGCTGCCCCATCCCTGGAGGTGTCCAAGGCCGGGTTGGACGGGGCTTGGAGCACCCTGGGCTGGTGGGGGGTGTCCCTGCCCAGGGCAGGGGGTGGAACGAGATCATCTTTAAGGTCCCTTCCAACACTAACTGTTCTATGATTCTAGGATCACCCTGCAGAGCAACCGCCCACCTTTCCCCAGCGGTGCCCTGTACCGGAGGCACGTACCAGCCGGTCACGGCACTGGCACCGCAGCTGCATGCACAGGACGGTGCCTGGGCACTGCAGGGGCGAGCAGCGTGCACAGCGCAACCCAGCAAGTCACCGAGCTGCAGGCGGTGGCAGCGCAGGCAGGGAGTCCAGGCAGCGCTGCTGGCAGCAGCCAGGGCTGCAGGCAGCAGCCTACCCATGGGGGAGAAGCCAGGGAAGCCCTGGCTCCATGCCATGACTCGGGACCTTGCAGCTTCCAAGGCCCCTGACCTGTGCAGGCGGTCCCGAAGGTGACGGGGTTTGCACCAAGAGATGCTTATGCCCCAGCGTCGCACCGGCTGGATCCTGCTCATCAGCAGATAGTCCTGGGGTCTGTGCCTGGCAGGAGGTATCGCAGGATTGGGCCCAGAGCAATCTGTTCAGATAGAAGTGGGTGGTAAATTAATGGAAATGGGAGAACAACTCCCCTGTAGCTCCAAAGCGGGGCGTTATCAGCGAGCAGAGCTCTAACGAGCCACGGAGAAGGCTGGAGCCCTCCATGCCATTTCATCGCTGCTGCTCTGCGTCGGATTTCCCAGGAGCCCTGCAGCCTTGGCCTCATTAATTATGCAAATGAAAAGGTGTTGCCAACGCGCCATCCCTAGGTAGGATCCCTGTGACTGAAGTTGTGCCCCGAACGGCGGCCGCTCCCCCTGCGTTTGGGCAGGGAGGGTCCGGGAGCACATCAGGCAGGATGGATGTTTGCAATAATTATCCAGTCATCCCCTTCAAGTGTACTGCAGCCATAGCAACAGACAGATGTTCTGTCCCAGCCAGAGTCCGCAGCGAGCTGGGGAGAGAAGCACAAAAATTAACCCGTTCAGCCCCAGGACGATACAGAATCCGCTTTATTCTGGGACCAGACCAGACCTCAACATCCCTGAGAAAATTCTAGGCAATCAGGCAAAGAACCAAACACACACCTCCCCAGTAAAATTGCCAGAAATTGCCCCAGTGCTCGCTCAGCCACTGGCTGACACAAAAAGTTGAACGAAAGAAGCAGCATCCTGCGGGCTGGTGGCCTGGCTCCGCCGACAGCCCCAGTGCCGCTCGTCCCGTTACGGGTAACGAGCTCTGCTCATGCTCAGCGTCTCCCGGGGGCGATGCTGCAGGCGAGGCTCTCCAGATCTGGTGGTAACGAGCCTTTGGAGACGTACGGCACCGGGGAACCTGCTCAGGGATGGCCACGAGCAGCACGCTTTCTGCGGTCAACATCCACACAGCGGCCACAGCATAGACCACACTGGGCACCCAGCTGGGCAGGGAAGGGGACAGATGAGCCACACGGATGAGCATCCACTGCTAAGTTAACAGCTGTGTCAAAGCGTTTAAAGTATTAGGAGGTGGGATACAGCCAGACTGAAAAATAGCCGACATTTCATTATCCCACTGCTGCACGGGTTTCCAGGATTCAGCCCGAGTCCATTAAATCCCACCCAGAAATATCACCACAAGGGCCCTCGTGCCCACCAGCACACTGGAAATTTAAACCCAGCTTCTCCTGGGGGCCCTGATGAGCAGGCAGCCCTCCCCAGGCACAAGGTCTCTGCTGCCTCCTCCCTTCCCCACCAGCCAGTGATGACTTTAAGCACTAGCATTTAAATATTTTAAGCTAAAGACCAGAGCCCCACCTCACAAAGGGATTGGAGCTGCCCACCCTGGCCAGGACTCACCTCTCCCCTCCTGTGCCAGCCGTACCCAGAGGTCCCGCAGAGGCAGCGGGGATTCCTCAGAGCCCAGAGCAATCCCCTGACCTCAGAGCAGCGTAAACAGGCTCATGGGAAAGCCCCGTCCAGATGTTTGCAGCTGCAGATGCTGCTGGAGTGCACCCATGGTGAGGATTTCAAAGGACGATGGGACCGGGGGAGGACAGCCCAAGCAGATGTGCCTGGAGGGACGGATTACACCTGGAGGAAAGGAGATAACCCTCTCCTCTCGGCTGGTGGAGCAAGACAACCCACTGCCTTGCACACAAGCACAAGTGTGAGAGGTCACAGGAACACAGTTTCACTTCCCAAACCGTAAGACTATTTTTGGTTCATATTACTTCCCTTCTTGTCCTCTGTCACACAGACAATGAGAGCTCCAGCTTGCAGAGGGCATCCCATCTCCTCAAGGCTCGCCTGGTGACAGCTTGTACTGTGTTAGCACAGCTTATCCTGGAAATCTGTGGTCTCCCCGTTGGGTTTTTTCTTCTTTCTCCTGAAGAAAAAAAAAGAAAAAAAAAAAAGCAGAGAAGGGTAAATTTGCTGATCTTGAGACTGAGGGAGACGTGGCATCATGTGCAGTCACAGAGGATGTGGGCAGGTGCCATCAGACTTCCCCACGCAGCTCTGGAAATGTAGCTCAGTCCTGATCTGCAGCTCCCTGGCTGTTCCTGTCCCGGGCTCCCACACAGCCCTGGCAGCTGGTGGGTATTTCGGTCCTCACCACAGCGCTCAGGCTACTGCACTCCTTCTGTGGTTTTTCCCCCAAGCACATCAATTGAGCATCCACGTGGTTTGATTCCCAGCCCTCTGAAGCCACGCTGGAGACAGAATAAGAAGGTGGGGGAAATGTCTCTTATTTCTACAAATCCCCATTCAATTTGTAACTGCGGCTCCTCCGCTTGTGTCAGTCCCAGGCCTCTCCTGAGCGAAAGCCACACCAAATAATGTTTTGGTGCTGTGACACGGACAGAAATCCTATAGCCTCCAGAAGGAATTCGTGCTCTCTGCTGACTGCCCTGAGCTGCTTTGACTTATTATCTGACCTGGATCTAAATTAGGTTTTGATTAAAGTCAAGAATAATTCTACTTGGAAAAATCCCACTGTTTAGGTTCAGAGTTAGCAAAAACTAGGGGAGAATTAAAACTGATTTCTCACTTTGGGGACAGAGACCCCGAAGGAACCTTAGACAATGCCCAGTCACCCGCTGCGAGAGGCAGCCACACTGTGCTGTGTCATTCATAACCTGACCAAGGTCCGTTTTTGCAGCAGCCACGTTGTCTCCCCAGTTCTCCTCTGAGATCGCTCCCATAGAGACTGATGGCTCTGATGCTTGGTCAGCATCTCCTCATTTCAAGCGTGGGTTTATCCACAGTCTGTTTATTCCTACTTGTTCTTGTGGTGGTACCGTGGCTTAGTCCGTGTCCTTCCCTGGTGTCTATCTATCTCTTCATTGCCCACAAACGTGTCTTCTCTCAGCATTTGTTTTGCTGAGATCGGTGAGCCAAGTCACCTCTGTAAGACACTCTCCTTCCTCCTGAACAATCCAGCAAAAAGCTCTCTCTGCATTAGTTTCAGGCTAAATTCTCTGATTACGGCTAACCAGAACCAGACAGCAGACTGGAGCTTCACCAGAGCCTTTATACTTCTCTGTACCTCTCTTGCAATGACTCTCTGGAGACAACTTGGGATCGTTCCCCTTTTTCTTGACCTCATCCTGTTGGTGGATCACAGCTCTCCCATTAGTGGATCACATCTCTCCCATTAGCGGATCACAGCTCTCCCGTTGGTGGACCACAGCTGTCCCGTTGGTGGATCACAGGTCTCCCATCCAGCCTTGGGTAGGTGAACATCTCAGAGGCAGACTGCATGAGACACATGGGCTCCCTTTGTCTTTGATGGAAAGAATAAGGCAGCTCCAGTGAGCGATTCATCTCACTCCACGGTAAGTGTTTAAAGCACCGGGATGAATGGTTTCTGAAGGTGCTCATCATCGCGCATTGACTGTAGAGGCAGCCGAGACACCCAGGTAACACTGGCTGTCCGGCTTTGAATGGCTGAAGTTACGAGAGCCAAACACTCATCCGTAGTGGTCCCATAAGTACATTTCTCTACCCTTTCCCACGGAAGCGCTCCCAGCAGAAGGGATGGTTATTAACTCCTGAGCTCACTTTGCGCTGCTCGGTACCAGGCTACGTCCACTGACGGGTTCGGTTCCCCCGTACCCACCCCTCTGCCTGCCCCTCTCATCCCACCCAGCAGCACTCAGGGGTGTTCGGTAAACGGTTCCAGTTTGGGTCTTATTCAAGCGCAAATCCAGATGCTGACCAACAAAACCAGTGTAGCTGGGGACACTGCTGGGCACCCGCTGGCACGGCACCTTCTCCCGCTGGGATCTGTGGGGCACTTGCTGCTGGCCGGCTGTACAGGACTTTTTACATGGTATTTGGCTGCCCTCATTTCCAGCTGATAAACTGTGTTCAAAACGGCTTCAAGGAGCGGGGTACTTTCCAGTTATCACTTTCCCATGTAGCTGTAAACGTAACTGTGGGGGTGTCCGAGGTGACGGCTGGAAAATGTCCACCACTGCCACCCCCCCACCCATCAGCAGGCAGATGCTATCGGGGTGGATGGGAGAGTCCCTGGCACGGTCCCGCACGGCCGGAGGGGGGGTCACCGCTCCCACTCGGCGCAGACCCAGCTCTCCCACCGCCCTGCCCCGCCGAGGCACGAGCTGGGCTCTTGCGGAAGGAGCAGGAACGGGGGGCCGAGGGCTGAGCGCACGGCGAGGACCGACTGCTGCTGCTGCTGAACAGGACGGCTGTGGGAAACACGGGGAACACGGGAATATGGCTGAGCTGAATCAGTCCCTCCGGACTGCTGTGCTGCCCCTGCCCTGATAAGCATCAGACACTTCAAAGGAAGGCCCGAGTGCTACAGTGAAAAACCCGGGAAGGAAATATCCTCAAAGGAAGCATCTTTCTCACTCCTGACCATCAGTTTTAGACTTACCTCCAAAGCATGAGTGCTTATCTCACCCTTCTCTTTCTTAAATCTGTACCTTCCCAGGTGTTTCTCCTCCCAACAGGCACCCGGTCCTTTTGCATACACAAACACTCTCTGTGGTGATAAATCCTGCCGGTTAGCTATAAGATGGGAAAAAATGATCTGGTTTTATCAGTCTCGATGACTCATACTTCTGTTGATCATCCCTTTTTTCTTGTACCTTGAGAAGGGACCTCTTTGCACACACCACGTGCCTTCTCCGGACACCCACCATGCTACAGAGGCACCGCAGCCTTCCCTCTTCAGCTCCCATCTCAGCTAAACTGCCCTGATATTTCCAATTAATCATTTCTTAGGTATTAGGATTGCTAATTCCTGATTTCCTTGGGTTTTATGTATGTGAAAGAATAATCACAAGCCAATACAATGCTCCGGGGTCTGGAGTACCTCTACCCAAAACAAATGTGACAGAGAACTAATGTCTAGTTTATATTTGTTGGAAGTTACTAAGAAGAACTTTTATTTATACAGTATAAATAGCAATGGACCTGGCATTACCACTTGTTCGTCTACAGGAAAGCCTGCAGCAGACACCCTGTGCTGTACACCACCCAGTGCCTGTCATCCAGAACCGACAGTTTAAGGTCCAGTGCCACCAAACACTTCCACTTCCCCCCCCCTCCCCATCTTTAAGGACAAGAGTGGCCTCAATATCAAGCGGTATGGTCTGGCATGTCATGAGATTGCTCATTGCAGTGCAAGTTAAAATCTTGTTGAATCTTGTTGTGCTGGATCGGGACCTAAAATATTGATCTGAACACTCACACCCCCCCCCGCCCCGTGTGAGTGGTCTTCCCAAAATCCTCATGCAGAGGACAACAGTTCTTGGTTTGGCTGGCCTTGTCTTTCCAAACTGGGAAATATCCTGTCCATGCTCTCCAGAGACTGACCCTCTGTAGCGCTTTCTAGGTGGGTCCCCAAACCTTCCTAACAGAAAGACTAGACAGATTCAGCACTGACATCAAAGGGCAGACAAAATATTTAACTGCAACTATTAACAAACCAAACCAGGTGAAGGACAGGAGAGATCTAGTCACAGGAAAGGCTAGCAGGACACAGCTTGCCACATCTGGAGGACCAGGATGCAAAGATGTCAAGCGCAGTGAATGCTGTACCCCAGATTAAGGTCATTCACTTGAAATACTGCAGTTTCCAGCAATTTTCTACAGAGGACACTCACTGCGAGAAGATCGATAGAGTCCTTCCCTTCCATCAGCCACGCCTACTATGTGGCTGGAGCAACTGGCTCACCCCAAGGCAGTTATGTGTCCACCCAAACACACTGCTGCCTGTGAGCAGGCTCAGGGAGTCTGTGACCAACCGACTACCACACGTGGCCCCTCACTCCTCCCCGAGCGCCCCTCCGCCAGTTCCTTCCCCTTTTCTGGGACAGGCTCAGGCCCTTCAGCTGATGTCTTACTCTGCAAAGTGTCGCTCGTGCCAGGGAGGAGTGTCTATTAATCAAGAAAAATGTAATATTCATCACTCTGCTTTGCACTGATGGAGCTAACGTTTGATGGTCATCACGATTTGGCAGCGATAAAACCCAGACTGGTGCTGTTCATGTGAAAATACCGAGGTTCAATGGACATGCAATCTCCTACCTCAGCCTCGAATGGGTGGGCTGAGGCAGGAGAAGACTTCTGTCTGTGCCTACGGTGGTGCGAGAGGACATTCCCCTTTCCCTTGGCTCCTGAGTGGTTGAACTGCAAGGTGGGGAATTCAGTGACTGCCTCAGCCAGGAGGTCTGATCACGGTGAAGAAGGCAGCACCACCCCTGGCTGGACCAACTCCTCAACAAAAGCAAAGTGTCCTTTTACTCTCTTCCTCACTCAACATCTCCCGCAAAGCAGCTGGACTCCAGCCCCAAGTGCTTCCCTGGCACTCCTGGACAGCCAACTGCCACCACACCTCCTACTAAGCCTATTCATAGGAAATCCCACCCACCCCTATGGCCACCCCAGTGCCAGCCGGTTCTGGACACCGAGTTCAGCCGGTCACTGCTTCATGCTGTGCAGGCGGGATGCCCATGTGCTGTAGCAGGCTAAGAACTGAGCCCGACTTCATCTGCAAATTCTTAGTTGAGAAAGTTGCCCACTGAGCCCCAACTGTGCAGCATATCCTTCTCTTTTCTGCCATTTCCATCCCCCCCAACTGCTCCTTGCAGCAGTCCCCTGAGAAAGCTGTGCTTCCATGGCTGACTGAGGCTTGAAAGGATGTCCATCTTATTTTTAGTGGTCAGCAAAAATACTGCAGTGCACTAGCAAGTTCCTGTAGGCATCCTGTGTTATGTGGTAGAAAACCCCAAACAAGGAAGACCACCTGCGTTCCACAAGTCCCTCTCCATCAGCATCATATTGGACCTGGTGCAAACTGGATGGTGAGACTGAGAATTTTTTGAGAGGTGTCCAGAGATCCAGTGGGGTAGAAAGGGTCAACATGATTTACAATGGCATATTTCAACAATTAATTTCAATGCTTGAGTGTCACAGACATCCCCTGTTTTCAGCGTACCCCCTCTGGCATGGCGGAACCACGGCTCTGCTCCTACAGCATTTAATCCCCTCCTCAGGGATCTCGCAGGTGGACACAGCGTGGCTGGCACGGGGTGAGGGGCAGTGACAAAAACTGCCCTTTGGCCAGTGAAGGTGTGCGGCACCGCGGCCGCCTGTGCACTGGGTGGCTCTGCCAGCACCATGCCCCGCATCTCCAGCACCAGCCTCAGACAACTCCCTGACACATCAAATTCCTCTTCCAGGTTCCCACAGGCTTCCAGTTTTTGCTCCTACATCCTCACACTGGCCCTACTGCTGCTGACAACACAGGCAACCCTCGGTATGCACCACTGCCGTGCCCCCATCTGGCACGGAGCAGGCCCGGGGCACTGCCAGGTGGGCATGGAGCACATGCGTGGCACTGCCAGGAAGGCATGGAGCACACGTGTGGCTCCACTGGGTGGGTATGGAGCACACACATGGCACTAATGGACAAACTGGGAGCACACGCATGGCACTGCCAGGTGGGCGTGAAGCACACACATGGCACTGATGGACAAACTGGGACCACATGCATGGCATTGATGGACAGGGAGCACGTGTGGCACCGATGGACAGACCAAGAGCACACACATGGCACTGCTGGACAGACAGGGACCACATGTATGGCACTGATGGACAGATTGGAAGCACATGTGGCACTGATGGACAGGGAGGAACACGCATGGCGTCTATGAACAGACTAGGACCACATGCATGGCATTGATGGACAGAGCAGGAGCACACGCATGGCACTGCCAGGTGGGCATGGAGCACACATGGGGTACTGATAGACAGACCAGGAGCATACGCATGGCATCGATGAACAGACTAGGACCACATGCATGGCATTGATGGACAGACCAGGAGCACACGTGTGGCACTGCCAGGTGGGCATGGACCACACATGTGGCACTGATGGACAGGGAGCACACACATGGCACAGCCGGGTGGGCATGGAGCACAAATGGGGTACCGATGGACAGACCAGGAGCACACGCATGGCACTGATGGACAGACTGGGACCACATGCATGGCATTGATGAACAGAGAACATGTGTGGCACCGATGGACAGACTGGGAGCACACACATGGCACTGCTGGACAGACAGGGACCACATGTATGGCACTGATGGACAGATTGGAAGCACATGTGGCACTGCTGGACAGGGAGGAACACGCATGGCATCGATGAACAGACTGGGACCATTTGCATGGCACTGATGGAGCACACGCATGGCACTGCCGGGTGGGCATGGAGCACACATGTGGCACCAATGGACAGACCAAGAGCACACACATGGTACTGCTGGACAGACAGGGACCGCATGTATGGCACCGATGGACACAGGAGCACACGTGTGGCACTGCTGGACAGACAGGGACCACGTGTACGGCACTAATGGACAGACCAGAACTACATGTGGCACTGATGGACAGGGAGCACACGCGTGGCACGTCTGGGTGAGCATGGAGCACACATGGGGTGTTGATGGGACAGACCAGGAGAACACGCGTGGCATCGATGGACAGACTGGGACCACATGCATGGCATTTGTGGACAGACCAGGACTACATGTGGCACTGACGGGCAGGGAGCACACGCGTGGTACTGATGCACAGCCTGGGACCACATGCACGGCATTGATGGAGCACACGCGTGGCGCTGCCGGGCGGGCATAGGGCACATACATGGCACTGACGGACAGCGAGCACACGCATGGCACCACCAGAAACACGGCACATGCGTGTGACCGCCGGGGAGACACAGAGCCACAGCTGCCGACTGGGACGGGCGGCCCCATCTCGCCCCCCCCCCCCCCCCCCCTCCCCCGGACCAGCTGTGACCGCCCACCACCAGAGACCCCTCAGAGACGGAGGAGTGGGACTGGGGACCGTGGTCCGAGCCCTCCCCTCTGCAGTGGCGGAGCTCGGTCACGCCGCGGGACAGCTGCCCGGCCGCAGCCCCCCCCCCCCCCCCGTCCTCCCCGCCGGGACACGGGGAGGATGCTCTCCCGGCTCCTGCCCAGGCGCGGAGGGCGGGGGCGGCTACGGAGGGAGCGCAGAGAAGCACCGGGTCCGGGGTCCGGCCTTTGTCTCCCGCTCCGGGGCTGCCCCGGGGCCGGGCTCGGGGTGGGGTGCGGTTTTCCCGGTCCGGCGGGATAAACCCTACATCGCTACGGTTAGCCCCGATCGAGGGCGCTGCGGGGCGATCCCGGTTATCCCTGTTCCGTCCCGTTGGTTCCAGACCGTTCCGGCGGAGCGGTAGAAACCTTTTACCGTTACCGCTACCACCACCACCACCACCCTCCAACATCCCCCCCCCCCCCCCCCCGCCACCACGGCGGCTCCTCCCCGGTTCTGCGGCGGCTCGGCAGGTGCCCGCCTCCGCCCCCACCGGCCCGTCCCGCCGCACACGTGCGTCCGCGCCCCGCCGGCCCTTTGTCTGGGACCGGCACCTGGACCCGCGCCCCCCCGCTCGGCCGGTCCCCCCCCCCTCCTCCATCCCCTCCCCGCTCCCCGGCCCGTCCGGGCCGGGGAGCGGGGAGGGGATGGAGGAGGGGGGGGGGACCGGCCGAGCGCATCCCACCGGCGGCGCTGCGGGAAGCGGTGGGCGGCCGGTGCGGAGCACGAGGGCCGGGGCGGTGCGGAGGGGGCGAGGTGGGGGGGGAGCGGCGGCCCCGGGGCGGTCCGACCCCGGGGGAGGTTGGAGGGGTGGGGGGGGGGGGGGTGGGGGGCCCGGCGGCGGCGGAGCGGCCGCTCTAACAGGTGGGATCCCGCTGAGAGGAGGAGGCGGCCGGAGGGGGGCGGAGGAGGCAGGGACGGGCGGGCGGGCGGGCGGAGGGAGGGAGGGGGGACGAGCCGGAGCCGCCTGTGATCCTGTGACAGGAGCGGCTGCTGCTGCTGCTGGCGCCGCCGGTGCCTCCCTCCGCCCGGCTCGCCGGGTCGCTGTCCGAGCCCCCCGGCCACCCTCCCCATCCCCCCCCCCCCCCCCCCCCCCCCCCCCCCCTTTTTCCCTCCCTCCCTCTCTTCCCTCCCCGCTCCATCCCGACCGTCGCCCCCGCAGACCGTCCCGGGCCGCACCGCTCCAGAGCCGGCCGGGCTCACCGCGCCGCCCCCGGCTGCCCCTCCGCCCGCTCCGGGACAGGGCGCGGGGCCGGGCGCCGCCGCCGCCGCTGCTGCCGCCACCGCCGCCGCTGCCGCCGCCGCCGCCGGTCGGGCGATGCCGAAGCCGCCGCTGCTGCTGCGGGGGAGCCGCCCCGGGGACAGCGAACTGGGGCGGCAGTTCCGGGACTGGTGCCTGCGCACCTACGGGGACTCGGCCAAAACCAAGACGGTGACCCGGAGCAAGTACCAGCGCATCGCCGAGGTGCTGCAGGGGGGATCCGGCTCCGGCGGCGGCTCCGGCGGGGGGGAGAAAGGCAAGTTCCAGTTCTGGGTCCGGTCCAAGGGCTTCCGCCTGGGAAACGGCACCAGGGAGGCGACGAAGATGGGTCAAGTGGTGGTATATGTGCCGGTGAAAACGGGAACGGTTAGTGCGCTCCGTGCCCCGGGGGCTCTGTGTCTGTCTGTCTGCCTGCCTGTCCGTGTCTGTCTGTCCTCCCCGGGGGGTGCGGGCGGGGAGGTGGGTGGGGGTGGTGGGTTACCCGGGGCGGGGGCGGGCATCCCTGGGGCCCCTGTCCCCGCCACCGCCACCGCCGCGCCGGCCCTGTCCCGTCAGCACCGGGCGGCCCAGCCCCGCCGCGCCGCCGGCCGCCGGGAGCGCGCATGCCCCATGCGGGGCGCGACGCGGGGCCCGACCGCTCCCGCAGCCCCCGCCGCTCCCCGGGGCACCCACCGCGCCCCCGCCGCCCCGACCCGCCCGGGATGCGGATGGCGAGAGGCGCCCGCCCGGAGCCTCGCACCTTCCGCCGACCCCCCCCCCCCCCCCCCCCTCCCCCGTCCCCGTCCCATCCGGTGCGGTCGCCGTCCCCGGGCGCTGCCGGGCGCGGAGGGGGGGTGATGGTGGTGGCGGTGCCCCGCACCCGCCGCCGCCGCCACCGTGCACCTGCCCCCGCGGGGAGAGGGGGGGGGGGGGGGGGGCCGTGCCGCCGCCCGGTGCGGGCCGCGCCGCCCCCCACCTCCCCCCCACCCCACCCCCGCCCCGTCCGATCACGTTCGCCCGGCATTTCCCATCCGCCCCACGGCCGGGGACAGGTCTGCAGTCAAGGGCAGAGAGCGGCGGGGAGGGGGCGCCGGCACCCCCCGCCCTCCCCCGCCGCCGCCGCCGCCGCGCCCTGCCCGCCCGGTCGCCGCGCCGAACGGAGCGGAGCGAGCCCGGCCCCGTTGCGGCTCGCCCGGCCCCGGCGTCCCGCGGCGCTGCTCGCCCCGGCGCGGCCGCTGCAGCCGGTGCCCCGGGGAAGGCGGGGGGGGGGGGGGATGCGGGCAGCGGCAGAGCCCGGATTAGGGCAGCCCCCCCCCCCCCGGCGCCTGCCCGCGGGCCGCCGTCCCGGGAAACTCCCCCGCCGGAGCCTCATTGTTCGGCGCCCCGCCGGGCCGGCGGCGCGGGGCGCACCGGCCGCCTCCCTCCCTCCCTCCCTCCCTCCCTCCCTCTCCCTCCCTCCCTCCCTCCGTCCCTGCCGCCTGCCTCCCCGCCCCGCCGCCGCCCGGGGCTGCCCCGCCGCCCCATTGTTCCCGTCCCGAGCGCGCTCCGCTCCCCGGCGCGGAGGGAAACGCGCAACTTTAGCGGCCCTACGCGCAGGGGTGCGCCCGGAGCGGCGGCGATCCCCCGGCCCCGCTGCCCGGGGAAGAGGGCGGGGGGGGGGGGTGGTGGGGAGGCGGGGAGCGGGGGGAGCACGGACGGACGGCCCGCTGCCCCGCCGGGGGATTGCTCCGGGCCAGCGGGCACAGAAGGGCTCCGGGAGGGATTTTTTTTATTTTTTTTATTTTCTCCCCCTCCCACCCCCGTCCCCGTCCCCGTCCCTCCCCTCCTCTCCCCGCTGCTGCTGCTGCTGCTGCTGCCGCTGCTCTAAAGGGTGCAGTGTTTTCTGTGCACACACAGACTCCAGCATTGATGTGGCTGGAGGATGCTTCCATTGAGGGCAGCCCATCTGTGGCAAATGCTTCTAAACGCACTATTTACCTCCCATCTGGTCTGCCTTATTATTGGGGGGAGGGGGAAGGGTCATTATTTCTCCTTTTCCCTTCGTGGTGCTCAGAGGCGCCTTTCTTTCTCCCCTTGCAGCCCCCCTCCCCCATGCCATGCCCCAAAAAAATTCTTCGCAATTTCTTCTTTTTTTTTTTTTTTTTTTTTTTTTTTGAGACCTCTTCACAGCCTTTCTCTCCCTCTTTCCCCCCTACACACACACCAAAGAGCCCCTGCCGAGGGCGGATTAGGAGCGGTACCCCCCGTTCCGCAGATACCGCACTTCCCCCGGGTCCTCTCCATCTAAGCCGGCAACTCTATCCCAGATCTTCCAAATGCTGCAGAGTCATGGTACCCCAGAGAGGCCGAGCCAGACTCCCTCGACCCTGCTGCTAGCTAGACGCCCCCTCCCCTTTGTCCGTGAGGGGGTCCCTAGGGTCAGCAGCTCAACCAGGCCGGCGCAAGCCCGCGTATTCCCAAAGGGCTTCTGCACAGATGAAGTTTCAGCAAGGAGCGTGTTTAGGCCCCCGCATCTTCCCTGGCAGAGTCCCTGCAGGCTACAGATAGGCGATACACCCAGGCTCCCGTAAACCAACAAACAAAAAGCAGGCATGCCCTCAGGGGACAACTGAATTTTCCGAGGGGCAATACCGCTTATTTCCCAGCGCCCCGCGGCGCCTGCCGGACGTTAGGGCTGGGAGCGCTTTACCGAGCCGCTGGCTGTAGGGAATACCAGTTGTTGTGCTCCCCCAAATCCTCTGGTGCTGGTTCTGTAGAAGTTGTCGCCTCTGTCCCGGCCCTCCCCAGCCCACCGTGCCCCTCTCTGCCGGGAATCCCGTGGACGGTTTCAGACGGATGCAGTTGCTGCCTTTTGGGTTTGCCTGAAGTGGCTCTCAAATTTAGAGATAACTTGACAGGGATTTTCTTCAGCTCCTGATAATTCAGTGCTCTCCTCGTCCTCGGTGGTTTGGGCTGGGTTTGTGGGTGTATTTAATTTCTCCCATATATGCAGTCAAATAATTCATGAGGCTGATACGAGCCTTTTGCTCAACAGTAAAGCGTGTATTGTGGTTTAATGCCTGTTTAGCTGCTTTTCCCAAATACTTCTGGAGCAGCATTTCGGTTGCTTTCTCCCGGCTGTGCTCCTCAGCAACCTGATACCGCTCGTCCTGTCCGCTCATCCTTCTCGGAGCACATCTGCCGGAGAAGCAGCAGCGTGTTCGGGACTGTCCCACCGCCGAAGAGACAGGCAAAGCATAACACCCAGGCGGGGTGCAGCACGGGGGGGGAGGGGGGGGGGTGCGCGCCGCTGCGCCGTATCTGCAGGTCGCTACAGGAAATCCGAGGTACCGGGAGTGCAAGCTAGAAGAGAGGTGGTAAAGAGCGTGTAGAGGGCAGCAGTGGGGATAAGATCTTTCCTTCTCCTGACGGGGCTGGGGCTGCTCCTCCTCTGGAAAAAAAAAATAAATTAAAAATAATCCCAAATGCAAAAAATAATAACCCCCGCAGCAGCAAGACGGTAGAGGTTTTTCCTTTTGGGTTACGCATCCTGAGCTGGTTTGTGTATTTTCTGCGCATCTGTAGCGCAAACATAATTAACATGTGGTTATTATTTTCTCTCCTGAGTAACTTTCCCTTGCCCTCCTCCAGGCCTCTCAATCAGAACAGGCCTAATCAGATTTGGGTGGCTTGAGAGCTGGGACTGTGCACTGAGAAGGGGGCATCTGCCTTAGGTGGTGGTCAGAGCAGATGGTGGTCTTCTCAAAGAATGCACTGGGAATAGGAACAGCAGTGCGGACGGATGTCTGGCACAGAGACTGTTCAGATTTCTTTTTCCCAGATGAACGTCCCAAAGATGCTGGACATTTAACACATACAATTAAAAAACCCCTACGCAGATAAGCACATGAGGTTTAGCAGTGTAGGACATTGTTGTCTGACAGCCATATTCGGGTACGGGCTGGATGCTGTATCCTTTAGGTTAAGGAGCTGGAAAAAAAAAAAACGCATTTAGGCTGTACTGAGGAGGAGGAGGAGGGTATCTTTGTGTGCTACTGCAGCACAGACAATGGATACAGCCCAAAGTTCCCAGGTCTGCCCTTCTTTCACACAGATAACGCGCGCTAAGGTGTAAAACACCTCGTTACCTACGGGCTGGACTGAACCCCGGTACTGGATGCGCAGCGCTCTCCCTTCTCCCCAGATTTGCTAAGAACTGTGGGAGAATTTGTTCGTGACAAGGTGCTAAGATGCAGTTCATTATAATCTCGTGTCCCTCTTGTCCTAAGCATTTAGCATCATTTAGACAGTCTTTCTCATACAAATGTAGAGTGAGATGGAGACACGGCGCAGGGAAATGGACAGCGCTTTGGTGACAAGGGACGATGCAGATGGATCTGGCTGTAGCAGCGGGGTGTGCAGGGGAGGGTTCGCCTCAGACTTCGGTTCGGGCATTAGCTGCGGGAACGGTTACGCACACGCTCTAAATCAATGCCGTACTTCGCCCGTGTGTGGTGGGAGCTTGTCACAACTCCGGAGCGGTGGCCAGCCTCGCAGGACAGATTCATCCTGGCAGGCCGTGATGCAGGCTGGAGGACTGCGGGATGAGGCGGGGGGAGCCTGGCGTCAGACCGGCCCTTCAGGGACTGTGCGGAGGCTCGGGCATCGGGTAGGTTCTGCAGTGCTTGCCCGCATTTGATTTTGCTTTCCTGCACTCTCCCTGTCCCCGGCAGAGCTGACACGAGGTTCTGGGGTTCCTGTAGGCATTACTGGAAGGCTGAGGGCATTCGTGCGGGTGGGTTGCTGTTGTTGTACAAGTACAGTTCACCTGTGCTGGCTGCCCCGGTGCCAGATGTTCGAAATTATTTCACAATCCTGCCTGGTGAACCTCACCCGAGGAAAGGTATCATCGCGGGGGGAGGACTGTAAAGAGAATTTGGTGAGACCAAAAAGCAAAATAGATGGATGGAAGCCTTTCACCGACAGCAGGAAAAGCCTGACACGGGACGCAGGATAAATCTCACAGTACAGCCCATCCCTAAATACGTTTGAGCTCCGGAGACGGGGAGCATTGTGGTACGAAAGCCGCGGTGCCAGGCCTCGGGACAGCACGGCACAGTGGCAGAACGCTTGAGCTGAGAAGCCGGGCATGTTGGAAAGATGCTGCTCCAACAGCTAATAGAGGCTACATTTTTCCTGGTACAAGTACCCTTCAATGCCCATATTCAGTGCCCCAAAAAGCTGCACATCTATAACCTCTAAGAACATTAGTCAACAGAAGGTTTTCACTATGTGAATAACCACTTAGACTTTCTGTGGACTTCAAGTGATAAAAAAAAATAAATCAAGCCCATTCAGAAGAGCCTTAGACAAGGCAAATGGGCCTGAGGGTATTATCTGAGAAATTGTCTATTACTTGTATAGCACAAGCCTTACTTAGAGCATACAGAGCCTTCACCTGCTATGAAATAGCCCACCCCTGCACACGGGGGGCAGCGCTGGCTTTTCCAAGGAGCTGAACCGATGGCAGGTTTACATTTAAATGTGCACTTAGGAGACTGGCACGATGCTGGCCCGGGTGCGCGGTCCCATCCAACCCAGTCTAGGGAAAATCTCCTACATCAATATCCCTTCCAGATTCAGCTCCAAGTTTGCACAATGTCAGGAGCAGTTTTTACTTCTGAAGCTGCTCGTGGTAAGAGTCACAGCGGTGACACCCAGTCCTCTGGGCCTGAAAGCTGGCTTAAGCTCACCAGGCAGCAGCGAAAGCCTCCGGTACCTTTGCAAGGTGAATTTAAAGAGCTCTGACGATCTGCAGTTACGCAGACTGGCAGAATGAAGTTCCTCGCTGAGCTGGGAGCAGGAGAGCTGGCAGCAGAGCCCATTTCCAGCTCCTGCCCACTCCCACCCCTCCGGGACAGCCTGCTGAAGCCACTTCTAGGGATAAGGGGGGAAAACAGCATTTAATTCAGTCCTTGCTTTTTTTTTTTCTCTGCCAAGGCTCCAAGCCTGACTGTAAGGCAGCCCCACCGTGGTGGTTGGTGTTGTGATACAGCGCACGTGGCGCAGCTCCAGCGGGAGATACCACCGTCCCCAGACAGCCTCAGCCTCGGGGGCTGGCTTTGGTCACCGGAGCTCACGAAACCTGGAGTCGCACCAGCAAAGGTCCCGCATCCCACCTCTCCTCCCAGTCCCAGTCCCCCGATACATTTCTGACTGAAGAGTTTCTAAGAGAATAATCTCTCTCTACCATCTACACTGTACGTCCTACGTGATTCCAGAAACACCGATGGCATTGCTGATCCAAGAGGAACAGCATTTTTTTGATAACTTTCATCCAAAAGTTATCTCCCTTACCCCACAATTGCTTTCAGGTTTGTGGTTCTTGGTGGGTATTGCTCTGAAGAAGGTAAAAGAGCAAACAAACAAAGCACAGCTCTGCAAGGCCTTGTTAAATGAAGCTAAAATGGAAAGAAATCCAAGGCTGATGAGGTGCCATTCCGATTCTTCAAGTTACATCCCCCCTTTGCAAAGGAAGAGGGGTCCAAGCGCTCAGGGTCCTGAATGAAGGAGGAGCTGAGAGGAGTGTCCGTAAGAGCGACATGTAGGTTGTTCTCACCTCTCCTCGCGGGCCGTGACTCAGAGGGGAATTCGGTTGCTGACCAAGGACAGCCACAGAGCCCCGGAGAGGTGGCCGCACTCCTTTCAGTGAGGACTTTCTCAAGAATCTCTTTATCCAAACCATTCTCAGCAATAACCTCTTGCTGATATGATTTCTACAGTTTTGTTTTTGCACTTAACGTTAGGCCTGATATGAGCAGTCTGTGAACTTACGTTGTGGACAAACGAATGGCGGGGAAACCACAGAAGCATGGAGGAGCATCGATGGGGTGTCCGTTCACCCAGCCCGCACGGATGCTCTGGCTTCCCAAAACCTGGTCTGCGTTGCTGTGACAGAGGAATGCGTATTCCTATCTCTTTCTTTAGTGCAAATTAGCAATTACCTTCCCCTGATCTGACATTAGCGGTGCCCACCTCAAAAGAATTGCATCAAGATGGGCCAAAGCCACCACCGAGTTTCGGTGCCTGATTTAATTAGCTGATTGTAGCGAAGGCAGGTACCTGTCGGCCAAAATCGTCGTCTTTGTTGGAATGCTGCTGATTTCCACTTCTATGGCTGGTGCCAAAGAGTAGCAATTTATTTGAGGAGAAATAGCTGCAGACTGCGTGTGCGTGTATATGGGAGCAGACAGTGAGAGCAGAGGTTTGGCGTAAGGGCTTCTTCCCTGCGCCTCTGAGATTAAGGCAGCGGAGTTAAGTTCAGCGGAGGCTGGTTGTGTCCTACCAGCGCGGTACAGGGCCTTTCACGGAATCACAGGTGGGAAACCGAAGTGCTGTGTGAATGGTTTCTCTCCACCCTTGCTCTGCTTCGGCTCGGCAGCCCAGAGCAACGCGTTTCCCTTCCGACACGCGGGCAGAGGCGACGCTGGTGGCTCAGATGGACCCGTTCCTCGCCAAGAGGGAGGGGGATGTTCTGGGGAAGATGGGGTAGCACAGTCTCTGCGGCGCAGAGTTTGGGCTTTCTGCTTGCCAGATACGGTGATGGGTCTGTGTTATGGGAGTCTCTGGGCTAAAAATGGATTCAGACTCATCAGGCACCCCCCAAAAAAAAAAGGAGAATAAAGTTTGGGACTCCTGGCTTGGCTTGCATTTGAAGGAGTGACCTCAAAGCAAACCCTGAGTCATGCACTCATCCACACTGCCGAGACATCCCAAACCTTCTGGGTTTCGGTGCTGCAAGTACCATCCGCACTGGTGCCCAGTTACCCACGGGGCATTCCAGTTTGCTGTCTCACGGCACTGGGACAAGCAGCCAGCCCAGGGGATCTGGTCCCTTGGGGCTGCATTCATGTTTGTCATTCCCATCAGTGGTTTGGATGCCGATCGTGCGGCTCCCCGAGCCGGGACCAGGCATCTTCGCCGGGCTGGGAGGAGGCCTGTCTGCTCCCGCTCACCTGCGTTGGGCGTTTTGATCCAGCAGAAAGCCCTTGAGCTGGTGACAAAGGTCTGGATGTGGGCTGGAAAGTACAGTCCTGTCTCTTAGCAACTGGTTCCTACCTCTGAGCTCTCGGAGCCGTGTGTGGGACAGAGAGCATCAGTCACGCTCCTGCAGCAGCAGCAACGCGCCGAGGAGGGGATGGGGGATCAGGCCGGCTCCAGCCACCGCCAAGACGCTTAAAGAAGCTCAGGCATTTCTAACACAAGCAGTCATCTGTGAGTCCTAATCAAAGCTTCGGTTTAATTGCTTTCCTCGTGCCCTTCTCTGCACGGGGAACGGAGCGCCGATTGGCTGGCCGCGGCGGCTGCCTGCCAGCTACCTCGAGAGGCTGCTCCGCACTGCCCCGGCTTTTTTTGGTCACAGGGGTGGGGACCAGGGAGGGAGGAGGAAGAGGGAGGACACGGCCCATGTATTTCTAGAAAATTTAGATGTCATAGGGTCCTTCCCTGAACTCCTCTGCACTGCACTTGGGAATCCCCCGTCCCCCTTACGGACATTTGCATTGCTATTTTCTCTCTCGGTGCTCGGTTCTGCTGTTTCACCCTCATGTTTCCTCCTCGTAACCAAAAGCAACTCCTCTCTGATGAGTGTTTCTCAGAGGCTCCCTTGCCAAGCACCGTTTCATAAACATTTTCACGAATCCTCTGCTTTGTCCTCCTAATTAACCATCCAATTGGCCCCCAATGGAGCCTTCACCTCTCCTGTGAAGATCCTGCTTGCACAGATTATAACCTGTCAGCTGCCAATTTATTCCTCACTCAGAGGGCAGGTTATATTAATTTTCTGGCTTCCCTGCCCCATTTGGTTTGCCCTCCCTTTCTTCTGCTCCCAGTAGCATCCCTGTTTGGAGACACAGACTCACAGAAACACAGGGGGACCCAGATGTGAAGCAGCTCCGTATGACCCATGTGTCCAACCTGTGGTGATGCGGCTGTTAGACCAGATGTGGTGGGATGTTGCTGGCCTGTGTCAGACCTGGGAAAGGGGTCTCTGTGGATGGAGTACCATGATGGAGCGTTAAACGACATGTTTGACTCCTGCTCCCCCCCATGTGTAATCTCAGTCAAGAGCTCAAGAAAATCCACTTGGCCATCCCAGGTTAGCGGGGAATCCTTCCTGGGCATTATTTACAAGTCAGAGCTCAGATTTTGGAGAGGTGGGGGTCCACCTTGTGCGCTTATGTTGGAAACATCCAGAATACAGAGGAGGGTTTACCTGAATGCAGGGAGAGACCTAAGGGATTTCCATGAACGTCTCTCCTCCCTGCCCCCCCAATTCCCTGTGTAGGACACCCCACCCCAGCAGAGCCGCGTGCGCAGCCCAGAGTAAATGCACATGGTGACAACGATAGGTGCCTGCTGTCACCGAGGGTAGCTGCCACGTGTTTTGCTGGGTTCCCATGTTGGGAAAGGGGATGATGGAGTCCAGCATGACCGTCACGGTTCATCACTGGCCACATTTAAGGCGCGGTATTCTTGAACCCAGCGTGGGCTCACAGGGAGCAGCAGCGAGCGATGTGGTGGTGTAAAGCGGGACATCAGCATTTCCAGGTGCCAGCGCCAGGGACGGGCTGTGCTGAGGGCACCGCGGCACCGCAGGGCTCAAGTCCTGCAGTGCCCTTACCTGGCGAGGAGGCTGGGTTTTGGGAGGGGAGGGCGTGCAGGCATTTTACCCTCCTCTTCCCGTGAACGGCTGCTGAGCTGTCAGCATTTTCCTAGAGGCACATCTTGCTGTTCCTGGGGGAGTCTCCCACTGTGGCCCACATACTCCAAATTGCCGGGGAACAGGGAGCTGACACCAGGATGCTGTGCATCCCGGGCTCAGCCTCTCAGCCCAGCCTGACCTTGATTCACTGTAGCATCATTTGTAACTTATTTTACATAATTTTGCTTGCCACTGACGAGCTGAACTGCCGCCGCTGCTCTGTGCCTCCTCCTACTTAGTTTCATTTTGACATCCCCGCGTCCTCGCTGTAGGTCTGGTGATGCCGCATGGCTGCCCTAACTCTGCTGGGTCTATTCCCAGGAAGAGAGGGGTCACCTTGCTGTGACAGGTAACCTCATCACTTGTTACAGTGCCTTGTCCCCCTCCGACTTGAAAGATTTTGCTTTGGTAGTGATCTTTGTTAGATTAGTGCCTCGGTGCTGTGGAGATTGCTCACAGTGATAAGTTACTTCAAGAAAGAGCCAGCTCTAAACATGTTCCAAGTTTGTGTTACAGCTATATATTTTTAATATTTTTTAAATTTCTAGTTTTAGATGTCTTTCAGGACGCTATGGAATATAAATGCTCTTCTCATTATAAATGCAGTCTACTATTTCCTCCCCTTTTTCCCACCGCTGCAGCATATACCCCCCAAATAATGTAAAACAAGATCCAAATGACATTAAGCAATAGCTTAATCTTTACAGATTTATTAAAAAAAAACCCCAATAGTCACATTATAAGTCTACCTATTTCAAAATAGTAAAAAATACTGCAACATTATAATAGTCCCCAAATAATAATGTCCGTGATGATACCTTCCCTGTTATCAAGCCACCGTGCGACACTTCTCCCGCGCTGGTCATGGCACACCGCAAAGCCGAGCAGTGCTGTGGTCCCCAGTTGATGGGTGGGAAGACGGTGGCCCCGGGGGAGCCATTTTCCAGGCAGGTCAGTCGGGTGCTCTGCTCACGAGGCTGCAGCAGCCTTTCTCACCAAAACCAAGAGAAACGGTGCTCCGACGGCAGCGTAGGCTGCTCCACGGCACCCGGTATTTTGCTACCCTTCAAACAGCCTGCTTGCCTGCCCTGTAACGCTGCCCGCAGGCAGGGCAGCGCCGGCTCCCCGCTCATTTCTGGCATCCAGGCACGAGGTCGCTTTTATTGGGGAGCGCTGCGCTTACCTCTGTGTGCCAGATCCAGCGGCTCCTGCCGGCACGCAGCCCCGGTGCTCGCAGGGAAGCAGCTCTGCTCTCCTGCGCGGTGCAAAATGTCCTCTGCCTCCCGGGCAGAGCAGGCATCCAAGCAAGCCTCTGAGCAGGCATCCGAGCAAGCCTCTCTGCCTGCTGGGCTTCTCCTCCCAGCTCTGGGATGGAGGGCAGCCCCGTTCTCGGGGGGAGCAGTCATCCACCAGACCCTGCGCCCACCCACCTCCCCTCGGCACCGGCCGGCGAGGAGCCCCCGCAGCAAAGCCCACAGCCCACCTGGGCCCTCTCGGCGGCTGGAGGCAGGGCTGCCATTTCCAGGCTTGCCCTTCCCAAGCCGCGGTGTTTTCATTCCCAGGGCTGGGAGCCGGGAGAGGAATAAGTCGAGGTCAGAGCAAAGGCCTGGACCCATCTTGACAGCTCAGCTGCGGCTGCTGAAAGAGCAGCTCGCTGGTAAGAGGCGCCTGCCCCCCACTGAAAGACGTACACCTCAGCTTTGTTTGCCGTCTAAAAATAATGCGCCCGGCTCCCCCTCACGAGGAAGTATTTACTTTGAGAAAAAAAAAAAAAAAAGTATTGTGTACAGTTCTGGATAGAGAAACAATGCGAATGCACCCAGCGCGGGCTGGTGGCCGGGGCCCTCGGGCACACTGGTCCGCCGGCTCCTGGCCTGAGTCAATGCATAGCTTTGGGCAAATGACTTCTTTGTGCTTTGGTTTCCTCTGGAGAAATGAACTCTCCTGGGTCTGAGTGAAGCTCAGCTGATCAGCAGAGCTGGGGCTGTTTTTACTGCAGTAAGTAGGACTGTAGCTGTAAGTGCAGGACGGGACTTCATGTTTGCTTGGTGGTTCGTGCAAAACGACATAAATGCTTAGCGCAGAGAAACATCATCAACATTTCAGCAACCACTTTCCCCCCATTTTTCAACCAGAAATGATCAGAAGAATTTCCCAGCAAAATATTTCCAGGAGAAAAAAGAGCAAAATCTGTAAGTGAGAGCATTTCCCATATTCTTCTGATGGGTTCTTTTTATTATGAGCAATACAGCTGATATTGTTCTCAGCCTAGCATTTCCCCAGTGCCTATTTCTAAGGCACGCACTGTGCCCGTGGCATGAGGGACAAGAGGAAGAGGGAAGTTCGAGGAATCTAGCTCTTCTTTCTCCTCACAGCATTAGCAGAGGGAGCCTGCTGTGGTTTAACATATCCCCCGCAAAAGCTGCTTTCATCCTACACCTAAATACCATGAGGAGTGAACTTCCTAAAGCCCTGGAGAAGTCTAAATATAGAAGCCAATCAAGGGCTGACTTCCCAGAGATGAGAAGTACCAAGAACAGTTTCTTGATCAAAAGTTGTAAGAGTCCATATTGAAATAAAACGTCTGTTTTGGTACTGAACCCTGTGCAGAAGGAGTAATTGCAGAGGTGGGCTGTGCTGCCTGTGCTCACCACTCTGTCTGCCGGCAGTACCCATGGCGCCGGGCACAGGAGGCGGCCGGGGAGGCGGTGGGCTGCCCAGGGAGATGGACTCGAGGTACCATCTCTGAAGCACCTGACGGGGATGTCTGTGACAGCACAGCAGGATTTCATCCCTGTCTGTATGTCGCAGTTTCTGTCCAACTGCTTTTTCCTGTGCACGTCCGCTCCTCCTTACAGCTGATAATTTTTTTCTAAAGAGCAGAAATTTCCTTAGAACAAAACACAAGTTGTAGGAATTGGAAGGGCACCTTAAAGAGAAAAGAGTGCTTCAAGTAAAACACAAACCCAAGTTTGCTAATCTCAGAACAGGTATGTGATGGCATCTTTGCGCATGCAGCAGAGGGAACCGCCAAGGGTTTGCAGTGAGGGCGAGGGACGGCTGATTGCCGCAGAGATAGTGCTGCCAGGCAAGGGCTGGGGAACCTGCGGTTGCGCCGTGGGGCGGCTCGCTCGAGCGTGGGACCAGGGAACCCCGATCCTGACCCGTCTGGGGGAAGGCGGCTGTGCCCCACTGCTGGCGGGCAGCAGAAACGCAGGCTGAGCGAACGACGCTGTGTCTCTCCTGCGTGCAAGGGAGGTGACCTTGAGGGGCAGCTCGATACAGCTGGCCCCAAACCTCCCGTTTGGGTGGCCCGGGGATGAGGGCGACAGCAGCCCTTCCAGACAGCAGTGGGAAATTAGAGTTTAACGTACTGGGGGGGGAGAGATGCTGTGGTTGAGAGATACAGAGATGAGTGCTTTCATGTGGGAGGTGCGAGAAGAGGCAAGGGCAGAGGGTCTGCTCCCCAGCCAGAGAACAGAGTGCAGCCATTATCAGGCAGGGCTCTGCCGGCAGGAAGCAGCTTTTGACTCACAGGAAGCTGAATTCGGCTGGTATCAGCCCCTCGCGCGAAGGCCAGGGGAGCATTTTATCTGCCGTTGAACACAGCAGATGGGGAAGCAGTCGGTGCTCCCTCCCATCCTTCTCCTGCTCCAGCAGCCCCTGCCCGATGGCCCTCCCGCGTGCCCCCCTCTGAAAAGGGCAGCTTCTCTGTGGAGCAGCGAAGCAGGGGCAGCTTCCCGGTCCCCAGGAGAGCTGCCAGCGCCGCTGGAGGAGGCAGAGATTGCCCCTGCCAGCCAGTGCCAGGGCACAGCCAGGACCCTGCAGGCTTTTGAGCCCAGCCCAGGCAGGTACCGGCTCCTCCAGCAGTGCCCATCCCAGTCGAAGAGGAGCTGGGAGCACACAGGCTTTGGAGAGCTGGCTCCCTGGCCTGCAGCTCACATTAAATCCTCCCAGATTCTCCTAAATCAGAGAGTCTGCGGTGGGGAAGGGCTTGCAGGGACAGGGATCCCTGTGCACGGAGCCTGCTGCTCGTCCCTTGGCCTCTCCGTGGAGAGTCTGGTTTCGCACAGGGCTGTGGCAGCTCGCAGGGTCTTGGGGTGGATGGAGGTCACCGCCGAGGGGATCGGATGGCAGCTGCCGGCCTTAGACCTGCTGCCCGGCATAAAATCCAGCTTGCTTGTCAGCACCGTAGTTTAGCTGCGAATCCCTCCGGTTATGACAGTTTTCACACACACACACGCCGGGACAGCTGAGCAATGGCGGCAGGGGCCTGCGGAGACCCGCTGGGAGCGGGAGAAGGAGCTGGCTTGGGTGGGGGGAGGCCGGCCATGGAGGCGTGCGGATGCCGCTGTCGGGCTGTGAGGCAGGGCAGGTCCGTGTGGGAGCCGTGGCAGGGCTGCCGTGGGGGCGAGGAGAGCGGCAGGGAGCAGGCGGGATGGCTGAGGCCTGGGGGTGATGGCAGCCTGCCCCGTCCCCGGGGCCTGCCCACACCCAGGGTCTGCGGTGGCGGGGGGGGGGGGGGTGCCGGGCCGCGGGGTGCCTGTGCCCCGGGGACCGCCCGTAGCCGGGGGTCGGGCATGTCGGTGCCCTGCCCGTGCCCGGTCGGTGCCGGGCGTGAGGAGGAGCCGGCGGCGGGCCCGGCCCGGCCCGGCCCGGGGGAGCGGATTACCGCCGGCAGCGCGCGGCCCCGCCGGTTGCCATGGTTACCCCGCTACCTGCCGGCGGGGCCTCAGCCCGGGCCGGGCGAGGTGGGGGGCGGCCTCTCCTCCCTCCCTCCCTCCCTCCCTCCTTCCCCGCCGCCGCGGCAGATGTCACCGGGCCCCGCCGCCGTACGGGGCTGGCCGGGCCCCGGCCCCGGCCCCTCACGGCGAGTCGGGCCGCCCCCGCCCTGAGGGCGCGGCCCCGGGCAGCGGTGGGGCTGCCTGCGGAGGACGGAGGGGAGAGGGCGGGAAGGGGGAGCGGGCCCCGGGGGACGGGGGTCGAGCGGGCCCGCCAGCCGGCAGGAGGGAGGGCAGGGCGAGGGCGGCTGCCGAGAACAAAGATGCCGGGGCAAGGGCTCGGCGGGCGAGCGCTGCCAGCGCCATGGCCGGTCCCCACGCCTGTGGTGGCGCAGCCCACCCTCCTGCCTCGCCCCAGGACGTCTTCTCCGCCTGAAATGGCTGTCGCCTCCTTGTTGCTCTTCACCGGCCTCGGTGATGACGGTCACCGCTCACCGGGCGGTGAGGTGACCCCGGCCCCAAACAGCCCCTTCCCAGCGCTGCTGTGGGCTATAAATAGAGCCCGGTTGCCCGAGAGCAGGAGGTGGCTGCGATGCGCAGGAGAGCGGGAGCCGAGGGCGCAGGGTGGGCGAGATGGAGCAGGGGAGGCCGAGGAGGCGCAGGAGGGACGGAGGCATTGGGGCCATGCAAGAGGCCGGAGGGGGCGGCGGCAGGGGGCTGACGCGGGGGCCAGGGGGACGTGGGGCTGCAGGGGCTCGTGAGGTGTGTGGAGGAGGCAAGGGAAAAAATGTGGGAGTAGAGGAGCTGGGAAAACAAGGGTCACTGGGGAGGAAAAAGACCTGATGAGGAACCTGGAGGAGAGGAGTGTGAGAGAGCGCTAACGATGCTGGGAAGGTGGGGAGGAGGCGGGGGGGGGGGGGGGGGGGGGGGGGGGGGGGGGGGGGGGGGGGGGGGGGGGGGGGGGGGGGGGGGGGGGGGGGGGGGGGGGGGGGGGGGGGGGGGTGGGGGGGGGGGGGGGGGGGGCGAGACCTGTGGGACGGGGAAGGCAGGGATGGAAAAGGAGGAGAGACTGGGAAGGGGGAAAGAAACTAATGCTGGGCAAATGTAGGGAAAAGGAGGATGCCTGTAAGGTGGCAAAGGGACATCCTCTCAGCACCCGAAATGCCATCTGCTCCCAAGTGCTTATCTCAAGGCTGAGCTTTAACTCCCGAAATCTTTTACTCATTTTGGGGGCAGGTGACTTCCAATACAGCCCCGACACCAGGAGAGGCTAAAAGCATCTCTTGTTCCCATCCTTCTTCCCAATGGAATTTTATTGCTTTTTAAACCTCAGGGTTTTTTAAGCCGTTCTGAGATATTATGGGCTCTGACTCATGCCGTGAATACTCCTGAGCAATCCTGGGTGTGGAAGGAGGAACCAGAGGGGCGTGGGCCCCTCTTAGAGGTAGTCTATAGCGCGTGTGTCCTCTTAAATCCTAGGTCAACATTTGGTTATATTGCCAGATATAAACCTCTGTAATCCTAGGAGCACTGACTTGATACAGCTTCTTATATCCAGTGGCTTTGATACCGCATGCATCTCACCTGCTTCCCAGAGCTAAGTAATCATCACGGGGAGAGAAGTCACAAGGCTGTCGAGGGGATGGAGAGACGCGAGGAGTCAGGGGAGGGTCCCTGCAGGGAATGGGATGTCGAGGAGGCAGCTCCGGCATCCGGCATCCAGCTGGGGTGGAGAAGGCGGCAGCGCTGGATGCGCAGAGAGGCTGTAGCGATGCCCAGACCCTGAGGTTACCTTAACTGTGTTCGTTCTGAAACCAAGAAGGAAACAGAGAACCACTGGCCATGCAGGGAGGAGGGTTTTAGTTGGTTGGGATGGCCCTGGAAATAGTGATTTGTGTATGGGGTTGGTTACAACCTTAATTTTGAGGGCTCTGCTTGTTGCATCTGAGTGTGCTTTTCTCCTGATGCATTTTTCTTTGTCCTGTTTCTGTAATTATCCTCATTTCAACCCTGCTCTGAGGATTATTGGTCAGTAGGAAGCCTCCTAATGCCCGCTCCTCCTTGGCAGGGGAATACCCATGCCCTCGATTAAAGTGAAACTCCCCGAACAGTGACAGAAGGAATTAGATCTATATTCCTCAAAGACGCTCCCTCGGGGGGAAGTTTCCCGACCCTCACCACGGCAGCACTGCCACCCTGCCCCTTGTGTTCGTTCTCAATATTTCTTTGTATACAGCCACCTTTATATATGGCTCAGGCCTCCCCGGGGAAGGCAGAGGTGGTTTGTGTCGGAAAATCCTCGTGCCCGTGTCCCGGGTGAGCACACCGACCGGTCCACTGCAGTCCGTGCCCAGTACGGCAGTCTCTGTTCCGAACTGGGGTGAGGAGCCAACTTTAACAGGCAGCGCTTTACATTAAAAGTCTGTTTCCCCAAGAAACAGTCTTTAGCAGAAGGCGGTCCCTCTAAATGATTGATTTTTGAGAGTCCCTTGACTGGTGGCTTAAGAACAGCATTTATTCAATCTATAGGCAGTATAAGATACACGAAGCCCAACCTCCAATAACAACAAAACGTAAAGGTTAGGAAATTGGTGTGTTCCCCTTTGCATGCAGACCTCTGCCAGCCTCTGCCTGCATTCACAGATGTGTGAATGCACACGAAAAAGAGAGTTTGCCGGTCATGGAGATGTGCAGGTTGCTGCTTACCAGCCTGGTGGGTCCCAGCTGCACAGCTGCACACCTTTTCAGAAAGCAGGCCTCAAAGAGATGTATTGTGTGTGTATATATATATGTATATGTGTATGTAATATATATATATTTTATATATACACAGCTGTCTATGCAACAATGGCGTTTTTTCAAGGAAGAAGCTAAGCGACCTCCGGAAGCCTGGCCCTTTTTCGGTATCCCCTGCCATTACTGTAGCCACCGACTGTCTCCATCAGCACTCCCCGCTCTGGTGCTCTGTGCCGGAGCGCCGTTAGCAGCTGCCGGGTACCAAAGGCTGCCTCCCCTTCCCGCGGCGCACCCTGCCAGTGTGAGCTGACACCGTTGGTGCCAGTCAGCTCGGAGGAGCACTGCTCCCCACACTTCCCACTCCCACCAGTCTGTCACCACTGCTGTGTGGCAGAATTACTGCCTCCTGCTCTCCAGCACATCCTAACACACAAAGAGCTCTGCTGCTGCTGCCAGCGCTCAGCTGCTCTGCGTATGCGAGAGAGGGAGGGTGCCTTGGAAAGGTCAGTGCAGGGAAGGAGGGCGATTCTGTCTCCTTCCTTTAGGGGCCGTATCCTGGCATCACAGTGAGACCGTTGTCCTGCCGGCTGATCCACGTCCGCGGGGACTGCAGCCAGCGAGGGTGCCCCGCATTGTGGGGCTTCCCAGGATGGTTTAATACCATGTGCAGGTCCAAAGAGCTTCCTCTGCCTGTTCCCTGCCTAGCAAAATCATCCCAAATTATGAAAATTGAATTTCTTGATTGGTTGTGACTCCGCTCTGGACTCTTCCCTTGTTTTTGTCCCTGGCCCAATTTCACTGGCAGCTTTAGCAGCACAACAGCAGCAGCCGCCACTGCCCTGGCTACAGCAAGATCCTCCCTGGAGCACTGTTTAATTTATCCCCCACATCCCCCGTGCCCAAAGCAGCCCGGGGCTGGAGCACCGCGACTCTGCCCCCCTCCCAACCGCATTAGCCCCCGGGCCGATCTTGTCCACCCCCCTGTCACCCATCGCTGACACTAACTCAACTTGCCTGCACTGTTGTAGGGGGCAGATGGGACTGTCGGAGCCCGAGGGCATCTCTCTGAAACGCGTGGCTGTGGTGGAAGATTTCTTTGACATCATATACTCGATGCATGTGGAGAGCTCGTCGGAGCCGGGCAAAGCACCCAAACATGCCGGGCAGAAGAAAACCTACCGAGCGGTGAGACTCCCCCTTTGCGTGCTCCGGGCAGCGAGGGGACGGGAGCGAAGGGGCAGAGGGGCTGTAGGAGCAGACATCCCATGGGGATGGGGACAGGGGATGGCAGGGCAGGTAGAAGCAGAGCCGCTGGCAGGAGGCAGAGGCAAAGGACAGTCCTGTTTGCCTGTGCAGGGAGGCGTGAGAAAGCAGTCATTTAAAGGCAGAGTAGCTCTGCTTGGGAGAAGGGGAACCGGGCTGCAATGGCAGCACGACGGTACGGCTGCTTGGAGAGGAGAGACCAAGTGAATCATACAAAGACAACTGCACATATCTGAAGGGAGAAAAAAAAGAAAAAGAGAAATGCTCAGTAATACTGATGGGCAAGGGATGTTTGCCCAGTCCCTGCGCACTCTGCCCTGTGCCATCTGCCTCCCCTGTCTCCCTTGGCCAGAGGGAAGTGTCTCGTGTGAGCCTTGAAGGGCAGGAGCAGCCAGAAGGGGGGACTGGGGCATGGCCAAAGCCTGCCCCTTTTCCCCGGTCGGGTGGATTGCTCTCACCAGCCCATGGCTGGGCTTCCTCCGTGACAAAATGGAGGCAGGCACCGAGCTCAGTCTCGTCAGGTGCTCCATGGATGCTGAGAACCAGCTCTATCCATCCTGAAACCACTCTAGTTAGGTCGGGAATAATTTAGCTTGAAGTGTGCTTCTCCAGGGAGCTTACTGTTTCTCCTGACTCTGCACAGCCCTTCGATGCAAACATTTGGGCTCTCCTTTTACAAGAAGAGCTGAATTTACTGTCCAAAACTGAGCTACTCCCTTGAATCCTACAGCCCTAAGGACCAAGTCGCTTGGAGACAGAAGTGGCTGGCTGGCAGCTCGTGTCTCTGGTGTATACATCATCTTGGAGAGGTCTGTGCAGGCTGCCCTGGTCTCTGCGATGATGCCTGAGATTATGCAGGGCTCGATGTGCTGCCAGAGCCGGCTCAGGGGTGGAGTCCTGTCCCTGCCTGTCCTGCCCGCATATGTCCCTGGGTCCATCCACGGCTGTTTGTGCTGGCGGTGCCAGAGGGGCAGCCCAGTGCCCTGCAGCCCCCCGCATGTGGTGGGAGCCCCCAGGGAGCAGAGCTTTGAACACAGAGCTCGTGGCACTGCTCCGTGCCCTGCGCACTCAACTCCTGCCCCTGCGGCACAGCCCCTGCAGCCGGGGGCAGGTGACCTCTTTATAGTCCGGAGGGGGGTCAGCCCCACCAGCACGACCACAATTCAAAAACTTTCCACTCATTTCCCCAGCAGACCACTCCGACCCTCCCCTAATTCCTTCAATTCAGCTCTCTGGAGGACTAATCTGTGCCCTGCACAGCCTCGGGGGAGCAGGCTGGATCCGTCTGTTTTCCCAGGCCTGCTCGCAGCAGTCAGAGAGCTTCACGCTCCACCCCTCCGTCTCCCTCTTGAGCTGAGATCATCACATTAGCAGCGTGTATCCCCTCCTGACCTGGCAGGACGCTGCTGGCTGGGCTGGCTGGCCTCGCTCATGCCCTGTCTCCCTGGAGCGCCTTTGCAGCCGGGTCTGGAAGGTGAAATGCTGCATAGCGCACCCCGCGCCATGGCTCGGGTGCACAAAGGGATGCTGCTGGGCGGTCAGCTCGGGAGGTTTCAGTGTCCCCTGCCATTTCTCTCCCTCTCCCTTTCCCCACCGTTTCTGATTAGAGGCACCGGAGAGTTTGCCCTTGTCCGTGACCTCTGGAGGGAGGCAATCAGAAAGGGAGTTTGGATGGGAGATAACTCATCAAGGAAGCTGTCTGCTCTGCAGAGCATCAAATCAGCTGAGAAATAACAACTGTATCACTAAAATTAGCTGAACATTTGCAGCAGCGACTATGGGTTTGCTGGAGCAAGAGAGACAGGGAAACTGGGCTCAGCCCCGCAGGCAGCACCCAGGGACAGTACCCTGCCTGCGCCACAATACCACGTTTGCCACCGGCAATTTTCAGGCCCATAATTTCAGTGTTTCTGTGGGAGTCCCTAGTGCTTGCGCATTGATAAATATCGCACAGAGGCAAAGGCTGAGCTGGGCAGCCGCTCAGTCACAACAGAGCTCGATGGGGGCTGGGAGCTAAATAGAAGGAGAATCCCATGAGGATCAGGCACTGCATCCTCCATTTGAACGGCTGGGACAAGGTCCCTGCCTGAACTTTCCACCCATCTGGCATTAGCATGCATGTAAAACCTCGGGCTCTGCTGCCGCTCAGTGGAGATAAATGTCTCTCCCTCCCACCGCAACATCGGGTCATGGGGCTGCTTTAGCCATGATCAAGCAAACCCTCTGCCCTCTGCCCCATCGCACGCCTTCTAGGAAGTTATTTTATTCCAAGCTTAAGCATCACCCTTTCCTGTAGGGTAGAAAAAGGCTTGGAATTTAGGTATCTTTAATTTTTATTAACAAAATAAGGTGGGAGAGTGATGCCTGCTGGCCAGAGGAGCGGGATCAGGACATCCTGGGCTGCTCTCCTGGCTCGGCCCCGTCACCAGCCGTCGCTGGCGAGGTGTCTGGTTGCAGTCCTGCTTCCCGTTATGAGCCCCACTTCTCCCGGGCTCGCGGCCCCGAGGACTGGCACAAACAATTGAATTTCTGTCTGCTTTATGACCCCACTTGTAAGTGCTGTGACCCCTGCTGGGGTCACGGCCCCTGGTTTGGGAGCCGCCGTGCTAGGACAAGTCACTTAGACCAAACAGGATGGGTGATTAACTGTAGGAACCAACCCCAAAGTAAGAGGTGGACTCTCTACCTCTTAATGCCTTCCAATTAAGACCAGATGTCTTCCTGGAAGATGTTTTAGGCAAACCACAGGGCTGCAGGAGAACCTGGGTGAAGTTCCCTGTCTTGTGCTACACAGAAGGTCATACTCCATGATTTGATGGTCTCTTATGGCCTTAAAGAAATCTACATTAAAATTGCCTCATTCCTTCTCCAAATAACCTAGTCTTGATCTTTAGAAATCCTGTAAAATTGCTGTTGGCAAGGATTAATTGGAATAAGAGAACTCTGTGATAGCCAGGCATCTTCTGTGGGTGCTTAGGTCTGGATATAGTGTTTAACTTCAGGCATCCAAGTTTTAAATATTTATCCTTAGCTTTTCCTCATCTGTAAAATACAAATATCCCACAAAGGTTCAGGAGACTTAATTCATTACTGTTTGTAAAAATGTTTTCAATTCCCTAGATAAAATATGTCACAGAAGTGCAAAGTATTATTAACAGTAATTGATTGTCATTGTGGGAAAAAGTGACCTGCCCTTACAAAAGATTAATGGATTCTTCAGGTTACTGGTGTGATGGTAATTAACAATGCAAACAGAGCTGACGAAACCTTACTTTCCCATTTGATTCTTACACGTTTGTAGCTTTGCTCTTCCCAGGCTTTGAGGGGGAATGGAAAGGAGTTTCTGGGAAGGAGTGGCTACGCAGAGAGTCCAAAGGTCTGTTCATTTGTGTCCCAGTGCCTTTCTGACGCACCAGTTCCCCTCCCAAAATGCTCCTCCATCAACGGTTGCTCCAGAGGGGGGGGATTCAGGGATTCCAGGACCAGGCTGAAGGGAAGGGTGTGTTGCTATGAGTCATTGATGTTCTCCCCTAGGCTGAGCAGGCGAGGTGGGAGGGTGCCCGTGGCCTCCTGCGCCCTCCGCCTGGCTCTCCATTAGGCATTCTCCCTCGCCCAGGACATACAGCCATCTCGTTGTTTTCCCAGATTGCAGAGACCTATGCTTTTCTCCCGAGAGAAGCTGTGACCAGGTTCCTGATGAGTTGCACTGAGTGCCAGAAGAGGATGCATTTCAACTCCAACGGACTGGAGCCCAAAGGTAAAGGCAGAGCTGACGCAGCATTTTGTACCAGCAGGGTATCACTGATAGCGGTCGGGATACTGCCCCACTGATGAGATACTTCTTAACCTAATTGTTTTCCTAACCTGTGTTTCGTGCACTTTTATAGCCAAGCTGAAAGAATTGCTTAAATCTGTTTTGTCTGTCACTGTTTTCAGCTTAGAGAGCAGAAGCAGTCTAGCTTTCTTTCTGAGCTTCCCCAGTGCAACCGTATAAAGTTTGGGTCAAAAATATTGCGATATGCCTGCAATCAACCCATAATCGTACGTGGGTGGACACTTTGATTTCTGAAAAAAACGTGACCTGGATTTTTTCCTTTAAACTATTAATTTTGTAATGAAAGACACTGAAATAACTGAAGTTTCTGATAAAGAAGTGATTTGCGGTAATTAATAGATATGCACGTCATGATCCTATTTTTGATAACGGAAAGTGTTTTGGTAATCACAGTTATATTATGCCTATGTATACAACCAATTAGTGTGGCCATTGTGGTGGTTGGCTCATTATGGTTCTTTTGTAAACGGAACCAATCTGCAGCTCCTAGGCCTAAAAGATATAAGCGGTGCATAAGATGGGACCAGGTTTTCTTCCAGAGTAAATGATTCAAGTTGATGTTTGTGTGTTTTTTTCTGAATTACAAACTCATGTTCATGATCAAGCGCAAGGCATCAAACTGACTGAGAGGTTTCACCCAACAAAATTGCTTCTTTAAAAAAACATAAGCAAACTGCAGAGAGTTAGACTATTTCAAAACTGTTAAGGCAAACAGGCTCATTTGCCAGCTCTTTTCAAGCAGAGAAGCAGAATTAAATGAACAAAGGACCCAACAATAGAAATTTTCTAATATTAAATACTGATTTCCAACTGTTTACTGCTAGGAGCAGAGATAGGGACAGCCCAGAGGTTCCGTTTAAGTGGATTATGTGTGCCAGCTATCCAAAGCTACTGACTGAAATGCTTTGTACTTGTTATGTTTTTTAGAAACTCTCCAAATAATCCTATGTGACATTTATTAGTCTAAGCTCCATTACCTCGGCACTTCCCACTCTGCCGGCTAAGGGCCCGATCCCTCTTTCCAATTAGGTCAAGAGAAGTTTTGGCCTTTGGCCTCACTGGGAGCAAACCTGACCTTTACACTGATTGCGCCGCATCTGTCACGGGTGACATTCCAAATACTGCGGCTGCAGCCATCGGCTCAGTGGACAGGAAGGGCCATGGGATGAGTCAGGCCAACAAGGATATCGCCTCTTGGCTTGACCCAAACCAGGACACTGCACTAAACGCCTGGCACTAGCTGAGCTGTCCGCCCCGGAGCTTGGGATCCCTTTTCAGGAGGCAACTGATGAAAAGGGTCATTGTTCCATCAGGGACTCCCTCCTGCCCACCCACCACCCCCACATCTCCCACGCCTCCCCAGCGAGACGGCACCGGGTGCTGGGTACCCTCCCCAGAGCGGTCCTAGCTGTGGAAATGGTGATAAGGCCTGAGATCTGGCTGTCCTGAGCAAATTTATAATTAAATATCAATTGTCAATTACTTTCATAAAGCTTTTCCCCTTAGCGGTTCTCTTAAAAATAAATCAAACAGGAAAACAGTGTCCCACATGCAAAAAGTCCTGCTTCTTACCCACCGGGACTGGAAGGACAGAAGTGGCTTTCTGCTCTGAATAGGAGCTAAATAGTGACTAAGTACCTGTGAAAATGCATAGAGTAGATTAGATAAGGTAACTCTTACTGGGGAAGAGTGTCTGATTTCACTAATACATATTCAGTAATTTATCGGGAGCAAATCACCTAAAAAAACATTGGGATGATAGAGGAGTTACCTAGGTGTCTGCACATGCATACACACATACAAACATATATAGGTAAAGTTTAATTCAGTAAGGTGAAAAAAATTGAGTCATTCCCATCTCTCGTTCATTAAACAAATCTCAATGCATTTCATTTGTGATCACAAAAATCCCTAATTAAACATATCTGACATGAAACCCTACAGGGCACCCACATAATTCATAAAAGCAAATTGTATTGCTTATGGGAAGCTTTGAACATCACTGGACTTCACTGTGATCTCTTTACACTGTTATTAAATTAGGACTAATTCCAGTGGAGTTATACAAGTGTGGAATTAGGATCGAAACTGTTTTACTTTAAACCATTCTGCCTGTTCCATCTGTATGTCAAACACACGGGGCATGTGATATAGATAACTTTTTGAAAAATGAGCTACAGGATTCCAGTAGCCCCCTCTGGTGACGTAGGATATGAGGATTGTTCCCGCGGAGTCCCCCAGGCCTTTTAAAACAAAGGTTTTCTTTCTTTTCCAGTTAGCTCAAAAAAGAAAAAGGGGTTTGGTTTCTTAGGCTCAAGCTCTTATCTGTTGCAGTTGCACAAATTCACAGTAAATTTGTGGCTGCTAATGGGATTATTCCAGATTTACATCAGGATGGTTTCAGGCAGAATCTAAGCACCAAAGATCATCTACCTCCCTCTTCCTCCCCGAGTGAGGATGCTGAGCTGCTTCTATTGAGCCTCATTCATTTCTGCAGCGCTGAACGATTAAGCGGGGGATGGCAGGAGAGCAACATATCATCCTCAGAGGTCTGAAAGACTCACCTCATTCACGCCTGCGCTTCAAGGAAAGAGCAGCTCTCTCTTTGCTACTCTTAGCAAATGCTTTCTTAAACACTTCTTAAAGACTCAGATATTGATGACCCCAGCCAGCCTGGGTAGGTGACAGATTTTGTTGCTGGGGGCTGTTTCCCCTTTCACCGTAGAACCAGACTGAGAGAAGCACCCCTCCCATTGGGATTTTAGCATCTTTTCATCACAAAGTAACATCCTTGCACAGTAGAATAATGGATTATTTTGGGTGCTTAATATGTAGAGATGTAGAAGTGCTCTTAATTAATCTGTAGGTTGAAGCATGACAGAGACCCCTGACATACAGCCATGAGAAAAGAAGGGACGAATTAGTTTGTAACATTCCTAAAAGCTTTGCATCTTCATATTTGAGCAAGCTGGTGGCCTGAGTAGCTCTGGCCACCCTTTCCTGCGTCCACAGGCAGGAATGCTTCAGCTACCCAGGGACGAATTAGATGGACCTGGAAAAAAAAGCATTGTATTTCCATGGACCCAGTTAGTGTATTGCTACAGAAGATTTGCAAAAACCTATGTGATGTTTAAGTCAGTTACAGAGTTTTTGGGTCAGGTCATTTCTTAATCAGACATGATAGATCCGGTATTTCCAGAGGTGTGGAGTGTCTTCAGGTCTGCTGAGTTTCACTGGGGTTTTTTGATATTCAGCATTTCTGAAAAGCAGGCCCATTATGTTTGGGTTGATGGGTTTTCTAAGGTGCTGTAAAACATTTTGTGAAGGCTCTTTCTCAAGGAGCTCTGTCAGAGGTGCCTGTGAAACCAGTGACCCCAGAAAATGCAAGCCAGCCAGGGAGATTCAGAGATGGGAACGGAAACCTCCCACCATCAGTTCACCTTCAGCTCCTGGAAATCCTTCCCTGTTTGCTGTTGCTTAAGCTTACTTTCCAGTGGACACCACACATCCCTTCAGAGTATGCTGGCAGGCTGGATTAATTCTCCGTACTTGTATCTGCCTGTACTGAGGGCAAAGAAATCCTCTGTTTAGCCAGCAGCCATCCGTGTGGGAAACGGCAACTTTCCTCTTGAACAAACCCCTTGCACGAGCCTGTAAATTCAGTGTTAGATGATTCTAATGGTCTTCATGTCCTATGTGGAGAGCTCGCAAGCTCCACACTGATGATGGCAGAGCTGACAAATCTTTGAGGATTCAGAAAAATCGTTGAGAATTTGCTTTATGGGGACTCCTCTGGTCTGGCTAGACAAAACGATCTGCAGGAGTGGTCTGAATCTAGAGTGATCTCTAGAGCTCAATATGATGTAGCCAGAGGAATCAACAGGAAGAATTTAAATTAAAGTTCTTTAAAATTAAGTTTGTGTTTTAATGAGTGTGTTAAAAATAATCTTCATCACCAGATAGAGACACTTAATAAGTTGCCTTAATGTTAACTCCTACCTGAGGGAATCCCAGCAAAATTGGCAAGACTTTGCAATGCTAAAGCAAGCTGCAAATATATTCTTGTTCATCAACCTCTGCATAAATCCCATTTGCATGGAAGTGCTTCTGAGGCATCAGCAAGACTCAGTTCCTTCCTCTGCTACATTCTAGTTTGGTAGACTGAAAAATTATATATTATGTGTAGTCTTTTCCGCAGGTGACAGCAATGATTTTTTTTTTTTTTTTCAAAACAACATCTGTTCTGTAATTATGTTCTTGGTGGGGTCGTGTTCTTATAGGAACCTTAGCTCAGCGGGCACCAGCTCTAGCTAGGGATTTTAAGTGCTTCTAAATACATATGTTCAACGATTATGAGAATACATCATAGCTTTTTGCTTCCACATCTCTGTATCTAAATAAAGTTTTTTGTCTGTTCTTCAGAGAGCGAACCACCTTCCTCTTTGGTTTCTGGGATCATTGACTACAACATGCCCCTCACCTCTACTTACCTGAAGCAAATGAAGCTGCGAGTAATGAATTCCCAGGAACAGGTGAGTTGCGCTCCGGGCGCAGGGCGCTGTGAGGTGCAGAGCATGTTTCTGCCCGTGCTGAAGGGGTGAAGGGAGTGACTGGTGCTTGGCACATCGATTTTTGGAGGATGCTTTTGGAAATGGCAGGTTTGTCCAGGCGGGTAAGGCTCTGACCCAAGTGCAGCAAGTGTTGGTGCATGGCAGTTGGGAGGGCAGTGTGCCTCTGATCAGAGGCTCAGAGAAGGCAGAGAGGGTTACTTCAGAGTCGTGTCAGTGGAGGGGAGCAGAGATGGAGTTGATGCAGTTATTGTTTATAACAGTCTGCTTGTTCTTTAGATGTACAGTTCTTCTAAGAAATTGTCTTAAAAATAAATACGGCAAATGGGAATTTGTTTCTTTACCTCCTCCTAATTGCTTGTGGGCTTTAGCAGACGGGGTCTGAAACCCAAACCTTGCTTCAGTTGCTCTGGTGCTCTCTTAAACTGATCGTTAACTTGAGGAAGTTCAACCACAGCTACTCGGCTCTCGTGTCAAAGTGGGAGAAGGCTCAGTTGTTTGATGAGAGTGTTAAGCCACTGGATTTTGATTTGGGAATGGATGGGGCAGACTGCCACAGGATTATACCCGGGCTGTGCAATTTTCTGAAGTTCTGCAGCTGCAGAATTAGCTATGGGAACCTCTGTGCACCATGGAAACAGTCTATAAAAAGAAAAGTGTGTTTTACTTGCTCCCCACAATCTGCACTGGAAGCCAGCACTGGATTTTCTTTCCAGCACTCTGAAACCTGAATCTGATCTCAATGCATTACTGGCAGTTGCAAGAAGTGCAGGAGTTTGTATTGTGTAGTGGTGGAAAACATTGCTGATAGCTTGAACTGTGAAGTTGCGCCCAGTGGGTACTTTTATCTAAAGGGACATGGGTTAGAGCATCCGTTGCCAGGGTGTAAAATGCCAGATGTGGGTTTGCTGTTAGGAGCTGGAGAGATACTGAGCTCCTCCATCGCTTCAGCAGTGAAACCTTCTTGCTGGAGGATGAAATGGAAGCACTTCTGTGTTTTGCAGCTTTTTTCCTTTGCACATGTTGGACGCTTGAGTGGGTTAAGGTTTTGTTTCCAATAAGTTATGCTATAGGCTTTTGAAACGTGAAAGGCTGCGATGTGCCAGGTTTTGCGCTCTGGCTGGATCAGGCGGTAGAACTATGGACAGCTCCGGGGAGCAGCTGGACTGGGGTAAACTGGGCTGGACTGGGATAAACTGGGCTGAGCTGGGCTGGGCTGGGCTGGGCTGGGCTGGACTGGGGTAAACTGGGCTGAGCTGGGCTGTGCTGGGCTGGGCTGGACTGGGGTAAACTGGGCTGAGCTAGGCTGTGCTGTGCTGGGCTGGACTGGGGTAAACTGGGCTGGACTGGGGTAAACTGGGCTGAGCTGGGCTGTGCTGGGCTGGGGTAAACTGGGCTGAGATGGGCTGTGCTGTCCTGGGCTGTGCTGGGGTAAACTGGGCTGGGCTGGGCTGGGCTGAGGACATGGAGTGGATGGATGCGTCACTTCATGGCATCTGATGGCTGCTTCAGGACCACTTTTGAATAAATAGGATTGAAAGATCACATATTCCAGCCGCCTTTGGCTTGTTCAAGGTGTTTGCCAGGTCTCAGTGCAACTCCTAGCAGAGAGGCGTTGAGACTGCAGACCCTACCGTTGTCTGTACTGGTGACTACCAACCTTAACCACCAAGGTTAAGGACTCAGTGGGCCATGAAGGCTAACCATGCTTTTCAGCATTTGAGGCTGTTTGATGTATAGAAAAGGACGGTCTGAGAGGTTTGTCTAGTTACCATTTATGCATTTTCTACCAATTCCTCTTGGCTCCAAACCTCTGTTCAAGAGAAGTGTCTTATGAAGCTTCATTAAACTCCTGTACCCAGTTTCTACAGGTAGAAAACTGGACTTACAGTTTGATTTTACTTCCATAATAAAAAACACTCCAGAAGCTGGCAGGCTTTAGTACTGAATCTTGAGTTTTGAAGCTGCACGCTTAGGGATGCTCGCTTCGAGAACTTTGGTTGGTAATTTTGAGATTTGAAAAGTTTATACCCCAAATTTTGGTTTAGCAGTTTGCATTGGAGCTATCGCTAGATAGATAGATATAATGTGCTGCTGACACAAATACTCTTGAAGCTAGCTAAGATCGGAATAGAAGCATATGTCATACGGGAACAAAAACGGGACCAGCTGAGGCAACCAGCAGTTGTTGGTTTAGATCATAAATCAAACGGCTTGATGTTATTCCCTGCCTCTAAAGTTTTTCTTTTCCTGAGCTCTCATCGGTATGTTGCAGTGCAGCTTTCTAAGCTTTTCAAGCTGTAGCAGCCAAGGGAAAAACCTATTTGGAAGAAGTAAAATTTGCCATTCAGTGTGTTACTGTAACTGATTCCTGAGAGCAAAATAACAAAAGATCAGTCTTACTGCTCAGACTTCTGAAGTGTTAAAGGTTTCCATCAGATCTGGAGGTAACAAGAGTCTGAAGAGGATACAGGTGGTTGGACCTGGTGGAGGAAATCCAGCGGCACTTGGGTGCTGTCCATTCCAAGATACGGGATGCTCCCCGACTTCCCCTGGAGAAACAAGTGCCACGCTCCTAAGGCAGCTGTGGCTGTACCTGGGGCTGCTAATGCTGAAATCTGTGTGAAGGAAGAGAGGAAGAGCAGAATGAGCCCAGGAATTGCCTGTTCAGCGCGGCTCAAAACACGCTCTGTTTCCTATGGCATGTGATAATACCAATGCCAGGCTTCGGTTCCCTCCACCAAGCATTCTCCTGCTATTTTTTTCCTTCTTCATACTTCAACAGTACCATCCTTTTTTCCTGGAGGATCCTGGCAGTCTTTGTGGAGCACGGGCTGTGAAACACGGGCTGCTGCTCCCCCTCTCCCCAGGGAGGGAGCTTTAGGGTTAGGGAGTTGCAGCTGTTGGGGTTCCAGGTGTTTACAAACTGTGAAAGTCCTCTAAAGACGATAGAAATCATTGTGACTTTGCTACAAATGCAAAACAGGAAGAAAATACAACCTGCTTTTAAAGTTTGTTTGCACTACACAAATATACGCTGCATGGTTTTTATATATCAACATTTACAAAACGATATTGGTTCTTCTCGAGCTCAGCTTTGCTGCCATGCCACCTTACTGCCTGGCACTCACCAACGTTTGGTGGTGATAATAAAAATAAATTAAGCAACTGCCTTGTGTTCTACTCGGCTTTTGCCAAAAGCAATTATTTGTATGCGGCAGCACCAGGAAGAACTTGCTTCACTTGGGGTAACAATGAATGAATTTATGCCAAAGTGGCCTTTTAACTTCATTATTCAGGAAAAAAAAAAGTGTGCATGTAACTAATTTATTAGTGCTGTTAAGCACGTCAGTATTAGGGCAGCAGTGTCCCCACAAGGAAGCACAGCCAGAAGAACCTGAGAGAAAGCATTTTATCTCTGCTTAGGGACAAAAAACAGTCAGGAGAGGAGCTCTTTACATGGTTGCTCACAAAATGAAGAGTTCCTGCAGAATATATTTCAATATGTTTCTTGGAGTCTGTACATTTATTCCAGCATGACGGAAAACAACCGTGACCCATGTTGCTTAAATAGGGTTCACTAGAACATGCAGGAGCTTCTGGGGTGTGAGTCTTCATTCTCATTTTATACCAATTCTCACGTGTGTGAGAAAAATCAGGCCCCTTACCCTTTTCACAGTGTCGAATTAGCCACATTTCAGGGTATCTACTGAGGCATTAAAGCATCTCTGAACTTCTGACCTGCCCAATCTAGCAGCAAAAAGGAATGAAAAGAAGATATTTGATATTTGCCTATAATGATCCTTCCACCTCATTTTCAAACTATAAATATTAGCATTTTAAAATGATTGGTTATTCAAGTTTATTGCAGTCATTTTCCAGACAATCTTTTCTGTCTTATTCAAACCCAGCCTTGGATTTATTTTTCATGCCACACTGTCGGGCGTGATTTCCACTGGTGGCTGGTAGAATATGAAGATTTTAAAAGAAGAAATCCATGAAATGCCAGGCTCACTCTCTGCTCTGGAGATGTTGCTGCTGCCTTGGCAGACGCAGTCCAGGGCCAAGGAAGCAGGTTTAAATGATACAGAAACATTTTCAAAGGTTGCTTCAATGACTGCTGACAGAAGGTCATGCAATCAGTGAATGGCAGGAGCTGCTCTTGGATGGGAAATAACACAAGCGCTTTTCTTGTTGCTATGGCTTTGCTACGCTGACTTGTAAGTGTTTGAAAGGGACAGAGCCTTGTCCTGCACCGTCACACACTCCATCCATCCAGCAATTTCCCTGTAAACCTGGAGTGTGTGACGGGGCGCGGATGTGAAGTGGTTTTCAAAACACAATTTCAAGCAATGTTTTAACCAAACCGCAGAGTAATCCTGTAAGGGGACATCAGGGGGTTCAAATCCCACGGATGTACAGGGAGTTGGCTTCGTCTAATGCTGGTGAGGCTGGAGCCTCCTCTGCAGGATTTAGGAGCTCACGGAGCCTCGTGACCAGAGGCTGGTTTGCAATGTTAAGTCCTCCTCCTTCCACTCTCCTTTGCCCCTGGCCCACGCGTTATTGTGCTCGCTCACTTCAGTGTCTCAGAGGGCTCCGGTATTACCAGAACAGCTAAGATGCATCTTCCCCTGGCAGCTCGCTTGCTTCCTCCTGCTTCGGATCCATCTCCAGGCTAATCCTGGGGGTGCAGGACTGGCACGGGGCAGCCAGCAGAGGCAGGGAGGGGAGCGAGCGGCTGGAGAAGAAAGCATGCTAGAATTTCATTTTCAGTCTATAAGTTCACTAGTGAGAATTTCAGACATCTCTTTTCACATAGTCCAGAGATCAGAACCAAATCTGGCAGAGCTGGCAGCTGCTGTGTGAGATCCAGGACCTGAATTTGCCTGTTCAAGTGCTTAGTGAAGGGATCCCGAAGAAACACTGTGTGTGTTCATAGATGTGCAGAGAAGGCAGAAGCGTGCAGTCAGTATTTGGAAGGAAGTGGGATGATGCATTTGCATCACATGAGGATGATAAGGTACTTCCCAGTCCATTAAAGAGGGTGTTAAACATCATCAGGAATAAATATCTCTAAATCAACCTGACGAGATAACTCTTATTCAAGAGGTCTTTCCTCGGCTTGGGAAGATCTTTGTTTCCTGATGTTAATATTTAAGAAATTTTGGTGCACTAGAGAAATTCCCTAAATGCACCCTAACATGCAGAAGAAAAGGGAATTGGCTGTACACACAGAGCGAGGCACCGTGACCATAGCTGTTTGAAATACAGATTTAATCCATGTGATAAAGGCTTGCTCGTAGATCGGCATCAGCAAAGCCCTCTAGTGGAGATGCAGCTTCTGCTGACAGAAGCGGGCTCTGCCTGATAAATTTAAATTCTGCCCTAAATGAGAGACTTTGTCCGGGCAAAAGCCGGGGAGGCAGATCTGGCCGTTATAACAGCGTTCTTTACTGGTAAAGATAGTTTAGCAAAACTTTCATCCTTGGCCTTAATGGCTCATGAGATGCAGGAGGTCAGATGATCAAACCATTTAGCCTGGTTTCAAACTCGTGTGAATGGCTTGCTTTCAGTGAAGGTCAACACATTTCTGTTATTGGAATTAACTCTGGCGTTCCCAGCTAGTAAAAACTTAAGAGCTTTTATTTCCCGTTGTGTAGATCTTTTCGTATTTTTCCCAGCGTAGCTGCATTACAGGTGAGCTTTGTGTTTGTTCAATGCAACGCTCAATGCAAGCAAACAATTTGAGACCCTGACTTGGGCTGGCTGGGATAAATCCTGCCACTGCATCTTTCATCTTCGAATGAGGTATGATGCCCAGGCCCCGACTCTTTGCAGTTTGGGGGAAAATCACGTTATTTTCTGTAAGAAAGGAGATGTTGATTTAAATCAAGTGGCATTGCCCGATTCCAGTGATGCTAGGCACAATTCGTCCTTCTCAGCAGCTCAGGTGTATTTAGTTGCTGCGTACAACTGGTCTGGTCCATTTTCCCCACTGGTAGCTGTGCACCAGTGGAGAGAAGCTGGTCCCATTCCCACTCTCTGTTTGCTTCCCTGTGATGTTATGCAGCTTGACTGAGGTCCTGGAGAAGTGGCTGGGGGATGTTTAGAAGTTTCTCTCGCTCTCAGTGGAGCTGTGGTTGTCATGCTAGTGAGGGTTGGGTCAGATCAAACAGGAGCAGGACATGACAGACCAGATGTGAACTGGTCAGTAGGAGCCTGCAGCGGGAGTGCCCAGGAGGAAGGACGGGTCGGTGGCGCTTGGCTGGGCAGCGTGGTGTCCCCTGAGCTGGTGACAGTGACTCCACGGAGCTCAGCACTGCACAGACGTGGCCATTGGGTCCCGTGCAGGCTGGCCCACGAAAAGCCCGTGTGGGTTCCCTGCCGGCTCTGCAGCAAGGCTCTTCTGCGCTGGGGCTGAGCCACCCGTGGGTGATTGGCACCGATTGCCCTCGGTGCGCGTTATCCTGCGGTGCAGTCCGAGTAGCCTGCTAAAGCCGAGCTGCTTGAACCTGTTTCTGGGAACACTCAATGAGTAGGGCCAGAAACCACATTATGTGTCTTTAATTCATCATTTCTTCCAAGTACCTCCCCTATTGGTGAGGAGAGATGCTGCCCATTCCCTGTGCCGTAACCAGCATCAGAGGCGGCTGTTCCCAGTAGAACTGGAAATAAAGTTTTGGTTCAGGTCCTGTAAAGTGCGGCTAGGAAACATTCCCGGGGAAAAAAGTAGAGGCCTGAACCTCAGGTTGATGAAAGTGTTTAACATGCATGGAATAGTCTCATGGATCCAGTTAAATTTATCCTGTACCTTTGGAAAGCTTTGCACGGTGAGGTTTTCTGCATCGTCTCCCAAGTTTGGGTGCTGACGTGCTGTATGTTGACTTTGATCAAGTCACACAAATGGCTGTTTCTTAATTGCCTTCTCCCTTTAAAAAGGGGATAATACCTTAGAGAGACTTCTGAGGTCTCACTCACTAATAAAGCTCTTCAAGAGCTTGGATGGCAACTACTTTGAGAGTGCGAACTATTATTAATGATTTCCGTTATTATAGAAGATGAAGCTGTGTGGTTCAGCTTTTTAACCTTGAATCATGTACTTGCTTTTGTTTCCGCTGCTGTTAAACCTGCACAGGCAGGCGTGCACCTTGTCCGCTTGCACAGACTCCTCGGACCCACATTTTGAGCCCTGTGTGCACAACAGGAGCGTGTGTATCTTTGAGGAGTCAGTTTCACCCACAAAGATGGGTACTGAAAAACGCGGTATGGCTTGAGAATGGCTAAAAATGGGTTTAGTGGTGGTTCTGTTTATGTTGACTCAATTCGGATTCGGATGCCCAAGAGATAAGCTGTGAGGGTCATCTTCAATGTGTAACGCAATGCAGACGTTTCTGCCGGTGCTGTGGGTTCAGACTTTGGCAAGAAATGTTAGGGGATATTTGACTACAATTGACCTGGCCCTTTAAACACCCATTCCCTGCACTCCAGAGGAAGGCAAATTCCTTTACTTGGCAGTGACTGGTGTACCCCGTGAAGTACAGAGCTGTATTTCGTTTCCATCTCTTGGACTTGGCTCTTGGGAAAAAAAACACCCTTTTATTCATGCATATGCCAGATGCTAACAACTGCTACTTTTACAGAAGGAGCGATCGAGATGAAGTGGGAGTACAGACCTCAGCCCACAATAAATCTGGTCTATAATAAAGTTTCCCAAATCTTTACTCTCCTTTTTTTTTCCCTGACCTTGCTCTGGATGCCAGATAAGTTAAAATACAGTGTTGATTACAGCTGCCTGTGCCCCTCGTGCCATGGGACCGTGGCCCTCCGTCGGCAGCCCTTCTTGCCCCCCCTTTCCTTACTGGCCTCGCCCCTGAGATTCGCATTTTAATGCTCTTTACCCAGTAGGGTTTGACGGTCACGGAGGACCCGATGCAGGAGGTCCCATTTGTTATTTAACCTACTTTGCAGAGGCACAAGAACATCAAGTGACTCGCACAAGGTCGCCCATGAGTCAGTGACTCCTCTGGCATGATGGCCGGATCCTGCTGTCCTGCAGTCCCCTGCTCTCACCACTTGATCACTGTGCCCACACTCCTCAACAACACAACTATTCAATTAAGCTCCTACAGTGCCTTAAATGTAGTTTATTTTGGGTTTGACAGCAGCCCTTGGTATTCTTGCAGAGCCTTGCCTTAGGAAATTACGACAGATGAGGTCAGGGCATCGTTAGCGATGCCCTTAGAAGCATCACTGCCTGGTACGCAGGCAGGCTGCGCGGTGCCGTTACAGCCAGGGCACGGTCCTTCTCAGGACCTGCAGCTCAGGCTGTGGTGGCATCCGACCGGGACCCTGTGTGGGAAGCACAGCCTGAGAGGGAGCCCCAAGTTTTCCGCATGGGCAGATCTGTGTCCCTGTGAAAGGGGTTTGCAGGGACCAGAAGTAATGAACACATTGTGAGGAGAGAGCAAAGGAAGCGACTTATAAATAATATATTTGGTGTGTATTATATATATAATAACAGTAGTACTGGTTTATTATGTTTTTTTTTTTAACATGTAATCCCGTAAGGCACTTACCACTGTTCCTGACAACTTGATAAATTATTATTACCAATTCTGTATCTAATTGCCAGTTATTTCCCCCTAGATAATTTGAATCCGAAAAATACCCACTAGAAAGGGGCTTGGCATGCCGTTCCCCAAAGCTCTTTCTGGAGGCAGCCCCTCTTCTGCCGGTGAGCCCCACTTCTGCCAGCCTCGTGACCCCGAGCGCTGGCACAAACAATTGCGTTTCTGTCGGGCTCATGACCCCACTTGTAACGCCGGTGACCCCCCTTGGGGTCAGGACCCCTCCCCTGCCCGGGGAAAAGCTCCTGCCCAGCAGCTATTGCTGAATTGCTGTTCCTCCCTCGCTCCCTGTGTGGACGCGGCTGTTCGACACTAAGTTTGCCGATGTGAAATTTAGGTTAATCCATTTCCAAAGTGGATTAACCTAACCCACACAAAGGCACTTAGTATAAAATAAGAGTGTCCACATGGTGAGGCAGCGCAGAATAGTAACTGAGCTTCCAACTCGCACCCTGGCTGGTTTGTGTCCCCTGCGAGCTCCCCAAACGGAGAGGCAGGCGCCTCGCTCCCAGGGGGATGTGCTCTCCTAAATGGCTTTAAGCCGGTCTAGCTCGAAGCCGAAGGGAGCGCAAGGAGTAAACAAAGCCCGGCAATGGGAAGGGGTTAAAAGCCCGCTCCAGTGAGGTCCACGGCAAGTCTCCTGTTCACCTTAAATGGTCAGGATTTTATTTTAGCTTCAGGGAGGAGCAGCAGCCATTGAGCTGGAAGTGAGCGCAGAGCAGGCCCCCAGGCTGGGGGCTCGCAGCCCGCTGCCCTCCTGGCCGGCCGCTTCCTGCGGGAGCGCGGGAGGCCCCCCGGGGCTCCGCTCTCGCCCTTCAGCCTCTGGCTCTGTAGAGCAACATGAAGGAGATGGAAATGCAATACCGAGCGATACCCATTTTCACCTCCAGCCTCCGATCTTCCTGAGCCGCCCCTCCTCCCTTGCACGCTTTCCCTGGCAGTGAAGTGGTTAACGCTGGAGTAGAAAACATCATAATTGGACATCCGCACTAACAAGCCATAAACACGAATGTGGCAGTTCCCATCCTCGGCTCTGGCACCGGCCTACCGCAGGCTCCGCCGCTGAATCCGTTACACTTGGTTTATTTCGTAAAAATTTCCTTCATAACCATTAAACAGTGAGAGACATGAGATAGGCTGGGGAGGGGGATGCCAACACGCTGGCATCCATCGCAGCAATCCCCAACCGGGCAGGAGGTCACCGACCTGCTGCCCTCGGGGCCCTGCCTGGGAGCGGGTACCATCCTGGGGGATGCCAGGACACCGCACGCTGCCCGCCCGGAGCCGGGTGGCAGCATCCCCATCCCTCCCAGGGACCTAGCAGCACAGTGCCCTGCACAGGGCTGCGCTGGGGGCAACGGCTGAGCTGGGTGGGCGGCCTTGCTGTCAAGGAGTTGCCCTGAAGAGCCGCTGATTTAACAACAGCCGAGATCCAACGATCAGACTGCAGCGTTGAGCGATGCTGCTGCTGGCAGAGTAGGGTCCTCTTCTGCTCCCACGGTGCGAAAGGGAGAATCATCTGAAACAAAAGGATTCAGCAGAGGAGGAGGCAGCGAGGGGCCTGGGCACCGCTGCACCCACCGAGCGCAGGGGAAGGGGGGCTGCGGGGTACCCACCCCGCTCCCCGGGGACTCACTGCCGGGGGATCCCGTTAACTTACGCCCCGCCGTACGACCCGGCCCGACGCTCCCGGGGCCGGGCTGAACCGGGGGTCCCCGGGCGGGCTGCGGGGTCACCGAGCCGTGCCTGTTACAGCCCCCCACCCCCCGTGCTGTGCCGAGCTGAGTGTCCCCGGGTGGGTTGCGGTCCCCTCCGGGCCGTGCCGAGCGGAGGATGCTCGGGTGGGTCGCATCCCCTCCGACCACCCCCCCCCCACCTTGTGCCGTACCGATCCGTGCCGTACCGAGCCGTGCCGCCGGCCGTGCATTCTCGCTGTTCTCCAGCAGGAGCCCGGCCCTGGACATTGTCTCTTCCTCCCGGAGGAAGGGCCCTCCCCGGTCCTCCACAATGTGCTCTTCCAGGCGCGGCTCCCCGCGCCCCCCGCCGCGCCCGGCCCGGTGCGCCCGCCCCCCCCCCCCCCCCCCCGCCGCCCCCCCCCCCCCCGCCTTCCCCGCGGCCCCCGCTCCCCTTCCCCCGCCCCCTCCGCCCGCCGCCGGGCCCCGCTCGCCCCCCTCCGCCTCCCCGGCTCCCCCCCCCCTCCTCCTTCGGGAGCCGGGAGTGACGCGCTCCGCAGCGCCGGCCCCTCTCCCCGGGCAGCAGCTGGTTGTCAGCCTCTCCGGAGCGCCGCCAGCCCGGGCCCCCTCCCTCCGTCCGTCCCTCCGTCCCTCCGCCCCGCGCTCCCAGCCGCGCCGCCGGGCTGGCGCAGGCCGGCAGGCCCCAAACCCCGCTCCAGGTAAGCCCCCCCCCCCCCTACTCCGCGGGGCTCCGGTACCGACCCCCGGTACCGTGGAGGGGGGGCGGGGGGGGGGATGCGCGGGGGCTCCACGCGGCTGCGGGGCGGACGGGGAAGGGGGGGGGGGGGGGGGTGGCGGGGGGGGCGGGGCGGGGCGGGGGGGGGGGGCGGCCGCGGGGCCCTGCCCCAACTCCGGGGGGAGCGGCCGCGCCGCCCCGCTTCCCCGGGAAGTTCCCGGTCGCTTGGCCGGTGGCGGGGGGAAAGGGAAAAGGAGGCGGGGGGGGGGGGGGGGGGAATAGAGCCGGGGAGCGCGGGGGGGAGGTTGGCGCGTCCTTCCCCGCTCCCGGCGCGGCTCCCCCCTTCCCCGGAAGAGCACAAAAGCGCAGAAGAAAGTGGGAGGAGGCGGCGGCGGGAGCGCTCCGGCCACATCAATTCCCGGGCACCGGTCCCCCGCGCCGCCGCCATCGCCACCCTCCCCGGCCCCGGCCCTGGCCCCGGGCGGGGATTGTGCTGGAAATAGCCGCCTCCCTGGAGGTAAAGCCCTACTTACGTGTCAATCCCCGCCGCACGCTGAGCCCCGTGCTCCGGCCCCGGTTCCGCGCAGGTCTCCATCGCGGGTGTATTTATTTACCTGAGGGACGCGGGGGACCGGGACGGCGATGAGGATGGGGACGCTCTCCCGCTTGCCCGGCACCTCGCTGCTGCGGGGAGACACGCGTGGGAACCGCGTCCCCCACCGGGGGAAACGCCGGCTCCCGCGGCCGCCGGGGGCGGTGGTGGTGGTGGTGGTGGGGGAACCTCCGGCCGCTCAGCTCCGCTTGGCCCCCTCCTCCAAAACCGGGACACCCCCCTCCTCCCCACCCACTCCCCCCCCCACCACCACCCCCGGTACCCGCTTCCCGGTGCTCCTGGAAGAGCAAAGTGCCCTTTCACACCGCGCGGTTTACGGGCATCAAGACACCATCCCCGCCTCGCCTGGAAAACCCAACGCCTCCCGGCCGGCTGGGAGCAAGTTCAGGTGCGGGGAGGAGAGGGGGGGGGGGGAACACACCGAGGGGAAAGGGACGACGGGGACGAACCACCCGGGTCCCGTCCACCTCCCCAACCGCCCCCCCCCCGGTCCCGGTGGCCCCCGCGTTCAGCACCTCCCCGCTGAACAGCAGGGGCTGCGGGAAGGGGCTGCGGGAAGGGGCTGCGGGAAGGGGCTGCGGGAAGGGGCTGCGGGAAGGGGCTGCGGGAAGGGGCTGCGGGAAGGGGCTGCCGGGGCCGCCGCCTTCCCCCGCCGCAGCACCGCTCCGCTTCGGGGCGGTGGGAGCGCTCCTCCAGGGAAGGGGAGGGCGAGGGGAGAGATGGGGGGGGGTGTGTGTGTGTGTAGGGGGGGTGGTGGTGTTCCCAGAAGAAGAGCTCTTTGAGAAGGGGGAGGGGGGAGGAGGTGATGATCCTCCCTTCCTCTTCCATTTGCCGTTCGCCTTTTAAATTAACTCTTTTGCCCGTTTTTGGGGAACTAACTAATACTCGGGTGGGTTGGTTTGTTTGGGTTTTTTTTGTTGTTTTTTTTTTTTTTTTTGCCGCGTCCCGTAGAAATCAGCAGAAATTGCAGTAAATAAGGACGTAAGTGACCTGACAAAGAGCGCTGGGGATGTTCTGTTTGGTGTGTGAATTGCACACACGAGTAGGCAGCGCAGTCACAGCTCGCTGCCACCACAGCCAGCGTACACCCTTGTGCTTTAAGGCTTCTCGGGCTCTTTGAAGCAATGACCACCACAGTATTTGTGGCTGCAGTATCAGTCTTTGACCTGGAGTGTTTTATCTTCCATTAGTAAGCCTTTCTCTGTGCTGAACTGGTTAAGTTAGGGTCAAATCTGGTTCAATACCTTCTTGGCATGCTCAGAGGGCCGGGTTTAAACAGTTGCTGAGACGGAGATGAGGCTGCCTTCCTGAGAGCTTGTCCCCGAGCGCCGTGCTGCTGCCACGGGTCACGGCGGGAGGTGCTCTGCCCTGGCCAGGTTTGGCAGGTCTGGGGGCTGCCTGTGCCGGGCAGGTTGTGGCTGGCACGGCGGTGGAGCAGCTCCAGGGGCTGGCGATCATGCGTTGTCTTTTGTTGACTCTAAAAACACGGCTGCTTCTGGTGGGAAGCTGAGCGTGGCTGCGTGCTGGGGAGGTTGCACGGCGCACAGCCTCGGTTCCTGCTCCGCGGAAGGAAATCCCATCGGAATAGTAGGCTGTGGCGTGAAAGGACACGTTTTAAAATAAAAGGACTCAAAGAGAAAAAATAAACCGTCCTGAGACTGAGGAGCCTGGAATATTAAGCGTGAGGCACAGCGCGTAAATGACTGGAGAGAGACTTGTAAGGCAGTCCCCGAGAAACTGAGCCTGGCTGTAAAATAAGCAGGTTACCGATAGCCTTGCATATATTTACGAGGTACGGTTATAAGAGTAGCTTCCCCCCCTGCCCTGCTCCGGCCCACGCTATGGGAGGTTGTTCTCCAGGAAGGAGAGCCGCCGGTGAAGAAACCCTGCCTAGCAGTTAAAGCCTTGCAGCGCGGAGGTCCTGATTGTGTTCCTGGATCTGCCAGCGACTCGCTGTGTTCTTGGACCAGTCAGGGCGGCTGTCAGTACCCGGGGTTTCCAGCTCTATAATAGGAAGAATACTTTTCTAACTCGCAGGAAAGTTGAGAGGCTCGGCAGACGCATGCACGCGCCGCGCTCCGAGATTGGTGTATGGAAAGTGGGACAGAAATGCCGAGTGTGAGTCCTGCACATGTGAGTGTCTGCCTTTGCCGGTTAGAAAATATTGGCTGCGAGTGTCTGCGGAGCAGCTGTGAATGTTGGACTGTAGATAAGGAGAGGAGCAAGGATGTTGTTTTCCAAACCCTGCGCGGTGCCGGGAGCCCTGCTCCGATGTTTGGGTGTGGCCTGTGAATGCACCAGCAGGATCTGACTTCCCCTTGCAGAAGAGGAGCTGCACGCACGTTGCCTGACCCTTGATCGCTCAATCTCTTGAACGTTGGAAACAAAGCAATGGGACTTTACTGCGGGGTGAGGAGATCTCTCCGGAGAGCTGGGAAAGGCAGGAAGGAGGAGGGCGGCAGCGGCGGTGCCGGTTTTCGGGGTTTGGCTCTGGGCTGGCTGGTTGGGGCAGCCACTGTCACTTCCATCTGTGCCACGAGTGGCGTGGAACTGGGCAAAAGGCGGCCGGTCCTGAGACAGGCGCTGGTAATGGATTGCGTTCTCTTTTCTAATGAAAGTTTCATTTGAAGTTTGTTTACAGGAAAGAAGAAATTAGCAGAGAGAATTCTCCTGAGAACCCAGAGAGGAAAAAGAATGAGCTGCCTGACTTGCAAGCCAAAAGAGGGTGGAAGGGTAGATTAGATTTACCGTATTGCTCCGAGTCGTAGCTGTTGCTGCTGTTGAGAAACGCTTCCTTGTTTGGCTGGACAGTGGAGCCCGCTTCGAGGCTCAGCCTTCAGCCAGGTTATTGGCATCCGGGGGAGATTCAGAGCTTACATTTTGATCCTGCTCTGGGTGTCCCCTGTTTTGACACCGGGACGCGTGCTGTGCTGCCATCCCTCCGCTCCAGCAGACTGCAGTGGGGCTGCTCCAGGGCTGTTGCTGGGCAGTCAGTGCTCCGGGCATCGGTGCCAGGGCCTCCCGTCCCTGGGATTGTCCCTGGCGTGAGGGGGGCAGTGCCAGGAGTCACTGCTGGCACTGCCGGGCGGCGTGAGGAGATCCCAACACTCAGCCTTTGGTCTCTGAGGGGTGTCCTGAGGAGGGAGCTTGCTGGTGGGCCCTGGTGTCCCAGCGAGCAGCGAGGGACACAGCCAAGGGGCAGCGGAGGATGCCAGAGCCGCAGTGACAGGGATGCCACAGCCATGCTCGAGGTCGGGGCCTTTCTCTTGCTTTAGGGAAGAAGCACAAAAGTGTGAGGAGCTTGGGGAACCATGGCGTGGACAGAGTTGCCTTGGCTGCCCCAAGCCAGCAGGCAGCAGATGCTCTCGGCGATTCCCACCGCCAGCTTTGGCCATTCTCTGCTGCTGCGAAGGGTTCACCCTTCCGCCGCCTGCACGGTTGGCTTTGCGTTCCCTTGGGGTGGGCTGTGCTGTGGGAGCTGTGTGCTGCTGGGAAGTTGGTCCCCTTGGTGTTTTGGCCAAGGGTATTAGTGCTGGAAAGCAGAAGACTCTGGCTGGAAAGCAGGGGGTGACACTGGGGGCGTGGGGACAGGGCTTCCTGGCAGGGTCCCACAGCAGGAACCTGCTCTTTCTGCTGGTGGCTGGATCCTGGACTGCTGAACGTGTGACGGCCTTGTTTGACTTGAGTCATTTATAGCTTATCAGTTTCTGGTTTGATACCCAGAGTATTTCTAATAATAGGCGAATGTTATTGCACCTCGAGAGAATTGTACACATTTATAAAGCACTCCACATAGCATGTGCATGCGACGCATCCTTCATGTCACGGCTTTTCCACCATGCGTGAGTGCATGGAGAGCGTGATGCCTCCCCGCTTGCAGTTTGGGTTCCGAGGCTGGGCGTCCTCTGCAGCTGAGCCCTGCAGACGCTATGCCTGAGCCACTTTCTGAAAACATCGCGGGTCTCTCCCAGGGCTCCTCCTCCTCACTGGACAGGTGAGAGACTGTGGGCAGCAAGGACCTTGGCATTTGTGTTTGTCTCTTAAGCTCTGACAGTAATCTCGAGTAAGCCTTGTGAAGAAGGCCAGATATTAGGGTGGCTGCCTCCCTGCAAATGCTTACAATAAAGAGACTATTTATAGTTTGCAACAGGGAGACCTTTGCAGTTCTGTTCCTGTACGTACAAGATGGAGTTTCTGGAGAGGCAGGGATCGCTTCGTGGCTGGTGCTGTGCTGAGCCGGGGGACGCCGTGCCTCCCCCCTGCCTCCCGCCTCTCCTGCTCTGCTCGACCTGGGCACGGGGGGGGCTGCACGGGGGCACCTGGCTGGCAGCGCAGGTGGGTCTGGGGGCCGGGCTGTCCCCGGTGCCGTTGGCGGGCGTGCATGGGGCTGCTGAGCCCTGTCCGTCCGTTGGTGCGTGCGGGGTTTCACAAGCCGTAAATTCCAGGAAACTCCCCGGGAGGCACATCGAGGGAGCGGGTTGGGGGCGGGCGCGAGCCCCGAGCCAGCAGATGTGTCTGCAGGGATGAGGAACGGGGAGGAAAAGCACAAACCTGTCTTTAAAGACATTTGTTTGTTCACAATAAAAACTGTCAGCCAGCGGCGGCCAGACAGGGCAGTTTTTATGAGGCGCAGGCGTAGGTTGGAGGGGTGCTTGCCAATTGCTTCTTACACGGAAAGGGAGCGGGGATTGTATTTTATCTCAGGACCAGGGGGAGCAAAAAAAAAAAAAAAATAAGAGCAGAGAGTTTACAAGCCTTTGAAATGTTTCAATCAAAGGAAAGCACAGTTGAAAGTGGTTCTGGAAACATTTTTGGTGTTCCCCTGCACCCCAGGGCTCTCTCTGCCCGTTGCTTTGGGAGGGGAGCGGGGAAAGGAAGGCAGATAAAGGGATTGCCAGCAGGACCGTGTTAATACCGGGACACGTATCTGCTTCCTCCCAAGCCGCATGTTCGGAGAGTTCAGCCCGGGGAGGTCCCGCAGCCCCTCCTCTCATTCAGGATCTCAGTGCTGCCTTTATGATGATGGTTTTGAAATCCTGTGGCTGACCTTTCCGGCACTGGAAGCAATCCAAGGGCTGTGTCTCGAAGTACTGTAAAGGTTAGCAAGAAGGGAGCGAGAGGGAGAGAGAAAATGTCCTTTCAGCTGCAGGAGTGGGAGAGAGGAATGTCATCTATGCCGTCGGGGAGCAGGCGGCTGGCCGGTCTCCTCGGCCCGAGCTGAGATGTCCTTGCCTCGCAGGGGACCTCACTCCCCCAGTCCTTTCCCAAGGTGTGTGTTGTCATTTTTGAGCCGGGTACAGAGGCAATATCCCTTCGGAGAGGGCTGGAGGAGCAGTCCCTCGGGGCTGTGCTCCAGGAGCCTCCTCTGCAGCATCAGGCAGCGCAGGTCTATGGGGATCGGCGCCACTATCCGGATCTGCCCCACCGGCCACTCCCTGCCGGTGATTCTCTCCTCTGGTGATTCCTGTTGCAGCAGATGATTTGATTTCAAAAAAGTCCGAGATGTTTTACGGAGCCGTTTCAATGGAGTTGCACTCCATCCTCAGCTCCCACATGCCGCTGCCTCGCCAGAAACACGCTGGGGTGGATGGAGATTAAAGGGTAAACTCCAGGGCTCAGCCATCCGCTCCTACAGGATGCGAGCTCTTTCTAATTGTCCTCAATTAGAGACAGTGCCATTGCTCAGGCACGTCTTCAGGCAGGAAGCAGAGCCTGGCTGTCCCTCGCCCGGCGGAGGGAAGGGCTGCTCGTTGTGGCCTTGGGGAGCGCTGAGGGGCCAGCGAGCGTTCTTGGGGGGCAGGAGCTGCCGAACGAATTGTTTTTAGGAAGAAGTGCAGTGAAGAGATGTTAAAGCCAAAGAAAGGAGGAAAGAAAATAGCTCAGTGAGTTAACCCTTTCCTGCTTGCCTCCAGGATGAGACATCGGTGAGCAGCGAGGACTTTGATATGAACGACTCCACATGGATCTCAGCTGACCAGCACCTGAACTCCAGCCTGAGCCCCAGCCAGGACGAGAGCATGCGCAGCCCGCAGAACCTGCACGGCCAGGAGGACGGTGAGTGCCCCAATGGGAGGGAAGCGCTCCGCGCCTCTGCCACAGGATGTTTTTGTGACTTATTAAACATTAACCAGTCCTTTCTGATCAGGTGTCCCACCTGTAGGATGGATTTCATATCAGCACAGGCTTCAAAGCAGCGCTGACTCCCAGTTCTTCCCATTTAGCCTCTGGGTTTGTGCTGAGCTCGGGCCCTCTCCAGCTTGGAGCTGATGGTCCTTGGGAGGGGGACCTGGCTCCCAGCTCCTCCAGAAAGAGGTCACCAAAACCTCTTCCTAGGCATCAGGTTGTAGTTCCTCGGGTGTGATGAAGAGAGCCCCATTAGTGCTGAACTGCGGGCTGCATGCTGCCCCACCGCAAAAAGGATGCCAAGGCTTCGCAATACAGGTCGCAGCATCCCGTCCTTGGAAAGCTGCACCCTAGACAGCGTCTGGGATCTCCCGGGCAAGCAATGTGTAATCTGCAATAGCCAACAGCGATGAGAGCGCAGGGTGGACGTGGGTGTCTCCTCACTCAGGGCAGGCGGTTGGAAGGGGCTGAAGGTGGCACACATGGGCAGGGTGGGAGGAAGTGTTTGGTGAGGAGAGGTGATGTGTTACTTCTGTGAAATACGCTAGTTTAAAATAAAAGAGCAAGTAAATAAATGGTAGAAGTACGAGTTCAGGTCAGAGTTCATCTTCGTGATGCTTGGAAGGATTCGGTGGTTGGACTGTTACCGGCTTTTGCTCAAGAGGTTGAATCTCTCATTGTCCCCAGTCTGGCCACTGCTGGGAGAGCGGGAAGGGAGTGGAGGAGTTGAGGGACGACCCAGGCTGGGTCGGTGCTGCTTTAAGAAAGGGGACTGGAAAATCACCCCGGGGGAAAGAAAGGGCTTTTGTGCTGGCAGGTCTCCCTGGGGTGGCTTTTAGCTACTTGTGTGGCCAGCAGCAGGGACAGCGGGACACTGCTCTCTTCAGTCCAGTGCATTGTGGCACTTCAGTTTCTATTGCAACTCTGCAGTTTTGAGAAACCGCTGTTTTTAACTAACCGGCACCAGCCCCGGAGTCAGGCAGCCTTGGTGAGGATGTGAAACCTGCCTGCGCTGCACCCACGTCCCCGTCCGGCAGGACGGACAGTGACACTGCTGCTTGTACAGGGCCCGGCAGCGGGGCCATGCCCATGGTAGGAGGGTGTTTTGGTGACAACAGAGCTGCTCCCATCAGAAGTGTTTGGCTTTTCGGATCCAGGCTGCAACCTCTGCCTCCAGCGAGTGTTGCCTCTTATACATGTGGCCTGTCCGGGCCTCTCCATACCCTCTGAAATTTGCCGTTCTCCCATTGGGACATTTCAGGCTTGCGTCTTATCCCTCATCACTGAATTCCCAAGTCTCATTTACAATCTAGAATGACATGGTTTTGATCCCTTTGCTGAACACCATTATTCAACAGGGCAGTAATTTAATAAGGGACTCGCATATTTAGGTAAATCAAGATGTTCTCACTAAAGCTAAATCCTCTCTCTCTCTCTCTCTCTCTGCCCTCTTAGGAAATGCTTCCAATTTTTCATGCCCTGTGGTTTTTCTTCAGAAGCAGGTGTCCTCTTTGGGGCCCTCCTTGGCTCCTCTAATTTCTTTTGTAAGGTTCAGCGGTGAGCTATAAAGCCTAAATAGTCCCTTCCTTTTTGTGAGGGATGGAAGCGTCCCAGGCTGTCCCCGGGATCGGCAGAAGGCTAAACCAGGTAGACTTTGGCAAATCAGAAGTGATGGAGTCAGAGAGTCAGCAAGACAAGCCCAGGGTTACTAACGGGACGCTTCAAGTAGAAGCCAGGTGTTGGGATTTCTGTCAGGCTGTCATACTTCAGGGGGTATTTTATGGAACTGAAAAGAGGTTTTGTCACTGTGGTGATTGTCCCTGTCCTGTATTGGAGCTCTAAAATAGAGGCTAATGCTGCTGGGGTGAAAGGCCTCATGTCAGTCCCTCTGCCAAACCAACGCTTCCACCCAGGACTGAAGCACGCACAAGGCTGAGAAGGGGAGAAGGAAGATTGAGCAGCCCACGCGACCCAAGAGGGCAGTGGACGATTAGAGGAGAGGAGCGCGGAGCAGAGAAGGACCACATCGCGAGAGGAAAGGCAAATTACTGGCACAGGGAAGGAGATGTGCCTGCATCAAAGTGTTGAGCACTCTTCAATTTCCTCTTCTCTTGAATCATGAAAGCTCTTTGTTTTGGAAGCAATCGTGTTTTACTTGGTTCCACACTGGCTTGCCAAGGCTGTGCACATGCAAAACTTTCCCAAGGAAATCATTTGAATGTGAGTGACCGGCCCGTGTGACCGTGTGCTCCTCGAAGCCCAGCTGGCCGGGATGCCCTGTGTAGAGCTCCCACGCCAGGGCAGCCCAAGGGCTCTGGTCAAAGTACTCCATGCCAAACCTGGATGTTTATCCACATCTCCTGCACTCAGCAGCAGCCCTGCAGAGCTCTAGCCTTCTTCCACCAGCTGTGGGAGATGCAGCCAGCGCCACAGCGAGCCCCACACCTCCCCTGCAGCGTGGGCCGTCTCAGGTCCGAACATCCCAGGGCTGCAGCAGCGTCTGGTCACACGCCACCTCCTTCAGTCAGGAGCTTGTTCAGGACTCGGTACTCTTCTCCCTCTGGAAATCCTTTTGAGTTACTAAATTGCTCTTGCCTGCTGCCATCCAACGGGCGGGATGCTTGGAGCGTGTCTTCTGTGAAAGGTTTCCTAAAGTATAAAGTTTTAATGAGGAGTTACCTAGTAGGAGAGCAGTATCGTCTGACATGCTTGTTAAAAAAAAAACTTGTTTAAAGTACCGAAGCACCAACTCCGGGTCTTTCAGAGGCCTGGGAAGAGCAAGTGCATGGCATACCAGCAGAGCAGTATGAAATCCAAAGAGGTGGGAGAGCAGGAAACCGTTGTCCCATGCTTTGATATGCAGGTAGCCACTAAGTCTTCAGAGAGCAGCTAGGACGAAAGCCAACACCTTCTTTTGTCTCCGTGCCCAGAAACCTTGGCCCAGTATAGCCATGCTGCAACCAGCGTCAGCCCTTGGAACAGCAGGGAGAACAAATGAGACCTAATGACTTCGGTGGGTAAGGGACGGAGAAGGCACCGCCGGGAGAGCGTCGGCAGCAGAGCCGGGGTTCCCGCTGGGTTGTCAGGCGCACGGCGGGACGCAGGATGCACCGGCCAGCTTTGAGCAGCGATGCCGACACGCATACACTCGCTCCTTCCATTTTCCTTTGTTACTCATCCTGCGGGCCCCAGCACGGAAAACGTGAAGCTCCCTGCAACATCCCTTCCCCGTCGGATGTTGCTCACAGTGTACGTGCCCGCAGGAAGCCGGTGGCTACCCAAAGCGACAGCAAGATCAACACGAACCCTTTGCTGCTGAAGCAGAGCTATTGTGCAGGACATCCTGGAGGGATGCGTCTGTGGGAGCCAGCATGTGTTCGCAGCAAAGTGACCCTGAAAGCTGTGCTGCCTTACTGTCCCCTGTGCCCACTGGTATCCCTGAAGGTGTCCCATGCCCCCTCCCAGCTGAGTGCAGGTCCTGGCACCTGGCCCTGTCTTGTGGCACCAACTTCAGCTGGGGTCTGTCCATCTTCGGAACCTGTCTGTGTCCACAGGCATTAATGTAGAAGATGCCTCCATCTTTCCTGCTAATAGGATACGTCTTGCCTTGTCCCTGGCCATACATCCTGCTCCATCACCCATGGGCAGGGCTTGCTGCTCCTTGGCCCAGCCTGCCTGATCCTTCTGAAGAGTAGGGAAAGCTCCTGGGTGTAAGATCTGCTTTCCCTGCATGGAGGTATTGAGTTGTTTCATGGCACCATGTTGGGAGAGATCCCCTTCCAGCTGAGGTCCCTGTGTGCAGTCCTCACTTGACTGGCAGCGTCCCCGCTGAGCCCATTCTGCCTGGAGCAGCAGTGGCTAATCCAGACCTTGGAGAAAGGACTTTCTTAACCTACTTAACTGTGAAGGCATGTGCTCCTCGGGGCATCCCTCGAGGTGGCTGACTGGGAAGGCTCCTGGGTGGTGGGGACATTCCTCAGGAGTGCTCCAAGGAGGGACCTCAAGGACATGCAGGCAGGCATTATTTCAGAATGCCGTCCCAGGAGCAGATAGGGCATGTTGCTCCTCTGGACACTTTGCCCTGGGACCAGCAGGGACAGCACTGACCCATCTCCAGCACAGTCGTCTCTCTTCTGACACGGCACGGGTCCCACAGCTCCAGGTCACACCGCTGTTATTTGGCGAGATGCCCACGATGTGCTGCACATCACCAAGTTCCCTGAACCACCAACCTAGCAGAGTGCTTTCTGGGGATCGGCCCTCTTGCCAAGTGCAGACCAGGAGCCAGGCTCGTGCCTGCACCGTGAGCTTATCCGCCGCCTGCAGGACCCCGTGCACCGGCCTCACTTCATGCCAGACTCCGTCCCCAGGATGGCCATGGTGCGCTGCTCTATACCTGCACCTCCCCGACAGCTGGTACCCGACGCGGGGTGATGGCACCCTCCTCACTTCGCCGTAGCAGGGTCACTTACCGCGGGCAGCGTCGGGTGTCGCCCGGTTCCCGGTTCCCCCCCAACCATGGGGACTTTTTCCTCGGCTGGCCCCATCCCTGCTCCAGGTGAACACAAACGCACCTTTGCCAGCCGCAGGGAAGGCCCAGCAGACACACGGACAGCCGTCTGACGGCTGGCCATTGCGAGAGGTGGTCCGTGAGCCCCGAGACCCTTGCTTTTCCCAGGCTGTAAAACCCTCACTGTTTTCAGGCCTTCCTGCACCAGTGTTGGATTTCACCCTCCCCAGAAGCCGTAGCTCAGAGCCTAAACAAGACCAGGATCACCATCCAGGCCTTACAACAGCTGGGTGTGACCTTATCTTATTTTTCTTAGGCATATATTTCGTCTCTGCCTGGGGTGTCCCCACGCCATGCTGTCCCCCGCAGCAGAAGTCAGCGAGCACGTCCCTGCCCTGCCTGAGCAGTCTGGGCTGGTGGCTCCGTTCCCCGTCACCTCTTCCAGGGGCACGTCTGCTCCTCCTGAGCAAAGGCCCTCGCCAGAGATAAACCACCCTCCTTTCGGCTTCGTTTGAAGAGCTGCCCTTTCCTACCACAAGGCTGAGAAATGCAGCGTGGATGCCGCGGGGCCGTGGTGGCTTCACCAGCCCCCCCGTGCTGAACTCGGCTCGGGGCTCTCTCCCGGTTGATGCGGGTTCTGCCGAGTCGGTCGGTTCTTGTGCATGGAGCGGTTTTCGGGGGCTCTTCCCTGGTCCAGAGCAGAATCCGCAAATCTGATCACCTCCAGCTTAAGGGGTGAGCGGGGACAGTGGGGTGAGCCCGACAGTGTGTCCCTTGCCTGAGAGGGGTGCAGAGCCCGGTGGTTTGGGGATGGTCCCCCGCTCTGTGCAGCCCGAAGGACTAGGGGTGAGCAGCAGGGTCTCTCTGGTGACAGGTCTGCGCTGGAGGCACCAGCTTGGCGTCAACCCTGCCCAAAGCCACCAAACCCGTTTGTTTGGCGTGGGGAGAGGCAGTGCCCGGGCAGCACAGGGCCACAGCATGTCCCCTCCCTGCGGCAGGATCCGGGTGGCTGCCAGCGGCGGGTGGCACAAGGAGAGGCTTAGTGTGCACCACCTCCATCCCCACTGCCGGTGAGGCCAGCTCCTGGCTCAAGCACGCCTCGAGCAGCGAGGTGGCCAGAGGAGCAGTGGCAGGAGGGACAGGGGTCAGGAGAAGGGAAAACCAAGTGACAGAGTGTATTTGTGGCAAGGCTGGTTTCTGCGGCGGGAGCTTCTGAGCTTCGGTGCATGGGAAAATGTCCGTCACAGGGCTGGAGTGGTGAGGTGCCGGTGCCGGTGCCGGAGGGAGCTGCTCCCACGGGCTGGGCAGTGGAGCCGGGGGGAGATGGCACCGGGGGGCACCTTTCATGCCGAGGGAGGGGGAGGTGGCTGCACAGCGCTGCCTTGTCCGGCCGAGCTCGCCTGCGGACGCGCATTGTGTCCAGCTGTGCCAGATGTCTGGCTCATCAAGGGCTCTGGTCGAAGGCAGGGACCCAGGGAGGGAGGGTGGAGGGTGGACACTTTGTCTGGGACATAACGAGGTTTGCGTTAACGAAGGAACACAGGAAATAGAGCTCCTTAACTGGACACTGGCCAGCCCCATTGCTCCCCGGCCCCCAGCGACATTTCGTTTTTCTTTCTTATGTATCTTGGAGACAATCAGCTGGGCAGGACCTGGAGAAAATGGGCTTCACGCTCCGGCTGTGTGAGCGGTGCAGAGCCGGGGTGGCCACGGCAGCTGGCATGGCCGGGGCTTCTCCTGCCGCTCACCACCCGGTCATGGGTGCGGAAGCCCCGGGATGCCGCTCGCTTGGGCGCCTAATGAATGCGGCGCTGCTGCCCAGCCGTGGCCCCCCGCGGGGCCCCCGTTCCCACTCGGTCTCTCTAATTTGTATTAAGTATCCCTTCCTCGCAGGCTTTCCTCCTCCCCTTCTTCCCCCTTCTCGTCTCTTTTGTGAGTGAATAATTTATGGCACTTTTCATCTTCCTGGCTGTTGTTCCAGGCGGGCGGCGGTGGGATGCTCTGCGCCCTCCTGACAGCCGCTCTCAGGCTGGGTGTACAGCTCCAGCCCGTGCTGCTGCCACGGCGGGCTGGAAACGGGGCAATCCCCTCCTGGTAGCGATGGGGAGAATCAGCTGGCAGCATCAACCTCTGCCATCACCCTGCCAGCCACGGGCAGGCAGGGCCACGGCTAGTGGCTCCATGGTGGTCCATGGTGGACCAAGCGTCACCGGTGGGACCCAGCAGTGGCCACAGCGCCCGAGGCTGCCCAGGCGGGCAAGCGGCCGCCGAGCCCGGCTGCTCCGGTGCCGGCCGGGGTCTCCCGCCATGGCGGGGCGCGGGCAGGACCGGGCGGCCCCTGGCCCGCCGTGCGGTGCGGGGCTGCGGGGAGGTTTCCGTGGGCCGCTGGCTCTTATATAAGCTCATTGTTTTCTGAGTCAAAAGAGGTTTTGTCTCCACTCTGGAGATGTGACAGGAGGAGGAACAATTTGCCCCATTCATCTTTAACTCTGCCTGTGGAGAGCGGCGCGGTGGCCTTCGCCGACAGAGACGTTAAACCCAACCACTTCCCCGCCGTAAAATCTCCCGGGGAGCAGGTGTTGGAAATCGCCCCTTCCCCTCCTGATCTCCGCAAATCCAGCGCCACAGAAATCAAGGATAATCCAGCAGCCTCTTCAAAATGAAAACGCTGAGCCCTGATTAATTCATTTAATAAGTGACTGATCCCCTCCTCCCCTTGCACCATGGCCCAAGAAGCCATTTTACTTCTCACTCTCCTGGGCTCAGCGCCGCCGGGGAGAGGCTGAGGCCGCAGCAGAGGCACGAGGCAACCTCCCCGTGGCCTCCTCGACAGCCTCGTCGCTTGCCCAGCCGCAGCCTGGCCTCCACGGTGGGCTGAGGAGGGCAGTGCTCCATGGGCCTCGGGGCTGGGTGGCCTCCCTTGGGCTCTCCAGCCTCACCAGCATCCCCCACGCGGTGCCAGCATCTCCTCCACCTCCAATCCGTGAAGCCCCAGCTCCAGGGGATTAAAGAGGAGAACGAAATATTCCGTTTTCCAACCCAAAGATCAAACCGGTTAGAAGTGACATTGTTTTTACAGTTCCATCTGCTTCAATTAGGGCGTGGGGGTGGAGCAGGGGGGCTCCCAATTATCCTCATTAGAGGGGCTCCTCGTGCAGCCAAGCTCCAGCCGCGAGCGGGGAGCTCACCAGGCTCGTGCTGGTTGATAATGAATATATTCATGGCTGCGCAGCCTGGCCTTGCTCGCCTGCTGCTGCCGGAGCCCTGCTCATTACGTGTGTTTTGGGCACTCGCTGAGAGTCTGCAGAAAACCTCTCCGAGCTCAGAAGTTTGGTGGGTTTTACCAAAACAGCGATTCTCTGGGAGCGTGGCCAACATGGCCCCGCCGCTGCTCCATGTCCTGCCACAGCTGCCGTCAGCAGAGCAGGACCATAAACCCGGTCACAGCACCCGAGGCGGGAGGGCTCCTGCTGCGTCTCCCACAAATCCTGCTTCACTGCGGCGTGCCCCGGCCGCTGCTCGGGGCTGGCCACAGGCTGGAGATACCCCAGCAAAGCTGCCCGGGGAGCCGCACTGTCACTGGCACCAGCACTGGCACTGTCCCATCCGCGCCAACGAGGAGAGCGCGGTGCTCCCTCCCGAGCCCATCTGCGTTTTTAAGCTGGCTGAGGGCATTCCCTTTTGGCCCCAAGGACCTTGGCAATCTGAATTTGTGGCCATTTCTCTGCTCACAAAACTGCGATTAATCCACCACGTTATACGCGGAGCTTCTGGGAGAGCGAAAACTGTAAAAATGCAGAAATAAGAAAATTATCTGTAGCTAGTGGGTTTACAGACCTCGTTATTTACTTACGTTCATCCTCAGTTGAAACTAAATTGTTCTTTTAGCAGGTGCTGGTCCCGTACGTTAGATTCCCATCTCATTTTCTTGTTCCACCTGGACAGGTTCCTAGAGACATCTTCCTCTTTGTTTTCAGTATTTTTTGGCTGTAGCAAACCCAAGGTTTGTAAATGCAGCAGAGTTGGGTAGAAACCTGATTTGCAACTGCTGTGTGTGTTTTGTGCAACACAAAAGAAAACCCGAGACATTGAGAAGTTGGGGGAATCCAGACCTCACCCCCAGGATCCTGCCCGGTGTGAGCAGCCCGTGCAGGACTGACACTGCTGATAGGGACGGGACCTGCAGGGACCAGGGGCAGAGCTGGTGGCCATGGGGAGGCTGGAGTTGGATGGACAAGGGCAGAGTGGGACGTCCAGGGAGGAGTGGTGATGCTTAAGGCAGTTTGGGGATGCTCAAAGCAATGCAGGGATGCGCAGGCAGGTTGAGGATGCTCAGGGCAGGTTGAGGATGCTCAGAGCAATGCAGGGATGTGCAGGCAGGTTGAGGATGCTCAGGGCAGGTTGAGGATGCTCAGGGCAATGCAGGGATGCGCAGGCAGGTTGGGGATCCTCAGGGCAAGTTGGGGATGCTCAGAGCAATGCAGGGATGCGCAGGCAGGTTGGGGATGTCTGGGGCGGACTGGAGATGCTCAGGGCACCTGCACAGTCTTCTCCCAGGTGACACCTCTATTGGTGCCCCTTGCCTGGTGGGGTTTTCATGGCATGGAGGGCCCCTGGCCACTGCTCTGTGCAGGCAGCCGTGCCGGGGGCTGCCTGCCGCCCCAGGAGCTGGCAGGAGGTCCCTGCCATTGGCCTGGGGACAGGCGCTGATTGGCCCTGCGGCGCTGTTGCTGTGGCTGTGCCCGGGCTGACGGTGGGGCTTGGCGTGCGGCTCGTGCCTCCGCGCACGGGAATAATTCTCCTTAATCCTTCCGAGAGGCATCGCTGGATGAGGCTGGAGCCTCCCTCTGGGAGCCCCGTCTCGCCTGGCGTGCAGAGCGGAGCAGGGGGAGGGACGGCCGCCATCCCACGGGCAGGGAAGCCTCCATGCCCCCGGCCACCTGCCTGCTGCGGCATGGGGCTGCGGCTGAGCCAGCACTGCTCCTGTGCCCGCGCAGAGAGTGCCGGTGGTGGGTCTGGCTGCACACCCTGGCCAGGCATGCGTGGGGCAGAGATGCAGCAGCCTGCCCGGGGCAGAGAGCCCCGAGGAGCTCACAGTGGTGTAGGAGCCGATTCAGGCAAGCCGGGCTGCTTCTCCCACAAGGTGGAGAGCAAAACCCATGGGGGCCTGAGAGCCTCAGCCCCTGGGGACAGGAGAGGTGTAGGGGCAGGAGGTGGCAGTGCCCCTGGTATCCTGCCCCTCTGGGCTGGGCTGAGCCAGCAGCAAATGCCCCGCTGCCATGGTCCGGGCTGCAGCCACCTGCAGGAGCCCCACCACCATGGCACAGAGTGGGTAGGAGATCAGATCCAGTGCCGGGAGGCAGCTCGGAGGGTGCCCCAGGGTAGTGCTGGCTGCTGAGCTCCCCCGGAGCCCCGTACTCCAGAGCCAGCGCTCGACCCCAGGCAGCAGCAAGGGCTTCTGCCTGGAGCCGGGCAGGATGACACCTGCCACCGGCCCGGAGCACCCGGCACATAAACACCACCCCGGGGATTAGGTCAGCTCTGGTCATTGCTCAGACGAATAAGTGGATCAGTGCAAGGGAAAGGAGGGGGAGGGAGCTCTGCTGAGCGGGGAGCTCGAGAGGGGACCTTTTAGTTTAGGGGCTCATGGGGCCAGGAGCAGCCTTGGCGCAGGCGCGAGGCTGGGCAGCGAGCACTGGCGCCCGGGGCGGCTGGGGACACGCGGCAGCAGCCCTGGCCGGCCCCCGCGGTCGGCTTGGATGCCCGAGTGTCCTCAAGTCTGTTTATTTTAAGGGATACAAAGTCCTGGGCTGCTGCAGGGTCACAGGAGCCCTCGCTGAGCCTCTCATTAAAGTTTGCCGCCGGTGCTGGCGGGGGGAGGAGGAGGGTGGGTGGCAGCAACCGGGCACCATCTTGCCACACCACACACCTTTGGACCTGGCACCCATGCACCGCCAGCCGTCGGTGCGGTGCCAGGGCCACCCTGCAGTCCGACCCCATTGTCCTGCGGCGGCGCGGGCCGGGTGCAGGGACCGCCATCTGCTTGTCGCTGCCGGCAGCTTCTTTGTTCGCCGCCCGGCGCACGCTCGCGCAGGAAGCGGCTCCCCACGTGCTTCGCCCTTTCCCTCTCGCGGAGGCACCTAATGAAATAAAGGATTTACTGCAGCGAGGGGGAGGGAAGGGGAAACGGGCTGAGCAGTTTGAAAATGTCATGCCTGGCCCCGGGGCTGGGCTCTTTGGCGGGGTGCAGGCAGGGCTGGGTGCAGGCAGCACCAGGCACGGGCAGGGCCGGGCTCTCTGCCGCGGCCGGACTGTTCTTTCAGAGCAGCACAAGGCGGGAGACCGGCGTGGTGGGAGCCATGCGCGGGCAGGGGACGGTGCCAGGACCTGGGGGTGTGAATGTAACCGAAAGCGAGCAGGAGCCAGGCTGTGTGCCGGGTGCGCGTGGCACCGCCGTGGCCGGGCCCCAGGGCCATGGGCTCTGCCTGTTCGGATGGTGGGGGAAAGGGGTGGCCATGCAGCTGCCGTGGGGGTGGCTCTGGGGCGTGTGGAAACAGAGAAGCAGGAGTGCCCATGTAGGGTGTAGAAGGCCACTTGGGCTTTGAATGGGACAGGAGTGACGTCTGTGCAGTCCCTGCCCCGTCCCAGCAGCTGCGTGCCGAGGAGCATTGCCGGGCTGCGTGTCCGCTGTGAACAGAGTTCCTAATGCGGCTTCCAGGTGGCATGAACTCAGGGTTTTCCCGTACAAGCAAGCTTGTCCTCGTGTGCCATCCCCACACCCCAGCATGTCCCCGAGCTGCCAGTGCTGGAGCTCATTGCCTCCCGCCACACCCAGCCCCAAATGGGGCCGGGAGGACCGCACCAGGAGGCGAGGGACCCGGCGGGAGAGGCAATGCCCCTTTCTCCTCCCTGCAATGCAAACAGAAACCGAAAAGGACCAAATTCCAAAGTTCTTATTCAAACCGAACCGCCGTGGCCCCAGGTGGAGGCGTGGGGACTGTCACCTGCTGGAGGCACGGGTGGCCCAGGCACGGGGCACGGCAGCGTCCAGTGTGCTTTGTGGGACGAGGGAGCAGAGCTGTGTGACGGCCCTGCAGCTGCAGGCACTGGTGTCCATCCCTCCGGCTGCTGCATCCCAGGGCCCGAAGTGCCCCTGTGCCGGCCCGGCTCTTGGCGGCGCCTGTGGCAACTCAGCCACTGAGTGAGCCCAGAGCCGCGCCGGCTGGGCAAGGGCTGTCAAAGGAGCGGCGTGTCCACCCTGCATGTGCTGGTGGTCCCGCACATGGGCTCAGGGGAGGCTGGCACCACGGGGACATGGTCCCAGGTCACCACGGGGGTGACCACATGTCCTTCCTTGCAGATGACTCCTCGTCAGAGAGCTGCAGTGGGAATGGCTCCTCCACCCTGAACCCCTCCACCTCCAGCAGCACGCAGGGCGACAGCACCTTCCCTGAAATGAATGGAAATGGCACCGCGGCCCCCATGGACTTCACCGCCTCCGCCGATGACCAGCCCATCAACCTCTGTGACAAGCTCGCGCCTGCCCACGTCACCCCTTCCTACCAGTCGGACAGCTGCAGCGCCGACGGGCTGCGCAGCAGGGTCAAGTACGCGGTGAAGACTACGGCAGAGGTACGGCCCAGGCTGCAGGCAGCCACCACCAAGGCTGGGCAAGACCAAGCAGACGCGCGGCCCCGGCCAGAGCCGGTGTGGCTTGTGGCACACTGGGAGCAACCGCATGTGATGTGCCCGAGGCCAGACGGGGATATGGCTCCTGCCCCCGTGCCAGGAAAGCACAGCGGGGTGGTGGGGCTGGGAGCCTTTCCCTTGTAGGGAGGGAAGGACGGATGAGTGCAGCGCTCGCCTGCCACCGCTGTGGCAGAGCTGCTGTGCCTGGCCACGCTCAAGCCTCAGGGCTGCTGCTGCTCGGCAGAAATCGGCCGGAGCGCTGAGTGAGTGGTTGGCAGAGGGAGAGAGAGATGGAGGGATGGTTTGGGAGAGCTGGGGAGCATCCCCCCGTGCCCTGCCTGCCCCAAAGCCGGGCTCTGCAGTGGGCTTGCCTCATCCCTGACTGGCTGTGCCGCTGCCACCCTGCAAGAAGGAGCCCGTTCCCGCTGGGACCGGGCAGCTTTTCCCACAGGGTCAGGCAGAGCCACAGCCCCCACCAGCCAGAGCCGCGCTGCCTGCACTTTGGGCCATGGCATGGTTCCTGAGGCTGCCGTGTCTCCCCCTGCCCCGAGCAGGCAGGAGTTGGCATTTGGAGGAGCCCATCCATGGGTTCATCTCCCCAGGTTGCAGGGGAACACGAGGAGATGGGCCAGAAGCAGTGAGCCAAGGAGAATGGGCTTTTTCCTTGTGACTGTGGGCAGGGGTGAGCAGGCGAGGGCTGCTCGCGGTAACCCCCGTCTCCTCTCAGTCCCCTCCATACAGCTCCGGCAGCTATGACTCCATCAAGACAGAGGTCAGCGGCTGTCCTGAGGACCTGACTGTTGGCAGGGCCCCCACGGCCGACGAAGATGACGATGACCACGATGACCACGAGGACAACGATAAGATAAATGACTCGGAGGGGATGGACCCAGAGAGGCTAAAGGCCTTCAACGTAAGGCGGGCTCTGTGGGGAGGGCAAGCTAACCCGCCTCCCGTTTTGGTGTTTCCACCACCTGTCTTCTCCTTTGCAGATGTTTGTGCGCCTTTTTGTGGACGAGAACCTGGACCGGATGGTTCCCATCTCCAAACAGCCCAAGGAGAAGATCCAGGCCATCATCGAGTCCTGTAGCCGGCAGTTCCCCGAGTTCCAGGAGCGGGCGCGCAAGCGCATCCGCACTTACCTCAAGTCCTGCCGCCGCATGAAGAAGAACGGGATGGAGATGGTGAGCGGGGCACCCCACTGCCCTGCTGCTCGCCACCGCTCTCGGGGCAGCAGGTCCCTGAGCGCCTTCTCTGCTTGTGTCTCCGCAGACCAGGCCCACGCCGCCACACCTGACCTCAGCCATGGCAGAGAACATCTTGGCCGCCGCCTGTGAGAGTGAAACGCGGAAAGCAGCCAAGAGGATGCGGCTGGAGATCTACCAGACCTCCCAGGTACGGTGCTTGCGGCCGGAGGTGGGTGTGGGGAAAATAAGAGAAGTTTCTGAGCAATTTGGCAAAGCATTTTTAAAACCTTCTCTAAAAGTCAGAGGGCAACAGAACGGGGCCCCATGGTGCGTGCTGAGACTCAGGCCAGCGGGGCTGGGGATGCTGGTTTGTGCTGGCCATGCTGCAGCTGCAGGAGACCAAGTGTCTCCACGCCATCCCTCCCACCAGCTCCAGAGGACGGACGGGCTCCTCGCTGGAGTAAGTCTGTGTTTCCCCTGTGCAGGACGAACCGATCGCTCTAGACAAGCAGCACTCCAGAGACTCCACAGCCATCACCCACTCCTCCTATTCACTGCCAGCTTCATCCTACTCCCAAGACCCAGTCTACATCAATGGAAGCCTGAACTACAGCTACCGTGGCTACGGGTCCCTGGGGGGCAGCCTGCAGCCACCCGCCTCCCTCCAGACGGGCAACCACAGTAACGGTAAGCGGCCACACGCTGCACCAGGGCCTGCGGCAGCACGGGGAGCTCACCCAGCCATCGCCTCCGCCCCGTGCCCGGGCAGCGTGCTGTGAGCTCCCCGGCATCCTGCGCTCTGCTGGAGCTGGGCGCTGGGGGTGAGGCAGGGGCTGCCACCGCAGCTCACACCAAGGCTGGTCATGGCAATATCGCTCCCGCCGCCGCGTAGAGCTGCTCCAAAACCCCTCTTCTCCTGCAGCCAACGGAGGCCTCTGCCCGGCTGCTCAGCTTGCCTCATCAGCAGGTGGTTAATTGTTGAACTGAACTTGGAAGGACAGTCTAGGTGGCACTGGTGGAGGGAAGGAGTGTCACTTAAAAAAAAAAAAAGAGAATCTGTACCAGTTATTAATTATTAACAGGAGCGGGTGCCTATCGCTGCCCTGATCTCGTTGCTGGTATGAGCCGTTCCTTTCCCAGCCTGTGTCGGCTGCTCTCAGAGGTGGCAACGGGGATGGGGACAGGGCTGGTGCAGTTCGGGGTATCTGCAACAGCACCCGGGGCACAGCCAGCTCCTGCTGCAGGTCGGAAGGGTGGCGAGGGGCTGGGGGCTGGGTGGGAAAAGTGTCTGGGGGACCAGGACTGAGGCTACAGGGCGGGAAGGCAGAAGGAGAGCAGACAAGGCTTGAGGGGTCGGCTGAATTAGGAGCAAGTGAACAGAACAGAGTAGCCTGGGGTTGAGCAGGGTGCTTGCGGAGGTGCCGTGGTACCTGGTGACTCCCTGGCACCCAGGCAGAAGAGGTGTGGGATGGGGCAAAGGGTCTCCCCTTGGGCAGCAGCCCTCTGGCTTTGCCCTCCTGGGAGCGGTGGCAGGAGGGGCTGGAGCCCACGCTGGTCCTTGGCCAGTTCTTCGGCAATCTCCGAACTGCCTTTGCTTGCCTCGGTGCGCTCTGGGCTCCTGCCCTGCCCCTGCCCACCCCAACAGGAGTGAGGATTTGGAAGGATGTGATTTCCGGAGCCCTGAGAGATGCCTGTCTGGGATTAACTCTTATCATCCCTTCCTAATGCTTCTTAACCCTGAATAAAGATCCCGCCCCAGCCTCCAGCTGCTGAGACCTAATCCTTGCAGCCACGGCGGAGGCAGCTATGGTTCCTCCCCAGAGCAGCACAGGCACCCCTGGCCCCCCACACTGCCCGGCACCCTCCTCTCGCCGGGCCCAGCCGCGAGCTCCTTGACAAGAGGCAGCGAACTTGCAGAACTGTCTCGGAGCAGCCCCAGTGAGCAACGGGCCCGAGGAGGAGCAGACGGGCCCTGGGTATAGCACACAGCAGCAGCAGACAGCAGCAATTCGCTTCTTTATAATGAAATTTTAAAGCTCCGCTTCGCAATTATTTTTTTTTCCCCGTTGCCCAAGCTCTTTGCCAGTCCTTTAGAGTGCGCTGGCAAGGAGCGCTGCAAGGAACTGCGCCTTCTCCTCCCTCCGTGAGCACAAAGCCTGCAGGGGTTTGCTGCCCAGAAGCGTCTTCTCCCTCCATCCCCCACCTAAGGCCATTCTTGCTCAAACCCATATCTCCATTCCCAGTTCCTTCCCCCTTGGTGAGCCGGGAAACGGGCTCCGTTTACTGCTGCCTGTTCTGTCCAGTGAAATCGCTTTCGCATGAGAGCCTCCTCCTCCCCTTCACCGCGCGCTGATTAGCCTGGCGTGGAAGTCCTCTGCTGGTGCCACTCCTCCCGCAGCATTTGCTGCTCCAGCTTTCCTTGGACGCTTTCCTTCCCGTCCCAGGGCCACGCACTCCCCTCCCTGCCACCGTCACCAGCGGGACCCACCTGGTCTTGGGGGGCTGCTGAACTCTCCTGTCCCTGTTTGCAAACTGCTGCAGCACCCGGTCCCTGCTTCATCTTCCTGCGTGTCCCACCGCTGCGTCAGGCCACCCAGCAGGAGCTCAGCCCTCCTTGAGCCTTTCTCCAGCATCACCAACTGCTCCATCAGCCTGCAATGCTCCAGCTCACAGCCAGGGGATTAATTAGTTCAGTGTCTTCTCTTTCTCCTTAGCCCCAGGCTGCAGCCTCGCATGCCCCCTCTCCCCTGTCATGTCTCTAGTACACATCTTTCCTCTTCTCTCAGTTTTTAGTTGATTGTGTGGTTCTTGCACCTTGTGTGGCTTCTCTTAGTCCAATACAAAGCTAAATCCGGTTTTCCCCCTGCCTTTACCTGGCTGTGTTGCTCCTCAAGCTGTGTATCAGCTTTCCTGCCAAAGCCTTCCGCCCGCAGCCACCCAAACCCGGCCGCACACGCGTGCATGTGGTTGTGTGCATGTATCTGCCAGGGCAGTGGCTGACGGTGTTCCCTGGGTCTTGGAGAACTCGATCGTTTTGTGACTTTTTGCAGGTTTAAGATGTGGAGCGACACGGGGGGGCATGTGAGCTGGGGCAGCTGTGTGTCCTGTTCTGCAGAAGACGGACACGCATACATGGCCAGAAGCCGATCGCATGTGATAAGAGGTGGAGCAGAGAAGGACTTAGGAGAAAAAATTACGCCTGCCCATCAGACAGATCATAAATTTGTCAGGACTTTATTTCATTTACTGACTCAGCCACAGAAATGTACAGCCTAGTAAGACCATTTAGCTCCCCCCCCCCCACAAACCTTCGACCTAAGGCTGAGCACGTAACCGCGTTGCTGGCCGGGGTGGTGTGCAAGAGCCCGAGCAGGACAGGTCTTCTTCTCGCTGTGCAGCACAGCCTGGCCCCACAACGTGCTGGAAGGTTCCTTCCCGCTGCTGTGTTGGGCAGAGAAGCTGTGTAGTTACCCAGCACTAAACCAGGGAAACACGCCCCGTGTGGGATTTACTCACCATGTGCAGAGGAAAAAACAGAACCTGGCGGGTGATTTTGATGGGCAAGTACCCTCTGGCGCAGGTTTAGCTCCTGGCAGAGCGCGGCCACAGACCCTCCCTTTGTGGAGCGGATGGGACAGGCTGCAGGGTGGGATTTTTTTGTCACGGTGACGCTGAAGTCTCTTTCCTTGTTGCGGCTGTCGTGGAGACAGTGACTTGCCTGTGCTGGCTGCCTGCGCCGGCTGCTGTGGGACCTGGGGCTTCTCACGTTGTCCAGGGCACCGCACTTTGCAGGGACCTCCCTGCCGGTGCAGAGGTCCAGGAGCAGCGGCTCCTGCTGGGGATCTCATTGCGGCAGGACGGACACGGACAAGGCTGCTCTGCCTGAGCTTCCCTCTCGCTTTTCCTTGGCAGGTCCGACCGATCTCAGCATGAAAGGTGGGGCCTCCAGCACGGCCCCCTCCAACAGCACCAGCAGGGGAATGCAGGCTGCCCAGCTCAGCCCCACGGAGATCAGCGCGGTGCGGCAGCTGATCGCCGGCTACCGAGAGTCGGCGGCATTTCTGCTTCGATCTGCAGACGAACTGGAAAACCTCATTTTACAGCAGAACTGACTCCCCGTGTCTGCATCGCTCGTCTGTCGAGAAGACAATTTATACCTGCTAGAAAGAGGCTCCCAGCGGTGTCCTGCTCAGGACCACCATCGTCCTCCCGTGAAACGGCGGGTACATGTAGTTTTAGAAGGTGGAATCCAAAAGACCTGTTTTCTTTTACACTCCAAGCACCTGGGACTTCAGGCACAAGGACACGTTTTTGAACCGTACCAACACCCGTGCGTCTGGCCGACCAGAAGCCAAACCTGTGGCTTGGAAGGATGTGGGACTTTCAAGGGCAGAAGGGAGCCTGGGGAGGTTTGGGGCTGCAGATGTATTTAGAATAACCTTTGTGGACCCAAATGTTAGATTCCCGTCCCCAGATAATTTCCAAGTCTTAGGTGAGCTGAATCACATATTTATTGAGAAATGGACCCTCCTCTCCCCTTAGTAATTTATTTTTCTGAAAATGGATTCTTTTGAGTTTGTACAGATTGCCAGTTTTTTTGTCTGTCTGATCAGAAGGAATTTATTCCTGTGAAATAACACATTCCATATCACTACACTACTAATTTCCAGGCAGCTCTGCCTGTTTCTCTGGGGAAGCCCTTGTCCCACAGGGAGCGAGTTTGCCATCCAGCCCTAGACTTTGGGGCTGCTCGACCTCCAGTAAGCGTAGGTGGCAGCTGACCAACGGAGCAAGCAAGCGTCCTGCTTAGACCTTCGTTCTAAGCGGTCCTGTAGCAGCAGTGGGGTCTAAATCTCCCGAGAGACTTGGCAAGCTCAGCAGACCTCCGCCTAGAAGGACGTCTCGCGCTCATTTTAGTCATTGCAGATAAGAGAAGGAAGGAAGGATATACCTGAGAAACACTGTCTTGCGGTCACCATCCGTACTCTACCTCACACTCCATTGTGGGCTTCTTCCAGGACTGGCCGAGCTGGGCCTGGGGGACGGTGAGTGTCGCAGACGCGTGGATCGCGCCGAGGAGGCTGGAACCAACCCGGCAGGTCCAGCGGATCCGCCGGGGTCCTGCTGCTGGGCGGCAGCTCGCCCCTACCCCGCTGCGCCCGGCTGTTTGCACCAGTCCCGGTGAAACCAGCCCTGGGGTAGCACCAGGAGAATAAACCATTCAGGAACCGCATGGGTGTAATAAAGGCTAATGCCGAGTCTCTGCCTGGAAAGCGAGCTCAGCGCGGCGAGCCGCTCGCTGCTCTGCAGAAGACGGAGACGGGCAACATTCAGCAGCAGAACTGACAAAAGTCCTCTCCAGGGCCCAGGATCCTCCCCCTTCCCTGCTCACAGTCCTGGAACAAGCCCACAATTCCCAAAGTGTGGAAAAACCGTAGTCCGATGACCATTTTGCCCCATTACCACCCCTCCCACCCTCACCCCCAATAATGCACTTCGTTTTGCTCAGTGCAATACCTACTACCAGTGCTGCTAAACCCAGGGACTTCGCTCAGGCACGGAGGTGCCGAGCCGAGCCGAGCAATGGAACGTGCTCCGGAGCCACGTAGAGCAGCAGAGACGGCTGCCGGGGATCCCCGCTCCTCCTCGCCCCCCGTGCCGGCGCAGCTCCCCCAGCCCGGGCGGGAGTCCTCACCACAAGATATAAATTCGATAAGTGTAAACCCCTACACGCTCCTTTTAAAGGTAGATACTTTCTCTCGTTGGAGCCAGCTTTTTTCTTCTTTTTTTCGGCCACTCTGAGCTGGCGGAGGGAGGCTGCCGCTCCGTGGGGGGCTGATGCCGCTGGCGTGGGCTCGAGCTCGGTGGCAGCGGCTGGTCCCAGCCAGGAGCGCACCCGGGCAGTTGACTCAGTAGCCTTTATACCCGATTATACTCCCCACACACTGGAAGAGAAGCAAAACCTCTACCCTGCTCTTAGTCTTAGTATGGAAAAACCCTCCGGCTCCTGAGGACGGGCTTGCCTGGCCCGGCAGCAGAAGGGATTAACTGTTGCATTGACTGTTTTTCCCCAAACCTTAAACTTTCTACAGCATTTGGAGAAAAGGGACCTAACTCCTGGCCGTTGGGCGCAGTCAGGGTGTCCGTGCAGAGATGAGGTGGTGGCTTGTTAGACCTGAGCCGATGCTGGAGCCGAGAGCATCGCGGCCGTCCCGAGGGGTGCCCGCGCTGAGCGCCCCCCGTCCCCTCCCTGCCCGCAGCAGGCAGGAGAGCGGGTGGGAGCCAGCCCAGGACATCGCCCCCCCCCCTCCTCCCCGAGCCAGGGTTCAGCCTCACGCTTTCCCCAGCACTTCACAAGCCTGCTTGGTTTGTCCACTGCATCCTCCCATACTTGGAATTTATGTAAATATTTATTTTTGTGTGAATACCATGAAGTAACAAACCTTTGACAAAAATATGTAACCGCAGCCATTTGTGAAAGTCTTAACGTTAAGGAAGGAGAGGCAGAGACAATCGCTGTCCCGGAATTCTCTCTCTCTGCGATATCCCACCTGAGTCGGTGCCTCCCTCCCCGTCAGAGGCCATCGAGAACATTTAGCCATAAGTTTGCCATCCAGTTTACTGAAAAAGAGGTTACCCAGGGGCTTACGGACAGATCACCATCAGCTACACTTTGTTTAAAGTTTTATTTATACAAGTTTTAGCTGTCGTTACCAGATCACCTTTGAACTTGTCTTAGCATGTATTGAAGTTTAGTAGCTCTTACACTTTGTTAAACTGCTGTAGAAGACAGATGAGGCTCATGGTTGCATAGGAAGGTATCCAACAGTCTACCCTGTCCTCACAACTGATGTTCATAACTTGCAGCTGAATGGTACAGACTCAGATTTCCAAAGCCCCGGTGACAGCCACATCTGTGACAAGTTATGAAACAAATGGGATTGACTATGAATTTCTGTCAGGGATCTTTTTCTTTTTTTTTCTTTTTTTTTTTTTTTTTTATTATTTTGGTGAGCCGCAGCTTTATAGTTTCTTTGGAGCGAGCTCCACCGACATCTCAGTGCTCTTCAGCTGATCCATGCTCAGTTGCGGCTCTTCTGTGCTCCGGGACTGTTTCACAGCCACATTCCTGCGCTCTCACTAGGCAGGACGGGGTCAGGAATCGCTAGTCCGGGTTCTCAACGAGAAGGAATGAGCAGGAGCAGAATACACCGGCTCTCCAGCTATTCTGAGAGGTGGAAGGAGAATGCTGGGTTAGCAAATGGTCTGGATGTTCTTGGTTTTAAGAAAAGCTAATCACTGGTCGAGAAAATAGATTTTTTTTTTTTTTAATTTAATTTAATTTTATTTTAAACACAACCATCCTGCCCTGGATGTGCGGTTCCCATGACAGTGTTTCTACATGGGAGAGCGTTCCCGGGATGGCGAGCAGACGTAACTTGTACCTCCCCGATCCAAAGGGCCACTTCCCTCCCACGAGTGGCCGTCGGATTTAGTACCAGTTCATGAAAAAAAAAAAAAAATGCTGCTTTGAACTCAGAGGGTTAATATACTTTTGATTTGTAATTTTTTGTAAAACTTTTTACAAGGTAGCATAGTATTTCACCAGAATACCAACTACAATCCGTCCATGGTCTGATTTTTATATAATTTAGTGGTGCTTTAGAAACTTTTGTTTGGTTGTTTCGGAGCTGTACAGCTCAGTTTTTCGCCTGTATCTACCTAAGACCAATGTGAACCTTTGTATTTTTGCTCCTAATTTTGGACTCAGTGAAAGTGTACTGTTTACATGTACAGAACTCCCGGCCCCTGTGTGTTCTGCAAGACCTGCTGTTGAAGAGGAAGATGCACCTCACCCAGTTCGTCTGCTTAACCCAGCCACAGCTTCACTCACCCACTGACACACGCACCTACCCTAAGGAAGACCCCACAAAATTGAAACACCCTTTAAGCAATTTTGGGTTTTGCACAAGCTATTGCTTTTTTTTTTCTTTCTTTCTTTCTTTTAATTTTTTTCCCAGTAGTCGATTTACGGATTGGCTGCAATTCAAAACGAGAGCTGAGACGATGCTCAGTTAACTGAAGCGCCAGAACTCAAAACAGGCAACAGCGCTGCTGTTTCACCATCCTCCTCCTGGCATCCCAGGCAGGAGGGCGAAAGCCGCCGAGCTCAGCGTAGGGTTCAAACAACGCAGAAGAGCACTCGAGCCAAGGGGGCCTGCAAGGAAGCAAGGGGTGGGGGGTGGGGGGAAACACTCGTCAACATAATTGGAAACATACTTTAACGAACCTGCTGAAATCGCCCGAGCTGGCCGCTGATTTCAGATCGAGAGGGTGGGAGCGCGTTCCCTCGGGAGGCGGGGGGGGGGGCTCCAAAACGAAGCAGAAGCTAGCTCTTTGGAAAGTCCCCTCTTTCCTGAGGGCTCGCGTAGAAAGCATATGGCACTTAATCCAGCTTTTAAGGTGACACTTTATTGCTTAATCAATTGATTAATTTTGAAATGATATTTTTGCAGATAGGCACCTATGCAACTTAATGTGGCTCTTAAGCAGATGAGCACTTCCTCCTCAACGAGCTTGATAAGAGTTATTTGTGTTATATACTGTGGATTTTTCCAGTAAATGTGGCTTAATATTTTAATTCTTAGAATGTGTGTCTATTATATATGTGATGCAACTTAATTCTGTTCTGTTTGTGGAATGATTAGCACAGGCCAACTCCCTGTTCCCCTCACTTAACAAAGACCAATGAGCTGTTAATCAAGCTGTTATCTCCATGGTATTACTTGCTAAATGCACTGATTTCATAAGTATGTGGAATCCTTTTTTTTTTTTTTTTCTTTTGAATCTGTATATCATATATAAGACTGAATCTACTTAATAAACACTGTATAACAAAAAGGGCTTTCTCCTCCACTCTCGAGCACCGCTGGGTGCTGCCGGCACCGGCCGCTGCCCCTCGCCCCATCGCCAGCCCACGTTTGCTCCCCAGCCCCAGCCTACGCGCTGTGCGAGAGGTCGGTGCCATTGGTCACCAAAGCGGGATCTAAATTTAGGTGTTAAAAGAAAAAAAAAAAGAAAAAAAAATCTATCTTTCCATAATTTTGACATAAGCTGTGCTTTCCATTCCTTAACAGACAGCCGCGGGTACCATAGAGAGCAGCGTTAGCACTCACAAGTGGGGCTAGTCACAAATTTTATGCTTAACTTATATTTTGACGAAATTAATTTTGTGAAGTGTCTGTTTTTTGTGGAAAAAAAAAAATAATGGAGTTTTCATTGAAGTTTGTGGAAAGTTCTCCCTCTCCTCATGGAAAATACTGATTTTTCGTTATCAGCTTTATTCACTAAGTATAATAAATCTTTGCCTCCGTAAAATGTTTATCTCAAAGCGCTGTGTAGATAAAATCTGCTTTGCATCAGTGGCTGGCTGACAGTCAGGAAGACCCAGGAAACACGAGTCAAATCGGTTTGCAGCTTTGGTGGAACCATTGCATATGGGTGCCGGCGACACGGCGTGGGCAGGACCTACCCCAGGTTTGCTGCTGCAGCCTTCAGCGGTGGCCAAAAGGACCCACCTGAACGTTTGTGCCTGTAAACAGCCACCCAGGACAGCACATCCGTAACAATTAGTTCATCTCTGTGTGTACACACACCTCTGCGCGCACAGAGCTAACACGAGGTTTTTGTAGTACGCACAAAAAGCGTCTCCCGGGTGTCCTTAATGCAGGTTTAATAACATGAAGCCTCTGGACAAGTTTGGCTCCCAAATTTCAAACGGAGCAAGGGAGATGGCCACAAACTGTGGGGATTGGCAATGCTCGGTCACAGCAGTGTGCAAAGCTGTTTGCAGTACCTTTGGAAATCCCTGCTGTCGCTTCCGCAGCTCCATGGTCGCAGGAGTCTTGGCTCACTTGGAAGGTCCCCTCTGCCCGCAGCCGGCTCCACCGCACAGCCAGGACGCTCCAGAGCACCGCAGAGCCTGACCCAAACAGCAGATGGTCTCTGAAAGAGAAAATCTATTATTTATCAGATGAATATCACAGAGGAAAAAAAAATCGTATTTGCTGTGTATGAAATTGTGTTATTAGTAGGATTTTACTCTTGAAACCTCCAAGCTCCCCTGTGCTTGAGGTAACTAATCCTGGTATCATCATCCACCATGCCAACAAAATAGAAAATTTAATGTCAGGTATCTTAAAATCATAGAATGGTTTGGGTTGGAAGGGACCTTAAAGATCACCTAGTCCCAACCCCCTGCCCCGGGCAGGGACACCTCCCACCAGCCCGGGTTGCTCCAAGCCCCATCCAGCCTGGCCTTGAACACCTCCAGGGATGGGGCAGCCACAGCTTCTCTGGGCAGCCTGCGCCAGGGGCTCACCACCCTCAGAGTAAAGAATTTCTTCTGAATATCTATTCTAAATCTACCTTCTTCCAGTTTGAATCCATTACCCCTTACCCTATCACTACATGTCCTTGTAAAAAGTCTCTCTCCAGCTTTCTTGTAGGCCTCTCTCAGATACTGGAGGCCGCTATAAGATCTCCCCGGAGCCTTCTCTTCTCCAGGCTGAACAACCCCAACTCTCTCAGCCTGTCTGCATTGTAGAGGTGCTCCAGCCCTCTGAGCATCTTCATGGCCTCCTCTGGACCTGCTCCAACAGGTCCATGTCCTTCTTATGTTGAGGGCTCCAGAGCTGGACACCATATTTCAGGTGGGGTCTCACGAGAGCAGAGTAGAGGGGCAGAATCCTTTCCCTCGCCCTGCTGGCCACGCTGCTGGGGATGCAGCCCAGGATGCGGTTGGCTTTCTGGGCTGCCAGTGCACATTGCCAGCTCATGTTGACCTTCTCATGCATCAACACCCCCAAGTCCTTCTCCTCAGGGCTGCTCTCAATCCATTCGCCATTCAGCCTGCATTTGTGCATGGGATTGCCCTGGCCCACATGCAGGACCTCGCATTTGACCTTGTTGACCTTCATGAGGTTTGCACGGGCCCACCTCTTAAGCCTGTCCAGGTACCTCAGGATGGCATCCTTTCCCTCCAGTGTGTTGACCACTCCACACAGCTTGGTGTTGTCGGCAAACTTGCTGAGGGTCCACTCAATCCCACTGTCCATGTCACCAACAAAGATATTAAACAGGACTGGTCCCAGTACCAACCCCTGAGGAACATCACTCGTCACTGCTTGCCACTTCGACATGGAGCCATTGACCGCAACTCTTTGAGTGTGACTGTCCAGCCAGTTCCTTATCTGCTGTGTGGTCCATTGGTCAAACCCATGTCTCTCCAATTTAGAGACCAGGATGTCATACAGAATGGTGTCAAATTTAGTGGTTTTAAATCTTACCTAAGTAACAACTCTACTTATTTTCTGCATTACTTATTCGTAGCGTATTTAAATTATCTGGATATCTTTAACCACACCTGTGTTTGCAAAGTCTACCAGAGGCAGAAGAACATCAATGAACTACCAAAAACCACAAAAGCCCTTTTTTTACCAAAAAATCTGGTGCCGGAGCAGGCACTGCCCCGTGCTTGTGCCACAGCCTGCCACCAGCCCGCAGGAGCCCTCCGAGGTGGGCAGGTTTCTGACGGGTCTCCTCCTGCCACCGAAGGGCTGCGGCAGGGACCGATGTTCACGTACAGAGAAATCTTGACTCCCAACGGGAGTGACACAGAGTTTAAACCATAAACCTTCTCCCGTGCTTGGGACAGAGCTTCCCTTTGCACTCAAATGCAGCAGTGCTCAGCTTTGCTCACCTTTTCCTTCTCGACGTGATTTTTAAAGCAAGCAGATCGAAGAAGTTGGGCTTTGCTGCTGCTGCTGCACTCGTGCCCACCAACCCTTCGGCATCAGTGATGGGGAGGAACTGGGGGAACGGGGCACCATCGCCGCTGATGTGCCACACTGGAGCACTGCAGAACGTAAGGAAGTTACATATATCACTGTATGGATCTCAATGGTCCCAGAGCCCCACTGCCCAACTTAGGAGATCGCTGTCTGCCTTGCAGAAGATCCATGCAATGATACCAGAACTGAGAAACGAACATAATAATTCATGTTATTCTTTGAAAAAAATGCTTACTACGTAGAAACGAGAGAGAGAGAAAGGACATATCAATAAACTAAGTTTACAGGTAGTTTCAAAAAACAGTGTAATTGGTTACACTCTTTAGAAAACATTTCCAGATCCAATTATTCAACAATTAAGAAGGTAACATAAAAGCCATGGAACAGCAGCAGCAAGACCTGCCTGGCGACACTTGGGTCAGTCCGGGGGCTGCTGCCCATAGGTGTTACCCCAGCAGGGGAGGCATCTCCCCCGTTGTGACTGCGGGGGGGCTCCCGCGGCGCCCCACAGCCACACTGCTGCTCTGGGTATGTGTTTCCCAAGAGCCACACACAGTGTCTGCAGTAGGTGCGCTGTCTTCAGTTATCTGCAAGTGCGTAAAAAAGGATTTACCCAAGCCGAGAGAGTAACGCAGCCCCCCGTTTTAATCATCTGAGCAGAGCTCTGGAACGCTCCCAGTTAAAAAAGAGGAAAAGAAAAGCAACGTTGCCTTAGCGAGCACAGAGGATGGGTTCAGAAAAAGAGGATTAAAACCACAAATGCAGGTTTTACAGAGTGTTTATTTTTCCAATACCACAAGGGACATACATGAGCAGGCCCCCCCTGGAGGGCTCTGCAAACCAGACCAGTTCAATCTGTACACTACAGTGGCCCCAAAGGAGGCAGAGCCAGACCCCCCCAGCTCCGCTCCCTATCTTTGGTAAGCAGGTTTCACACCTCCGCTCCGCCTTCACCAGTGCTGCGGTTCTGTCCGTGCCAGGGGGCGTGCACGCGCGCGTGCACGCCTGTCGGTCTCCCTCTCATTCCCACAAGACGAGGCTGTCAGATGCATTAAGGATAAACCATTGCAGAGACTAAACTTGTTGCATCCCTCAGGCTTGCATCTCAAATAGGGACTTGTACGGTTAATAATAATAAAAAAAAAAAAGTGCATGGTCAAGGGAGGTAGGATAGAGCTAGAAAAGGGACAAGAAGAAAAAATAAAGGTAAACCCCCTACAATTCTTGCTACTGCTGCTCAAATAAAAAAAGCTGACTTCTCCCCCACTGAAGCAATTCACTCATGATAAGCAATTGCTCCAAAGAAGAAGAGAGTCATATTTTCGCTCTCATTCTATGGATGCACGAGGATGTTCACCTTCTTGCAACGCAGCTACAGCCATGCTCTAGGACAGCAGTTACAGCAGCAACTGGCAAATGGCTTCGAGGAGCGCCCAGGGAAGTACACTGGACTCAGCAAACCCCGCGAGGTCAGCCTTGAGTCTGCACACCGCGGTCTGCCGGCACAACGCGGCACAGACACGCGGGCAGAGGGAGGCTGTCGGAACCGAGAGACACCTTTGCGTATTGAGCCTCACGTTAGGCAAGACAGAATACAGCGGCTCTGACTACAGATGCAGATTAATAACTAACACCACTTTAATGCAATACTGCTGTAGAGCCTGAAAATTCAAGGGAAAAAAAAAAAAAAAAGAACCCTTTATGTTCTATGTACATTACATCCATTTACAGAGTTGGCCAGTACTGTGTACAACATATAAATACATGATCAAACAGATGCATAGAGGATACTTACAGGAGCCAAATAATTCACTTTATACATCCAAGAATGAAAATATAAAAAAAAGGAAAAAAAACACTGCTTTAAATGTTAGATGATCGTCACACAGATGCACAGCTAGACGCTTGCAAGTGGTCAGATGCTGTCGTATTAAGGTCCTCATTGCAGGGCTGCAATGCAGAGATCGCTGGCCACACCAACGAGCTTCTAACAACCTCTGACGTTTCACACTACGTTGTGGCAAGTCAGCCAAAAGAGGCAGTCACATCAGCTGGTCCAAGAGTTCAGCCAGGCGCACAGTTCCCTGGGCCACACATCTTCCTGCAGACCAGCAGAAGGCATTCGGTTGGCACCTGCCACTTTTTTTTTTCTCTTTTTCTCTCTTCTTCTTGCATCCTCCGAGTTGGCTCCATCCAATATACGGTTAGCTGGATACGGCTCTACAGCCACCTCCAGAGTGCTTTATTGGGCACTGCGTTCTGCTGTAGCATCCAAAGACCGTACAGAACCGTCACTGCGGAGCAGCTCTTTGCTTACGCTTAGTGTACAGCGGTACTTCCCACACAAACCAAGAATGGAAATGGCAGAAGGGGAGAGTGGAAGACTGTAGGGCTTCACCTAGGGCAGCCCTGAAATAGAAAACACCCTGTTCCAGTTCCTTTGGACGTGAAGATTTCCTCAACGGAGGGTCCACGGATTGCCACAGCAAACTGCCTCTCACTCAGGTGTTAGCCTCAGCACGGGTACCAGAGCACAATCAGTATTTCCACAATAGCACTAAGCAGAAGGATCGCTCCAGTGGGGCACAGCCCACAGAGGTTGGAGTGTAACCGTGAGCAAGAAAGGGTTTTGCACTGTAGATCTGAGTGGGAAGGCAAGTCAACTTTCCTCACCGAAACAAAGTGTAATAGCATTTCTACTATAAACAGAATAGTATTTTGTGTACAGGTTTTAGAATCAGTCGTTATCAAAATACACACACTGAATATACAATTTGTCCCATGGCCATAATTTATTATCTCACCACAAGGCACAATACACAAAGCTTAGAGGGTCCTATACAGTCATCGTGACAAAACGCCCCGCAGCCTTTACACATGATCATGGCTTTAAGGCTGCACGAGCACTTGAACGATATCTCGTCAACACTGCTGCTATCAGCAAACATCTGCACAGAAAGGGACGTATTGTGGTTTGCAGCAAAGTTCGCTTTGTGGGTTAGCTGCATCACGCTTCCAGCAAGACTTCTGGGAAAAGCTGGAGTGTTGGATGAATAATTAAAGCTGGTGGAATTAAGCTGCAGCTTAGAAAGCTTCCCATAAAATGCTTGCTTGATATTGAGCTGAGAGGGTATGGAAGAAGGCTCCAAAGGGTGATTGTGTCCTTTTCCTGGTTCCCTCGAAAATTTAAAAAATGGCAAGTCCATAACCAGCGGAACACTTTGCAAATGCTCCGTCAGCTCCACGGGGTTTTGTACTGCATCCTTCCGGTTCTCTGTGTTACTCTTGGCCGGGCTGCCACATGCCAACGCATTCTCATTTTTTATTCCTCCCAGGGTGTTGGTGTGCTGCTTTGAAGTCCATTCTTCCCTTGCAGGTGGCATTCCTTCTCCTGATGCACAGCTTTTGTTCAGAGGAATCTGTTTGCTGGGAGCCAAGGTTCCCACAGCTGAAACTTGATCCAAAGCCCTGGAGTGATGCAGTCTAACACTGGGATTGCAAGGAAAACCAGAACCAAAGAGTTTTTTGCCTTGAGCTCCAACGTAATTTTTATTGACTGCTGTACCCTCTGTCTGACTTGGACCAAGAGAAGTTACAGTTGGAGATAAAAACCGAGGCTCTGTAGAGACGTTCAACTTCTCCGGACTTTTATTTGTGATGACACTTGTTAATGGGTTGTGCTGTGGCACCCGATGGACCTTGGGCAACTCCTTTTGCTCCTCAAAGCTACAGGACGAAAATGTTCTTTCCCGAGGGCCCATATCTTCAGGCTTCTGAGAGGCACTTGCCACATTTGCCAGTTGGTCTTGGCAGCTTAAAGTCGAGCCAACTTTGGAATGTTTTTCTGGAATAGACCGATCCTCCACATCCTCTGCTCTAGGCAATGCTGCCCCTGATCCACACTTCTTCTCCTGGGGATCTATGGAAGGTCTCACTGAGTGGAAGTCATCACTCCTACTTAGGGCACTCATCTTTATTCCTACATCCGGAGAACATTCTTTGCCAAAATAGCAACTGCTACCTCTCTCCATCTGCAGGGAGAGGCTTCCTGACTGCTTGTCCAGTGGTGGCTGTGTGATTTCCAACTTGATGTTGGCGTGAGATACTGGGAGAACTTCTTCCAGTGGAAGGTTCCCCTTAAGCAGCTGCATCACCAAAGGGTTGTTGGTTTCAATAGAGGATACGGGCCGAGCACAACCTGTTGGCCGCTCGGGTTTCTGGGGCAATGGTGCACGTGGTCCCCATCTCTGAGATGGAGGTGCAGTGCTCCTCACCGCGACTGCAGGGAAGTCCACAAGGTAGGCCAGACTATCTGTTTCCGCAGATGATTTTGATCTAATCCTACCACATCTCTCAGAGCTGCTGTGACACGAGGAGTCTTTCCCAGCCATGTCCCTACAGCTGACACTTCTGAAACATATATCCATCTCTATATTCTCATCAGCTACGTCTCCTTCAAAATCTGAAGCAGTATCTGTTGTTTCACTGTGTGTACTTTGTATTTCATCATCTCCGTTTGTCTTGAACTCTCGAGTCTCTTGCAGTGGCTGATGTGCATTTTCTGGTTCTGTTCTGGGGCACCTCTCCCTCAGCCGCAGAAGTTTTTCAGAGCAATCTATCCTATTCTGGGAAATAAAGTCATCATGTAAAGAGTGTTTCCCCAGAGACTCTGTATTCTGTTCTTCATTACTTACTTTGCCATCACTCTCCTCCTCTGCCTGCAGGTGTGAAAAGTTATACAGTACAGGGACTGCTTTCTCCACTCCAGTAGTCGCTGTTTTGAAGTTATCGCTATCAGAGACAGATTTTTCCACAAATGTTTCAGAGCCATTAAATCTAAATCTAGATACCATTTCTGGCTCATGGCGTTCTTTACCGCCCGATGACAATTCTGGCAGAAGAGCAGGACGACTGGAGGAATTTTCCTTTGCATCAGAATGATAATCCACCTGTACGGCAGGAGCACTAACATCTTTGAGTTCTGACACAACCCTATCTCCCGCAGGACTGCTCACAGCTCCCTGCACCTGAGAACACAACAGACCGTTCACTGGAGGAACCACGCATTTCAGCTTTGTACTTTGCCTCTCCTGTGGTGCAACACAAGATGGGGTTTCGGTCCTTGGGTCACAGAGGAGCTGCTCAGAGCTTTCCTCCTGCCTCTCAGAAGTTGCACTGTCTAAGGATGACCCAGTCAAAGCATCACAGAACTGCCTTCTAGGTGAACCATCACCGGGATGAGCTTCCCCTGAGCTAGTGCCTGCAGCGCGTTCCAGAACACCACTTCCCTCGCTCTTTGAGGAAAGGGGGTCTTGTCTTGAAGAGACAAAGGAATTTGTGTTAGCCTCCTGAGCAGCCACTTCAGAGTTAGCCTTTTCTCCATTCAGATGGAGAGACGACAGTAATTGTGTTCGTTGTAGATCTGACGAACGCTTTCCATGAGTTCTCTTTGATCTCCTGTGCTCTGTATGGCTGCCGGATTCTCCTCCACCACCTCCTTCATCAGTGCTTCTCCCTCCACCTGGGCCACCCCCACCTCCAATGGCGGCTGTAGCAGCTTCTCGCTGGGCTCGGGCTTGCAAAGCACGGGCTTTAATGTCTGCGAGTGTTCTGGCCCCAGTCCTGCCCCGGCTGGAGGACTCCGTGTTGGGGATGATCCTGGGGCATATCTGGTAAGCGGGCTGACCTTTAACCACCCAGGGTGGTTTAATACGTGAAAGTTGAATCTGAAAGAAAAGGAAAAGCAATTAGTTCTGACACCTGACCATTTTCAGGCAATGAAATGCATTTTATTAGCATCTGTTCATCTCCATTCTTATCACAAGAATTCAACAAAAAATGAAAATTCCAACTTAAAAAGTAATTTTGGCCGAGAAGTAGCATGCACCCCGTAACCACTGCTTACGTGCTCTGTCATGCGATATGTAAAGCTCACTTAATATTAACATTGTTTTACCAGAGCCAGCAGACAAATAGGAAATAAGTGATTTGCATTCAGATCTTCAGAAATCAAAATGGTCTCCTTTACATCAGGATGACTACCTTGAAGCTAACAAGATGGACACCTCTAGTCAAAATGGGAAAAGTCAGAAGGAATACTAAGATTCTGCCCAAAAGGAAAGGAACTGAGAAATTACACCGGATAAGGAATATGATTTGAAGGTCTCTTTTGCAACAAGTCTGCTAGTTTCAGGAAAAGTGATTTCTGTGTCCACAGAAATGCAAAGTAACAGAGTAAGTCAAGGTTACCCTGTGCTCTTGTGCAAAGACCTTGGAATGATTTTCCATTCTTTGCCTGTCTAAATAAGATAGTAAACTGTGGTAATCAGAGGTACTTAGCCAGCTCTACCAATGAAACCCTTCCACTTCTTCTCTTAAGATGACAACACTTGACATTTTAATAATGTTTTCATGCTACTGAGCACGACAGCCCTGAGATACCAAGCAGCTATAATTCTCTTTCCTACCCGGATGGGTGGGACTTTTGGCTCCTCTTTAGTAGGCTGTGGCTTTTCTGGGTGAACACTTTCAATTGTGTTACGAAAGGACTGACGATCTTCAAGCCGGGGCTTCTTTTCGGGGAAAGATGCAGAGGCAGCCTCCTCAAAGCATTTCCTCTTCTGGTCCTTGGACTCCCGAGCAGAGTTCTCCTGGGGCAAACTGGGAATTCTGTTTGCAGCTGCCAATGACAAATCTTCCGATTTACTGTGTAATTTGGAAGTCTCTGCAGAGAGTTGCGATTCTGAACTCTCTGGCTTCAGTACTGCAGCCGAAGGGCTCGTCAGATCATCTTTCTTGAGGTCTATCTCAGGCTTTGTCTCTTTATGAAGAGAGGCATCTGGTCCCACAGAAGCAGTCTCTTTGGAAGCCTCCGTTTGCTCAGATTCACGCAATTTGTACAGGCTCCTCCTGGCTCTGCATCGCAGGTCAGCCCGGGTGCGTTTCTTGAAGTGCCCATCTCTCTGCCGTGTAGAAGGACCACGCGAGAGTCTTGCTTCTCCTTTAACAGACAGCCCTGTCCTGTTCTCAGCATCTTCTTGCACCAAATTCTGCTCCTGGGATTCTTCTTGGGTCAAGCCCAACCTAAGAGGCAAACATAAAAACTAGCTAAAAGCTAAAGCCCACCCTAATTTAAGCATTTCATCTTTTACTTATAGCTGTACTGTACCCACTATACGTAGTAACATACAGATTACAAAGACTCATCAAAACCTCATCACGTCAGTCTGCAATGAGATAACCTATACATTTACTTTCCCATGTTACTATCACAAGGAATTAAGAAAATAAGAAAATGTAAAGATCTGTGATGGAAAACAAGTAATATTAACTTGTCTTGGAAACAAAATAGACAGGCTACAAAATTCTGCTGTGACCCAGCCAATTCCCACGAAGGATTTCCCTGGAGCAACAGTGTGAATGATTCACTCCACAACCTGTATTTTTTCAAGGAGTTCATGCTGCATCTTCTCAGGTATCCACAAGCAGAAACACACTCTGCCACCTGCACAAACACAGATAAAACAGGACAGATGAGGTAAAATTTCTCACTTTTGTCCATAGTAGTCCTCAAAGAACTTCTCTTTCCATTGCTCCACTCTCTTTTCCTTTTCCATCTCCTGCCGAATTCGAACTTGCATCTCATGGGTGAATTCACCTACATGGAAGCAAGAGACTGAAATTCAGTTCCAAACAAAACTGATTCTGCAAACGCAACCTTTTGTATTTTAACAGTATTGCATGGTAGCTGTGTATACGAAGGAAAGATTTTCTGTTGTCACTCTGCTCTCCACTTTAGTATGGATCCACGTGCTGCCTGCAACTCCACAAGGACAATGGTCACACAGCCTCAAGAAAGTCTGAAAAAAACCCAGTGTTTTACCACACATAGGCCACCATTTAAGGAAAGATAAGTCTGGCGCTACTTTATACCTCCACCACTTTGTTTGGAAGGTCCCATGGCACCAAAGGAAACATATCTTTGATTTTAAAGAAAAAAAAAAAGAAAAAGATGAAGAAAAGTTGGAGGCAACATAGCCAGACACAGTGCAAAGCTGGACTAAATTCCCATTCATTAACTGTAAAAGAAAAACAAAAAAATTCCCAGAAAATGAGTACCTAATTCTCCAGCCACCCGGGAAAGCAAACCTACTCACCATCAGCTAGCCGTTCTCTCCAGCTCTGCGCAGCGTGGGTGAAGAACTCATTATTCAGAGCACTGCCACTGAGACGCATCAGCCCATCAGCCCCAACCTAACGGGACAAACCCAGGACAAACAAAACATTAACTCCAACTGTTCCGCAAGCAAGAGGGGCTGCAGTGAATGGAAAACACCCAAGTGCTGCACCCTCATACCTGTCTATCAACTTCTGGAAGGAGGTAAAGAAGCTGCTGCTGGAAGTGTGACGGGAGCGCATTAAAGGTTCTGGAGTTTATCAGAGCTCGCAGGTTTGTATTGACAAGAATGGAACCAGGTGTTTCAAAGTCAATATCCTCACCCCTGTTTCGTTTCATTTGCCCTGTAGTTTAAGGACAGGCAAATAAGATAAACATTGTTGTAGAAAAGTATTTCAGAATTATGGGCAAGAAATTAATGTCAAACTACTATAGCAAAAGGAGCAAGATACATAGGAAAAGACTGTAGCATTCAAGTATGAAGAAAGACTCTCAAACATACTAATTAATAGACGTGCATCTGGAACTTTGATATGAAGTCATTTTTCTGTCACATTCGGGTACAATTCTCAATGCTGCTCTTCAGAGTAGGCAAACTTTTAAACAACTGTCTCGCTAATGTTTGGGGAGGAAGGTCTGGCTTTGTGAGCCTTAAGATTGTCATATGCCATCTGAAGGAAGAGAATCTTGGCGTTTCCTCAGATACACATGGAATTCAACATTGCCTGCTTTTATAGCCAATTATTCTTCTAACTTTAATCCGAAGCACCTACCAGCTGTGGGCTTTCGGATACCTCTCAGAAGCTGCGGAGGATCCCTGTTTATTTCTGTTCTACTGCGTAAGGTGGCTTTGCACAGGGCCAAAGAGCTGCTGCTGCTGCTGGATGTGCTACTGCTCTCCCCATCAGCATGCCTTCCTGTGAAGCCTAAAAGCAGAACAATTTCACAAAAATATGCAAAGAACAGCAGAAGCCCAACTTGGGAGAGTGGTTTAATATACAAGAATTATCTGCTAATAACAGATCCATTAGTACAGGGTTTTGCCCAGTTACTGACTCTTTTGATGGAGTTAAACATGTACATGCATTCTCACCAAGTGTTAAAGAAATCCTCAGGCAAACTTATAGATAACTAGGGACAACTGATTAAAAGCTACCTATGCAGTCATTAGAAAACCACCACAACTAAAGCAATGCTCACCAGAGGCAGACTCCATGTGTGCCCCATTTACTTTCAGTGGTGTTAAGACAACACGTGGCAGCATTACACCAGTCTTTTTCTTTTGTTTGGTTGTCTGCAGTCCAGAAAGAAATGAAAAATAAACCGAAGGAACAAAGACATTATGGAGGGGTAAAATAAGATTCTAAGCAGCACATTTCCCGGTTAAAGAACTACCTAGCTCCTGGTGAATCTTCAGGTGCCGTTACGTTTATGAATAGCAGAGAATTCAAAATTACCTCCCTGTATATGATCCCTCCCCATACAGCAAACTCCCCACCTAAGGGGACAGCCCCGTAACTCCGAGGCACCTGCGCACAACGAGGCCCTGTCACACTAACCCAACTATCCCGCGGTAATGAAAGCTCCCCTTGAGAGGCTTCAAGCTCCCACTTTTTCCTACCTGGGAGGCAGTTCTGTAGCTCTCCCTGGCAGTAGCGGGTCCCCTGCTCTGAGATTCAGTGGAACACGAGGCATTAGAGGACGTTTCATCGAGAGACACTGAAAGAGACGGGCACTCAGTTAGACACCGAAGTAGATCCTATAGTTTAAGATTAATGTCATTAGACACTTACCATCATTATCACCACTCACAGTGCTTGCTTCATTGGACTCGCAGCTTTCCGCATCAGCTGTATCCTCCAGCTCCTCCCCTTCTGGCACAGACAGGTTCCGAGACCACTGCAAGGCATCCTTCTAAACAGGCAAACAGAACTGGGGTGGCTACAGTCCTCCCTCCCAACCACCACGACTTAAACCAATAGGAATAGACAGTTTAGTGGATAGAGTTTTTAAGCTTTATTTTTTTCCATCTTCCCTATTTTAATCTTTGACGCAGAAAGACATTTTTAAGTCTATTTGGGCTCATAGTGGAACAGAAGTCATCTAAACTATTAGAACGCTTCATAGACACCTAGATGAGTAACTCAAACACCCAAAATACGTAAGGTTAATAATTCGTTGCACTTTTCTGCAAGCAAGTAGTTTCTAATAGAGAGAACTATCTCATTCTTACTGCAAAAGAACAGGAAGCATCAGAGTAGCCACCTATTAAGATAGTAAGCTCAGGAGATGTATTTACTACTTGTATAATGAAAGCCATTTAAATTCCCTCTGTTTTCAGCAAAACATGGCTATTCAACACAATTTTCTGACAGCAGAAAAAAAGATGCAAATGAAAGAGCCGAGATACCTTGATACCTAAATATCAAGCTGATATTTATCAGGGAATCCAACAGTACAAAACAATGCAAAAGAAAAGTGTAAGACCAGAAACATTTTTAAGATTACTGGGACAATAAAATAAAAATAAAAAGCATTCCAGACAGACCTCAAGATCTGAGGAAAATGGTGACGCTAAATATACACAGAATGCGGTGGAACAAAAAACAACCAACCAGAAGAACGAATATATGTTTTCCTATCAAGATGTTAGTTGTAGCTACAAGCTCTCAGACCAATTTAATTTATTGGTTGTCTGTGTTCCGTTGTGGCTGGCAGAAAAGGAGTGAATGGGACAGTTTTGATAAGCAGCCACCCGAGTTGAACACCAAGAACTGGAATAAGAGGATTTATCTTGCTTGTGCAATTCAAGAAGTAATAGGTTGGGGTTTTTTTTTAAATGACTTTATCATATATATGACTGAATATAGCTGAAAGGTACAAACTCTAACGAAATAATGAATTCCAGACACTCTTTCACATGATGATCTCACATGCAGCACATTCAGCTCATATGATGCTCAGTGACAGTTTAACACTCAGCTATGCATAACGAGTAGAACTCGCACCTCGGCCCTCAGTTGAGAGCAGGAACTCAGCGTTTACCTTGAGCGTGAAAAGGCTGATGCGTCCAGGCAGTTTGTAAAAGAGTCCGTCACCTCCCCTTGAATTGGAATGGAGCATGGCGTTGAGGCAGGCTAGGGGAGAAGTGCCACTGGAACAGAGAAAGAAAGAAAACCAGTAAGTTTTAGGAACGGCTTTATCAAGAAAACAGCCTGAAAGACCTTTTTAAATGGGCATCGTTTAGCTGAAAGGAACAGAGATGATGCTCATTAACTTTACGGGACAGGCACTTCAGTCAGCGTAGCATTACTGTTTTCCTTTCTGACCTGTACATCAGCCTCAACTCGTCACAGCAATCGGCAGAAACCAGGAAATGTTATGCCAATTTTAAAGTCACTCTCAGCCATTTCAGACGTTTCTAATTTTTATTACCTGTTTCCTCCCTTTCTCTGCTTGAAACTTTCAGAGTTGGATTGATTTTTACCATAAACCCAGATTTATTCAGCGGTAGAAAGATGTAAACAAAACCAGCACAAATTGTAGACATACGTGTTTCTGGAATGTCTCCCCTGACATGTCCCAGACAAAACTGCACTAGCGGAGTTAGATATAAAAGTTCCAATGCACTAATTTGTCAAGCCCTGCGTAACTCCCTGGTTAAAGCAACCATCCTACGCTCACACTGATGGAACTTCTGCACCACGTAATCTCATGTTTTCCGATACGTCACACACGTACAGGCAGAAAGTTACCTGGAAGAGACATTAAAGCAGTATCGATTTCACTATTACTAAAAGTGAAACTGAAAACTAGGTTGAGACAAAATATTTCAAACAAAATCATTACTCAGATTGAAAACTCAAACCAATTTCTGTTTCCACCCTGAATGTACTTATTTTTTGGAGATTTCTTCACAAGCCTTGGCAAGAGACAAAATTACCCTGTATCACTTTTAGATACTATGAAAAAAAAATTCCAACCTTCTGTCCTGTTAGACAGTGGTTTCCCGTCTGTGTTTAACAGAACGCTCCAAGCACGCTAACCAGCCACAGAGCACACTTTCTTAGAATAGCAAAATTAATAGTTTTCCCCGAAATGAGAAAAAAGCAAACAATTAAAACTCTCCTAGGAGCTAGAACTCCCCTGTGCTGCTGGGCCCAAGTGTCCTGGCTCAAGCATCAGCCACACGGGACCATTACTGCCACCCGTACGGAACACGGCCCTCCCAGCAGACCAGCGTGACCCCCGAAACCAGGGAACACTGGCTCAGGATTGAGTCAAAGGGAAAAACATCTCGAGCCACCAAGCTATTTCCTTCAGGAAATGGAGTTTCAGGAAGGGCTTCTATACAAGTACCAGCAAAGTCCACTGCATATTTAGCCAGGCAGGATCACTGCCTTTATTCTGTGAACAATTACGCTTGGAAAAAAAACAGCCTTTTTTTAAAGCAGAGAATTAATGACTGGGGAAGGAAAAGCAGATATCCTGAGGGAATAACACAGACCTTTAAGGAATGATTTAGCTCTGTGGGATTTAACTTGATACATGCTCCAAAGTCTGGTCTTCAGTTATGTACTGGGACAGGTCACTTGTCAAAACTGCGAGAGCACCAAGACAATTCATATGTTCGTGAAAGAAGACCTGCTATTACCTTTAGCAGAGGACAGCCTATGCACGTGGATCTTCAACTATTTACTCAAGTAAAAGGACTGATGTAAGAAAGGTGCAGAGTACCAATTAAAACAAAGCTATATGAAGGTCCTCATTAAAAACCTGTCTGAGTTCTACTCAGAGCTGTGAAACCACCACCCATATCTAAACCAGTGAAGATCTCCTCAGCAAGGATCGCCAGCGCCAGGTGGGTGTTCTAACAGCTCCGATATCGATGCAGCAACACACGCCGGCGTCGTCGTCCCTCTCCAAACAATGGCAACTCCTACACACCACACCTCTGTATGCATCACTAATTTTCACTATTCAAACCATCCCAGCTGTTTCCTGATTTCAGACACAAATAAGGAGCAGAAACAAGCTAACATTTTGAGTTGTTAGGTCCCAGCAGAAATTAGTTTACCTTCTGTAGCTAGGTAAAGTACAGGTTCAGAAGACGCAAACACCACGGTGGAAAACAGTCCACAGAATCAGGGTGAGCAGAAGCAAGACTAGAAACAGCCCAGGCATCTGGATTCCCCAGAGGTCAATCAATGGGCAGCAGCCGAAAGAGACTGCTTTTTGTGTCTCTGGTAGTCAAACTTCCTTTTTTTGCCATGCAGCACTAACTGAGGCATTTGGACTATCACGGTTACCTACTTTCTTTGATCTGCAAGACACTCTGTATTACTCTTCTACTACTGTCACAGGAACAGATGGAAATTCACAGGAACTTAACCAAGGCAAACAGCCTCCCACTCCTGTCATTTCCGAGGCTCCGTATCAGGTTCTTTTCCATATGAGACCCACCTTGAGATGGGCATCTCCTCTACACAACATCAAGAGCCACAACAGTGTGAGCTGCACTATCACAGTGCTTAAAAATCTGACCAGAAGCCAGTATAGTAATACAAAATAAAGACTTTTTTGAGTATCCTAAAACATAATGTCTACTCTAGAAATGAAGCATCAGAGTAGAAAAAACAAACTGTTCTCAAACGAGAGTCACCATAGCAGAAACTACTGGGAGCTGCTTATGAGAGAACCATAAAAGTAAGTGGCAACTACAACACAGTGCCGGAGTCTGAGCTGTAATAAGCATTTATTTTACAATAGGTGGATGAAGGGGACTCTGTATGTTATCAAAAAATCCAAGAACAGCTTCCAGTTGTTGTCAAAGGAAAAAAACAACACACATAACCTGTATATAAGCATCTATACTGTCATCTGAAATTGCCATGCTGGAAAGAGAAAAAAGGAAGAATAATAGTGGGCTGGAGATGAGGCAGAACTGCACAAAGCAACACAAGCCTTCATGTGCAGCCTCCCCCATGCTCCACACTATGTTTTAGACAAAATCATCAATACTAACCTCATTTCCTTTAGTCCTTCAGCCTCTATGACCTGCAGAATCTGTTTTGGGGTCATAGGAGCATCAGAGTAATTTTCCAGCACCTGAGAAGAGAGAAAGATCACGTGTCATTACAGAATTTGCTTCTGCATTCACAGAACTACTCCATAAGCTGCGGTTCAGACCCAATAATATGCCTCTTAGAACTTTATTCACCTGCAAAAGACCCGCTAAAAATTTCAGGCTACCTCAAGATTAGATCACGGTAAGCACCACAAAAGGTTTACCTTAATCTGGTCCCTAATTAACTGAAATATAAACATGAAGGAGAGAAAAAGCAGCAGAATTTGGCCTTGACCCCATAGCATGAAACCAGTAGAAGCTTCACCACAGACTTCAATATACATTAGCCCGAGCTGCTGCCACATACACCTTCAAAACTGTACAGTGGTTAGCGACCTTTAATGACGTAAAATGTTCTCCCTGCCATATACCTTCCTACCTCTCAACAAAGCATCCAGTATTTTTCTGCCAATAAAAGTATTACTGTATAACTATAGAATTCAATAGCGTACCTTCCTTGGATTACTGCGTTCATTTCATCTTCGCTCCATCTCAAGAAGGGTACCACGGGTAAGAGTCAGAATTCTTGTCAGAGGAGGACAGAATTCAGAAAAGGACAACAATAACAATAAAGGATGTGGAAAAAAATTATGGCTAGAGACACTAAAAAGATTTGGACTGCTTGCCTTTGAAAGAAAATTAGTAAAATCAGATATTAAAAAGGCAATACAATAAATAACAACTCATCCTTTCATATAATATATGAAGAACAGAATTGCCACTTACATGCAGACAACTAAAGAGGCTTTTTACCTTTTTTTTTTTTAAAAGCCTGTGGAACTCACTGCTCCAAAATGTCTAGAAGCAAGAATTCAAGGATTCAAAAAGAGGACCGGACATTTCTGTGGATAAGAAGATTACCCACATAAACAGGAAACAATGAACAAAAATAAGCCGCAGTAGATGTAAACCACGATGTTTCTTTGGGAGCAGATTACCCTACAGCTGCCTAACACGCGCCGTCTCCTGCGCCTTCCATTGAAGCAGACAGTGCTGCTCTCTGAATGCAAAAGACACTGAACTCAACAGACCTCAGGGTTTGATGTAGCAAAAAGGCTGCAATGTAGGTACAGGACATGGCCCAAAATGTCCAAGAAAAGCAGGAGCGGGTATTCACGCGGGAACTTTTTGATGGTAACTGTGGTCTAAATTCCCCTAACCTAATGGCCACTATGATGCACAATCCTTATTTCATTTCTCACCAAGCTTTAGAGGAGTCAGCAACAAGATGCTGTCTTTCAGTTTGACTTGTGTGAGAAGCAAGTGGAGGAACCCAAATGCCCCACTTCTATCAGCAACATCTAGAACTGAGTCACTGCAGCACCGTGGCTCGGCACAGCGCCTGCAGGCTGCCTTCTGGGGTCGAGTGAACAAGACATTTGCAAAAAAAAAACCCCCAAACCATTGTGGAGGGCACCATTCACATCTCCGTACCATCTCCAACATCCGCAACTAAAGAAAAACCCAACCCATGTCACCGTAGTTCTGCGCTTCAACTATATTTTATGAGAAAAGGAGTTTCTTAAATCATATCCACTCGACACGTATTTTTCAGACGCTCCAAGATGGTACGCATCAGTGGTGCTAACCTGGTAGGGGATGGAAATTTGATAACTACATAACCTGAGATAAAACACAATGAAAACACAAAGAGTTTAAAGAAAAGATCAAAGAAAGTGATAACCCATATTCAGAGAGTGAACAATTTAAATTCCGAGTCAATACAGCTCCATGACACTTTTTCACTTACTAATCAAAAAGCCTCCATAGGTTACGATGGTTCCATGCCTTCCTCGTGAACTGTCGCCCCCCGTCACTCAAAGGGAGCAGACAGCTGACAAGGGGAAACACATCGCTCCCGAGCTGAGTGCAAGATCCACAAAATGGAATATGCCTGTTCTGAAAAATAAGGAAATTCTTCACAGCTTATAAAAATCTCTCTCAAGCGGCAGCCACGGCAAGCAAAATACACAGCCTAAAACTGAGCATGAACGGGCATTTACATAAAGATAAAAGAATCTACGCTCAGGGGAACAATTTCCAATCAACAGCTATATTAAGCGTACAGACTGCTTAATGGAAGAACCGGGGGAGAGAAGATCCTGTGGCTTTAGCCACCAAAGACCAGTCTCCAGCATCTGCCCCCCATCCCTCTCCTACCGCCAGCGCCATGTCAGCCTTCCATCAGGAGCTACGACTCAAACAACATTGGCTATTCCTTACCCCCAAAAAGATCTCTCCCCCCGCCTCCATTTACAATACTGATAGTCAAGGGTTCCTACATCCCTAATTATGGAAGTTTACATCACTCCCCCTATTAATTTACTAGACATCCAGCTCTGACAGCACTTGTTGAACAGTCCTATGGCTCCGGGTGTTCAAATGAATCTTTAAAGGCTTATTTTATGGAACACGCATAGTATTAGCTCTGTAGGAGCAGCAGCACTGAAAAGCGCTTTTGCCTATGATTCTCAGTAACATCGAGAGGAATACAAAATACAATAGTGCACGTCAGAAAGGAAAATTAAAAGCATTTTGACAGGGAGCACGTGTAAGACTAGTGTTAAATAAAGATCTATTTTTAGTGGATTTACAATCAGTCCTGCAAGCTGGAAGTGCAGCTACACCACTGTAGGTCTCTCTAAGTGGATAATCTAGTACGAGATCGTTCTATTTCTGGTTCATCAATGGCTCTAAGGTGCTGCTGAGGCTTAGACATCTCATGCACCCACTGTGCCTGAGGGTCTGGCCAAAAGACAGGTGAGAGGAGCTGTGTGAAGAGATCCCTCTGCCATCACACAGTGAGGGTGAGGAGGTGTATTAGGAGGCAGCTTTTGAGTCACAGTCTCGTGTGCTGCTTTGGGCAGCCTATAAATACTGATTTTTTTTTTTTTCCACCCGTTAGAGCTCGGGACATTTGAATGAGGTGACTTTGTGCAAGGTCCCCTAGCACTGCCTCTGCCCCTGAGGAAAGCATCCCTGCCACCTGCAGCGACACGCTTGGCTCCCAGAAGCAGGACCTCAAAGAGAAATGCATGACGAAGTACCAGACCACCAGATTCCTGCAGTGAAGTTCTACAGTGGCCGGCTTACATCCTTTGCCAGTTTTTCAAGCAAAGTCATGTGGGTCTGAAATATTATAATTTACACACAAAAGATTATGCAAGGTGCTGGAAGATAGATGCTTGTCTGATTAGGTTTCCTTCTGGCAAGCAGTAAGAAAACACTCTGACAGCCAAACTCATCTTACTCAGGAGGAGCACTGAGACCCAGCTTAAAAACCCTCAATACCAGATACAAATCTCAGCTGGAGTCACCCATACTGCTCCTTCTGAACATTTATGTGCTCCCATGCATAACCTGGCCAGGCAAAAACAAAATAAACACACACACAAAAGAAAAAACAAGGAAACCAAACTGACTCAAGCCCTGTAAATCCCTTTCTACAGATGTCCATACGCTACATAGCGAATACAGCCATATCCTCACAAGCTGAGTACCACTGACAGTGCTATGGGGAGGAAACCGCAGAGATGCGTTCATGCCAGCCGCAGGCGGTCGGATCATCCCTTACTGCGTGTACCGGCACTCCTGTACCTGCACAGAACTGCATCATCTCACCAAGAGAGAGCAGCTCCGAGGCAGAGGCCAAAGGGAGCAAGCTCCTTTCTGCAGGAGCAGACAGCGGCGACCATGGCAAGCAACAAACTTGAACACCTCCAAACGCACCCCTTACATACAACTTCTGGCTGGTCCACGCTCGCTGCCTGGAAGATGCTGAAGTTATTTTTCTTCTTCTATTTCCAAGTTTATAAATGGGGCTCAAGACAAGACACAACTCAAAGGCTTCACAGAGGGAAATTACCCTTCTCCCATGGCAACGGCCAAACGACAGCAGTGTCCCACCAGACCTACACCACCACCATCACCACCAGAGCAGAGCTGGGTTTGGAAGTTTAAGCCTTCGACAAGAAGATTCCCAGAAACACAAAACAAAACAAAAAAAAAAAAAAAAAAAAAAAGACTAAAGACATACCCGCACCGATGTCTCCTAAACCCAAAAGTGACCAAACAAGGCCTGACCGCAGCGATGCCAACCCCGAGGCCGGGCACAGCTGACCGCGGTTTTGGGCATGAAAGAAACCTGCAGCCTCAGGGATTAAACCCAGAAACTTTTGACAGCCGCGCTGCCGGCCCAGCCCCTCTCCGGAGGCTCCGGTTCCTCCCTCCGAGCCTTAAGTCACCTGAAAAGAAGAAAACGAACCGGTCCCCACCCCGAGAGCCCTCCCCGTGCACCGGGGGCACTGCGGGCACCCACCCGGGCAGCAAACACCGAACCGCTACGGGACGGCGAGAGCCCGGGACCCGACACAGCCCGGCTTCTCCACACGGGGGGCGGCGGGGACCCCCCCACACGGCGGGCAGCTCGTCCCAGAGCCCCCTCGGCGGGTCGGGGGCCGCGCTCTCACCGCCCCGGGAAGGAAAACAACCGGGGAGGTGACACCGGGCGGCGGGACCCGGAGGGGGAGGGGGGTGGCCCCGGCTTCGCACCCCACCCCCCACCGCGTTACTCCAGGAGCCCGGGAGAGGCCGCTCGGAGCCCGGCAGAGCCCCCCGCGCCCCCTCCCCGGGGCCCGCCCCAGGCCCGCGGCGGCGCCCCCCCTCCTCCCGCCTCACCAGGCGGGCGGCCTCGGCCCACGTGCGCTCCTTCTTCCTCCGCTGCTTCATCTCCTTCATCCTCCTCCTCCTCCTCCTCCTCCCGCGCGGGGCGGCGGGGCGCGGCGGGCGCGGACCGTTAGGCGCGCGGGCAGCGGGCGGGCGGGGCAGGCAGGCAGGCAGGCGGCAGGCGCGCGCGGGCGGGCAGCGGGGCGCGCGGGGCGGGGCGGGCAGGGCGGGCGAGGCGGGGGCGGCTCCGGGCGCTGCTACGGGAGGCGGCGGCGGCGGTTCGGGCCCGACATAACAACGGGGTCAAAGGGCTGGGAGCAGGGGGGGAGGGGGCGGGGCTCGGCGACGGTGGCCGCGGCGGGACACGGCGGGAACCAGCGCGCCGCGACTGGAGGGGCGGGGCGGGGCCGGGCGCGGGAGACGCGCGCGCGCGGCGGGCCTGAGCCTCGTTTGAAGGAAAACAAACCGCAAAGGCTGCCGGGAGTTGTAGTCCCCGCCCTTGGTTTCCCCTCCGGCAGACTACAGCTCCCGGCGGGCGCTGCGCGCGCCGCGCGGCATGCCGGGAGCGGCCGCTGCTTTTCCTCTCACCTCATGGCCGCCGGGCTCATGCCGCCGGGTCGCGGGCAGGGAGGAGTCTCCGAGACCGGCGTCCTCCGCCCGGGCAGAGCGGGCACCGGCAAACCGAGGCGGAGGGGCGGGGGTGGCCCGCGGCCGACCGCAGCGAAGAGCGGGAGGAGGGAAGATGTCGGCCCCCTCGCTGCTCCCGGGCTGAGGGCTGCGACTCTTCGGGTTTCAGGGCCCTGAGGTTGCTTCCGTGAACCGCCATGGGTAGAGGTCGCCGATGTTACATAGAACGGTTTGGGTTGGAAGGGACCATGAAGATCATCTCGTTCCACCCCTCTCCCATGGGCAGGGACACCTCCCACCAGCCCAGGGTGCTCCAAGCCCCGTCCAACCCGGCCTTGAACACCTCCAGGGATGGGGCAGCCACAGCTTCTCGGGGCAACCTGAGCCAGGAGCTCACCGCCCTCACAGTCAATAATTTCCTCCTAATATCGAATCTAAATCTCCCCTCTTTCAGTTTAAAACCTTTACCCCTCATCCTATGGCTCCCCTCCCTGATCAAGAGTCCCTCCCCAGCTTTCCTGTACCCTTTAGGGACTGGAAGGGGCTCTAACGTCTCCCTGGAGCCTTTTCTTCTCCAGGCTGAACAACCCCAGCTCTCAGCCTGTCCTCACAGCAGAGGTGCTCCAGCCCTCTGAGCATCTTCGTGGCCTCCTCTGGACCCACTCTACCAGGTCCACGTCTCTCGTGTGCTGAGGGCTCTGGAGCTGGAGGCAGCACTGCAGGGGGGTCTCCCCAGAGCAGAGCAGAGGGGCAGAATCCTCTCCTTTGCCTTGCTGGCCACGCTGCTGGGGATGCAGCCCAGGATGCGGTTGGCTTTCTGGGCTGCCAGCGCACATTGCCAGCTCATGTTGACCTTCTCATGCATCAACACCCCCAAGTCCTTCTCCTCAGGGCTGCTCTCAATCCATTCTCCGCCCAGCCTGTATTTGTGCATAGGATTGCCTTGACCCACTTATTTAACTTGACACCGCTTTCCAGTGGGGTCCTTGTGCGCATCCGTTACTGCCACCGCCCTTGCTGCATCCCTCTGGCAAGGAGCACCACAGCCTGCAGACTCCTCTGGCTTCACCCCCCTCAGGCGGAGACCCCAGCCAGGGCTCCTGCAGCACTCCATGTGTGCCACGTGCCAGACAGCAACACAGCGTTAGGCAGTTCCACTGTCACTTATATTTAACTGCTTAATAATAATTTAGTTTGCCCAGAGACTCTTTTTTGGGGAAGAAAAATAGCAGAAGGCTTTGTAAAACATGAAGTCAATGACCCCTGACGTTACTTACGAGTTAAGAAGGAAAAACAGGCACGTTTTGATAGATGCAATAAATCTTATTGACTTTATTACACGTTGTATTTTAGGATCACTTTACATTCCTAGACAAAAGAGATGATACAAATAAGTATAAGCTGTAAAACTATGGACAGAACTATTGACAGGTTCTTTGTCTACAGATCACCTAAGAGAATGCTGAGATTGGTGTATCTCCGAGGAGCTGTGAGTTCTCATATGGACAGCTGTGCCCGCAGGGAGGGAGAGCCTCGGGCACTCCGTTTCAAAAAGAAAGGGGACTGAAGGAGGGAGTAAGTGCCTGGACCACAGAGTTAAACCCACCACTGCGTGGTGCAGCGCAGACAGGATTAGTGTTCGCATTTCAGTTCCATCTCTGCATCTAATTATGGCTTTTGCAGGTTATCTTTTCCAATTTGTGTTTTAACGCAGCAGAAATAGTCACACTGAACCATATAAAGCCTGGTGCACGTTAACCGTTACAGACAGAAGAGAGGACAGACCCAGGTTTACAGGTGTCTCGCTGACACTCTGCAAGCACTCTATTTTTAGTGAAGGCAGACTTACTACACCTAAAAAAAATACCGAACACAAGTCTGATCTGATCTGTATAATGCATCAGCGTAGCCCGAGATGCTATGACAGAGGTATGTGTTTTAGAAGATTCAAGCAGCATGCAAATAGTTTAAAAAAGGCGCTAGACCTATGTTAAGGATTTGAAGAAAGTGCTTTAATTCCTATGCTTCAGTGTCACGCCGTGCTTGCTCCCAGAGCCGAGGGCCGACTTCTGCTGCATGTCACTTTTTAAAAAAAGATCCCATTATACAGATCAGAGCAAAGATGAGAAGGACATTAAACATTCCTATGAAGAAACTATGACAGCACACACTGTCCGAGGGCCTCTTCCAGGAGTCGGCTGGATTTCCTGTCTTTGGCCGTTAACCTGCAGGAAGCCCAGATGGTTCAGATAACACCCAGAAAGGGGCAAACTCGGCAGGAATGTTTCTTAAAAACTTCAACCCAGAGCTCAGTATGTTTTGTACAGCTTAAGACAATGTATTTTATCTTAACATCAGTGCCACTGAGTATCTGGTCAAGGGTAAGTCCATCGGAATGAGACTCTAAAAGCTTCTGTAACAATCTGAGATTGCCCGTGAATACACTAACCAAATCTCCAACCACAGCTCCAATTTAAATACAATGACTAAATATGCAGTTTTATTCTTTTTCCACCCACCTTGCTAATGAATTTCTACAGAATTAAAAGCAGAGTCTTTCTGACATATTAACCAGCTAGCTTATCAACACTAAAATGAGAACAGTTCAGGTTTGCACAGCGATTTCCACTGTACCCGTCCTGCCACAAGGGGAGTTTCCAGCATAAGAGTTTAATATAGAATTCCCTATGGAATAGTAGCAACTGAGGAGGTGTGCGCATGTGCAGACACAGATGTGTCTGTGTATCACATAAACCATACGTGTACATTGCTATGCACATATATGCAGTTGTATATTTTGTTGCTATTTCAGGTTTTAGACCCCCCTTGTTTCATTTCAATTCTCTGAGCACTTACACCATACAATCATCTTTTAAAATGTCAATGTACAGAAGATTATGTGCTAGAGAGAAAGAGGGAGGAGAGGGAAGAGAAGGTGACATTATATTATGCAACAAGAGCCAATTAAAAGGCTCTCTGTACATAAACAGTGCTTTATAAAAAGGAAGATTATGCCAAGTTTGCCAAGTTTCTATGCTCAGGTTGAAAGAAATTTGTCAGATGCCTGCTCTCTCAATTATAAGCAAACTCCTCTTTCCTCCACCAAAACTAATATATATATATGCGTATATGTATATATATATTAATCTTGTGGTCCAGAAAAGCACTCCATGAATCAAAGCAGCCGAGTTAGCGTTTAACCGGGCCCACCTGGGCAGCTGGCTCACCGAGGCACCGTGCCCGCAAGATGCAGAGGTGAGCTGTGCCGAGTGTTCAGTTCCTTCTGCTCATGGGGGTCAGAGAGAATGGAGTTCTCCAGCCTGGGTGAAGTCACTCAGCGGATACTTAACGAGCACACAAGGCAGAGTCCACACATCAGAGCATTTCTAAAACCAGGCAAGTCCTCATACACTCACACATGTCAGTCTGGAGGAAGTCATCAGTGAGGGAGAGGAAATAGGTAAAAATGTTCATAGGATGACAGCCAACAGCAACCAGAAAAAGTAACATCCCAAGGCTCAATATACAGTGAACTAAAACTTACGCATGAGCTGTGAGACACTAGACAGGGACACCTTACTCTGTCCTCAGCGTGGCAGTTGCACCTCCCTCTCCCCTGCCACACGAGCCTGCAGCGGTGCAGGAGCCTGCTTTAGTCATAGGGCAGCTTTGCAAAGAGACCGTCAAAAGCAGGGGTTCTTCCTCCCTTGTTTTCAAAGTAAAACCCCTGGAATTAATACCAGATTCCATTACCCAAACTCAGTTACATGTGCTTTCACTCCCAGTGGGCTCTGCATGCGCTGGGAAGTGCAAAGGAAAAGCTTCTAACGTGGAACAGGTGAGGCACAAAAGGTACCGAACACTGAACCTCCAAGAGAAGGGACTGTACTTACAAGAAGAGCGCGCTCAAAGGCAGCTCCGCATTACGGTGCTCTACGCTCTACCCAGCTTACAGGGGAGAGCAGAGTCAGCCCTGTGAGCCTGCTAGGAAGATAGCTCTGAGCCAATGCTACATTTCCCGTAAACAGTGGGAGACATGAGAAAATGGCCATAATGCCACCCCACAGTTTAAAGACTTTGTACGGACACTGATTTCAAATGCCAGGGGTAAAGATGGAGGCAAGAGAGAGGAAGAAAGCTGTGGAGCTGATACTGGTATGCAGATGTATTCTTTGACAAGGTGGTTCCTGTTGGTAGGGGTGAGGTCTGTAGGAGATCACTTTAGAGGAGCTCTTACTTATGCCTGTAAACAAGGAAAGGACTTCAGTTTCTATTGCTTCCTTTCTAGAGAGAGCAAAGTTGCTTGCAAGACCCCTTTTTTGTCCTACAGTTCTAAAGGGAGGCACAGCTATCTGGCGGTGAGTACGCGCTGACCGCTGCCATCCTGCCTGTTCAGACCAACTTCTTAACCCCAAATGATGATGCCAGTCTTTCAAGCAGGAAGAGGAAAAACTATGCACCTAGTCAAGTTTGAACAGATCCTCTGCTTTTTAACCTCATTTGGTTCTCACTATGGAGCTCTGGAGCGGTGGTTCTGTTGAGATGACTTTCAACTCTGTCTTCTTATTGCCCAACAGCAAAAAAACCCAGTGCAGCAAAAGGGCTAGTGCAGAAGGAGAGACGGTGATGCTGTGAGGTGATCCCCATGCTTCCCATTGCTTCTAATACACTTTAACGTACCTCATGCATTTCTGATTTCCTAACTAAAATCTGTTGCCCAAAGAGGCCAAATGCTGAATTGCAAGCACGCATTTTCCTGTGGCTCAGTGCACCTGGACTGGCTCAAGTCAGTTAAACAGCAAAGAGGCCATCTCCAGGGGAAAGGAGCCGGAGTCTGGCTGGGAGTTCTCTCTGCAGGTTTTTACTTGTCTCTGCTCTCAGAAGGCAAAGGCTGCTCGCGCCCTGGAGAGGAACTGCTGGTTTTACTTTGGAACCAGCCCTCGGGACTGTGGGTAGAGCTGAGAACTATGGGTGCCTGCTGAAGAGGATCCCCCTGATTTCCTTCCAGTTTTAGGCCTGAAGAAGTAAAAATGAAAAAATAAACAAAAAGCCCCAACAATGTCACCTGTTACTCATCAAAATTAATCTTCCAAAAGCTGAACTTTTTTTACTGGATTTATTCTCTAATCAGTCTCAGCTTTCTCTTCTGTCCTACGTTCATTTCTCGCTCTCTGCTTTACAGCCAAGCTCGCCTTAACTTTACTGACGAGAAGTGCTGACAAATAGCAACTGTACTTATACCTCTACTGTTGGCTAGTCTGCTTACTAAAAGTCTAACTCACCTGGGTTTTGATTTTTTATTTGAAGTGCTCTCAAAGGTTGAAGCGTCCACCTGTATCTCATCTTCATCCTGCAGAGCTGCTTCTAGAGCTGCCTGAACTTTGGGAGCAATGGCTGGACCTTCATAGTCTCTCGTTGTTCGGCTGGGCATGTCAAGTTCCAGTAATACGATGTTCTCTGCCTGAGACAGTGAAAGCAGAATCAAAGCCTGCACACTTCCACATAAATTGTTTCTTTTCACTCCAGAAGCTTATTCTGAAGTACTTAATAAATGTATGCAGCATACTGTAAAAATTTACATCCCATTGAAAAACTAACAACCCTCTGAAATTCACATTCCCCTGATCAGAAGGGTGAATGCATGAAGGTTGTAACCGCATCTGGGCTTACCCTGTACCGAGCCTCTGGACGAATCATCATAGACGTCCTGGCGTGTTGGCTCAGTGGCCTTTTGTATCCTACAGCAGACACCGGTCTTTTCATCATCTGCTGGTTACTAGAGAAAAATGGATACTCACGTCTATTATACACCAAAACCAAAGACTCCTCTTGGAATTTACAAGCTAAAACATCTGCAAATTCCATACGGAAATATGTTTCAAGAGAGCAGAAACTACCTAGGCTGTGTTTGCAGGAACAGCTTCCGACAGTCAGCGAGAAGAAGATAAGATAGTTACCCTGTGTCACCTGTTCCCTGCACAAAGGGGAGGGTTTCTACATATTTCTACTATACAGACCGCAGATGCACTCAGCTGCACCTGACTTTCTAAATTTGCTGTAAAGAATTTTCTGCGTAGAGAGGCAGGATCAAGCCACAGCTTTCATAATAGTAATTATTTTTGAGGGCTCTCCTATCTAAACCAGGAAAGAACTATGATAGGAATTTACTGCTATTTTAATGGTGAATGCACTAGTACATATATTTCACTTGTAATTATTGGACTCATCTAGAAGAAAATCTTCCTAGAATTTTCCTAACTGTACATTCCTATTTTCTTCAACCTACCAAGAGGAATATTTTTTTTTCTTTTTATTGTGCAGCAAGAAGCTACAAACTCTAGAGGGCCAACTTAAATCCCCAATTCAATCCCTCTTTTGGGGTACCTTGTTCTCGACAGCTAGAGGGTTTTCTGTGGCCTATAATTCCATCCCAAGAAAAGATTAGAAGTACACTCACTCCAGACGGGTTATGGGATGCAGTTTCCACTGGTCTTCCTCTTCATCAAAGAATGATCGGTTCATGATCTTATTCTTTTCTTCCAAGGGAATAAAATTTTCGATAATCAGGTGCCTACATGCAACCACAAAAATGGGAAATACACAAGAAACATAATTAGCAGCTGACTTTCTCCACTGCTCCTCTCCCACTGACTTAATACAGCCCTGGAAAAAGAGGAGTTTTAGTTTTCTCATGTTTAAATCTTGCCCCACAAGCATGGGCAACCCAGTCCCTCCACTCCCCACCCAAATAAACCATCTCTGTTACAGTTAGTAGCAGGCAATGAAGTGATGGTACTTACTTTAGCTTTAGTTCCCTGGTAAGTTCATTCTGGGTCTGTTCCAGTTCCTGGCGCTCCTTGATGTGCTCTTCTTGGAGATCATGGATCTCTGCCTTCACAGCTTGGAGCTTGGAAAATAACTGGAATGGACAACAAGAACCAAAGTCATAACTTGCCAATGTTCTTTTCACTTTCACACACAAGTTGATTTTATTCCTAACCCATTAGACATGAAATCATTTTCTTTTTACCTTTTTGAGTTTTTTGGTCTTTATGTCCACCTCTTGCTGAAGAGAACTATAGGTCTCCTTCAGTTCTAGTGTTTCCTCATCCCGACTTTCCATCTGTTGCTGGATCTCTCGCTCCCGACGTTTCTGAAGGTGACATACAATATTAAAGACCACAATTACATTGCCACCTCCATGCTGACATACATGAAACCAACACTCAGGATATTTTTACTTCCCTGGGTTCCAGGGCTTTTGCTTTAGCTTCTAGTTCTTCCTATTTCTTGCCTTAGAAATATCAGAAGCATTAACCCTTCTCTGTCTTTATTTTGCTACTAAAATCAGATAGTGTGAATAACGGCTCAAGCTTCAATTAAAGGAATCAAATGTCACGTTTAGATTCTTTTCTTTTTTCTTTTTATCAATTCATACTAGCCATTGCACTTAAAGAATCACCAACAGAAAATGCATAACAGAAAATAAACTTTTAGCACATAGTAAACATCCTTCCCTTGAGCTAACAGCTGAACTGTCACTCTCTGAGGTCTTCCAATCATTTCTTCACTTACAGACAGCTCCAATCAAGACAGGACATAAATCTTTAACATGAAAAGCTGGAAGAAAACTATTATAAACCTTTTTACATATTTCATACAATGACAAATAGGGCACCAGCCCTTCCCCATTCTGTTGAGATTAATGATTGCCATTAAACCAATTTTAGGGTTAAGCCTGGGCAAATTTTCTTATAGTTTCTCCTGATGCAATGTTTTATAAAAAAGTTCTGCAGCTAGGCTTTTTATACAAAATAACAAATGTTCTTCCTTGTACCTGTTCTGCAATTTCCTGCCGTTTCTGTTCCAAGATTTTCTGCTGTTCGTTTGTGTGATCCACAATATTTTTCCCTCCCACCAGAAGCTTGCTTTCCATTGCCTGGAAGGAAAAAACAAGGTCAGAAGTTTCTCTCAGTGACCATCTAATCAGTCTTTTCCACAGAACGTAACTTTCTCTTGTACGGATACAACTTCTTCAGCGCAGCTCCCTTATTTAACGTTCTCTTTCAAGTCAGCTGCTACAAGAACTACTATTTCTTAAAATTCCTATAGAACTGTGGGATTGGTGAAACGGTAACTTGCTTAGAATTACACATTGTTGCAATGTGTGGCAAAGCTGCAGAACCAAAATGCGTGCTCTCCTGTAAGAACTTGTTAATGATCTGTGGCAGAATGAAGCATTTTTTGTGCTACAGCTTGTGAAAGATGTATCATCATATTTTATTGTGCTGATTGCTTAAGATCCTACAAGATCAGCACATAAGAACAATGCAACAACTCAGGAATATTGAAATATGTAATCAATAGTAGAAATTTCAACTTCTGTCCAGAAATAGTTTATTTCAAAATCTTCCAATCTAAACACAAATCACTATCCTGGAAACTTCTTGTGAAATATCTTTGCAAATTGGGAAACTCTCTATTCTCCCCACAGCCTAAATAAATTGCTGTCAAAAAGTATGACAAGGAAGAATTCTACCTTGATTTTAGCACTCAACATTTCTGTTGCTTCCTTCTCTCGCCTCAGGTCCTCCATTTTCTTCTCCTTCTCTTTCAGCAGTCTCATCTTTTCTTCTGCTACCAAGCTGTGATCCTCAACTATAGCTTTCTTCTCAATCTCCAGCTTTTCTTGTTGCTCCCTCCAATAGTCATCTTTGTCATCTCCTTCATCCTCACCCTCTTCAGTGTCCTCCTCCTCTTCCCCACCATCTCTCCTCCTTTCCCTCCTCTTTCTTTTGCCAATAGACCGTTTTTCCAACTGTGCCTTGAGTCGAGCAATCTCTTCCTGGAATTCTCGTAGCAGAGCATCCTTAGGATCCTCATTCACTCGTGGCTTGTTCTTGATGTTTTTGGCACGATTGGCGTATCTCAGTGTTGTGAGAGTCTCCTCTACGTTGTAAGAGGCAGGGCCTATATTGGCCACCATTACAGTTTTGGCATTGCCACCTAATGAGTCTTGGAGTAACCTAGTCAGCTTTGAGTCCCGGTATGGAATGTGTGTGCTTTTGCCATCTACTAGAGCAGAGATAACATTGCCCAAAGCTGAAAGAGAAAGATTGATTTTAGTGGCTTCCTTTAACCTTTCCCCCTGTGCTCCAGTCTTAGCTTGCCTCTCGCTGCCTGCGAGGTCTACCAGGTTGAGTTTCCCAACACGGATGTGATTCTCTCCATCAAGTCCCAACTCGCTGCATTCGATAGTGATCACAAAAATGGCATGAGATCGAGAGCTGTGTTCATTCATGTTGGTGGCACCAACAGAGCGATTTTGGTTTCCCACATTCATGACGTGCTCTATCTCTTTGACGCTTTTCGTAACAAAGGAGGACAAATCCTTAACATATACACCTGTATCTGGTCTCTCCTTTAACTCCAGCCGCTTGGACTGATCCTTTGACAACAAGTCTCTGATTTCTTCTTGGTATATTTCCAAATAAGATGCTCTAACTAGGTATTGCTGATTTTGAGATCTAGAGATGTGGGTGAAGATGTGATCGAACGAATTGGGGATGACACCTCTTTTTTCAGGATCACCACGCACCCCTTCCATCGTATATGTCTTCCCTGTCCCAGTCTGCCCATAGGCAAAGATTGTCCCATTAAACCCTTGCAGAACAGAGTCCACGAGAGGTCTGAACGTCTCATCGTAGAGTTCAACCTGTTTGGAATTCCAGTCATAGACAGCATCAAAGGTGAAAGTTTTAGGCAGTTCATGAGATGTTCCCCGCGGATTCTTTACTGAGACCTGCCCTAACTTGACATCCACGTTAACAACTTTCTCATACGAAGCTGTCTTCTCTTTGCTATTCATTGGCCGGCATCGTACCACCACCCTAACAGACTCAGAGCTCTTTAACTTAGACATGACAGCAGGTCTGTAGCTGGTGTGATCTGATCAATGGATGATCCCGTGCTAGAAACCTAAACCAGAAACAGAGGAGGAATCTGTGAAGGCAGTTTTCTGCAGGTGACAATTTTTCACAAAGTCAAAGATTCGACTTATGTATTCAAGCACCATTTTACATTCAGTAGGTTGCAATGGATCTTGAAGAATGAAAATAATGTACAACACGAAAACTTTAAAAAGGCCTGAATTGAGACAGTGTTATTTTACCAAAGCCTGTCCATCAAACGCTATCATTTCTACAAGCTCTGCTGCAATAAATCTTCATCAAATCACATCTTTACAGTTGGAAGAGATACTTTTCTTGACCCTTAAAAGTAATCATAATGCTTTTTAAACTCTTTATAAAAATAATATAACACTTTGCCACTGAATCCCTTTGCAGTGAGGCTTTTTTTTTTAAATCTCATACTTTGAAAATCCAGTACAGGCTTGCTCTCTCCATATCGCTCAGGCTCTTGAAAGGGAATCAGTCAGGTGCTTTGATTAAGTGCTTCACCTACCTACCAAAATTCAAGAGAGATTGTAAATTATAAATACAGTATTTTCAGAGTTGCCTTTTCTTACACCTTCTATGTATTGACAAAACCTTCTCATTTTTATCAGACATTTATATTACAATTCCCGCACATGTGATGCGTCATCAGGACCATTCCTGCCACAAAAGGTTTAAAACTTATGCCTGGCTTTTCTTAAATGACAGCAGCTCTCTGGAATGCCACCCAAATGTTTTTTTCCTCATGTGTTACACTTTTGAAGTCACTTTCTAGAATCCTCCGTACAGAATATATCTTTAATTGGGCTGCAGCAGCTGCCAGCATTCAAGATAAAATCATTAAATAGTTTGTCCACTTCCAGGCATCACATCCCCTGAATATTCTGCATTTTCACACTTGGGAAAACTGATCTTACCTTTCGTTTCTGTCAAGAATCAAGTGAAAATAATTGTTACAGCAAAGATATCACCCAATCTTGTAATCTAGCTTACTACAAAGGAAATCATTAAAGCAGCCAAACGTAGCACAGTCTCCCAACGCTTGCAAATATGGTGAAACAATCCAGTAAGGGGAGCAAATTACCCCAGTGAGGTGGGCTCTGAAATCAGTGGACAGTGAAGAGGAATATTTCCACCACCTAGCTGCAGTGAAGCGAGGTCACATCCCAACATTTAAAGTCACTTCTGGTCCTGTGCTCTCCCTTCAGGTGACACCCAGGCAAAGTGCAGCCGCTCCCCCCGAGGCCGGACGGCCACTCTCGGCATGCCCGTGGCTCCAGAACTCATCTTTCTGTTCCACTTCCAATCTGCCCAGTCAATGTTGATCTTGCATTCGTATTTTTTTGCACAAGTATCATCAGCACACTTAGAGAGAAGCATTCCCCACTCGCATTCAGCAGGGAGCAGAAGGGGAAGCTATAAAGGTGGAGTAATCTACATTATGCCTTGTCTAATGCTCAAGCAACCAGAGCACATCAGGGTGTGAAGTGGACACCTGCCATGATTTGCCCTTCTCAGGCTTTTGAAGGTGAGTTTAAGCTCTTTTCGCATCACTTCTTATAAAAATTTCATAAAGCACTCAGTCCTTCGAGGCCATGCTCCTCTCTTCTGTAATGTGATTGCCCTCTGTGAAAGGATCCTGCAAACTAGCATTAGTGTCTTCCTCAGTTAGAACTCACGCAGCTGTTTTTATGGGGAAACAGAAGGCAACCGCGCTTGCTTGAGATATTTCAAGTACAACTATTCACGCAGATCTATTATTTTTTCTTTTGGCATTATATTTTCACTGGGATTTCCCATAAAAGCCAGCTCTTCCCGAGCACACTAACCTACTGAAATACACTCCACGCTCCTGCTCTGGTCTTCCAACTGAATCAGGTTTACAAGATTCAGCATCAGTCTAAACTCACGTTGCATAAACCCAGTTCACAGATCTGAGTCCTTCATGACTCTGGGTAGAGAGGAAGAAACACGCTGTTGCATCCCCCAGTCAGTAGCACTATGAGCTGCCATTTAAAACACAACAAAAAGACTGTGTTACTGCTAAAGTGACAGCCTTACACAGAAGAACTGAACGGCCCAGCTTGTGGAATTCAGTGTGATTTCCAATAAGCTTTTTTAAAAAAATATATCTTTCAGGAAGAGCTCTGAGATTCTTCTGCCAATTGGAATCAAATGTAAAACTAATCTACACTGGAAACCCCAGGTAGCGCTGGCACACATTCAGTCTGGCCTCCTCAGGATGTTCTCACTGTTCCACTACCAGCTGGATCTGCAGCAACCCATGGATTTTGTCTAATTGTTTTTTACTCAATAATTGCATGTCTCAGGAGAGCTTCTCAAACAAGGTGACAGAGAACTTCAGGAGCAGAGCTACAGGACTGAGAAAGGAAGCAGACCATTTCTAGCCCAATATCCCGACTATCAGTCTGCGCTACAAAGAACACCACAAAAGTGACAAATAAACATGTTCAAGAATTGTACAGAAACCTCAATATGCCCTTTGGAATTTCCTTGGTTTTGTGAGGGGAAACTCCTTGCTCCTCGCTATTGCCATGAAAGCCCATGGTAGCTACAAGGAGGAAGATGAGGAATATGCACTGAATTCACCAAACTGGACAATCATCCAGAAGCAGCACTTTACAACCTGCACAGTGCATTCAAACTACCACAGGAATTTTGGATTGCTACTGAATAAAAACATTTCCCTCCTAACTGACAACTCCAAATAAAGACAACCTTACTGTCTGACCCAGAAGGAACATGTATTCTAGAATACCAACAGAGAAAAAATATGTGAAATGGGGACAAGTCTTGCAAAAGCATAAAAAGCAACATTCCTAATCATCATGAGTAGCTGTATATACAAATACACACTTCTCCTTCCATACCTTCCTGACATATTCCTATAGTTCAAGTTCAAAAGAGAATTTTTTTCAGGCAAGCTCCCGTAACAACTGCTGCTTCATTTATGTGCATTATTACACTGAATGTTCACATTGGCAAATACTCAAATTTGGCATGAATCCTGAAAAGCAGAGCGTTGGTTTATTCTATACAACTAATATCCAAAATACTATTTTCATGAGAAGTGCTGCTTTGTATGTGATGCTGACTAACATTAAATGATGAGAATTAAGCGAAACTTATCATAGACTGTTTTTTACAAGAGCATATATAGCCATCAATAGGCTCACATGGAAGTTAAAAGTGAAACACCTAGCACGTCCCCCCTGCGACAGCTTTGGCAAAGGTTTACAACGAACAAAAATTATGTTGCATATTTGCTGTTCCTCTGGGTATATCTCATCCACGTGAGCTTGATAATCTTTTGACATCTTTCCCCATTTCATTTGCGAGTCTCTTTTTATAGTCACAGATAAATTATTTTACCCCTGATTAGGGCTATTTTCACAACAACCTATCACGAATCATCGCCAATTATTTTAGCTACTGCTGTGAAGTTTACTGGAAGCATAACAAATGATGTTTCTCCTCAGACTTACCCAAGTGCATAACTGAAAAATAAAACCAATTAGTTGGCAGTGTTCACATTCCCCAGAAACTCCACAGCAACGTTTGAGCTGCCCGGACAGGGATGGCCAGAAGAGCTGGGAAGGCGGCCGTCCCACCCGCTCTCCTGCCATGGGGAAGGGGCTTTGGTCATGAAATTAGTTCAGCCTGAAGCAACCTGGGCCAGGTCCCTAAGAGTCAAGGTCAAGGTTGAGATGAACACATTTGAAGATGTGCTCCAGATGACCAAGAGGGTGGGCAGAAACCCAAGCATTTTTGTTTATTTCAGTCAGCATAAGGTTGTGCCAGAAAAAATAAGCAATGCCACAACCTCAACGTAAGCTAAGGTAACCACTACTCCTCAGAAACTTTTAGGAGTCAGGACCAGAGAGCTCTGCTGGCCATGCCCCGGGAACGCTGCACTCTTACAGGGTGCCATCACTTATCCCGTCTGCCTCTGCCAGGCTGAAGTCCCGAGGCCTCTCCACTTTCCGGCTTAAGTTTAAAGACTTCAGGAAGATTTTCTTGGCTAAACCCTTCCCTCGCATCTCTCTGCACGTCCCCACATACCACTTAAAAAATTCCATCACTTTCTCACAGTTTAAATCTTTCAGGTATTTGGGGGTTCATAATGTCATGGCTTAATTACTTGTGTCTTTTACTCCTTCATGAGCCATCTCTTCTGTTGCTGTTCTCCTCCAACCTCCCTGCCGAACGCACCACAGACCGAACCGGACATCCCTGGTGCTGCTGGCGGAGCTGGGCCGGCGTGTGCCAGCTCTGCCACAGCGTGTCCTCTGCTGCCGGGGCCCCGATTTCACTTAGTGTCATGGTCACCTCTGCCTGCTTCAGCACAGCACCCCACGAGTGTCCCCCCTCCCCCGGGGGAGGCGGCGGGTATGGCACCCCTGCTCCAGCTGAGACCCGGAGCATCACCCGCTGCCCTGGCAGCCGTGACACCGGCTGCAGCAGGGATGGGGACCCGGGGACACCCGGAGACTCAGCTCGAGGGACGGGCACAGTGGGTCGTGCCCGAAGGGGGAGCAAGGGACGGGGGGGGACACCCGCCCGCGGCCTCGCCACCGGCAGCCTGGCAGCGGGCAGGGCCTGCCGCCTCCCGGCCGACACCCCCGCAGGCGAGGCCGTGCCCACGCGTGCAAACGGGTGGGGAGGCCATGCGGGCAACGGGTCCCCCGGGCTGTCACCCCTGCGCGGCACCGGGGGAGCAGCGGGGGCGGCGGGTCGGCCCCTCGGGTGAAGGTGTGACACGCCGGAGCAGGTCCCCGCCGCCCAGCCGGGGGTGTCGGGTCGGCGGCGGGGCCCACGCACCCGCGGGCCGGGCCGGACTCACCTGCGCCGTCACCATGGAGCCGCGCGGCCGCCTCCTCCCGCGGCACCGGAAGCGGCGGGGCGGCTCCGCCCATGACGCACTTCCTTGGCAACGCGCGCTCCCGCCCCCAAGCCGCCACTTCCTTAACGACCGGCCCCGCCGCCGGGGCCCGGATGGAGCCGGGACAAAGGGGCCGCCGCCCCCCCCTCAGCCCCCGCCGCACCGGGGGCACTGCGAGGCCTGGCGACAGCGCCGGCCCCGGCCAGGTCGCACCTCGTCCTCCACAAACCCCAAAACTGGCATTTTTTGCCCCGGCCGGAGAGCGCTGTGCCGCCACTCTGCCACCCCTGGGCCAAGGAAGGCAGCCGCTTCACGGGGGGCTCAGCCAGGAACAGAGCGACAGAGGAAAAAATGTTGGTGCAATACAAGTGAATACAAAATCAGGTTTTTATTATTACAAAAAATACCTTTTTTAAAAAAAACATACAACAAACCCCAACATTTTCTTTTAATACACTGTCTTCCCCATGCTGTGCGGAAAGGCTGCCCTTGCTCTGCAGTGAGGCAAGGCGGCCCTGATGGCATCATCCAACATCACTAAGCGAGGAGTGTGCAGGTGTCCAGCTCCCCTGGGATGCGGCCAGAGGCCCCAAACCCACCAAATCCCACACATTTCTGGAAGCCAGCACTGCGGAAACAACAGACAAGTCTTTGCCATCCTGACACTTCAGGTACTGTCTCATTTAGCTCTCTTTTGCTCACTCCCCTGAGCCTTCAAACTCCTTCAAAGCTCAGGAACGTTTCCAAGGAGGAAAAAAAAAAAACACCACCAAAAAGACATTTAGAGTTAAACACCAGTAACTGCTCGGAGACAGCAGCATTTAGACCATAGCAGTGCACTGGAGGCAGCCAGCCCTGGTACCACAGACCCACCTAAGGGTCATTTTTAAAAAAGGAACAGTAGGTTCTGTATGCAGACTTTGGAGGGGAAAAAAATAAAAATAAAATCACAGGAGTAGCAAAAGGCATTGGTCAAGTTGAGTCTCACCACACTGGGATTATCACTGTTACCAGCACTAAACTGTACTGGGCCAAATTAAGGAGTTTTGGGCTGCGTCTCACCATCAGCGAACACTCTCCACAGTTATCTCCACTGGGAACTACCTCCACAGACAGGGGTCTGTTGTGAGAGGGGTTATTTCACAAAGTACAAAAATAGACAAAAAAACATTAACAAAATAAACAAAGAAACCATTAACATAGACCTAGGTATGACGTACACCAACCCCACTATGGCTACTTTAAAAGTCTTAGCTCAAAACCAGTTTCATTTCTACCACAGACCTCCACCTGACATCAACAGCTACAAAGCTACAAGCCCTAAATCTCCAACTCTCAACCGGCTATGAAAGATCTCCCGCTTGTGGCCCTGCAAACGCCTTCTACCCAATTCCATACAAAGATGGGCTGAAGAGGCAGCTGCCACATTAAAATATGGCCCCGCTGGGCTTCAATAGCGCTACTGAAGAGATGCAGGTGCCCCACAGCTCCGCTGCGAAGCAGGTATGAAATCTCTTGACATGGGAATGGAAACCGAGGCACTGAGGTGACATGGCTCTAGTAAGGCAACAGTGGTACTCGATAAAACCCAAATCTTTGAATTTTTTGTCCTGAGCTTTATCTTGCACTCCTTTCCAGGGAATGTGATATTCCTGACAATACTTTGCACTTAAAAAGAACTTATGGTCAGTTTTGGACAAGAAGCTTCAGAACTTATGGTCAGTTTTAGACAAGAAGCTTCAGAACATCTCCAAGTAAAATTTAAGATTTAACGGAAAAAAAAAAATAATGGAAAAAAAGGAAATCTGAGCAGCTGCTTCATCGTAATTGCTGTCAAACCCCAAATAGTGAGAATGGAGAACTACATAAACTACATCTTAAAAACTATATATAGTTTATAGTTTCCTATAAACTACATGATTTAAAATTACTTTTCTGTCTGACCTCATGCTGGAAATACAGAAGTCAGACAGAACGGTCTGCGAGGAGTATCACAGGCTGAAGCAACTCTGCAGCAGCCCAGCAGTGTGCTCTGCACACAGCAGAACACCATTAGCACCAACTGGTCCCTCAGCAAAGTACCAAGCTCAGAGTCCTCAGAACTATGGAGCTTGTTCCTCTTTTGGTCAGAATTCATCCCGTAATCTTGGTGGGTGGTCCATGCCAAAAAACGAAGAGGGTTTTCCATGCACGTCACGCTCTCTTTTCACAAAGGCAGTAAACGAAGAGACACAGTTCCCGATAAAATGATCAGACTGGCCAAGAACATACAAATCAATCTGAGGCACTTCTGGCTGCAAGCTAACAACCTTGACCTGCAGGGAAACAAGGAAAGCAAATGAATCCAGTCATCTATGATTACAATCCAAATGCCTTGGCATAATATTAGAAATGGGAATAGACAACAAAAAGAGACTGGCTTCTGTCTTAAGATGTGCTATAACTCATTTATGAGCAGATAAATGTCAAAACATTTTTGAAAATCACTCAGATTTACTTAATTGAAGTATTTTTCAAAAAAAAAACTTACTACCATGCAGGACAATGCTCTTCAACCTCTAGGAAAGGAAGAGTTTTACAGTATAATTTTTATTGCTATGATCAAAACTTACTTTGAGATGTCAATATTTGTCTGTGAATAATATATTACACAACTGCCTTCCTGCTGTCTGTGGTAGCAACAGGCCAGAATCCAAGGAAGGTTTTGATTAAAGCACTCCTGCCAGAATGGGTTCCTGAAAGACTTACCTTTCCTTGGAAGAACTGCTGTATTTCTGTTGTGTAGGGCTCAGAATCAGTAGCAATATAAACAGATTTAGCTTCTGTCTTTTTCACCCAGAGCTTGAGAGCACGCTTGATCTCTTTGAGGTCCGGCAAGCACATGTCCATGGTAAGAGGGACTGCGGCGCTTCGGTCGTAACCCACGCACTGAGGTGAAGCCATGAAGTGCGGCCCGGCTGTCCCATCCTTTAACATATTGCAAGCATTTTTCTATTGGAAGAAGAAAAGAGAAAATATCCTGTTTGAATGGCAAGTGTGAGAAAACACTACCATATCCCCCATCTCTGCCAGCAGCATTTGAAAGAGGAATCCCAACAGCATTTCTAACACATAGTGAGTTATCACATGCCAGCAGGGTTTGGGCTGCCACCCCAGAGGCGCAGCTCCTCTTTGGGCAGCTTCTTCCACAGGCGTTAGCCACCAGCTTATAGCAACTGCACGGGCTACAGCAACCAGCCCCACACAGGAACCGTACCCAGTCTGAGCCGATCCTCAGATGAATTCCTACGTAGGGCCTGACCAGCAGAGAATGAATATAGGCTTCTCCTTTCTTCACCATTTCATCAGACCACACCATATACTTCTGGAGGGGCCGGTGCTCCTCTAAGACTGGAAACTGGGCTGGAGCTCCAGGTAAGGCGAGTACAGGGTGCTCAGATGGTGAAAACCTACAGAAAAAAACCTCAGCAGACTGAAACATGGCACAAGCTTGCATGCTTCATCTTGCAAAGACTACTGCGCGTGAATTTCATGAAGGTTAGAATGGAAAGCAATGCTGAAATACGCAGCATCTATTGCTCCAAATTTCCCCAAGACAAATCCTAACCATCTTGCCATGTGAACAGAACATTGAAGCAAAACTCAGGTACTGTGCTTTACCTCAGACAAATGAATTAGTATTATTTGACAGACAAAAGATAAGAATCTTACAAGCATAGCCATGACCTACCAAGCAATGAGAACTTATGTTTTCATCCCAGACTAGATCAATTCTGTCGCCCAGACTTACTGATATGACTAAAGTAGCTCTGAAAACATGAGGTAATCAGTAAAATATAGTTTATGATTAGCAACTAAGAACAAAATTCTTTTTGAAGAATAATTACATATATAATCAATAAATACTGCACCTAAATATTACTGGCTCAGAAATCAATCAGCCTAGCAGAGTTCACACCTAATACTGCCCACAGGAAGAGCATGCTCAGCGAATATTTAATGGGAAAAGCATTAAGATTTTTAATTATATTGCAAATTAACCACTTCAGTCTCTCCCCCAAAATGCAAAGGCTTTACACAGTGTCTCGCACAACTGTTTTCATGAGTTACTCTAAACGCCTACAATGGCATGCCAGTGCTTTTCCATCTTCTTGCTACCTTTGGATCCAATGGTCCTTGTATGCAGAACTGAAGGAAATTCCCTTGAAGAGCTCAGACTTATCAAAATTCACTTGGAACTGATCCCAGAAGGGACCAAATGGATTTCCATCCTGCAAAGGAAAGACAAGCGTTCATTCAGCGCATAAGCAGAGCCTGAAAGGCAGAGCTAGCAAGGTCCTGGGGTGCAGAGTCAAAGAGTTTTTCTGTTACAGGAGGAAACCACTAAATACAACAGCCTGTTTTTCATATATCACATCCACAGGAAGGAGAGAGTGAAACACATTAAAGAAAGTTAACTGAGAACTAAAGCAAAGGCTGTCTTAAATGAAGAAGAACACCACAGCTCTCAAACTTGTATTTAAAAGAGGATGCTTTAAAACCAGGAGGACAACCGCACCACAGATGCGAAATGGGCACAGACTGGTAAGCTTTGTTGTTACAGATCTGCTCCCCTTACAGTGCCAGTAAAGTCTAAAGCAACACAACCTACTTACACAAACCATCTTCCTAAACCCGAAGGATCTGCTGACAAAAAAAAGCATGAAAAGCCAGTGAAGGGTCTCGAGCACAAGCCCTGTGAGGAGCAGCTGAGAGAACTGGGGTTGTTTAGTCTGGAGAAAAGGAGGCTGAGGGGAGACCTTATCACTCTCTACAACTACCTGAAGGAGGTTGTAGCAAGGTGGGGATCAGTCTCTTCTCCCAAGTAGCAGGCAACAGGACAAGAGGAAACAGCCTCAAGTTGCGCCAGGGGAGGTTTAGATTGGATATTAGGAAAAATTTCTTCACCAAAAGGGTTGTCAAGCATTGGCACAGGCTGCCCAGGGAAGTGGTGGAGTCACCACCCCTGGAAGTGTTTAAAAGATGTGTAGATGTGGTGCTGAGGGACATGGTTAAGTGGTAACTTGGCAGTGTTGGGTTAATAGCTGGGCTCGATGATCTTAAAGGCCTTTTCCAACTTAAATGATTCTATGAAAGCACAGCATGCCACACTGATAAGCCGTGAAAGTAATGCCACATGGATGGATTTTGGGTGGATAACTCCTAAGTTTGCAATTCAATAGCCACCTGAAAGAGTCAGTCATTCCCTCTGGAACAGCAGCAGAATTAAATTATGCCCATGGGGACACAGGAGGAACTCACCTTCATGGGGCAAGTGCTTTTGTCAGCACTTCTCTGCGCCGCTGCTTCAAAGCAGTAAGCCACTCGCTTGCCAGGAGGCCAGTGAACGGGCGCCAGCTCCTCCATGAACTCCTCCAAGCTGATAACGCGGTGGTACTGCAGAAGCGGCTCCAGCCTGAAATGCTCCGTGTAGGGGACGTGCAGCTGGGGAGGACAGGCACCGCCTCACACACAGAGCTTCGGGGCACCATGCCTCCCCCCGGGGCCCACACCTCACCCCACGGAGGGAGGCCGCAGCCCCGCCCGCCGCCCCCTCCCCGCCCGGCCCCCGGGGGCTCACGTTGGTGTAGGGCGGGCGGTGGTGGCGGTACTCGATCCACGGCGGCACGGCCAGGGTCCGGTTGAGAGAGCGAGCGAAGGCCAGGGCTCCCAAGAAGTGTTCGGCCTGGTTCCCGAACCGGCCTGCAAGAGGGGGCGAGAGCGGGGCTCAGCCGGAGCCTGCACCGGGGGGGCTCCGCCGGGGCCCCGCCGCGGCGGGAGGGCCTCACCCATGCAGGGACAGTAGAGCAGGTAACCGGCCGCGTCCCAGGCGGGCCCCGCGCCGCCTCCCGCCGCCATCACCACGAGGAGAAAGAGGACAAGAACCGGCGGTGCCGCCATGGCGGCTGGGCGGAGGTCAACGAGAGGCGACCCTATCCCGTCATGCCCCGGGGCCCGCCGGAACGGCCTCTCTAAGCGGGAAACGGCCACCATCGAGGCGGAAGCGGGAGAGCGACGTCACTCCCATAATGCCCCGCACAATGGGGCCGCCGGGGCCTGGGCCGGAGCCGCGCCTGGCGGGGCCCGGGGGAACGGGGTGAGTGCGGGGGGGGGAAGAGCGGGGGGCGGAAAGGGGGGCGAGGGGCGGTGTCACGGCGGCCCCCTCCCCTCGGCGGCGGGGTCCCCTCAGGGGAGAGGGGGGCGTGTGAGGAGGAGGAGGAGGAAGGGGGGGGCGTAGGCCGGGCCCGCCTCTCCCCCTCCCTCCCCTCAGGGCTGCGCCATGGTAACGGGGGTGGGGGGGCGGCACGTGTGTTCCCCCTGGCACCGGCCTGGCTTCATCCACAGACCCTTCCCCGGGGAAGGCGGGCTCCCGTTTCCCGGAGGGGCAACTCGCTCGCCTCTCCAACCCCCCCCCCCCCCCCCCCGACACCTCCGCCGTTTGCAACCAGCACAGCTGCACTCTGTCCTGGGAGCTTTGCAGCCACTTTGGTGCTGAGTGAGTTAAAAAATTGGTGGGTTTTGTAGCATAAATCAATCATTTCCGAGCTATGTCGGTGTTTGGGGCTTTCCCGGTGGTGCAGGGAAGGGGTTTGGGCTTTTAAAATCCCCTGTCTGTTGTCGTGTCAGGGAAGTGGATGGAAAAATCATGCTCTGGCAATGGTGTGTCGGGTTACATCCTGTGGGAAAGGTGCAGCAGCTTTTCCCTGGGCTTCAAAAATAAATGCAAACTTTATGCAAAGTTTTTCCAAAATCTGTAAGTGATCAAGCAGGGCAAACTGATACTGAGGCTTGAACAGCTCAACTAGAAAAATGAGCCTGTTTGGATGTAAAAACCTACATATCTAGAAACGGCCAAAGTCAATCGCTGCAAGAAAATAATGGTTTTCATAGGGGAAATCAGGGAATAATAATGACATGTGAGTTGGTGTTTGTGAGTGTAGGAAAACTGTAAATTAAAAAAAAGGATCAATACAAGATTTTCAGGAGGTAAGATAGTGATTTTTATATCCAGGTGTGGCATTGACAAGGCTGGTACTGTGTATCTAGGTCTGATATCCACTTTTCCTCCCTTAAAATTAATAAACCAATACTGGAAAATGGCAGAGGATGTAGAAAAGTCACAAAGTAGGCTGAGGTCTGGAAGGAGAGCCTTGCAGTCAGGGCTTGGAGCTGGACTTGAATAGAACGCTGTAAAGAAAAGTAAGGGGTGATTTTGTTATGCTTTGAGGGGGCTTTGAAAGACAAGCTCCGAGGGATGTTGTTGCAGCAGTTTAAGGTGTTACAGCCACTGGTTGTTGTGTAGGAAAGTCAATAAATGCACGAGTGCACCCGTGTCCCGGCTGGGCCAGTGCCAGGTCTAACACTGCAGCTGGGATCGCTGCAGAAGATGGGTTTGAGGCACGACACTGGGCTGAGGCTGAGTGCCCGCCATGGGTTCTAGTCTCTGCTTTCTGCCACATAGCTGGTACCTTCTGCTTCAGCAAGTTTAAGCTTTAACAACTTAAAATAGCTTAGCAAACCTGGCTGGGGGAGGGAAAATTTAAAAAGAAGTTAGTTTTCAGCTGGGTAAGTTCCTTCAGCCAGACCACTGTGCAGCTGTAAAACAGCCTGGCCAGTGCAGTGCAGAAGTGGGTGGTGAGGACTGAGGGGATGCAGAAGTCCCAGGAGTCTCTAGGCCAATTTCTCTGTCCCTGCAGAAAGAAAAGTGACAGTACTGGAGCAGCTCCTTAGCAAAGGCAGAGTGGGACTCAGCAGGTAGAAGCCAAGGACAGCCAAACACAAATCAGACAGAAGAGATGCCCTTTAGAAAAGAGAAACCGCAGCTCCACAATCCCGGGGCTGGTCAGGCAGCCTGCCAGGCGCCGTGTCCCTGCCTCCCACTGCTGCTGCATACCCGCTCTGGCCAGATCAGCACAGCTTTGCTGTTGATCAGGTCAGAGAACTCATCCAGGCTCCTTTTTATTTAGTCTTGATTGTTTTTAACCTGGACAGTTCCCCAGTCTGGTTCCCAGCCTAGGTCACAAGGTTTTCCTGCCAGCTGAGGAACGGTGCTCCGTCTCACAGGAGTGAGTTCGAGGGGCAGAAACTGTGCAGAAATGCTGTATCATTGAACCATACTTTGTGAAGGATTAAACAGTGGGGCAAACTGTCAAAGCAGGTGGCGCACTCTATCCCAGGCACTTTTTGTGAAGCCCAAGAGCTTTTTTGTACTATGTACCAACTCAGACATACCTCATTGTTTTCTGTGCAGTGACAAGTGGCTGGAATCTCATACATAGCATATGATCCATCAGCTTGTGTGAGCTCTTCTAGCTTGAATCTGCACAAACTTGATGGCTGTAGTAATGAAATGTTTCATATAAGTTGGCAGCCAGTGGGAATCCAGTTCTCAGGGGGTTTGTATTTTTTTCCAGCTGTGTTCAACCCACCAACCTCTTAACCTCTGTAGAACTGAAGCATAGGAAAATTCATCTTGTGATGGGAGTTTTCTGCAACTGACTTATCTGAGATTTCTGGAGCTGCATAGGCTAGACATATTTTTCCAGGACTAGTACAAAACTTTCTAAGATAACCAGGTTTCCCGGTGCTGGTACAAACACCATGATGTACAAGATATTCTCTATATTCTCTGAACAAATGCAGTTGAAGTGTTTCCACACAGCAATGACTGTTTCTCTCTGGTTGTTACAGAGTTATAGTGAACAGGGAGCACATTGGAAACATTCTTTGAGGAAATGTTACTAAGAAAACTACTCGAGTTCTTTAAAAATGTAAATATCTAGATCACGCAGAGAGTTTTCTAGCCAAGCATGAATTGTGTTGTTAACCTTCCTCGGCTACTGTGTTTCACTGATACTATGCAAGACCCTCATCCTGTTTTTTTTTTCTTATTCCACAGCTGTCAGAGTGTCCTAGGACACACATTTAGACTTAGAAACAGACCCAAATAGGTAGTCTCCTTTTTCTTGCTAGGCCCTTACAGTTTTAAAGGAAAGCTGATGAAACTTTACGATAATCAATTACAGAAATGACCATATCTTAAGTCATTTGTATTTGGGCTTCTACTCTGAACGTGATAGTTTATGTGCCTTACTATTAAAGACAGCAAAATTCAAACTCTGTCTTCTTTCAGATAGCTTTGAAACTGGCACAGATGGCTGAGCTTATTCAGAGGGAAAGAAGCAACTACGTGGTGAAAGTGACAGAGACTCCCGTAATGTGTGCACAGCTCTGAAGCAGGAGGTAGAAAACACTTATCTTTTGCAGCACACATCTTGTACAGAAGTGAAATATTCATGGTCTGAGACACCTACAAAGGAAGACTGCTCTGAACTGCAGAACTCCTGCACCCTGAGGAGTAGGAGCAGCCGTCACATTGCACTGGGTTGTACCAAAGTGGCACCTCAGCAGTTCTAGTCCTTTATTGTTCTGCTCGAGTAGATTCAGCCTGCACAAAACTGAATTCTGTTCTTAATGGACGTTTCCAAACCTCATAGTGACACATTTTCTCAGAGTCATCCCATTTCCCAGTGTTTTCCATCCTGAGGGAACCATTCACAGTATTGTGAGTGATGGTGCAGTTACAGTTATTGTTATTTCAGCTATTCATAACGTTCAGTGGTGCACTTTCTTAATGGGGGTTGGTTAGTTCCCTCGTAGTTGCACATCCTGCCCACAACTGGCACTCGTGTTGATGTGTAGGCAGGAAGTTCCTCCCTCTGAAGCAATCATGGAGTGAGAAAGAAGTTGAAGGTTTGATGCTATTTTAAGAGTTTCTCAGGCAGCTAAATTCAGTGAAAGAGATCTTCTCTGAGGTTTTTATTTCAGCTAACCATGTACCAGTTTAGGTGTTGGTAGAACCATATGAAAATGCAGTACTTTACCAACAAGACAAACACAACTCAGGAACAACCTAAGAGAGATTAATGTAGATTTTCATCAACGTGAAAGCCAGCAGAGTATACAGGAGGTATATTTTGTTGAACAGGAAACAGTTTGAGCTTCCATTATTAATGGATGAGCATGGAAAAGAAAAAATATTAAAAATTGCTCATTATCATAGAAAACTTGCTAATCCAGAGAGGCAGAATCTGCCTCACAGTAGAAAGTGACAATACAATGACTAATCACACGCTGAAGAGAAGCAGCATCTGTTGCCTTCCTGAAAAAAGTGTGGTGTTGCTGGTAATAGCAAGTTTTCTTCCCCAGCTCTATTGACCAATGTGTGGTAATTCAGATTGGCTTCCTAGGAGATGGTCTTACTAGTGCACCAGGTTGGTAGCAGAGTGGGTAAGAAAAAAATACAAGAGAACCTTAGTTTCTCTGAGAAGCTCCAGAAGGGAGTTCTGTGTAAGCAAAGATCAAGAGCAAGTGAGAATAGGCTATGAAGAACATGGAAAAAAAGGGGATGAGAAGTGATCCACAAAACAACAGGGAAAGGTGAGGTATTTGGTGCTACAGAGAGACATCTATCTACAATAGTTCAGGAGAAAATGCACGTAACAGGTAACACTGGCTCCTAATAGTTGCAAAAACATAATTCAGAAAAAGTTTAACATCATTTTATTCAGGTAACAGGGGTTAAGGGAGAAAAGAACGAAACATTCTGGAGATGGGAGTTTCCCATGTCTGTGAACACACGTCTTCACATGATTATAGTGCTTGTTGAATGCTCACACATGTTTACACGCACAGGTGAAAGATGCAGTGTTTTAACACCAACCCTTCTGTGATTTCAGATGAAGATGTTTTGCTATTAAAGCAGTTTGGTCACAGAGGGTTCCAACAGAAAACTGCACCAGGACAACATCGCAGCGAGACACCTGCAGGCTCAAGTTCTGCTTGACATGGCCATGTTCTACTAGACCTGCCATGACGGCATTTTTTCCTAGTGTTCCCAACTGGATTCAAGATGCAAAGCAGGAGGAGGAAGAGACAGGCTGGAAATTAGTCCCCAGACCAAGAGGTGAAGAGACCGAAAGTCAGGGAAAATGCCAATGTGAAATATCAGAGACCTCCTTCACTAATGTGGACAAGCTGAGAACTCACACTCTTTCTCATACTGAGCAGAGACCGTACAACTGCCCTCAGCTGCACTGTGGCAAAGCCTTTGCTTCTAAGTACAAGCTATATAGGTAGGTAACTGCTGAACAGTGCTCCCCTACCAGAAGAGAGGGGAAAACCCCTCCATCATGTTTTTTTGCTTGAATTTCTGAGAAGGTGGAGGAGGGGGAATGCCCTTGTTACCTTGCAAAGCAGTTGAGTCCCAGACATTACCATACTTGGCATCTCTTTAAGCACCTTCCAGAGAACCTCAGATAGTACTTTATCCTGAGCTCAAGCTGTTTTCTATTTTACTAAGGAGGAAATTGAAGCAGAAAGTGAAGTTCATAGATTAAAAAACAAATTGAAAAGCAAGAACAGCATTCACATTTCATAAGCCCTACCTCTAACTTTAATCACAGGAATATTTCTATGGCAGCTATTGTTCTAGCATGAAGTAGAGTTCCTATTTATGTACCGAAATAGAGCAGAGGATACTTAAATGATATGATCACTAGGAACTTGAAACTAGATGAACCACAGCATCAGAGAGTGTAAGATACCAAGCTAAAATCTGTCCATGGTGACTGTCAACAGACATTGCCACAGTCTGATTCCTCCCAATGAAATGAAGCCATCTCACCAGCAGACAAGCATTTCTTGTCATAAACTGCCAAGGGTTGTTTTGTCATTTCCCCCTTTGATAGCCTCAACAGAGAGAACAGGAGCTAAGTAGATGACTGAAGGATACCTGTGCAGAGGTGGTGCATTCTAGGGAGATCGGGCAACTGCTGACAACGGGCACTCTGTAACTGTTGCTTGAAATGTTGTGCTTCTGTACCTGCAGAGTCCCCGCTGTCCAGGCTGTCAGGGCAGCATCCTCTCGGGTGGTAAAATGCTGTCAGGAATTTTTGTGGCATAAAGTGTAGAACACAAGGAAAACTTTTAAAAAGTCGTGTGTGTTGCCTTAGGGGTTGGATGCTAGTCTAAACTTTCCTGCTTTTCTCCCAAAAGGCACATGGCCACGCACTCTGCTCAGAAGCCTCATCAGTGTATGTACTGCGAGAAGATGTTTCACCGGAAAGATCACCTTCGCAACCACCTCCAGACCCACGATCCCAACAAGGAGGCCCTCCACTGTCCTGAGTGTGGCAAGAACTACAACACGAAACTCGGCTTCAGGCGACATCTGGCCATGCATGCAGCTGCCAGTGGTGATCTCAGCTGCAAGGTATGCCTCCAGACGTTTGAAAGTACCCAAATCCTGCTGGAGCACCTCAAAGCTCATTCTCGACGGGCTTCTGGTGGAGCGAAGGAAAAGAAGCATCCATGTGACCACTGTGATAGGCGCTTCTACACCCGGAAAGATGTGCGGAGACACTTGGTAGTACACACAGGGCGGAAGGACTTCTTGTGCCAGTACTGTGCTCAGAGGTTTGGGAGGAAAGATCATCTGACCAGGCACATGAAGAAAAGCCACTCCCAGGAACTGCTGAAGATTAAGACAGAACCAGTTGACATGCTGGGTCTCCTAAGCTGCAGCTCATCTGTCGCAGTGAAAGAAGAGCTGAGTCCCGTCCTGTGTATGGCATCCAGAGACATGATGGGTGGTAAGAGCTTCCCTGGCATGTTGCCTGTGGGCATGTACAGCACACATCTCCAAACCATGCCAAGCTCAGGGATGCCCCATTCTTTGGTTCCTAATTCTCTTCCAATGGGAATGAGCTATCCTCTGGAGTCTTCTTCTCCCATCTCCTCCCCACCGCAACCTCCTCCAAAGTATCAGCTTGGATCTACCTCATATTTGCCTGAGAAACTACCCAAAGTAGAGGTGGACAGCTTTTTGTCAGACTTCCCTGGCAGCCTGTCTCTCTCATCTGGTGAGCCTCAGTCCTCTTCGCCTCAGCCACCCCCCCTGGATGAGGCTTTGCTTTCTAAGAGCCCTGCTAACCTTTCAGAGGCTCTCTGTGCTGCTAACATGGACTTTTCTCATCTTCTTGGCTTCCTCCCCCTAAATCTTCCTCCTTGCAATCCACCTGTATCATCAGGGGGGTTGGTCATGGGCTACTCACAGGGGGAGACACAGCCACTGCTTACCACTTTGCAACATCAACCTCAAGAATCTCCCGGAGCTGGGGCCTCGCTGAACTTTGGGCCCCTTCATTCATTGCCCCCTGTCTTCACCTCCAGCTTGAGCACAACCACGCTGCCACGTTTCCACCAGGCATTCCAATAAGCTGAAAATAGCACTGGAGAACAGATCTTTCAGTCACCCTTTTGTGGAGAGCCTTAAAAACGCACAACTCTTACTTCCCTTTGGGGTGTGAAAGCTTTGCAAAGCTGTTTCAGACAGGAGGTTTCTGATCTCTGGAGGGAGCACTTGTAGACTGGAACAGCAGATATCCCTGTGCAAGTCCCAGTCCTGTACAGCGAAAAGATTTCAGCTAATAGACTGGATATATTTTATCTAATTTTTAATCTGTGAATCAGGAGCCGCGCTTAGCACTGACCTTCCCTGAGATCCTGGAGCTATGTTCCTCTTTGGGAAGGGACTGTCCCTGAGAAGGAGTTGAGACTCTTTCATCTTGGGCTAAACTTTTGAAGAGTCCAGCTTCCATTTCATGTTATCACACTGCAATTCTGGCAAAACAGCCAACGCCTCCACATGGAGAAGGAGGAGAAGTCAGGATACCCGATCCGTATGAAGCCAACAGGGAAGAGGCTGTCCTTCCCCACTACCTCTCATCCCATCACCTAATACAGCTTACTCCACCGAATACAGCTTACTCCACATCAGTGTTAAGCAACAAGACCGTTTACATAGTGAATTCAGTGACGTCACCTCATTCTTCTTTGCAGAGCCGTTAGGTTAAACTCATTACAGTGAACATTGTTTACACAACGCAAACCTGTTTCTGCCATTACAAAAATAGGAGGCACCAGAACACACTGGTTTTATATCTGGTGTAGCTAGAACACTGTTTACACAACGAAGTCAGGTTGCACTGATTTCTCTTCACTTACCATGTTCTTCCCCCATGGGGAAATACACTGCTTTTTGGACCACTTCAGTCTCTGCCACTGCAGGCAGCAGCTTCCCGCGTTTTCTCTCTGACTATCCACGTGTCAAGGGGATGGAGCAGCTCTCACAGCTTAGTGTGTTTTTGTGGTGTACGGATAGAGCCCACAGGCAAACAGATCGTGCATCTGTTCAGGAAACCAAAGCATGTGAAAAAGCTAGGTTAGGAGCTCGGGGCCCGGCAGCACTGAGTACTGTCGTACCAGGCACGGATGAGAATGGGCTGCAGGCCCCTGCTCCGTAGGTTCCCTTGAGATGAGGAACAGAGTATGAGTTTCTAGGTTTTTTTTACCACAAGTGAGGTCAGTACCTTTTTGGCTTATCCATGAAGCAGTCTAAAGAGATACTTTTTTACCTCAATCCTAGGGTGATAACATCCAGGAATCAGGAGGAAAAATTGGTCCCAGCTTCATGTACATGCCATCAGTGTATTTGAAGCATTTTCCCCAACACTAATAGCTCTAACAAACGCTGAGGGTTTGGGCCTGCAGTCACCCTTTCACTTAGGACTTGCTTCCACTGGCCTTTTTGTTCTCTCCTTCTCAAGCCTTGCCTCCTGAAGTTAAAGTCCTGCTTCCCCTGCTCCCTGCCTCGCCTCTTAAATTCTTCCATGGACTGTCTACCTACTGAGGGCAGAAGGGTTACACTGGTAAGTGGCAGCCAGCTGCTGATGTCATTTAGCATCTGTACCATCTCCTGCTCTCATTTTCCTGGGCACTTGTACTGCAGATGGTAACATACGGAGGTCGATCTCACTATACATTGGTGCATGTTTATGAATACAGACATGCAGACCGTCATACCTCAGCGTGAAGGAACCATTGTAGGCTGATATAAGCCAGGAAATCTGTCAATATTGTTCTCCATAAATCTAGAAAATGCAAAATCTACCTCTACTCTGTTATCTCAGCTCCTTCAGTGAAGCCAGATACTGTCTTCCCTCATCTCCCCAGAGTACATCCATTTTAGTCCGTGCATATTACTTTCTGCTGAGCCATTGATCCCACAGCATGACATTAGCCATGCCTCGTTTGTTCATAGGCTTGTCCCCCTTCCGTTTTACTCAAGAATTTTATTTTTAATTTAGCTTAGTAATTCTTCCCAGAATGACTGTTTAGTGATCCGTTGATTCTCCAAAACATAGATCAGTTGGTTTAGGTTAGCCAGCAATGCTGCAAATAATACTTTTGTATCAAAATGTAATATAAGATTTATTTACCTCAGCAATATCCTGTGGCAATGATCTCCCCGACTTAAATGCAGTACTTCCTTTTTTCCACTGTAAAGTGTTGCCTTTCGAAGTTCAACGAGTGCCTTCTTGTTCTCTAACATAGAAAAGGTAAATAGGGCATTTCAGCTAGTCTTCTGTTTACCGTCATTGAATACCTCAGGCCTGTCTTCTATCGCTCTTCTCTTTGCAAATTAAAGAGTTTCACACTGTTATCAATGATATGCAAGCCTTATCCCTGGCTTCACTTGAGAGGAATTTTTTTTTTTTTTAAAGAAATAAATGGTCAGAACTGATCACTTACTGCAAGTGAGGATTACCAGATTTATGCAACGCCGTCATACACCTTCTTCCATTTTGGAACATTCAGCTTTCTTGCTTTTTGCCTGCATTGTACTCTGAACAGATGTCATCACTGGAATTCCTTTAGCAGTGGTAGCTAAACTTAGAGCCAGGCATCTTTTTCCTACCAGTAGTCTGTCAAAGAATAAATGGAATTCATTTTGCTATTATTTGCACGTGTGATTTGCTTTCCACAGCTATTCTAACAAGCAGAATTGCAATAACGTTTGTCAATGAAAGGAAAGTCTAAACCAGCAAAGGGAGCGTGTTCAGAGACAGCACGCTGGAGCTGATGCCAGGTATTTGCACTGGAAAATGGATTCAAAGTTCCTGTTCCACAATAGAGTTTATAACCTGCAAGTATTTTGTCAGCCAGGCTAAAACTAATGAGGCTGCTTCCATTTGAAATACTAAGTATGCAATTCACAATACAAATTATTTCCTGAAGCTAGTTAGCGAACAACTTTTACCTGTTTGTAAGAAAAAACTGAACAGCTAAGCTATACCACTTGGGAATCTAAGTTCATTAGGAAGCACGTACTGAGCTGTTACGAAAATCAGTAGAAGTCAGCTTAGACAAGCTCCTGCTGGTGCGACTGTAGGTAAAATACAGCGTTAAGCTTGCCACGCTGGGAAGGCGATTGCTGCAGCGCAGCCTGGAAAGCTGTTCTGTTGTGTATGTGCAGGACCTTTGCGCATGAGGGAATGGCAGCCATTATGCTAGTTATGCGATATAAAAAAAAAAAAGCGCCATCCCAGAACGGGTTTAGTTTGGTTTTGCTGTTGCTTTTTTTTAATCAGGGTTTAGGGATGTTTAAGGCAACATGCTACCTTCTCTCCTAAGATCGTTATTAACGTAGGTAATAGGAGACTGCAGGGAAGGATGGTGAATATGAAACAGAGCCATCAGTGTCCCTGAACATAGGACCGAGCGTTACAGTTACATACAGCCATTCTTTGGCTGATCACCAAGGCCCGTGAGTTAGGGGCTCCAGGTGCAGGATACTGCTGTGAGTCAGCCAGGACCAATACAAATTAACCCATCCTGGAAGGCACAAAATACTTCTGATGGGAGAGAGGAGTTTTTAAAGCAGTGTTTTCAAAGGGGCTCAATGAGTACAGGAGACAGCAAGGTAGGCTGGACTTTACACCGAGACAGGGCAGCAGAGAAGTGCTGAGATTTGAGACATTAAGCACCAGCTGTACGAAAGCAAGACAATTCAGAGGATGGATGTGTCAGACCTGATGAAACTTGCCTGTAATGAACATTATGCCAGTAGAAGTCTCAGACTCTTACCGCACGAATGGTGTACGAGACAGCCACTAAAGACGTAGAACATTTTAAGTGCAAACTCCAGTGGCAGAGCCCTGTGAACCACCCCGTTACATTATCTTTATTCCAGGCACATCTGTATCAGAAAGGTGGCATCAGATTGAGCCCAAGAGGAGCAACTACAGTAAATAATTGGTCAGGAGGGTCTAGTTAAGTAAAAAAATATTTTGAGGTGTGGCTGACTTGGGGGTGTTCAAGACCAACAGGAGCAGTGCAGACAACTAAGATAGATATAAAATCACAGAGCTCAAGTCTGTGAAAGGAGAGGACATGAACATGCCAGCCATTATAAATCAGACCGTAGCTTCTCCAAAAGGCAAGGACATAACTTCCCACTAGAAGTAAGTATGATTCTAGCTTGCTCGTTAGAAAATACACAAGACAAGCTATTTCCATGGCAGCAGAGGGTTAACTCACCTAGCCAGTCCTTCCCAGGCTCAGATTTCTAGAGCTGTGTGAAAGTCTGAAGATCTTTTTCCCCATGGGATTACAGCTCGCTAAAAATCCATTTGTATGAAGGCACAACATGTTAACTTGCATTTGCTTCCACTGAATTTCACTTGACAGAATATCCACGTACGGCGTTTTGACAGACCCTGTTCAGCTGTCTCACAATAGTGCCTGCTCTTTAGCCTCAGTGTTGAAAAATGTTGTCACTTCAATGGGAATCCCTTTTTTCCCTCCAGTAGATTGATGATTTCAGTACTTTTGTTGGGAGCTCAGCTCTTTGTTCTTTAATTCCTTCCTTGCTGACAGGTGAATAGCAGCTGCTTGGAAGATTTCCTGCAGTTCACTGAAAAAATCCCTATTTCTTTTCTCTACCATTGCATCACCTTTGCTATCGGGAAAGAATAACCCCACAGAGGCATTTTCTACTGCCTGCAATTAAAATTTTTTACAAAGAAATCTTCAAAGATGATCTCCCCATCACCCTACCTTCTTGCTTATCCTCTCTAATCCTGGTTACTCAGGCTCACTGAGTTCTCCCTCGGGTGCCTATTTTTAGTTAATTGCCTGCCCAAGCCGATATTCTGCCACCAAAGAGTGAAGTGGATGAATGGCTCAAAAAGAACCACTTCATTAAAACTTTACAGGTTTCCATCTTTATCCAAAAATCGCTTATTTTTCATAACTTATTCCCTGTAGTTTTCCCAGTTCTCAGAGATGGGAATCGCCGTCTGAATACAATCCTGCCCGACAGCCGCCTGGTAGGAGAAGGCAGTTTGGTTTAGCCTGGTCTGCTGGACCAGGGCTCAGGAAACGCCGACTGTTTTCACTGGTATCACCGGCCCTGGCACCTCTCACCCCTTCTGCGCCCATTTCCCTGTAACGGGGCACAGCAATACTGAGCCTCCCTTGTAATGCAGCCGAAAGCTGCCCAGGGAAACACACCATGACCACCGACACAGGACTGTTATTTCTCGTTCCTCACCCATTCCCACCCACCACCACGTCGCCGTTGTCAGTAGCGTCCTCTCAGGTTCTGCTGTCCCTGCACCATAATCAACGCACACTCGCCTTGGGCTCACCTCTGTACTATTCCCCCACTCCATGACGTACTCGCTTCATTCTGGTGAGTAACTGGGATCCTTTAGGAATCCTTCCGCATGTTTCAGCCATTCTGTAGCGCCAGGTAAGAAGTTTTCTCCCAGAGCACTTCCCCAGCAGGCTCCTGTGTGATCTGCACCCGGAGCCATCTCCACACAGTTTCACAAAGTGCTTTAGACTGCTGCAGAAACAGGGCAGGCAAAAATTGAACAGAAAATGATTCCCAGAAAACAGATCATGATGTTCTCACAAACCTACATGATGAGATTAGCTTAGCTTTCCTATCAAAAGTACGTTTTCTTTCTTACATGCCCAGGTAGGCCTGCAGGAAGAGACTGAAGCATCTTCCTCCCTGCGTGCTCATAGTTGAAGCGAGGTCTGCAGCAGTCCTTTCCACCAGTGCCTAAATATCAGCACGCACAAAGAATGTATGTGACATGGAGATAGCTTCTCTATTGGGAGATCACAGCGACAAGGAAAGTTAAAGCATTGCGGAAGAATAGGGAATCTGGAATCCTTTTTTTATTATTATTACTATTAAATAGGTCAGCTCTTCATTTGCAGTTAGGGGAAACGAGCCTCAATGTTCAAGCGTCTTGTTAAAAAACAACCGTCCCTCATTTTAACAGCTATCTTCACCTTCATTCTCACCATCTATTTTACATACCGTGTCTTTCTTTGAAACTACTATGCAAGCGGATAACCAGCTCTAACGCAGACCGTACCAAGACGATAAAGCACAGCTCTGTGTGAAGCCTGCAGGACAGGAACGGCTCCAGCATCTGTCGCGCAGCACACAGGTCCTGGCTGGTTTAGCATCCAGGTGAACAGATCACGTACCGGCATCTGCCCCAACAGCCCGTTCTCCTCTGCAGCTCAGTGTCTTGCACTTGAAGGCAACACGTAAGTTTTTGCTTACAGAACTCACCAGCGCACCATGCTTCAAGATGCAGCTGGAAACGGTGCACAAGCCTGCACATTCAGGCGGAGAGCTGGCATTGGGAGTGGGCAGATTCCGTAACTTCTTCTAGAATCCTGTCTTGAATTTGACTTCTCCTTGCCCTACCGAGTGCCTCAGCCTTGACTGCTTTGTGGGTTTTCCCTGCCTCTAGTGATCCCTAATATCTAGAAACTATTTTTTAGAAAGGTTGTTTCATAACATTTGTACCAGTGTTTTCCTTAAATGAGGATATTGAACGAAAAACTAGAGATGTCTGCCTCCGAGGTGGTCTGACAACTGGGTGGTTGCAAGAGGGACGGCAGAGGAAACCTGTGGAAGCCAGGAAGGCTCACCCCTGGGAGCAGTCGAGCTCCGAAACTGCTGCTGGAGGAAAAGCTACTGAGTGGCCTTTGCAGCCGAGAGCCACGCTCAGAACCCTCTCCCGGGCAGGGCTGCCCCGGCACGAGCTCTGCCGTCCATCGCAGGCTGGGCGGGCGCTGGCTGCAGGGCAGTATTTGATCCGGAGCCGGCAAACATCCTGTTGTAAGGGAAAGGGTTTGGGATTTCTCAGCCCTGGGAGCCGATGGGAGACATTCGGCATCTCTCACTGGGGCTGCAATTCACGCTGCCTCTTCTTGTGCTGGATTTCGACAGGCCCAGTGCCTGACCTCCCTTCCTACAGCTACTGCTGCCGAAGCCAGAAGCTTCCCATTGTTAAAGCTCGACTGTTTTTCTAAAAACAAACTTTCTAGCACTTTTACACACAGTGAATAACCTCTTTTAATGGAGTATTTTGGGGGCTGTAAACAAGGTTTTAAAACTGTAAAAATAATAAGTGCCATTAGGAAATGTACAGTGCATCACTAAAATTAGCTCTTTTATTGTCTTGCAAAATGAAGTTCAAATTGAAAGCATTTTTTATAATGAAGTTGTTTATTAAAAGCATTTGAATTATCCGCCCCAGGTGTTGTCTTAGAGGGGAATGGGGATTTGGGTTTGTTTGTTTTTCAGTAAAGACAAGAAGACACCTGGGGCAAGTCAAAGATCCAGTTCCCTACATGAATCCACACAGACTTTTAAGTTTCTTTCAAGCAAAGAATTAGAATACTCCCCTAAAAAAAAGGTCACAGTGCCCTGCTGGGGATGTAGCGACAGCCAATACCACTATCTCCTGTCAAGGACAATAATGTTTGTTAGACAGAAAGTTCTGGTCACTTGGTTCCACTAAAATTACCAGCCTGCATGGAAGCATTTCAGGTGAGTACAGCCCACTCCCCCCTTCCAAATAACCCCGACGCATTCAGCTCCCCAGGACTGTGCCTTGCACAAAGGCAGCAGAACCAGAACTAAACTTTAAAGCTTAAGCTACGACCGTCTGCCGACACCAGCCGCAGAAACATTTTGACAGAGACGAGTAAGGGCAAAGAGCATCCTGCCCTCTCGGGAATCTGTCTTCAGAACACCGTTTAAAAGCTGACAACCATTTTCAGTGGTTTCAGATACTTTTCCAAGTATGATCTAGTTCTCATTCTTAATGCAGTCACTGGTAAAACACGCTGTGCCTCAGCAGAACTTTCCCCAGAGCAGAGGGCTATGACAGGACATGGCTATGGCAGCACTGCTTCTCAGGTCTGCCCAAAAATGAAAAACAAGTTCAGCACAGATTGTCCTGTTGGTGGAGCTGAAGCCTTCCTTTGCCTTTTTTAAGGGGAGAAGGGACTATTCCGATGATTTCTGAGTTTTGATTAAAGTATTTGCCTGCTCTGGTCTCAGCAGCTGATCAGGGTCACAGATCTTCAGCAACCCCTGACACTGGCATCGCCGCAATCCGTTCCCAGCCACAGCTGTGCACATCCATTGCTCTGCTGGGCAAAACATCACAAGAAAAGCAAATTCATGATCCCTCCCTCAGTGAGCATCTTTAAGGGATGCTTACTGCTCTCCCGCCACATGCACCCCCCACAGCCACTGGGAAGGACATCAAGCTGAGAGCTAACGAAGGTCCAGCTTCCGCAGCGCCAACAAACTTCCAAAATACTGCTCAGATTAAAGAAATGGCAGCTCCCTTCTTAATTGTCTTCTCACCTCTGTTGCTCTAAAGCACCGTGTCTTTGCCCAACGCGCCCAGCCTGTCAGCCATCCCACAGTCCCGCTGCTCTGTCCATTAGCGCTACACAAGCCCAACAATGTATTTTGCGTATGAGAGACAAGTTGCTTAAGTGGTCTTACCACGCAGCACACGAGAGCAGTACAGCGAGAAACAGATCCAAATGCCTTGACTGGTGGCGTTTTAATTACAATACATGGCAGTGTACAGGACATGCCACACTGAGGAAAACTTACTGCTCAGTCAAGTTTACCAGGAGAAAAGTACTACAAAGAAAACGGCAGTGTATTCCAAGCTGTGCTTCTCACTGAAGTCACACATCAAAGACCAGACAGGTGTTGAACAGGCTAAGTGTTATGAAAACAAAGTCCCAAGAAGTGGCTTAGGAGAACCCAGGAGAGCAGCAGACAACGGGACAATGGCAGATTTATTTACAATAGGACACAAAGAATACATACATTAATTAAAAATTACAAAGAATACAGAGAAAACACTTTGGGGAAGGGAGAGAAATCAATGCTGGCTGAGCCTCTCCACTGGGGCAGGGACAGGAGAAAAAAAAAACAAATTAAAAAAAAAAATCAACCAAAATCTCAGAGAGGGATCTCAAATCAGAACTGACGCAGGACTCCACAGCACAGTCGGCTTGCGCACCCCCTGCTCCCTTTTTCCATCCTTGATTCCTGGCTGATTAGACTTTGGCATGATGGGCAGCTGAAGGAGCTATTAGGCGAGGCTGGAAAGACTCAGTGCTGAGGACTCAAGCCGCCTGGGAAGCCAGATCCCCGCAGGGGACAAGGCCGTCAGTAAGAGACACAGGTTCTTGCGTGGACCTGGTGGAAACTCTTATGGCAACTGGGGTTAAAAAAAGCCCAAAACCCCTCAAGGGTGCACATCAGTGCTGGTGACGGGGAGGGCTTTGGACAATTCTGGGTTGGAACGGTGTCACCTGTGGCAGCTGGTCATTTGGAGACCTTACTGCTTACTACAGCAACGAGCAAAAGCAAAATTTTCATAGATCTCACAAAAAAATGACAACCCTCTCCCCTGTAACCCTGACTGAATCCAGCTAGTCTGGGGATGGAGGGAGCCTTCACTGTAATGTGGAACTTTTTTACCGGTAAACATCATTGAAGTGACCAACATAAGAAAAATTTAACCTCTTTTTAAAAGAGCTTCCCATGGGCTGATTCAGGAATCAAGCCATGGAAAAACAGGAGCCCACTGCAGAAGAGCTCACATCGGCTATCCCAGAGGGCCTGGACCGTTCTGTGGAGAAGAACAAAATACAGCTATGGGGTATACACTTTTTCTGTTCCCTGGAGGTAGAGAATCTAAGAGAAGGAGAAGAGAGCAGCAAGAGCAGCTGGAGCACAAGGCAGGTAGTGAGACAGCCCGCTCCTGGCAATGGGAGAACTCCTCGGGGCCATTCCCTCTGCTCCCAGCCCCTTCTGCACGACCTGCACGCGCCTCGCGGCAGCTGAGGCCCAATACTGCATCAGATTTCTTGGCACTAAAGCAGCGGCATCGCAGCCTTCTCTCTGCAGAGCTCTGCGCAATCCCGGTGGGGTTCCCGGGAAGGAAGCCTGCCTCATTTCCTCACACAGCTGGAGCAGAGCTATTGACAGAACAAACTCCTCTAGTTACCTCGTGCATCCTTCCAGTCATATATTCTAGCACCAGCACAATCGCCACTTCCACCAGAACGTTACATCCTGCTGCAGCTGGCTGCACCTTCTGAAAGAGAGGAAATCCCACCCTCCCTCAGCCCTTCCAGTGGAGGCATCCGAAGCAGCCCGTGCTGTCCAAGGCCGGAGGGAGGGAGAAGTGATGCTGAGCGTTGCAGTTCTCAAGCTCTCTCAGGGTGAAATTGCACTTCCCAGGCTCCGAATGGCACCTCCACCAAACTGTAAACAAGCCGAAGCCAGGAATTCCGCGGTCAGAGCACACCAGGCTCATGCTGGGCAAACCTTTAGGCTCCCTTTATTTTGCCATAGTCAAGCTCCCTCTTCTGTGTAGACATGAAGGCAGGAAAGAAACCCAGTCTGAAATTTGTCTGAAGAGTCTCCCTGAATCCTAGAGCACCCTAGGGGCTGGAAGAAAACATTTTCACAAGTGTTTCCACTGCTGTCTCAAATCCATTCGTCATCAACATAAAAAAGAAGGATGAATTAGCAAAAAGGGGGTTTACTTATACAGAGGGATATCTCTCTGCTAAAAAAACTCCCTCAAATATGGAACAGGATAATAAAGTTAAAATGTAAGGTATCTACAGACCCCTTTTCCCCCCAGAAGTAGCCCAGAATCCATGTACACTGTGCCAAAGTTACATTCCAAAACGAGGAGTTATTTATTTCTCTTGTCACTCTCCCACTGGATTTTGTTTCCTTAAAAGAGTTGGGAGAAGATGTCCCCTTCGCTCCCAGGAGGACACGCATTCAGAGGTGTCTACTTTCTGCTGGGTCTGTGCATCTTCAGTCTATTTTCACTGCGGCATAGATCTTCCGGACAAACATGTAGGCTGCATAGAAGCCAATGGTGCCAGTGAGGAGCCAGAAGGACAAGACCATAAGGGCGGTGTAGCCGAAGTATAGTAAGGAGGGAATGAACTCAACAATATCCAGCTAAAACAGAAGAAGAGGAAAAAACAAGCAAAATCAAGTACAGAGGTAACAAGAGTCAGCTCCTCAAATCAGCCAGTGCCCTCTACAAGGCGGCATTTGACAAAGGGAGGAAACCCTCCATTTGATTAATTTCTCTCCAGCTGAAAAGTAATCCCCTTCGAGGTGGGGTTAGGGAACACCGCTCCGCACAGGTAATGCAGGCAGGGGTGCCTGGCACTTCTCTTCCCTCTGGAAGGACTGTTAGCACCGTTGGCTGGTGAGCTGCCTTGGGCTGGCATGGGGACAGACTGGGACTAGGCAGTCCCACCATTTCCCTTCCCAAATCCAACAATTCCCTCCAGAAAGGTGGCACTTTCATACGAGAGGAATAACAATACCTTGTTCACGAAGTAGAAGATGGCATAGATCAGCACATAGAAGGCAGATCCTCCAGACACCAAGAAGGTCCTCCACCACCAGCGATAATCCTGACAGGGTAAAAAGCCTCAATGTTATCCTACAGGCTTCCTTTTCCTGTGTCACTGTCTCAGAGGACCTGTGAACTGTCTGGGACAGGGAGAACACCACCCATTTTCCTTCAAAGGAAAACCACAGTTTGGGGCTGGGGAACTATTTTGTCACAGAAGTGTTTCCAAACAAAGAGGATGAAAAGCTGACAGCGAAACAAAGCCAGGTCAGTATCACATCACCTGCTGCTGAAGAAGACGGCTCAGCCTCTAGCCCTGCGTTTCATTTTGTATGTGGACGGAATGAAATAGTTTCTTTGGGAAGAGATGTCAGCTCAAAATACCCTGCTCCCAGCATAATTTCTGGTATGAAACTACAGTTCCCAGCCCAGCAGATAATCAAGTAGCTTCAATTCTCCTTGAAGCCAAGAGGTGCTAAGAGCAATCACACTTGTGAAGCTGGGCCACACCACATTTCTGCTGAGCAGCAGCAATAACGTGACCTCTGCTTTTCCAGGAGCACGTACCCTGAGCTACTGAAACTACAAATGTGGAAATCTCACCTCAGCACAAAGCTGGAAGTACACCATGACAATGCTGATTTGGGAGCATGATACCACCAGGATTATAAACACCAGGAAGAGAAAGCCGAAAAGGTAATAGAACTGGTTCTCCCAGATTGCCTAAAACAAAGACACAGCAGAAATTTGTTTCCATGCTACTGTGATCAATTAGTGAACACGAGGCTAATTCTAGCCACTAACCCAAGGAAAACGAGGAGCCCCTCAGCCCTGTGTAGATGAAATTGCATTTCTAATGCATTTCACAACATTGCTTCAGATCAATCAGGTTCTAAAATGGTGCCCAAAGACAGCTCTGAGGTATCTTGTTCATTCCCCTCCCTCTCCCTAGCAATGGAACAGCAAATTCCTCCCCATCCATAGAAGGTGAAAAATGGGCAGCAGCTGGAATGGCTCAGTGAATGTCTTAAGAGCAGGACCCTCTTTGACATAATGTTACAATAAGCTTTCATCTTTACTGCCATCTTTCAAATCACCAAGGAGTGTCCCATAGACATCTCCAGGTGTCTTCAGCAAAAGGACAGTCTGAAGAGACCCACAGCCCAGCGCTCTCTGGCCTGGGGGGAACTGGAGGGCCCCTCCAGTAAGTACAGGAATAGGAGACTGCTCCAGTGGAAGCTCTCTCCCTTTCAAAACCTTTGGCACAAGAGGAATCCTATTCAGGAGCAAAGTGGGTTAAATGCTTACACTGAAAATGAAGAACAGTTCAATGAACATAGCTCCAAAAGGCAGAATACCAGCCATGAGAATCCTATAGAGCGAGAAAGAAAAATTGTAAGCAGCACAATATAACTGTCTGGCCATTAAAAGTCCCCTGTAAGCACACAGAGCGCTCCTAGCAAAAGCTCTACAGCTCCAGATTACTAGAATAAATTTCACACAGTAATGGCACAGCTGCTCCCACTGTTGAGCACCAGTCATACCACATCAAAATTGTCAGGATTGTCTCTGATATCGCATTACTCAAGGAAACACATCTGCCGTCTGTCTGCGTCCAGACACCAGGAGAAGGTGATATTCAGCAACCCAAGGAGACTGAGGGGAGGGGGCTTAAGTCACCGTATTTCCTAGACACCCATCACTCACCCGACAAATTTGTTCATATACCACCTCTGCTCTGGGATCTGCCTGGGAATCTGATTTGTCCGTACAGGATTGTCATACGGCTGCTTGCGAAATCCAAAGTAGTAACCCAAGTAGACCAAGGGCAAGGAGATCCCAAACCACATGCAGAGCAAGGCCACCATGGTAGGGAAAGGCACCTGGAATCACATCAAGAGTCACAAAAGTGAGGCTGACAGCAAGTTCACCTGCCCTGGGGACCGAAGTCACCGGCCAGACCAACTCTCCAGTCAACACTGACACCCACGTTTACTGTGGTGTGTACTGTGAAACTAAGACAAGTCCCTGACAGCCCAGTCACCCTCCTCCCGTCTAGCAGGCTCCAGAACGAAGGTGGTACCTACCGCTCCAGAGGAGTGTTTCCCCCAGATGAAACAGTTCAGGACAAAGCAGATACCAAAGACGACACCTGGATACAGGGTAGCTGTCTGCAAGAGCAAGCACAGGTTAAGAGAAAACAAGTCACTAATCAACCAGATGTTTCTCTTTAATGAATCCATTGCTGGGGCAAAGCACATGTGGAGGAAGCATCCCTTTCGCTGCAGCACAGCAGGGATGGGCTGTGGGGAGGATCTCAGACAATCCTCTTGCTTTACTATAGTACGTGCTCTGGTGTTTGCCCTTTTATGTAAAGCTACAAGGACTCAACCCACACCAAATCTCTGCAGTACAGCTAGGCTTTGTCCAGTTATCCACAAATACGTATGGAGCTTTATCCACTCATCTTGCCATCAGAAAACCCGGATAAACAGCACAGAACACCACAAGACTCACACAAAAGGCTCCCTTCTTCCATCGATGTCCTTTCAGAGTCCGGTATAGGCGGCCAGCAAAGAATCCACCAAAAACCCTGGACAGAAACAAGCCAGGACAAAGAAAATTACCTTTCATTGTTGGAGAGAGGAAGGGTGGGCAGGACAGTACTGCTGTGGGAAGCAGTGGAGACACCTACCCCATGAACATGAAGAGAAAGCAGGCGGTAGTCATCAACGCACCCCGGCTAGAAGGCGACAGCATCCCCAGCATAGCAACAACTGGGAAAAAAGGACAAAGAACAGCAGCTCTGATGTACGTGTGCTAGCCAGCATTTGGAGAACAGGGGCCCATCCCTTGTGCAGACCACAGCTGCCTAGAATCTCTGCCTTCTGCACAGATCTCATTTCCTTCAAAGCAGAACGCATCCACAGCCTCCAGCACCGGCCAGAGAGAGGAAGCCACAACTTTGATCTCAAGCTATAGACCATGCTTTAGCCTCAATTTCCCCAGAGATTTCAGCAGGTGCAGCTCAGAAGGCAGGGCACACGTGCAAAAGTCTCGCAGCCCACTATCACCCAGGGCTCGTATCTTGATAATGGGCAATATAAACACAAAAAAATGTCTTCAGCTGGGAAATGCTATCTAGAAACTCAAATGCTGAGCGCAGGTCTATTGTCTTGATCAGCCCCACAACAGGAAGCATCCTTATGTGACTTCCCTCAAGCTAAGGCAAGCACAGGTTGAAGTCAATGGGAGCTACAAATGCCCTTGAGCATTGTTCCGCTTCTCGTTCCAGCCACCCCATCAAACATGTGCCACTTACAGATGACAATCAGGATCATACAGAAGAGCTGAATTCCAGAACCCAGGAGAGAGCTGAGGATCATAGGATACTGCGGAGGCCTGAAGACATCTCCGTGCACAAGTTTCCAACCAGATTCCTCCATAGTATCCTCCTGTAGCAACAGCAGAAAAAGAAGGTATTTAGATACAGTCTCACAATGGAAACAAATGTCCTATCACAGCCAGCCTAAGAGGTTAATTTCCCTGCATCCGGTTCTTCTACAGAACTTTATCACTGTAGTTAAACTTCTTTCCTCTTGGGCTTAAACCAGTTCAGACCCAAACTGCCAGAGCCAGGGCACACATATGCCACGACTGTCTGCAGTCATTACTTAAGTCTGAAGACATCTGAACAGGTAATCTGCCATCGTACACCGAGAGCCAAAAGTGTTGTGACAGCACATGACAGAACTGCCCCTCCCATCCTCAGAGCTCGAAGCAAAACAGGGGCAAGGAAAGAGACAATACATCCAAGTCTTCATACTAGATCCCTCCTCATCCATGCTTCCCGCCCTTTTGATCCCACCCCCAAAAACAAACACATACAATGTCATCTTCCTTGTTGTAGTTGGCAATGTCCTTCCGGAGAGTCCGGATGATGATCATGCTGAGAATACCTGAAAACAAGCACAAACCGAGTTTAGCTCAGAGGCTCCTACATGGCTGTGCTGCTCTCATGCTGTGCAACTACATGGCTCCCACCACCACACAGTTCTGACAGGGAGAGGAGACCTTGAGTTGTTAGCCATCCCCCAGCCTTCAGCAAAGACAGAAACAAAACCCCAGAGAGCAGGGAAGGCAGTATTCCAGCAGGAATAGGGCACCATGGCTTTCCTATGTCTTTTTTTTTTCTCTTAAATATGGACATGCAAGACATGCTTTAACCACATTCTATTCCCTCAACTAACCCCAGTCAGAGGGCAGAAGTGGGTAACTGTCTGACCCCACGGGGCGCTGCCTGAACCAGGAGATTTTATGTGCTGATGTTTGTTTCCCGCCCCTTCCGATCAGGTTCAGACATGGCCACATCCTCATCGAGTCACCTGCAGCTGAGGCTTAAAGAAAGTTCCCTGCGGATTAATGGTAAAGCCCTCTTCACCCCATACATCTCACTCACCTGAAAGGAAAAAGACGACCACAACCGAGTTAATGATAGAAAACCAATGAATCTGCACATCGCTCATGGTCAGGTAGGTGTCCCAGCGGGAAGCCCACTTAATGTCACTTTCCTGAAAGAACAGTAAAGTTCTTCTCATACCAGCACATTCCCAATGTCTTCCACAACACCTCAGTGACAGACACTTGGAGCACCAAGTGCCAGCCACCCAGGGGTAGTGAGCTGCCAGCCAGCTTCCCATTAATTCCTCACCTCCCAGTGGACAGAATAGGTGAAGAGCAACTGGTTCTCTTTAGAAGGATCTATTTCCTGAGGGGCAGAGCCCGTAGCTTCAGGCAGGGTGCACATACTCTTCTCATCAGCCTTCAAGTCTGTAGGGGAAAGCATGGGACACGCTAGGTCAGCCCTTCCCTTGAGGCACCACCTCTCCCACTGACTGTCCTGGCCCCAGGGACCCTTAAGGCACTGGGCTGCAACTGCAGGGGAAGCATTCATTCCTTTCTCACCTGCTTTGCAGTTTGCAAAACTATTCTTCCAATCCAAAGTGGAGCACCATTAACAAACTTCAAGGAAAGCTATGCATAAGGCTGGAAAAAGCCAGAGGCTCTGAAGCCAAGGATTTAGATCATGAGTAAATCCTCTATTCCACATGATACGCTGAGAAACAAGACCTCTCCAACTGAGCCTGCTGCTGCCAGAGGAGAGTTGTGCGGGATGATACACACAATGAGCAACTTCCCTTCCAGACACCTCTTTCATGTTGGGCTCACTGAGGTAGGAGTGTTTTGCCCCTAACCATTATTTTTAACATTCAATCCACCTAGAACAGTCCCAATCATACTGTGGGTCTCTGGACTAGCTCGTAGTGTCCCCATAGGGGAGATCCGGGCCACAATAAGAGCCAGATGCCATGCATACTTCATGCTAGATGACACAGTACAAAAAACCCCAACCTCTAAACCCCAAACTCCAATCTTTTTATATGATTTTTTTCCTATGGATTGCATTTCAAGGATATCTCTCTGGTTTTGGTACTTCCTTAACAACAAAGCGGTTTATTGTTCTTATAATTCAGACTCCCTTATTTCTGTGCCCGGAGACCATAATGGAAGCAACAAATAGCACCCTGATACATCAGTGGCATTCAACTCTTGGCCCTACAGAGATTCTTCTCCTTTTCTCCCCTCCCAAAGAGTCTCTCACCTTCTAATTTAATACTTTGGGGAATCACTTCAAAGCGCACAACCCTGTAGGTAGGCTCCTGGTTCTCTTCCACATCCTCTCTGTGGTAGTAAAGGATGAAGGAGAGGTGGTTGTGCAGGTAGAACTAAAACAGATTGACATTAAATAAAACGTTAGTACGGCAAAGGAGGAACAGGCAAAGTTTAGAAGCAACTGCAGAAAGCAGCTTCAGTGCAGAAAGCTAAAGACTCCAACTGTTCCCAGATGCATTGCGCTACCGAGCAAAATCAGGCTAACACTTTCCAAGATTAAAACAAGAAGAGGAGAGAACAGAGATGTTGAAAAGGTAACACCTCAACCACTCCAGGCATCAGGAACAATGCTTTGGTCTATTTCTGGCCTGTAAGATACCATTATATCTCACATCTCAACCATGCATTCAGTGGCAGCAGAATCACCAAATTTAAGTAGGAAAGATCTCAGTAGCTACAACCTCGAGTTTCCTGTCTGCTTTTTCCACCAGGCAGACATACATTACCCAGACTCCGTAGGGGCCCACAGCTGCCCTAAGTTTGCGCTTTCAAAAGGCTCTTACGTCACCTATTACATGAACAAAGTGCAGCGACCCCAAGCTGGCACAGCAGGTTCATTCACCCTCAAGAACTTAGGCTCAAGCAATCAGAGCTGCGTGTGCAACCAAACACTTGAGTATGATAAACAGATGCCTCTGTTAAGTCAAACAGCTGATCTTAGGGCACACAACCATGGAAAATATCTGCAGGCATACACATGCTAACTTTCCATTTGCATACTTAAGCAGCATTCCCTCCAATAAACACTTGAATACTTTTTCTTTAAATACAAGATACTCCAAGACCGTCAAAGATTAGCTAGCCTTTAGGGTACATGGCCTTTGACCAGCTGAGGGGAAACCACTGTATGAGTATGTCCAAAGTTATACAGCGAGTCAAAGCTAGGACTCCTGGCTATCATACCAGTAGTCCAGCACCCACCCCCTTCTTCCAATAAGAGAGCTCTCTCTTATATTTCCACTCTTTATAAAACCTTTTGGTTGCATTTCCAAATCTGGTACTCTCTGGTAGACTTCTAACACCCTCTGACAGACACCCAGACCTCCTCCAGGCACCCCTCAAACAGCATCTGGATTCTCTACCTTGTTACCATCCATAAACCCAAGCCTGTATCCGTGCTCGAACTGCACATCCTTCTCCTTCTTCTTCTCCTCTTCCTCACGATTGGAATAAAACTCCAGCCGTGTTGCCACAGGGAGGTTATCAGCAATGCTGAAAACACAGATTTCAGATCAAATTTGTCCATAACACAGAATCCCCACCAACACAAACCCATGCTTGAGATGACTCACAGGTGGACATAGTAATCTTCCCTGATCCGCTCGGCGATCAGCTTGCTCTGCTCCACTGTCAGAGTGACCGGCTTATTCGGAAAGTTGCACAGAACTTCACATTTTTTCTCCACGTTCATGGAAACCTGGAAAGGTGTATTTACAATTCGGTCCCCCCGAAGAACCTCACCTGGAAAACACGAAAATAAGGGCAGGGTTGAAGACTGCCAGGCTTCTCGCTGCTGATCCTGCCACGGGGTTGCCAGCTTACCGTACAGCTGGAATGACAACAGCAAGTCTGCTTTGTTGCCACAGATGCAAGGGTAAGATTGAAGGACGGTTTAGCTATTTTATTGGAAGTATCAAGCACTACTTATAAAGCAGGTTACATGCCCTCCTTAAGGAAAGGCATTTCCTCTTTCCAATATATGGACATCCTAGTTTGCAAACAGCCAGCATATAACAAATTAGAGAAAGCAGGCTCTCCACAAACAGTTTATTAGAGATGACATTTGCAATTGCTTTTACGCCTGTAAACATACCCTCACACAGCTCATAAATGGCAGCCCACTTACTGCTGGGGAACATGCTGTTCACCAGATACGTACCGAGATTCTCAGCCTTGTATGTTATCTTGGTGGGCTGGCAGAAGGGCAACGAGTAGTACTCATATGGTAGCTGGGTTCGCGAGCTGGTGAGCTTCACAGCCTGGAGGAAGAACAGAAGGATTATCTCCATGAAAGAACTCAGTTTCCTATCATCTCAGCATCAGCCAGAAAGCTTCAAGACACCTCCCATAAAGCTCACTTTTGAAAGCTGTTAAATAAATAAAATAAAATAAAAAAAGGAGACAGATGTTTCTGGGAGAGCTCCAGCTTCCCTTCCTTTTGCACAATTCCCAGCTGTACATTCTCCACAATTTAGTAGCAATTCATTCACAGACAAACACTTGAAGAAAGAAGCATGGTGGATTGGTTTCACAAACTTATGAAGTAGAGTCCTAAGAAACAACAAAAAGCTCAAAAGAGATTCAAGAGTCACATTTCATACAAGACTGCAGTTATTTCCTCCAAAAAAAAAATAAATCATGTCACACTGGACCTAGAGGTCTGGCCTCTAGTGATATGAATAGTTCAACAATTTTTATGTCTGCAAGGAAAGCCAGAGAGCAATCAGATTGGGAAGACAACGGATGGTAACAAAACCCCAAGATTTCAGGACAGTTCCCACAAATCAATGGCACAAGGGAAGTGCAGAGACATACCATGACAGTCAAGGCCAGAGTTGCTCCAAAAAACAGAAGTGTTTTGTAATGCAGCCAAGCTCATTTATTGGAAGCGCACTGGCAAACATGCTGACTTGCCTGATCACTTGAGGAAGCATTTGGCTCATGAAATCCCTTTGAGAACAGCCATTCCAATACCCCCTTCTTCTGGGAAGCTTACTGTAGCCACAGGCAAGTCTCATTTGCTTAAAAATAGCCTACGTCTGGCAGCCTGTGGCCAGAGAGCAAATTGCATTGTGCTTCACATGGGAGCAGCCAACCTCAGCGTCCCCAAGGGTGCTGGGTTTTGCTGAGACAGAGGCCACAGTTTTAGAAAAATAAATGAAATGGGCTATAAATTGCTGATGTCTGGAAACAAAGCCTGGCTTCCTCCCGTACGGGTGAGGCAGATCCATCATTCACTACCAGCTATACTGCACAGGAACAGCTCTTCAGCAAGCCTGGGTTGTAAGATCTGCAACACCCAAGGACAAACGCCTGCACTTGGAAAGGGCTTATCACAGAATGGTCAGGGTTGGAAAGGACCTCTGGAGATCATCTAGTCCAACCCCCCTGCCACAGCAGGGACACCTACAGCAGGTTTATCATGGATTTCACTTGACTTGAAGACACAACACGAGCAAACTGGGTAGAAAATTGAAAAGGCCCGATTCAAACCATTTCTTTATTCTACCATTCACATACCACCTAAAGGCTCACCCTCTAAAAACAGTCTGGAGTCAGTATAATGGTGGAGAAAAATCTCTGATTAAATTCACTTCAAAGCTACGGTGAGAAAGAGGGATCTTTTCCCAAATAGAGGAACATCTTGAGGACTTTGGTGCAACTGCAGAAGGAATTTGGTAGAAGATACCAGAAGCAAGAAAGAGAATCACATCGGAAACTGCATGGCAAGATGACAACAGTGACCACTTGAGGGCTGCCCATCCCCAACACCCTACACAAATGTTGTGAAAAAGAGAAAAATATCTGCCTCCAAAATTTTAGTAACAGGATCCCTAAATTTGACTTTCTAGTTCCAATTACCCGCTATGATATAAAGAAGGAAAAAACCAAACCACAGGAAAACCGAAACCAGACTAACAGCTCCGTCTAAGTTCATCCTACCTTTATTTCTACAGGATCATTGCGGTGGAAGTTGATAGGAGCCACACCGGGTACATAGAAAGAGTCCGTACTGTGCAGCAACAACAGCAGCAAGACCAGCATACATCTTAGCCTTCCCTGCAAAAGGGAGAAGAAACATTAATACAACAGAAACATGGAAACAACATTAGAGAAGGGCAACAACACTGCACGTGTTCATCCCAAACATTAGAAAGGCTGTACAGTCAGGTGATTAAACACAAATTAAATTCAGTAAAAGCTATTCTTAACTTTGTTTTGTGACTGTCATCAAGTCACTTTCCACTCTGTGTGCCTCTGTCTCTTCATCTGCAATTGGGAAAACATTGGCTTTGTTCAACCACAGGAAAAATGCACTTCTTGTCTGTAACATGCTTCATCTAGCGGGCTCTCATCTGACTTTTCTACCCCTACCCATCTAACACCCATGTGTTAGAAAACCCCATGTATTATCAGAGAAGAGCGCCATAGCCCTGGCACTGGATTTCTGTCAACTCTGCATGTCAGGAGTTACCTGGTAGCCACTGACAGATCGATGCTCACGTGCCACTACCTGCAGTGGAGTAGTTAGCGTAGGGTAAGGTCTGACACCAAACTAACCGCTCGCTGCATCCAAAAGGATGGTCGCATCACCCCTCCCTCCTATTCCACTCTTCTTTCCTCACCCCTCCACGCCACAACACAGCTCAGTAACACCGCAAAAAAAGTTTTCACCCCTTTTTCAGGGAGTGGGGAGATGGGTCAGGCTGGAAGGTTCAATCAGTTCCACAGGGGCTCCAACACAAACCAGACCCAGTACACCAGCAGTGGCAGCAAACCCTTTAGCGGACTTTGCTGCTTCCTCAGTCCGTACCATTACCTCAGGTAACCCAGCCCAGCAGGAAGGCTGTGAAATGAAAACTGAGCTTTAAAGAGTATTAGACAACAGCAGCTTGGCTGGATTAGAATATCAACTCTGGTATAATCTCATTGTATTACTAGCTTCAGCCCATTCTCCTCAACTCTCTTCGTGTACGGCACCATTAGAAAACCACACAAACCCCAGAGTCTCTCATGCTAATGAAGCAGCGACAATAAACCCAATTGCTGCATTCCCCTGCACATCCTCAGCAGGGCAGGCAGATTCGCTCTCCGTGACCTGCCGTCCATCCACCCACACGCAGCAGCTCTGCAATCAGGGGTGGGGAGACAAATATAGAAGGGAAAGGCAGAGGAAATGTTCTGACCAAGCAAGATGGGCTTGGACTGAAATGAGCCATCACCAGCCTGGTACCTGCTCTGGCTCAGCATGGCCCAGGGTTCAGCACCACCCTGCCACCAATTAACACCATCTGGGCAGACCGTGAAATATTAAACGCGACGCCGGCTTGCGGATACACGCAGGATACCACAGGCAGCAGAGAAGAAAGCACATCGAGCTCCAGGCTCCCAGCAGCCTCCCGCAGAGCCTGCCCCAAACAGCCAGCCCTGGCATGGCTGCTCCCTGTCGGCAGTGATCCACAGGGAAGGCGGAGGGGAGCTGGGATCCGGGATCCAGAGTGCGGCTGGCAGGAGCTCTGGGCGCAGGCACAGACCCCGGGGCACTGGCACCGCCAACAGCCCCCCTCCTCCTGGCTGGACGGGGCAGACTGCTGCGCTGCTACAGACCTAGCGTCTTTCTCAGCACGGTGCTGGAGCACAGGCAGCACGTCCACAATGCCAGAGGAAATGTTCAACAGCTTCACATTCACAAGCCAGGTGTGGACAAAAAGCAGCGCTATCACCGGGATCCCAAATCAGGTTGGGGGTAGGGGGGGGAGTAGGGAAGATAATCTGTGTTCACTGCCCCCACAACCCCTTCCTCTTCATCACCTTCCTTTTGCCTTATTCGGAGGCTAGTAAAGTACGTTTGGCCCAGACACCAGCGGGGGTCAATAGAGCATCCAGAATTACTGCTGCTGAGCAGGATGAGAAAAAAAAGTCATAAATACTGGGGGGTTTTACATATAAAATGTATTTAAGATGCAAATGCTAGGCACCCACATAAAATGTGTTAATACTAAATTATTAGATACATCTTTTTTGATTACAAGGGAGATTTTCAGATCTATTCTAAGCACTGCTTAATGCAGTTAGAATAGGCAAAAATCCTCATTTGGAAAGCAGCTGGGAAGCACTCTTCTAAAAATCACTTGGACTTCAATACTGATCTACCTTGAAACAATGTGGGGCTTGTTTTCTGTGCTTCACTAAATTTTGCCTCTTCTGATCTTGTAAGAGAGCATTCTGTGACTCTCCGACCAAGTAGGAAAAAGCTTCCTGGGCAGGTGAAGCACTGGAAGGAAAGAGCACTCTTGTCCTACATCACGCTGTACAGCAGCCAGCAACCTGTACCAATTATCTTGCTTCATTTGTCGCCAAAGTGCCAGACATACGCAGCACACTATTACCGAATAAAAACCAAAAACACACCGGTGCCACCCTTGCCCTGAGGAGCTTGCAAGATGAAAAGATAAGGACAGAACTTTGGAAGGAGCTCGGAAGACATGCAAGCACATAGAAGATGAAATTTTTGATGACACCTTTGGCAGAAATCAGGCTCTTTGCATACAGATGACGATGACTCAGGCAGCACCAGGCAACCGAAATACAAGAGGGGGACTATGGAAAGCCTTGCCAGGAAAAAACATTTGGTAGCAAGAAATGGGAGCGCTGCTATGCAACAGGTGGGGGGAACTTTGGAAGTGAAATTTGAAGGAAATGCCCAGTGAGAGTTCCTAACCCGGCAGCTCATGCCCGGCAGAGCATGTGCAGGCTGAAGCCAGCAGCCTTTCTTATCAGGATCTTTGCCTTCCTATTGGCAGATGTGCTTCATCTTCTCCAAATGAAGGCAGCAGCTTAGCAATGACAACACAGACACGTGCCAAAACATCTGCATAACCCATGGGCCCGGCCAGGCTATCATCTCATTTGGGAGATGCCTGCAAGCTAAATTATCTCCTATGCAAGGTCAAAACTTGCAGGACTGAACTCCGCTTTAGTTCAGTCACAGAGCCCTGGCAAGGCACAGACTTCCAGCAGACAGGAGACACTGCCTTCGTGGCCTTTACCAATTATTTACACTTCAAAACACATGCACAAAAAAGTCTCTCCAATGACAGTCTTGCATCTGAGGTGCCAGGAAATCGTACAACAAAGCAACAAGAAGCACAACAAATACGCACAACTCCAGATCAAGAAAAACCCAGCTGCACGTAGACAAAAATAACTTGGATTCACTAAGTCTTATTATTTTACTATAGACATACACACAGACACACACTTGCAAAAGACCCTTTCTTAGGAGAATATGACATACATGACAGAAGTAATCTCTTTCTTTCTCTTTCCCTCAAAGAAAAAAAATTCAAATGTCACTATATTCCATCTGCACACAGGACCCCAACAGAAGTCACACTCAGATTTCTCTCTTGCACTGGCAGAAAGCAGCCTGGGGAAATCGCAGCACAAGACCAGGCAGAGAGCGTCACCCCAGGAATACCTGGCACGGTGCAGGCACAACACTGCCAGCACTGCTGCAACCACAGCTACGCTAACCACCCCCCCCCCGAGCACCCACTCTCCCCGTTGCCACATAAGTTGGCACACCCACCCTCTAAAGGCAACAGCAACTATCCTGAAGTCTGTGGGATCTCTCTTGAAAGATTTTGAAAATCTATTCCTGTAATTAACTTTAGAATGAAGCACTTCGCTGCAAGGATAAATTAACTCAAACCTGACTTGCAGCCATTCTAGCACAGTATTTCTTGTCCTACGCACAGCAAGGAGAACAGATTCGCACACAAACCCTCTCCAAGAAGGTACTTCTGTATAATTATCACTAGACTTGATATTTGCAAACAATTCCAGAACACAGTTTCTCCGATTTATCTCATTTAGAAAGACTTAAAAAACCTAGCCATTTTCTGCAAATTCACAAAAGGTTTACAAAACACACTGCCAAAAAGAATTGCTTAGCTAAATCCCAGCCTGCCCAAGTGCGAAGAGACCCTACAACATGCATTTATGCCATTACCACGCACACATGTGTGTTCCTCTACGGCTTGCGGTCCCTGAAGCTACCACTGCCAGAGCCCGAACTCCAACATTTATTTAAGGGAAGGGGGAAACAGAAGCTGACAAGAAGCTTTTCCCTGTGGCACTCTGCCAACACGCTCTAACATAACCCAGCTGGCCCACGGCCGGGCCATTCACATCCAGGACATCCCTGCCCAGGTTAACAGCAAGCGTTTTCTGTAGACTGATAACTTGAAGAAACCTTCAAGTAGCAGCAATGTCAAGCATTCTGCAAGCGTGTTAATAGGGCTGGTAGTGTATCAGGGCTGGTTTTGGTCTTACGGTTCCATAATCCACATATGGACTTAAGAACACAATATCGTATTTGCTCAAAGGGAGGAAAAGGAAGTAGGAAGGGACAAAAGGGACGATAGCTATCATATGAATGAGACGATCCCATTTCTCTTCCACAGAGGGACATCAAACAGCCATAATCAAGAGCTTTTCACTTTCAAAGACCATTTCAAAGAAAAACAGGGAAAACACAACCTATGCAGAGGCGTTTGTCCCGCCAGATTCACAAAGCTCTGATATCCTGTTCAACTTACCGAAACTTTTTAATACAATGACAGAAAGCGAGGAAAGACATAACCCGCTACTTTGTGGGAGGAAAAAAATCCACATGTAACAGAGCAAACTGAAGCTGTCTCCCACATGTAATATTTATTCTACCCTCAGGCACATTAACAGGACACGCATAGTACTAACAGCACCTGCTCTTCACCCCCTCCAAGGTGCCAGCCTGACACTCGCTCCTCTTTTTCGAGGGCTGCCTCATTAGATGTTCTTGACAACTGTTTGGACAAGCTCATCTTTATTGCATCTCTGCCCAGCTCACCCTTGCACTCGGAGGAGTCACTGAAAGCCTTTCGAAAGGAGACAAGCGCTGCATTCACATTGATTTCAGAGAGCTCCTTTGACACCAGGAGAGCTGTTAGCAGTCTTCTCTGCCTTTCATAAAAGAGAAGGCTACAAGGAAATTCCCAGTAGGACCATCTTCAGCTCAAAGTCAGCTCAGACACTCCCTCCTCCCTGCCTGGGAGAAAGCCAGCAGAGTATGAAGATGCTTAAAGCAAAATAAATTAAAACCTCCACTCTTCCAATCTCCCTTCCAGTTTCTGCCAATCTTTATGCTACATGACTCACCTCCCATCCCACACCCTGGCCAACACCAACCTTTGTATCAGCACACATCATTTATTCATACAGCTATTCTTACAACACATTATCAAGGAAATATCCTTCTACGAAAGCAAGGAGGAAAATCCATTTTTCTACTACAAGACTTCAGGCAGATAATTAATGTCTCAGCAGCTTATTTTCTCCTCTGTAAGGTGGCACCAATGCTCACTTACCTCAGCAAATTCCCACCAGAAACATCTTCAGCTCTCCCAGGATTCAGGGAATAACTCCATAATAACAATAGAGATACCAGGGAGATAAAGCGGCTGCTCGCACCCCAAGTCGATAATCGCTGCCAAACACTTGTGAAAACACCACACAACGCAAAAGCTTCTTGACTCGGTGTAAGCACCTGGTTCGGGCCAACGCTACCCTTCGACAGAACTGCACCGGGACAAAGAGGGCACCCGGTGCTCCCTACAACCGAGCGTACCTGCAGTCTCCGCTCACGCCATGGCCGAGCCCCCCGGCCCCGCGTCCCTCCTGCCCACTCAACGCCGTGAATCGTGGAAACAGCCAGTTTTGCTGTCGAGGGAGCGCGGGGCCCGGCGGACACCGAACACCAGCTCTGCCGCGCCGCGCCCCGCTCGCCCCTGCCCTCCTCCGGTGGCACTGCCAGACACCACCCGGGCCGCGTGGATAGCCCCCGGGGAGACGCGGGACGGCTACAAGGCCCTAAGCGGAACCGGGGAGCCCTCCCCGGCCAGGGGCCGGCGCGGCCCGCCAGGACGGGGCGAGGGGACGCGCGGGGGCCGGCGGGGCTGCGGGCCGGGCGGCGCGTCCCTCCCAGCGCGGTGCAGGCCCGAGCCGGAGCCCCCTCGCAGCACCCCGCGCCGGGGCCTCCCCCGGGCCGCGCCGCCGGCCGGACCCAGCCGAGGACCGCGGAGGAGGCGGGCGGGACGCGGGTCCGCACCGGAGCCGGGCCGGGCCCCACCGGCCTCTCGGGGCCGCCGCACTCACCATCGCCGCCGACGCCGCCATCTTGGATCCACGTGTCGGGGCCGACGTCAGCGGAAGCGGCGCGCGGTTGGCTGCGGGGCTTATCGCCATGGCGACAGCGGCCTGGGCCGGCCGGGGCTGGGCCGGACGACGGGGCTCCGTGCTGCCGGTGCAGGCGGCGCCGGGGCCGGACCGAGCCCAGCCCTGCTGCCGGGCGGAGCGGGCCAGGGACCGCCGGGCAGGTCCCCAGCGGGTTTGCGGCCCCGCGGAGCCGGCCGGGGAAGGGGCAGCCCGCGCCGCCATCTTTGCTGAGGGCAGCGGCCTTCGCGCTGAGGGCGGGCGCGACGCCGCGGGCACCGGGGTGGACGGGCATAGAGGACCGGAACGGCCCGGCCCGCTCCCTCCGGTACGACCACCCCCTCCCCGGTCCACGGGCCCGCCCGGGCCTGCTCCGAGCCCTCAGCCTCACCCCATCCGCGGTCGTTGTCCCCGTCGTCCCCCCGCCCCAGGCTGGGGAACGTGAGGAAAGGCCGAAAGATGAGAGGTTTATAAATACTTTATCGATTACAAAAAGAAGCTTCCAAAGCTGATATAAAAGCATAGAAGCAACGGAGTTTGCCTGTTTTTATGAGGAAAATATAACCACAGGCCTAGAAGCTCCCTGCTGTAAGACGTACAGGGCAATTTTTTAAAAAAATTGTACTTCCTCCTTTTCCCCAAATAACCTGTCATTAAATACTAAAAATAAACAACAATGTAAAATGAGCGTGCAAGGAATGCTGGGCTCATTGCCAATGCTGCACATGCCCCCATAGATGTTAACTCAGGCCCACGAGCGGAGCAGCCGGACTTTGCCACAGAGAGAGGGGGCTCCTTTGGCCGGTGCCGCCTTAGGGCCGCCCGTGGCTGGAGAAGTTCCTCCTCGGGCAAGCCGGGCGAAGATCCGTCCAGGGACTGCCTTGCAGAGCACCATCTGTGTGTGTCCGTACCCTGCGGCACACGCTGCCCAACTCGCCGGCGCAGCCCCACCAAAACGCGCACTCTGCAGAGTGGGGTAGCACAAAAAAATACTTCGGAAGGTGGGCGAGGAGAGAGACGTGTTTCTGCGACACTTGACATTTAAAACCCAGGATCCTGCGTTGAGGACGGGCATGCTGCCATGCAGCACATCGGCTTGTGTTGGAATCCACTGGGATTTCCCCAACACGCAGGGACGGGGAGGTGTGGGTGCTGCACAGCACACCCGGAGTGTAACGGCATTTCGCTGAGGCCATTGCGGCTAAAGCACCTACTTCTGCAAAACAGCACGATAAGATCTCAGAAGGAGAAAAAAAAAAAATATCTGGGTTTTTTTTTCTTTGTAGCTGAAACAGGCCCGGCCCCAGCACTCCTTGAATGGTGCTGCCAGTGCAGACAACCACCGTCCAGCCAGTGCTTCTTGGAGCAGCTGCCTCACAGGCACTCAGGCATGTGTTAAAAGGCACAAGGTACGGCCCTGCGGCGCTTCTCCCTCTGTCCGGCAGCCCGGGAGGGCTGGCCTGAGCGTGGCTTCCTCCTGCCCCTGCTTCCAGCCCCGCTACACCAGAAGGCTCTGGGTCCTGGGCCAGGCTGGCAGAGGAAGGCGTGCTCAGGCAGATCACGAGTGGGACAGGGAAGAGCAGGGTGCATGTGCTAACACGGCAGGCATAGTGTGGGGTATCCGCTGTCTTCACTGAGCTTCCTGCGTCATGGCTGGTGCTGATACTGGCTCTCTGTTGCGGTAAAGAAATCCTCCAAAACGCTCTGCGTGTACTCGAAGGTGGGACGATCCTCTGGTTTGTTCTTCCAGCATCTCATCATAATGTCATACAGCTCCTCGGGGCAATTCTCTGTGCGGGGCATTCGGTACCCGTGCTCCAGGGCCCGGATCACCTCCGCGCTCGACATCCCTGGAGAAACAGGGCAGGTGAACATTTCATGGTTTGTCACTGATTTCTTTATAAGGCAAAAAATGCCCAAACCCCAAACTACTCACCCTGTGGGCAATGTCACTAGCAAGATAAAGGACAGGTTAGAGGGTTTGGGAAGGGGGAGCTGCTGCTCCTGGTCAGGGAAACACATGAACAACCGAGATGCTGACTTCGTTGTCGCATGCAGTTTTGTAACCCAAATTTTGGGAATTGTAATTGTTTTGTATAAATTTCCACAAAATAAAGACTACACTTCTCCATCTGCTGAGTCTTTAATGAGCCATTCTTTCCAGTGTCACTGATAAAAATAAGTTAGTGTGAAGGCAGAATTGGTCCTTCCCCAACAACCCTTTATGCCAGCCCAGGTCCTTCATGGTCAGTTTGTGGCAACACAGAGTTTTCTTGTACAGAATAATTTCCCATTGAAAAAAGGCACCAAAGAAACCATTAGTATAAAATACAGGGCAGTTCCTAATGATGACGATTGTTTGAGCCTTCCCAAATACACCTGGCCCAGCTGTCAGCCCTAAACTGATGTGCTACTTCCAAGCATGCTTAATCTGCAGGAGGCAGAAAACCACGGGGTAGTGCTGTGACACAAACCCGTGAGCCAGGAACCTGTGGTGTGTGATACCTGCTCTCCGAGGGACATGCAGTACGGCCTGGGGCAAGTCAATTATCCCCTCACATTAAAAACATGATCTTCTATTTTAGAAACAGAGAGATGAGATCTTTTAGAGATTCAGACTACTGTTGGTTTCCCATGGAGGAGCTCTGGACCTCCTTGCAGGATCAGCCCCAAGGCAGCATATAGAGTAGCTGCCCTTGTCCCCAAAGCAATGGGCACCCCAAAGTCATCACTGTCTGGACTGATTTAGTGAGCTACCCAGAGATGTCCCAGCTCTGCTTTGTGGAAAGTGAGAAGAGGGGGCCCATGTCACATCAGCACGGATTTCAGGTCAGTGAAAACAGCTGGTGTCCACTGAGGACTGCCAGGGAGAAAATCTTCCTAATTGTCCATCCTAGGTGAGCTTCTGTCCAAACAGATGTAACTAAATGAGTGGTGCAGACTGCTCGGAGACTGTCTTGTGCTCTGGGCTCCTCTCCATGGCTCACAGACAGAATTGCCATCTTGAGACCTTGTGCTACCACCTTTGAGCTCTGCTCCCAGAGTGAGATTCAGATTTCTCACCATTCCCTCTGTTTTCAGCGATCTAACTTCATGGAGAAATGGATGCCATGGATGGGGCCCCGAAGGTGAAGCGTGTCTTTTGGAACCGGATCAGAGGAGGCATTTCACTGCCTTACCTGGGTATGGGATGCGCCCATAGGTAATGATCTCAGTCAGGAGGATCCCGAAGGACCAGATGTCTGATTTTATAGTGAAACATCCATAGTTGATGGCTTCTGGTGCAGTCCATTTAATGGGAAACTTGGCACCTGGACAAAGAGATCCAATGGAAAACATGGGCTCTAACTCAAATGCTGAGAAAGTGGTGCTGAAATACGGGGAACGAGGAACAAACGAACAGAAGAGGAAGATGTGAAGTGGATGCAAATGAGAGGAGCTTCCCTCCTCTGCCCATTTACAAAGCACATTCCTCCCTGGGTTCTTGCCACCAAGGTGACACATGGATAAGTGGCTCTAAGGGAATCCCACAACCCTTCACCATCTCAGAAAGTCACCAGACATCCCCAGCAGCTCCCGCACCTTCCCGGGCCGTGTACTCATTGTCTTCAATGACTCTGGCCAGTCCGAAGTCTGCAATCTTGCACACCAGTATTGCCGACACCAGAATATTGGCAGCTCTCAGGTCTCTGTGGATGTAGTTCCTCTTCTCAATAAAAGCCATCCCTTCTGCAATCTGTTAAAAAGGGGAAAGAGAAAAATGCAAAGAGGCTGTTTGAAATAACACAACGTCCCCAACGTGACTGTTACCAGGAATGGAAAGAGGTTAACTGCTTCTGGCCAGCGCGTGGAAAGAGGGTGAAAGGAGGCCGGGTCACAGGAGGAGATGTGACTGACTCTCCTGTGTGGGAACCACTCTCCGTGCAGGGAATCCCTTGCAGAAGAGGTCAGGGTTTGGGTGAGCAGCCCAACATGACCCATTTAAGCCCATGCGTGAGAGAAACAGCGAGAACTGGCATCCAAGGAGCTGGTGTGCTCACAAGCAAGCATCAGTGGATGTCCACAGGGCAAGGTACAACTGCTTCATCCGTAGCCATGCAGATGTGAAGAGGAGTAAATCATTCTCTGTTCAGAGAAGATGTGAGACCAGTCTCCAAATACCTCAACAACTGCTCGAGGGAAGCAGGGAGTAAACTATCCTCTCTCTCTACTAAGGCAACAACAAATGGACTTTAATTGCTGCAGAGGGCCAGCCACCATTGCAGAGCTTCCTTGGTGAGGACAAAGAAGGGCTGTGGTGGGTCTCCCAAGGAGGGTGGGGAGATGCCTGGGGTCCCCAAGACTAGTTTGTGAAGAGTCAGTCCTGCTCCCTGCCCAGGGGCTGTGACGACCCCTGAAGATCCCCCTGGCTCCATCTTCTGAAGTCTGCGCTCAGCGGCTGTGGCTGTGTGTGCAGCTATTAGTCCCGATCAATGCAGAGATGACCCGGTGCGAGCATGACCGAACCCCAGATTTGTGCCAAATTATCCCATGCCTGGATGCTACCAGCATCTGGGAAGGGAAGGGGCTGGAGCAGCCAGAGGGGACACTCTCCCCCATCCCTGTCACACCCGCACAAGCTGGGCCAGGGTAAGGTACAGTTGCTCACAGAGCTCCACAAAAAATACAGAAGTAAACAAGCACTGCAAGAGCGGAAGGATTATTTCCATGACCACACGCGCAGTTTTGCTCGCAGTGACTCAGCCCCAGCACAAACCTGGGCGCCAGGCTTGCGAGCTGCCTGCCTGCCTGCACGCCTGCTGCCTGCACATGAAAGCGCTTCAGCCTTCGCTTCTCAGTGCTGCAGAAAGCAGCCCCTCCGAGCCACGGAGCCAAGCCGGGCGGTTTGCAAGAGCCAGCTTGCTGGGAACAGATGGCGTGCACGAGCGCACAGCTGATCAGCAGACCCTGGCGCAGCCAGCTCGAGTAGCCAGTGACCTGGTCTAAGCCCCTGGGCTCCCGTCTTGGCTTTCCTGTTGCACAGGTACCTCTACGAATTATTTCTTAGAGGTACCAAGCTTGGCTCCAAGGGTTCCTGGATTTGGCCAGCATCTGGGGACACTGCAGAAGCAGCAGGGACAAGACAGTGGTTGCACAAATCATTGCACACACGAAGCTGGGTGTATAACAGCACGCTCAGCTGTACTCAAAATCAGCTCCTGAAAATATCCCCAGAATGATTTTCACTGAGTCCTCCTGCCTCTCCAGCTGCCTTCCCACAGCCTGTGACAGCCCTTTGGCAGGTAGACGGTTCTAATGAACCACAAACCTCCCGTAGGCATTCCTGTGGGGTAACATAACACACTACGCTCCCTCCTAGAAACCGTGCCCAGCTCAACCTCCCTCCCAGGCACTGTGAAATGCAGCAAAATGGTCCTGCTGTGGATTTCCTATTAAGCCCGTGAAGCTTAACGCTGCCACAGCTCTAAGTGGGTCCTGCCCAGGGGCATGGCCCGAGCTGCCCTGGAGCACCGCAGCTGGTGCCAGGGTGGCACAGGGTGGGCGTGCGGCCGTGCGGTGCTTTGTGGGGCTTTTGCCAAGTTTGCAGATGAGGATCTATCGCACAGAGCGTGTTGTTTGCAGGTAACTGTCACAGCAGCAGCGATGGATAGAAATCGATAGCTTTGCCATGGTTGCTCCCCGGGGAGCCATGGGCTCAGACAGGCCACGGCGACCAGCACCGGCACATCCCAGAGAAAGGACCATGTGAACGTGAGCAGTGAAAACAAGCTCCAACCCTCACCCTCCGCGACTTCCACAAAACACAACGGCACTATGGGTTATGAGGGCTGCAGAAACCACAACAGCCTCAGAAGACACAGATTTCCCGGATCCTCGGAACGAGTAGCCTGGCCAAAAAAACCCCAGGCTCTGTGCAGCTCCGGCGAGGGACTCCATGCTGCAGTTAACAGGCTAGTGGGGAGGAAGCCACCACTTCTCCTTTCACACACACCTGCTGCTGTGCAGGCAGCCTGACCCGCGGGGCGAGCAGGCAGCTGGCTGCCCGCAGGGTGCGAGGGCAGCACCGCAGGGAAACCTCGCCGGCTCCTTTCCTGCATCCCCTCCACCCCACTGTGTTTGCCCGTTCAACCAAGGCACTGCCCAAGTCCCAGGTAAGCTCCTCCATCACCCCGCTCATCCTTCTCAGGGGCAAGGGGGAGCAGGAGTGGGGAGCTGGGGAAGGTCTGCACCCTCCTCACCTGGGCAGAGAAGTCGATCAGCTTCGGGAGCGTCTGCTTTTTCCCCTCATCGCTCTTCAGGAAATCCAGCAAGCTCCCTGCGGACAGGGAAGGGTGCCAGGGCTGACAGCTCAGCCAGAGCCTGCGCCCACCGTCGGGGTGGTATGGGTCCTGTGGGTGGCACAGGGTCCCGGGGAGCCAAGAACGATGCGGACACTCAGTCAGGAAACACTCCAGAGCCCCCCACCCCGATCCTGTGGATTGTGCGGAGGAGCAAGCCCCGCTGCAGGCTCCCTCCTGCCTTGTGGAGTGCTCCTCCTCATCTGCCCCCCATCCCCATCCCTCCCTCTCCCAGGTCTGTCACCCACATCCCCCTGCCCAGCACCCTGCCCCAGAGCGCTCGCACACGCACTGGCAGGAGCCGGCTCCACTCCCAGTGCCCCGGCAGCCGGTGCAGAGCCCACTGCCAACCCCAGGGATGCAGGAGGGGCTGATCCTGCACCATCCCTGGGGCACCGCCACCTGGCCCGGCTCGTGGTGACCACGCAGGGGCACGGGCAGCACCTTTCTCCATGAACTCGGTGATGATGTAGATGGGCTCCTCCTTGGTGACGACCGCGTGCAGCTTCACCAGCTTGTCGTGCTGCAGTGTCTTCATCAGGTTTGCCTCCTCCAGGAAGGCGTCCACGGACATGCTGCCTGGCTTCATCGTCTTCACCGCCACCTTGGTGTGCTTGTTATAGGTAGCTGCGGGGTGGCACAACAGACCATTTCCAGCCTGCCCAGTGCCCAGGCACTGGGAGCACTGGATTTTGGAGTCAAAGCACCCACTCCTGCAGATGGAGCTGCTGCACGAGGGCTGGAGACCATGCACAGCCCAGGGCTGTCACCATGCACCCAGCCTCAAGCAGTCCCTGCATTAAGGCCAGAGCCACCTCCACTTCCCCATTCTCCTCCTGCAGGTTGCTCCCTCCTTGCCTCTTCCACCTCACCATCCCTCCACCTTCTCTCCCACCCCTCACCCTTCCTCCTCCACCATCACCTTCATCTTCCTCCCAGCTGCCTCCCCCTCACTCTCACCCATCCACACTTCTCCAAACTGCCCGGCTCCCAGCTTCTTCTCCAGCCTCAGTGACTCCCGAGGGATTTCCCAGGCATCTTTCTCCCAGGGCTTCTGTGGCTTGGGCACGCAGCAGGGGTAGGTGAGCTTCTGGCACAGCCCGTCACTCTGCCCTGCCGGGGAGAGCCGAGAGCCGTCAGCCAGCCTGTCTCACCGGCCGATTTGTGCTTCGAAGCACAGCCCATGATAGCCCCCGTGGCCACAGGGCACGTCCTGACACCACGCACCGCACTGCAAACACCAGGGACACATCAAACACCGGCCATCACAGCCCAGCCCTGCTGGCATCGCTCTGCCCTGCCGGGCATTACTGCACCGCACCGGTGCAGCCAGGGCACCGGCCTGCCCGGGGTTGGGGACATAACACCCATGGCTGTGATGGCCAGCCAGCTGTGCACTGTGCCAGGGGAACGTCTGGGAGTCACTGCACGTCACAGCCAGAGCCACAGCTGGGGCAGGACCCCCTCAGCCTCTGCACGGCCCCGGCTGCCCGGCTTGGGGACAAAACCCTGCCTGGGGTGGGGGAGCCAGGCACCCCGGGGCTCACCCTTGTAGTACTGGACCAGCTCCTGCAGCGTATCAAAGCTGTTGCGCGGGGAGATGTAGAAGCCGCCGTTATCCAGCATCCGGATCTTGTAATGCTTCACCGTGCCGCCCTGCAGGTCGTCCCCGTCCCGCACCGACAGCGAGTAGCAGCCTGTTTGGGGAGGGGTGAGCTGCCAGCCCCCGTGCAGAGGGCACATCCCCGCTGCAACCGGCCATCCCATCCTCATGGCACGTGTGATGCCATGGCCCGACAAAGCCACCACTGCAGCCCCCATCACCACCGTGCTGCCACTGCACCCTCAGCCCCAGGCACGAGGCCATCTACGCCTGCACCCCAAACACAGAAAGCAGCCTCAAAGGCGCTTGTCCCCCCATCCCCACCACAGGGCTCATACATGTGGCAGCACCATGAGCTTTTGCGGGGACACTCACAGCAGGAGCATGCGACCCCCAGTCCCTGCCCCGCAGCAAAGCAGAGCCCCCCCAGGCTGGGGAGGCATCTCCCACCACGGGAACCCCTCCAGACCTTTCGTCGTCTCGCTGTCCCGTATCATGAAGGACCCGATCAGGTTCCCAGGGCCAAGGAGCTGCCGCTCCGCGTCCTTCCGGGTGATGCCCTTGAAAAACCACCTGCAGCAGAAACAAAGGAACCAACGAATGCTGCCAGGGCTGGGAGAGCTAAGGCTGGCGTGGATCAGCGCTGAGGGCAGGACATGGGGCAGGAGCGGGGACAGCCATGGTGGGGGAGCACGGGACCACATGGCCTGGATGTGCCCCTGAGGGATGGACTCACTCCTCTGTCTCCAGTGAGTTGGCTCGGGCGACGTAGTTGCTGGGGATGAAGCCTTCACACCCTGTCACCAATGACCGTGCCTGCCACCACTCCCCTGACCTGTGACAGAGATGGCATTGGGTCAGCCCACGGCACCCACCACCGGGCTCTGCTGGCTCCTCCAGGGGCAAATTCCAGAAAAAAAAAACCCAGCAGAGCCAGGCAAGCCTTCAGGAGACCCCGTTGCAGGGGGACACCAACAGCACTTACTCCTCCAGCACCTTGAGCTGTTCCCCTTTCTGGAAGCTCAGGTCCCCAGTGTGCATCGCCTCGTAGTCGTAGAGCGCCAGCACCACGTTGTCCCCTGAGCCTGCAGCGAGGGAGCTCCCTGGTTACCCCTCCCTGTGCTGGGACGGGGTGCCCAGCCGCCTCTGCCATATGCAGCCAGGACCCTGGCCAGGAACCCCGTAGCACCCAGCACCTCCATCTTCATCGTGCCATGGCTCAGAGCTCCTGTCCTGCCAGGGCCAGCAGCGTTCAATCCAGGCTGGATAGAACCTGGCCATGCTCCCCAAAATGCTCCTGCCTTGTGCACCCACTTGCAGCCCCGCCCTGTACCTACCATCCTCAGGCGGGGACACGGCCACGCTGGGGACATCATTGTTCTGGAAAGTGGGACAAAACCAGAGATTGATGTTGCGGGTGGCAGAGACTTGTACCCCATGGGGGTCTCAGCCCCACCGTGGCCCTGGCCTCCAGTAGCAGAGACAGGAGGGCACCCGAGGGGCAGCGCTGGCAATGCTCAACACAACCTGCCCAGCACCAACATCTCTGTCCCCTCCCAACACCTTCATTTTTCTCTCCCTTTTTCCACAGTTCCTTGATTCCCATCAGGTTCCCTCTGTGATTTGCTCCAGCACGGGCTGGGCTCCCGTCCCATGGCCAAGCCCCCTGCCCCAGGGCATGG